>CP124717.1:52387500-53637500 GCA_031232105.1 Capsicum rhomboideum | reverse complement strand
AACAATGCAGAAAGTAAATTATGATTGTGAGAACTGATAGAGGTGGTGAGTATTATGGTAGATACACTAAGGATGGACAAGTACAAGGTCCGTTTATGAAGTTTCTTCAAGAAAATGGGATTGTTGCCCAACACACCATGTCTGGTTTTCCAGATTAAAATGGTGTAGCAGAAAGAAGAAATCCAACAATATTGGACATGGTGTACAATATGTTAAGTAGCTCTAAGCAACCTAAGACCTTGTGGATTGAAGCTTTTAAGACGACAACGTATATATTAAATTTAGTTCCAATCAATGCTGTTCCAAAGACACCTTTTGAATTGTTCAAAGGTTGGAAATCGAGTTTAATGCATATTCGCATATGGGGATGCCTGTTTGAAGTAAGAATCTACAACCCACAAGAAAAGAAACTGGATCCTAAGGCAATCAGTGGATATTTCATTGGATATGCCAAAAGGTCTAAAGGATACAAATTCTATTGTCCATCTAACAAGACTAGAATTGCGGATTCTAGAAATGCAAAGTTTCTTGAGAATAACTTAAATAGTGGGAGTGATCAATTTCAGAATACAATTTCTGTAAGAGATCAACGTTCCACTTCAAGTCAAAGATTGATTATTGTACATAACACCCCTCAAGTACAATTAGGTGTTGTACAACTAATCAATGAAATTCCACAAGCTTCTAAAAATGTCCAAGTAGATCAAGTTGTTCAAATGATTTCATAAATTGTTGAACAACCAGTTGAACAACATGCTCCTCAGGAAAATATTGGTGCAACATTAAGAAGACTTACTAGAGAAAGAAAATCATCAATTCCTAGTGATTTTGTTGTGAATATGTAAGAATCTGACATTGGAGTTGAAAATGATCCTGAGTCTTTTTCACAAGCCATGAATTGCAACGAATTAGAATTGTGGTACAATGCCTTGAAAGAAGAGATGAATTCCATGAAAAGTAATGAAGTCTTGGATCTGTCGAGTTGCCTAACGGTGTAAAATCCATTGGATGTAAATGGGTATTTAAAACTAAAAAAGACTCATCAGGCAACATAGAAAGATATAAAGCAAGACTTTTTGCTAAAAGACTCACTCAAAAGGAAGGAATTGACTACACAAATACCTTTTCTCCTGTGTCTAAAAAGGATTCCTTGTGCATTATATTGGCATTAATAGCTCACTTTGACGTAGAATTAAAACATATGGATGTGAAAACCACATTTCTCAATGGTGATCTAGAGGAAGATATTTATATGAAACAACCTAAAGTTTTCTCCTTTAGTAAGGGTGCGCACTTGGTATGTAAGTTAAAGAAACTCATATACAGACTAAAATAAGCCTCCCGTCAATGGTATTTGGAATTTCACAATGTTATCTCTTCATTCAACTTTGTTGAGAACTTTATGGATCAATGTATATACCAGAAGGTTAGTGGGAGTAAAATATGTTTCTTAGTTCTATATATGGATGATATCTTACTTACATCCAATTATAAGGGAATGATACATGAATTGAAACAATTTCTCTCTAAAAGTTTTGATATGAAGAAATGGGTGATGCACTTATATCATTGGCATTAAGATTCATTGGGGTAGAAATCAAGGTACCTTAGGTCTATCTCAAGAATTCGATATTAATAAAATTTTAAAGAAATTTCAGATAAAAGATTTTTTAGTAAGTGTAGCTCCTATTATAAAGGGTGATAGGTTCAATTTGAATCAGTGCCCGAAGAACAATCTTCAGAGGGAGAAAATGAAGGACATTTCATACATTTCTGTAGTTGGAAACTTGATGTATGTTCAGTTTTGTACCTAACATAGCATTTGTTGTTAGAATGTTAGGAAGATATCAGGGTAATCCAGGTCTTGACCACTGAAAAGTTGTAAGGAAAGTCTTAAGATATCTTCAACATACGAAATACTACATGTTTATGTACAAATGATCAGATGACTTGGAAATCATTGGGTACTCTAATATAGACTTTGCTGGTTGCGTTGATTCATGGAAATCAACTTCAGGATATATTTTATCTTAGCCTATGAAACTATATCTTGGAGGAATGCCAAAGAGACTCCAATTACTACTTCCACTATGGAGGCTGAGTTCATTTTTTGTTTTGAGGCTACCTTACATGGTGTATGGTTGAAGGGTTTCATTTCTAGGCTTAGAATTGTCAACTCAATCTCTAATCCATTAAAATTATGTTGTGATAATTCAGTTGCTGTCTTTTTGGATAAGAATAACAAAAGTGATAGTTGAAGAAAGCATATCGACGTCAAGTATATCTTGCCATAAGAGAATGTATTAAAGATAAGAAAGTGGTCATTGAACACGTTAGCACTGAACTGATGTTAGATGATCCTTTAACTAAAGACATGCCACCGAAAAAATTTAAGGATCATACAATCACAATAGGACTTAGTTCCAATATGTAGCATTTCGTTGTAACAACGAATGTTTGTAAAAATCTATTTTTTATGATATTTCTCATATTTTATAACTGTGTGTACACATTCAATTTTATTGAGAAATTTTGCTAAAGTATGGACCTAGAATAAACATTGAGTTTATTCATTAAGTTATATGGGATAAGGTTTAGAGGCATAATACATTGTGATACATGGAAGATACTACTCACTTTAAGAGGGACTATCGCCATGATTCATGTATTGTGCTTCTCTTTAAGTATTATGGCATTTGACATTATGTAAATGGACCAAGTGGGAGAATGTTAAACGAAGTTCAACATTTGAATTTTTAACTTCCAATAGTGGTCCGTGTATGCTGGAGAAGTTTATCTTAAAGTTTGAACTGCTTATAACTTCCATAAAACTTCTGTCCATTTTTGGTAACCACTCAATAACTGCTCTTGATGGACGAGCAATATAATTGGGAAAAGTCGGTTGGTCCCTAAGCACAAGAAATATTCTTTAAACTTTGACACCATCTAATATTGAGACTTTCTGAGTGCTTGGAAGACTCACCGAAATTGGAGAACGAAAACTGAAAATGCCAACTACTCTAACTTCTCTGTAGCAATGGCTGGAGGCATGTCGATCTTTATTTCTACTGCGCTATTGCTCTATATTATCTTACAGTCATCTAACTTCGAATATGCACAAACATCCATTTGAGAATCCTCATCTATGTTAGCTTTATCTCTTGAATGTGGACATTCTTGACTAGACAACACTCTATCCACAAAAATAAAGACCACATTAAAATTTGATTTGCAAAACTCAAGCACCAGAAATTAAAAATTGTGAGCTTGAGATAACAAAGAGATCGAGCAAATATAAATATAGAATAAATAGATAATTACGAGTTCTTGGGTGCAATAACGAGTAAATAGTTACTAAGATGAATCTTCACTTCTAAAACTTCAACAAAAATGAGAATTAAGGAAATGCCAAAATAGAGTTAATTTTCAGTGACATTGCCTACTTTTAAGAAGAAAACAGTGAGTCCAGATCAGCTAGACCATGGGCCAAATGTTGAATTTTTGTTTAATTTAAATTCATAATAATTATTTGAATGAAGAAGTGTCTTTTAAATAAAAGGTTGTGTCCTTTCATTCTTTGATTTCCATCAGTTCTATTTAAACCCAACTTCTTGTGATTTTTAATGTAACTTTATATAGTATCTTTCCTTACAACATTATCCAAAGAAGTTTTTCTCCAAAATGATCAAGTTCAAATTCTCACTTTCCAATAGAATTTTTTCTCTATTTGCTTAGTGCAAAAATTCATAGGCTTGTCATATCCACTTAAAATATTTGTGTATAATCATAGAACAATCTCACGGAGAAGAGGGAGAAAATAAAAGTGTTTTGCACGTGTTTCAAGCCTTCAATTCTGTGTTTTATTCATATTGTCAAGCCTTTATTTTATTCAATTGATTTATTCAATTTATTTAGAGGCGATTTCTTCAATTTTCTATTGATTTCCTCCTTCAAGGTAAGTTATTACATCAATCTAAAACTCGTTTGAATCCTTAGAATAACATTAAATTGATCATGGTGGGAGTAGAAAGTTAACCTAGCTGGAATTTTCTGGTGTAAAGTGAATTAATATGCTGAAATCCCTAGAATTTGAGTTAGAGTTGATAGATTATGTCTTTGGGACACTATAAATTGATCTAACCATCCTAAAATATAGAGATTTTGAGTAGATTGAAGGGTAGAAAACCCTAGAATGACGAGTTTAGGAAGGAGCTTGGATTAAAATAAATGAAATTTAGGTTATATGCCTGGAATTGGTAGAATAATAATTGAATTGTTGTTTGATTGTTATTGTTAGATAGAGATCTAGTTGACTAGCAAGAAAAAGGCATGGTAACTGTGGAATTGTACACTTTGTAGTAGCAGCTTGACATCCAGATAGGCTAGGTTTAAATGTAGTAGCAGACTTGGGTTAAAAAGCATGAACGTGATATAGATCACGGGAGATTTCATGTTTAGGCCTACGAGAATGGTGTTTGGTTGGATAAAACATGGTAATCAAGATAACTACAATTTAGCTCAGCGATTTATAAATGGATTGTGAATTTGTTGTTGATTTTTATGGTTTTATATGTCATCCATGTTAATTGTGCAAGAATATGTGTTTGTATCTCATGCAAGTGAATTTTGGGAATTTATGTGTTAAAAACTGGCCAATTGTGGTGATAGTTATTGGTTGGAAGTTATGAAGCAACCAATTAATTGTGGTATAGCATAAGATGGAAGTTGAGGAGTTAATGGTGTTTTAGCTAGGGATGAATTATAAGGGTGTGAAAGTACACATATATGTACATCCATAAATGAATTAGAGTTAAAAACTCAAGTTGATTTATGTGTGGATGTTAACTGACTATTTGTCTACTCATAACAATGCATGCTATTAAGTGTTGAACTTCTTGAATGTATTTAGAAGTTCGTTTGATCACCTGTAATGAGATTATGAAAAATGGCTTGTTTTGATATGCAAGTGTGGTTAAAATATCTTATTTTATGATTGTACATATTATGGTATTATTTGATATTGTGAGATAACTGATAAAGGTTGATCGTCACAAAATTTCTATTGTTTGATATTATGAGATAACCGATAAAGGTTGATCATCATGGAATTGGTATTATTTTATATTGTGAGATAACAGATAAAGATTGATCATCACGAAATTGGTAATTTGATATTTTGAGATAACTGGTAAAGGTTGATCATCACGGAATCGATGGATTACAGGGAGTATAAGGGTGGGGACGTTGGAATAAGGGTGGTATAACACTATTTTGGCATAAGAGTGGCAGATACTAGATGTCTGGGTTATTTGGTACATGGACTGAGCTCGTCCCCAGAGGTCATAGCTAGTGGACATTTATAAAAAACTTATCATGTCTATATATGGTATTCGAGAGTTTGACAATTTCATAAGTGAACCAATTTATATTGTTGTTATTATTTTTGTTCCTTGAGTGAACCGGGTTGTATTGTTGATATCATTTGGATCCATGTATGGTCCGATTAATTGATTACATTATATTTGGATCTTTGTATGGTCTGGTTTGTTGACATATATTTGGGATCCTTATGTGGTCTAGTTTATTTGGCATTCCATTAAGATCCTTGAGTGGTTTGATTAATTGATCATATTATATTTGCATCCATGTGTGGCCTGGCTATTTGGCATTATATGATTCCTTGTGGGATGTTCAAAAGGTGATGAAGTCTTAATGAATAAAATGGTAAATTTGAGTTGGAAATAATTGTCTTACTTGTTATTAGTAATGTGAGTAGGATTTTCATTTTTGAGATTGTGATACGTAAGTGACTTGATTATTATTTGATTGTTTGATGTAGGGTTATGGTGTTGAACTTGTTGATGTCCTAAATGAAAAGCTAAAATGGTTACATATATACCCTTTTCTGCTATAAGTTAATTGAACTGGTTGTGCTTATTCAAGGGTAATGACTTACGAGTTAGCCACTCTAGTATTAGGCAATATCATTTGAATAATTGTCCTTGAAACGGGCTAACATATAGAAGGTGGAGGTGAGGAAGTTGGTGGTTAGTGATCAAGTAAGCTTAGTCTTGTGGTGGAGAATTGTGCACTCATATTTTGACTTAGGTTGGAGACCTAGAATTCGGGGCACGTGTATGAAATATGATAGATAGTTACCTTAATTGATGGTGTAGTATGACTTTAGTGGTTGATAGCAAGGTGTAAATGAGAACTAAGTGGATTATTCATGGTCATTTTATTGAGGGGGTTGACTGGCATATACTTATATCCTGAGAGGGATGAGAATGTGGTAAGAGTGTGGTAATATGAATTATAGACCAAAAGAAATGGAAATCGATAAATTATATGTTTATGTTTGACTCTTGCTTTCTATATTATGTTTATGTGATTTAACCTTGGTCAGTCGATGATGCCTAGAGGTACGTGTGGTTGTACTGATATTACTCTTGATATATCTTTTTAGGGTATAGTCTGGTTGCAGGATCAACTGATATTTCTTGCTCGATGCGGTTAGAGATCTCCAGCAGCTTCTGTCCTTTCATTTTCATGGTGGAAGCTGAGTCTTATATTATTCCTGATTTTCTTTATTAGCTCTTGTACATATCTAAACTAGGTACTCGAGGAAGAAAGTTTTTCTTTTGTTGTACCTTTGAAAAGATTGTAATAAGTTTCATAGTATTTTTGGAGAGTTTTATGATATTTCATTGTGACTTTTACATTTCTTAATTAAGTGGTAAGGATTCTCCTATCTAGGTGGATTAGAGTAGGTGCCCGCATGATCTGGTAGTTGGGTTGTGATAGTTGGTATCAGACATTAGGTTATCGATGTCACAAGTACAAAAGAAAATGTCGCTATAGCAGGAGGCAGGCCGCTACCATGGGCGCGCTATAGCGGGAGTCAATAATGGTCAATCCCGCTATATTGGGCAGATCCCGCTATAACAAGGTCGTTATAGCAGAAATTAGGCCACTATAGCAGGCTCAATGTTGTAAATGTTCAGTTTCTCCGAGTTTAGTTATTATCTTGTCAATTACTTTTAAAGTTTTGTTGTTAGACCGTTGTGAGAGAAATAACTAATTCATGCATAAATGTTTGGCTCTGCATCTTCTTATCTTGAAAATCCTCGATAGAGAGGCTGAGTATAAAATGTGGTTTAATTGATAAATGATAGTGAGTGGGTAAGTAAGGTGCAATAGAAGAAACTCTGAGAGTATTGTCCTTCTAATTCTGACCTCATGCTTCTCTTCACCCATTGTCCATTCGAGGAAAAATGAATGATAAATTGGTATCTGATGTAACGACTCATTCCATCATTACTAAAAATATTTATGGTAAAAGCATTCGTCATAGGTGTTAGGAAAAAATTCTTTAGTATGGGAGTGCATATATGAATTAAGGTCATACAGTACCCCTAACACAAAGTTAAGTTGGAAGAGTCCTTACCGATTGAGTTTCAGGCTAAGTTTAAACTAAGGTCAACTTCAAACAATCACTCTTCTTAGAATATAATAAGTTATGGGGATCAATACCCACCAAATCAAAGATCTCTGTGTCTTTTTTCCAATTCCACCAACTGTTCATTAATCCGCTTCTGGAGTAAAAAGTTATGAAAAACAGTTATGGCCATTTTACTAAAGATTGTCCATACTGAAAAAGCTGAGGCCGCTATAGTGGGACTTAGGCTGCTATAATGGGACGACGACAGTGTATAAGCCAATTTTGACTGAATTTACTCAAATATTTCATTCCACAGTCCTAGAGAGGCGATTTCTTCAGTTTTCTATTGATTTCCTCCTTCAAGGTAAGTTTTTCCATCAATCTAACACTCGTTTGATTCTAAAATCCTTAGAATAACATTAGATTGATCATGGTGGGGGTAGAAAGTTAACCTAGGTGAAATTTTCTAGTGTAAAGTGTATTAATAGGCTGAAATCCCTAGAATTTAAGGCAAGTGTGTGGAATATGATAGATAGTTACATTAATTGATAGTGTAGTATGAATTTAGTGGTTGATAGCAAGGTGTAAATGAGAACTAAGTGGATTATTTGTGGTCAATTTAATGAGGTGGTTGACTGGCATATACTTATATCCTGAGAGGGATAAGAATATGGTAAGAGTGTGGTAATATGAATTATAGACCAAAAGGAATGGAAATCGGTAAATTATATATTCATGTTTGACTCTGACTTTCTATATTATGTTTATGTGATTTAAACTTGGTTGGTCGATGATGCCTACCAGTACGTATGGTTGTACTGATACTACTCTTGCTATATTCTTTTTGGGGGTATAGTCTGATTGGATGATCAGTTGATATTTCTTGCTCGATGCAGTTAGCGATCTCCAACAACTTCTGTATTTTCATTCTCTTGGTGGAACCTGAGTCTTATGTTATTCCTGTTTTTCTTAGGTAGCTCTTGTACATTTCTAGACTATGTCCTCGGGGAAAAAGGTTTTTCTTTTGTTGTACCTTTGAAAAGATTGTAATAAATTTCATAGTATTTTTGAAGAGTTTTATGATATTTCGTTGTGACTTTCGCATTTCTTAATTGGGTGGTAAGGGTTCTCCTATCTAGGTGGATTAGAGTAGGTGTCTGTACGATCCAGTAGTTGGGTCGTGACAGTATTCTTGGAATATATTTTTCAACAATAAAAAAATGATATCATTATGAAAAAGATACTTGATATTCAAACTCGAGAATTAAAGGTGTTGAAAAACTCAATCGAAGCAGTGATGGTCGTTATGGAGTACCTCCAGTGGAAATTTGATGCTTCTAAAATTAGAGAAGAGATGGCCATTTAGAAAATTGAATTGGGTTGGCATTTAAGAAATAACACCAGAATGAATAATAAGATTTATTTTCTTGATTCTCTTGCTCAAATATCTTCTCCACTTTTCCAGTAACCAAATGGATGTCATAATTAAGAAGATTAATGGCATTTACAAAAATTGAAATGTTATATAACAATGCAAATTAAATAAATCCACAGAAGGCTAATCAAGCATAGATACTCTTGGCCTGGAGGACTCTTAATTAATGGACTTTTCTAGTTAATACTTCCAATTGAAAGTAGAATTTTTATGTCCAACTTAGTCTTCTTGTCTTCTAATCCTCTGGAGTCAAATGACACTATCATCATCAACAGATCCAAGTAACTACTTTGATTTAATTTGATACGGCTAGATCAAGAAAAAAAATGATGAAAATTAGGTTCTAGTTCTTAACTCTATTTATTCTTTATTTAAGATTTGATTGCTCTTTTTGATTTTGTACAATCTATAGGTATTAGGGTGAATGGTATATTTGTTTATCCTGATAACGGTACAGCTAAATTTGTAGATGAGGTAAAGAGCACGCATATTAGATATAGTTTTATTTGGGTTCTGTTGCCAGCAGATCAGTTAACTAAGTAATAAATTAATGAACTTAAGCATAAACAAATACTAAGCATAGCTATGAAACACAGAGTATTCATGCAAAGGGGGCCCTTGAGGAAGCTTCTCGAGGGTCAAAGTCCATCCACGAGAGTCTACCAATAGTGACAAAGTAATCAAGAGATTAAAACTATAAGTGCACGTCAAAGTAACAATATTATTGTCTCAGATTACTTGACATAATGAAAATGAAAGAAAATCCTTATCTTTAGGTTACAAAGGATGGATCATGGCCGATTAGAGGGATCTATTCCTGAGCGCCCTTGATGCACCCCAAGGAGCCTGAAGACCTTTCACAAGGAGCCAAACACATGAGCTCCAAGTGCTACAAGGATTATTCATGAAGGGGGTGGACTTGAGAGTATTATGGAGTCATCCAGAGGGTGCCACGTGTTCATGATAGCATTGGGGGGCAAAGGTGAAGAAATGACAACTTTATAAATTTTCAAGAATTCAATCAAAGGAAGAACAAACAAGGCCCTTACTCATTAAGGGTATTTTTGTAATAGTATCTTTCTTTTATTTCCTATCCTAGTATAAGTAGTAGTTTTTCTTATTTGCGAGGTAGATTTTAATAAACATTAAGACAAAAATACTCTTTTTGAGAGATTTGGTTGCTTGTTGAAGCCTTTTATTGTATTTTGGTTTTGGAAAGAAAGGATGCTTAAGACTCTAATTTTCTTGAGGCCTTTCTAATAGGTAGGTATTTAATTGGATATTCAAAGGAGGTCATTCTCTTTATGGGATTGGTTTTCTTTGATTTCTCTTTTGTGTCTATCTTTTTATCTTGTTTTCTCTTCCTTTTAATTTTTTTTGTTATTTTTTATTTGTACTTAGATTTATAACAATTGGTATCAAGAGCTTGAATTGAATTTGTATTCAAAAATCTAATCTTACGGATTTGATATTTTTCAAAAAAAAATTCAAAAAATCTTCAAAAAAATACAAAAGTTTTCTTATTTGATTTCTTGTTTTTTACTCTAGATCTTTGTTCCCTAGTGTCTTTTGAGTCTAAATTCAAAGTTTCATGAGATTGCTAGTTGTAGAGAAGATTCTATCATGGAAGGATTTTGAAGCTTTGAAAAATTTCAAGTGGTTCTTTTGATTTGGGTTCCGATTGAGCGAAAAGACTATTGTAGTTTGCTCTCTAGGTCGAGGGGGAACTACTCCTAAGATTTTAGGTAATTTGGTGAATATTTGAAGTGGGGTTTGTTCTTGGTGTTTTTGGAGTCTTGAAGATCTTCAAGTGTTCTTGAAGAAGAAGAAGAAACTGTCACGACCAAACAGGTCATGATTCGCACCTACCCTAATCTATGGAGAGTGAACCATACTAATCTCACCTTTACTCTCACGAGTGTTACTTTTATATTCACCTTTTTATTAATCCTCAGTTTTAAACCAGAATAAGATAGCATTCATTCAAATAACTTAAACAATTTGTCAAACCAACATCAATCCAAACTAATAGAGTGAGGAAACCTCTATTTATTACATCCCCGGGATCTAAAGTCAACATACAAGAACATCTAAGAATAAACTAAGTCTGAAACAACTAGAAATATCTAGAAACATAAGTAATAAAGAATTGTCTTAGTCCCAAAACAAGGGACATCAACATCAATAGGAGAATCCAAAGGTTATCCGGTCATGGTGCTCTCCCTCAAAATTAAGTTTGAACCGCTAACTAGAGACGAGGTCGTGTGTCAGCCTCTGGAAGATGTTATACACTCAACAAAAGAATAGTATAGGTAGCATCAATACAACAACAAGTACTGGTAAGCATCATATGCCGACTAGCCCAACAATGTACAAGTAAGCAAACCATACAATTATAAAAGGGATCATAATAGAACTCATAATCAAAGACATTAATAACTAAATACATCATATAGGTATAATTTAAATACTTTTATAGATTTTTACACTTAGTCACTTTCATCAACAACTCATCACCATATATAATCATCATAAGACACCCAATGCATATGAATGAGTGCATGTATGCAACATGTACGCATCATCTCTTGCTCTCCTCCTCCTAATTAACAATATCATATCATATCAGTGTGGTACCCAACCCTCTATCATAACATATTATATCTGTACCGGCGTGGTACCCGATCCTCCATCACCCAATATCATCATAATGCATATGAAATGGAATGTAGTCAATAAATCACGTCATGCTAGAAGGCAATCATAGATGTATAGTTCACAAATGAGCACAAAGCTAAGAAAGTCTAAGTGATACAACAAAATCATAACCTACCTCAATTCCTTGCTCAAGTCACCTTTAAGCCACACTTTTGCCCTTTCGTTCTCGCTCAACTCGTTCTTGATCTATAACAACAAGAATATATACCCATTTCAATAATTTACACCCTTTTTAAAAACTAGAGATTTAAACACAGATTTTAGTCATAAATTCACCCTATTTCGGTATCTTAGGGTTTTTCTATCTCTTAAACCACATGAATTCTACTTGAATTAGCATGAACAACCATAATTTCAACCCCATTAATGTTTTCTAACACCCTAAAATCATTTTTTACTGAATTTATACACATTCTCACCACTTTTCATCAATTTCTATAACTAGGCCTTAACTTCAATTTTTCTACCATGAATTTGTTTATAATGATTTTCTAAGGTTATAAGAAGTAATTTCAAGTTTAGAATGTAATGACTTACCTCCTAAGATGAACAATTTCAAAAACCCTTCGAAAATCATCTTTCCCAAAGTTCTCTTGCATTTTTCAAAAAAATAGGGAATGAAAACATTTTCTGCTTTTTAAAACTATCAAATCCTGTGTTACCGCTGCAGCGGTCGCACCTTAAAACAGAGGCCCGCCGCAGTGTACCTTTTTTCACTATAGCGGTACCGCTGCAGCAGTTACTTTTTCCATTGCAGTGGTTCGAGGCAGAAACTCGGTACCTCTCTTCAGTTTTGCTCATTTACAACACACACCACTAATTATAACATCGCAAACCAACCCCTCCAAAGTAAACTCTATAACCAAATTTCTACAACTGTATTTTTGGTGTCAAAAATTGCTACGGCTTCCTAAACTCATTGTCCATCCAACTATTACATAAAACATCACTACCAATTATCACATTATTACCAGATTCCATTTTATTAACACCCTCTCTAAAATCGTCCAATCCTAGACTAGCCCTGAATTTATCAAAAATCGGCTAAGGGATGTCTAAGTGCAATTTTTACCCCCTCTTTCATCCTAACGACAATTTGGTTGTTACATTAGATATCAATTTACCATTTGTTTGTCCCCGAACGACAATTAGCCCAAAGATGTAGTTAGGCAAAGGAAAGTACCTGGGTCAATGAATAAATATGGATATCGCTTGCGCATGTCTGCCTCCGTCTCCTAAGTAGCCTTTTCAATAGTACGGTTCCTCCATTGAACCTTCACACAAGAAATGACTCGGGTCCTCAACTTCCTCATATCTGTAGCTAATATAAAAATTGGTTCCTCTTCGTAGGACAACTTCTTATCAAACAATTCAGGGTCCCAACGAATGATATAATCACCATCCCCGTGATACTTCTTTAGCATAATACCGGGTGAACCTTGGACATACTGGGGGTAAGGCTAGTCTATATGCTACCGACCCCACTCCCCTTAAAACCTCAAAAGATCCAGTGTATCTTGGGCTCAACTTGACCTTCTTGCCAAACTGCATCACACCCTTCATGGGTGACACCTTGAGGAGTACTTTTTCTCCTTCAACAAACTTCACATCCCTCACTTTCTGGTCTGTATACTCTTTTTACCGACTCTGGGCTGCTATGAGCTTTTTTTGAATGAACTTTACCTTTTTCATCGAATCCTTGAGCATGCCAGTACCCCAAGGCCTCACCTCAAATGCATCAAAATACCCAATTGGAGACCTACACCTCCTACTATATAAGGCCTTAAAAGGGGTCATGTCAATACTAGAGTGGTAACTATTATTGTATGAAAATTCACACAACGGTAAGTATTGGTCCCACTGACCCCCAAATCCATAACACAAGCCCGAAGCATGTCCTTAAGCACCTGGATAGTTTGCTCTAACTGACGGTCGGTTTGTGGTGGAAAGTTGTACTCAGGTCCAGCCTAAACCTCAATTTCGACTGGAATTTCTTCCAGAAATGGGAGGTGAACTAAGTACCTCTGTCTGACACAAGCGAAGTCGGTACCTCGTGTAACCTTACAATCTCCTTCACATAAATCTTTGCCAACTTAGCTGCATTATAGTTCACCCTTACCGGGATGAAATGAGCTAACTTAGTCAATCGATCTACAATGAACCATATAGAGTTGCACTTCCTCAAGGTTTTTCGAAAGACCAACCACGAAGTTCATGGTTATTTTTTCCCACTTCCATTCCAGAATGGGCATTCTCTGAAATGTACCACTAGGTTTTCGGTGTTTGTATTTAACCAGTTGGCAGTTTTGACACTTGGTTACAAAATCCACGATATCCCATTTCATTTTTCGCCACTAATAATATTGTCTCAAGTCCCTATACATCTTGTTGGAACTCGAATATATGGAGTACTTAGAATTATGAGCGTTTACTAGAATAGTCGGGATCAAATTACCGTCCCGGGGCACGCATAACCATCCTCCAATCGTCAATGCTCCCCCATTATCCAGAATGGACTCTATTGCTCTATCCTGTAACAACCTTTCTCTGAGGTTGTTTAACTTTTTATCCTCGAACTGCCTACTTTGATTTGATCGTAGAATGTGGACATGTCCTCTACATATGCTAACACCCTTCCTTCACTAGTCTCCTACAATATCAGAAAACTGTTACCCAAAGACAGTACCTCTCTTGCCAATGGGTGCCTGGAAACCTCCAATAATTCTAGACTCCCCATGGTCACTGGTTTTTGGCTCAGTGCATCTGCCACCACATTGACTTTCCCTAGGTGATATAGGATTGAGATGTTATAGTCTTTAATTAGCTCCATCCATCTTTGCTATCTTAGATTCAGATCCCTCTGGGTGAACATGTGTTGTAGGCTGTGGTAGTCTGTGAACACTTCACACTTCACCCTATAGAGATAGTGCCTCCAAATTTTTAAAGCAAACACCACAGCGCCAATTCTAAGTCATGTATGGGGTAGTTTTTCTCATAAGGCTTTAGTTGTCTTGAAGCGTAAGCAATAACATTTTGATACTTCATCAAAACAATACCTAAACCCAACCATGAGGCATCACAAAATACAATAAAATCCTTACCCTATCACGAACCCACCCACTGGATCGTACGGGCACCTACCTACACCTACCCCGGGCTAGGAGAACCCTGAATACCTCATCACTTAATCAAATGCGGAAGTTTAAAAATTTCAAAGGTAATCCCTTAAACTTAATTATCTTAATAGCAACTTGAAACCAACTACAATTATTCAATCTACTCCTTATACAATTTCAATAAGTACATTTGATACGTAAAAGAAATGCAGAAAATAAGCAACAACAAATTCCCAGAAACTATCCTAAACTAATACAAGAGCACTAGACAAGGGATAAGAAAGTCTATGACACAACATCCATGCATAATAGAGAGGGCAAGAGCTATTGCTGAATGATCACCATCACTGCTATAGAAACCCCGATTGACCTGCACCATGGCTATATCCCCAATTGGAGATACAGTAAGTGTAGCATCAGTACAACCACACGTATTGGTAAGCATCATTGGTCACCAAGGGTTAGAAACAAATAACATTAATAGTAAATAGGGAGAAATCATAGCATAAAGTAAATTTCCAGTTTCTAAACCCCCAATTATACAATTACTAGCACCCTACTTTAGCATCTTTGTGACCTACCTGTCATTTAAAATTTTTGTGTATCTTAGTTCCTTGATAAGCCATTCCACCTTACACTATTTCTCTAATTCACACAACCCCAATTCCAGCCTAGTATGGATAGCTCTGCAGGGTTCACTATATCAACACTTTGGGGCCTCTGATGGTAACCGAGTTTCTAATTCCTTAGAAGTCATGGTACCTGTGGCTATGTATAATTAGGTAATCAAATTTTGTTCCCTAGTCAAGGACAACAGGCACAACAATATATATCATGTAAACACTATATACACAGGGGGAATAAGACTTATACATAAATCAGGACGTACCTTATCTTCACATTTTGCTATAATGTCAAATCACATCCATCAACATAACTAATCCACTCAAGAGACCACAATATCTCATCAAATAAAGGGTCCACACAAGGAACCATAACATATCATAAACATAACTCGGTCCACTCAAGGAACCATCAACCACATATAATTATCAATGTACATTCAAATGCATATGAATGAATATGAATGCAAGAAGTGTGCATTATCTCTCCTTATCCCTTCTCATCCACATCATCCACATCATACCATACTGTCAGGGTACCCAACCCATATTATATCATATCATATTTGTACCGGAGTGGTACCCGACCCATATCACAATATATCATATTTGTACCGGCATAGTACCTGACCTATATCACATCATCATCTCATCAATGTAAATGCAAGATTCAGTCAATAATTATAAGTAATGCTGGAAGGCGAATTGCAAACACCCAATCAAAATCAGATGCAAGCAACAACGGTTGAAACAGAACTTACAATTATTGAAAACTAAGTAATGCAGTATATCATCTCAAGTTTATCATTCCAAGTACGAAAATTATCCACCAACAGAGGACATCACAAGTATTCCCGAAGGCCAGTTCACCAGTTGCTCAATTGAACATTATCAAACTCAATCATCACTAACAAACATGTCCGAAAACTAATCAATCTAGTATCCATTTCAAGAGTGCACATTCTACCAAAATTGATATTTTTATGCTCTAATTTATCATTATTTTCCAAATTGAACCGTTAATTCAGTTACTATCTAGTAACTCTTACATTCAAGTCATAACTAAGTTTTCAAAATACTATCTCCTTTAGCCGATTATTCAATTACTCGACTCTATTCAACTTATGATTCTAGCACTTGCAAAACTTAACCTTAATTTCTTAAGTTATATCGTCACATTCTCAAATCACAACCGATCCTCCTAACTATCTCCTAGCAAGGATGTCTCTTACTTCGACCATACACAATATCGGGTTCACCCCTTTTTAAGATATTAGAGACTAGCTTTGTAGATTAGGAGTTCACCTAGATCTTCTGTTATTATTCACATTCACATATTAACTCTATAACCCATTAAAAAAGTCATACAACCAAAAACACCTATCAAGGGATCCACACAAAAGATAAAAACACACAATTATCTTATTAATATAATACTTTAATGTTTTATCCACTTAACCTCTACTAACTCACAGGTACTCAATTTGGGTGACCGCGCTAACCCCCTAATTCTATCACTTATTCATACTTTCAAGTCTAACAGTCTTTTCCTGAACCATTTAGGCTTAACCCTTCTACTCCTACACTTAGAAATCTATTAATCCATTTCGGGATACCTTACCTTTCCACATACCTGGCTATTAGGATACTGATGAAATATCTCGCCTACTTAATTAATCCTTACAACACTCAACTTGAGTAACCTCACTATCTAAACACCGTGCCCGAAGGCTTAATGCATGAGAATTCCCGACATTACTATCCAAGTTATATGAATCTAACCCAAGTTTAATTGCTACAATAATAAAACCATGACCTACCTCATAGACGAATCTTGCTGCTATAGAGAGGAGAAGGTTATCCCGCATATGCTAAGTATATTCCTGCGTTGGGTTGCCGCCATGTGTGCCTCAAACCACCCTCATGAAGTGAGGTCTTTGGAATCTTATGGTTTGGGGAGATAGAGTTTTTCAGAGTATTTATGGAAGAAGGGGCGACTTGGAGAAACAATAGAAAGGAGGGGTTTTATTTTTTCTTTAACAAGCTACTGGCGGGTACCGCTGCAATGGTTCTTTTACCACTATAGTGGTTCTTTTATCGCTGCAGCGGTAGGATTCTGACCAGTCTAAATTCTTTGGGACTTTTGAGCCCAATTCCTTTGGACCTTTTTTTACCTTTCTATTTTAAAATTTTCTCGGCCCAACTTGAGCATATTATTTATTGAAAATTTTTTTGGGGTGTTTTCAAATGTAACGATGGTTCGGGTCATTACATTAGCTACCAATTTACCCACCGTTCATCATCGAACAATCATTGGTGAAGAAGAGAGTTTTTTCCATGATTCACGAAATTCGACATATACCACGATTCTGAAACTAATGTAACCTCCAATAATGCTAACATAGCTACCCAACTAACCTACGCTCCCCGACCATTAAGCTCTAGGAATAACTTATGAACACTATAATACAGGGTATATAATTCATAATAAAAATTTTACAATGGGTTATCTATCAATACCCGAAACACCACATGATATTACAATGCACAAAAATTTAGGGCGACGATAGAAATAACGGGGGATTAAACTGTGTACCGCTGGTGGCACTTTTACCACTACAGAGGTAAAACTTTCCACTGCCATGACCTGAGGCAGTAACTTGGGACTTGATCCCAATTCATCCCATTTCAATTTACACTCTTAGAAATTCGACACTTTGAACTAACCCTTTCACGACAATTGCTCTAAACGGAGTTCTACCAACTCGTTTTATGTACTGAAAGTTTCTACGACTTACTGAATTCATCCTCTAACACATTGACCGCTAAAAATCACCAATCAACGCAACGTGATCTACTATTCAACACTAATTCACACAATGCCATATTTTTAACCAAAACTACACTACCCCATTGTTGTCATCCTTATATTAGGAATATGTTTAGTGGGGCTACTTACACCCTCACCAATTCTACAACTAACATAACACCACCAACACACCACTACTCATAGTAGTTTATTCGACCCTGCGATATACTGATGTCGCCCAAAATATACCTCTAGAAAAGTATAATGCGGTCGATGTATCAAATATAGAACCCAACTAGGTTGAGGTCGATCCCACAAGGAATAGGATGAAATTATGTCAAATTCTAGTCTGAGTAATTGGAAAGTAAGTAAAACTAGGGGGCTTTTGTGAGCAAGTAATAACAGTAACGATTGTTGATTTTCGAATTTGTAATCAATATGAGAAATACACTAGGACTGTGATCCCCAATGATTCCTTAACTGCACTGGTTACTTGTGCTGGTAAAACTGTCCCGATGTGTTGCATGCAAAATCTAACAAGATATGTTCATCTAAATATCTCTCAACCTTGGTTAGACAAATTTCACTCTTCTCCTCTTAGTCTTCGAGTGTCGCACTACTAACCTTTGCCCTGGATCTGAGTTAACTATCCCTGTTACTGTCACGCCCCAAATTCCAAAGGGGCAGACTGGCACCCAAAGCCGATAAGGCCCGAGAGAACCAATCTTTGCTCATGTCCATTCATATGCATGTCACTCAATAAGCAACACCCTCACAGAGAGATATAAAATGTCAATAGTGGAAGTCATGGAATCATGTGATATATACATAAAAGAAACTTGGCCGTTAGGGCCATCAAGTCAAAATGGACATACATTCTTTCATTCATCTCATCACATCTGTCTACAAAGCATCTAACAGATGCATATACATAACCAACTTAAAGTCGGGACAAGTCCCCACTTTATACAACATTTACAACATCAAAACAAATGTACAACTGTGACTCAAAAAGCCCCGAACCAACTGGGGCTCACCAAAGATCTGCAAATAACCAGCAACCTGCTATGGAGGTCTACTGGCACCTGCACCTGCAGTAAGTAAAGTAAGTCCCCCAAGGGGGGTCAGTACATAGAATGTACTGAGTATGTAAGGCCATAAAAACTGCATCATACATAATAACAACAATGGAGTCAATATAAGAGAAATAGTCAATGTGAATAAACCATCTTTCTGCCTGTGAGGAACCATGTACATTACATTCTTTACTTCTTTTGCCTTCATATTTATTCATCTTTATTGTTCTACCCATGCTAGGCTGTTCTGTCGCCCCTTGGATGAGATTAACCCATGCTAGGTATTTTAACCCCTGGGATATTAGATTAACCCATGCTAGGCTTTCATGTCGCCCCTGGGATGTTATTAACCCATGCTAGGTACTTTGACCCCTAGGATGTTATATTAACCCATGCTAGGCTTTTATGTCGCCCCTGGGATGTTATTAACCCATGCTAGGTACTTTAACCCTTGGAATGTTATATTAACCCATGCTAGGCTATTATGTCGCCCCTGGGATGTATCGGGATCGACCCATGCTAGGTATTTTAACCCCTGGGATGCCACCCATGATATTGGGATTGACCCATACTAGGTGTTTCTTCCACCCTTGGGATGCCACCCAAGAATACTCAAACAGTTATACATGAATTCTTTCTTTCATTATTCTTTCTTTCATTCTAAGAGTGATACATTGGTGGTTGAAACATTATTGGAACTTTGGAACATAACATTATGGGATATGCTACTCAAGAATGAATAGACTCTCTTTACATCATTACACTTTTTGAGCTAATTATTTTAGAAATTACAACATTATGACAACTTTGAAACCTCAGTGAATGAATAAGAGATAAGTGAATCACAATTCGTCTAAGAATAAGACACATGTGAATAACAATATATGTCAACCTGAGTTGGGATACTTCAGAACCCTTCGGAATGGAATAAGTACAATGTCAAGGTGAACAATACGTGATGCAGAAGGATACGGAAAAAGTAACCTTACATACCTTATCTTCCCAATATGAATATGCAATCCTAAATGTGAATACAATAGTCCAGCTCTTTTCTTAAGTTTCACTCTACAACACAAGTACATAACACCCATGTACTCTCACAACAAAGAAGTCCCATACACTCATAGTATACTAATGAATATCAAAATAGGGACTGGGTCAAAATACTCTCTCTCACAAAGGAGTTCAAACAATGTGTGTGAAATACCATAGGCTTGCTCTTATTTTTTATACCTTAGTTTTTCGGATAGTTGGACTAGGATCACATTAGGACTTTCATCTGCTTGTAATGAAGGCTTGGGGATGGGTATGGTACATATGGATATAGTGACTCAACCCTCCTTAATACTACACTATTTTGGCTCCACTTTCCAACCATTCTTCTTTTATTTTCCCTTATTCTCCTTCATTTATTTTCAGATTTTTGGGTGTGATTTTCTTCATACTTTCAAAAAACAACTTTTTTTTTTTTTTGCAATTTCTATTTATTTCATCTTTTTTTTTTCACACCCAAATCTGTTCTCTTTTTCTTTTACTAACCTCTTCTTCATAATTAAATGACGCACCCCTATAATAACCACCCTCAACTTCGGTGATTTGCCTAAGTTGAGGTACACAATGTCCAAGGAGGGACAAGGGCTAAGACAGGTTCATTGTAAGTCAAAATGGGAAGGTGAATAGGCTAATGAAAGAAACAAGTCAATTAAGGCTCAAACTCGGGATCAAGGAATACTTATTTTATTTGGTCGGGCATTTAGGCTAAAAGTGGACTCATTCAAAAATAACCTATGATCCTTTTCTAACCACTATCCTATAACCTAGGCAAGACTAATCGAACAAGTTCTAGATCGTACACACAAAGTGAACTAAGTAATGACCTCACACACGCATAACATAGGGTTACACCGTCAACTAGTACCTATACAGGTCATGCATTGCTAGCTACCATCATGTTGCCTATAATACTAATTCCATAACAAGATCCAACAGCTATCAAAATTAACATACTACACACACAGTTCAAAACCAAATTTTCAGGAGGAGTGTCCTTTAAATAGTCAAAAAGCATTATTATAAAAAACTTGTTCAAAACTGGACTGCACTAAGGTTCCCTTATTTTTCTCCTAATTAAACACGAAAACACATAAATAATCTACTTAACAACCTAAACATGTCAATTTTACTATGATAGCACACTTGGGGGAAAAGAAAACACGGCAACAAAAACCCTCAAGTGGTGGTATACCTCCTCCTTCAACAAAATAATGGTGCACTGCCCTCAGTGCACATCTATCAATATGATAAGTGTAAGGGGGTGAAGACATACCTACGGTGCGCTAGGCACCGGATGTGGGCCCGTCCACAGTAGGTTCATCCATATGCTCTCTGGGATCTATGCTAGGTGCGTTCGGTAGAGGGGATGACTGACTAGAGGATGCACCCTGTGCTCTCTTCTCATGGGCAATCTGGATGATATACTACTCTGCTCGGGAGGCCTTAGTCGCCCTCCATAGATCACTCTCAAACTCATCTCCACTATCAGTCTGACCCTCAGGACTCCGTGGCCTCTTACCTCTAGCAACAAGAGCCTGCTCATCAGCAAACAAATCCACCTCAAAAATTGGTACTGAGGGTACCGGTGTAGGTATGGGTGGAATGATAGGAGTATGGCTAACTGCTAAATCTCGAACCTCTGCCCTTAATGTAGCCACCTCCTTAGTCAAACCCGTCAAATCTCAGATATGGGCCTCTCTCAATTGGCTACCTATTCGGTGCTCAAAACTGTCAATCCATCCATGTAGCTCACACATAAACTTCTCCATAGCAGAAGTAATGCTAGCCTCAACTCTCGCCTCAGATGCCTCGATCGATGTCCTAACCCATGGCTTAAGTTGAGATACCAACTTAGCCATCTGGGACTCTGTATAAGCCTATCGCTCAATAACCTACCTCTGTATATCCACTAATTACTGCAAAAACTCTTGTGAAACTACAACCATGCCAGACGAGGGTAATGGTGCAGTCAAGCCAGCTGTCCCCTTATCAGTCACAGGGCCTGTGCCCTCGGTAGGCAACCTCCTAACCTCGGGGTCACTAACAGGTGATGAAGTGCTAATTAGTTCCTCACGATCCACTTGCCCTTCAAAAAGGGTGGTGCCTGATGAAGTAGACTACTGAGACCCCCTCTGGGAAATAAGAATAGCATCTCGCTGCTGCATTAGTCCTACATCAGCGATGTGGGTCACCTCAATGGAGTGATCTACTGCAGGCATCCAAACTACACCAGAACTATGACATAGGTCCTGAATCAGACATGGGAAAGGGAGTGATGTAGCGAGTGATGTAGGGAGTGTATAGTCTCTAAAGCCGCGCTCATGAATCTCTCAAGTGATGTAGCGAGTGATGTTGATGCCATATCCCGCGATGATGCTCGCTACCAGAACAGCTCAGTCAAGAGTAAGAGAATTATCTACACCTGCGGAATAGAGACAGTGCCGTACAACTGACCACCAAAACTTGCCCGTAAAGTGAAGCGAAGACTTCTTATTATCCAACTTCTCAGCTACCCATTTTGTATCTACGCCATCCTCCGTGATATACTATGCAAACCACTATAGTAGCTCTAAATGCTGATCAGTATCCTTCATTTTATTTCTATGTTTCACCGTCTTCATACGGTGATCAAACTCAGCAGTACTAGCTGGAAATGGACGTTCTACACCAAACAAGAATCGGTGGATAGTCTGCTCAGAAATGTCTACTCTGGTTTCACGAACCAGAGTATGAGTCAATGGTGGTTAGTCCCGAAACCGCTGCTCAACTTGTGTGAGTAATTCAATGGACGCAATATATGAAGCATAAAACTCACGGACCAACTATGGGAAATAGCTACCAGAAGGCTCCGTCATCCACCTGAATCCATAGCAATCAAACACTGCCTTAATCTCGGGTAGTGCCTTCAATTCATCTAATCGATACCAGGGCTCCTCAGTAATACTCTGTCTACACACACCCCGCTCAGTCGGCTCTGCATCCCTATCATAAATGGCCTTCATACCCTAAACACACCACCTCTTATTTTTCCTTCGTAATGCAATTGCGGCCCACTATGTGGCCACCTATCTCTGTGAGAGAGTTGTGGAATCCTGAACACTAGTGCCTAAAATAGAAACTGTCTCATCAGCCTCACCACTTCCTACGAACTCAGAATCATCTGCACCCTCGACAATCTCATCGGTCCCAAGTCCATCAGCCTCATCTTCAGTATCACCGGTTGCAGAAGTATCCATCCCTTCTTCAGACTGGGGGGGAGGATTCTGAAGGCTGAATAGGAGGCACCACTCTTGGATGAGTGGTGGCCCGGGACGCATTCTATGCCCTAGTTTGTTGTCTTCTGGTGCGAGGCACAAGAGCAGAATTATCCTGAACGATCTCATAAACCTCTTCGTACCCATTTTTCTCTAGCTCCAGAGACTCATCTCGCAGCCTTGTTGTGACTGTCGGGTTCTTGGTGCAGATTCGCAAAGAGGAACCCATATCTCTATTTTTAGGTTTCATTTAGGCGGCATGGTCGGGTCTTTGGTGGAGTTTGGTCAGGTTAGGTGTGGGTTTTAGGTTAGGGTTCAGTGGGGTCGAGTTTGGGGTTTGGGGGTAATAGGGTTTGAATTTTTTTACAATTGGAGTGGTGGTGGTACGAATTGGATTTGTTGGTACTTGGGAATTATAGTTATTATAGGATTGAAGGTGTTAATTTGGATGAATTGGGGAAAGAAATCGGGTATGTGGAGGCTTGGAGAATCAGGTTTTTGGGTTTTCAAACAGGCAGTATCGGGTTTTATTGAGAGTAGGCCAAAATTAGGGTTGGGTCGGGTTAGATCTTGAATTTTATTTGCGGGTCTGAGTTTCATGATATCGACCCACGCCACGTCAGTTGACCCAAGTCACGTGGGTTGACCCACATCACATGGGTTGACCCACATCACGTGGGTCCCTATCATGGGTCAGATTTTGCAACTAAAAAGTTTCTCTAATTCCCACGATACCAACCCACTTTACGTGGGTTGACCTACGTCATATGGGTCCCTATAGTGGGTTACATTCCACAACCAAAAATTTTCTTTTGATTCCTACGATACCAACCCACATCACGTGGGTTGACCTACATTACGTAGGTCACCCCGGTGGTTTAAGCTGCACACTTTTCAGTTCACATCTTTACTTTCAACTCACGACTGGTAACAATACCTGGGTTGCCTCCCAAGCAGCGCTTGATATAACGTCGCGACACGATGTGGATAGGTTGGTTATTCAGACTTCACCAACCAGCCCATGGGTTGCCTCCCATGAAGCGCCTGATTTAACGTCACGACATGACCCAACTTACTTGACTACTCAGACTTCGTCAAGACTAAGCTCCTCGCATGTCCTTATTTCTTTCGTGATTCCCATATATTTCTTTACACGCTGCCCATTTACCTTGAATAGAACATTATCATCTCTTTTCAGCTTGATTGCTTCATGCGGGAACACCCTAACCACAGTGAATTATCCGGACCATTTGGACTTTAACTTTTCAGAAAACAAGCGAAGCCTGGAGTTATAAAGTAGCACCAAATCTCCTGGGTGAAACTATCGTCGCGCAATCCTCCAATCATGATATAATTTTATCTTTTCTTTATACAGTACTGACCTTTAATAGGCTCGAAAATGAAATTCATCCATCTCATTCATCTGTTCTAGTCTCAATTTAGCTGCCTCACTCAATTCCAGATTCAACCTTTTCAGTGCCCATAATGCCTTGTGTTCAATTTCGACAGGAAAATGGCACGATTTACCAAACACCAACTGATATGGAGATTCACCAATCGATGTCTTGAATGCAGTTCAATATGCCCATAATGCATCATCCAATCTTCTTGCCCAATCAGTCCTGATGGTATTTACCGTCTTTGCCAAAATAGACTTTATCTCACGATTCGACACCTCAACTTGCCCGTTCGTCTGAGGATGGTAAGGGGTTGCCACCTTATGTTTGACTCCATATTTTTCAAGTAGGGCTTTGAACATCCGATTACAGAAATGGGATCCTTCATCACTAATGATAACTCAGGGTGTACCAAATCATGAAAAGATGTTCTTTTTCAAGAATGTCGTGACACTTCTTCCGTCACTATTGGAAAGCGATATTGCCTCCACCCACTTGGAAACATAGTCAACAACTACCAGAATGTATTTCATCCCATGTGAGCTCACAAATGGGCCTATGAAATCAATTTCCCTTACGCCAAACAATTCGAGCTCGAGTATAGTTGTTATAGGAAGTTCGTGTCTGCGCGAGATGTTCCTTTGTCTTTGACATTAGTCACAAGATCGAGCATAGTCATGAGCATCTTTATAGATTGTGGTCCAGTAGTACCCATATTGTAAAATCTTATGAGCAGTCCGCGCACCTCCATGAGGACCCCCAACTGGAGATGAATGGCATGCTTCCAAAATACTCATCATCTCGACTTCTGAAATATACCTTCGAATTATGCCATCCGCACACACCCTAAATAAATAAGGCTCATCCCAGAAGAATTTTCTCACTTCATGTATGAATCTCGTCCTCTGTTGATACGACATATCTTTTGGGACTAGGTCACTTGCCAAAAAGTTGGTAAAATTTTCAAACCATGGGATTAATTCTTGTGATGCTGCCAACACTTGTTCGTCTATAAAAGTATCATCAATATCAAGATCATCCCTCAATCTATGCATGGCCTCCTCCTCAAGGCATGATAGGTGGTCTGCAACCTGATTCTCAGTCCCATTTTGGTCCTTGACCTCAAAATCAAATTCTTGCAATAGAAGTACCCACCGAATCAGGCTTGGCTTGGCGTCTTTCTTTGACATAAGATATCTAAGTGCTACGTGGTTTGTGTGCACAATCACTTTCGTACCAATCAAGTATGATCAAAATTTCTCGAAAGCAAAGACCACTGCCAACAATTCTTGCTCGATTACAGTATAATTTTTCTGGGATGGATTAAGCGTTTGCTAGCATAATAAATCAGATGTATAATCTTCTCACGTCTTTGGCCAAGAACTGCACCCAAGGCAGGCCAAACCACTAGCATCACACATAACCTCAAATGACATCGTCCAATCTGGTGAAACAATGATAGGGGCTGAAATTAACTTCTCTTTCAGACTTTCAAATGCTTTTAGACACGCCTCATCAAATACAAACTTTACCTCCTTCTCTAAAACTTGCATAATGGATGTGCAATCTTAGAGAAATCCTTGTGATGAATCTTCTATAGAAACCTGTATGTCCCAAGAAACTTTGAATTCCTTTAACTGAAACAGGTGGAGGTAACCCTTCAATCACCTCTATCTTGGCTTTGTCAACTTCAATACCTTTCTTTGAGATTCGATTCCCCAATACAATACCTTCATTAACCATAGAGTGACATTTTTCCCAATTTAGCACTAAGTTTCACTCTTCGCATCTTTGCAACACATTAGCAAGTTGGTCCAAGCATTCTTCAAATGAGTCTCCCATAATAGAGAAATCATCCATAAAAACCTCAATAGTGTCTTCCACCATGTCGGAGAAAATAGACATCATGCAACACTGGAAAGTGGCTGGTACATTACATAAATCGAAGGGCATCCTTTTGAACGCGAACGTCCCATATGGACAAGTGAAAGTGGTCTTCTCTTGGTCCTCAGGAGCAATGAAAATCTTATTATACCCTGAATAACCATCAAGAAAATAATACCATCCTCTACCAGCAAGACGGTCTAATATCTGCTCCATGAAGGGCATAGGAAAGTGATATTTTTCGGTCCAAGAATTCAGCTTTCGATAGTCCATGCAAACTCTCCATCCAGTAACCGGCCTCATTGGGATTAACTCATTCTTATCGTTTGGAACCATAGTGATTCCTCCCTTCTTTGGCACACACTGAACAGGGTTCACCCACTTGCTATCAGCAATGGGGTAAACCACACCGGCATCTAACCACTTGATGATTTCTTTCTTCACAACCTCTTGCATTGGTGGGTTTAGATGACGTTGGTGCTTGATGCTTGGTATGCACTGAGGATCAAACTATATTTTATGAGTGCAAATACCGGGTGGAATTTTAATAATATCAGCAATGGACCAACTAATGGCCCTCTTAAGCCTTTTCAACATTGAAACTAGAGCTTCCACTTACCACTCCACCAACTTAGCAGAGATAATCACGGGCAAGGTATTGTTAGCTCCCAAGAATGCATAGCTGAGGTGAGATGGGAGATCCTTAAGCTCCAAAATTGGTGTCTCCTCAATAGAAGGTCGAGCCGGTGGGGTCACCCTATTTTATAAATCAAGATCAAGTTTCTTAGGAGCATAAGTGTATGATCCCTTACCAACGAGTGCACTAAATATCTCATCATATTCCACAATACCATCGCTGTCAAAATTCATAATCACAGCCGCAAGAGATTCTACCCCCAATCTTTCTTCAAGAGGCACGACAATATCACTCTCATCAACTGTATCAATTAAAAAAATCACCCGCATATCTTTCGATTGCTTCATGGAATGGCAAACATTAAAAGTGACATGTTCATCTTTCAACCTGAATTTCATCTTCCCAGTTTCCATATCAACTAAGGCACGACCAGTCGCAAGGAATGGTCTTCCCAAAATGATGGGAACCTCGAAATCAACTTCACAATCTAGAATCACAAAGTTAGTCGAGAAAATGAAAGATGCAACCTTCACCAAAACATCATACAAAATGCCCGCCGATTTTTCACAGTTCTATCCGCCATAAGGAGTCTCATAGAAGTCGGTTTCGGTGATCCCAATCCTAACTGCTTTAAAATGTCTAACGACATCAAGTTAATTCTAGCACCTAAGTCACACAGAGCTTTTGTAAAATTATAGGACCCAACAGTACAAGGAAATTGCACTACAATGGTGTAAATTATCTGCTAGCTCAAAACTGACAGTTCTCTTCTTTGTCGCCAAATCTTTCATGAATTTTGCGTAACCTGACATCTGTTCTAAAGCCTCGACAAGAGGAATATTTACCGCTAAGTCCTTTAACATTGAGATAAATTTCTGATATTTATGCTCTTCATCTTTCTTTTTCAACCTTTGAGAAAAGGGAGGGGGAGGTCGAGGAATTTGTTTTTACACTTGATGGACCTCTTTTTCCTTCCCGTTATCAGATTTTTCCTTTTTGTCAGCATCCTGAGGCTTTTGAACTGCATCACCCTTTGAATTCTCTGGCTCTGCCTCTGTTTCTACATCAACTACCACCGGCTCATCTTTCTTACCACTATCCAGAGGTATGGATGGGTCAGTCATGAACTTCCCACTTCTAGTACTAATGGCCAAACAATGAATATCATTCTTCGAATTCTGGATTGTGTTTCTTGGAAGGGTACCTAGCTAACGCTAGTTCAATGCCACCTATATCTGCCCGAACTGTTGCTCCAACTGTTTAATGGCTGTCGAATGGGATTCTACTCTCTGAATTATTCCTGAAATGTCTGACCTAATCTCCTTCAAGTAATTCCCTTGACTCTCTAACCCTTTAACAAGTTTATTGAGAAGGGCTTCCATTATTGAATTTCCATAGTCAGCATCACGATTCCCCGGTGGAAAATATGCGCCTCTTTTCTTTATAATCATTCTTTCGCCTCCAATCACCATCACGATCTCGTTCTCTGTCTCTATATCCTAGCTTGTTATAACTGTCTCTGTAGTAGTTCCGACCTTGATTCCCTTGCCTTGAGTTCCAAGAGTCTTTCCCCTTGGCTTGGAAACCTGCCACCTCTCGATCCAAGTACTTAGCTTTCTCATTAGACTCATAATCATCATGCCTAGGTGTTTTACCTTGTGCACCTATGACATGCACCTTTTTAGCACCTTCAGCTGCAATCTGTTTGGCTAGCAAGCCAATTTATGTCCTCAATTGTGCAACCTCTTGAGCTACAGATTCATCCAAAGCCCATTGTTTTGTCGAGGCTCCAATAGCATACGTCCCAGCAGGTGTCTCTACCTCTCGAGTATGCCATCCTCAGTTGGTCTTAGTGATATGATCTAGAATATCTGAAGCTTGTTCCCACCTCAGACTCATAAATGCTCCGCCAGTGATAGTATCTGCTATAGCCTTTGTATTGGCGTTCAAATCCCTATAGAAGATTTCAAGTAAACTCCTACCACTCATCCTATCATTTGGCACATTCTGCAGCTTCTTTTTAAACCTTAGCCATATTTCATAAAGTGCTCTAGAATGTAGTTGTCTGAAGTTGTAAATCTCATCCTTCAGCTGTAGCATCTTGGAGGGTGGGAAAAATCTTTCCAGAAATTGATTTTTCAATTCTTGCCAAGTAGTGATGGAACCTCGTGGTAGCTCGACCAACTACAATGTCGCTTCTCCTGTTAGAGAGAATGGAAATAATTTCAAATGAATAGCCTCTTGGTCAACTCCAGGCAAATTGTATGAAGTGCATACCTCCACAAAATTCATTACGTGCATGTTTGGATCGTCTGTAGGAAGACCGGTGAACACACCTTTCAAGTTTAGTAGGTGGATCATGGCACTTGTAATGTCAAACTTAGTGCCCTGAGTAACTCTAGTGGAATAATAGCACCAGTCTTAATTGGCTCGAAATAATCCATATCCTCTTCTTTGGGATCATCTTAAACTGGCACATATTTTCTTTGAGGGGATTGTTGTACCCTCAGTCTTCTTTGTCTCTCTTCAAATGTAGCGAGATGTTATATTGCCTCTTGCATTCCTTGATGATCTCTATCCGCTTGTCAAAGTGTTGCTTGCCTCGCATTTTCCTCAGCCGTCAATCGAGCAGTGATTTGTTCCGCAGTTTCATGACCAACTGGCTGAATTGGGTGGTTATGAATACCTCCCGCGACTGCGGGATTCTTAGCTCCATCGGTATTTACCATTCTTCAATTTTCTCTCAGTGTTCGTTCTATCTCAGTATCAAGTGGAATCAGGGGATTGCCTTGACTCCTAGTGTTGGGCATACACCGGCGTGTACCCTCCAGAAAAGTACAAAAAAATAAAACCAATCAACTCCAACAAGCAAACTAATAAACTCTGTAACTGTATTCCCAGCAACGGTGCCAAAATTTGATGTCACCCAAAATATACCTCCAGAAAAGTATAAAACGATCGATGTATCAAATATAAAACCCAACTAGGTTAAGGTCGATCCCATAGGGAATAAGACGAAATTATGTTGAATGCTAGTCTGAGTAATTTGTAAGTAAGTAAAACTTGGGGGGGGGGGGGGGTTGTGAGCATGTAATAACAGTAACGATTGTTGATTTTTGGATTTGTAATCAATATGAGAAATACACTAGGACTGTGATCCCCAATGACTCATTAACTCCACTGGTTGCTTGTTTTGGCAAAACTATCCCGTTGTGTAGTATGTAAAATCTAACAAGATATGTTCATCTAAATGTCTCTCGACCTTGGTTAGACGAATTTCACTCTGCTCCTCTCGGTCTCCAAGTGTCGCCCTACTAACCGTTGTCCTAGATCTCAGATAACTATCTCTATTATGGCTCAAGTTATTAGATGAAGGTTGAAAGCTTCAATCTCTGTAGTTATTTCCTTTTCCCAATCTCTACCTCTCTCTCGAGCAAGTCTAGAATACAGGCGAGTTTCTAACGTTTGCAACTGTTAGAAGATCAATTATAATGAAGGTAATAACAATACATGCAGTCACACCGGTTCAGAATTACTTTGCACTTAACCTGTTTCATTAATTCCTCATGGTTCACACAACCCTAGTTGATGGTTTTAGCTACTCATGATTGCAAGAACACGAAAACAATTCAATGAAGAAAACATAATTGTAAACTCACAATAAGATAAAAACTCTGAAATTTCAATATCAATAAAAACCCTAGAATCGGTGTTCCAAGATTACAAAATCAATAATGTGTTTATGAACTCAAAATAATGAAAATATCTCTCAAAACAATGTAATGACCAACCAGTAAACATAGGAAAATATAGGGGTATTTATAGATACAAGGTGAATCTTATCCTAAACAAAACAGGAAAACAGAGTCGGCACTTTTCCACGGTACCGACCCATGCCACGTGGGTTGACCCATGCCATGTGGGTTGACCCATGCCACGGGGGTCCTACCATGGAAATCAAGCTGCTTCAACTAACTACAGGAGTCTACCTACGGCATAGACCCACACCACGTAGGTCGACTCACGTGATGGTCCTGTCTTGAGTCACTCCTCTGGTGCAGGACTTGGCTCTTTCATCTTTAGATACTTCATTCTCGAGCATGATCCTTGTTTTTTGTCCATTTTGCCTCCAAAAACCTATTTTCCTACAATATAGAACAGAAAACACATCATACCAACCAAACATACCCGAGTTATAACATATTTTCTTTGTTTTAAGCATCGAAAGTGTCATGAAACCATGGCACATCATACACCTCACCTCCCAAGGGGCAGTACCAACAAAGTATTATTATGTGTCGACATTAGGGATATAAATCAACTCGCTCTGTCGACCCTACAACTAATGATCATCAACCATAGACAAGATAACTTATTTCACCTACCTTATCAACTCATAATGAGCCAACCACACAAATTACCTCACGTTCAATCCACTAAGTTAATGCAAGGTAGCTAAGTTTATCTCAGTTTAACCAACTACTTATAAAGGCATCATTAGTAAGTCAACGCATTAACTAGGTTATTCACATAAGAATGACCCAATAGTACTTCAAGCCCAGATATATCATCAAAGATCGGACCACACAAGGGTCCCACTCTAATCATCAAAGATTTGGACAACATAAGGATCCTAAGCATATTGTCAAAACCAAATAGACTTCACGACATACCTCAAATCACACCAAGCCTTTACGATTCACGGATATTCTCTTGTAACAGCTTATTTTATATCGCTCATAATGATCATATATATTTAAGAAGTTTGACTATCAAACAACTAGGTAATAGTATGATCAAAACAATAACCAACCACATAAGTAATATACATAGCATTCTATCATACCACCTTTTCTTCATCAAAAAGCCAGACACATGGGTAGTTCGTTAGGATTCGGACAGAAGTAAAGAAATACTCCAAATCATGAAAGATAAGACGTATCTCAAGTCACAAAAATGAAGACACCCTCTATATCACATCCGGTCCTCACGATGCCCGGGTCCCTTGGCCACACATCATTCAAGAAACACACAAAATAAATAGTTGCGCTTAAGTGTTTTTAAGCATCACACATCAAGTTACCATACACTACCATTAATAACACTACACATAGTACATCTTTCAACACATCATTATCTCACAGCAAGTAATTTTACACATCGGCAAGCAACCATATTAATCAACCTCCTACACTTCTTTACTGGCCTCTATCGGTTGGAACGTTTGTTCCATCCTGTTAATGTTACAAGATACCAATTGGGGCCAACCAGTCCCAATTGTAGTCTTCGAGATACCAATTGGAACCTGCCAGATAACAATTGGACTAAACCCGGAGAAACAATAATGAAAATCACGATAGAGAAGAAAAAAGTGAAACTGATTGCTAGATGCCTTGTAGTTTCCTACAGATTTGATATGGACGTTAACCTACCAATCCACAAGACTCTACTCGACATTTGCTCATGTACTGAAAGACCGATAATCTGGGCTCTAATACCATCTTATCATGACTCCACCCACCGGATCGTGTGGGCACCTACCCCAGATAGAAGAACCCTAAATACCTTATCACTTCATCAAATGTGAAAGTTTAAAATTTTTCAAAAGTAGCCCCTTAAACTTAATTATCTAAATAGAAACTTGAAACCAACTACAATTATTCAATTTACTCCTTATACAACTTCAATCAGTACATTTGATACGTAAAATAAATGCAAAAAATAAGCAACAATAAATCCCCAGAAACTATCCTAAACTGGTACAAGAGCACTACACAAGGGATAGGAAAGTCCATGACACAACATCCATGCAGAATAGAGAGGGCAGGAGCTGCTGCTGAATAATCACCATCGCTGCTATAAAAACCCTAACTGACCTGCACTATGGCTATATCCCCGATTGGAGATATCGTAAGTGTAGCATCAGTACAACCATATGTACTGGTAGGCATCATCGGCCGACCAGGTTAGAAACAAATAACATTAATAATAAATAGGGAGGAATCATAGCATCAAGTAAAGTTTCAGTTTCTAAACCCCTAATTATACAATTACTAGCACCCTACTTTAGCATCTCTGTGAACTACCTGTCATTTAACATTTTCCTGTATCTTAGTCCCTTGATAATCCATTCCTCCTTACACTATTTCTCCACTTTATACAACCCCAATTTCAGCCTAGTATGGATAGCTCTGCAGGGTTCACTATATCAACACTTTGGGGCCACTGATGGTAACTGGTTTTCTAATTCCTTAGAAGTCATGGCACTTGTGAATATGTATAATTAGATGCAAGCAACATTGATCGAAACAGAACCTACAATTAATGAAAACCAAGTAATGTAGTCAATAATCACATGTTTATCATTCCAGGTGCAACAATTATCCACCAACAGAGGACATCACATGTATGCCCAAAGGCCAGTTCACCACTTGCTTAATTAAACATTATCAAACTCAATCATCAATAATAAACATATCTAAAGACCAATCAATCAAGTATCCATTTCAGGAGTGCACATTCTACCAAAATTCATATTTATACTATAATTTATCATTATTTTCCAAATTGAACCGGTAATTCAGTTACTATCTAGTAACCCTTAGCCGTTTATTCAACTACTCGACTCTATTCAACTTACGATTCTAGCATTTGTAAAACTTAACCTTAATTTCTTTTGTTATATCATCACATTCTCAGATCACAACCGATCCTCCTAAGTATCTCCTAGCAAGGATGTCTCCTACTTCGACTATACACAATATCGGGTTCATCCCTTTTTAAGATATTAAAGACTAGCTTTGTAGATTAGGAAGTCACCTAGTTCTTCTGTTACTATTCATATTCACATATTAACTCTATAACCCATTAAACAAGTCATACAAACACAAACACCCATCAAGGGATCCACACAAAAGATAAAACACACAATTATCTTATTAATACATTACTTTCATATTTTATCCACATAACCTTTACTAACTTATAGGTACTCAATTTGGGTGGCCGTGCTAACCCCTTAATTTTGTCGCTTGTTTGTACTTTCAAGTCTAACACTCTTTACCCAAAACATTTAGGCTTGACCCTTCTACTCCTAAACTTAGAAATCTACCAACCTATTTTGGGATACATTACCTTTCTACATACCTGGCTATTAGGCTACCGATAAATGCTCCCGCTTACTTAATCTATCCTTACAAAATTCAACTTGAGTAACTTCACTATCATAGTCTTTATTTCACACTTACACCTCATTACCACCTCTTAAATGTAAGTAACGGGTTATCTTAGATTACCATTAACCACCGACTTGAACTTCAATTAGCTCTTCTCCCCCTTTTTTACCATACTTACCCATATTATACTTTAAACAATTACATTCATTCAACTAATTATAATTCTCACCATATTCTACCAAAATTATGCCACAAATATTACATCAACTGAGTATAACAACAATCCACGATAAAATTTAAGCCTAACCGAATTCTTATCAATTTCATCCATCCAGGCACGGAGAACTCCCGACATTACTGTCCAAGTTATATGAATCTAACCCAAGTCTAATTACTACAACAATAAAACCATAACCTACCTCATAGACGAATCTTGTTGCTACTGAGAGGAGAAGGTTATCCCACACATGCTAAGCATATTCCTGCTTTGGTTTCCCGCTGCATGTGCCATAAATCGACCTCATAAAGTAATGCCTTTAGAATCTCATAGTTAGCGAGATAGGGTTTTTAGAGTGTTTTTAGAGAAAGGGGCGACTTGGGGAAATAATAGAAAGGAGGGTTTAAATTTTTCCTCAAGCTGGATACTGCTGGGTATCGCTGCAGCGGTAGGATGCTGACCAACCCAAATTCTTTTGGGCGTTTTGGGCCCAATTCCTTTGGGCCTTTTTTACCTTTCCATTTTAAAATTTTCCCTGCCCAACTTGAGCGTATTATTTATCAAAAATTATTTTTGAGGCATTTTTACAGGTAATGATGGTTTGGGTCATTACATATCCTAAATGGGCAACGTAAGAATTGGGGATGAGGTCAACAATGTTTTGAGCTTTTGGAAGCTCTCTTCACACTTATCATCCAACACAAATGGGATTTCCTTCTGAGTTAGGCTGGCCATATGTGAAGTAATAGCAGCAAATCCCTTAACAAGTCGATGGTAATAACTTGCCAACCTTACAAAACTCCAAATTTCTATCACATTTGTTAGTCTAGCTCAATTCCTAATGTCTTCCACCTTTTGTGGGTCTACCATAACTCCTTCCTTAGAAACCATATGCCCCAAGAAGGACACTGAAGAAAGTTAGAATTCACACTTAGAATATTTAGCATATAGTTGCTTCCAACCCTAACACGTACGCAAATGAGCGTCATGATCTTCTTCACTCTTAGAGTAAACCAATATGTCATCAATAAAAATAATAACAAATAAATCTAGAAATGACTTGAAAACTCCATTCATTTGGCTCATGAAAGCAGCTGGGGAATTGGTCAAATCGAAAGACATAACTAGGAATTCATAGTGCCCATAACGAGTCCAAAAAGTAGTTTTTGGGATATCTTCTCCTTAATCTTGAGTTGATGATAACCTGACCTCAATTCAATTTCGGAGAATATGGCAACCCCTTACAACTGGTCAAACAGTCGTCTATCCTATGCAAGGGATATTTATTGCAAATGGTTACCTTATTCAATTAGCAGTAGTCTATGCACATTCTCATGCTACTATCCTTCTTTTTCACAAACAAAACAGGTGCACTCCAAGGAGAAACACTTGGGCAAATAATACCCTTTTCTAACAACTCTTGCAATTGAGATTTCAACTCCCTTAACTCTGTAGGTGCTATGCTATAAGAAAGGATAGAAATGGGTTGGGTCCCTGGCTCTAAATCTATACAAAAATCAATTTCTCGATTTGAGGTCATACCCGAGAGATCATCCAAAAACACTTCTAAGAATTCACACACCACTGAAACTGATGTTATTGGAGGAATTACAGATTTATGATCACGAAAATGAGCTAAAAACATCATACACCCCTTCTTTACTAACTTTTGGGCATGAATTACTGATACAACCCTCACAAGATTAGGCTTGAAAGTACCCTCCTACTCTAACTTATCCATTCTGGGCATCGCTATAGTAACAATTTTAGCGTAACAATCAAGAACAGCATGATAAGGAGACAGCTAACTCATCCCAAATATAATATCATACTCCTTCATATCTATAATAACTAGGTCTTCCAGGGTCTTAAACCCCATGAACATCACAGGACACGCACATACACCTGATCAACACATACAAACACGTCAACTAGCATGGGCACATACATAAAAGTATCAAGATATTCACAATCCAAGTCCCAACCCATAGCAAATTTCATAGACACATAAGAAAAGGTGAAATCGAGATCAAACAATATAGAATCCATATGATCATAGACAAGAATAGAACCTATGATCACAATATCAGAAGCTTCTACTTTAGGATGTACTGGAACAGTATAACGATGAGCCTTATCACCACCCTAACAGCCACCTCTACTAGCCTAAGCACCATTCCTACCAACCTATCCTCCACTTTGGTTGGCTTGGTTGTCATCCCTAGCTTGTCCTCCATGCACACCCTGTGGACAACTCCAACCATTTTCTCTACCACCACAACCTGTCAGAACTAGAGCAGTACCAGTTAGTTTCTGAGTCAACTGACCTGTAGGTAAGAAAATAGGACAATACTTTATAATGTGACCCAAACCTCTACACACATGGCACTTTATTCCTAAAGCAGGCCTCTGACCTGAAGAGGATAAAGGTTTGTAGCTGCCGATCTGAGAGGGCTGATAACTAACACTAGACGGGCCTCCTACAGATACTAGCATGGTTGAATTGTAAGGCTTAGAAGAACCACGCCCCTTAAAGAAAGTACCATTGAACTGGCTTGAGGTCCGGGCCTTCTTCTCTTTCGCCTTTACCTCTCTCTGTTTCTCAAGTGCTTCGACCTTCTTGGAAAATTTAACTACATCCTAAAAGGACTTTCCATACATAGCCACAGACAAGGTAGCCAACTAAATCCCAGAGTTCAGACCCTTCACAAAGTACCTAATCCGCTCTTCCTCTGAGGTAATCAGCTATAGGGAAAAATGAGACGAGACAAAAAACTTAGCCTCATAGGCCACCACGGACATGTTACCCTGCTCCAATCTCAGAAACTCATCCTTCTTCTGATCGTGATAAGTGTGAGGAATATATTATTGATGTACCGTGAACTTACGGCACTTTCAATACTTAAAACTATGAATATTTGCAAGTACGAAGGTATGTTTAGTTGGATATGATGTGCTTTTGTTATTTTTATAGGAAACTAGGGTTAGAAGGCATATGTGATAGAAAAGCTGAGAAATATAGCAAGGGAAGACATACGATCTCTCATATGAATCGTATGGAGAGTACACTAGCCGTATGAGAGGTTACTTGAAGACTTGAAGATATTTGAAAGCCCAGTCATACGAGCTCCCATACGAACCATATGGAGAGCACACAAACCGTACAGTAGTTTGTGGGTAAAGACATGGAAATTTTTGTAGAGATTAGACATACGAGTGTCCATACGAGTCGTGTTGTCTTCACACAGATCGTGTGGACATGTGCCAACCCAGTTCCCCTAGTTAGTTTAGGATAGGATTACTTATGTCAATAAATACATCATGTAGGGTTTTATTTATGTTACACATATTTTGGGTATTATTCAAACATGCTTGGAACATACAATATCATACTTTTGCCATTAATTCCATAATTCATTTTTGTTCTTCACTCGATTGTTAATCTATAATTCTTCCAATTAGTTACTTGATTTTTGTAAGTGTTCTAATTATGCATTCTTTATTGAATCTTGATATGATCACCGCAATTATGAGTAGCTAAACACCACAACTAGGATTGTGGAAACCATGACGGATTAACGAAGTAGTGTTTGTAGTACAAGGTGATCCTCAACGGGTGTTTGGCACATATTGTTAATTCTCTCTGGATTGATTTCTTTCTGATGGTGCACAATGTTAGGACTCACCTTATATCTACCCTATACTTTAGAAAGGGTAATCGGATGGGAAAAGAGAATCAACAACAAGACTTGAAGCTACCAACGTTCATTTAATTAGGCTTGAACCGATAAATGGGAGAGACTAAATTGGGATCATAGATAGGGGTTAGTAATGCAAAAGCCATGACACATGAACCTTTGTGCTTAGGGACAGTCATCTACAAGGGGCGTAACATAATCAGTTAGATGATAATAACCTATCGATTCTATATGCCAAATACCACAAGAGATCACTAAGTACGAAGAGCTTATAGAGTTATGAAGTTATTGGGGAACACAGTACTAGAGCATCTCTCATACTGATTACCAATCCAACAAATCAACAATTCTCACTACTGAATTCTTTATTTACATAACCCCCTCTTTTACTGGAAATTGTTATTGATTTCCTAGACATACATCTTAATTGATATTTTGACCTATTCCCTGTGGGATCAACCCCAACCTAGTTGGATTCTATATTTGATCAACGACCACTTTATGCTTTATTTAGAGGTGTAATATGGAAAACATCAAATTTGGCACTGTTGCCATGGAATACAGTTACAGAGTTGATTGATTTTGTTTGTCGGGTGATTGGTTTCAATTTCCTGACCTACTTTTTTGTTATTTCTAGGGCTCACACCAGCGTATTCCCAATACTCGGAGTCAAGCCGATCCCATAATTCCACTTGATATGAAAATTGAGAGAACTCTAAGAGCTAATAGAAGGATGGTGAACGAAAGAGTTCATAATGCAGAAACTACTGATGCAGGAATCTTGAATCAGCCAGGGCATCAAAAAACCACAAAACAAACTACTACTCGATTGATGGCTAAGGCTGCCAGACAGGCAGCTAGAGAAGAAAGAGTTAGACAAGTCGAAGCAGATCGTCTAGCCACACTTAATAAGTGAGACAAATAGAAAAGATATAGGGGGTAGCAGTCTCTACATCAGTATCTTCCTCATTATGAAGGTGCGGAAAAAGAGCAAGATTTTTTAGAGCTGGTTGAATTAGGTGCTATTATCCCACCAAAATTGCCTCCAGGAACTAAGTTTGACATCACCAGTGTTATGATACACTTATTGAACTTAAAGAGGGTGTTCGCAGGCCTTCCTACTGATGATGCAAACATTCATGTGATAAAATTTGTAGGGATGTTCACTTCTTATAATCTATCAAGAGTGAGTCAAGAGGTGATTAGACTGTGTTTGTTTTCCTTCTCTCTAACGGGGGAGGCTCATTATGGTTGACAGAGTTGCCGCGTGGATCGATCGCTACTTGGAATGAGTTGAGGACTCATTTCTTGGATAGATTTTTCCCACCTTCCCGAATATTGCTATTAAAAAATGAGATCTATAACTTCAGGCATTTACATTTGGAGGTGTTAGATGAAACCTAGGTGAGGTTCAAGAAGAAGATGCAGAATGTCCCTAACCATAGAATGTTGGGCTAAAATTTTCTGGAAATTTTCTATAAAGCTTTGAATTCTAATAAGAAGGCTATAGCAGATACTATTACTAATGGGGATTTTATGAGGTTACATTGGGTCAAGCTTTGGAGATTCTAGATTGGATCACTAAAACCAACAGGGTTGGTATACTTGATATGTAGACGTACCTGCGGGTTCTTATATAATTAGGGAATTTATAGGGCAGAGAGCATTAGATGAGTCAATAGCTCAAGAGGTAGCATAATTGAGGATTGAGCTTAGTTTGTTTACCAAGTAATTTGCATCAGGAAGAACAAAAAGGGTAAATACAGTTGGTTCATAAGCGAAGGCACCTAGGCATGATGATTCAGACTCTGAGGAGGAGGCTTAATATCTAGACAATCAGGTGGCAGGTTTTTGAGACAAGGGTCAAGTATCTAATCAAGACAATTAGAACTCTAGGTAAAAGAATCAAGGTTGGAATTATTATAGAGATAACAACTATAACAGGTCTGGCTATAGGGATAGAAAAAGAGAACGAGATAGTGATTGGAGGAGAAAGGATGCTTATAAGGATAAAAGTAGTCTCTATGTTCCCCCTGGGAACAAAGATACTAGTTTGAGTAATTCAAATATAGAAGACACATGTTTATGAAAGTTGTGAAAGGGGTAGAGAAGATGGAATACTACCTCAAAGAGATTAGAGCAGATATTTTGGGGCTAAGCCAAAAGGTCAAATCATATGCTACATCTATTAAGCAGCTTGAGCAATAGTTTGGTCAGATGTCCGCATTAAATCAGCATCAACAACTATCAAGAACCCAAAAAATGATGATCATTATATGGCTATCACAACTAGAAGTTGGAAGGCTCTTATTGAGGAACCCAAACAAATTGAGGGTGTTCATGCTACACTGGAAGAGCGAATGAAGGTCATTAAAAAAGGTAAAGGAAGCTCTAAAGAATTATGTTTCATTACCAAAACTTCCTCCACCGTCCCTCAACATTTTAAGAAAAACAAAAGTGAAAATAAAAATGTTAGTGGAGAGAGTCTGAAGGATGTTGAAAAGCCTCCAACCGACAAAAAGGAGGCAAATATTGAAAGAGTAAGCCCCAGAGATTCTAACTCATATTCTATTCCCTTAGTACTTGAAGAAAAAGAGGGAAGAAGGAAAATTTCATAAGTTCATGTCTATATTAAAGCAACTTTTGATAAACATCCCGTTGGTGGAGGTACTTAAACAAATGCTAAGATATGCAAAGTTCATGAAAGAGTTAGTCACAAAGAAGAGGACTGACAGTTATGAATCTATTGGTAATTTGTACCATTGTAGTGCAATTGTATCCTATTTTCTTGTGCAAAAGAAATATGATCCTGGTGCATTCACAATTCCTTGCACAATTAGATCGCATAACTTTGCCAAGGCTTTGTGTGACCTAGGCGCAAGCATTAACTTGATGCCACTGGCTGTATTCAAACAATTGGGCTCTGGAACCCTCGAACCAATAAAGATGCAGTTATTGATGGCGGATCGTAGGTCAAGGAGCCTGTGGGCATATTGTTTAATGTTTTGGTCAAGGTAGAAAACTTCATTTTTCCTGCCAACTTTGTTGTCTTGGATTACGAGGTTGATTTTAAGATGTCCATAATTTTGGGGAGACCATTTTTATCCACTAGTAGAGCATTGGTGGATATGGAGCGGGGTGAGCTAAAATTTAGGTTGAATAATTAGGAAGTCACGTTCAATATTTGTAGAACTATGAAGCAGCCAAAGGACATGAAGGTGGGTTTGGTGATAAATAGTTTAGATAATCCTGGAAGCCAAACCAAGGTATATCTTGATGAATTCTGAGTAATCAAGACACCCGCATCTTGCCACGACATTAAATCAGGCATTGTTTTGGTGGCAACCCAAGGTGTCTTGTTATTCCTACATTTGTTTTGATTTTAGTTATTTTGATCGATATCAGACCCACACACCTAGGGTACCATAGGTATGTTCCTAACTCCCTTATTTTACTTTGGTCTAGTGTGTTGGAGACAACGCAAGCTTATTTGATGGGGTGGGGGTACTTGTGCTTCTAAATGTCCTCTTGGGGGTTTTTTGTCATATTTTTTTCCCTTAAGAGCACTATCATAGTAGAACCGACATATTTAGAAGTTTATTTATGTGTTTTCTGGTGTTTTTGTGTTATTTATGTAACTAAGGTATAAGCAAAAGAACTTAGTACAGTCAAAAAAAATAAGCATACAACTGATTTTGAATACGTTTTGTGGTTAAAGGACACCCCTCCAAAATATTTTGTGTTTTGTGCTATGTTGTGTGCTTACCTGAACTGTGACCAATGTTTGGATCTCGTAATGGAATTAGGATTTTGAGCTTGATAACCATAGCCTAACTTGCATGAATTGGATAGACAGTGATTGAATATGTAGCCCTGAGCCAAGTATGTGTAAAGTCTTACCTAGTAGGCGTGTGTGCGCGATCTAGAACTTACTCGGTTAGTCTTGCTAAAGTCGTAGGAAAGGAGGTTAGGAAAGTATCAAAGGTCATTCTTGATTTAGTCCACTAAAAATCCTAAAAGCCTACCAGATAAGAAAAAAAAAGTAATATCCCTTGATCCCAAATTTTGAGCCTAAGCAGACCTTTTCATTGAACTAGCCTATTCACCTTACCAAATTATTTACAATGAACCTGTTTTGGCCCTAGTCCCTCCTTGGACACTGTGCACCTCAACTCAAGCAAATCACTTAAGTTGAGGGTGGTTATCATAGGGGTGCGTAAAAAAGTTGGGTATGTAGAAAAAAGGTTAGAAAAATGAAAAAGGAACTCGGGTGTGGTATTGTGCAAAAAATAAAAAAAGTGAAAAACAAGAGTTTGAAAAGAAGAAAAAAGAAGAAGAAGTTGTGAAATGAAAACCGCACCCGGGTTCTGAGAAGTTTGAAAAAGGGAGAAAAACAAAAGAAGTAGGAAAGTGGAGTCAAAGTAGTATAGTTCCAAGGAGGAATGAGTCACTTTATCCATATGTACCACACCCATCCCCAAGCCTACATTACAAGCCAATAAAAGTCCTATAGTGATCCTAATCTGACTGTTTGAAAACTAAAGCATAGAAAATAAGAGAAAGCCTATGGTATCAAATGCACACTGTCTAAATTGTTTGTGAGAGTGAGTGATTCTTTTTAGTCCCTAATTTGATATTTGTTACATATTATGAATGTTAGGGACTTCTTTGTTGTGAGGGCATATGGGTTGTATTGTGGTTGTTGCTTGTTCAGATAGTGACATTGGTTTGAGTATTGGGTTGTCTGTTGATAATGTAATGTCATTTCTTGATCCCATTGCGTTATGGTGAGTGGTTTGTGTAAACACAGTGTTTGTTAAGGATTTGATGGTATTGGAGGGTGTTAAACATATTTTTGGTTAATGAGTGCTTAAAATAGTTCTTGTGAAAATCTGACTACCATAGTACTCTTGGTTTTTCTCTTGGTTAAGCATCATAGTAGTATAATTGTATTTTGTTTGCCTGAGGACATCAAACGTTCTAAGTTGAGAGTATTGATGTGTCGTGAACTTACGACACTTTTGACACTTAAAACTATGAATATTTGCAAGTGCGAAGGTATGTTTGTTTGGATATGATGTGTTTTTGTTAGTTTTTCAGAAAACTAGGGTAAGGAGGCACATGTGACTGAAAAACCGAGAAATATACCAAAGGAAGACATACGAGCTCCCATACAAACCGTATGGAGAGCACATGAGTCGTATTCCTAGCCGTACAAGGGGTTACTTGAAGACTAGAAGATATTTGAAGGTACAGCCATACTAGCTTCCATACGAACCATATGGAGGGCACACAAACCATACGGTAGTTTGGGGGGAAAGATATGGAGGTTTTTATGGAGATTAGCTATACGACCACACGGACCGTGTGGATGTGTGCTGACCCAGTTCTCCTAGTTAGTTTAGGATAGGATTACGTATGTCTAAAATACATCATGTAGGGTTTTATTTACGTTACACACATTTTGGGTATTATTCGAACATACTTGGAACGTACAATATCATACTTTCACCATTAATTCCATTATTCATTTTTGTTCTTCATTCGATTGTTCATCTACAATTCTTCAAATTAGTTACTTGATTTTTGTAAGTTTTCTTATTATGTATTCTTTATTGAATTTTGCTATGATCACTGCAATTATGAGTAGCTAACCACTACAACTAGGGTTGTGGGAATCATGACAGATTAACGAAGTAGTGCTCATAGTACAAGGTGATCCACAACGCGTGTTCGGCATGTATTGTTAATACTCTTTAGATTGATTTCTTTCTGACGATGCGCAATGTCAGGACTTGCCTTATCTCTACCTTATACTTTAGCAAGGGTAATCAGATGTGAAAAGATAATCAACAACAAGACTTGAAGCTACCAACCTCCATTTAATTAGGCTTGAATCGATAAATGGGAGAGACTAATTGGGATCATAGATAGGGGTTAGTAATGCAAAACCCATGACACATGAACCTTTCAGCTTGGAGATAGTCATCTACAAGGGGTGTAACGTAGTTGGTTAGATGATACATAACCTATTGATTTTGCATGCAAAATACCATAAGAGATAACTAAGTACGAAGAACCTACAGAGTTATAAAGCTATTGGGTAACCCAGTCCTAGTGCCTCTCTCATTCTGATTACAAATCCAACAAATCAATAATTTTCACTACTGAATTCTTTATTTACACAACCCCTCTTATTTACTGAAAATTGTTATTGATTTCCTAGACATACATCATGATTGATATTTTGACCTATTTCCTATGGGATCGATCTCAAACTAGTTGGGTTCTATATTTGATCAATGATCACTTTATGCTTTTTTTAGAGGTGTAATTTGGGCGACATTAATAACTCAAGGAATACATTCTAGAATTATGCCCAAGTGAGTGAAAATAAGGCAACCATGCACTCTACAAATGACCTCTACCATTGCTTGGCTTCGGCCTACAGCTGAAAAGAAACAAATTTCACACCATACCTTTCAACAATACCTATATTGTACAGATGTTCATGATAGTCTATCAAGAACTCAAATGCATCCTCAGACTCTGTACCTTGGAATACCGGGGGCTTTATCTTCATGAACTTGTAGAATAGCCCATGTTTATCATCAGTCATCATTGGCCCAAGTACCTATTGTGGATACACCCCTGCTTTAGAGTTTGTATCCATTCTTGGTGCTACAACAGTGGCATGTTGCAGCGTTGTGGGTGAAATAGTCAAAATAACTGGAGTGTATCCAGTACCATCTAAGCTACCCAAAAACCCCAACACTTGTTGAATCACTTCCGCAGACAAAGGCACCGTAGCTGCACCATTTGGTGCTGGCACCATATTTTCTGGAGCTACTATCTCCTCTTCCTCAACTACTTCCTCTTAGTGTTGAGCATAGCCTGAGGTGTCCTGTTATGGGGCAGGGGATGGTGATCTCTTTCTTTCCAGTCTCCCAGCTGCCTGGGCTCCACCCCTTTCACGGTGCTGCCCTTCGTCCTCCCCATCTAGCTCCCCCCTAACTCGAGGCCATCCCCGAACCGCTTCCCAAGCGGCTGGTACGAGTGCGACTGCTATTGCTGCTTTGGTAGAGTGAGTATTCACCATCTATGAACAAGAGTGAATGGATAAGATACCAATTTAGATTGTCAGATACCAATTAGAACCAACTCATAGCACGAAAGAAAGAAAGAAAGAAAGGTTTTTATTCCTAAAGTCCTATAGCCTCCCGAAGAAAAGTACAGACGTCTCCGTATCATTCTGCAGGACTCTACTAGACCTGTTCTTATCCGATGAGATCTACAAACCCAGCTTAGATACCATCTCTGTCATGACCCAATCGATCATGATTGACACCCATCCTAATCTATGGCGGGAGAACCATACTAATCTCACCCTTACTATCACGACTGTTACTTTTATATTCACCTTTTTATTAATCCTCAGTTTTAAACCAGAATAAGATAGCGTTCATTCAATAACGTAAACAATCTATCAAACTAATAGAGTACGAAAACCTCTATTTATTACGTCTCCGGGACTTGAAGTCACCATACAAGAACATCTATGAATAAACTAAGTCTGAAACAACTAGAAATATCTAGAAACATAAGTAATGAAGAATCATCTTAGACCTGAAACAAGGGACATCAACATCAATAGGAAGATCCAAAGGTTGCCCGGTCATGGTGCTCACCTCAAAATCAAGTTTGAAGCACTAACTAGAGTCGAGGTCGCATGTCAGGCGCTGGAAGATGTTCTGAACTCAACAAAAGAAGAGTATAGGTAGCATCAGTATATCAACAAGTACTGGTAAGGATCATAGGCCGACTAACCCAACAATGTACAAGTAATCAAATCAGACAAGTATAAAAGCGATCATAATAAAACTCATAATCAAAGACATCAACAACTAAATTCGTCATATAGGTATAATTCACAAGTTTACTTCTACAGACTTTTACACTTATTCACTTTCATCAACAACTCATCACCATATATAATCATCATAAGACACCCAATGCATATGAATGAGTGTATGTATGCAAGATGTGCGCTTGATCGCTTACTCTCCTTATCATCATCAACAATATCATATCATACCGACGTAGTACCTAACCCTCTATCACAACATATCATATCCGTACCAGCGAGGCACCCGATCCTCCATCACCCAATATCATCATAATACATATGAAATGGAATGTAGTCAGTAAATCATAAGTCATGCTAGAAGGCAATCATAGATGTATAGTTCACAAATGAGTACAAAGCAAAAAAGTCTAAGTGCTACAAGAAAACCATAATCTACCTCAATTCCTTGCTCAAGTCACCTTTAAGCCATACTTTTATACTTTTATTCTCGTTCAACTTGTTCTTGATCTATAACAACAAGAATATATACCTATTCAATAATATACACCCCTTTGACTACGAGGGATCAAAACCACTGATTTTAGTCATAAATTCACCCTATTTCGTCATCTTAGGGTTTTCTATCTCTTAAACCACATGGATTCTACTTGAATTAGCATGAAACAACCATAATTTCACCCTCATTAATGTTTTCTAACACCCTAGAATCATTCTTTACTGAATTTATATACATTCCCACCATTTCTTATCAATTTCTATAACTAGGCTAACTCTAATTTTTCTACCATAAATTTATTTCTAATGATTTTCTAAGGTTATAAGAAGTAATTTCATGTATAGAATGTAATGACTTACCTCTAAAGATGAAAATCTTCAAAAATCCTCTGAAAATTGCTTTCCCCAAAGCTCCCTTGCATTTTTTGAAAAAAATGGGGAATGAATATATTTTCTGCTTTTTAAAATGGTCAAATCCTGCGTGTTATCACTGCAGCGGTTAATTACCATTGTAGAAGTACCGCTACAGCAGTTAAAGTTCCACTGCAGTAGTTCACATCTTAAAATAGTGGCCCGCTGCAGCAGTGCCTTTTTCTGTTGCAGTGGTTACTTTTTCTGCTGCAGCAGTCTAAGGTAGAAACTCCAGACCTCTCTTTAGTTTTTCTCATTTTACAACACACACCACGAATTATAACATCTCAAACCAACTCCTCTACGGCAAACTGTATAATTGGAGTTCTACAACTATGTTTTTTATGCTGGAAATTGCTACGGCTTCCTAAACTCGTTGTCCATCTAGCTATTACATCAACATCACTACAAACTATCATATTATTACCAGATTCCATTTGACTAACACCTTCCTTAAAATTATCTAATCCTAGACTAGCCCTGAATTTCTCAAAAATCGGCTAAGGGAAGTCTAAGTGCAATTCTTACCCCCTCTTTCATCATAACGATAATTTGGGTCGTTACAGAAACCAAAAAGGTAAATTTAATCCAAGTTTTCAAGTTAAATTTTGACAAATGGTGTTTGTTGGGTCCATAAGTGAAAATTAATTGAAAAAAAATTCAAATTTAAAAAAAAAATATTATTTCCACGTGGACTGGCCACGCCAACAGCCAGCTCCATGTGGCTACCAGCATAGCAGCCAACTCAGTGAACTTTCCCCAGCCAAGCCTACATACGCGTGCAGTACAAATTCAGAGAGAGTGCATTTTTTAGCACCTCAAAAAAAATTTAGTGTTGAAAGTTTTAGTCCCCAAAAATTTTCTAAGTGTCAAAATTTTTTAGTTTTTCTTCTACACTCATCTTTCTTTCGATTTCTCAACTCCTTAATAATTAATTATCAATTTTAATTACTTGTTAACTTGTTCTTCATCTCATTTCTTTAATTGTTACAACTAATTAACAATAAGTAAGTCCTACTACTTCTTGTTAGTTCTTTCAAAAATTTTTGTACCAATTTTTCTTCAAATTTTCTTACATATTTCGGTTGAAAGTTCTTGGCTCTTGTGGCTTAGTTTTTGAGAGTTAATTCTTGACTCAACAAGAACCCATTCTTGACCTCAATTAGATATTGAACTGTTGCAACTCATCAGACTAACCAAGATACAATCATTGGCCTAGGCAATTTGTGAAGCAAACAAAGGTGTGATTTCTTGAGTTATTGTGAGCTTTTATTTTTACTAACTTAATGTTTTTTCTTGTTTTTATTGAGTGTATTAACTAGGTAACCATGGAAAATCATGAAGAGGGCAACCGGGTTACCACCGGGGAACCCACTTTACTTGAATTGATGAACATGTTTGTAGCCTTCTCTACCCGAATGGATAGATCGATTGGATACACGAATGGACAGCATGGAAGAGAAGAGAACAGACACTTTTTCTACTCCATTCACTCATTATCATGGACACATAAGTGAGGTCCATCAAGGACCTTCATCCCTGGTATCACCCAAAGCTCTTTATTGAATGATCAACCCCACCTATGATGCCGCACTACCACATCCTACCCACCAACTACCACCTCAAAAGCCTCAATCATCACTAATATTCCATAACCACAGCCACAAATGCCTCCTCCTCCACCACCAAATACCTGTCAACCTATCCGACATGTGCAACCAATCTGAAATGTCCAATCGATGGGTGTTTACTTTCAAGAAAAGTTACAAGAGGAGTTCAGAGGGTTAGGTGATGACTATAAAAACTGAGTACAAGGCCAACACATGTAATTCCATGGTGCTCATTATGGAATAGGAGGAAGGCATGGTCTTATCCCGCAAATCAGTAGGCAAGGGGAAATCAAAGGGAAGATGGCCACTAAGACCGAGGGTATCATGATGACAACTACAACGAAGATCCAATTGATGATAATGGACATCATGGCAACATTAAGGGTCAAAACATGAGCCTTAAATTCATCAAAGTTACTTTTACCTCCTTCAAAGGTGAAAGAAAACCCAATTTGTTCCTTAATTGGGTGATGCAACGTGATAAAATCTTCTTGACTAATAAAATGTTTGAAGTGAAAAAAACATCTTATGGCATTGCTCAATTTGAAGGGTTTTTATCTACATGGTGGTAAACTGTCACGCCTCAAATCCCATTGGGACGGATAGGCACCCGTAGCCGTAAAGGCCCAAGAGAACAAACCTATGACCGAGTACATTCATATGCATACCATTAAGTGAACAAAAATTCTGCCACATACAGATATAATATATCAATGATGGAAGTCATGTAAAGTCGTTCAAAACAGATACGAGACTTGGTCATTGGGGCCACAACATCTAAAAGGTAAGACACTTCTACGTTTGACTTTAAAAAGTCTACAAAGCCTCTAAAAGATATATAACCATGACTAAGGTCGGGACAATCCCGCCTTATACAACTACTACACAGTACCAAAATTTTATACAAATGACTCGAAAAGCCCCGAATCAACCTGGAGCTCACTAATAGCCTGCAGATGACCCGAACCCTACTGTAAAGGTCTACTAGCTCCTGTGCCTGCAGCAGGTAAGGTAGGTTCCCCAAGGGACGACGGTACGAAAGAATGTACTGAGTACGTAAGGCTATAAGTAACTGTATGAAATATAGGAATTCAAATGGAATCAAATACAAGTGAATAGATAATACTGATATACCACCGTACTGTATATGTGGGACCATGTACATTACGTTCATTTCTTTCCTTTTACCTTTATATCAATATACATCATACAATGCCCGGGACCAACGAATCAGTGGTAAATAACATTGGGATCGGCTTGAGCTAGGCTTATGCCCCCAGAGCTACCACCCATAAACCAATAAATCAGGTTCATCTCAAGCTAGGTTTTCACCCCCAGAGCTACCCCCTGCATCCAATAATCAATCGGGATCGGCTCGAGCTAGACTTTCGCCCCCAGAGCTACCACCCGTACTCAACTAAATATGCATTACTTCATTTCTTTAATTTTTGTGAGATTGTTAAATCGGTGGTCATAACATTATTGGATCTTTGGAACAATAGTAAACAAATAAGAGACACGTAAATAGCAATTGCTAACCGACTTGAAATGAGATACTTTAAAATATTTTGGAGTGGAAACAAGTTTGGTGACGATGTGAACAATAGGTACGGCCAAAGGATACGGAAAAGAGTAACCTTACATACCTTATATTTCCAACATGTGACTACAACAATTCATCTCTTCCTTAAAGCATTACTCTACAATATAAATACGTAATGGAGCTCACATTAAAAGCCAATTACATTACAAGTTGCAAGACGGTAATTAGTTACTTAATGGGAAGTAAAAACTATCCAACATCCCAAACACATGGTATATCATTAAAACTTCCTTTCTACTACCATATAACTTCCTTACACCCTCCTACAATACAATTTACTGCCCCACAACACCAACAATACCAAAACAGTCCACACATCAACATAGACGTCACAAACAGACAAGATTTCCCACCAACTGCATACTTCACATTTTTACCTAAATGCAACTCCACATTTTTATTACATAAAGTACCATAAATACTTCCAAAATAATATACGAAAAACAGTCCACACAGTTTCAGAATTCACTTTAACATAACAAGAAAGTATTCTCCTTTCACTATGCCAAACGTTCCATGCACAATTACGTATAAACATTTCCAAAAGTCATACACAAGGAGTAAATAATTAGGTAAAGAACCACACTTAAAAATAGTGAAATATCATCCATATAATTCAATTCCTTTAATACCTTAAGTCCCCTTTCAAGTTTAAACCACATAGAGGGCAAATCCTTTAGCGATTAAGCAAAAGCGGGCTATTTCACAATAAGTGGACTGCTCAACACTTTTTAAACATAACCAACATGATATAAACACCCTATTATGCATATAATATACTAATATATAAGTTTAAACACTTACCAAGGCTTGCAAGTGGAAGATTTGTCCGAAAAATCTTAGAGAAAATTAGGGCGGCTAGGGTTTGAAAGAGGAGAAAGTATTTGATTGAAAATATGATTTTTACAAGTGTGTTGTGTAGAAAAATGAGCTGAATTTTAGCCTTAAATAGGCCCTCCAAACCTCCTCTCCTTTGGTCATCTTAGCCAATTATTTGGTCAAAAAGTTCAAGTAGATGGTGTGTACACTTGGTCCATTTTTAAATGGATCATCTCCTTTTGGGCCCATGTCGTATTTACTTAATTGTGGGCCTCAATTAAGTCCATAAACATAATATTACTTCATCCCAATAAATTTAGTGGGTAATACACCAACTATCTCAAGTTTAAATAAGTCCATAAATATTAAGGTAGTCAAATAAGTTCGGAAATGTACGGGGTGTTACATCTTTCCCCCCTTAGGAACATTCGTCCTCGAATGTTAGTAACATTACCCAATCTAAACAAGTTCAAGTCTAAGTTCATTCTTCATATTATCACATACATATAATACTTATATATACTTACTTGTTATTTCTCCAATTCCGCATCTTTAACTTTATCTTCAGTGTGAAATAAATGCGGGTACTTACACTTCATCATTTCCTCGGCTTCCCATATGATTTCTTCTATTTACAGATTTTTCCAAAGCACTTTTACGGAAGCTACTTCTTTATTTCTTAACCTCTTAACTTGTCGTTCCAGAATAGTAATAGGTATTTCTTCATAGGTGGGATCTTCCGTAACTTGTACATCTTCAGTGGGAACAATATGAGATGGATCTCCTATTCACTTTCAAAGCATTGAAACATGAAACACTGGATGAACTGTGGAGAGTTCTTGGGGTAGTTCTAATTCATACGCAACTTGACCAAATCTTCGGATAATCTTATATGGACCTATATAACACAGACTTAGCTTTCCTTTCTTTCCAAATCTCATTACCCCTTTCATTGGTGACACTTTCAAGAATACCCAATCACCTATGGCAAATTCTATCCCCCTTCTTCTAACATCGGCATATGACTTGTGCCTACTTTGGGCCATTTGTAGCCGCTGTTGTATCACCTTAAACTTCTCCATAGCTTAATGAACAAGATCTGGCCCAAATAAGGCAGTTTCACCTGCTTCAAACCATCCAATTGGTGATCTACACCTTCTTCCATATGAAGCTTCGTAAGGTGTCATTTTGGTACTTGAATGATAGCTATTATTGTAGGCAAATTCAACAAGAGATAAATGATCATCCCAACTACCTTTAAAGTCCAATATGCAAGCTCGTAGCATATCTTCAACTGTTTGTATAGTACGTTCTGCTTGTCCATCTGTTTGAGGATGAAAAGTTGTACTTAAATTCATTTGGGTTCCCAAACTCTTCTGAAAAGACTTCCAAAAGTGTGCAGTAAATTGAGCCCCCCTGTCTGATATAATAGATATTGGAATTCTGTGTAGTCAAACTATCTCTTTAATATACAACCGTGCATAATCTTCAGCTGTGTAGGTGGTCTTGATTGGTAGGAAGTGTTCTGACTTGGTAAGCCTGTCAACTATTACCCATATGGAATTAAATTTCCGAAGTGTACGAGACAAACCTGTGATGAAATCCATGTTGATCATGTCCCATTTCCAGATTGGAAAATTTATACATTGCATATAACCTCCAGGCATCTGATGCTCTACTTTTACTTATTGACAATTTGGACATTGGGCTACGAATTCTGCAATGTTCTTCTTTATGTTACCCCACCAATACATTTCTTTCAAATCATGATACATTTTGGTGGCTCCTGGATGAATAGAATACCGTGAATGATGTGTCTCTGTCATAATTTGCCTCCTTAGCTCTTCTACATCAGGTACACATAATCTACTTTGGCACTGAAGCACTCCCTCTTGCGTAAAATCAAATGCCTTTGTCAAACCTTGTTGTACATTCTCCTTCAGCTGCAATAAAATAGGATCCGCATACTGTTTTTCCTTCACTTCAGCTATTAATGAAGATTCTGCCGCATTTTGCACCATAATTTCTTCATTTGGAGTTTCAAGAAGACGAACCCCTAAGCTAGCTAGTTGATGTAGATCCTTGACTATACATTATTTTTTCGTGAGCTGGCCATCAGTACTTCCTATTGCTTTGCGGCTTAATGCATCGGCTATTATATTTGCTTTCCCTGGATGATATAAAATATCAATGTCATAATCTTTTATAGTTCAAGCCACCTCCGCTGCCTTATATTTAGGTCCTTATTCTTGAAAATATATTGCAAAATCTTATAATCGTTATATATTGCAAAATCTTATGATCGGTATATATGTCAATGAGAAACCCATACAAGTAGTGGCGCCATATCTTTAAAGCAAATATCATAGCTTCTAGCTCAAGATCATGTGTCGGATAATTTCTCTCACGTGGTCGCAACTGTCTTGAGGCATAAGCTATTACATTACTGTGCTGCATCAATACACATCCTAATCCAACTCCTGAAGCATCACATTATACCGCATACCCTTCTGTACCTTCTGGAAGTACCAATATGGGTGTAGAAGTCAACTTACTCTTTAGATCTTGGAAACTCTTCTCACATGCATCATTCCACTGAAACTTGGTTGCGTTGTGCATTAGCTTTGTTAAAGGTGCCAAAATGAAAGAAAACCCTTCAACAAATCTTTTATAATAACCTGCCAACCCGAGAAAACTATGAATCTCTGTAGGCATTATAGGTCTTGGCCAATTCTTTACCGCTTCTATCTTTTGAGTATCAACCCTTATTCCTTCATCCGACACAATATGACCCAAGAATGCTACAGATTTTAACCAAAATTCACATTTAGAGAACTTTGCATATAACTTACGATCACGAAAAATCTGTAACACCTGCCATAAGTGATTAGCATGGTCTTCTTTTGATCTTGAATAAACCAAAATATCATCTATAAACATTGTCACGAACACGTCTAAGAATGGCTTAAACACCCTATTTATCAAATCCATAAAAACTGCTGGTGCATTTGTTAGCCCAAATGACATAACTAAAAACTCATAATGACTATACCGTGTTTGAAAAGCTGTCTTGGGTATATCTTTTTCTCTAACCCTTACTTGATGATAACCCGATCTCAAGTCAATCTTTAAGAAGCATTTGGCACCCTGTAATTGATCAAACAAATCATCAATTCTGGGGAGGGGATATTTGTTCTTAATTGTTACCTTATTCAGTTGTCGATAATCAATACGCATTCTCAACGTGCCATCTTTCTTGCATATAAATAACACTGGTGCACCCCACGGGGACATACTAGGCCTTATGAATCCCTTGTCCAACAAGTCTTTTAATTGTTCCTTCAATTCTCGTAACTCTGTCAGGGCCATTCTATACGGAGGAATAGAGATAGACTGAGTACCTAGAATCACATCAATACCAAACTCTACTTCCCGTTCTGGAGGCAAACCTAGAAGATCTTCAGGAAATATATCAAGGAATTCATTTACCACCGGAACCGATTGAAGAGTTGGTGGCTTCACATCAGTATCTTGCACTCTTACTAGATATGTACCCCTTGGATATCATTTTCTTTGCCTTAAGATAAGAAATAAATTTACCTCTCGGTGCTCTAACATTACCCCTCCATTCAAGGACGGTCTATTGTGGAAAATGGAAATGTACCTTCTTACCGAGGCAATCTACTGAGGCATAACAAGAAGCCAACCAATAAATACCTATTATAACATCAAAATCTACCATTTCCAGCACAATAAGATCAGCCAACATATCATGATCACAAACAATTACTATACAATTACGATAGACTCGTTTAACTATAACAGACTCACCAACGGGTGTAGATACTTCAAATGGCTTGACTAGTAATTCTGGTGTTCTTTCAAATTTTTTAGCAATCAATGGAGTGACGTATGATAGGGTAGAGCTCGGATCAATCAATGCATATACATTATGTGAAAAGACGGATAATGTACCTGTAACCACATCAGGAGAAGCCTTCAAATTCTGTCGATCCACCAAAGCATAGGTACGATTCTGGACTCCACTAGAATTAGCTGCTCCTCGAACACCTCTACGGCACCCAGTAGGTTGTACACCTGATGAGGATGACACAACGGCTGATCCAGTAGGTCGTCTCATACTACCTGTACCTCTCTGTGGGCACTCTCTCATTATGTGCCCCGACATACCACACCAGAAACAAACATCTGTCCCAAGCTGACATGCACCTAAATGAAGCTTTCCGCAATACTGACACGGCTGACGAGAAAACCTTGATTGGCTCATTCTTCCTTGTTCTTGATACCCTGTTGTCTGTGAACCTTGAATCCCACTACTTTGCCCAACTTGACTGCCTCTAAACCCTCAAAATTGTGATGGAGTACCTGCTGTAGAATAAGAAAATGATGCTCTAGGCAGTCTATTAAAAACCCGAGGCCTAAATTATCCTTGGGACTCCATGAACTGTCCTATAGGTTTAGCCCTCTTTGACGGTCCTCTTTCAAATTCTTGCGTTCTTCTCTTTTACCTCTGATCCTCCATCTTCTGTACAAAAGCTTGTATCCTAGCTATATCCATGTCTCTATTCAAAGAAGCAATAGTACAATACCTAACCAAATATGGATTTAATCTATCCACATACCGATGAACTCTATCGTCTATAGTAGCTACTACATTAGGAGTGTACCTGGCCAAAGAGTTAAACTGAAGACTGTACTCTCTGACGCTCATATTACCTTGACGAAGATTTAAGAACTAGTATGTACGATCCTCTCGAATCCCATATGGAAGGTAATGATCAAGGAATGTTGCTTTGAATTCTTCCCAACTAGCTGGAAGTGCACCGATACCCCGAGATCATTTCCAATCTTCGTACCATAATATAGCCTCTCCTTTTAATCTATATGCTGCAAGCTCAACTGTTTCTGTACCAGATACATGCATAACATCTAAAGCCCTTTGAATTTGGTCCATGAAGTCTTGTGGGTCTTCATTAAGATCTGACCCAGTGAATGTGGGAGGGTCTAATTTAAGAAAATCATATGTCCGCCGACTAGCTGCCCTATCCGCACTGTCATTACTTGTAGTTGGACCAGTTGGTCCTTGATTTTGTGAAGCAACTATACAAGTCAACATTTGCACCGCATTTCTTAAATCCTGCTCAGTAGCATTAACAGGTGGTTCTGGGGTTACTCCTCACCTTCCTGGCTCACCGGGAGGTAGAAAAGTAGAAGAAGCCCGCGATGCAAACTCGTCTTCAGCCTCACCTTGATTAGCTTGTTTAGGTGGTGATTTACTGGTTCCTACTCTGACAATCCTGTCTAGCTTCTTACTTTTACCCTTATTTCTCCTTGTAAAGGGCATTTTGCGATACTGAGGAACAAAAAAAACATAAAACAAATTCAGTGGTTAAATATGACTCCACCTACAACTTTGGCTCTATTGCACGATCTAGGAAATGAAAAAAAAAAACAACTCCTAAATATCCTGTAGCCTCCTACGTATAGATGTGGTGCACAACACATGCATAAGCAAGACTCTACTCAAACACGGCTATATAGACACCCTAGGACGACCTGCTCTGATACCAATTATGTCACGCCTCAAATCCCATTAAGGCGGACAGGCACCCGTAGCCGTAAAGGCCCGAGAGAACCAACCTATGACCGAGTACATTCATATGCATTTCATTAAGTGAACAAAAATTCTGCCACATGCAAATATAATATATCGATGACGGAAGTCATGTAAAGATGTTCAAAATAGATATGACACTTGGCCGTTGGGGTCACAACATCTAAAAGGTAAGACACTTCTACGTTTGACTTTACAAAGTCTACAAAGACTCTAAAAGATATATAACCATGACTAAGGTCGGGACAAGTCCCCGCCTTATATAACTACTACACAGTACCAAAAGTATATACAAATGACTCAAAAAGCCCCGAATCAACCTGGAGCTCACCAATAGCCTGCAGATGACTCGAACCCTACTGTGAAGGTCTACTAGTTTCTATGCCTGCAGTAGGTAAGGTAGGTCCCCCAAGGGACGTCAGTATGAAAGACTGTACTGAGTACGTAAGGCTATAAGTAACTGTATGAAATATAGGAACTCAAATGGAATCAAATACAAGTGAATAGCTAATACTAATATACCACTGTATTGTATATGTGGAACCATGTACATTACATTCATTTCTTTCCTTTTACCTTTATATCAATATACATCATACAATGCCCGGGACCAACGAATCAGTGGTAAATAACATTGGGATCGGCTCGAACTAGGCTTATGCCCCTAGAGCTACCACCCATAAATCAATAAATTAGGTTCGGCTCAAGCTAGGTTTTCACCCCCAGAGCTACCCCCTGCATCCAATAATCAATCGGGATCGGCTCGAGCTAGACTTTCGCCCCCAGAGCTACCACCCGTACTCAACTAAATATGCATTACTTCATTTCTTTAATTTTTGTGAGATTGTTAAATCGGTGGTCATAACATTATTGGATCTTTGGAACAATAGTAAACAAATAAGAGACACGTAAATAGCAATTGCTAACCGACTTGAAATGAGATACTTTAAAATATTTTGGAGTGGAAACAAGTTTGGTGACGATGTGAACAATAGGTACGGTCAAAGGATACGGAAAAGAGTAACCTTACATACCTTATATTTCCAAAATGTGACTACAACAATTCATCTCTTCCTTAAAGCATTACTCTACAATATAAATACGTAATGGAGCTCACATTAAAAGCCAATTACATTACAAGTTGCAAGACGGTAATTAGTTACTTAATGGGAAGTAAAAACTATCCAACATCCCAAACACATGGTATATCATTAAAACTTCCTTTCTACTACCATATAACTTCCTTACACCCTCCTACAATACAATTTACTGCCCCACAACACCAACAATACCAAAACAGTCCACACATCAACATAGACGTCACAAACAGACAAGATTTCCCACCAACTGCATACTTCACATTTTTACCTAAATGCAACTCCACATTTTTATTACATAAAGTACCATAAATACTTCCAAAATAATATACGAAAAACAGTCCACACAGTTTCAGAATTCACTTTAACATAACAAGAAAGTATTCTCCTTTCACTATGCCAAACGTTCCATGCACAATTACGTATAAACATTTCCAAAAGTCATACACAAGGAGTAAATAATTAGGTAAAGAACCACACTTAAAAATAGTGAAATATCATCCATATAATTCAATTCCTTTAATACCTTAAGTCCCCTTTCAAGTTTAAACCACATAGAGGGCAAATCCTTTAGCGATTAAGCAAAAGCGGGCTATTTCACAATAAGTGGACTGCTCAACACTTTTTAAACATAACCAACATGATATAAACACCCTATTATGCATATAATATACTAATATATAAGTTTAAACACTTACCAAGGCTTGCAAGTGGAAGATTTGTCCAAAAATCCTTAGAGAAAATTAGGGCGGCTAGGGTTTGAAAGAGGAGAAAGTATTTGATTGAAAATCTGATTTTTACAAGTGTGTTGCGTAGAAAAATGAGCTGAATTTCAGCCTTAAATAGTCCCTCCAAACCGCCTCTCCTTTTTTCATCCTTAGCCAATTATTTGGTCAAAAAGTCCAAGTAGATGATGTGTACACTTGGTCCATTTTTAAATGGATCATCTCCTTTTGGGCCCATGTCTTATTTACTTAATTTTGGGCCTCAATTAAGTCCATAAACATAATGTTACTTTAGCCCAATAAATTTAGTGGGTAATACACCAACTATCTCAAGTTTAAATAATTCCATAAATATTAAGGTAGTCAAATAAGTTCGAAAATGTACAGGGTGTTACATAAACGCAAGTGAAGGCTAGAAGAATTCATGGTTTTGCACCAACTCTCAATTGGGAAGAGCTAAAGGCTATCTTGAGGGGAAAATATGTCACTGAATGGAATTTACAAGAGTAGCTCAAGAAGGTCTACACTTTAAAACAAGGCACCAAGAGTGTGGAATAATACTATGATGATTTCCAACTTGTGAAGATGAGGATTGACTTTGAAGAGGATCCTTAGAATGCATGACATGATTTTGTAAAGGATTAAGTAGAGAGATTGCTTTTGAATGAGACTCCACAACTATCATGATATAGATGGAACTCTTCGAGATGTTATTGAGATAGAGGTTGGGCTCAAAGATGAGAAACTCAACAAGTCAAGAGGGTACAAAAGGTATTGGACTGATAACAGAAAAGGGAGATCTTCCTCTTCCAATTGGAAAAAGAACAAGGACAATATGTAAGAAGCCAAAAAGCCATTTGTCAAAAGCAACAAAGTTGAGAGGGCCACTCCTAAACTTGCTCCAAATTAATGAGGTAACTCTTATAAACATCTTTGATGTTTTAAATTTCAAGATTTTATCCATAGACTGAGTGAGTGCCCTATTTGGATGGCATTCATTGTAACTGTTGATGATACTTGTAGTGATGATGATGTGCATCTTCTTGAGGGAGTTTACAATGAGGTTAATATTGTTGAAGATGAGGAGAGTGAAGAATATAGGTATGTTGCCATTCATTGTGGGCTATAAAAAAAGGCCTTGATAGTCAAGGATATGCCTCAAAAAGGGAAGCTCACCATTTCAAACTATGTTGTAAGGAGAAAAATGATAAGCAAGGCTATGGATGATCCAAGTCAAAGGAAAAACCTTTTTAATTCCATGTACCTCATCAAGGGAAATGTATGTTCTTTGATCATTTATGGAGGGAGTTGTGACAATGTTGCAAGTGCTATTTTAGTGGATTTTCTTCACCTTCCCACCACCAAATAATCTACCCCATATAAAATTTAATGGTTGAGTGAATGTGGGGATTTGAGAGCAAATAGACAAGTTATGATCAAGTTTAAGGTTGGCGAATACCAAGATGAATTCTTATGTGATATGGTGTCAATGCAAGCTTGCCATCTCTTACTTGGGAGGCCTTGGTAATATGATAGAGCTAGGAATCATGATGGTAGAACTAATCGTTACTCATTTGAGCATGAATGGCACAAACAAATACTATATCCTATGACACCAGTGGAAGTTAGTGATATGTACCATAAGTTGAGAGAATTGTAAGAGAAAAACAAGGGTGTGGATGCTAGTAGTAGAGTCAATGGTGTCAAAGAGAAGAGTGTAATGGGGGAGAATTCTAAGGGGAAAGAGAAGGTAGCCCTCTTGGAAAGTTTTAAGGAGATCATAAAGGAGTTATAGGAGAGACATATGGTGGTCCGTATCATTCATAGGGACTATTCTTTGCTTACTAATAAACTAACTTTTTTTTTGCCTAGTTCTATTTCTTCTCTTTTCCAGGGCTATGAAGATGTGTTTCCTCTGGATATTCAAAAGGGATTACCTCATTTAAGAGGAATTAAGAACCAAATAAACTTTATCTTAGGGTTTCAATTGCCAAACAAACCAACCTATAGATCCGACCCCAAGGACACTAAGTAATTTCAGAAGCAAGTGGATGAAATTCTTGAAAAAAGAATGGTATGGAAGAGTATGAGCCCATGTGCATTATGAGTGATCTTTGTTCAAAAGAATGATGGCACGTGGTCCATGTGTGTAGATTGCTAAGCCATCAAAAAAATAACAATAATGTATCTTCATCCCATTCCTTGACTTGATAACATGCTAGATGAATTTGGTGGTTCTTGCATGTTCTCTAAGATAGACCTTAGAAGTGGTTACTATCAAATCTGAATAAAACCCAAAGATGAGTGGAAAATGGCATTCAAGACCAAATTTGGTCTATATGAATGGTTGGTGATACTTTTAGGTCTCACTAACTCTCCTAGTAATTTCATGCATTTAATAAATCATATGATGAAACCTCTTATTGGTAAATTTGTTATTGTGTACTTTTATGATGTGCTGGTATATAGCAAGACCATGGATGAACATGTTACTCATTTGAAATGTTTATTTGAAGGGCTTAGAAATGAACAACTTTATCCTAATATGTCTAAATAATCCTTTGGTATTGATGAAGTTGTTTTCTTAGGGTTTTTTATGGTTCAATGAGCGTTGAGTTTGTAACATTCTACAAGTTTTTACCATGTTCATGTTGTCCATATGCCTTTTTAGCTCAAAATATCAAGTCATATGACCTTTAAACCAGTTGAAAATTATTGGGGATGAGTTAGGAGATTTAAACAAAAGTTTTGGATGTAAGAAATTATCGTTGTGTCGCGCCAGGAGACCCTCATTTTGAGGTCCACGCCGCACTTGTCACTAAATGATAGGGAGGTTGCAACTCAGCACCTACCCCGTATTAGAGGGTACAACGTATACTAGAGGCTCTACTATGGACCTTGCAGTACACAACCCAAGGTGTGTTACAGGTTGTGCGGTGCCCCCTTCTCTCCAAATAGAAAATTTTCCAAATTTCATTCAAAGAAGGGTGTTTTCATCCAAAATCTTTTGAGAAAACTGCCAAACACAACCTTAAAACTTCCTAGAGGGATTTATATGATTAGAAACATCATTCTCTTCTCTTTAATTTTTCTCAAAACTCTTAAAAGAAGAAATTCTTCAACAACACTTAGGAATTCAAGCAAAAACCTTCCAATTTTATTTTTCCTCTTCTTACTTGGTTCAAATCATTATCATGATGAGTTACTATAAGAGCAATTCTCATAGTGTTGGCATCCAATGAATTCTTCAAGTAAACTTTATGAGATTCTATGTATATACTTCATATTTCATGATTACCCTAATCCATGTGTTTTATATTAAATCATATACATGAACTCAAGAATTTATGAATTTTATGACCTTATAAAGTTGTGTAAATTATGAATTTCATGAACCTTGGGGAAGATTGATTGAATTATTGAAATTTCCTTTACATTGAATCTTATGAACTTCATGAATACCCAACTTAAGAATTTTCTATGATAACGAAACTTTCTTATCTTTGACATGAACTCTTTTGTTCTAATTTTTAATAAAAGGGTGTTATTATTCTTGCTTTTGCCTTGAAATAATAATTTGAATATTTTCAATAGTAGTTATGGCTCAACAACAAGAACACTCCTTAATTAATACAAATTTCCTTCATGATATGAAACCTTTGACTATAATTTATGGCATAACAAATCATGATATCCACCTTACATGACTCCCAAATTGTGTTAATGAATGCTAAGAATTCATGATTTATGAATCTTGGGTGGCTAATTCTCATACATGAGCCCTAAAGTGGCTACTTCATGACTATGAGCCTAAATTGGTTTATCCATGAACATGAGCCTAAGATGGCTAATGTATGAACATGAAACTAAAGGAACTAAATGGAACTTTATGAGCTTAAGGGATTTAGATGGCTGACCAAGAAAGAATATGTCTAAATGAAAAATGCCCAAAACTACATTTATCAATATAGGTTAGAGATCGCTCCGCAAGTCAAATGACTCTTTTCATACCTCCAAAAATGGTCTTATTATGGAGCCTTACTAGAAAATTATATCATGTATTTCCTATACCTAGCAAGGTATAGCATGGCTTAGTTCATCGGGTCAAGATCAGACTCCATTCTCTCACATGGTGGTTTATGTCGGTTCACCACTTACTCCCATAATGAATTAAAGGAGGATTAAGATACTTAACATTAACAGTTATGACTCCAGCTTATGTTCTTGTATTATCTAGTTTTGTAAATATACGTACATATTTTGTATGTTCCTTCTTGTGGTTTTTCATACCATACATTCCATGTATTGACATCTTTAGAGCTTCATTGTTTAATGATGCATTTTTAGGTACTCAGGTTTGTGATCAGACACTTTAGTTGGCTCCATCTTCTCAATATAGATGAGTCCTTATTCTTCCATAGAGCTTAGTTGATAGTCTAGTTCAATAATTATTTGTTTACATAAAGGTATACCGGAAGCCTCATCTCGGTATACAGTATTAGTAGGCGTTTAGCCATGGGAATTTTTTCACTTTTTTTTGGAAAATTATTTCACTTTAGTGAAAAAAGTGAAAATAGTGGTGTTTGACCATAAGAATTATTTCACTTTAGTGAAAACTGTTTTTGGAAAAGTGAAAATAAGTAAAACTTGATTTCACTTTTTTCACTGCTATTTCTCTCATAAAATTTCAAAAATAATCCAATTTATAATAATGGCCAAACACAACACCAACTCCAACTACGAAAAATTATTATTTTCATGGCCAAATGAGGCCTTAATTATGTCAGTAGAGGCTTCATAGATAGTCAGTTGGTCAGTTCAGTCTTATATTTTAGAATTCAATTTGACTGTAACTTTTATTGTTTTTATAAGAGCATTTTCATGATTTTAAGTACGAATATTATTACATGTTTTCATAGCTTCCATGTTTATGTTCTAGTTAAATGCTCATGTAATATGCCATGTGGTTTGCTCGGGCCAGCAATGTCATCGGGTGTCGTTCACGTTCAGGGTCTAGGATCAGGGTGTGATAGAGGTTGATGAATCCAAAATCGACACTATTAAAAATTGGCCAACTCGTACATCCATTGGTGATGTGCGTTGTTTCCATGGATTGGCTAATTTTTAAAGGTGATTCTTAAGGGATTTAATACCATTGTCGCTCCCTTGACCAAGATAATCCAAAAGGATACGCCTTTCTTTTGGGGTTGGGAACAATCAAGGGACTTTGAAACCTTGAAGCAAATGCTTAGTTTCTCACCATTGTTGCGATTACCCAATTTTGATAAGATATTTGAAATTGAATGTGATGCTAGTAAAGTGGGTATTGGGTCTGTTTTGATGCACAATTTAAAACCTATTGCCTACTTAAGTGAGAATCTTAGAGGGGCGACGTTAAATTACTCCACCTATGATCTTGAGCTTTATGTTATGATTAGAGCTTTAGGTAATTGGCTACACTACTTGTGGTCTAAAGATTTGTCATTAGGACCTATCATGAGTCCTTGAAATATCTTAGGGCCCAATAAATGTTGAACAAATGGCATGCCAAATGGGTTGAATTCCTTGAAACTTTCTCTTATGTAATCCAATACAAAACAAAAAAGAGGATAATATTGTGGCAGATGCCTTGTCTAGAAAGCATACTTTGGTTACTACTTTAACTTCCAAATTGATGGGTTTTGAAAGCTTCAAATCATTGTATCTAGAGGACCCCATTTTATCTCAAATCTATCAAGATTGTGAAGTATGGGAAAGAGGCATTAATCTTAAGGATAAACCTCCTACGCTTTTTGCTATATTTGATGGTTATTTATTCAAGAACAAGTGACTATGTGTAGCCATAAGCTCTTAAAGGGAGATTTTTATGAGGGAGGTACATGATGGGAGTTTGATGGGACACTTTAGTATTGATAAAACCTTGAGGATTCTTGAAGAACAATTCTATTGGCTTAAAATGCATAGTGATGTTGCAAAAAATTATGGTAAATGTGTTGAATGTCATAGTGCTAAGTCTAGAGTACTTACTTATGAATTGTATACCCCTCTTCCCACTTCCAAAAAATACTAGCTTGATATTTATATGGATTTTGTGTTGGGTTTTCCAAGGGCTCTAAGGATAAAGGATAGTACTTCTGTGGTTGTTGACCGATTCTCTGATATGGCTCATTTTATTCTATACCATAAGCATGATGAATCTTCTCATGTTGCATCTTTGCTTGTTGATAATGTGGTCAAGTTGTATGACATTCCTAAGACCATAGTGAGTGATGGAGATCCTAAGTTCTTTAACCACTTTTGAAAGGAATTATGGGGCCGACTTGGAATAAGATTATTAATTTCTACCTCTTATCACCCATAAATCATTGGTGAAATTAAGGTTGTGAATACAACTCTAGGTTCTATGCTTAGGGCCATGGTTAAAGGAAAACTAACATCTTTGGAATACCAATTTTCTTTAGTTGAATTTGCATATAATCGTGTCATTCATAGAAATATTACAATGTCTCCGTTTGAGGTTATTTATGGCTTTAACTCCCTAACCCTTCTAGATCTAACTCCTTTGTCTCAAGATGTTATTTTGAGTTTAGATGGTAACAAAAGGGTCGGCCGAGTCAATGAAGGTTTTGCATGAAAAGGTGAGACTTCATCTTGAAAAGAAGAACTATGAGACGGCAAAAACAGTCAACAAAGGCCGAAAGAGGGTTATGTTTGAACTAGGTGATTGGGTTTGGGTCCATTTTTGTATTAAGTGGTTTCCAAACAAAAGAAATACAAAACTCACACCTAGAGAAGATGGTCCATTTGAGGTGCTTGAAAGATTCAATGATAATGCATACAAGGTTGATCTTCCTCCAGAATACCAAGTATATAACACCTTCAATGTGTGTAATATTTCTCCTATGGTTATAGTAGATGGTAATCCTTTGAATTTAAGGTCAAATTCATTTCAATAAGGGATGAATGACGCACCCCAAGGAGCCTCAAAACCATTGACAAAGAGACAATCCTGTGAGCTCCAAGTGCTACAAGGATTATTCATGAAGAGGGATGCACTAAAGTGCATTATGGAGCCATCCCAAGGGTGCCACGTGTTCATGATAGCATTAGAGGAAAAAGGATAATAAAAGGATATTGTATGAATTTTCAAGAGTTCAATCAAAGGAAGACCAAACAAGGCCCTTACTCTCATTAAGGGTAATTTTTGTAATAGTGTCTTTTTTTTTATTTCCAATCCTAGTATAAGTAGTAGTTTTTCTTATTTTGCAAGGTAGATTTTGATGAGTATTTATACTAAATACACTTTGAGAGATTAAAGTTCTTGTTAAAGCATTTCATTGTACTTTGATTTTGGAAAGAAAGGTTGCTTGAGAATCTAAATCTCGTAAGGTCTTTCTAATAATTAGGATGTTTAATTGGATATTTAAAAGAGGTCATTCTCTTTATGGAATTGGTTGGCTTTGATTCCACCTTTGTGTCCATTTTTAAATCTAGTTTTCTATTTTTTTAATTTATATTGTTATTTTTTTTGTTTCATAATTAAATTTATATCATCCCTAATAGTAACATTGCTAATAAAATAGTGCCAGGTTTCTTATTTATTATAGGTGTCAATCTGTACCTAAAGCCTAGGCTAGGCAGGTACACTGTGCGTCTGTGCATCTGCGCATCTAGCAAGTCTGACGACTTTGTATGTTGTCTTTTTCTTTCAAGTCATCTGAGTTCTTCGAGGGGGTTTCCTTAGGTAAACTTTTGATCAAATGTTCTTCTTTTGGCCTTGATTTATGGCTACTCGTATCGCAGATAGTCCTAGGAGAGGTCTTCTACCGCTCTCGAGAATCCTTTCCCAATATAGATAGTCCCTTCATTTCTCGAGTGGCAATCCAGCAACATTCAAGGAATGAAATGATTTTCATCTTCAAGTACCTAGGTTTCCCTTTGATTGACATGGTTTGTCACGTGTAGGACGCTGATCTGGCACCTAGCCAACTGAAATCTTTGTCTTGTTAATTGATTGATGATAGTTCCTCTATCTTTTATTTTTATGCTTTTTGCTAGTTTTCCTTCTTCCACTTCTCTTATTTTACTTTGATCTATCTTCACCTTATAAGTCCTTAACGTGTTTGCACTTTTCCTGACCTCTTTTTTGCTATTATGGAGTTATACGCATATGATATTGTCTCCAAAATATGTCCATTTGAGTGGGATTTCATAATTACATTGAGCAGAGATTCTAAATAGAATAGGTCAAGTCATGATATAGGCTCTCTGATTAAGGAAAAGCAAAATCCATCATCTGATGGTTCAGCTGAAACGCAGTTGGCCAACCAAAAAGTAACAAATTTACGCCCTTTTCAGTTATGAAAGTGTCACCTCCTCACGATCTAGCTAATCCTTTGTCTATACTTACCTTTTTAGCGTGGGACTATGTGACTGTATTAATCACATGATTATCTACTTCTGCATGACATTTTGTCTGAGCCTCAAACAACTAGGCCCCGAGTTTTGGAGAATCATTGCCTACATTCATTATCTTGCCTCCAAGATTGGTGAGGATTTTAAGCTACCCCACCTGATGGCTTTATATTCCCCTTAAATAGTTTGAGAAGGAGTAACAGAATCGATCCTCTATTGGAAGAAATTGCTTCTTCATGATCTGAACGATTTAAGTGAAAAGGGTTGACTCAATCACTTCATTGCCATCGCCGCTGATGATCTTTCAGAATTCTCTCTTTCATCCTTCTAGAATATATATCGTAAGTGTGTGTTTTAATTATTTCCTCTTTTGTTTAATCTTCCACTCTCTCCTTCTCATTCCTCATTTGTCAATTTATCGGTCAGCCACGTAGTGGTATACTGGATCATTGGAGAAAGTGCTAGCCCAGACGAGGGACATTCATACTTGGGTTGTCAAAATCCTAAATACATCCTCCATCGAGGATCATTCATGGGGCCATATATCCGCTAGCCAAGGATGGAAGTCTACCCACCATGTTTTGCTACTTTGAACCTGCATTCTTTTTATGCATTATTGTTGCTCTTCTGAGTATTTTACCCCTTTCAGGCATGTGGGTACTTTGATATTCCAATCCCCACTAACTATTATGAGAGGACTGATAGTTTGCGACCCTTGTGGTGTGATATCCTGGTCTCTCTCAGAACTTCCCGCAGAAGTCATGGCCCAATCACCTAAGAGGAAACTTGTCGAGGTTTCCCATTCCATCCCAGCATCGAAAAAAAGAATTAAGCTTTCCTCGCCCATCGAAGCCATTTTGCTAGATTCTGAGTCTGAAGAGGGAGCACCTTCAACTAAGGCATCATTAGAAGAAACAATGGACCTCTCTAAGCTTCCTTCTATAATTGAAGGCAACCATGGGCTGACTGGCCAAGGTGGCCTTAACTCCATTCCTCATAAGATCAGTACGGACTCTTTTTCACCTCCTAGCAAAAGGTTTGCCAAAAATATAGAGCCTTCCGGCAGTCATACTCCTCTCAAAACCTTCTTATCCCAGTCACTCGGCCATACCTATTAAGATAAAGGATACCAATCGTCTTGCCATTCCTAATATTTTTGCCCCGAAGCCTCATGAAGTAGCTAGTGGCAATGATCTCGATGTATCCAGCGAGACTCCCACTGTTTCAGATTTTTTCCCCTTTACTTTCTCCAACTCTTGGAAGGCCTCAAAAAGCTATCATATGAGTCCTTATGAGCCTCCTTTTCAATTCTTTAGGGGTGGTTAAATATCTAAATCCCCTAGTTTTAGACAAAAACTGGTAGAGAATAGCCTTGATAAGGCTTCTATAGAAGGCCTTTGAATAGTGGCGCTCATGCTGCCACAGAGGTGCATTCCTACCCCTCGTCTCTTATATTACCTAAGTTTTTCTCTAACTGATCTCACTGTTATTTTTAGCTCACGAGTTGATTGCCAAAAGGCTGCAGAAATCTTAGTGGAGAGGTAGGCACTATTAGCCAAACGTGAAAAACTCCTTTAGGACCTATCGGCCGTATCTCGTCAGTCAGAGCTTACTGAAGCTTTAGTCCTTCGTGACTCTGAGATTGTTGCCCTCCATTCGAAGTTGACTCAAGCTTTTAAAGAAAGAGAAATCTTTAGGGATGACATTCTCAACTGTGTCGGTAGTGTTCAAATGCTTAAGAAAGAGGTTTCCTTACAAGCCTGCCATATCACAGATCTTGAAAAAAGAAATCTATTAGTTTTGGGAAGGCCAAAATTCTAGAGAAAAATCCTCTTTCGAGAGAAATGGCGGCTATAGAGTATGAAGAATCATCTTGACTCAGTAAAGAGATACATCACTTGAATATAAATACAAATATTATAGACGCCAAGTCTAGGCACTAAAGGGATAAATTAGGCATGGTTTGGTCATATTCTATTCAAAATACGAGGGTGAAAACCCTCGATTACATCAAGAACGGATTATTGGACAATGTCAGGGGTATTGTCAAATCTCTCTCATTGATAGAGAGGACCAACCTTCCTATGTTGAAGCTTAAAGTGTATGCTTCTACCTCAAAGGAGGAGATATCAGATCAGGCCTCCCCAATTAGTGGCTTTAGCAACGACTTTGATGGCTAGCTATATTGTCAGCTATTTTCTCTCGTCATATCCTAAGAGGTCTTCCCTTGAAAGGAATTGTTTTTGTAGTGAAGTGTGTTGACTGTCATTGATGTACTGGTATTTTGATAGCATATTTGAGGCTTTTGAATATGAATAATTGTAGGTTCTTAAGAAACTTTTGTTGTTTTTAATCGTATTTTACTTCTTTATGCAGGAAAAGATAGCAAGTAGAAAAAACAAGAAAAACTAAGCCAAAGAAGTCCAGTGAAGACTTGCAGTGATGAGTTGTCAACTGGCTGATGAGTCATCACCTAACTTATCAGCCTTAAGCAGATCCAAAGTGAGCAACAGTGATGACCTCAGGTGATGAGCTATAAACTGAGTGACGAGCCATCACCCATCTTGTCAGCCTTAAGTAGAAACCAATGTGCCGTCACCATAGGTCATCAGTGCTAAGCAGGCAAGCCTTGAATTTTGATTTTAAAATTCAAGTTCTTTGTGCTATAAATAGCTGTCACTAGGGTTCTTATACACATCTGATATTACATAGCCACAAATACTCTAAGTTTTGAATCTCATTGGGGGGGTTTAGCAACGTTGTTCACATTTGAAAGAGAATTGAAGATTAAATTCATATTTTGCAAGGGTAATTCTTCATCTGTATTTTCTTTTATAATCATGAGCAGCTAAACTCCCACAACTAGGGTTGTGGAATCCATGGTGAAATAGTAAACTCAAAGGTTGATTTCTACTGGGATTCGAATAATAATCAAAATTGTATAGCTAATTCTTATGTCTTAATAGATTTCTAATGGTTGCAAACATTGGAATAAGCCTTAGGTTTAATTTGCTTGAAATAAGAGATTAAAGTTGAGAACAAGGGTTATCAATGAGGATTCAGAGTTTTTATCCTCTGTCTAGTGGTTAATGTTGTAACAAGGTTGACCAACTTAATGTTTGAATCGAATTCGTATAGTTTTCTCTTTAAGTTTGAAAGAATTAAAGTGATAGTCATCTAATTAGGTTAAGAAACACTTGGGTGTATGTTAGAAATCGATAACTTTAACTTGTTATTATTGTGACACTACTATACAGTGATCGACCTATGATTGCTATGATAGTCATGGTGAACACAAGCCTAGTTTAATTTCTCTGTTGATTCATCATACTTGGTAACATTTGACTATTGTTACTTGCTACAAAAAGAATAGTGATTCCAATAAACAATTTTATAAATCCCCCAATTCTACGAAACTATAGAATAAAAGCCAATTAAATCACAAACAACTTAGTGTTCACCATATTCCCTATGGGATTCGACCCAAACCTTTATTGGGTTATATATTTGACAATGACCGTTTATACTTCTTAAGGGAGGTATAATTTGGGCATATCAAATTTTTTTGTCGTTGTCGGGGGCTTTGATTGTCTAGTAAGGTGTTGTGTTTATTTGACGCTTAGTCATATTTCCTAAATTTACTTTTTTTTGTTCTTTTTATAATCGCGGGATATTGACTTGCTGTACAAGTACTTTAAGCTCAAGTGAACCATTGTTACCTTACGACCCCGAGCTTGCAAAAACTTTGAGACAGAATATGGATGCATAACAGCATGAAGCAATAAGGCTTCAGCAGCTTACTGCTGCAAATCAAAAAAATCAACGTAATCTTAATGCACCTGGGATGAGTGACGATGATTTGGGTGATGACGTTAATGAGCAACATGTTGACAATATTGCCCCATCCAACCAAAATCAGCGATAAAGGGCCAGAGGTCGACAATTACCTGCTATGAACTTTGACCTTGATGATAAAGATGAGGATGATCTAGATGGTGTTGGTGCCACTGGGCCATTGTTCTAACACCATTAGCCCCTGGAGAAAAGTTTAATATCACAAGCACCATGATCCAGTTGTTGAATCTCAAAGGTTTATTCAGAGGGATAGCTGGTGTTGATCCAAATATGAACTTGATGAACTTCATAAGGATATTCAAGTCCTTTGATTTTCCAGGAGTTAGTCAGAATGAAATTCGACTAATGTTGTTTCCGTTGTCATTATCTGGGGAGGCAACATTGTGGTTGATTGAGCTGCAACCCAATTCTATTACAAATTGGAGGCAACTGAAAAGAGCTTTCCTAGAAAGGTTTTTTTCTTCTTTGAGGATGCCACAATTGAGGGAAAAAATTAATAACTTCAGGCAGCAACCGAGTGAAGCACTACATGAAACTTGGTTGATGTTCAAGAAGAAGTTAACCCAATGCCCCAATCATAAGTTGACAGATGAGCACTTGATTGAGACTTTCTACAGGTCTTTGAACTCGATTACCAAACCAACGGTTAACAATGCAGCTGGAGGAGTCTTTATAGGATTGACTTTTCCATATGCAACTGTGATGCAAGATAGGCTAACAAAAACAACTAAAGCTTGGAATACTAGGGATCCTTAGCTAGCAAGCAGTATTTATGCTATGGGCATGTCGACTGAACAACACCAAAGGAAAGAAGAGCGTGACCAGGATATGGCTCACATGAAAATGCAGATGGACTAACTGACAAAGCACATATTGGTAGGCAGTGTTGAGAAGGTAAAAATTGTTGGTTCGCAGGGAAAAGCAGTTGAATTTGACTCCGAAGAAAAGTAAAATTACTTGAATAACTGGATGGGGGATTTTCGGGACAATGGCTAAGAAAACCAAGGTCGGGATAATTACTACAACAAGGCTGGTTACAAGGATCGTGATCATGGAAATTGGAAGAGTAAGAACGATAGAGTTGGGTTGTATGTACCACCTGGAAGTCCTGACAGAGCCAGCAATGATTCAAGAACCTCAAAAATGAAAGACGTGTTAGCTAAGGTACTGCAAAGAGTGGAATCCACTGATTCGAGAGTAAAAGAAATAAAGATTAAATTATCGTCTATGAGTCAACTTGTGGATTAGCACTCTACTTCCATTAAACAGTTGGAACATCAAATGGGGTAGTTGTCTGTGGCTTTTAATTAACAGAAGAGTGGTACTTTACCTAGTGACACTATTTAGAATCCTAAAATTAAAGGAGGTTGTATGGAAATCACCAATCATCCGGCACCATCGGTAGCTGCATCCTTTCCTTTTGAAACCTGGCTACAAACTCTCGGAGCAACTCCCTATCTCCCTGCTTGATTCTAAAGATGTTTCCCCTTTGGGTTGTAAATTTTCTCCCCCGTATGTACTTTGATAAAGCTATCTACTAATATATTAAAGAATCAATGGAGTTCTCAGGAAGTAGAGAGTACCAAACTAGGTCACCACCCGACAGGTTTCTCTGAATTTTTTCAGCATGACAGACTCGGCTTTTTATTTAGTCAAATTGTTCCCTTTGACAGCGGTGGTAAAGAACAATAGATGCTCTTGCGGTCCTTATTACCATTGTATTTGGGTATGTCGGGTATTTTGAATCTCTTTAGGGTCGATTGGTGATGGAACTGGCTATGTATGGTACTTTTGCATAGCTTTTCAAGTCTGAACCCTTTATAATAGGTGAGGCCCTTAGAATGTGGTTCATCCGTGAGTTGAGTTTCGAGTAGTGAGACTTCATCTCCCTTATCAACACCTCCACTATTATCAGTGGGATTTTTTGTTTTGCATCTACATCGTTCGTCTCCCTTTCCTCGGAGTGATCGTCCAACTCTAGATCTTGCTCATGCACATGGGCTCTATGGTGATTTCCTCCTGAGGTGTTAGAGATATTCTGGATCAGGTTGTTTTCCAGATCATCCATCTTCTTCTTTTACATATCCATCTAAGACATCAACTCTTTTTGGGCCTTGGTGAAATCCAAGAAGAGGTCCCTGATATTCTCAAGGTTAACTGCTGCTTTTTCCCCTCTTTTATCATCATCTAGAGGGAGGGGTGTACACGTCATCTTTTGTGTGTTTACATGTGTAAGGTACAGGTCCTCGAGATGTTCATCCTCATTTTGTCGGATCAAATTGCTATTCAAGTCTCTAGTGGACGTTCCAACCTAACTTCCATCTCTAAGTTATCCTGTAACCTGCTCGTCGCTGTTAGCCATCCTGTTCTATATCCTCCCTGAAAAAGAAAGAAAAACAATCGAGTAATCAAGCTATAAGTCATGCAAGATAGATCCACGCATAACAGCTCTGGCCTGGACCCATGATGGTCTTCATACTGTTCATCCTAAAAATGATACTGTTAAATTTGTAAATGAGGTCAAGACCACACGTGTTAGATCTAGTTTTGTTTGGAGTTCGTTGTAGCGGATCGATTCATTAAGTAATGAAATAATGAACTTAAGCATAATTCGTGCAAAGGGGGACCTTAAGGAAGCTCCTTGAAGGTCAAAGTCCATCCACGAGAGTCTACCAATAGTGAGAAAGCAATCAGGAGGCTAACACTTAGAGAGCAAATCAAAGTATATTATATTATTGTCTCATATTACATGATATCTTGCAAATGAAAGAAAATCCTTATTTATAGGTTATAAATGATGTCTCGTGGACAATCAAAGGGCTTTATTCTTGGGCGCCCTAATAGTACTGCTACCAATGAGGTGTCTTACTCATTACAAGTGTCAGTTTGTACCTAGAGCCTAGGCTAGACAGGTACACTATGCATCCGTGCACTTGCAAGACTAGTAACTTTGTCCCCTGTCCTTTTCTTACACGTCATCTGAGTTTTTTGAGGGGTCTCCCCTCGGTAAACCTTCCAGCAAACTTTTTCTTTTGGCCTTGCTTTTGTCTACTCGTACCTCTACTAGTCCTACGAGAGGTCTTCTGCTGCTCTCGAGAATCTTTTCCCAATACAATATTTGTGATGATCTTTAAATGTTTGATAATTTTAGGAATTATTTTTTGTGATAATTGTGATTCATTATTCTTGTAAAGTGATCAAATGTGAAGTTTATTTTCAAGTTGTGAGATGATATGAAAGTATATTATTTATAAGGATCATATAAGTACTTGAAATTTTTTTTATCATTTTAAAATCATTACAAAGAATGATATTGACTATTTGATGTCATTTAAAGGTTAAAGACCTTTTATGAGTTTGATATTTTGAAAAAAAACATATATACTAATTTTGTGCATTTTACCTAATTGAGATTGAAGTTTCCATAATTATAGTGAAAAAGGCTCTTGAAATATTCAAATTGTGGATGCTTCTTGCATATGATTAGAAGTAACATTAGATTTAGCAGTATCTAATCTATATATGAAGTACATATATTTGAGATAATTAACATTCATTCAACTTAAAATTTTGATGAATATGTGATATTAGGTGATGGTTTGTTGATATGTTGATCATAAAAAATGATACAAAAACTATAATAGAAACGCGAAGTTTTTAATTTTTCACATTTAAAATGTAGGATGTTGGACAAATTGTTACTATGTTAGGTATCAAGATTAAACAAAATAGCAGGTCATAATGTATTGAGTTAATCTCCTTACATTGAGAAAGTCCTAGATTGAATTAACTAATAATGATGAAAGATGTGTGGCTTAACTCGTATAAGCAAACGCTATCAGAAGGGCCAATAGTCGAGTTCTTGATTTTCTTTAAAAAATTAATGATTTGAGAAAACCTAAGTTTCATAATATTTTATAAGAATGTATCGAGTTAAGTTGGATATCGAATATTGGAGAGAATAAATTTACCACATGATAAATATTTATCTTGGAAGGAAGTACAATTTCATGAAACCAAGAAATAGACTTGCATTAGTAGAAGCAAGGAAAGGAGTTAGGTGGTTGAGGGATTTTATTTTCTTAGAAAATTCATTGATTTTACAAAACGTGAGCTCAATTTTGTGATAATCAAGCCGCTCTAACTCGAGCATATAATGATTATGTGAGAAAGTTAACTTAAGATGGAATAAATCTTATTATGTTAGTGGAGTCAATGGAATTTGACTAATGTATTTACTAAGTTTCTTAAAAAAAGTGGTTGAATACAACTTTAAGTTTAATTATGTTAAAACTCCTTAATTAGGTCCACCAATAACGGCAAGCCTACCCGACATTGTGAAATGAATAGTTATGGGTTCAAAAGGTAACAAGAAGTTATTTATACGTGGATGTTTTAGGACTTAAGTAAAAAATATATTAGTACCGATTGTCATAGATTAGAGGGTTGAGTTCTAATACTCTTAATGAGGTTCTGAAGCAACAAAATCTTGAGTTTTAGAAAGCTTGCATCACACTTATCATACCACCGAAAAACCATATTCTTTTGAATCAATTTCTTCAATAAATATTCAATAGAACAGAAATCCTCCACAAATTGCCTGTAGTAACTTGCCGATCCTATAAAACTTCAAATTTTAACATGTGAAGTAGGCCTATCCCTATTCAGAACTGCCTCAATCTTCTTCTAATCTATCATAATACCATCCTTGGACACTACGTAATCGAAGAAAATCACAAAACTTAACCTGATCCAGAATCCACACTTAAAGAATTTGACATAAAGTTGCTCACCCTTCAATATCTGAACCATTATCCTTAAATGTTATTCATGCTTCTCCCTACTATGGGAGTATCAAGATGTCATCAATGAACACGATTATGAAAGAATTCAAATAAGACCAGAATATCACATTCATTAATTACATAAACACTGTTGGGGCATTAGTCAACACAAAGGACATGACTAAAAACTCTTAATGGACATAACAAGTTTGGAAGACTAGATATCCAAGGCTCTAATTTTTAACTAATAGTAGCTTAATCTCAAGTAAATTTTTGAAAATACACAAGCACCTTGAAGTTGATCAAATAAGTTGTCATTGCACGGTATAGAAATTTAATCTCGATTGTCACCTTGTTCAATTGTCTGTGATCAATACATATTTTCATAGAATCATCCTTCTTCTTCATAAATAGAACCGGATCACCCCCAAGAGAATGTTGGGTCTAACAAATTCCTTAAACAACATATCCTGCAATTGTTCCTTCAACTCTTTTAATTCTATCAGAGCCATTTGATATAGTGGAATAGAAATGGGCTAAGTGCCTGACTCCAAAGCAATATCACGATTAGGTGGGACACCTAAAGTCTATCAGAAATACCTATGAGAACTCTATCACTACTAGTACTGACTCCTATGGGAGGTATCAATATTAGCATAACGTACATATGTCAAATAAGAGAGACAATCCTTTTTAACTAACCGTTAAGTCTTCAAAAACAAAATCAACTTCTTTGGATTTTGTTCAGTTATCCATAAAGTTGCACCTGTCATTCTTTCATGTGTCATGATGTAATTTGTCCTCGTGTCCAGACTATTTTTTTGTGCTATACAACTGTAGTACTTTGAACCTAGTTTTTTTTGCTAATATAGAAGGAAATTTCAAAAATATGCAACTCAACATAAAATATTACGCTATATAGTCCAATATATACATTACTATACAATATTGTATATGAGTGAAAGCATTATACATAATGTACCAACCTTGTATAAAAATGTATAATAATTTATAAAAGGTGTTTATACACAAATATAAGCCAAATATGATTACAAACTCAAAATATAGGCTTGGTGACATAAATAATTTCTCCAAGAAGACATAAAACGTAATTTCTCAATATATAATTGTCTTGTTTGTTGTTCAAAAATAAAAAATTAATTAGTGATGAAATTGCCAGGTTGAATCATGAAACAAGTATTTTAGTACAAGCAGAAGTAGGATAGTTTGGTAAATTAATTGTGAATTAACAATAACTCAAGCCGAGTTGGTTTTTTCTCTAGTGCTAAGCAAAGAAAAAAGTAGAGAGAGAGACACACAGGGAGGAGAGACAAAGAAAACACGCCTCTCTCTCTCGATCGCCCAACAAATCATCTTCTTTTGATTTTGCATTTATCGATCCTAATGCTAAATCCATCACTCCCTCCCTGTAGAAAATTTTGATCCATCCAATATTTTGTTTATTTTTTAAAATTTATTTTATTAAGGAATAGTCAATCAACTAACGGATTTTGAATTGAAGTATAGAGACTAATTTCGAGAGATTTAGGGCGATCAGTTTTGATTTTTTTGCTTTCCATTCGATACAAACAAATAAACAAACCCTAGTTTAGTTTTGATGGCTACACCTACTATTAACCACCATCATTCTCACTTGAATACTACTACCTCCGACACACAGCGATCATCACCCGCGCGTGGCGTTTATTCTCCCTGGACTCAGATTCCCCAATCAGAATCTACCATAACGCCGACCTCCTCCTCCTCCTCTTCACCTTCTCCTGAGCAAGTCGTTAACTCCTCTGGTAGTGTGTCTTCCTCTTTATCACCAGAAGATGCTGCTACAGAAGCTCAACTTGAGAGCGGCGACGGCACCAATAGCAATGGGACTAAAAAAACGGCTTGGAATAAACCCTCAAATGGTGCAGGTGATGTGAATCCTGTTATGGGTGCTGTCTCCTGGCCTGCTCTCTCTGAGTCCACTAAGGCTTCATCTAAATCATCATCTTCTTCTTCTTCTTCTGATTCACTCAAAACTCTCCCCGACCGATCACTTTCTCTATCACAGGTTATTCCTCAATGCTCTTTAACTGATTTTTTGGAATGGAACCCGTTTAAATGGCGTACTAATTGCTGTTGTTTTTGCTCTATCTGCTCACTGACTTCGATTCTTGTTTTATTGTCCCATGTTTTGATCATTTATTGTCTGCTTATCACATGCTAGAATAACTTGTAGATGAATTAATAACTCAGACTAGTTCCAGAAGCTCATTCATATGTAAATGTGTGGATCTTATAGGGCACGGGAATGGCATCAGCTTCTCATAGGCAAGCTAATACTAACAATGTGAGCCCTAATACAATGTTGAACCATGTTGTACCCAGCCGCCAAAGGTCCATGAAGCGCGGTGGTGGCAATTCAAATCATAATAATGCATCAGCAAATGGTGGCTTTTCTCAGCAACAGCCACAGGGTTTAGAGGTGGGAACAGTCCTTAATAATTCTGGAAAGCCTGGTAATTCTGGTGCTGGATCTTCTTCAAGGGATAATAGTTATAGGGATGGTGGGCAATGGGGATCTCAATCACATGGTGGAAATGACCACCAACATCAACGAAATACAAATAGGAGAGGCAATGTTGGTCCACACCCCCGTGGAGATGGCACGTATCATCATGGTCATGGGGGTAGGCGTGATCAGGACCGTCGGAATCAGGATTGGAAACCCCACAGAAGTTGGGGGAATAGGGATTCACACATGGAGCCGCAGAGAGGTCCAGCTAGGCCATTTATGGGGGGGCCACCTCATGTGTCTCCACCTCCACCTTTTATACCTACGCCCATGCCTGGGCAGCCCTATCGAACACCCATGGTTTACTCTGGTGAGATGTGTTACTTCTCGAGATCTTTCTCGGAGTTACTAAACTCCACTTCATCTCTCTACTGATACTTTAACCACTATGCAGAAGTTCCACCTTTATTTTATTTTCCAGGTCCATTCCCTGATTCACTCAGAATGCCTATGCTTTCTCCCGTGCCGCCTGTCTTCCTTCATGTTCCAGATCCCCAGTTGCATACTAGAATAGTGAACCAGATAGATTATTATTTCAGGTAGATACTTATTTGTTCTATTTGCATGTTAATTGCTCTTATTTAGTAACTTACTTAACTGCATTGGTATTCTAAAGTCTTTTTGTCCCTATATTTTATCGCAGTAATGAGAATTTAATTAAGGACACATTCTTGCGACAGAACATGGATGAACATGGATGGGTTCCGGTTACGCTAATAGCAGGCTTCAAGAAAGTGAGTTGGTTGGAGTATTTTCTTGACCCTTAGTTCATGACTAATATTTTCAGGTGTATAAGTAGCTCATCCTTTTGAAAAAGCATCTCCACATATTAATTCACGTTATTGTTGGTAACTGTTAATAATGTTGCTGAACCTAATTAATGGCCTTAGCTCCTTTTTTATGGGTTAGAAAACGCTAATGGTATCTTTTCCTCAAACACGGAGAGAAAGAGGAGGATGGACATTCAGAAATGATGTTTTTGTACTTATTCCTTCTCTGTTTGTGCTTTTTTCTGGTGCAAAGGGTGAGCCTCTTTAGTTTTCTGTTACAGTTTGTTTTCGAGGTTCTTAGGGTTATCCTCAAGATTTGGTAAAAGCATAATAGATATTGTTATAATAGCACATAGTTGAGCATAAAATAAGTGGGAGAGATCCATACACTTATCCAAAAAAAATCAGCGGGAGAGAGCCAGGTAGTTAGTAGTTCATTTCAACGGTGGGTCTCTCTGTCTCTAATTCTCTCTCTCTTACATTGTTGTTTTTTCTCTCTTTTTTTTGGACAATGATAATACTCTATATATATTAACAGGTGTACTATACCAAAGATGTATAGTCCCCCAAAGTTAGACAATTACAGAATATAAAAGCTTTCTTCCTATGATATTTCTTACCCTATTGTCTAAAACATCAAAAATATCTTTTGTTCGTACTAAGTTTTCCTGTTTACACCAAAAATAGTGAAGAGCTGCGCAATTCATCTTCAGCTTCTGAATGTTGCATTGCTTGTCCTCAAAACACCTCTGATTTCTCTGTTTCCAAATAGTCCACCAAATACATTCTGGGACAACCCTCCATCTCTCCTTCTAATTGGACAAAAGACCTTTTCTCCCTCAACAGTCAAGAAACCCCTTTGTGTTTCCTGGCATCACCCCACCTGATTCCCGTCAGGTTAATGAAAATTCGCCAGATCTGTTGTGTCAATTTGCAGTGTAAAAAGAGATGATTGACTGTCTCTGCTTGTTCCCTAGACAAATAACATCTGGAACATAAGTTAAATCCCTTACTTTTCAACTTTTCCTGTGTCAGTACTGCTTCATTGGCCACCAGCCAAGAGAAGCAAGCTACTTTCAATGGAATCTTCACTTTCCAAGATTATTTTCCATAGCTAGCAACCCCACTTGATTATTTACTTTGTTCAAAATCTTGTAAGCCTCTGCCACTTAAAAATTCCTTGAGAGTTTCCTTGCCATACCAAAGTATCTGCATTTTCAGTGACCCTCTAAACTGATTTAGAGTATGGTAATACTTTTTTATTCCCTCCATTTCCCAGTCAAGTCAGGTTCCACCCTCGATCAGACCAAGCTTCAGCCACTGTTGCTTCCTGTTGTTGGCATAAGAGTGCAAATGTCTGAAACAAGTGTTGTAATACACCTTTTCCAATCCACTTATCTTTCCAGACGGAGATCTTCATACCATTCCCCACTTTTAGTCTTGTAATGCTCCTCATATTTGGCCATAAATTCCTGATGGATCTCCAAACACCGCAACTATAGGGAGTGGTTACTAGGTTTGTGGTCCAACTACCCTCTTCCTCATATTCCTTCCTAATAACTTTCTTCCAAATATTGCAATAGAAAAGAAATAAGGGAGGTTTGTGATGATTTTTCTATCTTTTCTACTAGGTAATCTAGGATCCTTATGCATGAAAATAATCAATTCAGTTGTTGTGGTCAGACTCTATTATGCAGTCATAAAGTCTTTCTTTCCCCTAGGGAAGGAGTACGGAATGACTATTTCTCTCGTCCAGCCACGAAAATGCCCATTTTTCTTCCTAATAACTTTCTTCCACAAAGGTTCTTCCTCTAATGCATATCTCCACAGCCATTTCAGCATCAAACTCTGGTTCTGAGCCTTTAAATTCCTTATACCCATTCCCCCTTCTTGCTTGCTTCTTATCATGATATCCCATTTGACTAAATGAAACTTACTTTCATCACTGTTTCCCTGCCAGAAGAAGTTATTTCTTAAAGTGTCAATTCCCTTTATCACACTAGCAGAGGCTGGAAATAGCATCATTTATGTAGGTAAAGCGTCAAGCACATTGTTAATGAGCGTCAACCTCCCTCCCTAGATAGATAGATATTGCATCTTCCAATTTGCCATTTTCTTTTCACATTTCTCTATCACACCACTCAATATTCCCATAGATTTGCCTTTTGCCTTCAGAGGTATACCCAAGTACACCGTAGGTAGTTCTCCTACTTCCCCTCCTAGAATGTCAGCTAGCATTTGAATCTCAGCCACTGTGTTAACTGGATAGATGAGGCTCTTTCACCAGTTAATATGAAGCCCTGAAGTTGCCTCAAAAATGATGAAGATAACTCTCAATATCCTCAGTTGCTCTGAATCAGTATCACAAAAGATCAAAGTGTCATCTGCATATTGTAGGTGAGGTATTTCCATGTTGTCAACCCTGGAATTTACCTCAAAACCTGTAATCCATCCCTTAACTCTAACCGTCTGAAGCATATCATTCATCCCCTCCATTGCTAGTATAAACAAAAAGGTGACGGTGTCTCAATCCCCTTTTTAGAGGAGAAGAAACCTGCTGGTGAACTGTTAATCAAAATTGAGAACTTAATTGTACTGATGCAATATCTGATCCATCTATTGCGAAAACCCATCTGCTGTAAAATTCCCAATAGGTAAGCCCAATTTAAGTGGTCATAGGCTTTCTGGATATCCAGCTTCATAGGATTCCGGGTACTTTACTTCTTTGCTTAGCCTCCACACAGTCATTTGCTATGAGTATAGCATCCATGATCTGTCTATCCTTTATAAAAGCCATCTGGTGTCCATCAACAAGTCTATGGATCACCTTCTTCAACCTCTCAGCTAATAATTTGGTTGTGATTTTATATTCACTACCAATCAAACTGATAGGCCTAAAATCATTTAGTTCCACAGCTCCCACCTTCTTTGGTGTAAGTGTCACAAAGGTGGCATTAAAGCTTTTCTCAAACACTTCTTGGTCATGAAAATTCTGAATTGCAGCAATTACATCTGAGCCAATAATATCCCACCCTTTGATAAAGAAAATCATAGTGTAACCAGCAGGCCCTGGTGCTTTATCACCTGCACAAAACTTAACAGTTTCCAGAATCTCCTCAGATTCAAAGGGCCTCATCAGATTATGATTCTCTTCTTTAGTGATTACTGAGCATTCCCTCATATTGAAATGAGGTCTCCTCTCTTCTTTAGTGATTACTGAGCATTCCCTCATATTGAAATGAGGTCTCCAGTTTTCTGTTTCAGTATACAACTTTTCATAGTAGTTGACAATCTCCTTTTGAATATCATCTACCCTCGTAATTTATTTCCCCTCCACAACAAGCTTGTCAATGTTGTTCATTATTTGGTATTCCTATCCCCTTGCGTTAGCCATAAAGCCCTCGATCTCTGTCTCCAAGCTACCTCTTCATGCTTTGCTATATTTTCAAAATCTATCATCAGAGAGAAACCCTAGCTGCAATCTCAGCCTCGGACAATAGTCTTTGCTCCTCAATTTGTCGTAGAACATTTTGTTTCCGTCTGCACAGGTTGCCTTGAGAAGATCTACTCCATCCCTTCAATTGCTCCTTCAGAGCTCTGAGTTTATATGCCAGGATATAATCAGGTCTTCCTGAACAACTAAAAGAGTCCGACCAATCTTTGAGTCTATCAATAAAGCCCTTAACATCAAGCTACCAATTCTCAAACTTGAACTAAGATTTTGATGTTTCCCAATTCCCACGGTGAAGTAACAACTGTGAATAATCTGAAGTTTACTCTATGTAGAATGGACTGCATTATATTCCTGAAATTTGCATCCCAATCTTCAGATATTAAAAATCTATCAAGTCTAGCTGCAGTTGTATGGTTCTCCTCTTTTCCATGTCTATTTCCTCCCATCAAAGCCAAATCCACTAGTCCCATATCCTCAATGAAATCAGCGAAATCTGTCATTGATTTTGTAGTTCTGGTTCCCTTCTTCTTTTCCAATGGAAATCTAGTGGTATTAAAGTCACCACAAAGTACCCACGGCCCATTGAACAGACCTTTAGCTTCTGCAACTTCCCCTCCAAGTCTCCTCCCTTTCCTTACAATCATTAGGCGCATACACACTAGTTAGATGCGAAGTGAAGTCTTGAATCTTCCCGGTGAGTTTGCAAGTAATAGAGTAAGTTCCCAAGCTACTAACTTCTCCCTCCCAGTCCCTTTTTTCCCACATTAGTAAGATACCACCTCTCATCCCACTAGCCTCCAATTGTGCAAAATCAGTCCACCTATTACCCCATAATTCGTTGATTATCTCCTTTATGTACCCCTGTAACTTGGTCTCTTGAAAGCAAACTATATCAGGCTTCCAAGTGAGAACTAGATTCTTCACCAAACTTCTGTTCTTTACACAATTCAGCCCCCACGCGTTCTCAGGAATGGAGCTTCATTAATCTTTAATGGCCCCTGCTTCTAGTCCCATTACTCATAAAATTACTCCCCATGTCCAAACCTTTCAATTCATTTATCCCTTTGAGCCTAGGAGTTGTTAGAACTTGACTCTGCCCTTTGTTTGCTTGTCTCTGCCCATCTATCTTCAAGAGAAGCTCCTGTGCTATTGTATCGCACCCTTGAAAATCTGCTCCGAACTCCTTACGCATCGTAACAATATTCTGTTTAATCCATTCCGAAATATTTCTGTTGACTTGCTGTCATCTACAGGTAATTTGATTTTCAAAGGAGTTGCCTCCTTAATTGGATAATCCCTCTCTTCTTCATTCAAACAGTTCTGCATGATAATAATTTCTGTTAGACCCAGACTTCTGCACCACTATATCAGCCATGGAAATTGAATTTTGCACTTCTTGTGTCCCAGCGCCTTGCTTACCACTGCCGTGTCTCGCTGGGGGCTTCAAAATAGGAGTTATCGCGAGAGACTGTGCCTGCGATTCTGTTTTCTGTAAGCTGAATTTGATTGCATCGATTTCTATTGCTACTAGGTCTTTTAGTTGGGCTTCATTATCACACACCTTGTCCCTTATCCGAGCAATGGGTCTATTTTTGATGGGCTTGTCTTTTGGGCCACTTTCAATTGCTGAACTAGAAGACCAGTAAGACCTTTAAATGGTCCATTACTGTTGGTACCTCCTCCATGTGCCTTTGGGTTACATTTTCCTCTCTCAAACCACGTGCCCATGTGCTTTGCTCTCCTTTCCGTTGTTTCAGACCTCACGTCTCTATCAACATAGGTTGGCAGTGTACCATTGGATACTACCATAACTATCTCCTTTCCGTCCCCCTTCACTTTGATACGAGCCTAATGCAAATGATTTCTAAGTGTTGTTTCCTCTGTTTCAATGAAACCACCACATTGATTCCCTATTTCTTCAAAAATCTTCTGAGACCAGAGGTTCAGAGGAATACCTAGCAATCTAATCCACATCAAGTCCACGTTGATCTCCGCCGGCCAACATCCAGTGGTTGGATTCCACCATTGAAGTTGCACTTGCTCCTTTTTTTTTGCCAAAATCATCCGCCCGTCATGACATATTCTGCAGCTTTCCTCGATGGAAGTTCGAAAAGAAACTGAGAATCATTCCTGCAGAAAACATTGACTCCAAAAGTCGATTTCCAAGCCCATCTCCTCGCATCATTCGGAGTGGGGGTCCCCTTTGGGGGGGATAACTGGAACTTCCCAACTAAGCATCTACTCAAAAGATCTGATTCTAGCTTCGCTGCTACCTCAGATACTATATTTTTGTTATTCCTAGCCGTTATTTTGTGAAGTTTTTGTTTCCTCCGTCATTCATCTGCTGCTATTGAAGGCCTCCTTGTACGAGGTTCCTGTTTGTCTGCTCCTGAGTGGAAGAACGTCCTCCACTCTGCTTGTCTCACTGATGAATTTCACAAAGTTCTGTGCAATATTCTCCCATCCCTCTTTAAATGATTTCTCTGGTGTAATAATTATGGATTTATTACCTTCTTGTACTGCTATGAAGCTGATGTACCTGCTACTTTCATTGTATTTAAGAGTGCAATAAAAGTCTGCAAAGTGGTCCTTCATATTCCACCTCTTTACTACTTTCATCTTTTCTTCCGTTGCTGCATTGAAAACGGATACCAACCACTTCATGACTTTAATGCTAATGGTGACTTGTCTCATTAAATTTCTACTGTGTTCGACCCAATCGAACCATATTTCTGATCCCGAGTACCTTCTAGTAATATCATAAGATTTGAAGCCTATGTTGTAGTAAATCCCATCTTCCCCCATATCTTATTGATTTTTGGCCAGTATTGCCGGAAAAAACCACCTCTCTACCAGTCGTCTGAAACTCACAGAGGACTAATAGCCTGTTTGGCCAAGCTTATTTTTTCCCAAAAGTGCTTATTTTTTTAAAAGAAGTGCTTATTTCAAAAAGTGAGCTGTGTGGCCAAGCTTTTGAGAAAAAATAAGTGTTTCTATGGAATAGCAGAAGCTGTTTTCAGAAGCTAAAAAAAGTAACTTCTTCTAAAAGCATTTATTTGAAACACTTTTGAAGAAAGCACACTTAGGAGCACTTTTAAAAAGTTTGGCCAAACACTAATTGTTGCTCAAAGGTGCATTTTAAATTTATTGGCCAAACACTAACTGCTTCTCACCAAAAGTGCTTTTTTGAAACACACTTTTGAAATAAGCACTTTTCAAAATAAACTGATTTTAGAAGTTCGGCCAAACAAGCTATAAAGCTGGTAAACCTCAAAAGAAGTGCCTGAGAGCATTTCTTTTACGATAACCATAAACTTGATCAATTAAACAAACTTGCTTTGTCTCTCTTAAGAGTATTACAGGAGGAGAAAAGGTAAAATTGATGAAAGCTTCTAACTCCTTCCTTAGGGAGGAAATATTCCTGCCTTATCCGAACTTGTTGGGGTGGAACACGTAAAGTTGCATGATCTTGTCCCTCTTCTTCGACTGGTCCATGATATGACCAGGTAAGTAGTAACTGGAAAGCAATTGAATGGATTCGATCATTCTATGGCATAATTTATGTCATATGGGGCTTTATCCAGAAGGTTTTTCCAAGTATTAATGTCACTAAACTGAAATGCTTATGCATCATGAGCTGAAAGTCATGTCAGTACAAGAAATGACTGTTGGCTACATATAATGTTACAACTAGAGATGTTGAGTGAGTGCCTGTTTGATGGGATGGTTATGAGTGCAATATGTGAATGTTCTCTGCTACAAGGTGATCTGACCACAATAGGTTGTACTTGGAGGGTCCCCCCTGCTTTTGTTAAACTTTTGTTTGCCAAGGAGTATTAATTTACAAAGGTAATCTTACCTCAAAGATATCGACATCTGCGAATCATATGAAAGGTTTTCTAAATATGAACTCAAATATTCTGACATGCTAGTGCGCTGAATACTTGATATTCTAAGATGATATAAGGGATTCTGATCTGTACCACATTTCAGGGAGTTTGCACTTGACTGTATAATTTTGGTTCAATCTGGTGTTCTATCTGTATAATAATGTTGTTGTGATAGCTCTTTATGTCATTTTTGCTGCAATGGCAGTGGCATACGTTGAATGATTAATCTTTCTGGGTTGAGTTGAAGACGGATGGAGAAGTCTGTGGTTATCCTTTTAGATCAACAGTTCTTCAGTATATTTCAGTGCAACCTCACTTACTTTGCACGCCTGTAGCATTCTTTTTGTGGTAACTTTGTGTGCCGTGAATAACTTGGCTTGTTTTTGGCCTGCCAATTTTGTGGACATAACAGTTGTACACTATACAATCAAATCCTTTTTCTTATGAATTCCTATTTTAATAGAGGGATAGGTGTTTCGTGAAAGAAATTTTGGTCCTATAAGAAGCAGAATTTGTGCTTTGTGGAAATTGCCGAGTAACCGGAGGTGAAAAAGAAGTCCTGAAATTATGTGAACAATGCGGAGTCTAAATGAAATTAGTTGAACTTAATAATAAATAAATAAAGACTACAAAATACTCTCATCTCATTTTGTGGTTCCATATTTCATTTACATGCAACAAAATACGTCTAGCAGTTTCAAGATAAGAACCACAATTTTCACTTTTGCAGGTAATGGAGTTGACAGATAATATACAACTGATACTGAATGCTGTGATGTCATCTACTGTTGTAGAAGTGCAGGTATCCGTTCTATATGTGGTTTGTGGTCTCTTTGGACTTTTAGTCTCTACTTTCTCTGGCCAAAAAGAAAGGTTCACTATGTGTCATTTGAGTTTTTGGCGAAGTACTTGTGTTGTAAAAGAATGGAGCACTTGTTAAAGACGTTAGAGATGTGAGCGCAGAATCCTGTGTACACCTAGAGCCTGTTACCCTTGTAAATGGTTTTTAAGTATTCAAGAGTCTTATGCATTGCCCACCATGTTCTTTGAAGTAGGTTATGCTAGAAACAAAATAATGGTTTGCAATTCATCCTAGTTGATGTGTCCTACATTCACAGTTGCTGCTGTTTGAATTATACATTGAGTTTGTTTGCTGATGTCCTCTAATCTGATTGAGATGTTTAGTGCTTCCGAATTAGGAAATTGCTTGACGGGCTAACCATGAAAATACTTGGGTAGTATTTGCATCTACACTCTCGCATGGGCCTATTTTGGTGTTTAGTGCTTTCATAACTAGGAACATGCTTTTAAGAATATTATTATAGTGGTTATGCTGAAATTAGAAAGCACTCTGGTCTCTGGTAGTATTTGCCTTTAAAACTGTTACGGGTTCTAAATATTTCTTCCTCCTGTTGCAGGGTGAAAAATTAAGGCGGAGAAATGACTGGTTTCATTGGCTCATGCCGCCATTGGTTCAGAATTCAAACGTGTCAATTTCGCAATCTCTACAAAAGTCTACTCCTGATTTACTTGTAGAAAATCTCCAACGTGTTGCATTTGATGATAAGACTATAAGACATGAAAATGCCGAAGTACATCTTAGTAGATCATCATCTGCTGAATTAAGTACTCCACCTAAGCAGTATGGCAATGAGATGACCGGACAAGCTGGGGTGCAGCATTCACAGCCAATGCCAGTTGGAAATCCAAATTAAAGAGTTAAACTGTTTTATGGCCCAGGGGTTGGTAGCTATTGTGCTTCTTTGAGCAATCCTTCACTGTTGCTGATGGCAATGACATCTCATGAAGGAAATAGACGGGAATAAAAGAGAACAGAATTGGAAATAGAATTATACTGGCAACTTGATTTTGTTGGGATGTATATTTTGTTTTGTTTGGGGATAAGTATTTTATTTTCCTTTTATGTTATGTTGTTCATCTGTCGTTGTTATTTATTATTCAGGCCGGGGAATTTTGATTCTACTTCTCCATGCAGCCCCTCAGCATTAATTTTTTTAACCAAAATCTTTGGGTCTTGGTCACTTATCTTGAAGGAGGTAAAGCTCACTGAAAAGCTATTAATTGTGCTCCTTGAAATATCAAAAAAGACTTTTCAATTCCATTCGACTCGGGGCGTCAGGGACCGTCCAACAGAAACCTCATCTTATTTGTCAGTGGGCACATTATTATGTTATCGTATTTCTGTTTGTTACAAATATAGCACCATTGACTTCCTTCTTTATATTTGTACCTTTCCAAAAAGAGCCATTTGTTGCCCTTGCAGAACTTAAGTAAGCATCTTTACGCTTGGTTGTGATATACTTCTTTACAATATGAGGAAGCTATATATACTTGTGTGCATTAGGGACGTGTGATTGATTTATTGCATCGTCCGTGTTTTAACTTATTGCTGTACAAGTTTAACATGTAAAAAGGGTTGGCCAAAGTGCACAAATGCCCTATTTTGGTGCCGTCATTTAACTAATACCCAACGTGCATCTGAAGTTGCACGAATAACCAATTAACAAATACACTATCTTATACTTGGATGATAATACAACTGAGCTATGTTATAAAAGTGTGATTCCCAGCTACGCACCTTCGTCTCTAATATCTTCGCTCAAAACTCTTGGATGATCTCCGGAACTTATTAGAAAACTTTGATGATTTATAGAATTCGTCAATAATTTCCAGAATTCAACGTAAATCATCATTATGAGTGTTATTTCGTCCATTGTCTAAGGTTTGACGTATAACAAATTGTGTAGAAATTCAAAACATCGAAACAATGATAACGCTATTTGGCTAGGATAAATCATTATCTCATTCGCTTTTTATTATCATTATCAAACCGATATGCTATTTTGCATAATAATGGCGATGTAGTTTTTTATTCGACATGCTTGTATTTTTTTATCTACGAGTACTTGCAAAAACACGACTTCACACAAGATCAACTCAAAAAATCGAAAACAACATGAATTATGCGTGAAAATTATGAATTTGGACATAATAGCCCAATTGTTTAAATATTTTTTCAAGTTAAATTCGATTGTATATGTCTGACCTGTTATAATCTGTTATCTATGCATTAAATTATGACTTCGGATATAGTCACCTGAGCTTTGCAATAGTTTTCAAGTTATGTTCATTTGTCTATGCATGAGATGTTATCACCCTAATATGATATATGCATGAAAAATGCGTATTCGGACTTGATGGCATGTGCGCCTTATAATCAAGGGTGAACTCGGTTGTCTATGTCTGAGTTGTTATAACATGATATGAATTATTTATGAAAATGTAAATTCGGACATGTTAGCCTGAGCGTTACAATATTATCAAGGGTGAGTTTGGTCATATATGTCTGAGATATTATAAAATTCAACTCTTGTTGCAAAAAGGTAACTTCAGATTTCATTAAAATGAAGGAAATTACAAGATGGATACACTTTTCCTTATCATTATTTTCAATGGAATATGGACCTTGAATTACAATTATATAGATTATGATATAAAACTCCTCTTCCTTCCTCCAGAAGCATTATTCTATTGTTTTACAACAAGAGTAACCGAGTTGACAAAATTTGATGAGCATCACTGAAAGTGCAGTTTCCCATTAAAACGGCCACAAGCAATGGTATCCTTATAACTAGAGAAGATGAGCTAAGAACATGTGTACATTTGTTGAAAAATGATTTATATTACAGTTCGTTGTTGAAACATCAGAAAGAGTTCATGAGATTTCAGCTCCTTTGAAATCTATTGTTACTGTTTCAAAATCTCTTTCTGTGAGTGAACAACAAGGTCTCCTAATAATGTAAGACACCCAGCAGACAATGCAAGACACAATATTGTTAGAACAGTCAACATCTTGTAACAATAAAGTTTAGGAGGACTCACAACTCCTAATGTCAACACTAGTAATTGAAGAAGTTGGTAAAACTTCGACTGCTACAAATTCTATGGTAAATAGAACAGAATCTCCAACAAGTACAATACTTAATGAAAGATATATCGCCTGATGAAGTAAGAGTAGAGTTAATATTTTAAAGCGAGGAGAGCATGCAAAAGTTTTTTCTACCAGGTGAAAATGATGAAAAGGGAGAATTAATTATTGAAAGATCATTCTTAAAGAGATACAAGTGAAATGCAAGGAGGGAGAAGTGGTTGGATGGTACGTGTAACGTGTTACTAGAATATAACACTTTAAACTCTTCAAGATAATAAAGTATAACAACGGATGTGGATGCTCAGTTGACGTGATGAAATCTGACCAGAGGCATGTCACTTTTGACATTTCTAAGGGAACTCATTTTTCAATATGTGTGGGAAGCACAGGTTTAGAAAAATGGAATATTTGTACAAGCTGAAATTAAAATAGGAATCGAATATCACAAGGCATGACAGTCTATTCAGAAATCTATAAGAGGAATACCAAAAGAAAACTTTAGCTTCTGTCTTCATACTTGCACGTGATGTAATAAAAAATTCAGGAACATACACAAGCATTAAAAGAGACGACGTGGATCGTTGAGCACATTAAGAATTCTAAAATTTGTCATTTAGTATTCGCAGAAAAATAAAGATTCAGAAAAAAAATTGAAATCTAACCATTTTATTAGTGTTTCACAAAGATCTTAAGGCACACTAGATCGAAGTTTAAAGGAATATATGCAGCTGGTTTAATTGTTCATGGCTGACCTTAAACTATTAATGCTCAAGACTTCTTGCGATTTGATTTATGTTTCAATTGTATAAGTTCTTTACATTTTTTTTGCTAATGCAACATCAACAGCTGGTTGGAGATACTGTAGACCTGTCGTTGCAGTGGTTGCAGTGGATGTAATATTTTTAAAAGTAAAATATCGAGTGTTCTAATAGTAGTTGTCTCAAAGGAGGCAATTGGCATAACAGAATCTGAAAACAACAACTCTTACTGTGTTAGGGTTTTTGCCTGATTTTCTTACCAAATTTGAGTTTTATTTTTCTTCAAAGGAAAATAAAAGTAATACCATAATTACTTTTATTTTTCCAAAAAATAAAATATAAAACTCTTCCATATTTGGCTAACCTCTTTATTATAGGAAAGGTTTTGGACCTCTATAAATAGAAGACCCCTCTTCTCATACCACAACACAATAGCATCTACAATGTAGTCTCTAAAGAGTCTTGTTTAGGGGGAGATTTCTCCCAATAGGTTTTATGTTTTTTTATATTAGTTTCATAATATGTAGGTCATTTGACCAAACCATATAAATAATATGCTTTTAGTATGTTTTTATTTGTCATCCGACTTATCGTCTACATGGTTTGTAACTAGTAGTTTCCGCATGACCCCCTCTCGATTTTCGAACCCAACAAGTGGTATCAGTGCCTACGGTTCAAAGGTCCAATGATTTGGTGAAACAAGATTAAAGATAGGTTTAAAGCGGTTTCAAATCAAGTTGCAACCAATTTGATGATAATGAAGATTTTGTCCAACTACATGTGGAGAAGAAGTTTCAACCATATTTTCAACATTCCTGGTATCTTTAAAAATAAAAATAAAATATTAAATTTTAACCCATTTTTAACCATAATATTTTAAATCATATTTTTAAGCATGGCAAGCAGCAGTGATGAAGACTATGTGAAGAATGAAGATCATGCATTCGACATGAAGAAGGCGGATCAAATTTTGTCAAGAAAATCAATCTAAAAAGGGGAGATTTGTTAGGGTTTTTGCCCTGATTTTCTTATCAAATTTGAGTTTTATTTTTCTTGAAAGGAAAATAAAAGTAATACCATAATTACTTTTATTTTTCTTAAAAGGAAAATATAAAACTCTTCCATATTTGGCTAACCTCTTTATTGTAGGAAAGGTTTTGGACCTCTATAAATAGAAGACCCCTCTTCTCATACCACAACACAATAGTATCCACAATGTAGTATCTAAAGAGTCATAGGTTTTATGTTTTTTGATATTAGCTTCATAATATGTAGGTCGTTTGACCAAACCATATTAATAATATGTTTTTACTATGTTTTTATTTGTCATCCAATTTATCGTCTACATGATTTACAATTAATAGCTTCCGCATGACGCTCTCTCGATTTTCCAACCCAACATATTGGTTGTTCTTTAACGAGTTAATGAAGATATACCATAACCATGATGGCCAAATTTTTTATCAAATAAAAACAAGTTAATAGAACATGAGATATCTGTCTATATCAATTTTAGATGAATCTAAAGCAAAAATATGTGAAAAGATACGATCATAAATTTTGCTTAGTATACTGCAAAGTTATATAAACCTTTTTATTTTAATCAATTCATATCTCAAATAAAAAATAGTTAATAAGATCACATGTGACTACATAATGGAAGAAGCACTTGAAAAATGAACAATATCATGATTTCAACAACTATGTTATTATATGCAGACTACAAACATGACAGAATCAATAAAATTTGTGTTACTCAAAGTAAGAGAATACTTATTCTAAAAATACTGAATTTCATACAAGAAAAGACGCAACAATCAATATATTATAATAAAGTAGAATCAAGAGAAGGTGATGTGACACCTCTCTATGGCCTCCAATGACATTTATCTTTTTTCTTCTTTTTTTGGATTTTTTTGGAATTTTCTCCTCATTTTTAATATTTATATGTTAGAAAAGAACTCAAAAGTCACTCTTTTAACTCTGTATATTGATTGTGTAAAAATAAATATGTCAATTAATACCTTCTATTTATTCATATTCTTTAATCTTATTCTTATTCTCTAATATTCCTATTAGAGACATTTAAAACTGTGCTTTTTCTAAACGAAAAGGGAAAGAATTTTTTTTTTAAAACAAAGTACTTTTATATATTGCTAACTTTGGTTTATGCATCTTTTTACCTACTGAAATTCACATGTTTTTTGTTATCTACTATGGTCAAGTTCTAATACATTCCTTGTTAGGAAAAATCTTGGGTGTCCGCCTATATGTCTTTCCCATAAAATTTAGAAAATATGTCATCTTTTATTTGTTTTCAAATTTTCACCTTCATAACTTATAACTGTTAAATTTATACTTTTAATAATATCATTAACTCCATGACCTTTAAGTTTTTATATTCATAACCCCCAATTATTTAATTATAAAATTTAAGATACCTTATGATATTCCTTCATTTTCATCTATATAAAGTCATAATTTTTTATTTCATGAGCCTCATGCTCAAGAGTATCCTTTTTGTTTCATATTTGCAATAGTGTTTTCCTTATGTTATTATTATTTATTTATAGTATCAAATTCAAGCTTTAGCTTGACTCGATGAAGAAGATTTTTGGAGGTTGATCAATTTGTCAGAGAGAGTGTCGGACAAGAGCTCAAAATATTATGCACTGCTTTTGTATTTCTTTTTTTTATTATATATTTTCTTATGATTAAGATCCTAGGGAAGGTGTGTGTATGTTGTATGTGTGTATATGTTCTCTCTATGTAAATTCTTTAGTTTGAATTTTCGTGATTTTTTAATTGTTGTAATCTCTACAAACTACTAACTAAGGTTCAAACAATACTGTTGAATATATAGAAGGATCTTATTCACTGATAATAGTTCATATCTTTTACTTTCTGTATCAAGATTTCAGCTTTCTTCTGTTTCTTGCATATGGGTTATGTCCATTTTGAATTCTCTTTCAATTTCCTTTAATTCTTCTGCCTATTGTCTTTTTCCTTCGTCTATCCGAATTGTCCTAAATAGCCCTTTTCTTGGTAGATATTTTTTGATCCTTTTTTTTCTCTTCATATTTGGTCCTAGGGAAGATTGTTGTTCGTTTGAAACCTTAGCAGAGTATCTTGGATTTTTCAAATTTGGCAAATCCCTAGGGTATTGTTGATTTTTTGATAGTGTTAACCTTTTCTTTTTTTATTATTTTTTTATTATTTTTTTTTAATTTTTTGACCATCCTCTGTTCAAAAGAAATAGGAAGGCTGCATTTCTTCTTGCCACTAACGTGAGTGGAGTAATGAAATTGTAACATTCAGGTCACTAAATTGGTTGGTAAATGCAGCATAATGACCAACTAATTTTAACTTCTACAAAAGAAGAAACAAATGCATAAAATAAAATTATAGTGTTATTAGGGAATTATATATTTTGTTATATTGATTAAGAATTTACTATACCTCATTAGATAAATGATAAATTTGCTAAATTCATATATTTTCTTGAAAATATTTTGTTATATTGATTAAGAATTTACTATCCCTCATTAGATAAATGATAAATTTGCTAAGTTCATATATTTTCTTGAAAACAATTTTCATACTATTATTTTAGAAAAATGATAATATTACCATTGAAAAATAGAGGAAATATACAATTGATCAAAACGGGAAAAAATGATTCTTTTACAATTTTTTTAACAATTGTACGCGCGAAGCGCAGCCAAGTTCTCTAGTAATTTTATGAAAGAAGAAAAAAACATAAGAGATGTTTCATAAGATTTCAAATAAACATATAACTTGCGGTATAAATGTAAGTATTCAATACATTATTACTATAAAAAAAAGACTTCAGTCTTTTGCCCGAAACAAGTGCGTGTTTTCAAACTAAAATAGGATGCTGGTATAAAATTCACTAATATTTTTTTCTACCATTGTTACTACTTATAGGTGTACAAATATGATATTTTGTAATTAGGGTAAATAGTGAAGGAACTGATTTCGTGGGGGATATGAAGAAAAGGAACAAAATTCCACAATTGCATAAGTTTCGGTCTCGATCGATTATACTTTTGGTTAATTGGGTAGGTGTCGATACATATGCTTGCAATTTTAACTTGATGAGTAGCCATGTGGACATGCAATTGTAACTTTTATGATATTTGAAGAAATTGGACTTCTGCTCAATGTGGTATTCAAAGGACTCTTGGTTAAACACATACTCCCTCCGTTCGTTTTTACTTGTCACTAATTTCCTAATTAGATTTCTACTTTTACTTGTTATTTTTGACATATCAATAGATGACAACTTCTTTTTTTCTATTTTACGTTTAGCATTAATTATTCTTTCTCCAAATTAATTTCAAGACACAATGTAAACATCATTTAATAGGAGTACTATGGGAAAATAGTCATGTTATTAATTATTTTTCTTAATGGATGTGTCATCTCAATTTGTGACGAGTAAAACTGAATGGAGGAGGGAGTATAAGAGATCAAAATTCATAGAATGTGTCAGAGAATGTTACATCCCAAGTAACAAAACCTCTAGATGTGAAAATTCTACCAGACAAAAGGCGGATTACCAAGTATATTCTTTGATTGAATATCTAAAGGTGAAACTTACGAAATGTGATCGTTGTAAGACAACTGAAAATAACCAAAAAAATAATATGTGTGTGTACTCTGACATTACAAACATATTCCAAGAAACACAAACAATAGTAAAATCTATTGCTAATTTTTTTAAGAGGACAATTATCACTTAATTTTATTTTATGATTTGTATTCAGTTTATTATAGCTGTTGGAATAAAATTTGTTTCAGTTATTGCTCACTTTGCTGCTCAAGCAATGTTTGGTTTGGGCTTATTGTATTCATTTATGTATGATTTATATTACAGATTTCAATAAATTCCTTAAAAATAATGACTAAAATTGAAATAAATTTGAATGAAGTTCTGCAACTAAAATTACACATCTAGACTGCAATAAAATATAGTATGAAAGTTCACTTCAATATCTAAGACTTGCAATTCAGAATAACTGTCTCAAGTTTTCAGAATTTTAATCGCAACAACATTATTATTAATGAAAAAAATATAAACAAAAACACCAACACATATATAGAAATACAATAACTTCATTAATAATTAAAATATGAATACGTACAAAAAGATCCTTTACTATAAGGATCTTAAATAACCAAAAAAAAAAAAGGATCATATACTATGAGGATCATACATATAATACATAAGAAAATTAATATATATAATAAAATCTCTGACTTCTTGATGTCGGAGGATATCCGTCTCTGCTCTTTGAAGGTGGAGGAGGAGAGAGTGAACGAGAAAGAGGAAAAACTAAATGACGGCTTAATTTCAAATACTTAAATATTTGATTGATTATCTTGTTCATGTGTTTCATAAAATTTTATTCATCTTCCAACTCTTCAAGTTGAAGCGGCAAAGTATGAATGTCATCATAGGTTGCTAGCGTGTCACCGTCTATATTTGAGAATATTGAAAATAAGAAGAAGAATATAGAAATTGAAATGGTATATCTGAGAATATATGAGTGTGCATTTATAAAAAAATGCTTCATTTTCTTCATTTATAAAAAATTCTTCATTTTCTCAATATCAGTTGTTACATCCTAACAAACTTATTTTTGAGATTAATTTGAAAAGTAAGAAAAAAATCTCACCTCAGATATAAAAGATTGAATTGATACAAAATATATATTAGGTTTGTGCAGATACTCCTGAGATAAAAATATTTATGTATCAAAAATATTAAGGGAAAATTATGCAAAATGACAGTCCATAGAAATTTTTACAATTAAAATGGCTCAAGTTTACAAATATTATCCGAAATGGCCCATTTTGTACATTTTCTGTAATTACACGCATTTATACCTATTCTCTCTTATACACGCTATTTCATCTCTCTCAGCTTTTCTCTCTTACACACGCTATTTCATCTCTCAGCTTTCCTCTTTTCTGTCCTTTTTTTGTTCAAATTTCTTTGTAATTTTCGTCGATTTGAGCTTCAAAGTAGGTACATTCCTTCTTTTTTTATTATTATTTGTTGTTATTTATCAAAGTATGTTCATTTTGCTCCGGTTTGAGCTTCAATTTAAGTTACTAAAATATTTATTTAGTTTATATTTTGTGTTGTTAACTTCCATTTTGCTCAGATCTGAGCTTCTTTGTTGATTATTTGATGTTATTATCTGCATTTGCTTCCATTTTAGGTGTATTTTTGGCTACTTTTTATAGTTCAAATTTGTCACTTCTAAGTTGAATCTTAGGGTTATTTTTGTGGATTTTTTGTTCTTTCAATTATAATACATTGTAGGTTAGATTATTTACTCACATGTGCCTTTTTTAGTGTATTTTGATTATTTAGATTATGTACTTTCAGTAGGTTAGACTGTGTTGTTTGTGTATATAATTATTCCTCTTTTTGTGTTATTTTTGATGTTTATGCGTATCAAAATCGTTCATCTTGCACTTGGAAAAGTTTTCGGAAAGGGTATAAAGGTAGATATGGTTACTCTAGGGGTTGTTGCTGATGATGTACCTGCTGACATTATATCGATTGCGAGTGCAACGCGTAATCCTATGAAAAATATAACTTCTAGAGTTATTGATCCCATTTCGATTGAAAGTCCAAGTCCAAGTCCAATGGTTAAATCTCTGACTTCTTGATGTCGGAGGATATCCGTCTCTGCTCTTTGAAGGTGGAGGAGGAGAGAGTGAACGAGAAAGAGGAAAAACTAAATGACGACTTAATTTCAAATACTTAAATATTTGATTGATTATCTTGTTCATGTGTTTCATAAAATTTTATTCATCTTCCAACTCTTCAAGTTGAAGCGACAAAGTATGAATGTCATCATAGGTTGCAAGCGTGTCACCGTCTATATTTGAGAATATTGAAAATAAGAAGAAGAATATAGAAATTGAAATGGTATATCTGAGAATATATGAGTGTGCATTTATAAAAAAATGCTTAATTTTCTTCATTTATAAAAAATTCTTCATTTTCTCAATATCAGTTGTTACATCCTAAGAAACTTATTTTTGAGATTAATTTGAAAAGTAAGAAAAAAATCTCACCTCAGATATAAAAGATTGAATTGATACAAAATATATATTAGGTTTGTGCAGATACTCCTGAGATAAAAATATTTATGTATCAAAAATATTAAGGGAAAATTATGCAAAATTATGTAAAGGTAGTTTCTGATTTCAGTTAAAGTGTCACATTTATTTGGTATGTATATGTATTGTATCTTGGTTTAACAATTTGTAACTATTTGTAATGCAGAGTGTAGGTGAGTTCTATGTTCCTCCAAATAAACTATTTCATCTTAGGATCAGTGTACACACTAGTACCGATGTTGTTACTATGTTGAATCAATTGGAGAAGAACCAATTAGAAATGTTTAAAGCTACTTGTTTTGGCCATTTTCTTGAGATGCCTCCTTTCTTCATTCAAAATCAGTTCATCCATGCCTTGCTGCATAAGGAGGTTGTTCTGGACGAGCCCAACAAGCTTTGTGTCAAGATTAATGGTGTGGTATTGACTTTTGGTCTTAAAGAATTTGCAATCATGACGGGTTTGAAGTGCTTTGTTGACGATTCGAGCGCGACTGTGTATGATATTCTAGAGAAGAATTATTTGTTGGAGACATATTTTGGTGGTGCTGAAAAGGTACATCGGTCTGCGGTGCTACAATGCTTTGTGGAGAAGAGTTGGAAATTGGATAGTGGTGCTGTGAAATTAGGTGTGATGTACTTTATCCACTTGTTTTTGTTCTCAAATGAAAATGATCACCCTATTCACAAGAGTGATTGTGATCTAGTTGACAATGGAGCGTACAATACCTTTCCTTGGGGTTTAGCAGTCTTTGATGCCACAGTGCACTCATTGCATGATAAAGTCCGAAACATAAAAAATATGTACAGGTTTGGGGGTCTACCACTTGTATTCCAGTGTTGGTTCTACGAGTGTTGCACTGATTTGCCCTGGAATATTGCTTCTCATATTGGTAACAATCGACCACGTATTCTCAATTGGAAAGTGGATGATAGGCCTACTCTTAAAGATCTGACAGTGGACAATGTTAAGATGAAGAGCATTGATAAGGTACTGTATTATCTATACTTGTTATTGATATATTCTTTCTTCTTTTTTCCCTGTACTTTTAGTAACTTTTAAATGTTTTCCTTTTTTTAGTGGAAAGTGGGAAATATTTGTCCTACTCCTGAAGAGAAATTAGAGTCGTATCTTCAGGGGTTCTATGATGCTGCCGGAGATATGCTTGAATCGTCATCTCATGGACTTACTGGACATAATGATGATTTTAGTAGCCTACCTCCTCAAACTGTCAGGGTGCAACATATAGTCACAAAAAAGGATCCCCCTGTTAATCTACCTCCTCAAACTATCAGAGTGCAAGGTCATACAGTCACAAAAAAGACCCCCCCCCCCTTCTATGAATCTACCTCCTCAAACTGTCAGGGTCCAAGTAGATACAGTTACCAAAAAGGACCCCCCTGTTAATTTGGATTATTTGAGCTCCGAGCTTTCAGCCCTACGGAGTGAAGTTGGAACAGTATACAACTTTCAATTTCCTTTTTGTTTAATATATGTATGTAGATATTCTACCTTTAATCCTTTTACTTTTTCCTTGTAGCTTAATGATCGAGTTACACGACTCAATGATTTTATTATTTCTTCATTTGAGTCACTTTTCAAACTCATGAAGGACAACAAAACTTAAAAAAAATGAAACTGACGAGCATTCGCGTGATAAGAAAGCGCATACTGTCATGTCTCCCTCTCCTTCTATAGTTCCTGAATATTATGGTGTTGTGAAAGATGGACTAACTGAGGCTCCAAATTCATTGTCTGAAAAAACTGTCTTGACAAGCACAAAGGATTCCGAAAGAGTGATTGAGGCCTTAACACGTGAAAAAGCTGGTAGAGTAAAGCTTGTAGGGACTCTTTGCAAGTCTCCATTTGTAACTGATTTTGATTCAAGCGCGAGTAGTTTGCCGGCAGCGACCTAAAGTGTTATTTTTGAAAGAAAACATCCCTTTAAGAGTCCTATTGATATGCCTATTCAATCAGAAGTGTTGCAGGCCTTTTCAGCATGGGTTAAACGTCGGAATGAGTAAGTTGTCCTTTTCTAAAGTTGTTTCATTGTATTTAGTAAATGCATTTAGTGAAGTGATTCCTTTCTTAATGATTTTACAGGACCATTCAACTTGATCTTGGAATTTACTTGTTGGATAGGAAGTCTTGGCTCTCAAAGTTGTATACCCTTGGAGATGGATTGTCCAGCACTGTATGTTTCATTCTTTCTTTTCTTAAAAAAAAAAAATTTCAAATGCTCTGTTTCCTGCCTTTTGTGTTTATGTTCTTGGGTGATTATGATCAGTGGTGTATTATTCATGTATAGCAATGGATATGTAGTTTCTTTTTCAGGGCATCTTGATGTATAATAAGTGTGTGGTAAATGTATCCTCATGGATAACCAGTGTATAGAAAATTCATCTTCATGTATAGTCACTGTTTTTAGGTTGTGTCTGTTTAGGTATTCCACTGTATATGACTGTAAAGGCAGTGTATAAGTAATGTATTTTGTAGTGTACTTTTAGTACATAGGCAGTGTATAAGTATGTGATTATGTGCTTTGCATTTTGTTATTTTTCAGCATCATGATGTGATCTTTTACTACTTGAGGAAAAAGAGAAAGTATGATCCTAATGTCACTGTGAAGTTCACCACGACAGACTTTCCTTTCCACAATTTTGTGACAGATTTGCATAAGAAGTTTCTTGCACATAATAAAGATAAAAGTGTGCTTGAGGATAATCACATTATAGCTGAGTACATTCTTGTCTACCTTATGGATTGCAATTTCCCTTGACATACTGTCGATCACGTGTTAATGCCAATACATGTAGCGCTTCGTTGGCATTGGGTTTGGGCTGTTGTATCTTTGAAGGACAGGTGCATTTATGTGTATGATTCTAAGTGTGGAGCTATCAATGATAAATTTGTTCTAGATACTTTGGCGTCCTGTGCCGAATTGATACCACTTTACCTAGAGAAGATAAAATTTTACAAGAAAAAAGATGGCATTAACTGGCTCAGTGATGCATATTTTGCACAAAATTTGTTTACACCTTTGATGGTCAAGTTTGTTAATGAGTTACCACAGCAATACACTGCGTAAGCTATCTTTCAATTTACACACCTTCTTTTAGTTGTGTTTTCTTACTTTTAGGTTTGATGTATTTTGTTGTTTGATACTTGTAGGGATTATGGTGCATATGCGGTAACCTTTGCTGAGTATCTGATGATGGGCAAACCTATTCCAATGAAATTAAATATTGAAGCGGTTCGTGCAAGATATGTTTCTGTGTTATGGGACTATGAAAAAGGAAAAGAAGATGCAGGTGGTGCAATCAGTGAGTCGGAGCAAACCGGTAGATTTTATGAAAAAAAAAAAGTCAAAAAGCAGAAATCGATTTAAAGCGTAAAGTTGTAGAAATTGATCCAAAAGGTAGAGGAGGAGCAGAAAAGCATCCAAAGGGTAAAGAAGCACAAAATGATGATGGAAAGGCCAAAAAGAGAAAGAAAAAGTAGTTATGTAGTTTTAATTTTGGATTTCTATTTTGAATTTTTATCGATTTTAACGTCATGGCTGTAGTTATTTTGTTATTCAGTTAAACGTTTTCTAGTTACTTGCAGTATGCTCACAGTTTAGTATGTCTATGTTGAATAGATTTTCGGATCTTAATTTGAATCAAACTATTATGATTGTTGTTCATGTTGGTTTTGGTTTCTTTTATGTCATTACATATTAAGTGATAGTCATGTGCTTTATATATGCTATGATACATGACATATATATGTCATTACATATTAAGTGACGGTCATGTACTTTAAACATACAAGGATATACATTCATGATACATGAAGTATATATTTCATATTCACTGGATATACATTCTCTATTCATTACAACATCACTCACTTTATATAAGAGCCACACATCACTTTATATGTCATCACAATAGTAGTAATTTACAACCATCAATTGTAATACAGTTAGACTAAAGTAAGCAGTTTATTCATGATCCAAATCAAAAACACACATGAAGTATCAACAACTTTACAACCTCAGAAGAAGAAATACATGAAGTATCAACTATTTTCCAAAACAAATTCAGCAACATAGGAACAAGTATCGTCACTTATTCAACAATACAAACTAATATTGAGTTTACAACTTCAAGGTGGGATGTTCTTGTATGACCTCCTATTGTGCCTCTTTACCCCGCATGACCTGCATGAAGTCCTTGACCTCTTTTTCTTACCTTCTCCACATGATTTCACCCTTTCCTTTTTTGGCCTTCCTGCACTTTTTTTCCCTATTGGTGGTCGCACAACCTCTTCTAAGACCTCTTGAGGAATGTCCCATGTGCTCTCATCTGGAAGAGGTTTGATATGATCTTCATACGTTTTAAGCATTTGGTCCTTTGTGTAGTACAAGGAGCAATACTCATGTCCAGTCATATACTTTTTCTTCAAAACTGTAGAAGAATGCTTGCATGGAAATTGATTCTGTTGGAATCTCTTGCAACTACATGTTCTTGCTTTCAGACACACAATGTAACGCCTAAGTTTGTCGACCACAGTGAACAAGTACTCACTTGAAGGTATCACCTAAAATTTTTCAAAAAGACAGCGAAAAGATACAGTAGTTAAACATGGATAATAATAGTGATTACATTAGTTATATATTCATCATATAGTACATATACAAATGAGTTAAGAAACTGTGTTTTACCTTCATCTGTGCCGATTCTTTCATATTCTCTATTAGGATTTCATGGTATCTGGGAGAAAGGTATGTGGTTGTGTTTGTTACAAGGCTTTTATTTGAGCAATTCCACTTTTGAATCATCATCGTCATAAATTCTAACTAACGCAGTACTGGCTTGGTTTTTTCTGAAATTGGTTTTGATGTTGTTCCACAAGTGGTAGATGCATATACAATGTGGAAATTTTGGATAAAAAGTAGCAGCTGCCTTCTCTATGATCTCATGCCTATCCAATATTATGCATATTTCTTCTCGAACCCCAAAAGTGTCCTTAATTTGCTCAAAGAACCACTGCCAAGATGCATTATTTTTTGAGTCAACTAGTGCATAGGCAAGAGGCAAAATATGACCTGCAAGCCAAGAAACGAAGAAGTATGTGCATTATGAAACATAGACAAATAACAATCCATATGCATTATTATACATCAAGCTTAAAGTCCGTATTCAAAGTCCAATTACCATCTGCATCCTGTGTTGAAGAAATAAGAATTGCCCCTTTATATGCTGCTTTCAGAAAGCTCCCATCTACAACCATTATAGGTCTGCAGAACTCCCATCCCTTGATAGACGCACGAAGTGAGACATAACAGTAAAGGAACCGGTCATCCTCTGACTTGTGCAATCTTGTTATCGATCCTGGATTTGTATGTGATAACATATACAAGTACATTGGTACTTTACAGTATGAATCTGAAGGATGCCCTCTTATCAATTCAATTGCCTTTTCTCTTGCCCTCCATGCCTGCATATATGTGAGCTCAATGGAGTATTCTTTCAGAATATCTCTTATTATATCATGAAGTGTATAGACAGTCTTTGGGTCACTAAATTTGTCCATCACCAAACTTGCGATAACGGTTGAATTAGCTTGACTCTATTCTATATACAATTATATCATGTTGCAAGTATGAACTTTATTGAACTTTCAAACTTGGAACACATTCGAGTGGTGTAGGCTTGCAGAGCAAAAAAACCACTTACAATTTTCATCGATTCAACGAAGGTAATACCTGATAATACAACACAAATAAGCATATACACTCACTAAACAAAATTATACAGTCAATTTATATTATTATACAAAGTTATACCTGTCTGCACTTGATCTTTCAACCCTAGTTTGAAAGTGGTTACGAATCAAATAGTTCTTCATCACTTTCACAATGGTCATTTTGTCCTTATAATTCTGATCTTCCTCAACTTCTAGGTGAAAACAATTATCAATGATATCACCTACATTCTCTTCCATTACTTCCCCATTCTCTATGGTTCCACCTTCTATCATATGGACTGTATCTGGATTGTATAGCTCATGTATATTGTCTACAATTTTCTCTTTTACAGTGACAGACAGTGGATAAGCAGTGATTTCAGAATTTTTCTTTTTCAACTCAATATAAACACGAACACTCATGTTATTATGTATCAAAATAGCCGGACAATTTTCGTTTAGAACATATTTCATTTCTATAAAGTTTAGACCAATATCAACTCCAATTTGTCTAGAAACAATATCAGATAACTCTTCGAAATCACAATCCAAATTAATTGCAGCAACAACAATTAGAATTGACATACCTATTGTCAGTATCCCAGTTTCCTTTGTGTTGAATTAGAAAGGTATAAGTATCCATGAGAATGATGAATCTAATATAATTGAATTGATTACCGGAGAAATTGACAGAAATTGATGAATTCAATTTGAACTTGATGAAGAAACACCTCCAAAATTGATGTATTCTGCAAAATTGATGAACAATATATTGGAAATTGATGCAGATTTACCTCTGAAATTGATATATTCTGCAAAATTGAAGAACAATCTATTGAAAATTGATGAAGATTCACCTCTAAAATTGAAGAAACAACTGAAAAAATTAAGTTTTGCTCTGAGAATCAACCCTAGAACTAGCGATTTTGAGAGAGTTTGTATCGGAGAGAAATATTCTCCATTACGTTGTTGCCATTTTGATCACGAAAAAGACGTTGGGTGTATTTATTGTGGCCTAATTTTTGGCTATTTTTTCTGTAAATGAAAAGTGGGTTACTTTTTTGGTAAATACTTTATTTTTCTGTATATAATTGAAATTTTTCCAGATATTAATATATCAAAATATATACATATTGAAAAAAAGAGCAAAGTTCATAAAATGTTGGGTAATAGTACGTATGATTCACCAGGTCTACCACTATAAGGGCCAATCATACTAAAAAGAAGAGTTTAATCCTGGCTCAAAAGAAATACTATCTATATGCTTAATACATGCAAGTTGAACATTGTCCTTGAGAAGCTGAAAGAAGGAAAATAGGGTCCGAACTAAAGGTATCTTGTCTCGTTCAAGAGGTGATAAAAGTTGATAACAAATTGACGAACAAGTGCATAATGCATGAAAATCTGTCAAATAATTCGGGCCAAATTTTGAAGAAAGCTAAAAAGTGTTGTTTGATGAGCCTGTTTAGTATTAGGTAGTTGGTCAGGTAAAGGCTGACCAAGTCAATGATGTTTAGCTTCTCTTTTCAGATGATCAATCACACTAGGATTGAGACACGACCCAAACTCTTACAGAAGCAGCAGTGGAGAATCTTGGACGATGGGTGAAAGCCCAATCTAGTAATATTGCATGAGTGAAGAAGGATAATGTTGATTGCAAAGCTCCTTCATAGAATGCACGATCATAATAGTACTTGAGGAACTAACTCGGTACCAACAGCCACGGTAAAAATGGCCAAGTGTTCTTCGAAATGACTGGGCGTAAAGAGCATATGGGCAGTGAATTGGAATGAAAGTGAAAGTTTCCAAAATATGACAAAATGCTTTCAAAATCAATTCACTTGAGCGAGATAGAAGAGATTGAAATTTTGTATGTAGGAGTGAATTTTGAAGATCTACAAAGGAATGCCAAAAGCAAAAACATCTCTTTAGGTCCCTATCGACGCTGAGGTGTAAATGCATGGATGCAAACAGAATTAGATAGATAGTCTATGTCGTGAATGTTTAGTGTTCACCCTTGGTCTATACACATCAGGGGCCCATCTTGTGTGTGAAACACTCTTACTGGGAGTACAGTCGCAAGATCGAAAATCAAAAAAATTGATAGAGGCCTGTACAAGCGGTGGAGCATGTGGTTTCATTTGATACAACACGTAAATCCTTACCACCCTTTGACATATGAACAAGAAAATTATCCTTAATGGGATGGTACTTGGTTTCATACAAGTGTTACATGGTTGTGTCAGCTCGTATTGTGAGATATTTGATCAAGTCCTATAATGAGAAAAACCCTCATTTTGCATTGTCGAGACATGTGCCTAAGGAGAAATTCTTTACAATTGAAGTAAGGCGAGGAGTAGAACGACATGCCCACGCTACTAATTAAGTTTCAGCATCTTGTTGTTGTTAGGAAGAAGGTAGTTGGTACCTTCGAAGCACTTGCTATTTCTAGTTAGCATTATTTTTTTATTATAGCTAGCGCGCTTGTAAATAAGATAGAAAGGCCTTTCTCGTTTGTTTAGTAAAGTCATATTTTTTGCGTTATCTTGCAGGTGATGAAGATATCAAATTGATAATTGAGAAAGACTAGGAATTCAGGAAAGCCACCCAGTGGTATAATACATTGTGAGTTTAGTACGGCCCACCCAAACAAATAAAAATATGTATGCCGCACTCATGAAGGACTGCTAGTAATATACTCGAGGAAGATGGGGATAATGTCAAACCTTCATGGCCTTTATGGACTAGGTTATACATATGCCACAATGACAATTACAATGAGAAGCAAGGGCATAAGGTGGAATGAATGCAAAACAATTATCGTAGTTTGGATAGTTTCAAAAATATAAAGTTAGAATCTCTAGTAATCGCAAATCAACATGTGCAGTGAATATAAAGTTAGGCCATGTATACAGTGCTCATCGCACTCTAGAAATTAGTTTTGCCCAAAACATCGGACCAATAATCATTATTTGACACTTCACAGCCTTTCCAAGCTGTTAATGGAGCTCAACTTCACATTGGATACTCTCTTTCAATGCAGTAGTAACAATTTCACATAGAACAGTTAACTTGTTGATAGTCGAGCAATAGCCCACCTCGACTTCACCATGATGCTTTAACTCCTTATTCATCATTTCTCACTCTGATGAGTTGTTCAATGATGAAGCCATAGTATCTGCAAAACCAAATAAATTAGGGATCAATTATTTTAAACACACCTTGAAGCCTTTAATTCAACATTTGTTTAAAGGATGATAGCAACAAAATCAGATAGGATAGAAATCAACTACTTTAAACATGTCTTGATTTCTTTAAATCAATGCTTGTTTAACGTATGATAACAACCAAGACCTAAACATATGCCCCTCCCCCCCCCAACCCCAATCCCAATTTCTTGAACATGAAAGGATTTGTCCATAGCATCTTTCTAGACTAACATAACACCTTTGATACATATCATGATTACAGTGGCATATATATATATATATATATATATGTTAAAGTTTGAAAAAAAATTCAAGTTCAGACTTATTAAAATATCAATGAATTGATTGACATTCATGGGCTATATGTTTACCTTTGATTTGGGACAAGATTTATTTATGGCTTAAGAGCACACGTAATGGTAGTGAACATTTGCAAAAAGGTAAATAATGTAAATGAAAGATAAGATATATTAGATACGGCAGTGATTAGGAACGAATCTGTAACAACAGCGTAGTCCACAGTCTTTCCATCTATAGGCAAGTTGTGACCAAGAACGTAGAGTTAGCGAGCATAATAGTAAGAAAACAATAAAACAACTAAAGAAAACAGACAAAGCTTAAGAACAAAGCTAAAGATTTTTTATTACTTTTGGATAGAGATAAGAAGAAATTGGATCCCTTAAAAATAAAGAGGGGATGCCTATTTATAGGGTACATAGACTGCCTATCGCCAATGAGATAGCATTATTTTTTAGCATATAGTACCACAACCAATAATCGACAGCCACTTGCCTATGAGTTGTTGGAGGATGTCAGCCTAGTATTGCGTGTTTGACATAGTTCAGCTGAGGGTTACCTGCGTACCTGAATAATCTGACATATTATCCTTTTTTTCTATCCTTTATGCATAGTCACCATCATCAATGGTCTTGGGCTACTTTTTTCTTGCCCGAGAGTACATTTCTTTGTGTAGGGATCATTCTCGAGATGATGCCATTGTGGGCTAGTTCTTGTTTCATCCAACCCAAACTAGCCAGTCCTTACCGAAGCTATTTTACCCCATACAGATAGTCCATCTACCTTTCAGGCGCAATAATATTATAGTCGAAAGACAAAAAAATGATCTATAGAATACTCCTCTCGATCGATTGAGAGAACACTTTTCTTACTAGAGGGGGCCTTCATTATGTTGTAGATCTCTTTTGAGAAGATCGGCTATTACGCCTACCAAGAGGTGTTTTCCTTGGTTGTCGATTGATGGCCCCGAGGTTGTACCTTTGGTACCATGGAACTTTCCTTGTTGTGTCAATCGATCAGGCATCTTCTTATCCCAACAGCTTTTTATTTCCCTTTTTACCAATTCATTAATTGCCAAGGCAGTCCAACAGTTTTTCTCATCACTTGGAATGTTGCCTTTGGTAACAACAGAATGGCTCTTGGCGCTTTGACTTCTACGCATTATCACATCTTCCACGGATGGTCGTCCATGTATCCTTCATCCAGGGTCCCTCTTTAGGGATTCTCGACCTATAAATTCCATCCTTTCTTAACTTTTTTTCTTCATACTTCTCGCTTCAAACCGCCTTAAATCATAACAAATGACTAGCTCACTGAGACCAGGAGAGAAATGACTAGCCCCCTATTTTAATGAAAATACATTATTACAGAGGGCCCCCCCTAGGTGTTTACTTCTTTCAGCATCTCTCCATCTATAGAAGGCATCAAGACATAGATCTTGTCGTTATCAGGATGAGTTGATGAAGTTTCTCCTCCCCCTCCATCCCGAGGGTACCTCGGATGAGATGCATGCTTGCTTGAACGATATGAAGGAAGCCCCACACTGCGATTTGAGGCACTTCCATCTGCTTCCAATAGGGGAAACATAGTGAAGAAATTCTCTCTATCAAACAGAGAACTATTTTAGCCAAACGCATATTTGGTCGCTCTTTTTTCTAGTATTTGTATAAATTAAGTTTCCAAGCCTTGTATTATGTAATATCTCTCTTTTTTTTTTGGCAAAATAGTAATGATAAAGCGATCTCCTCAATTTTATAATGTAACATCCTGATCTTGATTATTGCCTTTCGTGAATAACCCTTTCGCCTAGTGAAGTTGTTTCCAGGTGAGTTACCACACTTGAGTCATGGTGTTAGGCCAATTATCAGCACGGACGTGGTATTCCCTCATCCTCCTGATACTCGGTTTTAGACATCTTCTTCTGATGAAGTGCCAGGTCCATTTTGGAGTCCCTGGTAGCAACGTACCTTTGCCACGATCTTCTCTTTCCTGAGTTCCATACGGGCTTGGACCTTTGTACATTGGCGGTCTTTTCCAACTCCCTCGATACCATAATGGAGTCTTGTAAGTACTCCTAACATGGGTTAGTCCGTACTTTGTGAAGTCCTAGCCCTAAGTTGGTCCTGCAGAATTTTTTTTCTCCTTTGGTGTGTGTTATTCTTCGCCCGCCCTACTTCGAGCCCCTCAAAGAATAAGACGATTAGGGTGAAGTTAATATTACTAGTATGACTCGTCATGGTCCAAACATTCTTATTGAGCCTTGTGCCTGAAATCTTAAGGGTGAGTCCTTACGCAGAATTATATGTCGACTGATCAAGTTTGCTTAATTTCTTGCCTCTTTGATTTTTGGATCAAGGAAGGGAGTACAAAAGACTTCTCTTGCCTTGAGATATAAACCATCAAACCTTTTGATGGGATGAATTAGATACCTCAATTCTTGCGTATTGTCTCTTCGGGTTTCGTCCCATTCTATAAGGCCGAACACATGGCAATCATCCACGATTCTTTGCCTTCTATGCATTTAATGGAGTTTTAGTTATAGATGGTTGCCTTCAGCATCGCATTCTTTCCCATAACCTTCATCTCTTATGTAAACAGGGTCGTTCATAAGAGATCTATTTTCTCTCATGGTGCCCTTCTGATGTGAAACAAGAAAATAGAAACAAGATAATGTTTAAAGATACAAATTCAAGAAAGATAGACACAATTAGCTTCAAACAAATAAAAGATGCATTGGTGAAACTAACCAAAACACCACTTAAGTGGGAATTAATAGCACCTAATCTATTAGAATCCTCAAGAAGGAATAACCTTACTTCTAAATCCTAGGACAAGATGTTGAAAATCAACAAAGGGTTTTAAGTTCTCAAAAGAGGCACAATTCTTCAAATGTCCAAAAACTAATATCCAAACCCTAATAGCTAACTATTTATACTAAGGGCTAAAAAAAGTAAAGAAAGACCAAATTGCCCTTCATTTAAATTACAAGCTAATTTAAATGGTAGAAACTTAATATATTAAATATCTTCAAGTATTCCATGTTGGAACCTTCCAAACATTCCATCTTCATGCATAAATATTGCAATGCTTGAAGGTACTTAGCTTGCCTCCTTGTGAAAGACCTTCTTGGAGGAGCGTCACTTTGATGTACATCACTTTCCCCTTTTTCAAAAGAATTCGTCCTCGAATTCACCAAACCTACATCAAAAAGAGATAAATCACTAACATTGAAAACATTATGGACCAAATACTCACTTGGTAAGTCCACTTTGTAAGCATTATCTCCAATCTTCTCAAGCACTTAAAAAGGTCCATCTCCTCTTGGCATTAGCTTGTTCTTCCTTTTGCTTGGAAATCGCTCTTTCCTAAAGTGAACCCATACACAATCACTGGGTGCAAAGGTGACTCTTTTCCTTCCCTTGTTGGCTCTTTTGGTTGCATCTTTGTTGGCCTTCTCAATTTGCAATCTTACTTTCTCATAGATGCTCTTCATAGATTTTGCCTTAGCTTTTGCATCTATTCTCACAATAACATCTTTGGGTAAAGGATTTAAATGTAATGGAGTCAAGGGATTAAAGCCATAAACACACTCAAAAGGGATTATACCAATAGATCTATGAATAGTTCTATTATATGCAAACTCAATTAATAGCAATTAATCCTCCCAAGAAGTTAACTTTCCTTTAACCATAGCCCTAAGCATGTTACCTAAAGTTCTATTAACTACCTCGGTTTGACCATCCATTTGAGGATGACAAGAAGTAGAAAATAGCAACTTTGTTCCCAAATTTCCCCACAAACACCTCCAAAAATGGCTAAGAAATTTTGAATCTCTATCACTAACAATTGTTTGGGGAACACCATGCAATTTCATCACATTATGAACAAATAAAGTAGCAACATGAGATGCATCATCACTTTTATGGCAAGCAATAAAGTGGATCATTTTGGAAAATCTATCCACAACAACAAAGATGCTATTCTTAACATTATTAGTCCTAGGAAGGCCAACAACAAAATCCACAGAAATATCTAGCCAAGGACCGGTAGGAATAGGCAAATGGGTATACAAGCCATGGGGTTGGGTACAAGATTTATCATGCTTACAATCCAAACACCTAGCACAAATTCTCTCCACATCTCTTATCATCTTAGGCCAAAAGAAATGTTCACTAAGAATAGCTAAGGTTTTTGACACTCCAAAATGACCCATCAAACCTCCATTGTGTGCCTCTTTTACCAACAACTCTCTCCATGAAGACATAGACACACAAAGCTTTCCATTTCTAAACAAATAGCCCTCCTTCAATTCAAATCTAGGAGTTCTAACTTCATTACCCTCTTAACAACTTGCACACATCTATTCAAGCTCACGTGACATTCTCCAAAGTTTTTTCCAAAATCATCATTATTATAATATAACTCCTTCAAACTCTCAAAATCCATCAACCTAAAAGTCAAGGTATTCATCAATGCATATCTTCTAGATAAAGCATCCGCCACAATATTTTCTTTGCCTTGCTTATAATTAATCACATATGGAAAAGACTCAATGAACTCTATCCACTTGGCATGCCTCTTATTAAGCTTATTTTGGACCCTAATATGCTTCAAAGCCTCATGATCGGTTCTAATCACAAACTCCTTATGCCATAAATAATGTTGCCAATTTGCTAAAGCTCTCTCTAGGGCATAGAGTTCCTTATCATAGGTAGAATATTGCAATGGATCTCCTCTTAATTTCTCACTAAAATAATCTATTGGTTTCCCTTCTTGTATCAAGACCGCACCAATGCCTACCCCACTAGCATCACACTCAATTTCAAACATCTTCTCAAAGTTGGGAAGTTGAAGTAATGGAGTGGAACTAAGTTTCTCTTTCAAAATTCTAAAGGCTTCCTCTTGTTTTCTACCCTAAATGAAAGGCTTATCTTTCTTAATGACCTCGGTTAGAGAAGCGGATATAGAACTAAAATCTTCACAAATCTCCTATAAAAACTTGCCAATCCACGAAAACTTCTAACATCACTAATGGATTTAGGGGTCGGCCAAGTTCTAATAGCCTCTACCTTTTCATCATCCACCTCAACTCCTCTTGAACTTATAATAAAGCCAAGGAAAACAACACGGTCCACACAAAAAGAATACTTTTTAAAATTCACATACAATTTTTCATTTCTCAACACACCAAATATCATCCTCAAATGTTGCACATGATCATCTAAACACTTGCTATAAACCAAAATATCATCAAAATAAACCATAACAAAATTATTAATAAATGATTTAAGCACATAATTCATTAATCGCATAAAAGTTTTTGGTGCGTTGGTTAGCCCAAAAGGCATCACCATCCACTCATATAATCCAAACTTAGTTTTGAAAGCGGTTTTCCATTCATCTTCGAATTTCATTCGGATTTGATGGTATCCACTTCTCAAATCAATTTTAGAGAATAAGGTAGAACCACACAATTCATCTAGCATATCATCAAGTCTAGGAATGGGATGTTGATATTTTACCATAATTTTATTAATTACACGGCAATCTACACACATCCTCTATGTCCCATCCTTCTTGGGTACTAGAATTATGGGCACCGCACATGGACTTAAACTTTCGCTCACCAAACCTTTACTCAAAAGTTCTTCCACTTGTCTTTGCAATTCTTTGGTCTCTTGAGGATTGCTCCTATAAGCCGCTTTATTAGGTATTTCAGAACCTGGTACACAATCAACATGCTCTATTCCTCTCAAAGGAGGCAATCCACTTGGTATTTCTTCCAAAAATAAATCTTTACAACCTTGCAACAAAGAAGAAACAACACTTGGCAAACACAAAGAGGTTAGTTCTGTAATATCCCATACATTTCTGACCCTACTTGACAACCTTGAACCATGTTTACCCTAGGTTCGAGAGCAATAAGTACGTATTTTGTATTGTTATTGATGGAACATTTGATATTGTGCTAGTAAATGTGATTAGACCTTTGTAGGAGGTGTTTGTGACTTTGTGGAACATTTGTGGGGTGAAAAGCGAGGTTTAAAGTACATTCAAGCAAAGGATCTTAAAGATAAGAGGCAAGCAAAAGGTTGGAACTTGAAAGATCCAACCAAATCCACAAAGAAAAGTTGAAATCGCATTTGAAGTGTGGGGCGCGCCCAGGGGCGTGCCAGGCCGCTTTGGCCTAAATTTTTTGTGGCACAGGCAGAAAGGGGGCGTGCCAGGCCTCCCCTGCACACCTTTTCCAGAGCTGAAATTTTTCTAAGTCCCTAGGGCGCCCGGGAGCGTGCCGAGGTGCTTTTTGTCAAATTTCTTCGACGATTATCAGTCTATAAAGAGGACTCTTGGGTTATGGTATCCTTATTCCATCGTAGTAGGACTAATCTTGAGCGCGTTTGGCATCCGAGTTGGGGTTAATTCTTCATCACAAGTATTTTATCAAATTATGTTCAATTAAGCCATGAGTGGCTAGAATTTCTTATTTTTGAGATTGAGGCTACTAACATGAATCTCGTGAGTTGAATATTGTCGTGAAATTTATGGGATTATTTAAACATAAGATATATGGTGGATCATACATTGAATTTGGTGGGCTAAGCTAACATGTGTAATTGGGCCCAATTTAAGGCCCAAAATGAAGCCAAAAGGCATGGCCCAAAGAGCAAATGACCTATTCTTCCAATTTGACCAAGTAAACATGGAATTTAATTCCAAGAATTGGATAAGGATGACTTGAGGGGATATATAAAGGTAAAAATCAGATTTTATCCCAAAACCACACATGCCTTTCTAGACATTTTCTAAAAGATATTTCTCATATCTTCCAAACCCTAAGCCATTTTCCTTGGACAAGATCATCACTTTGCAAGCCTTGGTAAGTGTCTACTTTCATGGATTAATATATTATATGCTTAAGATGGTGTGTATATCATGATGGTTATGTTGGCAAAATGTTGAATAGTGTACTTTTGCTTTTTACTAAAAGATGTGTCATCCTTGTGATTTAAACTTGAAAGGAGACTTGAGGTTTTGATGAAAGTGCATGGTATGGATGAAATATCAACATGTATGGTGTGGTTATGTTCCTTAATTTGTTATTTTTCTATGAGTATAAATTGTGGGATTTTTGTCGATATATCGTTATGAAGTATATTGAGGTGACTTGATAGAGTAATTGTGACGTTGTGTTAATGAGGAAGCGTAAAGGATGAACTTGATGTGAAATGCTATCGGTTTATGATGCTTTGGTCAATGTATGGCATGTTGGGGTATTGTTGGTATGACAATGCCGTGAATGGTATTGTAAAGGGGGAAATGACATTTTAAGGCAAACATGTAAGTCATTGTCGTTTTATGCACTCGTAAGGTAGTTGATTGTTAACGTGAGCTCCGTTATGTACTTGTGTTGTAGAGTGAAACGTAAGGAAGGAGCTGGACTATTGTATTCACATATAGGATTGTGTATTCATAGTGAGAAGACAAGGTATGTAAGGTTACTCTTTCCGTATCCTTCTGCAGCACATAGTGTTTGCATTGTCATTGTACTTGTTCCATTCCAAAATGTTCTAAGGTATTTCATTTCAGGGTGTCATCCATTGTTAGTCACATGTTCCTCATTCATTGATCAAATGTTACTCATGTGTTACATAATTTGCGGACATGTTCCAAAGTTCCAATAATGTTATGGCTATCATTGTATCAATCTCTCAAAAGTAAAGAAATGAAGTAATGCATAGTTGTTGGTTACAAGAGTACGGGTGGTATCTCTAGAGGCATAAGCCTAGCTCGAGCCGATCCCGAGATTATTGGATCAGGGGGTAGTCCTAGAGGCATAAGCCTAGCTCGGGCCGAACCTGACAGGGGGTAGATCTAGAGGTAATAACCTAGCTCGAGCCGAACCTGATATATTGGTTTATGGGTGGAAGCTCTAGAGGTAAGAACCTAGCTCGAGTCGAACCTGATATATTGGTTTATGGGTGGCAGCTCTAGAGGTAATAACCTAGCTCGAGCCAAGCCCGGTATATTGATTTATGAGTGGTAGCTCTAGAGGCATAAGCCTAGCTCGAGCCGATCCCAACATAACGTTATGTTATGTTAAGACCCACTGATCAGTTGGGGCCCGGGTACATTGTGACACAGGTGATAATGAATAAGCATAAAAGCAAAGAAAGTAATAAAGGCAATATACATAGTTCCAAACATACAGACCGATGGTTTATCCATATTGGCTATTCTCTTATATTTGATTCCATTGAAGTTCTTATGTATTGATGCAGTTTCTTATAGCCTTACATACTCAGTACATTCTTCATACTGATGTCCCTTGGGGGACTTACCGTACTTGCTGCAGGCACAGGTGCTCATAGACCCCCACAGTAGATTGCGGATCATTTGCCGATCATTAGTGAGCTCCAGTTGGTTCGGGGCTTTTCGAGTCACATGTGTACATTTGTTTTGGTATTGTAAAGTTGTATAAAGCGGGGACTTGTCCCAACTATAGGTTGGTTATGTACATGTATCCGTAGAGGCTTTGTAGACGTATGTGGGAAGATGAATGAAAGAGATGTATGTCCATTTTGACTTGATGGCCCTAACGGCCAAGTTTCATATATAATATGTTTTCCATGAATTTCGCCATTGGTATTTTATAGTTACATGAGGTAGAATGGTATTCCTACAAAGACATGCACATGAATGTACATGAGCAAAGATTGGTTCTCTCTGGCCTCAACGGCTTCGGGTGCCAGTCCGCCTCGTTGGAATTCGGGGCCTGACAAGTTCATTGTTAGAAAGCAAATAATAACCTTGAGGTTTAATAAATATGACTCGAGTAGCATCCTCAATGTTCAACTCTTTTATGCTCTCTTGATTTTGCAAAATCATGCACATTTTCTCTATTCCTTTAATTTTTATCTTTTCTTGCTCACCTCTTTTTTTTTGTGATAACTCATTATCACTTGAGCTCTCAACCTCTCCTTTTTTCTCTCTTGAGTTATCATTTTTCGCTCCCTTACTTCTCTCTTTCTTTTCTCTCTCAAGTTTTTCTTTTAACTCTCCCATTTTTCTATATTCCTCACTCACTTGAAAAGGAGAAAGAGGGTTAAGAATGTGTTTTTTTTCCATCCTTAACAAATACATATTTATTTGACCTTCCATCATGTTTAGCCCCTACATCATATTCCCATGGCCTTCCCAACAATAAATGACAAGTTTGTATTGGTACAACATCATAAAGTACTTCATCATGATAACTTCCAATCTTGAATTTTATCAACACTCTCTTGGTCACTTTGAGTTCACCACATTCATTGAGCCATTGCAATCTATAAGGTTTTGGATGCCTTCTTGTTGGAAGTTTCAATTGTTATACCATAGAGACACTAGCAAAATTGACACAACTTCCACTATCAATGATAAAGAAACATAATTGCTCTTGAACTCTACACCAATTATGAAACAAGTTCTACCTTTGATCAAGATTTTCTCTTGCTAGAGAACTCATACTTATCCTCAAACAAGTTTTCCATCATCATTAATTTCTTCTCCATCACCTTCTCCCATAAACTCATCACTACTATCATTTTCCCCATGATCATTTTTAGATTCATCTTCCGTTTGATAACCACCATCATTCAATGCAATGATAGTTCTTCTATTAGGAAACTCATTTGCTTTATGACTATATCCTTGACATTTAAAACACTTTATTTTAGATGGAGTTTCAAGTTTAGCTTTGTTACCTCCATCCTTGTAGTCCACTTTTGATTTTCCTTTGTCCAAGTTGGACTTGAAGTCTTGCTTTGCACCTTTGGATTTGTCCCAATTAAAAGATGATTTTCAAACTTCCTTATTTTTAGCCCATGAAGAAGAAGAAGATTGCACCTTTAACTTGTTCTCCTTTTGATGACCCTTCACCTTGATTTCCATTTGATAAGTTTCATATAAAGTAGAAAGACTATGCAATTCCAATGGTTGTCTTACCTCCTTATTTAAGCCCGAGATAAATCTTGCCACAAGTTTCACTTCTTCATCATTGACATTAGCTCGAAGCCTAGTATGCTCTAGCTCCTCATAATACTCTTAGACACTCTTGCTTCCTTGTTGAAGATTGTAATACTTCTTGAGTGTATCTTGTTCATAATCTTGACCCACAAACCTTTCTCTCATACGCTTTTTCATGTCATTCCAACTTGTTACAAAATCTCTATTCACCAAAGCATCTCTTTCAATTTTCTCCCACCATGTAGAAGCAAAACCCTCAAGGTGACTTATTGCATAATTTATTTTTTTTGACATCACTCACATTGTTGAGATTATATTGCCTTTCAAGCTTCACAATCCAATCAAGATATTTATTCGGGTCACTACTTTATTTGAAGAATGGAAGTGTAACCTTGATGTTGTTGAATCCTCGATCTTCATCATCATTCCTTCTATTGTATTCTCTACCATCCACCGGATACCAACCTCCATTTCCTCCTTTTCTTCCTCTCCCACCTAACCTCTCTTGTTGAACTTGGTTGTTGACTCCATAATCATAATTATCACCATAAAAAAAAATAATGCTCTTCAAGGTTATGTTGGGCTCTCATTTGAGGTCTAGTGGCTTGTGGTGGAAGATTTGTTTGTTGATTTTCCCCTTTTGGAAGTGTTGCTTGTTTGCAAATCCTTGGTAAAGTAGCATTAAGAGAGAGGGTATCTTGCACTATCAAGTGTGAAGGAGTTGTATCAAGAGGAGTCTTACTTGATCCCTCATCATGTTGACTAATGGGATTGAAAATCTCAAGTGGTTGCTTTGTTATTTCTTGATTTCTCACTCTTCTTTCCACATCTTCCAATTTCCCCTTCATTTCTTTCATTTCTTCCAATAATTTTTGAAGCAACATTTCCGTTTTACTAGAGGATTCTCCCTCCAATTGAGTCATTGTACCTACAAGAATAAATAAAAAGTTAGTAGAAAAAGTTCCTCACCACTCACTCACTTCATGTATCCCTCTCTTTGTTACTCACACTCATGTATCACTCTAAGGCAAAAGGCTTTTAAGGCCACCCTCAAATGAACTCACTTCACTCTTGCCTTTTACCACTCTTGAATAACCCAACATTGAGAGTCAACACCGTCAAATAATTCACAAGTGGTACTATTTCTTCGGGATGGAGTGGAGTTTATGTAAATCAAGAAAGGACAATTAAAAACTAAAGGACAAGGAAACAAATAAGCATACAACGAAATGAAAGAAAAAAAAGCACGAAAGAATTTGGCACGAACAAATTAAATGGATAAGAACTAGTTTAACATGAAGTATGAACTAATACTCAAAGCAAACTAGCTAGAATGAACAAGAAAAGAAGAGAAAATAAGTTGGAAAGATTTGAGCTATTTTGTAATTCTCAAATTCATCTTTTTCTCCAAGAAGAAATTCAAATTTTTTATTTTTTTTTTAATCAATCTCCACAAATGAGCTCAAATTTGAGATATAACTTCCCCAAAACACTATAAACAACTTCTAACCAACAATTTCTTCAAACAAACACCAAATCAACAAAACCCATTTTCAAGTTTCTTCAAAGCTTCAAATTTCAACAATGACTTTCAATTTTTATTTTTTAAAATTTTCAACAAGAAAAACAACTATATGTAGTTCAAGAAACAAAATCAAACAACCTTCAATGAATTTGATTTTTATTTTTTTCGGATTTTTTTTTTTTTTAACCCCAAGACTTAGATTTGTGGAAACAAATCTAATCCAAGCTCTTGATACCAATTTGATGTGAAATAAGAAAATAGAAACAAGATAATGTTTAAAGATACAAATTCAAGAAAGATAAACAGAACTAGATTCAAACAAATAAAAGATGTATTGGTGAAACTAACCAAAACACCACTTAATTGAGAATTAATAGCACCTAATCTATTAGAATCCTCAAGAAGGAATAACCTTACTTCTAAATCCTAGGACAAGATGTTGAAAATCAACAAAGGGTTTTAACCTCTCAAAAGAGGCACAGTTCTTCAAATGTCCAAAAACTAATATCCAAACCCTAATAGCTAACTATTTATACTAAGGGCTAAAAAAAGTAAAGAAAGACCAAATTGCCCTTCATTTAAATTACAAGCTAATTTAAATGGTGGACACTTAATATATTAAATAACTTCAAGTATTCCATGTTGGAACCTTCCAAACATTCCATCTTAATGCATAAAGATTGCAATGCTTGAAGGTCCTTAGCTTGACTCCTTGTGAAAGACCTTCTTGGAGGAGCATCACTTTGATGTACATCACCTTCTTTGGTTCTCTCGGATATTTCAACTTTGCTCCAGGGTTCCCCAATAGTTTTTGTCTTATCTTTGTTTTCAATCCCGAAGCTCATCCTTAGATGATTTCTCATAGGTTGTTGATGAGGGTGAGTTAAAAACTGTGGGCGAGAGAGATTTGTAACGGGTACAATCGCTCTTTTCCTCCTCTATTTTCCTAATATGGGGGTTCGCCCCTTCAGGGTCCCAACGCTCTCTTTCTATTTTGGCGACTTCAGATGCAGTAAACTTGGAGGAGCGTGTAGATTCATTTTGTAGGTTTCTCTCTGTGAGTTGAGTTCTAACTCGGTACACAAGAGACTTCCCCTGAGGGAGATTTTTTATCAAAGTTCCTCAGAAGAAGCCATGCCCTCGATCCTAGCGATGGAACATAATCGTTCAAAGTCAGAGTTACCAAGTCATCAGCAGGAGGAAAGGTTGTATGTCTCGAGTTTTCTTGCTTCGCGGTGAATTGTGGTCTGGAGACATGCCTGACCTGAGCTCGTCAATGAGGATCATTCGAGTAGCTTCCAGGTGTATAAGAAGGAAATCACATTATGCCTTAGAAGTAGGGTCTTAGTGTGTCTTACGTTGTTTCGGGTGCACTTAATCATTCGCTTGTGTGAAAGCTTTCTTTGTACTGATTTTCCTTCTGTAATAAACACCATACTTTTAAACTCTGTATCATGTTTTTTGCATACAGTCTTTTATTTTTCTGTTAAAGCCGTCTTTTATGGCAAATATCACCTTTCTAGTAAGGTACCTCTTAGGGAGTCGCATCGTCATTACGGCTCGTGCATTCAGTGTTGAGTTTGTAAGTGTTGAGTTTGTATAGATAATTGAGATCATTCGTTAATCGATTTTTTTATTTTGTGTGACTCTTGTGTCTTTTTAGTCGATCGACTGAGGAATTTTATTCCTAAAACTGAGATAGTATTCAAAGTAAAAAAGCATAGTCATACGCTAATCTCTTTAAGTTTTTCCATTCATTCAACCTTTATTGGTCATTGTCTTTACAATGAGAGAGCAAACAAAAGATTTTTCCTAATTTTTTCCGAAAGTTCCTACTGCTACCTGGTTCAAAACCTTGCCAGAAAAATCCTTTTCAGGATAAAAACTGATCGAAGGGAAAAAAAAAATATAGTTTGTCCCTCCGGTTCTTCCTTTGTTGCGTCCAACTTCTTTCGAAACACACCTATAAAAGAACTCAAGAAAAGAGTTGTTAGATAAACAAACACAAAGAGAAAATGGTTACATGTCTCGGCTGAAGATCAGCTAATCATCTTTTGAGGAGCTCTTAGTCCTGCTGGCACCTGGTTACCTTTAACGTCTTTCCCGTAGTTGCCCTTTGCTCGTTCGCTCAAGAACTCTTAAAGGTGTCCGCCCTTGAGTAGCTTGACGACCACCTCTCGAAGGTGGTAGCAGTCCCCCATGTCATGGCCATGCATCCCGTGGAACTCACACTAGAAAATCCTATCCCTAGCGTCTGGGTTCATCCAGAGGGGCTTTGGAAACTTAGTTCCTTTGATGTCTTGGATTGTCAAGACTAGCCGTTTGAGGCTGACAATAAAGCAATATTTCGAGAGCATGTGCGCATCATTGATGGCATACACTACGAATTTTACCGCCTCCTGAGACTGTAACTCTTTTTGCGAGGGTTCCTTGTCAGCACTTCGATCATGTCGAGACTGGCCAGAACCTCAAAATTTGTTGCCTCGCTGCCATTGGCCTTAGCTTCCACTGAATAGGGGTATAGCGCCCTTGAGAGGACCCCTTCGAGTTATTCTAGCATCTGGGGGTTCCTAGCCGACATGTCCTCTAAAACCCACGAACTCTTTTAGGGCTTGGGTCACTCCACATTTGCATGACCTTTCCAGTAACTCGCCTGCAGTCATCCTCGATCTGGATCTTTGACTCGCATATGTTGTGCACGTCAGCCCAGATTGTTGCTTCAAACTTAGTCAAACTTTCCTTGAGCTTAAAAGAAGCGACCGAGCTTTTCGAGTTTAGTCCCTTGGCGAAAGCCTTGGCTGCCTAGTCATTGGGCACCATCGGGAGCTACATCCTTTCCTTATGGAACCGAGCCACAAACTCCTGAAACCGTTTCATATATCCTTGCTCTATCTTGAAAATGTGCCCTCGGTGGGGCTGCACCTTCTTAGCCCCAGCATGAACCCTTATGAAGCTGTCTGTCAACATATTAAACGAGTAGATAGAATTTTTATGGAGAGGGAATACCATACCAGAGCTCCTCTTGAGAGTGTCTCTCCGAACTTCTTCACCATAACCGACTCAACTTCCTCCTTGGTCAGATCGTTGCCACTAACCGTTGTGGTAAAAATCAGCAAGTGCTCCTGGGGTCCAAGTTTCTATCATACTTTGGGATGTCCAGCATTTTAAACCTCTTTAGGATGGGTTTTGTCACAGCGGCGATCGTGTAGGATACCTTGGCATAGCTTTTGGAATCCAATCCCTTTACCACTGGCGGGGCTCCAAGAATGCGGTTCATCCGAGATTGGAGCTCAGAGTACTGCGCCCTCATCTCTTCCCTCGGCAAATCCAGCACACTTATTTTTGGGGCTGTATCCTTGAACCTAGTCTCATCGTCCGCTATTGTCACTCCATCCATTTGATCCTCCTGCTCGCGGTCATCCAGATCTTCCCAATTGTTCTTCCTCGAAGTGCCCAGATTCCCTTGAGCAGCACCCACCTGCAGTTCATCCATCCTCTTATCTTGCACCTCTATCCAAGCTATCTACTCCTTATGGGACATGGTAAAGTCCCTTAAGAGATCATGCAAACCCCGCAAGTCAGGCTCCACCTCCTCAATGTCAAGATCGATAGGTCCTTTACGTCTTTTCTCCATATTTACGTTCGTCGTATTCAAGTTCAAAGGTGTTTCTTCATTCAGAGGAGTTGATCTCGCCCCACAAACCCCAGGTGTCATGTCACTGGAGTTTGCTCATGGGTTTTGTCCCCCATGCAGTCATTGTTGTCATCCGCCATCACCTACCTTCCTGTAAAGCAAAAACACAGAAGAAAGAAGCTATAAACCCACGTAATTGCTCTGGCCCCACAGTGTGTGCCAAATTATTTACCGTCGATTTGGGACAATTAGATTTATTTATGGGTCAAGAGCACGCATTACGGTCTTAGCTTTGGGTTAGTAGTGAACATTTACAAAAATATAAATAACGTAAATAAAAGACCAGATATATTAGATAAGCCAGTGATTAGGAACAAATTTGTAACAACAGCGTAGTCCACAGTCTTTCCAGCTATAGGCAGGTTATGACCGAGAACGTAGTGCAAACAAGCGTAATAGTAAGAAAACAATAAAACAACTAAAGAAAACAGAGAAAGCTTAATAACAAAGCTTAAGTATTTTTATTGTTTTTGGATAGAGATAAGCAGAAATCGAATCCTATACAAATGGGGAGGGGGCACATATTTATAGGGTACAGAGACTGTCTATCGCCAATGAGATTGCGTCATTTTTTAGCACATAGTACCATGACCAATGATCGACAGCCACTTGCCTGATCGACAGCCACTTGCCCTTGAGCCATTAGAGGATTCCAACCCAATATTGCACGTCTGGCGCGGTTCGGCCTAGGATCGCCTGCGCACCTAAATAACCCAAAGGGGTAGGTGGGCAGCTCCAATCCCACAAAGGACTGGGCCGACCTCAGATCCCTTGACTTGGGACTGAGGCTGGCCCCAAGCGTTCTTTAACCAACCAAATACCTTTTACATGTTTTAACTTATACATCAATCAGGCAATCACGGATGATTAAGCAAATCAATAACACATCCCTAAAGCACACAAGTATATATAGTTACATTATATTATAAATAAGTGCATCACCAAAAAAAAAATATATATATATATATATATATCACAAGCAAGCATAAAGATGCTTATTAAGTTCTCTCAGGGCAACAAACGCCTCTTTTTGAAAAGGTATAAACATAAAAAAGAGTCAATGGTGCTATGTTTGAAACAAACAGAAAGATGATAACAAGATAATCAAGTGCCCACAAGAGTCTTCACAGCACTGGAAATCCAGCAAGACCATTCTCCCTGACTTTTCAGAAGCCAGCAAAACTCCATACCTTTCAGTAGGCTTTACCTCCTTCAAAGATAAGTGACGCAGCCCCAAAGATTCTGGTTTAAAAAGATAAAGCTGAGGGGCTGCATGGGGAAGTAGAACCAAAATCCCCGGAGCCGTATAATAAATAACCACAGGAACATAACATAAAAGGAAAAGAAAATACTTATCCCCAACAAAAAAAAATATACATCCCAACAAAATCAAGCTGTCAGCTTGCTTAAAAGACACATTATAATTCCTCTCCCAATTTTGTTTGTTCTCTTTTATTCCCTGTCTATTTCCTTCATGAGACTTCATTGCCACACCAGCAACAGTAAAGACTAAACTCATTGATTGATTGAAGAAGCAGAATAGCTACCAACCCCTGGGCTTCACTCCACTCCACAACAGAACAGTTAAACTCCTTTAACTGGATTTCCAACTGGCATTGGCTGCGAATGCTGAGCACCAGCTTGTCCAGCCATCTCATTGCCAAACTGCATAGATGGAGTACTTACTTCAGTAGATGATGATCTACTAAGATGTGCTCCGGCATTTCCATGACTTACAGCCTTATAATCAAATACAACACGTTGGAGATTTTCTACAAGTAAATCAGGACTAGAGTTTTGAGGAGATTGAGGACTTGAGATGGTTGAATTCTGTACTGATGGTGGTATGAGCCAATGAAACCAGTCATTTCTCCGCCTCAACTTTTCACCCTGTAACACGAGGAAGAAATATTTTAAAACCCATAACAGAACACTACCATGTACTCTGTAAGTTTAGAATAAACACTATACGTAGATATTCTTAAAAGCATGTTCCTAGTTCTGAAAGCACTAAACACCAAAATAGGCCCATGCGAGAGTGTAGATGCAAATACTACCCAAGTATTTTCATGATTAGCCCATCAAGCAATTTCCTAATTCTGAAGCACTAACATTTCAATCAGATTAGAGGACATCAGCAAACAAACTCAATGTATAATTCAAACAGCAGCAACTGTGAATGTAGGACACATTAACAAGGATGAATTGCAATCCATTATTTTGTTTCTAGCATGACCTGCTTCAAGCATGGTGGGCAATGCATAAGATTCTTGAATACTTAAAAACCATTTACAAGGGTAACAGGCTCTAGGACACAAGATTCCATGCTCACATCTCTTAATGAATGTCTTTAACAAGTGCACCATTCTTTTACAACACAAGCACTTTGCCAAAAACTCAATTAACACATAGTGAACCTTTTCTTTTTGGCCAGAGCAAGTAGAGATTAAAAGCCTAAAGAGACCACAAACAACATATAGAAGGGATACCTGCACTTCTACAACAGAAGAGGACCTCACAGCATTCAGTATCAGTTGTATATTATCTGTCAACTCCATTACCTGCAGAAATTAAAAATGTGGTTCTTATCTTAAAACCATTTGAGGTACTTTATTGTAATGTAAATGAAAAGTGGAACCCATCAATCAAGAAAAGAGTATTTTTTGGATTCTTTATCAAGTTTAACCAATTTCATTTAGACTCCGCACTGTTAACAAAATTTTGGGTCTTCTACTTCATCTATGTTACTCCATAATTTCCACAAGCACAAATTCCAATTTCTTATAGGACCAAAATTTCTTTCATGAAACACCTTTCCCTCTATTAAAATAGAAATTCATAAGAAAATAGATTTGACTATATAGTGTATAACCATTATATACACGGGATTGGCAGGCCAAAGTAAGCCAAGTTTTTCACAGCAAACAAAGTTGCCACAAAAAGAATGATGCTAAAGCATTCATGTAAGTGAGGGTGCACTAAGATATACTGATCGTTGATCTCAAAGGATATTCAGACTTCTCCCTCCGCCTTCACCTCAATTCAGAAAGCTTTAAATCATCCAACATATGCCACTGCAGTGGCAGAAAAATGACACAGAATAATCACAAAAACGTTATTATACAGACAGAACACCGGATTGAACCAAAATCATAGAATATCAAGTATTCACCGGACTAGCAATATTTGAGCTAAGTGTTAAGTTCGTCATCGTTTAAATATAAGATGTGAATTGTATCTCACACTATAAATAAGTGCGTCTTGTATTCCATTTTCATCAAATCCTCAATACATCCCTTCACTTCTCTTATTTTCTCACGTATTTGGACAACCCTTCATATGATTTTCAGCTGTCGATATTTTTGACATAAGATTACCTTTTTAAGTTATACTCCTTGGACAACAAAAGTTAAACAAAAGCATGCCCACCCTACAACCTACTGTGGTCAGATCACCTTGTAGCAGAGAACATCCACATAGTGCACTCAAAACCATCCATCAAACAGGCACTCACTCAACATTGCCCAGCTGTAACTTCTTTTTTTTTTGAACTGGTAACTTCATTGCCCAGCTGTAACTTTATACGTAGAACATTGGTGAATCCAGCAATTTCATACGCAAGCAGTCATTTCTTGTGCTGACATGACTTTCTGCTCATGATGCATAAGCATTTCAGTTTAGTGACGTCTACTCCAAATTAATACAATGAACATTAATACTTTGAAAGAGCATCTGGATAAAGCCCCATTTGACATAAGTTATACTATAGGCTGATCAAATCCATTCAATTGCTTACAACTACCTTTCATATCATGGACCTGCCGAAGAAAGAGGACAACATCATGTAACTCTACAAGTGTTCCACCCTGACTAGTTTATAATTCTGTTATGCTGATACTAAATCTTGAGGACAACCGTAAAAACCTCGAAAACAATATGTTATAGAAGACTAAAGAGGCTCACCATTTACACCAGAAAAAAAAGTACAAATAGAGAAGGAAAGTCCAAAGGATAAAATACAAAAACATCATCTGAGGTTGTCGGTCCCCCTCTTTCTCTCCCTGTTTGAGGAAAAGATATCATTGGCATTTTCTAACCAATAAAAAAGGAGCCAAGACCATTAACCAGGCTCAGCACCATTATTAACAGTTACCAACAATAAAAAAAACATACCCAGTATATTCCCACCACGTGGGGTCTGGGTGTTACCAACAATAACATAATTTAATATGTGGAGATGCATTTTCAAAAGAATGAGCTACTAATACACCTTAATATTAGCCAAGAATTAAGGGTCAAAGAGAACACTCCAAACCAACTCACTTTCTTGAAGCCTGCTATTAGCGTAACTGGAACCCATCCATGTTCATCCATGTTCTGTCGCAAGAATGTGTCCTTAATTAAATTCTCATTACTGCGATAAAATATAGGGACAAGAAGACTTTAGAATACCAATACAGTTAAGGAGTTACTAAATAAGAGCAATTACAAGCAAATAGAACAAAGAAGTATCTACCTGAAATAATAATCTATCTGGTTAACTATTCTAGTATGCATTTGAGTATCTGGAACATGAAGGAAGACAGGTGGCACAGGAGCAAGCATAGGCACTCTGAGTGAATCAGGGAATGGACCTGGAAAATAAAATACATGGGGAACTTCTGCATAGTGGTTAAAGTATCAGTAGAGAGACAAAAAGGGGTTTAGTAACTCAGAGAAATATCTCGAGAAGTAACACATCTCACCAGAGTAAACCATGGGAGTTCGATAGGGCTGCCCAGGCATAGGTGTAGGTATGAAAGGTGGAGGTGGAGACGTATGGGGTGGGCCCCCCATAAATGGCCTAGGTGGACCTCTTTGCGGCTGCATGTGTGAATCCCTATTCCCCCAACTTCTGTGGGGTTTCCAATCCTGATTCCGACGTTCCTGATCACGCCTACCCCCATAACCATGATGATACGTGCCATCTCCACGTGGGTGTGGACCAACATTGCCTCTCCTATTTGCATTCCGTTGATGTTGGTGGTCATTTCCACCGTGTGATTGAGATCCCCATTGTCCAGCATCCCTATGACTATTATCCCTTGAAGAAGACTCAGCAGCACCAGAATTACCTGACTTTCCAGAATTATTAAGGATTGTTTCCACCTCTAAACCCTGTTCCTTTTGATGAGAAAAGCCACCATTTGCTGATGCATTATTATGATTTGAATTGCCACCACCGTGCTTCATGAACCTTTGGCGGCTGGGTACAACATGGTTCAACATTGTATTAGGGTTCACATTGTTAGTATTAGCTTGCCTATGAGAAGCTGATGCCATTCCCGTGCCCTATAAGATCCACACATTTACATATGAATGAGCTTCTGGAACTTGTCTGAGTTATTAATTCATACACAAGTTGCTCTAGCATATGCAGACAATAAATGATCGAAATAAAGGACACACGCAATAAATCAAGAATCGAAGTCAGGCAGCAGATAGAGCAAAAACAAGAACAATTAGTACGTCAGTTAGGATCAGTTAGAGCAAGGTATAGAGAAAATCAGCATTGACGAATAACCTGTGATACAGAAACTGATTCGTCGGACGGAATTTTGAGTGAATCAGAAGAAGGCAATTTAGGTGAAGCCTTAGTGGATTCCGAGAGAGCAGGCCAAGAGACAGCACCCATAACAGGACTCACATCACCTGCATCATTGGAGGGTTTATTCCAAGCCGGTTTTTTAGCCCCATTGCTGTTGGTGCCGTCGCCGCTTCCATTATCAGAGCTCTCAATCTGAACTTCTGTAGCAGCATCTTCTGCTGATGATCGCCGTGACTGCTGAGGATTATTGGGATCACCGACGCCTGTTCCGGTGTCTGATGTATCATTCCGATGAGAATGACGAACCGCAGACATAGTAGGTGTAGCCATCAAAACTAGGGTTTGTTTGTACGGAATTCAAAAACTTGCAAAAATCAAAAGTGATCCAACACGGATTCTAATTAGTATCTATACTTCAAAAATCTGTTAGTCGATTGATTATTCCCAAAAGAACAAATAAACAAATATCGAATCGATCAAAATTTTATACAGAAAGAGCAATAGATTTAGTATTAAAATTGAATCAAAGAAATCGACGAATGCAAGTAAAAGTTAGAGAGAACAACTGACTAAAAACAAACAAAGATGCTTTGAACAACGATCACTGGGCTCAACACAGAGCACCAAAACAAACAAACTCACTCACAGAGAGAGACGAGTTTTCTCTCTCTCTCTCTCTCTTTCCTCTTCTTTCTCTCTCTTTTCCCTATGTATAGCATTACAGAAAACCCCAAACCAAATTGTATATTTGTATTGTGGTAGTAGAAAAATTGATTTACGAAACTACCCTAGTTCTACAGTTCACTTGCGGTGAAAAAGGAGTTTCACCCGCATGATTTGATTGGTCCAAGCCACTAATTAACGTTTATTGGATTGTCACTTTAATTACCTACCTTTTTTGTTATATCCCTAATTGTAAATTCAGTAGTAAGTTCTTGGCAAAAAGAATCCTTTTCATAATCTAAGTGAATCTTCAATTTCGATTTCACACACAAGACACTATGAAAAATTGTTTTACCTTATTGTGGATTTTACCCTCTGATACAAAGTTAATTATTATTTTTATCAAATTATCAATCAGGTGATTATAAATGATTTGATTGTATAAATAAGTTTTTGAGTAAATTTTACTTTATTTTCTTTAACATTTAACGATTGAAAAATAATTCCCTCTATATGTTGAATGACAACAGTAACTCTCATATGCAATTTTTTTGGGTGGACGGTCCAAGTTAATAGTGATATATTCGAGATCATTTCTATTTGATTTATCTATTTTAAACATATTCAAAATCTATAATTATTACATATTTGTTTTTATTTTGTTCTGCCTGTTACGCGGTTTGAGAGTTGTCGTGTAGCATTCACGAGCAGCTCGTGATCGATCAATGTAAGTTTTTTACGTTTCTATTAAAAACTTAAATTTAATTATCTAGTGACGTGACGGAGTGGATGGAAATCCAAGATCTTTTTACTACAGTCATATAAACTAAGTAAACAGTCTAATGTAAAGAACTTAAATTTGATAATATAATTTTAGTTTGATCTTAATTTTTTTTACAATTCAATTAAGCATTTAGCTCAAAAGAATTACTAAATCAACTTAAACGCTAAATATTGAGTTACAAAATCAAAATGTTGATTAATGAAAACAAATGCAAAATATTAATAGATTTTTATACAAATTTAAAAGTCAAATTGTTATTTTAAAAAAACAATTACTTATGACATAAATTATAATATTTATAATTTTATGTAATATCTAAAACTTTGAATTTTATGTAATATCTAAAACTTTGAATTCAACTAGGAATTATTTTTACTTTCAATATTGATAAATCAATATAATGGTAATTGACTATAATTATATGAAATTTGAATTACTAAAATATGCCAAAACCTTTCATGTTATATACCCCTAATTGTAAATTGAGTAATAAGTTCTTGGCAAAAAAAATCCTTTCATAAATCTAGTTGAATCTATAATTTTGATTTTTTGCACACAAAACACTGTAAAAATTATTTTACCTTATAGTGGCTTTTACCCTATGACACAAAGTTAAGTTATTACTTTTATCAAAATATCAATTAGGTGATTATAAATGATTTGATTGTATAAATAAATTTTTGAGTAAATTTCACTTTATTTTCTTAATATTTGACGGTTGGAAAATAATCTCCCTTATATGTTAAATGAGAATGGTAACTCTCTTATGCAATTTTTTCGGTGGACGATTCAAGTTAATGGTGATGTGTTCGAGATCATTTCTATTTGATTTGTATGTTTTAAACATACTCGGGATCTGTAATTGTTACGTATTTATTTTATTTTGTTCTGTGTGTTACGTGGTTTGAGAGTTGTCATGTAGCATTCACGAGTAGCTCGTGATCGATCAATGCAAGTTTTTCACATTTCTATTAAAATTTTGAATTTAATTATCTAGTGACGTGGATGGGATTGACGGAAATCCAAGATCTCTCTACTACAGCCATATAAGCTAAGCAAACAATCTAATTTAAAGAACTTGAATTTGATAATATAATTTTAGTTTGATCTTAATTTTTTCATACAATTCAATTAAGCATTTAGCTCAAAAAATTTATTAAATCAACTTATGACATAAAATTGTAATATTTATAATTTCATGTAATATCCAAAACTTTGAATTCTATGTAATATTTAAAACTTTGAATTCAAATAGGAATTATTATTACTTCCAATATTAATAAATCAATATAATGGTACTTGACTATAATTATATGAAATTTGAATTCAAAAACTAAAATATGCCAAAACCTTTCATGTTATATACCCCTAATTGTAAATTGAGTAGTAAAGTTATTGGCAGAAAGAATCCTTTCATAAATCTAATTGAATTTACAATTTTGATTTTTTGCACATAAAACACTGTAAAAATTATTTTACCTTATAATAGCTTTTACCCTATGACACAAAGTTAAGTTATTATTTTTATCAGAATATCAATTCGGTGATTATAAATGATTTCAAATAGGAATTATTATTACTTCCAATATTAATAAATCAATATAATAGTACTTGACTATAATTATATGAAATTTGAATTCAAAAACTAAAATATGCCAAAACCTTTCATGTTATATACCCCATAATTGTAAATTGAGTAGTAAAGTTATTGGCAAAAAGAATCCTTTCATAAATCTAATTGAATTTACAATTTTGATTTTTTGCACATAAAACACTGTAAAAATTATTTTACCTTATAATAGCTTTTACCCTATGACACAAAGTTAAGTTATTATTTTTATCAGAATATCAATTCGGTGATTATAAATGATTTGATTGTATAAATAAGTTTTTGAGTAATATTAAGTTCACTTTATCTTTTTAATATTTGACAGTTGTAAAATAATCTCTCCCTTATATGTTGAATGAGAATGATAACTCTCTTATGTAATTTTTTCAGTGGACGGTTCAAGTTAACGGTGATGTGATTTGATTTGTATGTTTTAAATATATTCGGGATCTGTAATTGCTACGTATTTATTTTTATTTTATTCTGCGAGTTACGCGGTTTGAGAATTGTCGTGTAGCATTCACGAGCAGCTCGCGATCGATCAATGCAAGCGAAACGTTTCTATTAAAAACTTGAATTTAATTATCTAGTGATGTAGACGGGGTAGATGAAAATCCAAGATCTTTCTACTACAGCCATATAAACTAAGTAAACAATCTAATATAAAAGAACTTAAATTTGATAGTTTGATAATAAAGTTCGATATTTTAATTTGATCTTAATTTTTACGAAACTACCCTAGTTCTAGGGTTCACTTGCTGTGAAAAAGTAGTTTCACCCGCATGATTGGATTGGTCCAACCTCGCAATTAGTTCATCACAAATTAATTCTTATTGGATTGTCATTTTAATTACCTACCTTTTTTGTTATACCCCTAATTGTAAATTGAGTAGTAAGTTCTTGGCAAAAAGAATCCTTTTCATAATTTAATTGAATCTACAATTTGATTCTATATACACAAGACACTGTAAAAAACTAATTTACCTTATATTAAACTTACCCTGTGATACAAAGTTAAAATTACTTTTATCAAATTATCAATTAGGTGATTATATAGTATTTGATTGCATAAATAAGTTTTTGAGTAAAATTCACTTTATTTTCTTAACATTTAATGGATGGAAATAACCCCCTCTATAAGTTGAATTTGAATGAGAACGGTATACAATTTTTTTTTCGGGGACGGTCCTGTCACGCCTCAAATTCCATTGGGGCGGACTGGCACCCGAAGCCGTTAAGGCCCGAGAGAACCAACCTATGATCGAGTACATTCGTATGCATATCACCATTCTGTCTCATATGGATACAAGATATCAAAGACGGAAATCATGGAAAGACATTCAAGTAGATATGAAACTTGGCTGTTAGGGCCACAACATCAAAAGGGTAAGACACTCCTTCATTTGACTATACAACGTCTACAAAACCTCTAACAGATACATAACCATGCCTAAAGTCGGGACAAGTCCCCGTTTTATACAAATTTTACACAGTACCAAAACCAATATGTACACATGACTCGGAAAGCCCCGAATCAACTTGAGCTCACCAACAGTCTGTTGATGATCCGTATCCTACTGTGAAGGTCTACTAGCTCCTATGCCCGCAGCAAGTAAGGTAAGTCCCCTAAGGGATGTCAGTACGAAAGAATGTACTGAGTATGTAAGGCTATAAGTAACTGCGTGAAACATAAGAACTTCAATGGAATCAAATACAAGTGAATGGACAATATTGGTAAACCACCGTTATGTATGTGTGGAACCATGTACATTGCCTTTATTACTTTCTTTGCTTTTACGTTCATATCATTATCATCATCATTCATATAATGCTCGAGCCCCAACTGATCAGTGGGAAAATAACATTGGGATCGTCTCTAGCTAGGCTTATGCCCCTTTGAGCTACCACCCATAAATCAATAAAGCAGGTTCGTCTCTAGCTAGGCTTATGCCCCTTTGAGCTGCCCCCTGTCAGGTTCGGCTCTAGCTAGGCTTTCGCCCCATTGAGCTACCCCCTGATCCAATAATCTCGGGATCATCTCTAGCTAGGCTTTTGCCCCTTTGAGCTACCACCCGTACTTAAACAACTATGCATTACTTCATTTCTTTCCTTTTGTGAGATTGATACATTGGTGGTTGTCACATTATTGGAACCTTGGATCAATAGTCAATGAATAAGAGACACGTGAATAACAATTTATAACAAACCTGAAATGAGACACTTTAGAGCATTTTGGAATAGAAACAAGTTCGGTAACCATGAGAACAACAGGAGCTGCCAAAGAATACGGAAAAGAGAAACCTTACATACCTTATCCTTCCAACGTATGACTATAATAGTTTAGCTCTTCCTTAAAGCGTTACTCTACAATATGACCACACAATGGAGCATACATTAAAAGTCAACTACCTTACAAGTTCACAAGACGATAGTGAGTTACATGACTGCCATATAACATCATTTCACCCTCCTACAATACAAGTTGCTGCATCACCATACTAACAATATCAAAATATTCCACACGTCAACCTAGCTATCACAAACCGATGGAATTTCATACCAATTTTATACTTTACATTTCCTCTTTAACATAACGTCACATTTACTCCATCAAGTCACTCAAATACCTTTCACAACAACACATTAAAAATAATCCACAAGTGATACAATTCAAAATGCCTCCGGACTACCCTCTTAGAGCCATCCAAAGGGTACCATAAGTTGATGATTGCATCCAAGAAGGGTATAAGGGCCTTGGGGGGTCAAAGAGAAGCAAAAACGAGCCAAACGAGGTCCTGAAAGGACCTGTGAAGCCACCTGCGCCGGCAGGTAGTGAGGTGCGGCCGCCGGTGCCCTCTTGGCCTTGTCCAGGGCCACCTGCAGTGCCACCTGCGCCCGCAGGTGCTTCACCTGCGAGGGCAGGTGCCCATTTCGGTTGTCAGGGGTCACTTTTGGGTCCTTTTATGCAATAAATGGTCCATGGCCATAAGTGAGCTTCCCTTTTCATATTTTAGGTCAACTTTGATGCTAATGAACAATCAAGGTTTTAAAAATACACATGAACATCACCAACACTATACTCTCCTTTTGCTACACCATCACATAACAACATTTCCACAAGTCATACACAAGAAGGAAACAAGTTAGGGCCATAACCACATCCTAACATGTTAACAACCATACCCTAACATGTTGGCATCTCATCCATATCATTTACTTCCTTCAAGACCTCAAGTCTCCTTTCAAGTTTAAATCACTTAGAAGGCAAATCCTTTAGCAAGAAGCAAAAGTGGACTACTCAACACTTTTAAACATAACCAACATGATTTACACAACCCCTCATGCATATAATATATTAAACCATAAGGGGTCGTTTGGTGTGAGGTATAAGAGAAAATAGTGATGGGATAAAATTTTGGTGTCTTTTAAGCGGGCGTTTGGTGTGAGGGATTGGATTATTTATCCCATCACTTTTGCCTTAGTGATGGGATAAGTTATCCCACATACATTGTGGGATAACTTATCCCGAGATTAGTTACCCCGGGATAGTTAATCCCGGGATAAGTTGGATCCCAACCAAACGACTCCTAAGAGTAAACACTTACCCAGGTTTATAAAGAGAGGATCTTGTCCAAAGGATTGTTGCTTAGGGTTTGAAAGAAGAGAGAAATATCTCTTGGAAAAATCTAGAATTGGCAAGTGTTATTTGGTGAATAAAATCTGATTTTTGGCCTTATATAGTCCCTCATGGTCATCCTTAGCCAAACATTGGTCATAATTAATGTGTTTACTTGGTCAAAACTAGAATGGGTCATCCTTTGGGCCATGCCTTCTTTAATCAATTGTTTGGGCCTCAATTGAGGTTAATAACGCCATATTAATTTAGCCCAATAAAGTTAGTGTGTAATTTACCAACTATCTCAAGTTTAAATAATTTCATAAATGTTAAAGTAATCAAATAGGTTCGAAAATGTACGGGGTGTTCCAGGTCCAAGTTACGATGATATGTTCAAGATCATTTCTATTTGATTTGTCTGTTTGAAACATATTCGAAGTCTGCAATTATTTTGTATTTGTTTTTATTTTGTTCTACGTATTATGTGGTTTGAGAGTTGTCGTGTAGCATTCACGAGCAACTCGTGATCAATCAATGCAAGTTTTCTACTTTTCTATTTAAAAATTAAATTTAATTATCTAATGATGTAGACGGGGTAAATGAAAATCCAAGATATTTCTACTACAGCCATATAAACTAAGTAAACAATCTATTGTAAAGAACTTAAATATGATAATATAATTTTAGTTTGATTCTATTTTTTTTTACAATTCAATTAAACATTTAGCTCAAAAGAATTATTAAATTAACTTAAATGCTAAATACGAGTCACAAAATTGAAATGGTGATTGATGAAAACAATTGAAGAATATTAATAGACTTGTATACAATTTAAAAGTCAAATTGTTATTTTTTTTAAAAACAATTATGTATGACATAAAATTGAAATTAATACTCTAATTCCAATCTTCTTGAATCTACAATTTCGATTTTATACACACAAGACACTGTAAAAAATTACTTTTACCTTACAGTGGATTTTACCCTATGCTACAAAGTTGAGTTACTTATTCTTTTTATCAAGTTATCAATTAGCTATTATAAATGACATGTTTGTATAACTAAATTTTTGAGCAACTTTTATTTTATCGTCTTTAACATTTAAGGGTTGGGACATAATCTTTTTTTTTTTTTTACGTTGAATGAGAATGATAACCTTCTTGTGCAATTATTTTCGGTGGACTGCCCAAGCTTAGGGTGATGTGTTCAAGATCATTTCGGTTTGATTTGTTTGCTTGAAACATATTCGGGATTTGTAATTGCTGTGTGCTTATTTTTATTTTATTCTGCGTGTTATATAGTTTGAGTATTGTCGTGTAGCATTCAAGAGCAGCTCGTGATCGATCAATGCAAGCTTTTCACATTTTTTTTTAAGAATTTGAATTTAATTATATAGTGATAAGCAAACAAGGTAGTATGAAAATCTAAGATCTTTCTACGACAATGATATAAACTAAGTAGGCGTTTGGCCATGAAAATAAAATATTTTGGAGTTGGAGTTGGAGTTGAAATTGGAGTTGGAGTTGGAGTTGTGTTTGACCATGAAAATAAATAGTGTTCTTTTTGACTTTTTGTGAGAGAAGTAAAAGTAAAAAAAGTGAAAACAAGAAAAAATTGTTTTCACTTTTCCGGAAATAAGAGTGAAATACATTTCATGGCCAAACACCACTACATTTTACTTTTTTCACTAAAGTGAAATTTATTTCCGAAAAAAAGTAAAAAAAATCCATGGCCAAACGGCGTATGTTAATCTAAATTTGATAATATAATTTTAGTTTGATTTTTTTTTTTTTTTGATAATTCAATTAAGCATTTAGCTCAAAAGAATTATTAAATTGACGTAAATGCTAAATATCAAGTCACAAAATCAAAATATTGATTAATAAAAACAATTACAGAATATCAATAAACTTTTATACAATGTTAAAAGTCAAATTATTATTTTTAAAAAACAATTACGCATGACATAAAACTGTCAACTTGGACTTATTACTACTCCCAATATTGATAAATCAATATAATGGTACTCTTGGCTATAATTAGTACTGTATGAAATTTGAATCCAAAAACTAAAATACGACAAAACCTTTCCACGAATTCTCGCTGACGTGGCAATTGCCGAACCCCATGTCAGATTCCTCATGCGGGAGCTTACGCTTTTCTTGCATTCCGTGTCCTCTTTGGAATAAGGATTTGGGTAGATTCCTCGTTGGAAAGAAGAAATATTTACCTTACTATTTCCCCCGTCTTATATTATTTATTCATGCTATTAAAAATATATTTTATATTTCAAATTATTTATTAATTTATAAAATAAAAATAAAATTAACAAAAATTGTTTCTTATTTTATTCTTATTTTTTTTTAAAAAAATACAAATATTGCAAAGTTCTAAAAAAAAATTCTCCATTATTATTTTGATATTGATGGATAAAACAAATAAATAAAATACATTAAAACTAATTAAAGGGTAAAATTGTAAAATATTCTTCTGTTTTATATTTTCTTAAGTGGACAAGTAATATAAGATGGAGCAAAAATTTTCATAGACAAAAAAAAAAGAAGAAGGAGAACAATGACAATTGATATTTACATCAAATTATTAAGTGATTAAATTAATTTGAAAAATATTACGTAATTAATTTTGATAAAAAATGAAAAAAGAGGTAATATACAAATATATATTCTTTCTTTCTCCTATATAAGAAATGGGAGTCGAACTGCAAGTGGGAGTGGACATGCCTGCTAGCAGAGCTGGCCTACTTTAGAAATTTTGTACTTTTTTCTGTTTTGATTTATTTATTTTACTTTCTTTTAATTCATTATATATTTGAAAATTATATTAATTATATTATAAATTGTAATAATTAATAATTTAAAATATTTTATTATATATTTAATAATTATATAAAAATAATATAAATCACAATAATTAACAACTTATATAAAAAAATTGATTGACTATCGAAATTCTATTGGCACTACCTAAATTGGGACAGAGGGAATAACATATATTAATTGAAAATTACCCAAAATGTATAATAAATCACAATTATTAACAACTAAAAATATTTAAAATACATATAAGAAGTTTAGTTAACTCTCCAAAATTCATCTGTGTCACATAAATTAGGGAGAGAGGATAACAACTTTAAATATTTTTTTTAAAAATCAATTGACTCTCTAAATTTTATTTACGTCATATAAATTTCTGATGAATTATATACCATAATTGGGTGTGTATAATCTTTTAGAAAACAAGTACATGATTCTTTTATCTTAAAATAAATAAAAATAACTTCATTAAATAAAAAAAAATCACCAAATTGAGTGATTATTTCGTAAATTATCTCAAGTAAACGTAGAATGCAAGAAGTTGAAAAGAAGACAGAACAATTTGCATTTTCTAAAGCAAATTAATTTGACTCCAACAGATGATTATTAAAAACCACCTTAACAGCATTTGACTTTTATTAATATCTTTTTTGAGTTGACTTTTATTGGATTTAGTTTCAGCACTTGTCCGTCTGAAGTTTTAGTGCCTGATAGCTGGTTTCCATTGCGTCCACTAATACGTGAAACAAATTGTGCTAATTAAAATGATTCAATAATAAGTTAAATATTTGAACCGTAATATTATATTCTACATTCCAAAATGGTCATATTTTTAGATTTTCATCTGCAATACCCTTTTTCAATTTTTAATAAAAGTTATTTTCATGTTATACAGAAACTTGGAAACAAACATCAATTTGCAACTTCAAATGAGTTTTTGCCAAACGCCACATATTTGAGACTTGAGACTTGAGACTTGAGAGGGTAGGGGTGGGCATGGTATGGTATATACCGAATTATCATATCGAATCAAAATTTTTGATATCGTGATTTTAGTATTATGGTATTTGATATTTATAAATAACATACCGAAATATCGAATACCATACCTAAGTATATAGTGACATAAATAACTTATATATATTAGTAAAATATTACCAAATATACTGTTGGGTTCTAAGTGAAAATGTGAATGGAAAATGGAGGGAACAAATAGAGGGGAAAGTGAATTGTGTTTTCACTTTAAGGAAGTAAAGTTCTCCCACAGTAGTGGGAGAAAGGAACTTCTTAGTGTTTAAGTATGGAAACACTCCTTCATGTGGATAGTGAGGCAAGAACAAGACAAGCCTCGCACAGTCGCCGTCGTCGCTAGCTCGACTTTGGATTTGGATTTGGCAATCGATCGAGAGATTATCTTTTTTGACAAAATTCATTTGAAACCTATGAATTAGTGAAGTTTTAATCCAAAAATCCGATAGGAAATTTTTCTCCATTTGCAGACACACATGGCATGTGAGGATGCATGTCACAACGCACCTCGAAGGGACGTGATCCTTCAAGGCACTGTTTGGTAACGGATACGTGACCTGCGCGCGCACCTGGTGACCTACGGACGCAGGTGCTACGCAGGTCAACGTAGAGGCTTCTGCTTTGTGCCACTAAGTGACCTGCGGACGCAGGTGGTCGCGACATTCCAAAACAGTGTGTTTTTTCATGAACCATTGCTTCCTTTCTGAAGCACTACCTATTGACTATAAATACCTAAATTTTTCATCAAGTAAAGGCACGAAATTTGTAAAAGAAAAACATCTTCTTCTTCTTCTTAAAAACTCAAGTGTGATCATCAAATCGTTGAGTGCGATCGAAGTTCAGCAAATTTGAGGTACGACTATTTGCTGAAGTGAATCATTTTATCCTGGAAGGATATTTTCCATTAACCTCGGATAATTGAGGGGAATAAATTCCTTAAGGACATACCGTGAATTCGGTGGACTTGATTCTATATTTTTGATTCATCTCTTTTCTTTATGGTTTTGCTATTTTTCAGAAAATAGTAGAAACTTCATTTTGATAGTTCATAGTTGTTGAACTTGTGTTTGAAGTTGTTTGAACTTCTTTGTTGTTCTTAAACTTATTCTTGAACTTTAAGGTTGAAGTTCTTGTTGTTGAATACAAATTTTGTACCCGTAAAACAACAATCTTAAGGAATTTATATAATCTGTATTTTGGTTTCTGGAGATTCAAACCATTTGGTTTTCTACTATGTTTGAACGTGATAGTGATTTGAAGATATAAAAACTTCATCACGAGTCAAATATCATTCGGTTGACGATTTGAAGAATATAAAAACTTCATCGTTAAACTAGAAACAAGTTTTTTAAAGTTTAAAAACTTTGTTGTTAGTATGTAAGATACTAAATTGGTTGTCTCTTTGTGACAATAAAATGACTAATGAAAATCAAGTCAATGATGGAATGTCGAATGTTGCAGCAACAAACATTGCTACTTCAAGCCGTTCAAATGCTGCTCATGCCATGGCACCGACAGAAAAACCAAAAAAAAATTTTTGGTGTTGATTTCAAACGTTAGCAGCAGAAGATGTTCTTTTATCTGAATACTTTGAATTTGCAAAAGTTCATCACAGAAAACATTCTTGAATTGCCATAAGAAGCTCCGAAAAAAGATCGCTTCGTAGTAACTGAAGCTTGGAAGCACTCGTATTTCTTATGTAAGAATTACATATTGAGTGGCCTACAAGATGACTTGTACAACGTGTATAGTATAATGTGTAACACCCCGTACCTTCCCAACCCTACTTGACGACACCGAATAATGTTTACTTAGGTGTCGAGAGCTATAAGTATGTGTTTGGTAATGTTAATGATGGGAAAAATTGAAATTTGGCTTCGTACATGTGGTTAGCCCTTCGTAGAAGGTGTTTTGTGATTTTCGTGGGGCATTTATGGGGTTCAAAATGAGGCTAAGAGGACCTCCAAACAAAGGATATTAAGGTTAAGAAATTAGTTAAAGAATGGGACTTGAAATATCTAACAAAACCCGCGAAGAAAAGTCGAAAAACGAAATTTTCAGAAAAACTAAGTAAGGGGCGCGCTGGGGGGAGTGCCACGCCGCTCTGGGATAAAATTTTTAGTCCAGAGGCAGCAAGCTGGCGCTCCCAAGGGCGTGCCACGCTGGTTTTGGCCACTTTTCAAAGTTGGAAATTTTCTTAAGTCCCAAAGGTGCCCGGGGACGTACCAAGACGATTTTTGCCACGTTTCTTCTACAACCACGAGTATATACATGAAATGAGTAAATTCTTATATTGGTATGATAAAATTACTCGAGAACGAATTTGGCATCAAAATGATGGTTTTACCCTTGTGGTCAAAATGGGCCATACGTGGCTAGAATCACTTGTTTTGAGGATTGAGGCTATGAATATGAATAGCGTGAGTGGGAATATTGTTGTAACGCGTATGTAATGAATTCAACATGAGTAATTATTGATTTTATTGGGTTAAGTGAATTGGGCTCAAAAAGGGCCCAAAATGAGAAAGAAAACATGGGCCAAATGACCCATTCTTCCATTGACTAAGCCTCACATTGCATTAAATGCCAAGAGTGGCTAAGGATGACCCCAAGACCTATAAAAAGGGGCCAAAATCAGATTTTATTCATTTGGAACTCTCATGCCTTTTAGATATTTTCTCAAGCATATCTCTCAAACCCTAAAAGCTCAAAGACAACTTTTGGAGCAAGATCACCATTTCTCAAGCTTAGGTAAGTGATTATTCTTATGGATTAACATATTATATGCATGGGAGAGTATTTAAATCATGTTGGTTATGCTTGGAGATGTTGAATATGGTGCTTTGTGTTTTTGGTAAAAGATGTGATATCCATGGAATTGTAACATGAATTATGACTTGTGACTTTGATGAAAGAGCATGGTATGGAGAAAATATGAACATGTATGGTGTTATTATGTTATTAAACTTGTTATTTTCACATAAGTGTAAATTATAGGATTTTGGCCGATTTGTTGTTGTAAGGTGTATTAAGGTAACTTGATGGAATCATTGTGATGTTGTGGTGATGGAGAAGTGTAAAGTATGGATTTGGTGTGACATGCTAGTGGTTTATGTTGTTGTGGTCAATGTTGGGAATATTGTAGGATTATTGGTATAATGAATTTATAAATGGTATTGTTGGTGTGATAGTTTCACACATGGTATTGTCAAGGGGGAAATGACATGTTAAAGCCAAACATGTGACTTATTGTTATTGTATGCCCTTGTAAGGTAGTTGGTGGTTAATGTTGGCTCCGTTATGTATTTGTGTTGTAGAATGAAACATAAGGAAGGAGCGGGACTATTGTATGCGCATTTAAGATTGTGTATTGGTATTGAAAAGACAAGGTATGTAAGGTTACTCTTTCCGTATTTTTCTGCAGCATATAGTGAACACCTTGTTGTGGTACTTACCCATTTTCGAAATGTCCTAAGGCATCTCGTTTCAGGTTATCATCTCTTGTTAATCACATATACGTTACTCTTGGTCTATTGTGATTCATGAATCACATAATTATGAACATGGTTCCAAGTTCCAAAAATGTTGTAACTACCAAAAGAAACTGTTTCAAGGGACGTGACGACGTAAGGATAATCTATTCATTCTTAAGCCGCATATTCCTCATTCATTAGTTATTGTTGTTCATGAGTTACATAATAACGGACATGTTCCAAAAGTCCCAATCATGTTGTGTTCTTGAGCTTCCAATAATGTTGTGGCTATGTATATACGTTAATCTCTCATAATTGATTGTATCAATCTTTCATAAGAGGATGACTCAATCCCTAGCAAGTACGTCTCTCAAAAGTAAGAAAGAAAGTAATGCATATTTGTTGGTGGTTAATGATTGAGTATGGGTGGCAGCTTTGGGGGCAAAATGCCTAGCTCAAACCGATCCCGAAATTGTTAGATCAGGGGGCAGTCCTAGAGGCATACGCCTAGCTCGGACCGATCCTGACAGGGGGCAGCTCTACAGGTAATAACCTAGCTCGAGCCGAACCTGATATGTTGGTATGGGTGGCAGCTCTAGAGGCATAATCCTAGCTCGAGCCGATCCCAATATATATTGATTTAAGGGTGGCAGCTCTAGAGGCAAAGTCCTAGCTCGAGCCGATCCCAACATAACGTTATGTTATGTTAAGACCCACTGATCAGTTGGGGCCCGGGTATGATATGATATAAGCGATGAGAAATAAACAATAAAGAGAAGAACTTAATTTATGTAAGCTACATGGTTCCACATATACAAATCGATGGGTTATTCATATTGACTATCCTATTACATTTTGATTCTATTGGCGTATTTATGACAGTTTCTTATGGCCTTACATACTCAGTACATTCTTCGTACTGACCCTTCTCGGGGAACTTACCTTACTTGCTGCAGGCGCAGGTACTAGTAGACCTCCACTGTAGGTTGCGGATCTTTTGCAGACTTTTGGTGAGCTCCAGTTGGTTCGGGGCTTCCTGAGTTGCTATGTACATTTATTTTGGTATTGTATATGAGTATAGAGCGGGGTGTTGTCCCGACTCTAAGTTTGTCATAGTTATGTCTTTCAGCTAGAGGCTTTTATAGACATATGTGGGTATGTGTATGATGATAAAAGAAAGAGATGTATGTCCTTTTGACTCGATGGGCCCAACGGCCAAGTTTTTTTAATGTATATATAATGTTCCATGATATTCGCACTTAGAATTGCATGTCTTTACGAGGTGGTAATGAATCTTATGGTGTACATATAATTGGGCATGAGTGAAGATTGGTTCTCTCGGGCCTTGTCGGCTTCGGGTGTCAGTCCATCCCGAATGGGATTTCAGGGCGTGACAAAAGTGGTATCAGAGCAGGTCGTTCTAAGGGTGTCTACAAAGCCGTGTCTGAGTAGAGTCTTACTTATCGATGTGTTTTTATAAGTAGGAGGCTACGGGGCATTTAGGATGTTGTTCCTTTTCTTCATTCCTAGATCGTGTAGTAGAGCTAATGTCGTAAGTTAGATTATATCTGACCATGGTGATTGGTTTTCTTAATATAGAAACTGCTGATGACGAGAAGAGGTAGAGGAAAAGGGAACCAGGTAGTTATGCCTACTGAAGAAGGAATAAGCAGACCACCACCTGACCAAGCTAGTCAAGGTGGAGCGGATACTGAATTTGTATTACGGGCTTCTTCCACTTTCCCAGCTCCAGAGAGCTGAGGAGAAGAGAAGTATCTTTAGAACTGCCCGTTAATACTATTGAGCAGGATTTGATGAGTGCGGTACAAATATTAACCCGTGTGGTTGCTGCACAAGCTCAAAGACAAGCTTTTGTGCAGCAGAAGGAGGGACAGAGACAAAGGAGAAAAAATGCAGGACTTGGAGGTGGGATCGTCCAAAAGAGCTATACCCATAGGACAGGTTATGACATCCATAGAAGGATTTGGGCCTCGAGTTTTTGACAAACCGCTTAGGCCATCATTTCCCCATCCCACAGTAAAGACTCCCCCTCTATTCCAAGGGTTTAGAAGCAACCAGTTTGGGCAAGGAGGTGAGATTCAGGGTTTACAAACAGTGGGGTATCCACAAGGAAGTATGAACTACCCGAGGTTTTATCGTCGATTGTGCCAGCGCTGCGGGAGGTTTCATGCAAGTGAATATTGGTTCGAAACAAATGTTTGCTATTTTTGCGGCATGCCAGGGCATGTGGTAAGAGGGTGTCCACAAAGGAACCCGGGTGGCATGGCACGACCCACGGGACCAACCGTCGCATCGACATCATCTGTGCCTCCTCTAGGTAGAGATGCACAAGCTGTTGGTCATGGCAGAGGCACTAGAGGGGAAGCTAGCTCTAGTGGCATTCAGGGCAGTACCTACGCCGTAGCAGATCGGCAGAAATTTGAGGCTTCTCCTGATGATGTGACAGGTATATTATCTGTCTTTTTACGTAACGTATTTACATTGATTGATTTGGGTTTTACCCTATCATATGTTATCCCCTTGATTAGTGAAAAAAAAAAACATGGTGAAAGGAAAGTAGGATTTTTAGTTAATCCACTTGAGATAACTCTACACCAAAGGGGAATTTACTGTAGTTAGAAGAGTGCATCATGATTGTGTGGTAACTGGGTGTGGTTATGATACGTTGGTTGATCTTATTGAATTGAAAATGGTGGATATTGATGTTATAGTGGGCATGGATTGGTTGGTTTCTTGTTATGCCAGGGTAGACTGTCGGGCTAAGAAGGTACATATTCCTTCTCCACAAGACGATGCTTTTGAATGGAAAGGTAATGTGGGGGTACCAAGGAGAATTTTATTTTCTATATTAAAGCGACGAAATTGATAGCCAAGGGGTATGTATGTCAGTTAGTCCGAGAGCAAGAGATTGATGTAAAACCACCAAGTCTTCAATAGGTTCCAGTGGTCAATGATTTTCTTAATATAATTCCTGACGAATTTTCAGGCTTACCCCCGAAATGGGAAGTAGAGTTTAGTATGGATGTGATTCTAGGCATTCCGCCTATATGTGATTCCAGGCATTCCGCCTATCTCTCTTCCTCCGTATAAAATGGCTCCAGCAGAGCTGCGGGAATTAAAAAGAACAAGTAAAGGTTTGACGGACAAGGGGTACATAAGATCTAGTAGGCTCTTTGGGGTGCATTCGTGTGAATGTGGAAAAACAAGAACTGATACTTGAGAAAATGTATGAACTATTGGTAACTGCATAAGGTAACGATCAAGAACAAATATCCCCTCCCAGGAACTGACGCATTGTTTGATCAGTTACAGGGTGCCAAGTGTGTTGTTCCTTGTTATCAAAAGGATTGTATCCACTCTTTCTTAAACCAATTTCTCTGAAACGAGAGTGACTTGAGATCAGGTTATCACTAAAGTCAAAGTTGGAAACAAAGATATACCCAAAACAACTTTCCGAACATGGTACGACTATTATGAATTCTTAGTTGTGTCTTTGGGACCAACAAACGTACCAGCTGTTGTTATGGATTTGATGCATAGGGTGTTCAAACCATTCTTGGATGTATTTGTGACCGTGTTCATGGCTGACATTCTGGTTTAATCAAGATCACAAGAGGACCATGCCAATTACGTACGGCAGGTGTTACAAGATTCTTCGGGATCGTAAGTTGAATGCAAAGTTCTCTAAGTATGAATTATGGTTAAGATTCGTAGCATTCTTGGGCCCCATTATGTCGGATGAAAGCATAACAGCGTATGTCACATGACAGTTGCAGCCATTAGGGAGAAACTACCCCTCATATGATCTTGAGGTAACAGTTGTGGTAGTTATATGAAAGATGGGTTCATAGTGATATATAAATATGGATCATAAGATCTGGCAATGTCTTAAAGTAGAGGGACTTAAATCTGAGGTAGGGGAGGACTTAAATTATTAGGAGACGATGATATGATATCGAAATCACAGCGGGGAAAAACAAATACGATGGCCGATGCGTTAAGCCGCAAGGCACTAGAAAGTACGGACCGTCGGGGCAGGGGAAAGCAAGGTATAGCCCACCTTAATTAAACAGTTTGGAAGGGCATTTACTTAAAACGCCAGATCAAATAGTTATAGCGCAAAAGGCGATAAAGTCTTCATTCGTAGAGATGAACGAAAAGCAACATGCAAGTCCACTTTTTAAAGGAACATACCACAAGGTTCGATGAAATTTGACTTTACGCAAGGGGGAAATATTTCAATATCAAGGTAGATTAGGTATACCAAGTATAGATGAACCATGGTTTGGTAAGAAGGCATTGGTGAAGCAATATAAAGAAGAAGAACATTATAGCATTTGTAGCTCCTTGACCAAATTGTCAATAGGTAATAACAGAGCATCAGAAACCTGGAGGTTATATGCCATGTATACATTTTCCAGTTTAAAATAAGACATGGTTTAAATGGATTTTATCGCAAGTTTGCCTCATACACATAAGGGTTGTCTCATATATTTCAGGAATTTGATTCCACATGTGAGATAACTGATAGGTTTACCTATACATCACACATGTTTCCTTTCAAGACCACCTACATGGCGGAAGAATATGTGAGGTGGTATATTAAAAATGAAGTAAAACTATACGGAGTTCCGAAATCTATTACAACAGGCAGGGGAGCTCAATTTACTACATATTTCTAGAAGTTTCTTTTCAAGAAAGTGAATGTGAGTACAACTTATCACCCTCAGACGAATGGACAAACAGAATATACTATCCAAACACTTGAAGGTATACTACGAACCTGTATGAGAGACTTAAAAGGTAGTTGGGGATGATCATCTATCCCTTATTGAATGTGCCTGTAATAATAACTATTGTTCAAGTATCAAAATGGTATTTACGAGGGTTTATATAGAAGAAAGTGTAAATCATCAATTGGGTGATTCAAACCTAGTGGAACTGTCTTATTCGGGGCTAAATTTGGTTCATTACGCTACACAAAGGGTTAAGGAGTACAACAGTAACTACAAGCTAACACAAGTCATATGCTGAGATCCATTATTTTTATTAAATGTACAAGCTATACGGGATGTCGCTTATGAAGGGGTATATATATTTTCATTCTATATGGATGAGTGGAAAGATGGAAAAAAAGTGAAGATAGAGATGCATGAGATGTACATGAGACGATGTTACTAACATTCGAGGACGAATGTTTCTAAGGGGGGAAGAATGTAACACCCCGTACCTTCCCAACCCTACTTGACGACACCGAATAATGTTTACTTAGGTGTCGAGAGCTATAAGTATGTGTTTGGTAATGTTAATGATGGGAAAAATTTAAATTTGGCTTCGTACATGTGGTTAGCCCTTCTTAGAAGGTGTTTTGTGATTTTCGTGGGGCATTTATGGGGTTCAAAATGAGTCTAAGGGGACCTCCAAACAAAGGATATTAAGGTTAAGAAATAAGTTAAAGAATGGGACTTGAAGTATCTAACCAAACCCGCGAAGAAAAGTCGAAAAACGGAATTTTCAGAAAAACTAAGTAAGGGGCGCGCTGGGGTGTGTGGTACGCCGCTCTGGGATAAAATTTTTAGTACATAGGCAGCAAGCTGGCGCTCCCAAGGGCGTGCCACGCTGGTTTTGGCCACTTTTCAAAGTTGGAAATTTTCTTAAGTCCCAAGGGTGCCCGGGGACGTACCAAGACGATTTTTGCCATGTTTCTTATACAACCACGAGTATATACATGAAATGAGTAAATTCTTATATTGGTATGATAAAATTACTCGAGAACGAATTTGGCATCAAAATGATGGTTTTACCCTTGTGGTCAAAATGGGTCATACGTGGCTAGAATCACTTGTTTTGAGGATTGAGGCTATGAATATGAATAGCGTGAGTGGGAATATTGTTGTAACGCGTATGTAATGAATTCAACATGAGTAATTATTGATTTTATTGGGTTAAGTGAATTGGGCTCAAAAAGGGCCCAAAATGAGAAAGAAAACATGGGCCAAATGACCCATTCTTCCATTGACTAAGCCTCACATTGCATTAAATGCCAAGAGTGGCTAAGGATGACCCCAAGACCTATAAAAAGGGGCCAAAATCAGATTTTATTCATTTGGAACTCTCATGCCTTTTAGATATTTTCTCAAGCATATCTCTCAAACCCTAAAAGCTCAAAGACAACTTTTGGAGCAAGATCACCATTTCTCAAGCTTAGGTAAGTGATTATTCTTATGGATTAACATATTATATGCATGGGAGAGTATTTAAATCATGTTGGTTATGCTTGGAGATGTTGAATATGGTGCTTTGTGTTTTTGGTAAAAGATGTGATATCCATGGAATTGTAACATGAATTATGACTTGTGACTTTGATGAAAGAGCATGGTATGGAGAAAATATGAACATGTATGGTGTTATTATGTTATTAAACTTGTTATTTTCACATAAGTGTAAATTATAGGATTTTGGCCGATTTGTTGTTGTAAGGTGTATTAAGGTAACTTGATGGAATCATTGTGATGTTGTGGTGATGGAGAAGTGTAAAGTATGGATTTGGTGTGACATGCTAGTGGTTTATGTTGTTGTGGTCAATGTTGGGAATATTGTAGGATTATTGGTATAATGAATTTATAAATGGTATTGTTGGTGTGATAGTTTCACACATGGTATTGTCAAGGGGGAAATGACATGTTAAAGCCAAACATGTGACTTATTGTTATTGTATGCCCTTGTAAGGTAGTTGGTGGTTAATGTTGGCTCCGTTATGTATTTGTGTTGTAGAATGAAACATAAGGAAGGAGCGGGACTATTGTATGCGCATTTAAGATTGTGTATTGGTATTGAAAAGACAAGGTATGTAAGGTTACTCTTTCCGTATTTTTCTGCAGCATATAGTGAACACCTTGTTGTGGTACTTACCCATTTTCGAAATGTCCTAAGGCATCTCGTTTCAGGTTATCATCTCTTGTTAATCACATATACGTTACTCTTGGTCTATTGTGATTCATGAATCACATAATTATGAACATGGTTCCAAGTTCCAAAAATGTTGTAACTACCAAAAGAAACTGTTTCAAGGGACGTGACGACGTAAGGATAATCTATTCATTCTTAAGCCGCATATTCCTCATTCATTAGTTATTGTTGTTCATGAGTTACATAATAATGGACATGTTCCAAAAGTCCCAATCATGTTGTGTTCTTGAGCTTCCAATAATGTTGTGGCTATGTATATACGTTAATCTCTCATAATTGATTGTATCAATCTTTCATAAGAGGATGACTCAATCCCTCGCAAGTACGTCTCTCAAAAGTAAGAAAGAAAGTAATGCATATTTGTTGGTGGTTAATGATTGAGTATGGGTGGCAGCTTTGAGGGCAAAATGCCTAGCTCAAACCGATCCCAGAATTGTTAGATCAGGGGGCAGTCCTAGAGGCATAAGCCTAGCTCGGACCGATCCTGACAGGGGGCAGCTCTACAGGTAATAACCTAGCTCGAGCCGAACCTAATATGTTGGTATGAGTGGCAGCTTTAGAGGCCTAATCCTAGCTCGAGCCGATCCCAATATATATTGATTTAAGGGTGGCAGCTCTAGGGTCAAAGTCCTAGCTCGAGCCGATCCCAACATAACGTTATGTTATGTTAAGACCCACTGATCAGTTGGGGCCCGGGTACGATATGATATGAGCGATGAGAAATAAACAATAAAGAGAAGAACTTAATTTATGTAAGCTACATGGTTCCACATATACAAATCGATGGGTTATTCATATTGACTATCCTATTAAATTTTGATTCTATTGACGTATTTATGACAGTTTCTTATGGCCTTACATACTCAGTACATTCTTCGTACTGACCCCTCTCGGGGAACTTACCTTACTTGCTGCAGGCGCAGGTACTAGTAGACCTCCACTGTAGGTTGCGGATCTTTTGCAGACTTTTGGTGAGCTCCAGTTGGTTCGGGGCTTCCTGAGTTGCTATGTACATTTATTTTGGTATTGTATAAGAGTATAGAGCGGGGTGTTGTCCGGACTCTAAGTTTGTCATAGTTATGTATTTCAGCTAGAGGCTTTTGTAGACATATGTGGGTATGTGTATGATGATGAAAGAAAGAGATGTATGTCCTTTTGACTCGATGGGCCCAACGGCCAAGTTTCTTTAATGTATATATAATGTTCCATGATATTCGCACTTAGCATTGCATGTCTTTACGAGGTGGTGATGAATCTTATGGTGTGCATATGATTGGGCATGAGTAAAGATTGGTTCTCTCGGGCCTTGTCTGCTTCGGGTGCCAGTCCGGCCCGAATGGGATTTTGGGGCGTGACATAATGAAATTGCTTCAATTGTGACAAAGTTGTCCACAAGTCTTCTGATTGTTGGGCTACAAAGAAGGGCAAAAAAAGGACCAAGTAAACATGGCTGAATCCAAATAAGAAATGGACAATCTGTGTGCTATGCTCTCGGAATGCAATTTAGTTGGAAATCCTAGAGAGTGGTGGATTGATTCAGGTTCCACCCGCTACGTGTGTGACAACAAAGAACTATTTGCATCATATGCTCTGGCTCAAGATGATGAGAAGATATTTATGACGAACTCCGCAATGACAAAGGTTGAAGGAACATGCAAGTTGCTTGAAGATGACATCAGGCAAGGTGGTGACACTAAACAATGTCCTTCATGTTCTTGAGTTGCGAAAGAACTTAGTTTCTACTTCACCTATGACTAAGAATGGATTCAAATGTGTATTTGTTTCTGATAAAGTTGTAATAAGTAAGGGTGAAGTGTATGTAGGTAAAGGTTACCTCACCGAGGGCCTTTTTAAAATCAATGAAATGAATCTTGATATGAATAAATGTTCTGGTTCTTCTTACTTACTTGAGTCAATTGAATTGTGGCATGAACTTTTAGGACATGTCAATTATAAGACCTTGCGAAAACTGATTAGTTTAGAAGTTTTACCTAACTTTGGGTGCAGTAAATCAAAGTGTCAAACATGTGTTAAATCTAAGTATGCTAAGAATCCGTATAAGTCTGTTAAAGGGAATTCAAATCCCTTAGACTTAATTCACACAGACATTTGTGATATGAAGTCGACACCATCTCGTGGTGGGAAAAAATATTTCATAACTTTTATCAACGATTGTAATAGATTTTGTTATGTTTATTTGCTGAATAGTAAGGATGAAACAATAGAGACAGTTAGGCAATATAAAACCGAAGTTTAAAATCAGTTTGATAAAAAGATCAAAATGATAAGAAGTGATAGGGTTGAAGATTATGAATCTCTTTTTGTGGAGATATGTTTGGAAAATGGAATTGTCCATCAAACTACGGCCCGGTACTCACATCAATCAAATGGAATTGTGGAAAGGAAAAACCAAACATTGAAGGAAATGATGAATGCCTTACTTATAAGTTCAGGTTTACCGCAATACTTGTGGGGGAAAGCTATCCTTACAGCAAACTGAATATCCAATCGAGTGCCCCATAGTAAGACAATCTATTCCATATGAGAAATGGAAAGGAAGAAAATCCAACTTGAAATATTTCAAAGTGTGGGGGTGTAACACCCCGTATATTTCCAATCCTACTTGATTGTATTAATATTTATGGAATGTAAAGATGATAATGTTGGTGTATTATACATTAAATTGTGGGCTAAGTTAATTTTGTGATTTGGGCCCCAAATGAGGCCCAAAATGAAGTAAAAGACATGGCTCAAATGGGGCAAAAGACCCATTCTTCCATTGACCAAGTAAACACGTTAAACGTGTGGCTAAGGATGATTAGGAAGGGACTATATAAGTCAAGAAAAATCATATTTTTATTCATAAAAGCACACATGCCATTTTCTAGATTTTTTCAAATATTTCTCTTCTCCCACAAACCCTAAGGCAATTACTTGTTGGATAAGATCAATATTTGGTAAGCTTTGGTAAGTTTCTATTCTTATGGTTTACTATATTATACGCTTAAGATGATGTATAAATCATGTTGGTTATGTTGGCACAGTGTTGGGCAATCACTATGTGTAAAACAGTGTACTTTTTGCTTAATCGGTGAAGGGTTTTGCCTTCTAAACAATGAAGTGGACTTGTGGTATTGAAGGAAGAGAGTTTGGTGTGTTTAATATCAACATGTATATGTGGTTATGTCCTTAAATTGTTTCCTTTTTGGTTTATAACACGTGGCATTGTTATTGTGAAATTGGTCATGGATTTGGTGACGTATTGAAAGGAAAGTGTAGTTTTGGTGTTATTTATGTGAATTGTGGAACCATGAATGTTAATTGGTATCTAATATGATCTAAATTATGTAAATAAAAGCTTACTTATGGCCTTGGACCATTTATTACACAAAAAGACCCCAAAAGGACCCTTTTTGGCCGATTTGCGCATCCGCTCCCGTAGACGAAGGCACCTGCGGGCGCAAATGCCAATGCAGGTGCCCCTGGAAACTTCCAAGGGTCACCTGTGGATTCATTTCAGCCACCTGCAGGCGCAGGTCACCCCAGAAAGTCATTTTGTCTGGTTTTGTCTCTCTTTGATCCCCGAAGGCCCCTATACACTTTTTGGATGTAATTATCAACTTATGATGCCTTTTTAATGACTTTAAGGGGTCGTATGGAGGCATGTTGGATTATATTAATTATATATTGTTGTTCATATGTTGTTATGAGGCAATTTGATGGAGTAAGTGTGACGAAATGATAATGAGGGAGCGTAAAGGGTAAACGTGGTGTGAAATGCTATTGGTTTATGATGTCTTGGTCAATGTGTGGAATCTTGTGGTGTTGTTGGTATGATAATTCATTGGATTGTATTGTAAGGGGTGAAATGATGTTATATGGCAGTCATATAACTTGTTGTCATCTTGTACACGTTTAAGGCAAGTAGTTGTTAACGGGAACTCCATTGTGTATTTGTGTTGTAGAGTAAGACGTAAGGAAGGAGCTGGACTATTGTGTTCATATATAGGCTTGTGTATTCATACTTGTAAGTGAAGGTGTGTAAGGTTACTCTTTCCGTATCCTTCTGCAGCATGTAGTATTCACCTTGTTATTGTACTTACTCATTTCCGAAATGTTCTAAGGTACCTCATTTCCGGTTATCATCTATTGTTAATCATATATACCTTATTCTTGATCTATTGTTATTCATGTGCCACCTAATTGTGGACATGGTTCCAAATTTCCAATAATGTTATATTCAAAAGTTCCAATAATGAATTGATCATCGAATGAACTATTTCAAAGACTAAGAAGTGAGGTAATGAAGTATCTATTCTTGGGTGGTATCCCAGGGGTTAAAATACCTAGCATGGGTCGATCCCAATATCTCGGGTGGTATCCCAGGGGTGAAAAGAACACCTAGCATGGGTCAATCCCACTACCACGGGTGGTATCCCAGGTACAAAAGAAGAGCCTAGCATGGGTCGATCCCGAAAACTGTTGATTACCCACTGATTAGCTTGGGGACCAGGCATTGTAAGAATGGAAGGATGAGTAGTGAATGAAGAAGTGAGTGATGAACGAATAAATGAGCGTAAAAGTAAAGAAAGTAATCCACGTAATGTACATATTTCCACGCATATAGAATGATGACTTGTCCATATTGGTTATTCACTTATATTTGATTCCATCGAAGTATTGATGTATCATATAGTTTCTTATGGCCTTACATACTCAGTACATTCTTTGTACTGATGTCCCTTGTGGGAATTACCTTACTTGCTGCAGGCACAGGTACTAGTAGACCTCTACAGTAAGCTGCGGGTCATCTACTGATCATTGGTGAGCTCCAGTTGGTTCGGGGCTTTTCGAGTCACTATGTACATTTATTTTAGTATTGTATATGTGTATAGAGCGGGGTCTTGTCCTGACTCTAGGTTGGTTATAGTCAAGCATCTGTAGAGGCTTTGTAGATGTTGTGGGACAAATGAAGGAAATGTAAAGAACATATGTTTTGTCTTGATGGCCCCAATGACCAAGTTTCATAGTTATCCTGTACTTTCCATGACTTTCGCTATTGGCATCTTATATCTATTGTGGTGGTGATGTTTATTGAGTAGCATGCGCAGGAGTGTATGAGAATGGATATTGGTTCTCTCGGGCCTTATCGGTTTCGGGTGCCAGTCCGCCTCGTTGAAATTTGGGTCGTGACAGGGGGTGTCTAGTCAAAGTCCCAATTCCTATACCCAAAAGGTTGAAATTAGGACCAAAGACTGTTGGCTGTGTTTTCATTGGATATGCTACAAACAGTAAAGCATGCCAATTTTTGGTTCATAACTCTGAACATCCGGATATTCATGATAATACAGTAATGGAATCAGATAATGCTGAGTTCTTTAAATACATTTATCCTTATAAAACTAGACATGAATTATCTAGTGAAGGGTGTAAACGATCTAGGGATGAACCAAGGAATAATGTACATCATGAAGAGAATCCAAGGCATAGTAAACATCAAAGAACGTCTACTTTCTTTGGATCATAATTTTGTAACATTTCTTCTTGAAAATGAGCCTCAAACATTCAAAGAAGCAATGTCGTCTACGAACTCATCCTTTTGGAAAGAGGCAGTCAATAGTGAAATTGATTCAATCTTAAACAACCATACTTGGTAGTTGGTTGATTTTCCTCTAGGAAATAAATGTTTAGGTTCTAAATGGATCTTCAAAAGGAAAATAAAAGCTGATGGTACTATTGACAAATACAAGGCAAGACTTGTTGTGAAAGGCTTTAGACAAAAAGAAGGACTTGATTATTTTGACACATACTCGCCAGTAACAAGAATAACGTCCATTCGGATGTTGGTTGCATTAGCTGCAGTATATGCTCTTGAAATCCATCAAATGGATTGTAAAATTACATTATTAAATGGAGAATTGGAGGGAGAAATTACATGGAACAACCTGAGGGTTTTGTAGTTCCTGGTAAAGAAAGGAAAGAGTGCAAACTTGTTAAGTCACTTTATGGACTAAATCAAGCACCCAAACAGTGGCATGCAAAGTTTGACCAAACCATGTTGGCAAGCGGATTCAAAATAAATGAATGTGGTAAATGTGTTTACATTAAAGACACTCGAAATCACAAAGTCATTGTTTGTTTGTATGTGGATGACATGTTGATCATCAGTACAGACATTTCTGACATAAATGTGACTAAACAAATGCTTGAGAGAAAGTTTGATATGAAAGACCTTGGAGTTGCTGATATGATCTAAGGAATAAGAATTCGTAGAACTCCAAAAGGATTGGCATTGTCATTGTCTCATTATATTGAAAAGGTACTTGCTAAGTTCAAGTATTTGGATTTCAATATTGCCAAGACTCCATTAGACGTGAGCTTTGTACTTCAAAAGAATAAAGGTGAAAGTGATTCACAATTGGATTATGCAAGAGTGTTAGGAAGTTTGATGTATATCATGAATTGTACATGACCAGATATAGCATGCGCTATTAGTAAATTGAGTTAGTACATGAATAATCCCAATCAAACTCATTGGATGGCAATGAAAAGAGTTTTGGGGTATCTAAAACATACTCAAGACTTTGGTTTGCATTATAACAAATATCCAACGGTAATTGAAGGATATAGTGATGCAAATTGGATCACCGGATCGAATGAAGTAAAATCCACGAGTGGGTATGTGTTTACTCTTGGTGGATGATCAGTCTCTTAGAAATCATCCAAACAGACATGTATTGCCCGCTCTACTATGAAATTTGAATTTATCGCATTAGATAAAATTGGTGAAAAAGCTGAATGGCTCCAGAATTTCTTGGAAGATATTCCTTATTGGCCCAAACCATTGGCAACAGTATGCATATACTGTGATAGTCAAACGGTAATAGGTAGGGTAGAGAGAATGATGTATAATGGTAAATCTCGTCATATAAGACAGAGACATAATACTGTTAGAGAACTTTTCTCTAGTGGAATTATCACGATTGACTATGTGAAGTCAAAGGATAATGTGTCGGATCCACTTATAATAGGCCTATCTAGAGAAGAAGTTGAGAGATCATCGAAGGAAATGGGTTTAAGGCCAAGGACAAGTCATCACGGCGGTAACTCTACCTAGTGGACTGGAGATCCCAAGAGCTAGGTTCAAGGAGATCAAACAAAGTTGTGAGTGACGGTTTAACATTGTCAACTAACTCAATCCATTCTCATAATGAAGACAATGTTTAGGAAACAAGGATAAGGCTTATGGTTGAAAGCTTTTTAATGGTTTCTAAGTTTGGTAGGTTTGACTAAATTGTTTGATCTATAGGATTAAATGTTTAGGAATCACCTATGTGAGGGTAAAGTGGAAGCCGCTTCAAGGAGAATGATAGTAAAGGTCTATTATCTAAGCTCTTATGAAACCAGGTTATTTTCATGGCTGAAACGAACAAAATTATGAGAACCATAAATGGTCAAAGGCTGGTTGTGTGACTTGTGTTGTCTAGATGTACATTAAAGTTCGACGGTTCAAATATATCATATCTACCGATTGAACGAGTGCATCTGATGTAGGTTCACTATAGAAAGTTCAAAGGGAAACCTACTTATCCAGATGCAATTAGTCTTTGCTTGTAGATCTCCACACTTGTCCATAAATTTTATGAAATAGCCATTCCTCATTCATGTGGGGGATTGTTGGGTTCTAAGTGAAAATATGAATGGAAAATAGAGGGAACAAATGGAGGGGAGTGTGAATTGTGTTTTCACTTTAGGGAAGTCAAGTTCTCCCATATTGGTGGGAGAAAGGAACTTCTTAGTGTTTAAATATGGAAACACTCCTTCACGTGGATAGTGAGGCAAGAACAAGACAAGCCTCGCGCCGTCATCATCGTCACTCACTCGACTTCGGATTTGGATTTGTCAAATGATCGATCAAGAGATTATCTTTTTGGACAAAATTCATTTGAAACTCAAGAATTAGTGAAGTTTTAATCCAAAAATCCGATAGGAAAATTTTCTCCATTTGCAGACGCACTTGGCATGTGCAGACGCATGCCACAACGCACCTAGAAGGGACATGATTCTTCGAGGCACTGTTTGGTAATGGATACGTGACATACGCGTACACCTGGCAACCTGCGGACACAGGTGACACGCAGAAGCTTCTACTTTGTGCTATTAAGTGACCTGTGGGCGCAGGTGGTTGCGACGTTCCAAAATAGTTTGTTTTTCCATGAACCGTTGATTTCTTTCTGAAGCACCACCTTTTGGCTATAAATACCTGAATTTTTCATCAGGTAAAGGCACAAAATTTGTAAAACAAAAATATCTCTTCTTCTTAAAAACATAAGTGTGATCATCAAATCGTTGAGTGCGTTCTAAGTTCAGCAAATTTGAGGTACCACTATTTGTGGAAGTGAATCATTTTATCCTGGGAGGATATATTCCATTAACCTCGGGTACTTGAGGGGAAAAATTTCTTAAGGACACACCGTGAATTCGGTGGACTTGATTCTACATTTCTGTTTCATCTCTTTTCTTTATGGTTTTGCTATTTTCCAGAAAATAGTAGAAACTTCATTTTGATAGTTCATAGTTGTTGAACTTCTGTTTGAAGTTGTTTGAACTTATTTGTTGTTCTTGAACTTTAAGGTTGAAGTTCTTATTGTTGAATACATATTTTGTACCCGGAATACAACATATACAACTTAGTATTAGTATAAAACTAAATGCTTAGATGTTGGAACTTTGACTAAGCTATCTTGATTTAAAAGTCCTTTTTATGTAATTGATTAACAAATGGAGTTTTTTGTACTTTCTTTTGAATATATATTTCTACATGTTTAATGTGTTAGTACGATACAATTAAGACCTATTTTTGAAAAGTCAAAGTCATAATATTCTATTATACTAGTGTATATTGTCGAAGTTGAACAAACTATGGTTACCAATTACCATACCGAAAAGTACCAAAATTGAACTTCAAAATACCAAACCATACCAAATTAATATGATATGGTAATTATATAGTATTTTTAAAAATCGAATATCGAAATTACCGTACCGAAGTTTCAAATACCATACCATACCATGCCCACCCTATGAGCGGGTAGTTTGATTGCATTTGAATATGAACTGCTCTTTTATTTTCTTGGAGAATTAATTGTACATGAATAATAATCCATAGAAGTAATCTTTTCAAGGATAAAAAATATTTTTTTGAAAAAAATAAATACTTATTTTAAAAAGTAAAGTATTTGGTCAAATTTGTAATTTAATATTTTTGAATAGTGAAGGGATTACTTTTAATGAATTTTCTCCGAGAAATAAGTGCTTATAACTTTCATAGCACAAGATCACCATAATTTTTCATAAAATTAATTATTAATAAATTTCTTTTTTGTAATTTAACTTTGAAAAATAGTTGTTGAAAATAATGATCAAATATAAATTATTACCAAAAACACTTCTTAAATGATTTAGCCAAAGACAAACTAAATTTTTTTTTTTTTGGCAATTAAACAACTTTTATTAATTACCAGTAACTTATTACAATCCAGGGATGAAGCAAAACTACTTCACCCCTCTCAGAATTCCTACACAACCACCTGTACCTTCTCAAACCTACAGAGAACAAAGAAACTCAAATCAATTCTTATTATTTCTAAGTCTAATGCATTGTCCAGTCTTCACTTCACGTAGAATGGCCTCTCGAGTACGGCTAGCATTTTGAAAAACTCTGGCATTTCTTTCAATCCAAACTTTGTACACTACTACAACCAAACTAGCCTTCAATACAAGGCCTCTATTCTTCAATCGTTTAGCCTGATAATTGACCCAAACCCATTCCACCTTCCATTCTTCTATCACATGTGACCCATATATCCAATTAATTATTTGCTGCCAAATGTCCTTTGTGAATGGGAAATTGAAGAACAAATGACCAACAGTTTCATCTGCAGAGTGACAAAAAACACAACTTCCATCTGCAATAATGTCCCACTTGACCAGCTTATCTTTGGTTCTCAATTTGTCATGTAGTGCAAGCCAAAGTATAAATACCTGCTTAGGTTCCGCAACATTACCGCACACTAGATTCTTCCAGGGAACATCCACCACTTCCCCTCTAAGTATTTTGTATGCAGTTGCAACCTTAAACTTATCTTTATGAATTATATGCTTATTAGCAATAATAGGCTGCAAGAATTTCCTCATACTAAATGCCTTTTCAATCATCCAGGAGGCCTATTGAGGAACTCCATATCCTTAAGTCTATTACTTTTTATATGCCAGGTAATCCAGAGTTTCTGCTTATTCTTACTCAGTGCCCAAAGTAGTTTACAAATAGCCGCTTGATTCCATATTTTCAAGTTTATAATGTTTAATCCTCCTGCATCTTTTGGAACACAAACCTTGTCCCATGCTACTAAAGCTCTTCTAGTGATGCAAGCTTGTACAGACCACAAATAACTCCTACATGTAGCCTCTATAAGTTTGATAACCCTCTGTGGCAGTAAAAACAGTTGCGACCAATACGCTTGGACCCCAAACAAGACTGAGCGAATCAGTTGAAGTCTACCGGAGTAAGACAACCACTTATCCATCCATGTATTAATGCGTGCAGTGATTTTATCCACCAGAGGTTTACATTATAAAGTGTTAAGCCTCCTAGCAGACAGAGGGATCCCTAAATAATAGAAAGGTATCAAGCCCACCTTATAGCCCAACAAAATTAATATTTCAGTTCTAACAGAGTTACATACTCCACCAAAGTACACTTGGCTCTTCCTTAGATTTTCCTTCAACCTAGAAGCATCCGATTTTTTTTTTGAATTTATCTCTCACCAGTTTCATTGACTTCACATCACCCCTCATAAACAAGAGTAAGTCATCTGCAAAACACAGATTTACTATACCTATTTTTTTGCACTTAGGATTATAGTAAAACTCAGGCCGACTCTGCAAGGTAGCAAGACACCTATTCAAATATTCCATTATCATTACAAACATATAAGGTAAAACGGGGTCTCCTTGACGTAAATATCTCTTTGCCTATATAGTAGTGGAAAGACCCCCATTTATCAAGAATGTGTAGGTTACAGTATTTATACATGTCATTATCCACCCAACCATCTTCTGTAGAATCCCAAACTCCTTTAAAATCTGCTTTATGAAGAACCATTCAATGGAGTCGTATGCCTTTTGAAGATCTACCTTAGTCATACACCTTGGAGATATATGCTTTATCGTGTATCCCTTAATCAACTCATGACTCAGTAGTATATTATCTGTTATAAGCCTATTCGGGATAAATGCAAATTGAATCTGGCCAATTACATCATTCAAGACATCTATAATCCTCTTAGACAGAATTTTAGAAATGACCTTATCTATGGTTGTACAACATACTATAGGTATGTAGTCTTTTACATTATCAGGTTGTCTTATCTTCGGTAACAAAGTAATAACAGTGTTGTTAACAACCCTGAGTAATTTGTTAGATTGGAGGAATTCTTGGATAGTTATGAATAGGTCATCCTTCACCACCTCCCAAGCTTTTTTGAAGAATGTGGAATTAAATCCATCAATGCCTAAAGATTTGTTCTCCTCAATGTCAAACAAAGCTGCCTTAATTTCTGCCATTATGACCTCCTCACACATTTTCCTTTGCTATCTACCAGTGATACCAGGTCCCTGTCTCATCACTGCTAGATCAACTAATGGTAAGCCATTTGTTTATGAACTAAGAAGTCTTTTGTAGTATCTTAATATTTTATCCTCTATTTCTAGGTGAGTGTGAAGTATTCTTCCATCCATTCCTTTAAGCACAGTAATAAAGTTTTGTCCTGCTCTGCTTTTCATGTAATTAAAAAAGAAAGTGTTATTTCCATCACCTGAGTTTATCCAGTGAGCTTTTGATTTCTGTTTGTATATTCTTTCCTGAATGTCCATCTATTTTTGCATCTCCTGTTGGCAGCTCTTTTTCTGTTCTACTAGTTCAGGTCTGATGGTATCCGTAATCTACTTTTGAACACTTTGAAGATGTTCCTGTGCTTCTACCAGTCTTCTATCTACACTGCCTATCATACTCCTTCAATGCTTTGAGAGGATCTTTACATAGTTTATGTTTCTGCCATATCTTGTACATTCCTGTACCTTGAATATCAGTTTTCCAAACTTTTTGCACCACTTGAAGAAACCTTTCATCACCGGCTATTACATTCAAAAATCTAAACGGCTTTCTTTTTTGGAAACTATCCATTGAGCACTCCTTATAAATAGAGAGTGGTCAGAGAAATAATTTTCTTTAAAATCAACAGTCCGCTGGCCATACTCTCGCATCCATTTCTTATTTTCCAAAGCTCTATCAATCTTACTCCATAGGCATCTGTTGGTCCAAGTATAATATCTGCCTATAGACTTCATATCGATCAAGTTGAGTTGATCACATATTGTTTGAATTCCCTCACTTCTGCATATGAGACTGGTTGACCATCTTTCCTATCATCATAGTTTAGGGGGGAGTTGAAGTCTCCACAGACACACTATGCGTCAGATATATTACATCTGAGTCTTTGCAATCCTGCCCATAGTTGTTTTCTTTCCTCACCACAATTACTACCATACGCTACTGTCATCGTGCATTTGAATAAGGTCCTCCTTTCCACCACTTCGCAATGAATAAGTTGTCCATAACCTTCTATAATATTGACATTACCTACATCTGCTTTCCAGAGAAGCCAAATTCTACCGTTAGGAGCAAATAAATAATTATGAGTTGAACTCCATCCTGTATCTATTCTAGTTATATTGTCAGCAAAATTATTCATCTTTATTTTAGTTTCCAAGATACCAGCTATACTAATTTGATGTTGTCTCAAATATTTACCCAAATCCCTTTATTTAGGAGGCCTATTAGGCCTCTCACATTCCAAAAGATGCATTTTATTGAGATAATTGGCAACTCCCCCCTCCTCAGGAGGTCTTCCAGAGTCATATAATGCCAAAGATCCTATAGTTAGTGGTGATAATAAGTTTTGCATAGCCATGGAACTACTAGCAGTTTTCTGTTGAACTACTGTAGCATAGGACAAGCTACCTGCCCTCCTAGTCCCTCCCATTTAAGTAAATTCTTTTTCAGAATTTACTGAGGTAATCTACATTATCTCAGCTTATTTTCCCTTTGCTTGTAATGAATTTTGCTGATCACCTGTATGTACCCCATTTTGTTTAGTAGTAATACCTGTCTTCCCCACTAGCATTTCCTGTCGCTCCTTTCCTTGTGGCAACCATTTCTGAACTATATTCTTAGGCGTTTGTGGGTTTCCCCTAATCTTCTGGCCAGGTTCTTGAGGTTGCTTGTTCCTGGGAGGCTGGACTTCCTCCTTCTTGCAGATATGTCCAATTTTCATACATTTTTGGCAGAACAAAGGCTTCAAATCATATTCAACACATTAGGAGAAACTTCTCCCTGATGGCTCAAACACCTCAATTTTATCCAGAATATCCCGTGAGACATCTATCTCCACCAGAACTTTAGCAACTGATACTCTTGTCTGATTCTTAGTGCACTTATCCGCAAATATTAGTCTACCCATTCGGCTAGCTATCTTACTTAATAGAGTTGCACCCCAACAATTTAATGGTAGATTAGGCAATCTTACCCACAACGACATAACTCGTGGAAAGTCTTGCTGGAAATCAAATGTAGGTGTCCATTCCTTTAAGATCAAAGGCTTACTGTTCAATATATATGGACCCTCATAGAGAACCTCGTTCTTGTTATTTTTGCTTTTGAACTTTGCTATATACCATCTCTCATCGTAGAGGTAAAGCTCAGGTGCACTTACCTTATTCCAGATGCGTGCAATGTAGTTGGTCATGTAGGTAAATCTAGGCTTCTCCCCCATTACAAAACGTACCAAAGCATTTTCCCAATCTCTGGTTTGGCAAGCAATCTCGCTCTTCTCTAATTGAACCACCGCTTTTCCATCTATTACCACTGGAGGGATAAAGGAGAGAGACATACCATTCACTGCAAGTCGATTATTCGAGAATAGTCCTGACCATGCCTTTGTATCCTCCTCCGAATTTAGCTTCTCCATCCCCAGCTCCAACCTTCTCTTCGCACTGCCCTTCGTCCCCTTATTCCCCAGCTGGAAAATTATTCACCACCTCTATCTCTTTATTCACATCTGACCTATCATCCCCACTGTTGTGTTTCCCATATTCCTCTATCTGATCTTCCAGTCCTTTCTCCAGATCTAGTTTGTTGTTAGTCCCAGTTCTAGCACCAGTGGCCTCTAATACCTGTTGTACTAAGCTGTCCGTTGCCATTTCCATCTTCCTAGATCATCCCCGACCTCTCTTTGCCATGGTTTCCTTCGAAGGTGCACGTTAGCATAGGGAGCTAAACATATGCCGATGGTCCTTTTAAATGATCAATTATTTAATATAGCAGTGGGACAAGCCAAAAGGAGCCACAACTAACTCTTTATTGTGCCTTTAAAGAATAAAACGATATTGATGTCTTTTCTAAATTCTCAGAAAAATAAAAATTTAACTTTAAAAAATTCTCGGAAAGATAAAAATTTAACTTTTGAAAATTTGAGTTCCAAAGCGATAATTTAGAAACATTCGTTAATAGTTCAACCGATCATTTTAACTTATAGGGCCTCTTTTTTTACTTTAGACTTTTCATAGAGTTTATTTGATTATTTATAATTTGCGAGTGTGGATGGCACTTGAATCAAAACTAGTGACTTAAATTCACAGGTTGATCAAAGTCAATATTTTAAGTAAATGGATTTGGATGAATAATTTGAAGATTTTAATATGTTTATATGATAATTTTTGACTTGTCTTTAAATTTTGGTTAGATTTGAGATGAATCAGACGGGTTTGAAACATATTCCTCATAAATTACAATTCAAGAAAAAGATATTGAACCTGCCCCCCCACTTGTTGCATTGGTGGTCAAAATAGTAATTTGATTGCATGATTAGGTTTGTATTATTATTTGTAACTCATATACGCTGGTTTATCAAATTTCAATTCTGTTTGATAGATTTTGGATCATTTTGTAGTGCTTCAATATTTGTAGAATTTCATTAGTATCACACGATAGCAATTACAAAGTTTGATCCGCAAATGCGATAATATTTTACTTTTAGTTCTATTTTTTTATAACAAAAGTATTATCATTTGCCTAATTTTCTTATTAATATTTTCCCATCTGTCCTTACTAATATAATCTTTTACTCAACAATTTCTTCTTTCTTTTTTTTTTTTTTTAAAAATAATCCTTAATTCACCATTTACACTTTTGTGAAGTTCATTTCTCAGATTAAATAATGGGCTTACACTTTTGTGTAAGAAATTACTTTTGGGGAAAATTAAAGAAAATGTATAAATTTTTGGGTAGTTCCATTAGTTTTCTAATAGTGTCAAACAAAAATATGGAAGTTGCTTAGTATTAAATACTTTAAGGATGTATTTTGTTAACTATGGTAGTTCAAGGATGTAGCTTAAGTTTTGGGTATAGTTGGAGGATGTGTTTTGCTGAAAACTCGATAAATTTCTTACACAAAAAATAGCCCACTTCTTCTACTTCTTGCTTATTGTTGGTTTGTTGGTGTTTTCTCTGTCGTTGGAATTTGTTTGTTGTTGAAATTGTTGTTTGTTAGTTTTGCCGGACTTCAATTTAGCCGGAGCTTGGAGCTCACCATTAATGACGGAACTCAAGAAAAATGGAAAGATGAGGAAAGGGGTTGTGGGTGGTAGAATAGTGGGTTGTAGAGGAGTTTGATGGTGGTGAAAGCTGGTTGCTGGGTGGAGAAAAAGACGAAAGCGTAGAATAATTCTCATTGGTGATTATATAACTAAGCCTAATTGAGCTTCTCTATAAATTGGAATGAAGAGGACTAAGTTAAGAGTCACTTGAATTTCTGCTTCAATATTTGGCATATATTTATACACCATTTATATAATATCAATACATTAAATATACATTACATAACTATTTATATAATATTGATACACGTTTCTACACCATTTGATACAATATCGATACATTATATATATATATATATATATATATATATATTACATAACTATTTATACGATATCGATACACGTTTATACATCATTTATACAATATCGATATATTACATAACTTTATACAATATTGGTACATTACATATACATGATGGTTTTTCTATTGTAATTTGTTTTGTGGCTAGTACATTTTTCGGCTATAGTTGGAGGATGTGTTTTGCTGAAAACTCGATAAATTTCTTACACAAAAAATAGCCCACTTCTTCTACTTCTTGCTTATTGTTGGTTTGTTGGTGTTTTCTCTGTCGTTGGAATTTGTTTGTTGTTGAAATTGTTGTTTGTTAGTTTTGCCGGACTTCAATTTAGCCGGAGCTTGGAGCTCACCATTAATGACGGAACTCAAGAAAAATGGAAAGATGAGGAAAGGGGTTGTGGGTGGTAGAATAGTGGGTTGTAGAGGAGTTTGATGGTGGTGAAAGCTGGTTGCTGGGTGGAGAAAAAGACGAAAGCGTAGAATAATTCTCATTGGTGATTATATAACTAAGCCTAATTGAGCTTCTCTATAAATTGGAATGAAGAGGACTAAGTTAAGAGTCACTTGAATTTCTGCTTCAATATTTGGCATATATTTATACACCATTTATATAATATCAATACATTAAATATACATTACATAACTATTTATATAATATTGATACACGTTTCTACACCATTTGATACAATATCGATACATTATATATATATATATATATATATATATATTACATAACTATTTATACGATATCGATACACGTTTATACATCATTTATACAATATCGATATATTACATAACTTTATACAATATTGGTACATTACATATACATGATGGTTTTTCTATTGTAATTTGTTTTGTGGCTAGTACATTTTTCGGCTATTTTTTTTGTAAAAATATAGCTATATTGATTGTAAACTAATTACTTTATGGGTGAAAATCATTTACACCCCCAACTTTACTTTTAAAATCAAATTTCCCCCTGAACGTTAAAGACAAATCATTCTCCCCCATTTATCCTATGCATTGCCTATTCTACCCTTGCCATTTTCAATCCTTCATTTATGTATCATTTTTTAATATTATATATAATTTTTTTAATACATGTATTTATAGATTTTATTTAAGTTCATTAACATTACAAGTAGAATAATCCTTTTATAAGTTTGTTGCAAAATCTAATGATAATTTTTTATGATTGTTATTTCAAATATTACATGCATTATATATGTATATATGTATGTATGTATTACGTGCATGCATATTTAAGTGTCGTTTATCTCTTATTCTTTATTTTACATAAATAAACAAATTGTGATTGTCATTAATGAATTTTTTTCTAAATTGTAATTAAAATTTATTTACAATATATAGATAATATTTTAAGAAATTTTATGAATTATACCTTTATTTTTATTACTTATTTTTATATTTCTTGCATCGAAAGATATTTATAAGGCTATCAGATTATAGATTCCATTAATATTAATTTTGATTCTTTTTTGTTTGTGTTTTTTTGTTTACTAAAGATTGACACTAGCTTATATACTCCACCAATATTTACTTTTTTTTTTTGACGATATTAATATTTTTAATAGATTTATATATATATATATATATATATATATATATATAATGATATTAAAGAAGTAAAAAAGAATAATAAAAGGTTGATAATGTAAGGGTAGGATAGACATTTTAAAAAGTCAATTAGAAAAAAAAGGGGAGAATGATTTATTTTCAAAGTTGAAGGGGGAATTTGATATTTGAAGTAAAGTTGGGGGGTGTAAACGGTTTTCACCCATTACTTTATTGTATATATATATGAGAAATTATCCCTTATTTTTTCTCATAGAACCTTGCAGGGAACGACTTTTTGCACGGTATGAAATTTTTTTGACGAATCTATTAATTTTAAAAATTAATTAAATAAAAAATATATTGCAAAAAAGTAGTTTAGTGAAGTTATTATTATTAATAAATAAACTTTAAAATATTATAAAACATTTTTAAAAAGAAGATAAGTAATATCTCAAATCATGTATGGGGTAAAATCAGTACAAGCACTCATGGCAAGATCAAAATTGGCAACTTGGGCACATGACGCTACAACGGATGCTATGTCTACGAAGAGATCTTTCTCAGGGAGTTCATGGCAAAACATCCTCTTGTTAAGGATAAAGACAATAGCCACTCGTCACCATCAGTGACATGACATAAGAAGACAAATAGGGGATAAACGTGTCAGGATATCCAGAAGCGCAGACGAGTATGTGCAGAGCAGAACCCTAGGTGGATATGAGCTATCCCACTAATGAAGCAGATACCTGTCGAGCCCCCATAGGCATTAGTCCTTTAAGGCACTATTTTCAAATTATCATTGACCAAGGCCTAAGATCGTAAATTATAAATAGTCGTCCTTACTCACTTGTAAAGGGATCTTCTCCCCCGCTCTCTCGATCAATACAATAGTCCTTACTTGGTCTCCAAGCTTTTCTTTATTTTCTGCATAGTTAGAAATTTGTTGATAGCTCACCTAAGTATCTTGGGGAATATAGTTTAGCTCTCAGCTGCTCTCATGAACGACCTCTGCACTGTCAAACTCATTTGTTTTATTTACTAGTTATGTTCTTTTCATAATTAGTTAATTCTATTCATCAGTAGTAATCTAATCGCTAGCAAATCAAATCTAAAATAAGGTTGAATCGTAACACATGCTCTTGATTCACTTACAAATTTAATAGTATCAAATCCACGGTAAATAGTTTGGTACCCACCGTAGGTCTAGAGCAACTGTGTGGGTTTAATCTTGTTTGTTCTTTGTGTTTTGGCATATCTATGCTAAACTCATGGCAAAAAATGAAGAGCGGACTAAGGATGAGCTTGCGGCTCAGGAAGCAACAAGGATTCAACCTCTGGGTGTGATCGGCTCTAGCAGTCAGATGACCCATCATGGTGAAAACAGTACACTCTTCAACATGGACTTGACAAATTGAACACTCAGAAAAGGGACCTCAACCACCTCAATAAGGAGGAAGAAACAGAAGCTTGTAGGGTGGCTAATCTAGAAAGCCTCCAAAAGATCCTTGAAAGCTTTGTTGAAAGTTAGAAGAAGCAAGTGGCCAGAGTAGAAGCTCAACGAAGGAGAATGGATGAGTTTCAATGAGGTCTAGTCCAAGGAACTCTAAACTCCTCCAAATAAAATAAGGAGGATGACGATGAAGAGTTAGAAGACAGATATAAAGAACACATAGCTAGAAAATCAGGGGGTAAGCCTGAAGTTTCAGCCCTTTCACTAACATCTGTGGTAGAGTTGTTAAGGAAAGAGATAAAGTTGCAGTGTATAGAGCTCCACACTCGCATGAACCACATTGTAGGAGTCCTTCCAGTGGCTAAAAGGAAAGACTCAAAGAGCTACACTAAAGTACCCTACAAGGCCAACACGATGACCAGATCCATACCCAAAAGGTTTAAAATGCCGAATATCACCAAATATGATGGGACTACTGACCCTCAGAAACATCTTACAGTCTCTACAATAGCTGTGAATTGTCACAATTTGATGATAGAAGAGGCCGAGTCGGTGATGGTCAAGAATTTTGGCAAAACCCTATCAGATGGAGCTCTGATATGGTATTCTCTTCTACCTAAAAATTCCATTGATTCTTTTAACATATTGCAAGATAGATTTCTTAGGGCTCATACTGGAGCTATGAAAGTTTGGCCCCAAAGAGAATATATCTTCAAGATAGAGCAGGAAGACACAGAGTTGCTCCAGGAGTTTGTTGACAGGTTTCACAAAGAATGGATATAGTTATCATCATTGTCGTGCGAGTGGGCTACTGAAGCCTTCACGAACAAAATGAATCTCAAGAGCTCAGTCACTTTATTCAAGTTAAAGGAGAGTTTGACGGAGATTAAAGCCACAACATAGGCAGAGGTGCATAATCGGTACGAATCCAAGATCCTAATCAAGGATGATTGTAGGCATATCGTGAGAAATACTCCTCGAGCATGGAATAAAGTAAAGATTGAAAAGAACTGATGACAATTGAGGGATAAGTCGACTCGAATGACTAGTAGGAAAACTCAAAGAAATCACCTCAGGGCAGGTATGCACTCTACAGAACTGACTCGAGAGCGGGTTCAAGCCGGCTTATCGGCCCTTACTTTATGGTCTCTTTTCGTCATGAGAAAAAAAGACTTCTAGTGAAGGAGTCTATAGGTTAAAGAATTGAGGAGGCTCATGGTATACACCATCGACAATGTTCCCCCTCTTTTGGAGTATTGCTTCACCATTAGCTGAGGGGAACTAGTGTCAGCTATTCGAGACATCAAGGGGATAACTTCCTGAGACCTATTCATATCGGCCCTGACCCTAGAAATAAGAATGAGTAGTATGAGGTCCACAGGTCACATGAACACGATACTGGGTACTACAAGCACCTGAGAGAGGCAGTGGATGAATTACTAAAGGATGGACACCTGAGGAAATCTTAAGCGACTATGCTAAAGACAACTATAGGAAAGGTGTTGAAAGGATCAAACAACCAATCAATTCGAGCGCTCCTCAAAAGATGATAAATTGAGAGCCTCGTGTAAAGCAAAAAATATGTAATCGTTCCTTTTAAATTATTTTTAACTGCTTGTTTTCTCTCTTCTTAGGATTTGACAAGATCTTTGGAATGAATCTCTCGCTCTCAAAGGGAAGGACTACCCCTTAGCAGAGTTAAGACTGAGTGCTTGCAATCTGTGGCACTATGGCTGTAAAATAACCATTGCAGCAGAACCCGACTGCAACCAGCCTGGGATATTTTAAAAACCCTCTTTTCTTTTAACCCTCCCCAGTCTCCTTTCCCCCTTAAAAAAACATCCAGAATATACCCCACATCTATAGCTATGACATTTCAAAGGCCAAGCTTCATGAGGAAAATTTTGAGGCACATTTGGAGGGAACCCAACATGAGAAGATGCTTGGCACTTAGGAGGCAACTATCTCCTCTCAATAGCAGCATGTTCCGTGTGTGAGGTAGGTTATGGTTTTTATTTGTAGCAATTAAATTTGGGTTGGATTCATATAACTTTAATAATAATGTCGAGAGTACTCATGTATTAGGCATGCGGGCACGAGTTTTGGAAGGACGAAAACAATAATAAACTGGTTAGGCTTTACTAAAATGGTTAACTTTGTTGTACCCCATTGTTGTGATATTTGTGGTGTCGAATGGGGTGAATCCGGTAGAAACCTAGCCTAAATGGGTTAAATATTGTGGTTTGTATATGTGTGGTGAGTTGAGGATGGTAAAATGAAGGACTAAGTCATAACTAGGGCGAGATTGAGGGTGCTCTTAGCGAATTGGACAATTACGCCCTGAGTTGAGAAGGGTTAACGAAATGTAAAGGGAGAATAGGGGTTAGTAGTAAACTAAGAGAGTTTAATCGGCCTATGAGCATAATAAAAAGGATAAGAAAGTTAAGGGATGACCTAGTAGCAGGGTAAGTCGAGTAAGGTAAGTGTGAAAATCCCGATAGAGTATCTAGTACGGAATTTGAGAGCAATGTGCGAAACATGAGCGTGGGTTGTAGATAAAATGAGTCAATGACGACTTCCTAGTAGAACTATCACAGTCTCGTAAAAGGTGTGAGTTTATGTAATTACATAGATATATGTGCCCGAGTATATGTTTGGTAATAAGGTTAATGTCTTGTGCTTGTATGAGAACCAAGGAATTATAATTGCCCTTGGGCACTTTGTGCGATTATTGATTTCATATGCATATCCATACATATTGATGAGGATGGGTTGGTAGTGGTGATGATTATGATGTAATATACATCACGATGTTCATGATGTTGTTTGTTGATGAGTTGATGATATTGTTGGTTATGTTGACATTAATCATGATGTTTATGATGTGGAATGTGATGCTGATGAGATTGAGGAGAGAAAGAGATAATGTGCACATCTTGAATACATACATTCTTTCATGTGCATTGCATGTCTGATTATATTTTTACGTTGTTGTTGGTTCCTTGAGTGGACCGGCTCTTTGATAATGCCAGGTATGTTCTGTGTTATGTATGATATTTTCCCTCATGTATATGGCTTGTAGGCGAGATGTACAGTAGTGTCCCCCCCAAAGGGGATTGGTCAACGTCATAAGTATGGAAGGGTTGTAAACCCCATAGTGCATTATATTAGTAGAATATCGAGGTAGTTTGGCCAATTAGTGGGTAGCTTCAAGACCTAATTTTGGAAAGTCGGTAAGTCAATCTAGAGTGGGCTAGGAATTGCGTAAATTGGAATAATGGGTGAGGAAAATGTTTAGAAATATAGGTTAGAGAGAATTGTCAAAGGACAAAGATATAAAAAAATATTAAATGGGAGGTAGGTCACAAAGATGCTAAAAATGTGGTACTAATAATTTCATAAGTTGGGGATTAGAAATCAAAATCTTATTTGATGTTATGATTTCTTCCTATTTGATATAAATGTTATTTGTTTCTAACCCTGGTCGATTGATGATACCTACCCATACGTGTAGTTATACTGATGCTACACTTACGATATCTTATAATGAGGATATAGCCGTCGTGCAAGTTAGTTGGGGTTTCTGTAGCAGCGACGATGATCACTCTACAATAGCTCCTTCCATCTCTATTGTCACGCCCCGAATCCCAAAGAGGCGTGATTGGCACTCGTAACCGATAAGGCCCGAGAGAACCAAGCTTTGCTTCTATTCGTTCATATACATGTCATAAGAAACACCATCACCAAGTAAGGACTTAAAATGCTAATAGCGGAACTCATGGGACATGTGATATATATATATATATATATATATATATACATATGTGAAACTTGGCCGTTGAGGCCATCAAGTCAAGACATCATGTGTCACCTTACATCCATACACCCACATACATCTACAAAAGCCTCTACCAAATGCATTTACCAAAACCAACTGAAAGTCGGGACAAGTCCCCACTTTATACACTATGTACAATACCAAAACATATGAACAACTGTGACTCGGAGAAGCCCCGAACTAACTGGAGCTCACCAATGATCCGCACATAATTGGCAGCTTACTGGGGAGGCCTAATAGTACCTGCGCCTGCAGCAAGTAAGGTAAATCCCCCAAGAGGGGTCAGTACGAAGAAAGTACTGAGTATGTAAGGCTAAAATGAAACTGTATAATACATAAATATTTCAATGAACTCAAATGCAATGAATAATCAATATGAATAAGTCAACGTCTGCACTTTGGGAACCATGTGTATTGCTTTCATTACTTTCTATGTATCTTTACTTCTGTACTTATTCATCTTTGACTGTGCTATACTGTACCCGGGCCCCAACTGATCAGTGGGTCTTTACATAACGTAACGTTATGTTGGGATCGGCTCGAGCTAGGCTTATGCCTCTAGAGCTGCCACCCTGGGTTCGACTCGAGCTAGGCTTATGCCTCTAGAGCTACCACCCATAAATCAATATAGCAGGTTTGGCTCGAGCTAGGTTCTTACCTCCAGAGCTGCCCCCTGTCAGGTTCAGTCCGAGCTAGGCTTATGCCTCTAGGACTGCCCCCTGATCCAACAATCTCGGGATCGGCTTGAGCTAGGCATTTCGCCCCCAAAGCTGCCACCCATACTTCAACCACATATACATTACTTTGTTCTTTACTTTGAGATTGATATCTTTACTTGTGAGAGATTGGTACATTCACTTGTACATTACTTCTTTCATTACTTTTGAGAGATTGATACTATGATAATCACAACTTTATTTGAAGCTTTGGATCAATAATCAATGAGTGAGAGATATGTGAATAATCATTATTGGAAACATAGCCTTATTAGAAACATAACACCATTGGAACCATTAGACAATAACAAATGAACAAGATACATGAGTATAACCACCATTGGAACTTTGGAACACAACCTTATTAGACTTTTGGAATACTATCAATGAATATGAGACATGTGGTTCACAACTGCTCAATGAATAGGAGACATATGAGTACACTAGTCAACTACCGGATACAGAATACCTTAAAGCTTTTCGGAATCAAATGAGTACTATGACAACGTGAACACCATATGCTGCAGAAGGATATAAAAGAGTAACCTTACATACCTTTACTTCCACGTATAAGTACACAAGTCTATATATGAACAAAATAGTCCAGCTTCTTCCTTATGTTTCACTCTACAACACAAGTACATAACGGAACCAACATTAACCACCAACTACTTTACAATGGCATATAACGACAATAAGTTACATGTTTGGCTTTAACATGCCATTTCCCCTTTGATAAAAACCATTGATGAAATTATTATTCCAAAAATCCCCCAATATTCCATACATTGACCAATACATGAGAATCAATACATTTCACCACAACACTTCTTACACTTGCTTACCCACATCACATCACAAAGAATCCATCAAATTACCTTAATACACCTCATAGCACATATCGGCCAAAATCCCACAATTTACACTTATATGAAAATAACAAGTTTAATAACAAAATCATACCATACATGTTCATATTTTATCCATACAATGCTCTTTCATCAAAGTCACAAGTCATAATTCAAGCTTGAATCTCATGGATCACAAATCTTATATAAAAACACAAAGTACCATGTCTACCATTTCCAAGCATAACCAACATGATATACATAATATCCCATGCATATAATATGTTAAACCATAATAATAAACACTTACCCAAGCTTGAAAAGTGATGATCTTCTCCAAAAGTTGACTTAGGGTTTTGAGAGCTAAAGGGGTTCTCTTGAAATTTTCTAAAAAAACATAGAAATACATGTGTGTTTGTAATGGATAAAAATCAGATTTTTACCCCTTTATATAGGCCCTCAATTTCCATCCTTATCCACTCTTATGGCATTTAATGTTGGGTCTAGAAGGTCAAATGAAAGAATAGGTCATTTGAGCCATTTGGGCCATGCATTTTATTCCATTTTTGGGCCTCAATTTGGGCCCAATAACACATTTCAACTTAGCCCACAAATATTCATGCATAATCTATCATATATCTCATGTTTAAATAATTCCATAATGTCACGACAATATTCTCTTACGAGATTCTCATTCGTCGTCTCAATCACAAAAATAGAAATTCTAGTCGTCCATGGCTTCATTGAACATTTATGATACCTACTTGTGTTTCATGATTTTATCATGTAGGGGTATGTAGAAGTGTATTGAAGTATTTGAAGCTTTAACAATGCTCAAAGAACTCCAAGGAACCAAAAGAAACCATAAAAGAATCGACGTAGCATTGCGTTGCGAAACGGGCACGGAAGGGCACAATCTTTGTGCCTTGCACCACTAGCTGCAAAGCAAGCTTGTGGCACAGGAAATGACACCCCTCAGAATCAGAGGCTTGCGCCACACCCCCTGAAATAGGGAGTGGCGCAAGTCTTGGTACTTTGCTGAATTTTTCGGCCACTTTTTCCAACACTTGCATATCATCCAATACCCTATCAAAACACTACAAAATACTTACTTAGTGATCTTAATCATCAAGTAAACATGAATCCAAGTCACCAATTGAGGTTGGAATGTGTACGGGGTATTACACAAATGATCTACGAAATCACAAAACACCTCCTACGAAGGTCTAATCGCACATATTAGGTCCGATATCAAATGTTTCACCAATGACAATATAAAACACATACTCATGGCATCTCAACACCTAGGTAGATATAACCCCAAGGTATCAAGTGAGGTTAGAAAAGTACGGGGTGTTACATCTATTCTGCATGGATGCTGTATCATGGACTTTCCTGTTCCTTGTCTAGTGCTCTTGTACCAGTTTAGGCTAGTTTTTAGGGATTCATTGTTGATTATCTTCCACGTTACTTTCACATATCAAATTTATTAAACTAGATTTATACTTATGATATAAGCTGGATTTATGGGTTGAAAGAAGGATTGTTTTAATTAAATGACAGAAATTATCAATTAAATAAATTATTTTAACATTCGCATTGTATCCAAGTACAAGAGAAAATATCGAGTAGAGTCTTACAGATTGATGTGTTGACGTCCACGTCAAATTCGTAGGAGGCTACAAGGCATCTAGGAATCTGTTTCACTTTCTTCTCTCCTATCGTACTATTCTAGTGTTGTCTCCTCGAGTTGAGTCCAATTGGTATCTAGCAGATTCCAATTGGTATTTCAACCATCGCAATTGGGACTAGTTGGTCCCAATTGGTATCTCTCTCATAGTTGAAAGGTTGGAATAGGGTATTCCAACTAGTAGAGGTCAATAAGAAACGTAGGTGTCGAATTATTATTTTGAGAAAAATTTTCTTGATATTGTATTAAAATGTTGGTGCTTTAAATATTTTGTTGTGGTATGATAGAATGCGTCGTGTATTATTTATGTGGATGTTTATTGTTTGATAATACTGTTATTGGGTTATTGGATTGTCAAACTCCTTAAGTACAAAAGGCTATTGTGTATGTTGATCATGTAATTTGATTTGTATTATGTGTGCTTAAAGTACCTAGGGATCACAAAGATCGGTGTGATCTTGAGGTGTATCTTCATTTATGTGTCTTAAGGCATGTATCATGTCTCCGGGATTTGGAGTATTCCTTAGTATATATCCAAATCCCGATGAACTACCTAGGTGGCTTGATGTTTTGGAAGGAATATCATGTGGGATGTGGTACTTGAGAGGAAAAGAAGGTAAAAATGTGCTAGAATTAATTAGGTTGAAGGATTAGTTGTATTTACGATAGTTCGGGTCACGATTTTATCATGCTAGACCTTAAAAACTATGGGACGTGAGAGTTAGAAACTGCAATAGTATTAAGGGGATGGCATAGTGTGAGAAAATACCTGGGAACAGTTAGCCAAAAAAGAAAAAACGAAACCACTGGAGGTTACAGCTGCAACATTTGATTTTACTGCTGTAGCAGCTCCAGGTAGTAACCTGCCAACTTTTCCCCTATTTTGTGATTTTTCAAATGTTGCAAAGCAACCCTGTATTAGGAACAGTTTAAGATAAAATTCATCTCCATCACATAATATACGCTAAAACAATTATTATTAAAAGTGCGAAAATGATAAATGTTTTTAAAATGCAAAAAAAAAATAAAAAGAGTAATTGCTTGTTACATGCCCCAAATGGGGGCATACTAAATCCAAATCAATATATAAAAAGGGTGGGAGAACATCTAGCTGGTGGCGTCATCTCCGAGGCTTAAGACATCCGAACCCTCCTCCTCCATTCCGCTAAGGAAGGAGAACTCCTCGGCATACTTCCTTGTTAGCTTTAGGAGCTTCTTGGGGGGGGGGGAGGAGCTACTGAACATGCCTTGAACTTCCTTTCATATCCTCACTAGCATGCAATCCAGGGAGCGATGCTTCTTCTTCTCCTTATCTAGCTCCTTTCGAAACTCAGCATAGGCTTGGGGAGGATCCATGGGAGAAGTCGAGCTCGAAAGGGCCAACCCAGGAGGGGGAAGATGAATCCTCTCTAAATAATCCTTCACAGAGCAAGGTCAGCCTCCTAACCATTGAGATATGCGGTAGCTTGAGTAGTAGGGGGAGTTCCAGACTACTCAGCCCCGCCAGCCTTGCTACTTCCACCCTCCTCTCCTACCTTCTTCTTCTTCTAATTGCCTCCCTATATGCCCCTGGTCCTCAGAGGGATGAATGGCATATCGCACTCCTCATAGGTATCACAATCCTCATTGGGCACATCCACCCTTTTCATAACTCGACGATTAAGAAAGTTAAGAAAAGATCACTTGGCCACCTCTATCGGTCATGAAAATACCGGCACTTAGCCATAATCTGTCCCCACATTTATTTTGATCCCCATAAGAGCATAAGCCACCACCATAGCCCGGTGAAAGACCACGTCGATCACATTTCCCAAAGGACGAATCCTCTGGGACACCAGCTACAACCATAGTCTAGCCTTTGCCAAGAAGTGGGTACTCTAGGTCCCTATAAGGCCGAACCATTTCATCTTCCCCTCTTGACCCTCCGGTGCTAAAATCCTAGCCGCCCACTTCAAGTCTGACTCCCGAACTGCCTCAAAAGCAACATTGGAGGATTTTGGGACCCCTAAGACATCATTAATGATGCCTGTATCCACCGAAACTTTCTTACCTCTAATGCAGATGGTGGGGTGGGGCACAGACCAATCTATGATCGGGAGGATGACATAAAACTCCCGAACCAACTCCATCTTGCACCGCAAGACAGACTTGGGCGCCTCATCTTCCACGTCCTTCATCATAAAACCCCTCTCATGGAGGAAACCCCTCATGATCAAGCCCTTCTTAAAACAGTCATAGCTGGCAGTGTCGAGGAATCGTAGGCAGTGTTGGTTTTTGGCCAGGATAATCCTGTAAACACCACAAAAACCAGGTTAGAGATCATATCGGGGTGCCACGGAGGAGTGAGGGGGGGGGGGAAGTTGAAACTGTAAGAAAATAACACTTTGGGAGGCTATTGTCAGGTATCGCCGCAATAGTTAATTAACTACTACAGCTGTACCGCTGCAGTGGAAAAGTTACCGATGTAGCGGTTCATCATCTCCAACCCACCAACCTCCCTTCCCATGGTGGATTTTTGACTTTTCTCGTTAATTTAAAGAATTAAAGATAGATCAGGATTGGTAAAGGTGTATGAACTATTTTACACTAACATGTGAGTGTATAACACTCGATTTTACCCTCAAATCACTCAAATTCATTAGGGAAGATGACCCTTTATCTCCTACCCCTCCCATGGCTGAAATTCACCATGAACTATCTCAATCTTACGCCCAAGATGCTGTAGGAGAATTGTATACATAAGATAACCTAATATGCTCATTATTTCATTCAAGAACACCAACAAAATTCAAATTTCAAAACTTGCACCAAAAACCATTCAAAAATTCTCTGTTCTAATGGAGTTTCTATGATTCTACAATGACAAACACGTTAATAAAGTAGTAGGGAAGAACAAAATTACCTTAAATTGAAACTGGGGGGAGATTTCATAGAGGAGGTTGAGAGATTTTGAAGTAAGAAGTAAAAATGAGGGAAATAAAACATTTTCCCCAATTTGAAACTGCCGCAAACCACTGCTGTGGTAGATTTATCGCAGCAGAGGCAAAACTTTTGGTTGTCTATTTTTATTCTGACTTTTAATGCATTAGAGTATGGTGCGACCTCTGATCATTTGAAATAATTGTCATAGAAATCTGTAACTTCCCCCACATAGTTCTTATAAGTCGGATAAATAAAAGGTAAACCGGTGCAAGGACTTGCTAAAGTGTCAGGATAGGCAGTACATAGTTCTGTAAATAATTGAAAATTATGGTAAGCCAACCCAAATTATGGAAAATTAAGGTCATTTCCCTGCAGAGTATTGTAGGCTAAATTCCCTTAAGTAGTCATGCCAGGGACTTGTAATCCCTACTTGTGGCCATTCGGGGATGAACGGTGGGTAAATTGATATCTAATGTAACTACCTAGTACGTTGTTACATGTGAAAATGCCCTAGAAAATTTTTACAATGATTAAAATACTCTTAATAAACTTGGGAAATTATTTTGAGGGGAAAGGACGAGGCCCAAAAAGATTAGGCCAAACAACCCAAATGGGGATTGGGCCGGTCTGCAGCCTACTGCTGTAACGATAGGTTAACCGCTAAAGAAGAACCTGACAGTAACTAGCCTGGGATATTTTAAAAACCCTCTTTATTTTAACTCTCCCCAGTCACCTTTCCCCCTTAAAAAAACACCCGGAATAAGCCCCACCTCCATATCTATGAGATTTTAAAGGCCAAGCTTCATGAGAGCAATTTTGAGGCACACCCGACGGGAACCCGATAGGAGAAGACTCTTGAAACTTGTGGGACAACTCTCTTCTCTCAATAGCAACATGTTTCTTCTACGATATAGGTTATGGTTTTTATTTGTAGCAATTAGATTCAGGTTGGATTCATATAACTTTGATAATAATGTCAGGAGTTCTCATGCATTAGGCCTATAGACATGGTGTTTGGAAGGATGGAAACGATAATAATCCGGTTAGTTTTTACTAAAATGGTTAACTTTGTTATACCCCATTGTTGTGATATTGGTGGTATCGAATGGGGTGAATCCGGTAGAAACCTAGCCTAAATAGGTTAACTATTGCAATTTATATGTGTGGGTTAAGTTGAGTACTATTAAAAAAAGGAGTAATTCACAAGCTAGGGCGAGATTGAGGGTACTCTTAGCGAATTGGATAATTACGCCTTGAGTTGAGAGGGGTTAACGAAATATAAAGGTAGAATAGGGGTTAGTAGTAAGCTAAAAGAGTTTAGTCGACCTATGAGCATAATAAAAAAGGTAAGACAGTTAGGGGATGACCTGGTAGCAGGGTAAGTTGAGTAAGGTAAGTGTGAAAATCCCGATAGAGTATTTAGTAAGCAATTTGAGAGCAAGGTATGAAACATGAGCGTGGCTTGTAGATAAAATGATTCAGTGACGGCTTCCTAGTAGAACTATCATAGTCTCATAGAAGGTGTAGGTGTACGTACTTACATTGATATATGTGCCCGAGTATATGTTTGGTAATAAGGTTAGGGTCTTGTGCTTGTATGAGAACCAAGGAATTATAATCGCCCCTGGGCACTCTGTGCGATTATTGATTTCATATGCATATCTATACATATTGATGAGGATGGGTTGGTAGTGGTGATGATGATGATGTTATACACATCATGATGTTGTTTGTTGATGATATTATTGGTGATGTTGACATTGATCATGATGTTTATGATGCGAAATGTGATGCTGATGAGATTGAGGAGAGGAAGAGATGATGTGCACATCTTGCATACATACATTCTTTCATGTGCATTGCATGTCTGATTATATTTTTACGTTGTTGTTGGTTCCTTGAGTGGACCGACTCTTTGATAATGGTGGTAGTGTATGGTAATAAAGCATAAATGCCAGGTATGTTCTGTGTTATATATGATATTTTCTCTCATGTATATGATTTGTAGGTGAGATGTACAATAGTTTCCTTCCCCAATGGGGATTGGTCAATGTCATAAGTATGGAAGGGTTGTAAACCCCATAGTGCATTATATTAGTAGAATATCGAGGTAGTTTGGTCAATTAGTGGGTAGCCTCAAGACCTAATTTTGGAAAGTCAGTAAGTTGATCTAGAGTGGGATAGGAATTGCGAAAATTGGAATAATGGGTGAGGAAAATGTTTAGAAATATAGGTTAGAGTGGATAGTAAAAGGACAAAGATACACAAAAATATTAAATGGGAGGTAGGTCACAGAGATGCTAAAAATGTGGTACTAATAATTTCATAAGTTGGGGATTAGAAATCAAAATCTTATTTGATGTTATGATTTCTTCCTATTTAATATAAATGTTATTTGTTTCTAACCTTGTTCGATCGATAATACCTACCCGTACATGTGGTTGTACTGATGCTACACTTACTATATCTTCTACTGAGGATATAGCCAGGGTAAAAGTTAGTTGGGGTTTCTGTAGCAGCGACGACGATCAGTCTACAACAGCTCCTTCCATCTCTATTCTGCATGGATGCTATGTCATGGACTTTCCTGTTCCTTGTCTAGTGCTCTTGTACTAGTTTAGGCTAGTTTTTGGGGATTAATTGTTTATTATCTTCCACATTACTTTCACATGTCAAATATATTAAATTAGATTTATACTTATGATGTTTGCTGGATTTATTGGTTGAAAGAAGGATTGTTTTAATTAAATGACAAAAATTATCAATTAAATGAATTGTTTTAACTTCCGTATTAAATGAATGATTAGTTAGTTAGGGTTCTCCTATCTAGGGTGGGTGTTAGGTAGGTGCCCGTACGATCTATGGATTGGGTCGTGACAAGTGGGTATCAGAACACAGGTTACCAGTCACCTAGTACAAGAGCAAATATTGAGCAGAGTCCTCTAGATTGATGTGTTGACGTCCACATCAAATCTGTGGGAGGCTACAAGGCATCTAGGAATCTGTTTCACTTTCTTCTATTCTATCGTGCTATTCCAGTGTTATCTCCCCGAGTTGAGTCCAATTGGTATCTAGCAGATTCCAATTGGTATCTCAACCATCGCAATCGGGACTAGTTGGTCCCAATTGGTATCTCTCTCATGGTTGAAAGTTTGGAACAGGGTATTCCAACTAGTAGAGGTCAATAAGAAATGTAGGTGTTGAATTGTTATTTTGTGAAAATTTGCTTGATATTGTATTAAAATACTGGTGCTTTAAATGTTTTGTGGTGGTATGATAGAATGCGTCGTGTATTATTTATGTGGATGTTTATTGTTTGATAATACTGTTATTAGGTTATTGGATTGTCAAACTCCTTAAGTACAAAAGTCTGTTGTGTATGTTGATCGTATAATTTGATTCATATGATGTGTGGCCAAGGGACCTGGGGATCACAAGGATTGGTGTGATCTTGAGGTGTATCTTCATTTTTGCGACTTCAGGCACTCTCATCTCTTGTGATTTGGAGTATTCCTTAGTATCTATCCAAATCCCGATGAACTACCTAGGTGCCTTGCTGTTTTGGAAGGAATATCATGTGGGATGTGGTACTTGAGAGGAAAAGAAGGTAAAAATGTGCTAGAGTTAACTATGTTGCGGATTAGTTGTATTTACGATAGTTCGGGTTACGATTTTATCATGCTAGACCTTAAAAACTATGGGACGTGAGAGTTAGAAACTGCAATAGTATTAAGGGGATGGCATAGTGTGAGAAAAGACCTGGGAACAGTTAGCCAAAAAAGAAAAAATGAAACCACTGGAGGTTACAGCTGCAACATTTGATTTTACTGCTGTAGCAGCTCCAGGTAGTAACCTGCCAACTTTTCCCCTATTTTGTGATTTTTCAAATGTTGCAAAGCAACCCTGTATTAGGAACAGTTTAAGATAAAATTCATTTCCATCACGTAATATATGCTAAAACTATTATTATTAAAAGTGCAGAACTGATAAATGTTTTTAAAATGCAAGAAAAAAAATAAAAAGAGTAATTGCTTGTTACATGCCCCAAATAGGGGCAACCTAAATCCAAATCAATATATAAAAAGGGGGGAGAACATCTAGCTGGTGGCGTCATCTCCGAGGCTCAAGCCATCCAAACCCTCTTCCTCCATTCCGCTAAGGAAGGAGAACTCCTCGGCTTCCTTCCTTGTCAGCTTTGGGAGCTTCTTGGTGGGAGAGAAGTGACTGAACATGACCTGAACCGCCTTCTACATCCTCACTAATATGCGATCCATGGAGTGATGATTCTTCTTCTCCTCATATAGCTCCCTTCGGAGCTCATCATAGGCTTGGGCCAGATCTATAAGAGCTGTCGAGCTTAAAGAGGCCAACCCAGGAGGGGGCAACTGAGTCCTCTCTAAATAACCCTACACAAAAGCAAGGTCAGCCTCCTAACCACTGAGAGATGTGGTAGCTTGAGTAGTAGGGGGAGTTCCAGACTCCCCAGCCCCGCCAGCCCTACTGCTTCCACCCTCCTCTCCTACCTTCTTCTTCTTCTTCTAATTGCCTCCCTATATGCCCCTGGTCCTCAGAGGGTTGAATGGCATATCACACTCCTCGTAGGTATCATATTCCTCCATGGGCACATCCATCCTCTTGCATAACTCGACAATCAAGGAAGGTAAGAAAAGATCCCTTAGCGACCTCTCTCGGTCATAAAAATACCGCTACTCATCCATAATCTGCCCCCATGTTTATTTTGATCCCTACAAGAGCATAAGCCACCACCACAGCCCGGTGAAAGACCACATCAGTCACATTCCCCTAAGGATGAATCCTCCAGGACACCAGCTACAACCATACTCTAGCCTCTGCCGAGAAACAGGTACTCTTGGTCCCTTTAAGGCCGAACCATTTCATATTCCCTTCCTGACCCTCAGGTGCTAAAATCCTAGCCGCCCACTTTAAGTCTGACTCCCGAACTGCTTCAAAAGTAGTATTGGAGGGTTTTGGGACCTCTAAGGCATCATTAATGGTGGCATTATCCACCAGAACTTTCTTACCCCGAATGCAGATGGTGGGGTGCGGCACAGACCAATCTACTATCGAGAGGATGACATAAAACTCCCGAACCAACTCCATCTTGCACTGCAGGACGAACTCAATTAGTATGCCCCACCTAAACACCCTTAGCTGGCCTTAGAACTCGAGAGCCTCATCTTTCACGCCCTTCATCATAAAAACCTGCTCATGGAGGAAACCTCTCGTGATCAAGCCCTCTTTATAACAGTTGCGGCTGGTAGTGTTGAGGAATCGTAAGTAGTGTTGTTGTTTGGCCATTATAATCCTTTAAACACCACAAAAACCAGGTTAGAGACCATATCGGGGTGCCACGGGGGGGGGGGGGGGAGAGGAGTTAAAACTGTAAGATAATAACACTTGGGGAGGCTACTGTCAGGTACCGTTGTAATAATTAACTAACCACTACAGCGGTACCATTGCAGAGGAAAAGTTACTGCTGTAGTGGTTCATCATCTCAACCTGCCAACCTCCCCTTCCATGGTGAAATTTTGACTTTTCTCCTTAATTTAAAGAATTAAAGATAGATCAGGCTTGGTAAAATGTGTATGAACTGTTTTACATTAAAATGGGAGTGTATAACATTCAATTTTACCCTTAAATCACTCAAATTCATTGGGGAAGGTGACCCTTTATCTTCAACCCCTCCCATGGCTGAAATTCACCATGAACTATGTCAATCTTACGCCCAAGATGCTGTAGGAACGTTGTAGACATAAGAGAACCTAACATGCCTATTGCTTCGTTCAATAACACCAGCAAAATTCAAGTTTCAAAACTTGCACCAAAAACTAATAAAAAATTCTCTATTCTAATGGAGTTTCTATGATTCTACAATGACAAACACGTTAATAAAGTAGTAGGGAAGAAGAAATTACCTTAAATTGAAGCCGGGGGGAGACTACACAGAGGAGGTTGAGAGAGTTTGAAGTAAGAAGTTAAAATGAGGGAAATGAAACATTTCCCCCTATTTGAAACTGCCGCGAACCTCTGTTGTGGTAGATTTATCACTGCAGTGGCAAAACTTTCGGGTGTCTATTTTATTCTGACTTTTTATGCGTTAGAGTATGGTGCGACCTCCGAACATTTTGAAATAATTGGCATAAAAATATGTAACTTCCCCCACATAGTTCTGTAAGTCGGATAACTAAAAGGTAAACTGGTGCAAGGACCTACTAAAGTGTCAGGATAGGCAGTATATATTTCTGTATATAATTAAAAATGAAGGTAAGCCAATACAAATTGTGGAAAATTAAGGTCATTTCCCTTCAGAGTATTGTAGGCTGAATTCCCTTAAGTAGTCATGCTAGGGACTTGTAATCCCTACTGTTGGCCGTTTAGGGATGAACGGTGGGTAAATTGGTAATATAACTACCTAGTATGTCGTTACATGTGAAAATGTCCTAGAAAAATTTTACAATGACTAAAATACTCTTAATGAACCTGGGAAAATTATTTCGTGGGGAAAGAACGAGGCCCAAAATGATTGGGCAAAATGACCCAAAATAAAATTGCGCTGGTCTGCGGCCTACTGCTGCAACGGTAGGTTAACCACAATAGTGGAACCCGAAAATAACCAGCCTGGGATATTTTAAAAACCCTCTTTTATTTTAACTCTCCCCAGTCACCTTTCCCTCTTAAAAAAACATCCAGAATAAACCCCACCTCCATATCTATGAGATTTTAAAGGCCAAGCTTCATGAGGGCGATTTTGAGGCACACCCGATGGGAACTCGACATGAGAAGACGCTTGACACTTGCGGGAAAACTCTCTCCTCTCAATAGCAGCATGTTCCGTATGCGAGGTAGGTTATGGTTTTTATTTGTAGCAATTTGATTCAGGTTGGATTCATATAACTTTGATAAAGAGTGATTTGTGTGTTTTAAATATAAATAAAAACAATTGTAATTATGTCGTGGATTGGTTGTGTTGTAATTTAGATTGAGAAAAGATCTAGGATTGCGGTGTTTTGACAATCCAGTTGCGCTTTCCAATCATTCGTCTAATTTGCTTTCCTAAGATACTAGTTGCTGGTTAATTGTAGCTATATTGAGCATTTTTCCAACAAATCTAAGCCTACTCGACTATTCCTAATCCCTATATTTCTATGGTTGTTGGTTAATAGTGAAGTGCATAAAGATATCATCTGTATCAACTAAGCTAGGTCACATGGCATATTTCTATCCTCAGTGACGAATCAATTTCCTTTCCCTATAAGGTTCACAAACTAGCCCTATTTCCTCTTTTAACACTTGTCATTCCCTTTTTCAAGTCCAACAAACAATCCCTAATTAATATTCACAAGGTGATCAACAAACGAATAATTGAAAGCAAGAAGAAATAATAACTCAATAGATGGAAAACAAAATAGATAATATGATTGTCAAACAACAACTTTCATGTTCAACCACAACCCTAGAAATTAAGAGGTTTAGCTAGTCATGAATCTCTTTGGAGGAAGAGATTTCATGAGTTTACAAGATAGAAATTGAAAATAAAATAAAATAAAAGAAATAAATAAAACCTTGTTCTTGAGCTTTGCCCTAACTTTTGGCTTCCCTAAATCAGATGTTTAATGATAAAAAAATGTGGGATGGGGCTTTATATAGAGTTTAGGAACCCTTATATTTTCAAAAACCAATCCCAATCAGGTTAGGAGATGTTTTAACTCGCGCCATAGCCCAAAAGTGGAGATGTGGCTTGAAGAACAACTGAAAATTCTGAATTGTGCTCAAAGTTGTGCCACTCCTTGCTTTAGGAGGTGTGGCGCAAGCTGAAATTTTTTAGAGAATAAGTAAAAGTCGTGCCACTGCTTGGTTTGCAGCAGTGGCATAAGGCCTCCCTCCATTTGCCATTTTTCGCTCGTTTTGTGACGCATTGCGATGTTAATTCTTCCTTGGTTCCTTTTGGTTTCTTGGTGATCTTTTTCTTATTTTTTAAGCTACAAATTCCTCAATACACTCCTATATAATCTAATCATTCACATTATTTAAGCTCAAGATAATACCAAAAAGAGAACAAATGTGAGGCGAAAGATGGTAAAATAATGTGGTTTTTAGCCTCGCATCAACATCCATACATGTGGATGAGAATGGGTTGGTAGTGGTGATGATTATGATGTTATATATGTCATGATGTTGTTTATTGACGAGTTGATAATGTTGTTGGTGATGTTTACATTGATCATGATGTGGAAAGTGATGTTGATGGGATTGAGGAGAGGAAGAGATGTTGTACAAATCTTGCATACATACATTATTTCATGTGCATTTCATGTTTGATTATATTTTTACGTTGTTGTTGGTTCCTTGAGTTGACCGACTCTTTGATTATGGTGGTAGTGTATGGTAATGAAGTGTGAGTGCCAGGTATGTTCTGCATTATGTATGATATTTTCCCTCATGTATATGGTTTGTAGGTGGGATGTACAGTAGTATCCCTCCTAGCATGGTATTAGTCAACGTCATAAGTGTTGAAAGGGTTATAAACCCCGTAGTGCATTGTATTACGATAATATCGAGGCGGTTTGATCAATTCGTGGGGAGCCTCAAGACCTAATTTTGGGAAGTCGGTAAGTTAATCTAGAGTAGGCTAGAAATTGCTGAAACCAGAATAATGGGTTAGAAAAATGTTAAGGAATATAGGTTAAAGTGGATTGTCAAAGGACAAAGATATGCAGAAATATTAACTGGCGGGTAGGTTACAGAGATGCTAAATATGTGGTACTAATAATTCATAAGTTGGGGATTAGAAATCGGAATTTTATTTGATGTTATGATTTCTTACTATTTGCTATTAATGTTATTTGTTTCTAACCCTGGTAGGTCGATGATGCCCACCATTATCTCCTACTGGGGATATAGCCATGGTGCAAGTTAGTTGGGGTTTCTATAGAAGCGACGACGATCACTCTACAATAGCTCTTGTCATCTCTATTCTGCATGGATGTTGTGTCATGGACTTTTCTATTCTTTGTCTAGTGCTCTTGTACCGGTTTAGACTAGTTTCTGGGGATTCATTGTTGATTATCTTCTGCATTACTTTCACATATGAAATATATTAAAATATATTTATACTTCGGATAGTATGTGGGATAAGACTGCCACTTATATCAGGGAGACGACTAGAGAGGTGTTGGGTGTCTCGAAAGGTCGTTCGGGCAAGCACCGAGGGGACTGGTGGTAGAATAGAGAGGTTAAAGAAAAGGTGGAGGTGAATAAGAAGGCTTACGCAAAATTGGTCGAGAGTAGGGATGAGGAGGAGAAGCGGAAGAATAGGGAGGAGTATAAGATTGCTAAGAAAGAGGCTAAGTTGGCTGTTTCGACAACTAAAAATGCGGCTTTTGAAAGCTTATACAAGGCGTTAGAGTGTAAAGGTGGTGATAAAAAGTTGTATAGGCTAGCCAAGGTTAGGGAGATGAGGGCTCGGGACCTTGACCAAGTGAAGTGTATTAAGGATGCAGACGGTAAAGTTTTAGTGGAGGAGGTTCTTATTAGGAGGAGGTGGCAGTTGTACTTTCATAAGCTTTTGAATGAAGGAAGGGACACTAACATTGTGTTGGGGGATTTGGAGCAATCTGATAGACTTCGCAACTACGATTATTGTAGGTGGATTAAGGTAGAGGAGGTTAAGGGTGCTATTCGTAGGATGCATAGAGGTAGAGCGACGGGGCCAGACGAGATCTCGGTGGATTTTTGGAAGTGCACGGGAGGAGCAGGGTTGGAGTGGTTGACTAGGTTGTTTAATACCATTTTTAGAATGACAAGGATGTCGAAAGCTTGGATATGGAGTACAATGATTCCTTTGTATAAGAATAAGGGTGACATTCAAGATTGCAACAATTATAGGGGTATCAAGTTGTTGAGCCACACTATGAAGGTTTGGGAGAGGGTGGTAGAGTTGAGGTTACATAAGATTGTGCCTATTTCTATGAATCAGTTCGGATTTATGCCAGGACGCTCGACTACTGAGGCCATCCACCTCATAAGGGGACTAGTGGAGCAATATAGGGAGAGGAAGAAAGACTTGCACATGGTGTTCATCGACTTGGAGAAGGCTTATGATAGAGTCCCTAGGGAGGTTTTATGGAGGTGCTTGGAGGCTAGAGGTGTTCCTATGGTGTATGCTTGGGCTATTAAGGATATGTATGACGGAGCTAAGACTCGGGTTAGGTCGGTGGGAGGGGACTCTGAGCACTTTCCTGTCTTGATGGGGTTGCACCAAGGATCGACTCTTAGCCCTTTTTATTTGCTTTGGTGATGGATGTTTTGACTTTGAAAATTCAATGTGAGGTGCCTTGGTGTATGCTTTTTGCGGATGATGTAGTTTTGATTGATGAGACCCGTAGTGGAGTTAATGCTAAGTTGGAGGTTTGAAGGAAGACCCTCGAGTCTAAGGGATTTAGGTTGAGTAGGTCTAAGACGAAATACTTGGAGTGTAAGTTCAGCGAGGCGTCACATGAGGCTGAGGTGGTTATAAAGCTTGATACTCAGGCCATCCAGAAGAGAGATAGTTTTAAGTATCTTGGGTCTATGATTCAGGAGAGTGGAGATATTGACGAGGATGTCACTCACCTGATTGGGGTAGGATGGATGAAATAGAGGCTCGCGTCTGGAATCTTGTGTGATAAGAAGGTGCCGCCTAAACTCAAAGGCAAGTTCTACAGAGTAGTGGTTAGACCGACTATGTTATATGAAGCAGAGCGTTGGCCAGTCAAGAAATCTCACATCCAAAAGATGAAGGTGGCGGAGATGAGGATGTTACGGTGGATATGTGGGTATACTAGGAAGGATAGGATTAGGAATAATGTTATACGAGATAAAGTGGGAGTAGCGTCGGTGGAAGACAAGATGAGGGAAATGAGGCTGAGATGGTTTGGGCATGTGTTGAGAAGGGGAACGGATGCCCAGTGCAGAGGTGTGAGATGTTGGCTAGAGATAAATTCAGGCGAGAAAGGGGTAGACCAAAGAAGTATTGGAGGGAGGTGATTAGACATGATATAGAGCAGCTGCAGCTTACCGAAGACATGAACCTAGATAGGAAGGTGTGGAGGAGGCGGATTAGGGTAGAAGGTTAGTAGGAAAGGGGATTCAGTGTTAGTAGATTGGAGAATTTTGTTGCATTAGTAGTGCTTGTAGCTAGAGAATTTGTATTACTTCATAGTGTGTTATTATTTGTTGGATTACTTGATGGGTCCTGTTTATATTATTATTGGGTGTGGTTTTACATTTGGTATCTTGTCCCTTACTATTTCTTGTCTACACTATTGTTTCTTGAGCCGGGGGTCTTTCGAAAACAACCTCTCTATCTCACTTCTGAGGTAGTGGTATGGACTGCGTACACTTACCCCCCAGACCCCATGCGGTGGAAATATACTGGGTATGTTGTTGTTGTTGTAGATTTATACTTATGATGTTAGCTGGATTTATGGGTTGAAAGAAAGATTATTTTAATTAAATGACAAAAATTACCGATTAAATGAATTGTTTTAACTTCTGTATTAAATGAATGTTGGTTAGTAAAGGCTCTCCTATATGAGGTTGGTGTTAGGTAGGTGCTCGCATGATTCTTAGATTGGGTTATGACAGAAAGGAATCTCATCAATTGGGAGATCGAGCACGTGGCCCGAAAGGATGAGCTATACTCTTTTTTCTTCAACCAAGCTTTTTAACCCCAAAGGGGTTTTTGCTCGTAAGGTTTTAAACGAGGTAGAAGTAGGGACTTTTTGGCGAAGAATAGGACAAAAATATTCTGTGGATTATGTACTTGACTTAACGGTCTCAAGGATGCAAATTCATGAATAAAAAAGATCTTCAGAATATTGACTCCTACCTTTTGAATCAAAGGCAGGATTCTCTAAAATCCCTGGCCTAGGGGACAAACCCTAAGCTCAAGTGCACTACGCCATGAGAGCTCAATCATGGGTCCCTCAACTAACGAGACAAGCTCACTCTTAAGTGCACTCGGGGAAAATGGCTCAAAGATAGGGATTCTCGATCCCAATAATGCGCCTTCAAACTCTGATCATCAATGGTAATCCAACGCCTTGAAACTTCTCGAAACAAGAAAAAAAATACTAGGGACTGTTGCATAGGATGGAAAATGGATTTAAAATATCAGACTTGGGACAGAGGTGCATAATTGGTATGAATCCAAGATCTAAATCAAGGATGATTATAGGCTTATCGTGAGCAACACTCCTCGAGCATGGAATGAAGCAAATATTTAGAAGAACCCATAGCAATCGGCGGATAAGTCAACTCGGAATGCCTACCGATGGGGAGACTCGAAAACTCACCTCAGGGCAGGTATGCACTCTACACAACTGACTCAAGAGTGGGTTCAAGCCAACTTACCGGCCCTCACTTTGCTGTCTCTTCTCGTCATAAGAAAGGGGACTTCTAGTGGAGGGGTCTGCAGGATAAAGAAGTGCAGAAACCCATGGTATATGCCATTGACAATGTTCCCCCTCTTTTGGAGTATTGCTTCACCATCAACCCGGGGGAACTAGTGTCGGCTATTCGAGACATCAAGGGGATAACTTCTCAAGACCTATTCATGTCGGCCCTGACTCTAAAATTAGAATCGATTGGTGTGAGTTTCAAGGTCACACGAATATGATACTAGGGACTACTGGCACCTGAGAGAGGCGGTGGATGAATTGCTCAAGGATAGACATCTGAGGAAATTCTTAAGCAACCAAGCTAAAGTTAACTATGGGAAATGTGCTAAGGGAGCAAACAACTAATCAATCCGGGCACTTCTCAAAAGATGATAAACATAGATCCCTCATGTAAAGCAAAAGGTATGTTATCGTTCTTTTTCAATTATTCTTAACTACTTGTTTTCTCTCTTTTTGTGATTTGACAGGATCTCATGAATGACTCTCTCACTCTCGAAGGAAAGGACTACCTCTTAGCGGAGTCAGTACTGAGCATTTGCAATCTGTGGCATGGAGTTCCTTCAGGCCTTCCATATGAAAGGAATTTCATCAATTGGGAATTGAGCACGAAGGACCGAAAGGACGAGCTATACTCTTTTTTTCTTCAACCAAGCTTTTTGTCCCCAAAGGGTTTTTTGCTGGCAAAGTTTTAAATAAGGTAGAAGTAGGGAATTTCTGAAAGAGATTAGGAGAAAAATATTATGTGGATTATGTACTTGACCTAAAGGTCTCAAAGATATAAATTCATGAATTAAAAAGATCTTCAGAATATTGATTCCTGCTATTTGAATCAAAGGTAGAATTCTCTAGAATCCCTAGCGTAGGGGGACAAACCCTAAGATCAAGTGTGCTATGCCATGAGATCTTAATCATGGGTCCCTCAACAAATAAGACAAGCTCACTCTCGAGCGAACTGGTGGAAAACTGCTCAAAGCTAGGGATTCTCGATCCCAATGATGTGATCCCAATCTTTGATCATCATGGGTAAGCCAATGCCTCGAAACTTCTCGAAACAAGAAAAAATATACAAAGGACTGTTTCATATGACGTAAAATATATGTAAAATATCATACTCGGGACACGACATCAAGACAACATCATAATGTTACCTAATTGGTAGGTCTCAATTTACACAAACGCATGGACTGATCATTTGAGATCAAAAAATTTAAGGATGCATATTACACGCCCACGGGATAGACTATATAAGGAACCCTCAAATCATTGTGAAAACACAAATCATCCCCACTATAGAGTCCAAAGTCCAAAATCAACTGAAAGAGGGAACTCATTCTCTCAAAGCTAGGCTCTACAGTTCCTCGAAGACGTTCAGACTTAGCAGCACAACTATTAAAATAAATAGGGAAGTGGTCTTCAGTCAAACTAAGAGTTAACTATGTCCAACCTCATAAATGGTTTTGCAAGGAGCACCGTAAATTAAAAATTAGTTAGCATCTATCTTTGATCATCAACTATAACGGCTCAACACTTTCGAGCTCAGACTTAAACACTACTCAAATGGTCCCGACTAGGGAACACTGTAAGGGTATAACCCTACGAGGATGCTCTCAAAAAAATAAACTACTGCTACTTCGCAGAGAAACCATCTCTTAGGAAGCATGTTAAGTAAAGCCTCAGAGTTAACAAGTTTGAGTCTATTAATCAAGAAAGGAATACAATACAATTCTTTTGTACAAAACATGACAAGTATATTGCCTAAAGAAAAAAGTACATATACTGAAAATGCATTAAGGTCGTACATCAAAGCATTACATAAATTCCTTCTTTCACACCAGTGAACGGGTTACAAAGGCTGCATATTACAAAATCTAAAAGGGGTCTTAGTGTAGGCGCAATATAAACCCAAACTACAAAGCTGCACAGGCTCAAGTATGAAGATCTTCCTTCACCTCGCCAAGTAGTCTCATTTGTTGAGCGACTCTCAGTCACGATGGGGGGTTACTCTTCAGCAAGCGGGTCTGCTGATGAATCTTTATGCTATTACATGACCTGGGCATCCTTAAAGAAGGGTACTCTGCTTGCAAAAGGCAATGCCAGGCATGGAAAGTTTGGGAAAACACTTAAGTTCAAAGGCCTCGAGGAAGGAAACAAAAACCTGCACGAGAAGGGATTGACAGTCATGGTTCATATTCCCAAAAAGATCCTCAAAAAACACATCCATATGAGGGCCTCCCCAGACTCGGGTAGCTACCTCAAGTGTAGTCAAGGGATACCTTTGACCAATGTATGCTCTGTTTGGAGCCTTAGGTACTTTAGATGCAACTCGTCGCTCGGAATGTCACTTGAAAAACCAACCAATATCGAGTCCCAAGGCTATTGAGGAGGGGAAGTCTTATCTTACCACCATTATCTCTGGTCTCACTCATAGTTTTTACCCTACTCTCATCGAGAACCATATCGACATGACTCTAGGTTTTATACAGGGATCAAAGACAAGAATAAGGCAAAAATTCTAGGAAAGACAAAGTACAAATTTGAACGCTGGGATTAAAGAAAGAATGCCATAAAGGAAAGACTTTTTCTCTTTTCCTTTTCTCTCTCTCTCCCTCTCTCTCTCTCTCTTTCTCTCTCTCAATATTAAAGAAGAAAGGTACTTAGTGGAGCAAAAAACTAGGCTTAAAAGGTTACTTCTAATAGTATGAAGATCTTTTAATATGATAAAACAAAAGATTCATGGATGATTTCCACGTGGAAGATAAAACTTAATTTGGTCAAGTTATGAAGTGACGGTTCCTGGTAAACAAAACGTCTAAGCTGGTCTATCTCCTTTTAGACCTGACAGTTTAGGTCCAAGAAAAAGCAGATGAGTTAGAGAATATTTCTCACCTACCAAAATGGCCAGTATTCGGAGGTATGCAATAATTCTTCATACCACTGGGCTGAGTTGAATGAGGCATACCTTGAAAGTGTGGCAGAATAAAGTAATTACTTTGTCGATAGGATTTTTAAGACCCAAACTAAAGGGGTAGGTATAAACAAAGATACGATCGGGCTGAGACAACTTGATACTCTTAGAAGGGTGGGACGCTTCAACCCAATATTCCTTGGCAAGCCAACACAGTCTTTCCAGACAATAGTTAGGTTGCCCTATTTCTCAAGGGAATTCAGTTCACTTACCAATCTGTATTCCTCTCTCGTTCTTTTGCAACTCAAGGACCTGAAGCCCTTATAAAAAATATAGGAACTGACAATTATCTCAAGGTTTAAAGAGACCCAAATCTTTGTCCTTACTCTTAGAAGCATCACTAAATATGGTGAAATAATATGTGAAACAATTAAGGAAGACTCATATAAAATTGTGTAAATAAAAGCTAGATGCACAGAGCGAAGGAGCACGTTGAGATTATAAGTAAAATAACAGGTGACTTACCCCAAAAGGTGCCTCGGGAAAAATGCAGATTTTAAGCCATCTATGTGTTAAAAGGTCGATTAAAGAAGAGAAACGATGTTTTAGAAGCGTGTTGGGGATAAAGGTCGATTAAAGAAGAGAAACGATGTTTTAGAAACGTGTTGGGGATGGTTTATAGTTATCTGTCCGTCTCCAGGGAACTGCTCGGCCGTAATATCTCAAAATATGGAGGAACTATCTATATGGGGTAAAATCAGTACAAGCACACAGGGCAAGATAAGGATAGGAAACTTGGGCTCGTGATGTCACAATGGACACTACGACTATGAAAGGCTCTCTCTCAGGGAGTTCACAACAAAGACGTCCTCTCGTAAAGGATAAAGTGAACAACCACTCATCACCATTAGTGTCATGGCATAAGAAGACAAATAGAGACAAACATGTCAGTCTCTCTTAAAGCATGGATGAGTATATGCAAAGAAGAGCCCCAAAGGAATATGAGTTATCCCACTAACAAAGCAAACACTTGGTGACCCAGCATAGGTCTTAGTTCTTTAGGGTGCTATTATCAAACTATGATTGGCCAAGGCCTAATATTGTAAACTATAAATAGTCGTCATTACTCACTTGTAAAAGGATCTTGGCCCCCATTCTCTCGATAAATACAATAGTCCTTACTTGGCCTCCATGCTTTTCTTTATTTTCTGCATATTTAGATATTTTTTAATAGCTCACCTAAGTCTATAGGAAAAGACGGTTAAGCTCTCGACTGCTCTCGTGAATGACCTCGCTACTCTCAAACTCATTTACTTTATTTACTCGCTCTGTTTTTTTCGTAATTAGTTACTTCCATTCATCACGTAGTAATCTAATTGCTAAAAATCGAATCTAAAATAAGGTTGAATCATAACAGGTGCTCTTGACTCACCTACAAATTTAACTGTACCAAATCCATGGTAAACAAATCATATGGAATGTTAATTGATAGGGAGGAAATTTATTTTGTTTACCATATATTTAGGACTTATTTGGCCATGATTGAAATTAATTTTTTTTTTTTAGAATTTAAAATTTTATTTGAACATGCAATTTGGATCTCAAAAATTATACTTTTTCCGTCCCATATTTGTTGTCTATTTTTTTCTTTACATACCTCGTAAGAAATCATAATTAGGATGTGTAGTTTTACTAATTTTCCTTTATCCATTTCTTTGAAAAATAAACCTTTTGAAACTTATAAAACTTATTTAGGCTTTCATAAAATATTAATTGTAGGGGTAAAATGGGAAAAAATTAATTAATTTCATCTTATCTTGGTTTTGTAAATGGACAAAAAATTTGAGAAAACTATTTAGTAAGATGGACAACGAATATGGGACAAAGGAAATATCGTTTCTCATAAATATGAAAATCACACTGTGGACAATAAAATTTGAGTAGGGAAAATAATAATTGGGACAAGAAAAATATTGCAACAATCATCTTATTTGATTTCAAATAGTGAGTGTTACAATCTCTACGAATTCTCTGATTCGCCTTTTCAAATGTAAATTTAAGGGCTTTCAAGTTTGATCTTGAATATAGTGAATTTGATCTTGACTTGGAGATTTGACTTTGATCTTGACTTGTGAATTTAACAAATTTGATCTTGACTTGTACTTGAATTCAAGGACTTTGATCTTGATCTTGAATCTGGTAGTCTTGATCTTGAATCCTGATGAAGTTGATCTTGACTTGTACTTGAATTCAAGGGCTTTTGATCTTGATCTTAAATCTGGTGGTCTTGATCTTGAATCTTGATGAACTTGATGCGTGAATTCTTAAACTTGTGGCTTGCTGAGAAATCTGCGGCGTTTGATGCACGACTTCTCTCTTGTTTCTTATTAGAATTCTTGGTCTCTTTTCTGAATTACGAGACCCCTATTTATAATTGTGGAAAGGGAAGAGTCATGGAAAGTACAAACTCTTTCCGACCAATCAGATTGAAGTGACATGACCATATTTGATTGGTTGAAACATGTCAACTTGTACATGTATCACACTTTCATTGGCTTTGAATTTGGTTGGGCATGTTGCATTATTTTGAAATATGTCATGGTCCTATTGGCTCCTTCACTTGGCTTGGTATGCCATGTCATTTGACACGTGTCACCCAATTGAGCCCTAGAATAAGATGAGATCGTGGGCTTTACAAAGTGTGCTCATTATTTGTGACCCAAATTAATGGATTAGCCCAATAAAGATTGGACTTTAATTAAACCCATATTTATTTTGGACTTAATTAATTACTTCAATTATATTAATTCATAATATTTTATTTGGACTAATATATTTTGAATTTAATATAATCCGAATTTCTTATGGATTTATTTTTTAATAAAGTTTTCTTGCATACAAATTGTCCCCTGCTTCAAGACTTGTCGAGACATTTAATCTTTCAGTGACTAGGCTTGAAGTATTAACTTGATATTTTAATTGCAATGATGTTTGTACACCAATATATGTCATACCAAATGAAAACATATTGGGCTTGAATTAGATTTTTTTTTTGTTTGGGTCACGTGTAGCAAACAAAAGTGGGGGTTGACTTTTAATGTAAAAATTCCTTTATTTGCTTGAATTAGGATTAGGGACAGTGATATTCTTGTCCTGTATTAGTCACTGCAGCCTCAACTCTCCCTAATTCCAATCAATTTTGATGAAGCCACTCCTAGTAACTTCTTCTTTTAGGATTAGGATACTCCTTCCTTTTATATTTTACTTAGGATTAGGATACTTTTTTTCCCCAAATTTGCGACGATTTAGCGGTCTGCACTACTGCCTGTCTTCCTCTATAAATAGCCCACATGCCATATAATTTTTTTAAAAGCACGAGTCTTGGAGATCTTCAACAACAGCTCCGAATCCGCAAGGTACGTCTCTTTTTTTTTTTCCTCTTAATTTTCGTCACTTTTTTTTACAGCTCATCATGTTGATAATAGAAAATTCATATCTCATAGTAGAAACACCAAAATCATGAACGGTTTAATATTTTAGAAACTAGATTTCGAGATCTACAACCTATACAAAATTTAGACTTAAAATCCTTTAAAATAATTCTAGACAATTTTTTGAAGTTAGCCTTAAATTTTATCATGCTTAATATTTTAGATCTGCACGTCTTTACTAAAACTTTCATATCTTGAAGCAGGATTGACAAAACCATTAGCCGCTTGATTCTTTCAAAAATAGACGCATGGATCTATAACATATCCAAAATTCATAATTTAATACCTTCAGGATCTTTTCATATTTTATCCCAAAATCAAATTTAGATTTTGACGCACCAATAGTTTTAGATTTGCGCGACGACACAAAAAAATTTGTACCTCAATGTAAAAGTACCAAAATTTCAATCCGCTTATTTCTGCACACGTATATCTTCCACATATACAAAATGTTGAATTTAAAACCTCTAGAATCATTCTCGATAATTTTTTGAAGTTGACTCTAGATTCTGTCCTGCAGAAAATTCCAGATTTGCGTCGTCTCACCAAATAATTTATATCTTTATGTGGGAACATCACCATCAAAAAGCATTTTTATTGCTAGAAATTAGACTTATAAGGCTTCATCCTCTCCGAAACATATTGTCTCAAGTCCAGCCAAGTTGGTATTGCATGGCTTCCAATTCTGAAACGTTTTTGTATGTAACAATATCTCCTCTACTTGTGTTTTGTTGTGTAGTATTTTCCTTTTCTCTCTTTGTAGGATAAATAACACTATATGGAGGAGAAGCTCATATCAATATGATGTTAAGAGACAAAAGTTTTACGTATAGTCCAAGGCAAATAAGTTACACTGTCTGAGCTTAATTGTTGCCTTGCCGAAGACTTTACTGCATCTGAGGCAAATACTTTACATGGTCTGGGGCAAAGAATTTTACAACACCTGAGCCAAAGAATTTATGTTGACCAAGGCAAAGACTATACACCATCTAAGATAAAGTGTTACCTTAGCTGAGACGAAGACTTTACTCCGTCTGAGGCAATGACTTAACATAGTCTGGGGAAAAGACTCATACATCGTCTGAGCTAAAGACTTTATGTTGCCTGAGGTGAAGACTTTACACTGTCTAAGACAAAGTGTTTCCTTGTCTAAGTCAAATACTTTACACCGTCTAAGGCAAAAACTTTACAAGGTCTGGGGCAAAGACTTTTACACCATCTGAGCTATAGACTTTATATTGTCCGAGGCAAAGACTTTACACCGACCGAGACAAAATGTTGCCTTGTCCGAGTTGAAGATTTTACACCTTCTAAGGCAAAGACTTTAAATGGTCTATGGCAAAGGCTTTTACATTGTCTGAGCCAAAGACTTTATGTTGTCTGAGGCAAAGATTTTACACGATCCATTTTAAGGATAAATCTGTGAAAAGGCTAGCTTAAGGTGCAAAGAGACAAATTAGTCTACCTAAAGACATGGAAATTTAGGGATCCTTAACTTGAAGGCTTGGAGGTTTGGACGATTTCAACTTGCAAACTCAGTAGATTTGGACACTTTAGCTTATAGACTTGACAGATTATAGGATTTCAACTTACAACCATGGAAGATTCTAGGACTTCAAATCCCGTTGAAGAAACTTATTTCCTATAAAGGTTTTCCCTCATCGAGCCATGAATATTTGGTGTAAGTCCAAAATTTGATGAGAATATTTACAGACTTAACTTTCATATGACGGATTAAGAGGGAACATTTATTCTTTCGACACTCATGTAATTGAATTTTGAAAGAAACTCTAAGTGCCTACGTACCTTGGTGAAGAGGATCAAGTCACAACGTAGTTTTGGAAGAGTGATTTTTTAAATTTATTTTTGTGTCCTAACTTTTTCGTTGGACACCTTTTTCGAGGTTTTCAACCAAGCAAACATTTGTTTTGGGTCCGCACACAGTTTATACTCTTGCGGGCTAGGAGTGACATGCAGTTTAGGCTCATTACTTAAGGAGCATCATCTTCCATCAAGGATAGTTCTTCTTCAAGAACTTGGCATTGATAGGACCAATTTTTACACCATCTGCATCGACAAGCTCTTAAGCGCCATTTGAATATGCCTCTTGTATGATGTATGGTCCATCCCACTTCAAGGTAAATTTCCTCCAGACTTACGAGAAGTTAAAATAGGCCTCTTTACTGCAAGTACTTGATCTCCAACTTGGAAGCACCTCAAGCAAACCTTTTTGTTGAAAGAACGAGATAGACGGGCTTAATAACATTTAAAAATTTTTTGAGCCTCTATCCGGTTCTCATCAAGAGCATATAACTCTACTAGACACAGTCGAGCATTTTCTTCTTCTGTGAGCCCCTCTTGAATAGCATGTCTTAAAGATGGTATTTGAAGCTCAAGGGGAAGGACTGCTTCAACTCCAAAGCAAGTGAGTATGGGGTTGCTTGCGTCGGTGTGCGGTAAGTTTTCTTATATGCTACAAAGCTTATTCCATTTATTCATGCCAATCTTGTTTGGACTTGGAGATGACTTTCTTCAACAAATTTCACAAAGTCTTATCGAATGCTTCGGCCAGAACATTGGCGGTAGCATGGCACATAGAATATTTACGCTGCTTGAAACCAAAGAGATCACAAATCTCGTTCATCAACTTGTTATCAAATTGCTTGCCATTGTCATTTATTATGTAATGAGGAATCCCAAAGCGATAGATGATATTCACTCGGATGAAGTTTTGAACATTCTCCTTTTTCACTTCTTCGAGAGCAACAACTTAAGCCCATTTTGAGAAGTAATCTGTCGCAACCAAGATGTACAAATGTCCACTAGAAGATTTTGGTAGTGGTCCAACAACATCCAATCCCCAAGCGTTGAATGGCCAAGATGCTATAGTTGGGTGTAATACTTTAGGAGGCTAATATATAAAGTTCGTATGAAATTGACAAGCCTTGCATCTTTTAGCATAGTCCAAGCAATCTTTCACCATCATTTGCTAATAATACCCCATCCTTTTTATGTGAAAGTGCAGCTTCGGACCAAACCGATGAGATCCACATACTCTCTAGTGTGCTTCTTGCAAAGCTTGATCTGCTTCTTTCTCTCCCAAACATCATAAGAGTAACCCCTCAAATAATCTTCTGTATAGCGTGTCCATATAGTAAAGGAAGTGAGGGGCACGACGACAGATGTCAGTCTTTTTCCTTGGATCTTCTAAAAGTATTCCATGACACAAGTAGTCAATAATTGGTTGTCACCAATCTTCCTTCACGGCTTTAGACAAAACAACGAGATACTCAAGTTTGTTTTCTGTATATTCATCCTCATTCGGTGGTAGTACTACCCATTCTTGGCGGATAGTAAGTCGTGTTTAAATCAAAAGAGTTAGGGTTGAAGCTAAGGCAACCAAGTCATCAACTTACTTATTTTCATTCCTTGGCACGTGTTGGAGGGTCACTTCTCCAAGCCATCTTATCAACTTTTGAGCATAATTATGATATGGGCATAACATGGGCTTTTTGGCTTCATAGTCTCCCAAGAGTTGTTTGATCACCAATTGAGAGTTGCAAAAGACTTGTAATTGTAGTTGCTTCATTTCGACAGCCATTTCATATCCAAGTATCAACGCCTGATATTTAACGACATTATTGGAGCAACATTGTGTCAAAGTAAAGGAGTATGGGATAACCTCTTCTTGCGGAGTGACAAACACTACACCAGCACCAACTCCACCACGATATGCCACACCATCAAAGTACATCTTCCATGGAGGTCAAACTTTGATGACCATGGCATCCTCATCAGGAAGTTCATCAGTTAGTTCCCAATCATTAGGTATTGGGTGGTCTGCCAAGAAATTCGCTAATGCTTGTCCCGTTATGGCCTTTTAAAGATGTACACGATCTCAAACTATTGAAACTGAAGATACCACCTTGCAAGTCGGTCACTGAGGACTGGTTTCGACATCACAAACTTGATGGGATTTACTTTGGACACAAGACGAACAACATGAGATTGAAAGTAGTGCTTCATATTTTGGATTGAGAAGATCAACGCCAAACACAACTTTTTGATCGGTGAGTAATTCAACTTATTTAGTGTCATTATTCTACTCAGGTAGTAAAGAGAGTTTTCTTTGCCTTCACTATTTTCTTGAGCCAGTATTGATCCAACTGACCTTTCTTGTGCCACAATGTAGAGGATCAATTATTTTTAAGGTATAGGTACCACAAGAACCTGAGGCTTCATCAAGTATGATTTAATACTTTCCAAGGCCTTACTACAAGCTTGGTCCCATTCAAAATAGGCACCTTTCTTTATGAGATGGCTGAATGGTTGACATTTTCCAGCCAGATTTGAGATGAACCTCCTTAAATATGCTAGCTTTCCTTGAAGACTTTTTAACTCATGAATGTTTTGAGGCTCAAGCATCTTCAAAATATCATCAACCTTGTTTTGATCCATTTTAATTTCCCTGTGTCATACAATGAAACCAAGGAACTTTCCATAAGTAACTCCAAAGGCATATTTCATCGAATTCATCATAAGTTGATATCTTTGGAGTAGCTCAAACACATTCTTAAGTCTTTCAAGTGGTCTCTCCTTTTTCTTGACTTCACCATGAAGTCATACACATAACATTCAACATTTTTATGGAGTAGGTCATTAAAGACATTTTGTATAGCCCTTTGATAAGTGGCACCAACGTTCTTCAAACCAAAAAGGCATCACCTTATAGAAATAAATTTCTTTAGGCGTATGAAATGCAGTGAGCTCTTAATCCTTCGGTGCCATACATATTTGGTTATAGTTGGATGAACCATCCATAAAAGGCATTACCTCATAACCAGTGGTAGTATCAATCATTAACTCTGGAATGGGGATTGGAAATTCATACTTAGGGCATGCGTTGTTGAGATACCTAAAATCAACATAAACTCAGATTTGGCCTGTCACACCTAACTACCATTGAGATGGACAGGCACCCGACACCCTAAAGACTCGAGAGAACCAACTTATAACCCTACTGTCCATGCAATTAACTATGATAATCATGAAACTTTGACAAATATATATATAAACCGTAGTGATGATAAAATACTAACATAAAGATAGGCCCAAAACATATATACATGACTTGGCCATTGAGGCAATGACTGTTAAGGAACCAAACATAACTGCACTTTATACACTAGTCTACAAAGCCTCTATAAGATTGACAAATTTGGTCTAGGTCGGGACAGGCCCCGCCTTACCCTTAACTACTATACAATACCAAAATATATACCAAAGACTCGATAAAGCTCTGAATTAACTTGGAGTTTACCAACCACAACTGAGTGTCCTGTGCTTCTACTGAGGAGGTCTACTAGCTGGAGTACCTGTACATGTGGCATAAAACATAGTGTCCCCTATGAGGAATGTCAGTACAAAAGAATGTATTGAGTATGTAAGGCATAAAGTGACCATAAGTAAGACAAAAGTGCAATGAAATCAGATATCAATATATAACTATAAGAAAAAGGATAAAAGACTACCTTGCTTGTATTTGTTGAATCATGTACTTTACATGCTTTACTTTAATCTATTATTCTTCACTTTATAAACTTGTAACATATATGATACAAATTACCAACTGATCAATGGTAAAAGAGGATGGCCCATGCTAGGCATTTTAACCCCAGGGATACGGTCCTTATAAATACACAAATCGAGATCGACCCATGCTAGGATTTACTTTCACCCCTGGGATACCACCCGTAATATTGGGATCAACCCATGCTAGGTGTTCCTTCAACCCCTGGGATACTACCCAAGAATATACAGATTCACTTTACATCATATCTTTAACCTTTGAGATTATTTCTTTTGGTGGTCGTAACATTATTAAGTTTCGGACTATGAACCAGTAGCAAGAGATATGTGAATACGTATTTAAGGCAGTAAAAATGACATAGGGAGCAAATATAACATCAGTGTATTATTTAGGAGCTTAAATAACACAACGAACTTCACTTAACTAAACGAAGAGTTTACTAAGATTGCTGTAAAAAGTTCCATTCCCATACTAGTTCTTGGAAGAATAAACAAGTAGATCTAATAATAAACACACATTAAAGTATCCTAACATACTAAGAAGTGGGAACAAGACCATTGTATAAATTTAAAATGGTATGCTACCACTATCTATCTTTTAATAGGAAGAGCACTTAGAAAGCTCACTTGTAACACATGTATTAGATTTCATACCCAAAGATCATAGAATGGAATTGCCTTACATACCTTACTGTACAACTCTGATATATCCCAAATTAACCTCCTGCCCTTCGAATTACTTATCTACAATAAAGCAAGTGGTAAAACTATTATTAGTAGCTAATCAACATATTTAGGCTACTTAACCTCACCCAAACAGTAGCCGGGTGGTAAGCCCATAATTAATTTATTCAAGGGTGTTCTTTCAATCCTTACTCCTCCACTTACATTCACATACCATGCAAATTCTTATAAGATCCCCTGAAACAACTTTAGCTTCATTGCACCCTCAAAACAGTATACAAAGATGAGTGGGCAGTAAACTTACACAATATTCAGTTCGAGGGTGTATCACCACACCCCGCAATGTTTATGACTTTTAACACTTCCAAAAATTTCCACATATCTAGTTACACCCTTTATTACAGTATGCATAAAATTGTCCCTAAATATCACAATGTGGCAGGGGGATTATGAACTCATAGCTTTCTATTACTGTCTCATAAGTCCCAATTAATGTAACGTTTAAAGTTCTCAAATGATATCACAATTGAATTTAAAGGGGAATCCAATCCATGGCTGTCCCAACATCCATTGACCACCAAAACATATTCCTTCTAATTCAAGCTTAAGAAAAGAAATTAATATGGCAGTATCTTTACCTTACTTGGTGGAGATCTTTGTTTCCCTAACTTGCACTTCTTCAAGAGCTTGGACTCCAGTTTAACTAAACTTATGTATAAGGATGGTATTTAATAACCCTAAAGGTATTGATGGATTCTATATGAAGTAAAGAGAGGATAAGAGAGGAAACCTCTAGAAATCAGATTTGTTGCCTATGTTAAAATGGACCAAATGATCTGATCTTAAACCCTTTAAAGGGTACATACTTTGGCCGAATTTCTTGGATAATTTTGGGCCATATATTGTCAATTAGGTGCACCTACTTGGCCATTGTACTTGGGCCTTTGTTGACGTAAAATTGTTGGGCCTTGGCTGCCCATTCTCCATCTTTTCTTCCAATCACTTTGGGCCAGAATTAATTCAAGTAGGTGGTGGTGTACTTGGCCCAATAATCTAGTCAAAGTAGTATTAGTAGGTGATTCACCTACTTGGTTCTTACATTGATCAATAAGTCAAAGTAGGTGATGCACCTACTTGTCATCTACTAGCTTAATTTAAGTCAAGCAAGAAACTCACTTATTTTATTCCATATTCTAAGTCTTAACCCATTTTTTTAACTTAATACTTATATACACTTGGAAACTTTAATCCTTGAGGTAGAATACCACCTTACTAGCTCGCGTTTAAATACTTCCATTGGGGTTAACTTGGCGTATACATGCTGAAATGTTTGGGACGTCATAGTATCCTTTAAATCCTCTTTAAACCACCACTAATCACTTGAGAAAATTGGTCCCTTACCTATATAATAAGGTTACCTCAAGTACCATATCAATAGAATAAGTACACGCAAAATATGGGGTGTTACATGGCCTTTCTTCTTCCATACAGGAACAATGCTTGATATCCATGTGGGGTACTTAACTTCACTAATAAAGACAGCTTTGATGAGTTTGTTAACCTCATTTTCAATCAATGAAATCAAGTCTGGTCTAAAACACCTTTGGGCCTGCTTAACAGGATGAGCACCATTCTTGACCACCAACTGATGGCTGCCACTTTTGGATCTAAACCAGTTATCTATTTGTAACTTTAAGTGAAGATATCCCTATATTCCTTGAGTATGTCCATATAAGAGATTTCTTTATTTGTTTCTAGAAACACGCTAAGGTAAGTTAGTTTTGGGTCTTCATTGGTGCTAAGATTAACTTCCTTTAAGGGATCTATTATGGTCTTCACTCGTTCTTCAAGTTTTGGCGGAGCATCTCCAGTATCTTCCTCTTCTTGAGGATCATCATCATTGACAAATATATGGTAACACCAGGAAATATCTTCCAACTCTTTGTCAACCTTAATTTAAGATGAGGTATTGTTCTCACTCTCGGTTGTAATATGATATGAAGAGCCTACACTTTCTTAATCTTCCTCATATTCCTTGGTATAAACCATAATAAGATTCTTTTTCTTTTCCATCTCCTCACACGAAACCACGAGTTTCATTTTTTGCCTCATCCTAGAAGGAAACAAATATTGGAAATCCTTCTGGGTTCTAGGTAAAGCAAGCATTTTCGTCCCATGATAACTTCTCCAATGTTTTGTTACTCTTTTTCTTCTTCAGTGGACCCAACCTCTAGAATACAGAAGTTCTTGTGGTTGATTTTCCAAGTCGATCAAAGATGGAAGGCCTTTTTTTGGAAGCAATAGACTCCTCCTCCACAGTGATGTAGTTGTTAACTGCCCTTTTTATGGAGATGCGAACTGGCGGGGGTGGCGGGTACCCTAAGACTTCATGAGCTTGCCTTGTAGTACTTTCTGTTGGGAGTTTCCTAACTTTAAAGGCTCATTAGAGTCGTATCCAGCCTTTGCAAATAGCTTGTAAACATTTGGATCGAAGCCTTTTTTTGTATGCCTCATAAGGAGTGCCATATTCCGTAGTGAGTTTCAAGCCATAAATTCTCCCAGTAGATTTGAGGACAAGTTTATTGCATCGATTCTTATGATAGGAAGAATCAACCTCCCAGTACATTATCTTGGACCTTGGATGAGTGACCTTCCTCTTTCTTTACCTTTAGTACATAATGGAGCATAGGAGTTTCCTTCTTCTTTAAAAACGCGACGTTCCCTTTATTTGAAATGGAGGGATGCTTCTTAATGGTGACTTTTTTTACAGTCACCTTGACCTTCTTAGCTGCAAGATCATCACACTTAGTTGTTGTGATATCATTAATCCTTTTATCCTTTACAACATAATTCTTCAAGTAGAATTTTGTATCGGTAAAATGTGACTCAGTTTCAGTGAATGGCTTATCATCACAATTATTTTTCTTTCCACTCTGTATTAGAGATACTTCAAGCAGTGATAGTAAGATGATAAGATAATTTTGTTCTCGTGCACCCAATTCCTACCAAGTAATATGTTGTATGAAGTCTTGGCATCGATCACATGCATCAATACATTTAATTGAAAATCATCTGTATGGATATCTAACTTGATAGATCCTATGGCCCTCTGACCCCCTTGATTGAACCTTTAGATCATCAAACGACTCTCATCATGTTCCTCAGTTGTGATGCCAAGTTTCTTCATCATGCAAATTGGCAGGATGTTGATTCTAGAACCCTCGTCTATCAGGATTTTATTTATCTTCTTCTCTAGAACATGACCCACTATATACAATGGAAAATTGTGTAGCATTTTACCAAACAAGAGATCATCATCTGTAAATATGATTTTTATATCACATACGTGTGATTCTTGGAGAAATAATCAGTAGGCTTTTCAAATGATGAAAAAGGTTCCATTGATAGTCTCTCACCCTTTGTTTCTCCTTTGCCAGTATTGAAACAAGATGCCTCAACGTTGACTTGAGCAGTCTTTACACAGAAACAATTTGGCGAGAATTCTTCCAAGGTCACAGGACACCGTGGGTTTTGGTGGTGATGCTCCACTACCCTCACCCTCTTTGGAAGCTCAACTAATATCTACTTCCTCGGTTTCCTCACCATCCTCCTTCTAGTTGGCTGCTCAGATGACCCCTTTCATAGACTCGTCTATTTTCATCTCCGCCTAGTCACCAAGATCCAACCTTCATCATCACCTTCATAAATTTGAGACTTGTCATGCTCTAACAACTCCTTATTATTCTTTTTAAAGCTGCATATTTGGACCAGATTAAGCGAGCCAAAAATAATGGAGATTTGATTAGAACTGGCCTTCTCATCATCAAGCACGATCTTCTTCTCATTATCCAGTTTCATGATTTTGTCCTTAAAGACGAAACATTTCTCCAGAGGGTGACCCACAAGCCTATGATACATGCAATAGTTTGGGTCATCAGTTTTTCCAGCTTCGTCGGGCAGCTTCAACTCTGGTAGATCAATGAGCTTTAGCTCAAGAAGTTTATCAAAATTTTTAAAAATATTAGAATCAAGGAAGGGGCATTATTTTTCCTATCTCTCCTTCAAAGTCAACTTTTGATTTGGACGTTCTTGAAAGGTCGTCTTCACGCTTTGCTTTTTGTTAACCTTTATGGTGAACTTCACAGGAGACACATTGATATTCATGGATTCTTTGTTGTCGCTTTTGGGGATAAACTTTCTCCATCTCCTGGGTTCCTGCTTGTCTTTTCCCTTTCGAGGGTCATGGATAGACGCTACTCCTTTTCCAACAGAAGACATGCTCAACTCCATGTCGTGAGCATGAGTAGCTAACTCTTTAAAGGATTTTGGCTTAATGCCTTACAAGATGTAGAGGAGCTCCCAGTGCATCCTTGGATACACATCTCTATTGCAGAATTTTTGCTAAGCCTATCTTTACAGTTTAGGCTCGCATTTCTCCATCGGTTGATGGATTCAATAACTGGATCATTCTTTTTTTAATGAGTATTTTTGAGCTCCACCATACTTACTAGACACCTTGTGTTATAAAGGCAATTCAGGAACTAATGCTACAATTGCTCCCAACTATCAATGGAATTAGGCTCAAGGTTCGTGTACCAATCGAAGACGTTTCCCTTTAGGGAGCGAACAGATTGCTTGATGAGATAGTCATTATATGTTCCAACATTGTTACATATCTCAAAAAAGTGCGTGACATGTTGCTTTGGATTCCCTTTGCCCTCAAATTGTTGAAATTTCGGGGGTTGATAGCCGACAGACATCTTGAAGTTATCAATCCTAGCCGTATTGGGCTTGACATACACCAGGGAAGACTTGGTGGTAATGTCATACTTGTCTTTGAGGGTCCCTTAGAAGAACACTATAAATTGATCAATTGGGATGTTCCCTTAAAAGAACTTCTATCCACCATGAACTTCTGGAGCCTTTCCAGGTTCATGGATAGAATCTTCGTCTATTAAGCCTTCCATTCTATCCACCAACTTATCAATCCCAGCGTCTTAATTTTGGACATATTTGGTCAAACCTTTAATCGCCTTTGCCAGGTTCGCAAGCTGCTTCTCCGTGGATGAGGCATTAGTTAGCATTGCTTGCATAATCATTGGAGATGTCAGAAAGTAGCACATATTGTTGCATAAATTGATCTTTAAAGTGCTCAACTCATGTAGTGTAAGTGGAGATGATCCATTAGTTGAATGACCATCGTTCTTTGTGGCAGAGTTTTTTGAACCAAAGAGCTCAAGTACGGCTAGAGTCTTTTTATTTGTCTCTGCCACACTACTTCCTTTTTCTGAATCACTTACTGGGGACCTTGCTTCTTTTGGGGTTGAAAATCCAAAAACTGGTGTTGATACGGATGGCACTTGGCATGTTTGTTGTCCCATCATGCTAGCCTTGCTCCTTGTGACGGCTCCAAAGCTTTCAAAAGTAACACCGAGAATTCTTTCTACCTCAGTGAAGAACTTGGAATCAGTCGCCTTAGAGACAGTCGATTGAGAGTTGACCTTCTTGGAAGTCATTTTTGATTTCTTGAACCTTGATGTTGGAAAATTTTATTTGAGAGGTAGAGATTGTCCTACTGGGCATGCCAAATTTGTAGACAATAAAATTCGAGTCGAAAAAATAATAATTGGGACAAGAAAAATATCACAACAATTATTTTATATGATATCAAATAGTGAGTGTTACAATCTCTATGAATCCTTTGATTCACCTTTTCAAATGTAAATTCAATAACCTTTGAGCTTGATCTTGAAAATAGAGAATTTGATCTTGACTTGGGGATTTGAATTTGATCTTGACTTGTGAATTTGACGGATTTGATCTTGACTTGTACGTGAATATAAGGGCTTTTGAGCTTAATCTTGAATCTGGTGGTCTTGATATTGAATCTTGATGAAGTTGATCTTGACTTATACTTGAATTCAAGGGCTTTTGAGCTTGATCTTGAATCTGGTGGTCTTGATGTTGAATCTTGATGAACTTGATGCTTGAGTACTTGAACTTGTGGCTTGTAGAGAAATCTGCCTCGTTTGATCCACGAGTTCTCTCTTGTTTCTTATTAGAATTCTTGGTCCCTTATCTTAATTATGAGACCCCTATTTATAGTTTTGGAAAGGGAAGATTCATAGTAAGTACAAACTCTTTTCAGCCAAACATATTGAAGTAACATGACCATATTTGATTGGTTGAAACATGTCAACTTGTACATGTATCACATTTTCATTGGCCTTGGATTTAGTTGGGCATGCTGCATTATTTTAACATGTGGCATGATCCTATTGGCTCTTTCACTTGACTTGGCATGCCACATCATTTGATACATGGCACCCAATTGGGCCTCTAGAATAAGATGAAATCGTGGGCTTTGCAAAGTGAGCTCATCATTTGTGGCCCAAATTAATGGATTAGCCCAATAAAGATTGGACTTTAATTAAACTCATATTTATTTTGGACTTAATAAATTAAGCTAATTATATTAATCCATAATATTTTATTTGGACTAATATATTTTGAATTTAATATAATCCAAATTTCTTATGGATTTATTTTTTAATAAAGTTTTCTTGCATACAAATTGCCCCCTGCTTCAAGACTTGTCGAGACATTTAATATTTCAGTGACTAGGCTTGAAATATTAACTTGTTATTTAATTACAATGATATTTGTACACAAATATATGTCATACCAAATAAAAACATATTGGGCTTGAATTAGATTTTTTTGTTTGGGTTACGTGCAACAAAAGTGGGGGTTGACTTTTAATTTAAAATCTCTTTGTTTTCTTGAATTAGGATTAGGGACGGTGATATTTTTGTCCTGTATTAGTCACTGCCACCTCAGCTCTTCCTAATTCCACTCAATTTTGACGAAGCCACTGCCAGTAGCTTCTTCTTTTAGGATTAGGATACTCCTTCCTTTTATGTTTTGCTTCGGATTAGGAACCTCCCCCCCCCCCCCCCCCCCCCCCCAAATTTGCATCGATTTAGGAGTCTGCACTACCGCCTATCTTCCTCTATAAATAGCCCACATGCCATATAATTTTTTTTCAGCACGACTCTTGGAGATATTCAACAGTAGCTCCGAATCCGCAAGGTACCTCTTTTCTTTTTCTTTTCTTCTCTTAATTTTAGTCACTTTTTTCACAGCCCAACATGTTGAAGGTATAAATTCATATCTCAAATGCCAAGATCATGAACGGTTTGATATTCTAGAATCTAGATTTCAAGATCTACAGCATATCCAAAATTTAGACTTAAAATCCATCAATATAATTCTAGAGAATTTTTTGTTAGCCTTAAATTTTATCATGCTGAAAATTTCAGATCTGCATGTCTTTACTAAAACATTCATATCTTGAAGCAGGATTGATGAAATCATACGCCGCTTGATTCTTCCAAAACTAGACGCAAAGATCTATAATATATCCACAATTTGTAATTTAATACCTTCAGGATCTTTTCTTATTTTATCCCGAAATCAACTTTGGATTTTGACGCACTAGCAATTTCAGATTTACGAAATGACACCAAAAAATTTGTACCTCAATGTAGGAGTACCGAAATCACAATTCGCTTATTTCTACAGAAACTAGACACATACATCTTCCACTATCCAAAATTGTGAATTTAAAAACTCTTGAATCATTCTAGACGATTGTTTGAAGTTGACGCTAGATTTTGGCCCGTAAAGAATTCTAGATTTGCGTTGCCTTACCAAATAATTTATATCTTGATGTGGGAATGTCACTATCAAAAAGCATTTCTATTGCTAGAAAATAAACTTATAAGGCTTCATTCTCTCCCAAACATCTTATCTCAAGTCCAGCCGAGTTGGTATTGCATGGCTTCCATTTCTGAAACTTCTCTATATGTAACAATCTCTCCTCTACTTGTGTTTTATTGTGTAGTCTTTTCCTTTTCTGTCTTTGTAGGAAAAATAACAATATATGGAGGAGAAGCTCATCTCAATGTGAAGTTAAGAGCCAAAAGCTTTGCATATAGTCCAAGGCGAATTCGTTACACTGTCTGAGCTTAATTTTCTCCTTATTCGAGCCGAAAACTTTACCCGAGCCGAAAACTTTACCCTATCTGAGGCAAAGGCTTTACATGGTCTGGGGGAAAAGACTTTTAAACCGTATGAGTTAAAGGCTTTATTTTTCTCGAGGTGAAGACTTTACACCATCTTACCTAAAATGTTGCCTTATTCGAGCCGAAGACTTTACTCCGTCTGAGACAAAGACTTTACATGGTCTGGGACAAAGACTCTTCCACCATATGAGCAAAAGACTTTATGTTGCCCGAGGCGAAGAATTTACACCTTCTAAGCCAAAGTATTGTCTTGTCTAAGTCGAAGACTTTAAACCGTCTAAGGCAAAGACTTTTACACTGTCTGAGCTATAGACTTTATATTGCCTGAGGTGAAGACTTTACACCATCTGAGCCAAAGTGTTGCCTTGTCTGAGTGAAAAATTTTACACCATCCAAGGCAAAGACTTTATATGGTCTGTGGCAAAGACTTTTACATCTTCTGAGACTAAGAATTTATGCTGTCCGAGGCAAAGACTTAACACAATCCATTTGAAGGATAAATTCGTGAAAAGGCCAGCTTAAGGTGCAAAGGGACAAAGTTTCTACCTAAAGGCATGGAAATTTAGATATCCTTAACTTGAAGGCTTGGAGGTTTTGATTACTTCAACTTGCAAACTCAACAGATTTGGACACTTCAGCTTGTAGGCTTGACAACTTTGAGGATTTCAATTTACAAACGTGGAAGATTCGAGGACTTCAAATCCTGCTGAAGAAGTTTATATCCTATAGGGGTTTGACCCCATCGAGCCACGAATATTTGGTGTAAGTTCAAAATTTGATTAGAATACTTGCAGACTTAACTTTCATGTGACGGATCAAAAGGGAACATGTATTTTTTGACACTTATGCAACTGAACTTAGAATTAAACTCTAAGCACCTACGTACCTTGGTGAAGAGGATAAGGTCACAACGTAGTTCTAGAATAATGATTTTTTTAAAATTATTTTTATGTCCTAACTTTTACCTAGGCCGCCTCTTTTAAGGTTTTCAACCTAGCAGATATTTTTTTGGGGTCGTACATAGTTCATACTCTTGCAAGCTAGGAGTGATATGCAGTTTAAGCTCATACCTTAATGAGCATCATCTTCCTTCAAGGATAGTACTTCTTCAAGAACCTGGCATTGTTAGGATCAATTTTCACGCCATTTAGATCGACAAGTTTATAAGCTCCATATGAATATGCCTCTTGTATGATGTATGGTCCATCCCACTTTGAGGTGAATTTTCCCCCAGACTTACGGAAAGTTAAAATGAGCCTCCTTACTGCAAGGACTTGATCTCCAAGTTGGAAGCACCTCAAGCGAACCCTTTTGTTGAAAGAACGAGATAGACGGGCTTGATAATATTCCAGATTTTGTTGTGCCTCTAGCCTCTTCTCATCAAGAGATTCTAACTCTGCTAGACACAGTTGAGCATTTTCTTCTTCAATGAGCCCTTTTTGAATAGAAAGTTTTAAAGATGGTATTTGAAGCTCAAGGAGTAGGACTGCTTCAACTCCAAAAAGCAAGTGAGTATGGGGTTGCTTGCATTGGTGTGCGGTAAGTTGTCCTATATGCCCAAAAAGCTTCTTCAATTCATTCATGCCAATCTTGTTTGGACTTGGAGATGACTTTCTTCAACAAGTTGCACAAAGTCTTATTAAATTCTTTGGCCAGAACATTAGCAGCAACATGGTACATAGAAGATTTACGTTGCTTGAAACCAAAGAGATCACAAATCTAGTTCATCAGCTTGTTATCAAATGGCTTGCCGTTGTCAGTTATTATGTAATGAGGAATCCCAAAGCGATAGATGATATTTACTCGGATGAAGTTTGCAACATTATCCTTTTTCACTTCTTTTAGAGCAACAACTTAGGCCCATTTTGAGAAGTAATTTGTCACATCCAAGATGTACAAGTGTCCACCAGAAGATTTTGGCAGTGGTCCAACAATATCCAATCCTCAAGCATTGAATGGCCAAAATGCTATAGTTGGGTGTAATACTTCAGGAGGCTGATGTATAAAGTTCGCATGAAATTGACAAGCCTTGCATCTTTTAGCATAGTCCAAGCAATCTTTCACCATCGTTGGACAATAATACCCATCTTTGGAGCCTTAGGTACTTTAGATGCAACTCGTAGCTCGGAAGGTCGCTTTGACAAACCAACCAATATTGAGTCCCAAGGCTATTGAGGAGGGGAAGTCGTCTCTCACCACCATCATCTCTGGTCTCACTCACAGTTTTTGTCCTACCTTTGTAGAAAACCTCATCGGCATGAATCTAGGTTTTATATCGGGATCAAAGACAAGAATAAGGCAAAAATTATAGGAAAGACAAAATACAAATCTGAACACTAGAATAGAGGAAGAGTTCCATAAAGGAAAGACTTTTTCTCTTTTTCTTTTCTCTCTCTCTCTCTCAATATTAAAGAAGAAAGGTACTAAGTGGAGTGGAAAACCAGGCCTAAAAGGTTACTTCTTATAGTATGAAGCTCATTTAATTTGAGAAAACCAAAAAGTCATGGATGATTTCCATGTGAAAGGTAAAACTTAATTTGGTCACGTCATGAAGTGATGGCTCCTGGTAAACAAGGTGTCTAAGCTAGTCTATCTCCCTTTAGACCTGACAGTTTAGATTCCAGAAAAAGCAGATGAGTCATAGAAAATTTCTCACCTACCAAAACGGCCAGCACTCGGAGGTATGCATAATTCTTCATACCACTGGGCCGAGTTGAATGAGGCTACTTTGTCCATAGGATTTCTAAGACCCATACTAAAGGGGTAGGTATAAATGAAGATACGGTCATGCCGAGACAACTTGATACTCTTAGTTGGGTAGGATGCTTTAACCCAATATTCCTTGGCTGGCCAACCACAGTCTTTCCAAAAAATAGTTTGTTCGCCCTATTCACAAGGGAATTCAATTCACTTACCGATCTGTATTTCTCTCGTGTTTGTTGCAACTCAAGGACTTGAAGTCTTTATCGAAAATATAGGAACTAAGAAGTATCTCAAGGTTCTGAGGGACCCAAATCTTTGTCCTTACTCTTGGAAACATCATCGAACATGGTGAAGTAAAGTGTGAAACAATTGAGGAAGGCTCATATGAAATTGTGTAAAGGAAAACTAGATGTACAGAGCGACGGAGCACATTGATATTATAAGTAAAAGAGAAGGTGAATTGCGCTAAAAGGTGCCTCGAGAAGAATGCAGATTTTTAGTCATCTATGTGTTGAAAGGTCGATTAAAGACAAGCACACATGGCAATATCAGGATAAGCAACTTGGGCTCGTGACGCCACAATGGACACTATGACTATGAAAGGCTCTTTCTCAGGGACGTCCTCTCGTAAAGGATAAAGTTAACAACCACTCATCACCATTAGTAACATGGCATAAGATGACAAATAGAGACAAACGTGTCAGTTTCTCCTGAAGCATGGATGAGTATGTGCAAATAAGAGCCCCAGGTGAATATGAGTTATCCCACTAACGAACTGGACACTTAGAGACCCACCCCACATAGGTCTTAGTCATTTAGGGTACTATTATCAAACTATGATTGGCCAAGGCTTAAGACTGTAAACTATAAATTGTCGTCCTTACTTGTAAAAGGATCTTGGCCACCCCCATTCTCTCGATAAATACAATAGTTCTTACTTGGCCTTCAAGCTTTTCTTTATTTTCTGCATATTTAGATATTTGTTGATAGCTCACCTAAGTCTCTAGAAAAGATGGTTTAGCTCTCGGCTTCTCTCATGAATGACCATAGCACTCTCAAACTCATTTGCTTTATTACTCGTTATGTTCTTTTCATAATTAGTTACTTCCATTCATAATGTAGTAATCTAATCGCTAACAAATTGTATTTAAAACAAGGTTGAATCATAACTCGTGCTCTTGACTCACCTACAAATTTAACTGTACCAAATATATGGTAAACAAATCATATGGAATATTAATTGATAGGGAGAAAATTTATTTTGCACATCATATATTTAGGACTTATTTGGCCATGATTGAAATCAAGTTTTTTTGTTTTTTTTTTTAAGTTGAAATTTTATTTGAACATGCAATTTGGATCTCAAAAGTTGTACTCTTTTCGTCCCATATTTTTTGTCCATTTTTTTCTTTACATACCTCATAAGAAATCATAAATAGGATGTGTAGTTTTACTAATTTTTCTTTATCCATTTTTTTGAAAAATAAACCTTTTGAAACTTATAAACTTATTTAGGCTTTCATAAAATATTAATTGTAGGGGTAAAATGGGAAAAAAATAATTAATTTCATCTTATCTTGGTTTTGTAAATGGACCAAAAATTTGGAAAAGCTATTTAGCAAGATGGACAACTAATATGGGACAAAGGAAATATCGTTTCTCAGAAATATGAAAATCCCACTGTAGACAGTAAAATTTGAGTCGCAAAAGTAATAACCGGGACAAGAAAAATATTGCAACAATCATTTTATTTGATTTCAAATAGTGAGTGTTACATTCTCTGCAAATCCTCTGATTCGCCTTTTCAAATGTAAATTCAAGGGCCTTTAAGCTTGGTCTTGAATATAGTGAAATTGATCTTGACTTGGGGATTTGAATTTGATCTTGACTCGTGAATTTGATGAATTTGATCTTAACTTGTACTTGAATTCAAGGGCTTTTGAGTTTGATCTTGAATTTGGTGGTCTTGATCTTGTATCTTGATGAAGTTGATCTTGACTTGTACTTGAATTCAAGGGCTTTTAAGCTTAATCTTGAATCTGGTGGTCTTGATCTTAAATCTTGATGAACTTAATGCTTGAAGGCTTGAACTTGTGGCTTATAGAGAAATCTGCGGCGTTTGATCCATGAACTCTCTCTTGTTTCTTATTAGAATTCTTCGTCCCTTTTCTGAATTATGAAACCCCTATTTATATTTGTGGAAAGGGCAGAGTCATGGTAAGTACAAACTCTTTTCGGCTAATCAGATTGAAGTGACATACCATATTTGATTGGTTGAAACATGTCAACTTGTACATGTATCGCATTTTCATTGGCTTTGGATTTGGTTGGGCAAGCTGCATTTGACTTGGCATGCCATATCATTTGACACGTGGCACCCAATTGGGCCTCTAGAATAAGATGAAATCGTGGGCTTTGCAAAGTGAGCTCATTAATTATGGCCCAAATCAATGGATTAGCCCGATAAAGATCGAATTTTAATTAAACCCATATTTATTTTAGACTTAATTAATTAATTTAATTATATTAATCCATAATATTTTATTTGGACTAATATATTTTGAATTTAATATAATCCGAATTTCTTATGGATTTATTTTTTAATAAAATTTCCTTGCATACACCCACCATTTGTGAAAGCTATCAAAACTTCACCAAACTTTACAACCTCATTAAATGAAGCAAAAATAGTTCATACATAAATTGCTAGAATATCATAAGACGCCGCATTAACAAGCCACATATCTTCATCTTCTTTTTATAGATAAATGTTTGTGATCACATGTTATTACAAACTTTCAATTCACATAATTATATAAAGATCAATTGGTGTAATAAATCAACAATAACGGTAACTAGTTACTCTTTAATATAATCCTCTCATTGGTACAAACAATCCCTTCACGTCGGCATGATTTTTTTGTAAAATTTTAAATTATGATTTTTCTTACAAAAATAAACAATAGGGAGTTGCTTGATGGTAAGCACCTCTCACTTTCAACCTTGAGATTGTGAGTTCGAGTCACGGGAGAAACAAAAAGGATGGGAACTCCTAGGGAGGGGATTTTTTTTTTTTTTTTTACAAAATATAAATTTATGAATTAAATTATAAACTTGAAAATATTGAAATCATAAATTTGAAACTGAAATACTCTCTTTTACTAGGATTTGATTCAAAATCAAGATTTCAAATCGAAATTAAAATTTATAAATATCATAAATAAATACTGATTTCAAATCAAAATTTTAAATTTGAGTTCAAATAGTATGACCAAATGTCGACTTAATACTAATTTAATGAGTTTTTTTCTTAATAATGTCATAAGATGAGTTCAAAATTATAGTACATAGTAAGATAAGTAACCACTCTGTCAAAGTGAAAAATTAAGTAATTATTGTAAATAATTAGATTAACTACAGATGTCTATAAGTTCTATGTAACTCTTTCTTTAAGTGTAGTAATTCCCACATCTCCACCACATGATCCCCATTAATCTTTCACTCCCCCATATTCTTCTCCATCCTCTCATGGAATAATGTCATGTACCCCTTGAAGTTCCTCAATATAATACTATAAATAAAGGTCTTGAGAATGATGTTGAACACACTTGAAAGAAAGAAAATTATCTATATTATTCCTCTTGTCTTATATATATTGTTCATCTTCTTCTTTATATTACTATTCTTGTTCTTAATTTTATAATACGTTATCAACAATTTTTCTTCAAGTTCAATTTCAATTCTTCCGTCCACAATGTATGACTATATTCAACTTGTTTGCACAAGATTTTGGTGGAAGATGTACTTGTTTGTCATTCTAACGCAGCCATCTGTCACTTTAGAAAAAAAAGGTTTTTCCTCTAACATATTTGTTTGTTTCTAACATTTCACCTAATTTATAAACATAAAGTCGTCTGTCTTGTCATGCCAAATATAAAGTTTATTGGAAGTCTTATGTGGTTATAGTTTGTAAAAGGAAAATGAACTGTTATGTGAAAAAAACACTATTGTTTGGTAAATAAACAATATATATATATATATATATATATATAAACTTTGCCTTTAACTTTTTCATGCTGTCATGCTGTATTTTATGTGTGTCATATTAGTATTAAAATGCCACAAACAATGATTTAAACTTTATATTGGTTAAAGATCATGATATGTTCAATAAAAACTACCAATATGTATTAGTATTAAATGTATAATTTAATTGGATCATATAAATGCATCACTGTTTTGAGATTATATTATTTAATTATTTCTAACTTAATTATTTGTTATGATAATTTTTATCATGTCGAATTTATCTAAGCTTGAGTTTGTGGCACTTGATATCTCCGAAAAAAATTATCGGACATTAGTTTTGGACGCTGAAATTCGCTTAGACGCTAAAGGTCTTGGTGATACTATTACCCAGGATAATACAACATCGAGTCAGAACAAAGAAAATACTATAATTTTCCTTCATCATCTTCTGGATGAAGAATTGAAGGTTATATACCTGACAGTGAAAGATCCACTTGGATTGTGGACTGATTTAAAGGAAAGGTATGACCATCTAAAGGTCACGGTATTGCCAAGAGCTCGTTACGAGTGGATACACTTTTGGTTTCAAGATTTTAAGACTGTAATTAAATATAATTTGGTTGTATTCAGGATTACTTGCCAATTGAAATTATGTGGAAAAATTATAAATGATGAGAACATAATGGAAAAGACACTTACTACATTTCATGCCTTAAATGTGATATTGCAACAACAATACTGTGAAAAGGGTTTTCAGAAATATTCTGAATTGATCTCATGTCTTCTGGTGGATGAGCAACATAGTTCACTTTTTATAAAAAATCATGAAGACCGTCTCACTGGAAATGCTCCATTACAGCAAGAAAATGAGGTAGAAGCATATGACCAGCCTGAAAGAAGACAAAATTAGAGTCATAATAATGTGCTTGAGCGTCGCAATGCCAGGGACAACATAATAAGCGTCGTGATGGTGGTAACCATAAAAGGGAGAACTAAATAGGTTCTCAAAGTAAACCTTCAAGAGGAAATTGTCATCGTTGTGGCATGAAGGCCAATGGAAGAATGAATGTCGAGTGCCTAAGTATTTTACTAGGCTTTATCAAAATTCTATCGAAAGAAAGAGAAATGAAGGTGGTGCCTCTTCTAATTCCTGAATGGAGTTACACTTGACTTTTAAAAATGATGTTGAGGCAGGGCCTTCACAAAAATATGATGATAATGCCGAGGTAAATCTAGCTTAGAAAGATGATGATTTTGATGGCCTTGATTTAGAAGTTGAAGACATCTTTAGAGATCAAAACTGAATCTTGCTCAATTTATTGTAAAAATCAATTATGTTGTTTATTTGTGTGTTTTTTAATTGTCAAGTTTTTTCTTATGTTGTTTTTATTTTTAGAGAAAAAAAGTATTTAAGTTTTCTTACAAGGTTGTTAGATTTCACATTTTTTATGATGTATTTTCCTTTTATAAAAATAAATAAATTTCCCCAATCTTCAATTGGATTCAACATGAGTAATGGAGATATGTTCCTTCTTGATAGTGCTACAAGTCACACTATATTAAGAAAAAAGAAATATTTCTCTAATTTGGTTATGAAAAAGACCTAAGTTAATACAATATCTGGTAGTACAAAATTAATTGAAGGCTCAGATAGAGCAACCTTATTACTATCTGTGGGAACAATATTTGCCATTGATAATACATTATATTATAGTAAGTCTCAAATAAACTTGTTAAGTATTAAGGTTAATCGCCAAATGGCTATCATATTGAGACCGCCAATGAAGAAAATGTTGAATAGCGGAGAAAAAGCTTCATCATCGTCATCATCATCATCATACCTAATGTATTCCCATCAGGTGGGGTCTGGGGGGGGGGGGGGGTAAAGTGTACGCAGTCCATACCACTACCTCAGATGAAGTAGAAAAAGCTTGTACATACAAAATTATCCGTACTACAACCATTCAAGTATTTGTATAATTGAATTACATGCCATATAAATAAAATGTTTATAGGTTCTAATGATTTTATTATTTGGAAAGATCGGTTGGGCCATTCCGATTTTAATATGATGCAGAATTATTGAGAATTCACATGGGCATACTTTGAAGAATCAAAATATTCTTTAATAAAAAAAATTATCTTGCGTTGCTTGTTCTCAAGGAAAGTTGGTTATTAATCCATCAACATCTAAGGTTGGGACTGAATCCTATGCATTTCTGGAACGTATATAAGGTGATATATGTGAGCCAACTCACATGGACCATTCAAATACTATATGATCCTGATAGATACATATACAAGATGATCACATGTGTTCTTGTTATCAGCTCGCAGTATGGATTTTGCGAGATTGTTCTCTCAAATAATAAGGTTTAAAGTATAATTTCCAGATTATGCAATAATGACAATTAGTATTGATAATGCTGGTGATTTTACATCTCAGTCCTTTAATGATTATTGTATGTCCACTAGGATAAGAATTAAATATCTGGTTGCCCATGTTCATACTCAAAATGGTCTAGTAGAATCATTGATTAAATATCTCTAATTGATAGTTAGACCATTATAAACGAGGACAGAACTTCCTGTTTTAATATAGGGGCATGCTATTTTGCATGTAGCAGCACTTGTGCGCATAATGCCAACCAGTTATCATGAATTTTCTTCATTGATATGTTGTAGTTTTATGGCACTTTTGAAGCCTAAAACAAGGGATTGTTTTACATTTTAAGTACTTTTTGATAGATTTGATGTATATTTTGAACTTTGTACAGGAAAATAAGTCTAAAAAGTGAACAACAAAAATTACTAAAAAAGAACCAAGTGTTGACTGTTAGAGCCAAAGGATGATTCGTAGGGTCAAGCCACTAGTCACGCCCTTATCCGTTCTGAGAACAAATGACTAAGTCCTGAAGATTGAACTTCAAGGACAACATATGAATACTAAGTCACGAGTCATGAAGTCTGGCAATGAGTCCTCCTGACTCATTCTGAGAGATCATGAAGAAGAGAAGCTGAAAGATATAAAGTTGGCCCAGTGATCACGTATGGATTGAATGACTCGTGGAGTCAACATACGGGTCATGCTCAATTGTTCTGATAGATCATGGGAAGAAATATCTAAGGGTTGAAAAGTTAGAGTTAGTCATCAGGAGTGAAAAGGATGAATCATTACTTGAAGGAATGGGTCACTCTGACTCGTTCTGAGAATCCGCGAGAAGAAAGTCCTAAATATTACAAAATAAGACCAGTGGTCACGAGTTACTGTATAACTCATGGGATCACATAATGAGTCATACTGCTAGCTAACAACAAGACTGAGAATGAATTGATGAATGAGCTGTGACCACACCCTACGAGTCGTGAGGACACCCTACGACTCATAGGCACTACCAAGCTTATAATCCAATTATGTTTAGGATAAGCTTTGCATTTGCTATAAATACCTTTCCTAGGTTTTGTTTTATTCTTTATGTATTATTACGCTCTTTGAAGCCTTAGAAACATATACTTTGTTTTGTTCTTGGGTTTTGAAGGATCATTCATCAATTGATTCTTGGTTATTAAATTTTCTTTCATAATTCAAGTGTCCATATTTCGTCTACTCAATCTCGTTAGTTCATAATTATGATGTTGTCTATAGCTTCAAGTTGTGATTCTCAAAGCATGAGTAGCTAAATCCACAACTAGGGTTATGGGAACCATGATAAATTAACAAAGTAGGCAAAGTACGTGGTGATTCTTGAATGGTGTTTATGCTTGTATATCTCTTCATATTGATTATTTTTTAATGGTGGCCAACGTTATAACTCGTATTAATTCTTTACTTGTTGGATCAAAGAGGTAGAAAATAGGAAAAATGATTAATAATGGATATTTGAGGCTATTAACCCTTATCTAATAGTTTGACCTTGTCCTTGAATAGCTAATCTGGAATCACGGGTAAGGGTTAACAAATTAAATACTTGTAGACAAACCAAGTTGCGTAGTGATATTCATCTATCTAGGGGACCAACCATTTAGGTGAACTTAACCTACCAATTTTGTATGCTAAGCACCATGATAGATCACTAGTACAACACGCTTACTAAGTTATGAAATCATGGGGAACACAATACTAGTTCATCATTCTCATTGATAACAAACACGTTAATGATACTTTGTTACTTGGTTACTTACAGTTTTTAACTATTACTTGTTAAAAAACTCCCCTCTTCAGAAATAATTGACTAAAAGCCTATGTAAGAACATTTACCTAGGTCCTAACCATATTCTTCGTAGGATAGATCCCAACCTCAATTGGATTCTATATTTGAAAAACAACCGCTTTAGACTTCGCTTTATAGGTGTAATTTGGCGATATCAAATTTTAGCACCGTTGGTGGGAAATATGATTTAGGATAAGATCAATTATATTTATTTGACTCTTAGTCCTAATTTTATGATTTAGTTTTTTCTATTTTTTTGTTCTTAGGGTGCACATTTGTGCATTCCCAACACTCAGAGTCAAGGAAATCCTTTGAATCCACTAGATCAAGAACTTGAAAGAACTCTTCGGAGAATGGAGAAGCAAGGACTCCAGGAGATTGCGAACAAGGCCAAAATCAGAATGTTGGCTGAGGAATAGGAGAGGGATCTACAATGTGAAGGAGATCAGCTAACTGAAGAGAAATACCAAGCTACAACAAATGAGCAAGCTATACAAGAAGAGATAGCCTGGCAGGATGCACTGAATAAACAAAACATGCAAAGAAGGAATAGGGGCTATGAGCAGAAACACAATTGATATGCCCCTTAGTTTGATGATAATAATGTTGACTTAGATGATGCAGGTTCAACATGTTCCATGGTACCACCCATACTACCAGTTGGGGCGAAGTTCGACATTACCAACACAATTATATAATTGCTGAACATGAACGGAGTATTCGCTGGACACGCTACTGATGATGTCAACATGCACTTAATGAAATTTTTAGGGATTTGTAAGGAATACAAGATACCTGGTGTGAGCTAAGATGCAATTGAATTGTGGTTATTTCTATTTTCATTGACAGGTGAAGCAACTCTTTGGTTGGCAGAGTTACCTAATGACTCAGTCACTACCTGAAGGGAGTTGAAGAGGGATTTTTGAGAAAGGTTTTTCCTGCAATCCAAAATATTGCAGCTAAAAGATGAAATATACAACTTTAGCCAACTAAGTATAGAGGCGTTGTATGAGACATGGTTGAGATTCAATAAGAAGATGAAGCAAGTTCCTAATCACAGGATACCTGATGATAGTTTGTTGAAGATCTGCTATAGGTCTTTGAATGCTAATACTAAGGAAGTGAATGATACTATTACTGGAGGAGATTTTATGAGTCACACTTATGCAGAAGCAGTGTGATGCTCGTTAGAGTCACCAAAACTAATAGGGGCATGACACACATGGGAATTTAAAGTTTCTGCTAGCACTTATGCTATAGGTATGTCCACAGAGCAGCGGAGGAAAGAAGAGGAGCGAGATTGAGAAATAGCATAAATGAGAACTAAAATAAGTCTTATAGTAAAACATTGCATGGGGGTTGCAGCTAACAAGTGAATGTAGTCAATTCGCAAGGAAAAATGCCAAGACCTGATAATTCAGATTTTAATGAAGAGTAAAACTACTTGAATGATTAGGTGGTGGGTTTCTAGGCCAATGACTAATGGTCTAATCAAGAAACTTGGCACCAAGGTCAAGGGAATCAAGGTTGGAACTATTACAAGGACAATAACTACAATTGGTCAGGGTATAAAGATAGGAGTAGAGGCAGAGAAAAAGATGGTGATTGGAAGAAGAGAGATGGGCACAAGATTGACAAAAATAGTTTGTATATTTCTCCTAGTAGCCATGAATTAGAGTTGAGCAATTCTAGGATGGAATACATGCTAGCCAAAGTGTTGAAAAGGTAGAAACTAGTGATGACATCCTTAAGGAGATTTGTGCAGATATTTCAGGGATGAACTAAAAGGTTGAGTCATACGCTACTGCAATTAAGAAAATTAAGCAGCAAATAAACCAAATGTCTTTAGCTCTGAATGACCTATAGAAAGGTACACTTTCTAGCAACACAGTGCAAAATCTAAAAAATAATGGTCATTGTATGGCTGTGACTACTAGAAGTGGCAAGGTGATTACTGACCCTCCTATGCCAATAATTGTTAATGATATATTCGAACCTGAGATGATTGATAGAGAAAAGGTAGTGAATTTGAAGAGCAGGTTATTGGTGAGAAATCGATTGAAAACCTGTCTCCAATTTTTGAAAAGGAGATCGTGGCTACAAAAGGGAAGGAAAAAGAGGTCCCATAAATTTCGAGTCATATTCCACAACCTCCTCCACCTTTCCCACAGAGGTTGAAGAAGAGGGCAGAAGAAGGAAAGTATCACAAGTTTATTTCAATGTTAAAGCAGCTTTCAGTGAACAACCCTATAGTCGAGGATCTTGAGAAAATTCCTAGTTATGCCAAATTCATGAAGGATATAGCTACATAAAAGAGGACTGTGAGTTTCAAGCCTGCTGATAATTTGAACCACTATAGTGCAATAGTTTCTCAGTCTTTTGTGTAGAAAAAAGAAGATCCTGGAGCGTTTACCATCCATGCACCATAGGAGCCTTCAACTTTGAAAAGTCTTTATGTAATTTGGGTGATAGTATTAATCTCATATCACTAGTCATGTTTAGAAAGTTGGGCTTAGGAATGCCTAAATCGACTTCAATGTGGCTTTTTACGGCAGATCACATGGTAAAGAAGCTTGTGGGCATACTTTATGATGTACTTGTAAGGGTTGAGCCATTTAACTTTCTGGCAGATCTTGTCATTCTAGACTGTGAGGTAGATTTTGAGGTCCCATCATCCTGGGGTGACCATTCCTTACCACTGGATAAGCTTTAGTTGACATGAAAATTGGGCAGTTGAAGTTTTGATTGAATAATGAAAAAGTGATTTTCAATATTTGCCAGTCAATAAATCATCCTAATGACATACGTGTGGTTTTAGTGACTGCTGTTATTGATAAAAACCTGCCACTAATACCTAATCAGAAGAAACTTAGTGTTAAAGAACTAACGGCTGTGATTATGAACTTTGATGGTGATGATATAGACGAGTATGATGAGATGGATAATGCATTTGCTAGTATGGGATCGTACACTTATGCTCCAAAAAAGTTAGATCTTGACTTGAAGAACCAGACAACTCTACCGATTAAGCATTCTATTAAGAAACCTCCTCTCTTGGAGCTCAAGGCTCTCCTCTCCCACATTCGATATGTTTTCTTGGGAGCTGAAAACACTTTGATAGTTCTTATAGCAATTGACTTAATTGAATGGCAACTGAAAACTCTAGTAACTGTGTATAAGAAGTATAAGAGGTCCATCAGTTGGTCTATTACTGACATCATTTATATTTTGCCAGGTATTTATACACATAAAATCCAGCTCGAGCCCGATTGTATTCGTAGCATTGAGCATCAGTGTAGGCTGAATCCACTTATACAAGAGGTCATCAAAAAGGAAATCATTAAATGGCTGGATGCAGGTGTGGTTTATCCTATTACAGACAACAAATGGGTAAGCCTAGTCTAATGCGAGCCGAAAAAGGGTAGAATCATGGTGGTTCCTAATGCATATAATGAGCTTATTCCGATGAGACTAGTCACAAGATGGAGAGTGTGTATAGATTGTAGGAAGTTGAATGCATGGACAAAAAAAGACCATTTTCTGATGTCGTTCATAGATTAGATGTTAGACCGCCTTACTAGTAGAGGATAGTATTATTTTTTTGATGGTTATTCGGGATACAATTATATTTTAATTGCTTCTGAAGATCAAGAGAATACTACTTTAACTTGTCCATATGGGATGTTTGCATTCAAGTGGATTCCTTTCGGGTTATGTAATGCACCTGCGACCTTTCAGAATTGTATGATGTCTATCTTCTCAGACATGGTGGATGACACTCTCAAGGTATTAATGGATAATTTTTCTATGGTAGGTAACACCTTTGAGGATTACTTGGCCAATTTTAGTAGTGTATTGAAGAGATGTGAAGATTGTAATTTGGTGCTTAATTGGAAAATGTGCCATTTTGTGGTGAATGAAGATATAGTTCTTAGTCACAAGATGTCTAAAAAGGAGATTGAGGTTGATAAAGCAAAGATTTAGGTGATTGAAATATTACCACCACCAATTTTCATAAAAAGTATTCGAAGATTTTTGGGGCATACTGGATTTTATCATAGATTCATCAAGGAATTCTCTAAAATTGCACAACCTTTATGCAAATTGTTAGAGAAAGAGGTGAAGTTCATGTTTGATGATGCGTGTCTAAAGGCATTTGAGTGCCTAAAGGAAAATTTGATATTTGCTCCTATTATTGTTTCACCTGACTGGTCCATGCCTTTTGAGATTATGTGCGTCGCTAGTGGAGTGGCGCTAGGAGTAGTCCTAGTCCAAAGGCGTGAAAAGATTCTCTATCCAATTTATTACACTAGCGAGGCACTTAATTCAACTCAGAAAAATTATACTATGATAGAACAAGAGTTGCTTGATGTGGTTTTTGATTTTGATAAGTTTAGATTAGATCCTACTTGCTTGGCACTAAAGTGATTATGCACACTGACCACACAGCTCTTAGATACTTTATGGCGAAGAAATATGCAAAGCCTAGATTGATTCGATGGGTACATCTGTTACAATAATTTGACTTTGCGGTCAAGAACCAAAAGGGGATTGAAAACCAAGTGGCTGATCACTTGTCATGACTTAAGGAAAAGTCAATGCTAAAATTGAAAGAGGATATCAACATTAATGATACTTTTCTGGATGAGCAAGTATTAGCTGCATCATAAGATTTGATTCCAGGGTTTGCGAATTTTGCTAATTATTTGATGAGTGATGTGATGCCTTCAAACTTGTCCTTCCAGTAGTGAAAGAAATTTATGTCGAATGTATGGAAATTTTTCTGGGATGACTCAGACTTGTTTCGTATTTGTACTGATGGAATGATTTGTAGATTTGTGCCTGAGGTCGATATGATGGGCATATTAGAGGCATGTCACTCATCCCCTGTTGGGGATCTCATAGTGGCATCTGGACAGCCCACAAGATCTTTCAAATATGGGTACTATTGACCAACCATTAATCAAGATTTTCATAATTATACAAGGGCATGTGACCTATGCCAAAGTCAAGGGGGTTTATCAAGAAAGTATGAACTTTCTCTCTTCCCTATTCTTGTGATTGAGCTATTTTATGTGTGGGGTATTGATTTTATGAGTCCATTTGTAAGCTCAAATAGGATGAAATACATACTTGTAGCTGTTAACTATGTGTTCAAGTGGGTGGAGGTGGTTGCGCTTGCCAATAATAAAGGCAAGAGTGTCACAACATTCTTGAAGCAAAACATCTTTTCAAGGTTTGGTACACCAAAGGCAATCATTAGCAATGGAGGCTCTTATTTTTGTAATAGGTTATTTTGAGCCCTACTTGAGAAGTATGGTGTGAAGCATAGGGTGGAAACACCTTATCATCCACAATCTAGTGGCCAGGATGAGGTTTCCAATTGGCAGATAAGGACAATCCTTACGAAGACTATGAATGCAAATAGAACAAATTGGTCTAGAAAGTTGGATGATGCTTTATGGGTGTACCAAACTGCTTTTAAGACCCCTATAGGTCTGTCTCCCTATTAGCTTGTATATGGAAAATCATATCATCTGCTGGTTGAGCTAGAGCACAAAGTCATATGGACACTCAAGAAGCTGAATTTGAATTGGATAATGCCTCTAACTTGAGGCTTGATCAATTGAAAGAGTAAGATGAGTTTCAACTGAATGCTTATAAGAGTTCAGCTACTTACAAAGAGTAGATGAATATATATCACAATCAAAAGATAGAAATGAGAGAGTTTAATCTGGGTGATTTGGTCTTGCTGTTTAATTCAAGACTTTGCTTATTTCCTGGTAAGTTGAAGTCTAAGTAGATGGAGCCATTTTAAGTGGTACATGTGTTCCCATATGGTGCAATTGAGGTTAAGAACTGACGTCGCCCAAAATATACCTTCAGAAAAGTACCATACGATCGCTGAATCAAATATAGAACCCAACTAGGTTGGGGTCGATCCCACAGGGAATAGGACAAAGCTGTTTAGAATACTAGACGGAATAATTGGAAAGTAAAACTGGGGGGTTTTGTGAATGAATAGTAACAATAACGATTGTTGGTTGTATCGAGTTTATAGACAAAAAGAGAAGTACACTAGGACTGTGATCCCCAATGATTCCTTAACTTCCCCGGTTACTTGTGCTAACAAAATCGTCCCCCCTATGTGGCATACAAAATCTGAAAAGATATGTTCGTCTAAACGTATATCAACCTTGGTTAGACGAATTTCACTCTTCTCCTCTCGGTCTCCAAGTGTCGCACTACTAACCCTTGTCCTGGATCTAAGATAACTATTCCCACTAAGGCTCAAGTTATTAGATGAAGGTTGATAGCTTCAAATATCTATTGTTATCTCTTTATACCAATCTATACTCTCTTTAGAGCAAGTCTAAAATACAGGCGGGTTTCTAACGTTTGCAACCATTAGAAAGTAATCAAAACGAAGGAAACAACAATACATGCAATCACAGTGGTTTAGACTTGCTTTTCACTTAACTGGTTTCGTTAATTCCTCATGGTTCACACAACCCTAGTTGATGAGTTTAGCGACTCATAATTGTAAGAACACAAGAAGAATTCAAACATGAAAACATAATTGCACACTCACAATAATGAAGAAGAACTGAAATCTCAATTATCAATAAAACTCGAATTAGGGTTCGTAGCTACAAAACCAAGAATACATTTATAAGCTCAAAAACAATATGAAATAGCTCTCAAAACAATGTAATCAATCCTTCTCGCACATAGGATTATACAAGGGTATTTATAGATACAAAGCTTATCCTGTCCAAATCAAAATAGGAGAACAGGGTCGGCAACTTCCACGGTATCGTGACTTGGTGTCATGGAACCAAGTCACGCCATGTAGGTTGGTGTCGTGGAAATCAGGCTCAATTGGCCGTCTTTAGAAGTTGAGTCATGCCACCTTTTCACGCCACGTAGGTGTACCCACACCACGTGGATGCCTGGCGTGGAAATCAGGCATTTTTTCACACTGGAAGTTGACCCACGGCACCACTCTGGTGCAAATTCTTGTTCTTTCATCTTTAGAAACTTCATTCTCGGGCTTGATTCTTCCTTTTTGATCATTTTTCCTTCAAAAACTTGTTTTCCTGCAATGTAGGACAAACACCACATCATACCCACCAAATACACCCAAGTTATCGCATATTTCCCTTGTTTCAAGCATCGAAAGTGTCATGTAACCATGGCGCATCAACACTCTCAACTTAGAACATTTGCATGTCCTCAGGCGAACAAAACAAAAACACACATATATGATGCTTGATTAAGAGAAACCTAAGGGACCTATGGCAGTCGACTCATTGCCTTTGGCACAAAACTTTTCCGACCCCTCCTATTTGCAAATCAAACCAAAGTGTGTATATAGGCAACATATTATCATGACACAGAAGGGATCAAGTGATGGTACCAGATTATGAACAAACAACTAAGCATATATGCAAATGACATTTTTTGAACAAATAGCAGCTAATAATGCAACCCATGTACTCTCACAATCAAAGAAGTCCCATCCACTCACAGTATACTAATGAATATCAAAGTAGGGACTAGGTTAAAACACTCACTCTCACAAAGAAGTTCAAACAGTGTGCATGAAATACCATAGGCTTGCCCTTATTTTCTACGCCTTAGTTTTCGGACAGTTGGACTAAGATCACTATAGGAATTTACTTGACTTGCAATGTAGGCTTGGGGATGGGGATGGTACATATGGATATGGTGCCTCAACCCTCCTTGACACTACACTATTTTTAGCTCCAACTTCCAACCTTTCTTATTTTTATTCTCCCTTATTCTCCTTTCTTTTATTTTCAGATTTTGGGTGTGATTTTCTTCACTTTCGAAACATAATTTTCTCTTCTCTTTTTTTTATTTTTCTTTGCAATTTCTCTTCTTTTCACTTTATTTTTTTCTTCTTTTTCTTCACACCCAAACCTGTTTTCTCTTTTTCTTTTATTAACCTCTTCTTCATACCCAACTCAATCTACGCACCCCTATAATAGCCACCCTCAACTTAGGCGATTTTCCTGAGTTGAGGTACACAGTGTCCACGGAGGGACCAGGGCCAATACAGGTTCATTGTAATTAAAATGGGAAGGTTAATAGGCTAATGAAAGAAATAGGTCAATTAAGGATCAAAATCGGGATCAAGGGATACTTATTCATTTGGTCTAGCATTTTAGGCTAAAAGTGGACTTACTAAAAAATGGCCTGTGATCCTTTCATAACCACTATCCTCTAATCTAGGCAAGACTAACCTGGGAAGTTCTAGATCACACACACAAAGTTAACTAAGTAATGACCTCACACACACATAGCACAGGGTTGTATTATAAACTACTACCTATCCGGTTCATGCAATGCTAGCTACAGTTATTGCTCCATAATCCTTGTGCCATAACAAGATCCAACAGATGTCACACATAAACATGCTACACACACATACTTCAAAATAAAAAAGTTTCAGGAGGGGTATCCTTAACATTCAAAAAGCATAATTTTTGCATAATTTTTTTTCAAAACTAGACTGCACTATGGTTCTCTTATTTTTCTCCTAATTAAACAAAAAAAAAACACCTAACTAATATAAATATAAACCTAAACATGTAGGTTCTACTATGATAGCACTTTGAGGGAAAAGAAACACGGCAACAAAAACCCCTAAGAGGACATATAGACCCACAAGTACCTCTGCCCCCCACCAAATAAGCATGCATTGTCCCCAATGCATTAGGCAAAAATAAAACAAGGGAGTTAGAAACATACCAGTGGCACCCTAGGTGCGTGGGTCTAATGTCGATCCAAATAACAAAAATCAAAACAAATGTAGGAAGAGAAAGACACCTTGGGTTGCCTCCCAAGTAGCGCCTGATTTAACGTCGCGGCACGACGCGAGTATCTTGATTACTCAGACTTCATCAAGATATTCCTTGGGTTGGCCTCCAGGGTCATCTAACATATTTATTTTCGCAACCACCCTCAGGTCCATTGGTTGCTTCATAGTTCTGCAAACATTGAACGTGACTTCCTTATTATCCAGCCTGAATTTCAGCTCACCTCGCTCCATATCTACCAATGCTCTACCGGTGGCCAAAAATGGTCTCCCCAAAATTATGGGCATATCAAAATCAACCTAACAATCCAAGTCCACAAAGTCAGCAGGGAAGATGAAGTTTTCAACCTTGACCAAAACGTCACATACTATGCCCAAAGGTTTCTTAATCGTACGATCCGCCATCAATAATCGCATCTTTGTTGGATTGAGGGTTCCCAAATCTAATTTATTGAATACTGCCAGCGGCATCAAGTTAATACTTGCACCTAGGTCACACAAAGCTCTGGCAAAGTTAACTGACCCAATTGTGCATGGAACTGTGAAGGCACCGGGATCATCTTTCTTTTGCACAAGAGAACGGGATGCAATTGCACTACAATGGTGCAAATCACCAACAGACTCATAACTAACAGTTCTCTTCTTTGTGACCAAATCCTTCATGAACTTTGCATAACCTGGCATCTGCTCCAATGCCTCAACAAGAGGGATGTTTATAGAAAGTTGCTTCAATATGGACATGAACTTTTGAAATTTTCCATCCCCCTTATTCTTCTTCAAACGCTGAGGGAAAGGAGATGGCATCCGTGGAATAGGGGTTAACACTTGTGGGGCTTCCTTCTCTTTCTCAGTTTCAACATTTACCTTGTTTTCATTAGTTTGAGGCTTTTCCACCTCTTTCGTGATCTCCCCACTAACAATTTTATTTTCATCCACCTTTTTCTTGAGACGTTGAGGGAAAGGTGGAGGAGTTCTTGGAAATGGAACATACTTCTGTAGAGCTTCCTTTACTTTTTTCGTGGCCTTAGTCTGCTCTTACAGTGGCGCATGAACACCCTTAACTTGATTGGGTACCTCAATGAGAGTCATTCAACTTTTTATTGTGATAGCCATACAATGAGCATCATTTTTCAGATTCTGGACGGTATTGCTTGGAAGGGTACCTGGTTGACACTAGTTTAATGCCACCGATAACTGCCCGAACTGTTGCTCCAACTATTTGATGGCAGTTGAGTGAGATTCAACCTTCTGACTTATTCCCAAAATGTCTGACTTAATCTCTTTAAGACAGTTTTCTTGGCTTTCTAACCTCGTAACCAGTTTATTCAGAAGGTCTTCAATCCTTGAATTTCCAACCTCAGCATCGCGGCTACCTGGTGGTACATAAAGACCATTCTTCTCTCTATAATCATCCTTCCATCTACAATAACCATCACGGTCTCGTTCTCGATCTCTGTTTCTCGACTTGTTGTAATTGTCTCCATAATAGTTTCAACCTTGATTTCCTTGCCTTGAGTTCCAAGAGTCTTGATTAGACCCTTGGCCCTTGGCTCGAAAAACTGCCACTTCTCGATCTAGGTACTTAGCCTCTTTATCAAACTCACTATCATCATGTCTAGATGATTTACCTTGTGCACCTACAACATGCACGTTTTCAGCATCTCTGGCCGCTATCTGTTTAGCCAGAAGACTAATTTATTTCCTCAACTGAGCAACCTCTTGAGCCACAGATTCGTCCAAAGCCCTTTGAGCTATTGAAGCTCCAATAACATATGTGCTAGCAGGCGTTTCTGCCTTTCGAGTTTGCCATCCTCGGTTGGCCTTAGTGACACAATCTAATATCTCTGAAGCTCGTTTCCATCTCAAACTCATGAATGCTCCACCAGTGATAGTATCTGCTACCGCCTTTGTGTTGACATTCAAAGCCCTGTAAAAGATTTCAAGTAAATTCCTACCACTTATCTTGTGATTTGGTATATTCTGCAGCTTCTTTTTGAACCTCAGCCATGTCTCAAAGAGTGCTTCAGAATGAAGCTGTCTGAAATTATAAATCTCGTCCTTCAACTGCAGTATCTTGGAAGGTGGGAAAAATCTTTCCAAAAATTAATTTCTCAATTCTTGCTAAGTAGTGATGGAACCTCGTGGCAACTCGGCCAACCACAAAGTAGCTTCTCCTATTAGAGAGAATGGAAACAACCTCAATCGAATAGCCTCTAGGTCAACTCCAGGCAGATTGTACAACGTGCAGACCCCCACAAAATTCATCACGAGCATGTTTGGATCATCAGTAGGAAGACCGGCGAACACACCCTTCAAGTTTAGCAGATGGATCATGGCACTAGTAATGTCAAACTTAGTGCCCGGAGGTAACTCTAGTGGAATGATGGTACCAGTCTCTATTGGCTCGAAGTAGGCCAAATCTTCTTTTTTAGGATCATCATAAACAGACACATATGGTCTCGATTGTTCTCTCAGTCGTCTTTGTCGCTTTTCAGCATCATCCAAACGCTGTGCTGCTTCTTGCATAGCTCAATTATCTCTTTCTGCTTGTCTAAGAGCAGCTTGCCTAGCTTTCTCTTCCCGTGTCAATCAAGCAGTAGTTTGATCTGCTGTTTCATGACCAACTGGCTGAATTGGTTGGTGATGAATGTCTCCCGCAGCTACGGGATCCTAAACTCCTTCAGTATTCACCATTCTTCGATTAGCTCTCAGAGTCCTTTCAATTTCAAGATCAAGTGAAATCAGTGGATTGCCTTGACTCCTAGTATTGGGCATACACCAGTGTGTACCGTCAAAAGTATGTAAAAATGAAACCAATCAACTCCAACCAGTACTAATCAACTCCGTAACCGAATTCCCCGACAACGGCACCAAAATTTGATGTCGCCCAAAAAATACCTTTGAAAAAGTACAATGCGGTCGCTGAATAAAATATAGAACCCAACTAGGTTGGGGTCGATCCCACAGGGAATAGGACAAAGCTGTTTAGAATACTAGACGGAATAATTGGAAAGTAAGTAAAACTGGGGGTTTTTGCAAATGAATAGTAACAATAACGATTGTTGGTTGTATCGAGTTTGTAGACAATAAGAGAAGTACACTAGGACTGTGATTCCTAATGATTCCTTAACTTCCCCGGTTACTTGTGCTAATAAAACCGTCCCGCTGTATGGCATGCAAAATCTGACAAGATATGTTTGTCAAAACGTCTATTGACCTTGGTTAGACGAATTTCACTCTTCTCCTCTTGGTCTCCGAGTGTCACACTACTAACCCTTGTCCTGGATCTCAGATAACTATTCCCGCTAAGGCTCAAGTTATTAGATAAAGGTTGATAGCTTCAACTCTCTATTGTTATCTCCTTTTACCAATCTCTACTCTCTCTCTCGAGCAAGTCTAGAATACAGGCGGGTTTCTAACATTTGCAACCATTAGAAAGCAATCAAAACGAAGGAAACAACAATTCATGCATTCACAACGGTTTAGAGTTGCTTTTCACTTAACCGATTTCGTTAATTCCTCATGGTTCACACAACCCTAGTTGATGAGTTTAGCTACTCATAATTGTAAGAACACAAGAAGAATTCAAAGATGAAAACATAATTGCACACTCACAATAATGAAGAAGAACTGAAATCTCAATTATCAATAAAACTCGAATTAGGGTTCGTAGCTACAAAACCAAGAATACATTTATAACCTCAAAAACAATATGAAATAACTCTCAAAACAATGTAATCAATCCTTCTCGCACATAGGATTATACAGGGGTATTTATAGATACAAAGCTAATCCTGTCCAAATCAAAATAGGAGAATAGAGTCGGCAACTTCCACGGTATCGTGACTTGGTGTCATGGAACCAAGTCACGCCATGTAGGTTGGTGTCATGGAAATCAGGCTCAATTGGATGTCTTCAGAAGTTGAGTCATGCCACCTTTTCACGCCACATAGGTGTACCCACACCACGTGGATGCCTGGCGTGGAAATCAGGCATTTTTTCACACTGGAAGTTAACCCACGGCACCACTCTGGTGCAGATTCTTGTTCTTTCATCTTTAGAAACTTCGTTCTCGGGATTGATTCTTTCTTTTTGATCATTTTTTCTTCAAAAACTTATTTTCCTGCAATGTAGGACAAAAGCCACATCATACCCACCAAATACACCCAAGTTATTGCATATTTCCCTTGTTTCAAGCATCGAAAGTGTCATGTAACCATGACGCATCAAGAACCATGAAGGTAAATATTTCAAGGTATATGGTCAGCGTGTGAAGGCATACTTAGGGACTAATGAGGAAATAAAGGTAGTTGATATTTTGTCCCTTGGTGAAGTCTGAGTAACCAAGGGACCTAATTCATGCCGCGACATTAAATCAGGCACTTCATGGGAGGTAACCCATGGGTATCTTGGTGAAGTATGAGTAATCAAGATACCCACGTTGTGCCATAATGTTAAATCAAGCGCTACTAGGGAGGCAACATAAGCTTTTGTACTTTGTTTTCCCTTTATTTTTATTTTAGTGTAAGGGTGATGTTTGTTGAAGTGTGTTGGTGTGATTGGAATAGGGCAAAAGAGTTAGGAAAATTTGGGAAAACTTGGGACCTCGGGTCATAGAACGAGTCATATCCTCAGGGCATGACTCGTGGTTCCCAAGCGTAGCAACTGGAACAAAGAAAATAAAAGTATCGTACCTTCATGGTATGAGTCGTGGGGTTAACCATCTTGATTGACTAAATTTTTCATTCTGCAGGAACATTTTCCTACGGGTCTTAGGATGACTCGTATGGTATCATAATGAATCATCCCAACTCTCGTGGGAATTGGAACAAACAAAATCTATTGGCCATGAATTACTAGTCGTACCCTGTACTCGTGAAGTCCCAGGTAAGTTTTCTTACTTATTCTCTCGTAGCAACACAAAATGAGTCATGGCGACTACCAAAGACCCATAGGATCGAGTTGTAGTCCATGACAATCAAAGGGTTATTTTCTTTAAATAGAATCCAACCCAACCCACGTCTTTTTCCCTTACCCTTTTATCCCCACTCCAACCCGATAACCCTTTTTCTATTTCCATTTCAAACCCAAAATCACTCTCTCTATACCATAACTTCAAATTCTCCATTAATCACTCCAAATATAATCTCAATAGCTATGAAAAATTGCTACTCTATCTATCTGTACTCGTAATTTGTGACTTTGGGGTGCAAACTTCACCAAAAATTCAAGCATCATCATTTCAAATTTCAAAATCCAAATCAAAGTGAGTAAAATCTATTTATTTTGCTTTGGTTAGTTATTTTGATGCTCACCTATGGGCTCCCATCCTAATTGATTATTTTCAAGAACCCTAGGTTGATTGTGAGGAGAAAGTTGTGTGTAAATACAAGCCATGAACAAAGTTTTTTGATTGTGTGAAATTTGGTGCACATGATAACTCCTGAAAGAAGGGAAATAATTTTTATTTGTTGTGCATAACATGTGTCTACTGCTCTATTTTTGAGCTATGTGTGAAAGTTAGAACTTCTGATTATTAGAAACTGAATTTGTGTTGCTTACCATGACAATGTTGGCTTGGGTATTTCATACCCATTGAGCGGGCATTACGATCCATAATTGCCTCAGAAACGAAGCTCGGATTGTTTAACCTGCCCTGACATTGAAGAACATCATCTCCCCCTTGGGAAAAAACCTCAACTTTCTAACTTTGGACTGCTTCCTTCAACTTAAGTAAAATAGAATCGCTATCTTGTTTTGCCTTCACCTCTGCTACTAAAGAAGATTTTGAACCATTTTAATCATGACACTACCTTTGGCTGAATCAACCACCGAACTCCTAATCTAGTAAGCCTGTGAACATCGCAAACCAATTCTTTCTTATTATCCTCTATATGAGTAACACTACCCATAAACAGTCTGCTGAGAGCATCCACAACAATATTGGTTTTACCCATATGGTATAAGACACTCATATCATAGTTTTTCAACAACTCTAGCCACCTCCTCTGATAAAGATTTAGATCCTTTTGACTAAAAACAATCCGTGGACACATCCATATGAACTCCATAAAGATAATGCCTCCAAATCTTTAAGGCAAACACAACTGCTGCCAACTCAAGATCATGAGTCAGGTAATACTTCTCATGAGGTTTGAGTTGTTTAAAGGCATAAGTTATAGCCTTACCATGTTGTATGAACACACAATAGAGGCTAACTCCTGAAGCATCACAGTAAGCTACAAACCCACCTGGACCATCTCGTAGAGTCAACACTGGAGCAGAGGTGAGTTGAGTCTTCAACACTTAAAAAATCTTCCTGCAATCATCGGACCACTGAAATCTGACTTTATTCTGAGTCAATCTAGACATAGAAGAAGCAATGAAGGAAAATCCTTCAACAAACCATCTGTAGTAATCGCCTAAACCTAAGAAACTCCTAATGTCTGATGGAGAGATGGGTCTAGGCCAGTTCCTAACTGCTTTGATCTTTTGAGAATCAACTTGAATGCCCTAAATGGAAATAATGTGACTAAGGAATGCCACAGATTTCAACCAAAATTCACACTTACTGAACTTAGCAAATAGCTGGCGATCTTTGAGAGTCTGTAAGACAATCTTCAAATGGTCTGTATGTTCATCCTCACTTCAAAAATAAATGAGGATGTCATCTATAAAGACAAAGTACTATTTGAATACTCTATTCATCAAGTCTATAAAATTTGCATGAGCATTTGTTAGTCCAAAAGACATAACAACAAATTCATAGTGACCATACCTAGTTTTGAAGGTTGTTTTCAAAATATCACGCTCTCTAACTCTGAGATGATGATAGACGTATTTGAGGACTATCTTTGAAAAATAAATAGCACCCTAAAATTGGTCAAACAAGTCATCAATCTTAGGAATGGGATACCTATTCTTGATTGTGACTTTATTCAACTAACGTTAGTCGATGCACATTTGGAGAAAACCATCATTCTTATACATGAAAAAAACTAGAGCACCTTATGGTGAGATGTTGCACCTGATAAAACCTCTATCAAAAAAAATTTTCAACTGTTCCTTCAGTTCCTTAAGCTCAGCTGGAAGGCTAGGTATCTAGAGGAGATCTATTCCAAAGTCAATTTCCCGCTCTGGAGAAACTTCAAGGAGATCTTCTAGAAATACTTCTAGGAATTGATTCACCACTAGAACTGATAAGTTGGGGGCGGGGCTCGGACTTTGAATCCTTAACTCGAACAAGATGATATATACACCCTTTTTGAGATTATTTTTCTAGCCTTAAGGTATGACACAAACCGACCTATGGACGCTGAAGTGCTACCCTTCAATTCTACGACTAGTTCATTCAAAAACTGAAACTAGACAACTCTGTTTCTATAGTTGATTAAGGCATAATAGGAATGTAGCTAATCTATTCCAAGAATGACGTCGAAATCAGTCATATCTAACTCTACTAGATCAACTGAGGTGATTTTCTGGGAGACTGTGATTGGAAAATATTTGTATACCCGTTTAGCTATAATTGATTCATCAACAAGAGTAGAGACTAAGAAAGGTTCTGAAAGGATTTTGGGACTGGCACCAAATTCTACTACAATATAGGGAGTCACGAAGGAAAGTGTGGCTTTGGGATCTAATAAGGTATATACATCAATATGAAAAACTCATAACATACCAGTGACTAAATTAAGAGAACCATCCTGATCCTGCCAAGTTTGCAAAGCATAGAATCTATTCTGACGTGTTTGCCACCTGTACTAGATGAAAAACCTTACTGAGTTGGGCATCATGCTAGAACTGATGAGGAATTAGACTGGCTCTACTAGTGAACATCTCTGCCCTTCTGTGAGGTTACTGGTCACTCCCTCAACCTATGAACTGGCTTGCCACATCAAAAACAACCACCACTATCGGGCACACACACCCCTTGGTGGTTCTTACCACACTTTTTGCAAACTGGAAAAGTATGTCCACTAGTAATGCTGCCTTGGGACTCATAGCCTGGTGGTCTATCTCAATTATCCTGTCTTAACTTGGGTACTGAGGCACTAGCAGAGGATGGGGCTAGAGCTAAAGACCTCAGAAGAAATTAAGAACGATTACAACCGCCCCAGATTTCTACTAGGAATAGTCAAAAAATTCCGTTCTAGCCTTTTTAATCTCTATTTCATTCTCCTTAATCTTTTTTTCCTTGAACTATTGAGCATGGGTCATAAGTTAGGAGATGTCCATCTCCTTAACTAGAATGACAGTCCTACATTCCTTAAATACTGTCATAGAGACACTCGAAATGAACTTACTTAAATGGGCCCTCAAATCGGTCACCATCATTGGAGCATACTTGGAGAGCTGAGTAAACTTCAGAGAATACTCCTTCACAGTTATGTTACCCTATTTCAAATTGATGAATTCCTGAACTTTGGCTTTTCTTAACTCAAGTGGAAAGAACCTATCTAGAAATGCAGTCACGAACTTATCCCAATCCACTGGACCTACATCTACACCTCTATATCTTTCCATTATTTACACCAAGTCTGAGCCACTTCCTTCAATTGATACACAGCTAAGTCTTCACTCTCAACTAAAATGATACCCATAATCTGAGTGACCTTCCAAATCTCATTAATAAACTTCTGTGGATCCTTCTTCATCTTCGAAGCATAGAACTCTGGAGGATTCATCCGAGTGAAGTCCCCGACTCTCATTGTTGCCATATTCCCATTCAAATTGACCAGTACAACAACCTTCTAGTTGACCTAAGTGTTCATTGCTTAAGCAAGCACCTAAAAAGTAGCCCTAAACTTAGCATGTGTAACTTGTTCATTCAGAGGGTCTGCTAAAGTTAGTGGAGCTTGCTGGTTACTATTGTCATTTCTCCTTTCATTGGCTCTTATGGGAGGCATTTTCTGTAAACGCATGGAGCAGGAGTTAGAAGGAGATTTAATAGAGCTCACACTCTATTACATGATATGAATATGAAAGAAGTGAAACTTTTCTAAAATATCTCATAGCCTCTAACTCATAAGTGTGACACATTTCATACCCATGAACGAGACTCTACTTAACGTAGCTTTCAGACACCACAAAACACTTTAAACCTGAGGCTCTGATACTAAGTTTGTCACGATAAAGACTACACCCTAGTTGTAATACGATACTTATCATCATGAGTGACACCAAGCTAACCTATGGTCTGGCATATACTATGATTTCTGAAATAAGACTAGATAACTAAGTGTGGAAGCTAACTGAATAATAATAAAAATTAATCTAACGGATAAAAGTTTGACAATATCATAAAGCTGAAAACATATCTAACTGACTGTCTGAAAGCCTTTAATACTGATGAGTTACTGGGACAAGTCCCCAACTAACTCTAACTATCTGAAAACTAAAATAACTGAAATAAAAAAATAAGAAAATAATAGTAAATCTCATCCTCAAAAGATAAGGACTCACCATACCCTACTGCTGAGATGAGTACGGGATCGTGCTAACCACAAGCTAGATGTTAAGCATCTGAACCTATATTATAACATAATATCACGCAAAGAAGTATGCAGTCGGTACTTTGAATGTACTGAGCATGTGACATATACACTACAATATATAAAGCTGAACATGCTGAACATAAGAGACTAAACCAAACATGGAACTAATAAATGTGAACTGATGCAATGATCCAAATATATAAGCATATAACTGATAAATATTGCACTGAATAGACTGAATCTGAGGTCATGAAGTATCTGAGTCTGAACTGTGGAAGCTACTATTAATGCATTACCCATCTGAGCTAAACGGGGTCTAACCTATAACCCCAGCTTTAGTGCTTAGTACCTTTCCAAGGATACGAACATTGACTGACGTGGATCCACTAAATTGATGGCCAAAAAGAACTAAGGCGTCAGCCTAATTTTCCAGGTGACCCTTTAGGGCCTATGGTGGCAATGTAGTTCTGGGACTTAGAGACTTTTACTAAAGGTCTCAGCCTAACTGATGGGTAACCCTTCATCCCTGTGTCCGCTCGGTGCTAAGTACTACTCCCAACTGAATTTTAAACTGATATACTAAATAGTTTAATATATTGATGTTTTGAGACTGAATAATAAATGTTTTGTCTGATAGCATCCTAAAATCTATGGAAATGAAGGACTCAATACTAAACTAACTACTCATGGAATGCTAAGTCATTGGATGTTCATAAACCGCCACCTTCAAAGAGTAGAATTATTCATGACAATTTATATATTCTTGATAGAGTAAGAATTCATAAAGTATAAGTCCCAAAATACTGAATATCAATATACTAAGGAGCAATAACATTACAAGTCTGTAAAGGTACTGAATTTCATGGAAAAACATGTATTGATAGACTATTAATCATAGGAAACTGAAATACAAAGAGAATTATGCCTTTAATGAAAACCCTAATTTCTAAATAATGGATGAACTGAGAAATTGAGTATATTTAGGGACTCAATGGGTGAAAGGATATCCATTGATAAAATCCCACATACCAGGAGTGAATAATTTTTTATAGAAACTTGAACGTGAAGCCTAAAGAAGAGAAACCCTAGTTTTTGCTTTGGGGAGGAAGAATCTTTTATTTCTGATATATAAGTGTTAAGAGTGAATAGGGAGAATTAATCGACTAATCCCCTTTAATCCCACTTAGAATATTCCTAAACGATGTAGTATAAAGAGTGGAAGAAGACCAGATTGCCCTTTAAAAATCATAACTGAAAAGCTGGTGTGGACAATAGATGGACCAACGATGGCTCATTGATTCTTCCAACCGGTCGTTGGTTCTAGTCATTGGTTTCTCACTTTGGGCTGCCAGGTGACCACTGTCACAACCAATGGCTTATTGATTCACTCAATGAGTCGCTGGTTTCTCTCGTGGCCACTAAGGCACTTTGTCAACCTTCGGGACTTTTTGAGCTACTCATTAGACGAGCATATAGGACGCGTCATCCTAAGAACCAACGGTTCATTGTATGGGTGGTCGTATATGATAGCTTTACAGTGTTTCACTAAAATGGCCATAACTTTTTGCTCTAGAATTAGATTGATAAGCGGTTGGTGGCGTTGGAAAGAAGACTTAAAGACCTTTAATTTAATGGGTCTTAAGATATAAAACTCTTCATATTTTAGGAGTTATGCTTGTTTAAAGTTGTCCCTAGTAAAGTCTTATACGAAAACTTGATTTGTAAAGAAACTTTCAACTTAACTTTGAGATAGAAGTTCCTTATGACCTTAATTCATATCTAAATCACTTCTCATACTGAGAAATCATCAGGGTTTTTTCTATACGCATTTGAAGAATAGTTATGATCTTAGTTTAGAATTTTGGGGTGTTACACGTACCCACAAATAATGACTCATTACCTGACCTGTACTGAGATTATGCAGTAATAATCTTATGTTTGTTTCCTTGATATTTTGGGACTAATGCCTACTCCTACAGGTACCATGCCTCCAAGGAACATTGTAAAGAAGGGTAGAAACACCACACCCTCCAAGAAATAACAAGAGGAGCCTAAGACATGTGAATTGGTGGATGATCCAACTAGCTCCGAATAGTCAAGTTGCTCTGTGGAGGAGTATCTAATTGAAGAGATCCAACTGGAGCATTGCACCACTAGGACAAGGACAAAGAATGTGAATGTCACTCAGACATTGGTTATTTCCCCAATTTTGATTGCCTCTTCCTATTCAGAAGTGTGAGGGAATCATCTTGCGAGGAAGATAGTAGTGAAGCAGGTGATGATGATTGAAGCGAGTCCAACACAAAGAAATCTACTAAAGAAAATACCAGGAGGTAAAAATGAGCAGTCGGTTTAGAGATGGACGGTCCTAGACATGCAAGAAATTTATGATAGGGACATAGCTGTGAATAACAGAGGCAACCCAAAGCAGAGTATTTATAAGAAGCCTCGATTAGTGACTGTCGAAATCAAATACCTGCTCGAGATTCAAGAGTTGTTCAACTGATACAAGTTCAGCTGGATGGGTGAACCTTTGGGTAGATATAGCCCCGAGATGGTATGGAAGTTTTATAAGGCATATGTAGCAACAATGATAAATCAAACTCTTCTGGATTAAGATTGGAAGAAATAACCTGCACTGTCTACATCCTAGTTTGGGGCATACCAGTTGATATATTTGAGTGCATGATATTACGCTTCTTGTATGGTGTGAAATATGATTCCCCGCTAAGCACGACTAAATATGACTATAGGGGTTATGAACAAAAGAAGATAAAAACAAAGAAGTTAAGTACAGATGATAAGAGAATGCATTACCCTTGGTTAGCCCGGATCATTGCCACAAAGGGGATTGTTGTAAATTGACTAGCAGGTACTGAGTCCTAAATTAATAAGACATCACTGAATTTCAAGGCAAAGGCTTGGTGGTTGATAGTGAGACATCATTTGAGCCCCACCAGCAACGACAACATCGTGTCCCTGGATCGTGCTGCATGATTGTTAGCATTATGGAGGGGTATGAATTAAACATACCAAGGTACATCATGGAGGAGATATGTGAGAGAGTTGTATTGGATAGCTCAAGTATTCCATTCCCTTATTTAGTGTCCCATTTTTATAGAGAGTCTGGTGTGCCGGAGTTGCCTACTGTGGGCCACTTTGTAAAGGTGACCAAGATTATAGACATTGGGTTGATTCGAGATGACACAAACCCCATGTCCAAGATGAAGACTTAGCTTGCCATTTTATCTGGTGCAGCCATACTTATGGACTTGTTGTAGAAGGTTTCGCATATTGAGACACCAGGCCTCATTGATATTGATACAAATGCTACTAGTTCACAGATTGAGGCTAATATCCCCTAGACCAACACTTCTATAGTTGCCACTACTACCTCGAATGAAGCACCAACCTCTTCATCCACTCCACCAGCTGCTATATTAGCTACATCATTTCCACATCCCTCGACTGTCGGCCTAGTCATAGTTTCACAGAAGTATATAGCCAATGTGTCTAGACGGTTAGTCCGTAATGAAAAGCAGAAAACCCATACTGATTTGCAAGTCAAGGTTTTGATGGATCAAGTGAAACCATGTGTTACACAGGAGCTCGAGAGGATTAAAAGGGTCTTGCATGATCGTTTAGATGCTTTTGAGCAGAGGATGGACAAGCGCCTAGTAGCACTTAAGGGTTTGGAGTTGACTAAGTGGTATAAGGAGCTCGAGTCATTACGAGCGGAGGTGAGAGAGCTGTCCACATGATAGGTTCCCGTGATACCACCACCACCAGTGCTTCCAGTTGTTGAGAATGAGCATGAGGAGGACTTTCCAATATTTTATTTCTTCACTGAGGCTAGTGGCAAGAGAGTGCAGGCTGAGGCTGAGTTAGATGGTACCTAAGAGCTTAGAGATATTCGGAAGGCTACCAAGGCCTCCCGTATGGATTATCATGTCGGCCAAATTGAGAAGGAGCAGAGACAAAGGGGAGCATCTGCTAGTTCGACACCTGTGGGTGTCCATGTTTTTGGAGGTGAAAGCCATACAACTGAACCTTCACCATTGAGTGCACCAGCCATCACCAGTGCCACTATTGTTACTGAGGGTACTATGAGTGCGACGGCCACCGCCAATGCCACCATTGCTAATTCTGAGGCTGCATTTGCAGCCTATAATGATTCACTCGACCCACGCGCTTAGGGCGCCACAGGTATGTCCCTACCACTAGTATTATATTTTTTACGTGTATTGGGGATAATGCACCTCTTTTTGATGGGGGTGTATTTGTGGGTTTGTCTCACCTGGATTTTTTGTTTCCGTATTTCTTTTCTTTCGAGTGTTCTATCATAGTAGAATCGATATGTTTAATAGTTTGTTGTTTTTATATGTTTTATTTGTGTTTTTATGTGTTTTGTTGAAGTAAAAGAAAAATAGGAAAACTGAGTGCAGTCTTGGTAGGAAAATAAATGGCATGTTGTTTTGAATGGAAAATGGAGCCCCCTCCAAAATTTTTGTATTGAGTGTTCATATTTTGACAAAATGACTTCTATGGATATTTGCATGACATTATGAATATTGATGTGTTAATATATGCTTAAACTAGGACATGGATGTGATAGTTAGTGATTGATAGTGAAATCCTATGCCACGTGTGTGTGAGATGTACTTGTCTAGTTCTTACATGTGTGTGTAATCTAGAACTTGCTCGGTTAGTCATACTAATATTATAAGATAGTTCTTTAGGAAAGGATCATATGCTATTATTGATGTACAGTCTACTCTAGCCTAAGTGACTGTTTAGTTAATGCATTTATTCCTTGATCCCTGTTTTGAGCCTAAATTGACCTTTTTGTTGATTAACCTAATCACCTTCCTAATTATTTTTTTTTGAGCTTTATTTTGGCCCTGGGCCCTCCTTGGACATTGTGCACCTCAAATCAGGCAAATCGCTTAAGTTGAGGGTGGCTACTGTAGGAGAAATAAAAAGAAAAAATTGCGTATGAAAAGAATAGATTAATCTTCAAAAGATAGCGGGTATGGTATGCTGAAAAAAGAAAATAAAAAAACAATGAAAAAGAAAAAGAAAGAAAAAAAATGTTGAGCAGAAATAGTAGAAAACAACACCCATAGTTGAAAACAACTTAAAAAAAGGAGAAAAGAAGTGGAAGAAGAAGAAGAAAAAAATTGTAGCACCAAAGAGGGTTAAGTCACTATTCCCAAAATATACCATACCCGTACCCAAGCCCACATTACAAGCTGAGTAAAATCCTATAATGGTCCTAATCCAACTGTCCGAAAATAGAAGTATAGGAAAAAAGGGCAAGCCTATACATGCATCGTTTGAACTTCTTTGTGAGTGCGAGCACATTAGTTGAGTTCCCATTTTTGAATGAACATATGTGTGGGGGGGGGGGGATTTCTTTGTGGTGAGGGCACTAGGGTCATCCTGTCGATCGTTGATTGTTAGGCGGTTGTCATTTGTGTATGCATAATTATCTATTGATATTGTGATATCATACGTAGATCCCTTTTGTGTTATTTTGATAAGTGTGGAATTATCGCAACTGATTTTATACAGATTGAGAAATGAGGGGCATTGAAGTTGTGAAAAATATTGTAAAATTTCATATGACTGCCGTAGTTTTTCTGGGTTTCTTGTGCTTGAGTGTTTTGTTAGTATAGTCTTATTTTGTTGCTTGAGGAAAAACAAATGTTCTAAGTTGAGGGTGTTTATGTGTCGTGGTTTTACGACCTTTTGAAGCCTAAACTAAGGGATTATTGTACATTCTTAAGTACTTTTTTATAGATTTGATGTGTGTTTTTGAGTTTGTGCAGGAAAACAGGTCTCGAAAGTGAACAAAAAAACTAAAAAAGAACCAAGAGTTGATTGTTAGAGCCAATGGACGACTCGTAGTGATCACAGAATGAGTCATACTGAGAGCTAATAGCAGGATTGATGACGAATTGAAGAATGAGCCGTGACCATACTCTACAAGTCGTGAGGACACCATACGACTTGTAGGCACTGCCGAGCCTGCAATTCAATTATGTTTAGGATAGGTTTTGCTTTTGTCTATAAATACATTTCCTAGGGTTTCTTTTATTCTTTACACATTATTACGCTCTTTGAAGCCTTAGAAACTAATACTTTATTTTGTTCTTGGGTTTTGAAGCATTGTTCATCAATTGATTATTGGTTATTAAATTTTCTTTGGTAATTCAAGTGTCCGAATTTCGTCAAGTGTCCGAATTTCGTTTGCTCAATCTCATAATCTTATAATTATGATGTTGTCTATAATTTCTAATTGTGATTCTCAAAGAATGAGTAGCTAAATTCACAACTAGGGTTGTGAGAACCATGATGAATTAACAAAGTAGGCAAAGTACGTAGTGATTCTTGAATGGTATTTATGCATGTATTGTTCTTCTCAACTAGTGTTTATGTATGCATCCAAGGGTTACTAAATCATATATTCCAGCTGCAAATGCTTCAGTTTCAGTTGATGTCCCGGTAGGATAAATTATTAATGCAAATGAGTCTAGGACACGTTTGAAACGTGGCAGGCCAATTGATTCCAAGAATAAAAATCCTAAAAAAGGAACAAATGATCATGATATGGTGGCAATTGCTCAAAAAAAATCTTGAAATATAAAAAAATGATAAGATCACTGAGGAGGTTCAAATACCTGAAAATAATGAGAATGGAGAAATCCCAATAAGTTATGTCTTGATGAGAAAAAGGTAAAACCAAAATAATACTGTGGTTGATAATATTTTTGCTTATAATGTTGTTGTTGAAATAATGCAACAAGATGAGGATCTTGAACTAAAATCTGTCGATGAATGTAGACAAAGAAATGATTAACCAAAATGGAAGGATGCAATTCAAGCGAAATTGACTTCGCTTGAAAAATGTGAAGTTTTCGGACCAATAGTCCAAACACCTGAAGGTGTCAAGCAGTGGGATACAAATGAGTTTTTGTGTGAAAACAAAATGAAAAAGGTGAAGTCATAAGATATAAAGCACCAACTTGTGGCACAAGAATTTTCGTAAAGGCATGGCACATATTCTCCTATGGTGGATGTAATTACCTTCAGGTATATAAAAAAATTGTCAGTTCATGAAAAGCTTGAAATGCGCCTAATGGATGTTGTCACAGCTATTTGTATGGCTCATTGGACAATGAATTTTTATGAAATCCCAAAACCATTTAAATTTTAAAGTGCCTGAAGCATATAAAAGTTCTCAAAAAACTTTTTCAATAAAGCTTTAGAATGCCTGATACGAATTGAAACAATCAGGGCAGATGTGGTACAATCGTTTTAGAATATTTGCTAAAGGAAAGGGACAAAAATGATTCTATTTTCCCTTGTGTTTTATAAGAAGGTCTAGATTTGAATTTGCTATAATAATAATGTATGTTGATGATTTGACTATCATTGGCACTCCAAAAAGCTTTCAAAAGCTATTAAGTGTTTGAAGAAAGAATTTGAAATGAAAGATCTTGAAAAGACAAAATTTTGTCTTGGTCTATAGATTAAGCATTTGACAAATGAAATTTTTGTTGATCAATCAACATACACTGAAAAAGTTTTAAAGCAATTTTATATGGATAAATCACATATGTACCCCACTGATTGTGAGATCGCTTGATATAAATAAAGATCCATTTCAACCTCAAGAAAATGATAAAGAGCTTTTTGATAATAAAACTTCATATCTTAGTTTAATCGGAACACTAATGTATCTTGCCAATATTACTCGATCGGATATTTATTTTGCAGTAAGTTTATTGATAAGATTCAGATCTTCCCCAACAAAAAGATATTAAAATGGAGTCAAGCATGTATTCATATATCTTTGGGGAACCATTGACTTGTGATTGTTTTATTCTAATGAATCCAAGTTAGATTGATTGATTATCCAGATGCAGGATGTTTGTCTGATCCACATAAAGCTCGATAACAAACGGGTTATTTGTTTACATATGAAGGAACAACTATATCTTGACGTTCAATAAAGCAAACATTAGCTGCAACTTCTTCAAATCATGCAAGAGATAATTGTCATTCATGAAGCAAGCAGGGAGTGTGTTTGATTGAGATCAATGACTCAACATATTTAAGAAATGTGTAGTTTTTCTTTGAAAAAAGATATTCCAACTATACTATATGAAGACAATACTGCATATATAGCTCAGTTGAAAGGAGGGTGTATTAAAGGAGACATAACAAAACACATTTCACCAAAAAAAATATCCACTCATGATCTTGAGAAGAAGGTGAAATAGATGTTCAACAAATTCGCTCGGTCTATAATTTGACGGATCTGTTCATTAAAGCATTACCAACCGCAACATTTGAGAAACTGATATTCAAGATTGAGATGCGTCATCTCCGAGAAATGAAATGATGTTTGCATTAGGGGGAGTAAAATACGTGATACACCTTTTTTCCCTTGGCCTAGGTTTTATCCCAATGGATTTTCCTGGCAAGATTTTTAACGAGGTAGTAAACAATATGTATCACAAGACATGTGTACTTTTTTTCCTTCACTAGAATTTTTTCCACAAAATTTTTTCTTAGTAAGATTTTAACAAGACACAATATTTATCAATGTACATCCAAGTGAGAGTGTTGTAAATAATTAGATTAATTATGGATGTTCATAACTTCTATACAACCCCTCCTTTAACTGTAGTAATTTCCACAACCTCCTTATTGATCTTTCACTCCTCATATTCTTCCTATCTTCTCATGGATTAATGTTATATTTATGATACTTCTTGAAGTTCCTCAATAGATACCTTGAACTTTCTCAATGTAAATACAATAAATAGAGATCTTAAAAATGATATTAAACACGCTTGAAAAAAAGGAAAAAATGTATCTATATTGTTCCTCTTACATTATATATATATATATATATATATATATATATTCTTGTCTTCTTCTTTACATTGTTGTTCATGTTCTTAATTTTAAAACAATAACCACGTTGTGGGACAAAAAAAATATATATACACACAACTAATATTAAAGGGATAAAACGCAAAATAGAGTTTTTCGTTAATGGAGCAGCAGAAGAATAAAGTGTTACAAATCAAACCGAAGGTTCTTAGCGGCGGGATGGAAGGGAACGGGAGCGACAGTGTACCGGCGGCGAATCCTCCGGCTGAAGAAGAAATGACTACTTTTTCTCATCACCATTTCGGAAGTTGTGAAGACACCGGCGATGGCTTCTCCATCACCATCATCGAGGTCTTTCCTCTCTTTTATATCTCTCTAATTTCACTATTCTATTATGCAATTTCAAAAGATATTATACAATTCTATTAAGGGAGTATACAATTTCAAAAGCTAGCAAAACAAGAAGAAAGAACTGAATACAGCTAATTCTTTTTGGCATGTAAGTAGAACATGAAAGAAGAGTACGGTTTGTTCGTATGGCCTTGCAGTATTATTCTAGCTGAGTACGTTTGGCAACAAAGATCCCGCTTTACTGGCGCTACTGTGGTTGAGGTAATGAACCTCAATTTGTTTTATTCTATTACTTGCTCTTCTGTTATTGCAAATTATAGGACTTTCTTGCCTTTTTTTAGTCATAGCACATAGATAAAAGATACTTATATATAGTTGACTTGACTCAAATTAGTTAGGGATTGAAGCCTAGCAGTATTTGTTGTTTGTTTGATGCCTATTTTGAGTAGTGTGTTCTAGTCTTAGTTTGATTAGTGTTATATCTACATATGTTGATTCTATGAAATTCTTATGATATTGGATCGAATCTGTGCATAATTTCTCTATTTATTGATCTTGTTCATCTCATGACATTGTTAGAATAGACTTACTTTATTAAAGTTATATTCTACTTTGTTGAGACTATAGCTGATTGAGATAAAGGAGGATGGTTGCATTGCTATTGTAAAAATAGTTAGATTTGTAATGAATTGACCGGGGTTCCATTCCCGGGATGCGCAACCTATATTTTGAAGGGTAGACTTGCGTAACGGGTAAAGTTGTTGCCACATGACCAGGTGGTCACGGGTTCAAGTAGTGGAAAAAGCCTCTTGCAGAAATGTAGGGTAAGGCTGTACAATAGACCTTTGGGTTCTGGCCCTTCCCAGGACCCGCAATTAGCGGGAGCTTTAGTCCACCGGACTGCCCTTTTTTCCTTACCATATTATCTTTTCTAGTATACACACGCTTGAAACAGGTCTAAAGGAGCAAAATGCATATTAAAGATTTATATAATTGACTCAAACTAGTTTGGGATTGAAGCATAGCAGTATTTGTTGTTTGTTTGATGCCTATTTGCATACTGTACTTTAGTCTAGTTTGATTAGTGTTATATTAACTTTTTCTTATTCATCATATGGTTACAGCTTGGAGCAGGGACCTCATTGCCTGGGCTGGTTGCTGCAAGAGTAGGTGCAGAGGTGACGCTGACTGACGATTCAAACAGACCAGAGGTGTGATTTTGATAGTAGTTTTTCAATAGACACTGAATTGAGACTTCATTATTTGATCATAGCCCTTGAAACAGCGTTCGAACCCCGTCACTAAACCATGGATGTGTTACATATCTATATTACTGGTAATCTAATTGGGTTCAAGAACTGGGCATAGGGTGTTGCACAGCCGAAATGCAGTAACAACAACAACATACCCAGCGTACAGCCGAAATGCAGTATTAGGAATTATTGATAAAAGAGAAGCCCCTTTCTTTTTCTCATCTATCTTTTGCCTAGCTCTCCCAGACCCCACTTGTGGGATCTTACTGGGTATGTTGTTGTTGTATCTTTTGCCTAGCTCTTCTTTAATCACCTTGGAGTGACGGTGTACTTTTGAGGCCTTTATTGTCATGAAAAATCTGGTTTGCCCACTGCAGTATTGGTAACTCGTAGTAATATGCTTACAGAAACTGCTGGACTGTTCTGGGTTTTGATTTGTAGATTTTGTCCAGGATACTTCATATGAAATAGAGCTGCCGTTGACTCCATTCTCACACTCTCATCTGCTGGTTCAGTATTAATGAACAACAATCTGAAGTTGCAGTGGTGATTGATGTCATTGAATTACTAAACAATAGATGCTAGTAGGTAGGCTAGAAAGTAACTATCCTGAGTAAGAATGTCTTAACATTTTGTGGAATTTATTTGTCAGCACCTTGAACTTCCACAGATGCACCAAGATACGTATCAGTTTTACTTGAGCTGCTTGTCTGTTGATATACAGGTGCTCACTCATATGAGAAGACAGTGCGACTTAAATGATATCAAGTGCAAGGTAATCTGCACGCTTTTGTTTGCTATATATGCAACTTGTCATTCCTGATGACACATTTTCTGTAGAAGGGTTAAGCTGTGTCCATTTTGCTTGAGTATCTCAGAGCATACAGAATGCCTTGGAACAGTGATAGTTCTTATGTGTGTCTCCTCCATAGGCGTTATGAAATCTTCTTTCTTGCCTTTATTTTGCGCATGATATCTATTTGAGGTCTTCCATTTTCACATTGCACGTACTGTCATTGAAGCGTTCTATTCATTTTACCTTCTAGATACACGGATTTACATGGGGTGTGTGGGATACACAAACTTTCTGTCTGTGCCCAAACATTATCCTTGGAGCTGATGTCCTATATGACAGTTATGGTAGGATTGTCTTCATTTATCTTGTTCTTTCCTTCTTTTCTGGATCTGTCTATTGAAGTTGAAATGTCTCTCTTGCATGGTTACCAAGCCTTTGATGATCTCTTTGCAACTGTGGCATTTCTACTCCAGAATAGTCCATCATCCGTTTTTATTACTACATATCACAACAGAAGGTACATTTCTATCTTCTTTTCTTGCTTTAGGTTCATCTAAGGACTCTTTTCTTGTGTACTTAGCTCATTCAGAGGTATAGATGATCCAATTTCTGAGGGAAATGTTTCCTCTAATTGCTTTAAACAATGTGTAGCGGGCATCACCTAATTGGATTCTTGATGGTGAAATGGGGCCTGAAGTGTGTTAAGCTTCTTGACGGGTTCTCATTCATGCCGTCATCCAAGACGTCTGGTTTGAGTGGTAATATTCAATTGGCTGAGATTGTTTTAGACACAACAAATGGAGACGAGAAAAATTGATTCAACTGAATTCAAGCGTGATGGTACCAACTATTAGGTTCTGCTGACGTGTATTTTACTTCTTCCACTCTAAGTAAGTGATCCACTACTTGTTTGCTAGATAGCATTTTTAAAAATCTTTGCTGCTGTCCTTCTCTATTTTTTACTTTTAAATGATACCATAATTTTTAATCATTCAGGCTTCTATGTAAATAACTTGTGATCAACTTCTTGTGAAGTGCATATCAAACAGAAGCACCTAGGGCAGCAAGGTCTCATGAAAGGAGCCATTATTTCTTCTAATTATTGCATTCAATTAAATGAACTAAGATAATACAGGGAATGATAGATAAAAGTAGAATTAACTTTGAATTAATCAGTTAACTATCCTGCAATTTTTTCTAACCGCGTTGCCTCCTGTAAGGCTTCTCACCTTGATCATAGAATTGGAAAAATCCTAGGTGAAATCTGCTGTTGCACTAGCAAAATCATTAACCATATCTTTAGTTTTTGGAGTACTTAAATAAAGCTTGATCTGAAGAGAACAAGCTCTTCCACTGGCAAATTAGCTTGTTATATATTTGAAGAATTATGTAGATTCTTCAATGTAGAATTTGAGAAATACAAGAAACAAGATAAAATAAGAAGAAGAGAAGAGAGTTGAGTATGAGTAGTATTGATTAATCTGAAAATATAGTGATTACAATGTGATCAATTAGTTATATATAGGTGACAGTTAGTCGGTTAGGATTGGTTAGGCTATAACTAACTTTATGAACCTATAACTAACTTTGTGAACCGTCTCTTTAACCAACTCTATCGAATTGCTTTAACTAACTAAGCTTAGGTACTAATCATTAAGATATATGTACTACTAGGCGCACCCTTAGATGCAGTAGACATGTAGAAACTTTTTGTTGGTGGCTATTATGTCTTTTGTAAAGGGTTATGAAAGCTCATCAAGTTGATGTTTTTGTGACTGCATTGTGACTTAAATGTTTACTGAATCAATATTATTCTTGCATGCAGTGCCGTCTTAGAGGGAAGATTGATTCCAATGGATGTGTTGCTGCTTTCTTGGAAGAGCGCTTAAATATGGGTCTTAATTTCATTCTTTTAGCCGAGGTAGGTGGCATATGGACTTCTTTATCTTGCTGTAGCTCCTTTACAACACATGTTCCAGTTCGCCTTTCCATCTGGTTTGAGATTTTTCCTCTCAATGAAACTGAAATATGAGAACTTCTTGATTTTCCCCAATCCTTTTGCTTTTGCTTCTAAGTTTCACCTCCCCACCCCCAACACACACAAAACCACAATCACAATCCGGATAACCGAGAAATGTCTGAGGGCGGGGGTAGTGCATCGTTGAAAACCTTTGATAAGGGGCTCACCCCTTGTATCTATTTTTTTAAACTTGTTGGGAATTCGTACGGTTTGGCAGTGTAATTGTCATTGTTGTCCTAACTGTTTCCTTTATCACTTCAGGTCGATCACAAAAAGAAAGAGTACAAATTTGGCTTTGGACTCACAGTTGGAGAGTAGAGGAGGCAGTTTAAACAGACATTAATGAGCACAAGATTAAAATTGAAAGCATCTTAACAAGTGATGTTTTTTCTCAGCGATAAAAGAACGGAAACATTAGTTTTGTATTTTTATCGAGCGACATTGTTCTGGAGCATACATATCAACTGGTGCAACTAGTCACTAATTGTTGATTTTTCAATTTGTGCCATTCTTTAGACAGTTTTAGAATTGTAGAATTGACTAAATGCAGATAGAGAGATCTAACATTCTGATTTTACTGCATCTGGCTACTAAGTACCACGTGCTTAATAATTCTATGATTCAACTTAATATAGTGTCAACTCAATTGCAAAGGTAAACCCCCTTCTCCCTCTTTCCCACCTATTTTTCCTCCCCAATTTTACTTGAGATTTTGGAGGTATTTGAATACCTACTATCTATGTGATGAAATGTTAGTTAATTTCCTCTCATTTGGTACCTGTGATGGGAAAGCAGCGCGTACCTAAAATAGATGTATGTTTGCTAGTCCATATACTACGGATATAAATAGAAAATGACAATCATCTACCATACTTGATTTTGTTCTTTTATGCGTAATTAATTAGAGTTTTGGGCTAGCAATCGTGAATTCTTGAAATGACAACTTCTTGTCAAAAGGTCCTTTTCCAATCATAGTTTAGTTTGGAGTTGGGACACGTAACAAAGGCATGGGGAATGATGTTGGTAGAATTACGCATACTGGTATTAACCGTTTAATTAGACACATATTGGCTTAATCCGTTCACTTTTACTTATAATGATTTTCGTTTTCAAGAGTTCATATGAACTTTGATCAACATTTTAATATGTAAACATTATTTTAATATAAGAAAGATTGCAAACTTATAGTATTTTTCATAAATATACTTTTCGAGCATCTAAATTATAAAATATTGAATCTTATTTTATTTATCTTCAAAGATTAGTCAATTGACTCTTGTGAAGTAAAATATGACAAGTAAAAGTAAACGAAGGAAATACATTAATAGGCGAGAGGTGATTAGACATAACAATTTATTGAGGACATAATCCTAGATATGAGAATATGAAGGTTGAGGATTAGGATACACACTTAGTAGATAGTCAAATATTAATTATTTCCTCTATTTTATTTTACTTGATTCGATTACTAAAAAGAGATGTTTCAATTTACTTGTACATTTTAATAAATAAGAGAGTTCTAATACTTCTTTTTCATACCATCCTTAGTATTAAATAATTATGTGAGATAGAAGCTATTATTAATAATGTTTATTTGATTAAATTTACCTTTAATTAAAGTTGTTAGCGTTGGCTAAGTAGTAAAAAGGAGTGAATATTAGTGAAGTAGCCAAACAACACAAAATTATGTGAGGCACTCATGAGTAGTAAATTTCTTGCAAAATTAGGGCATACGGAAGATATGGTGGAGAGATGAAGAGAGTTCCTTTGTGTTTGTCCTGCAATGGTACTACTAATAAATCCAAGGAGGTCAAGTGTTTAGATGATGCTGTCAATCTCTTCCATGGAATGGTGAGGAAGAAGCCTTTTCCTTCTCTTGTCAGCTTCTCAAAATTGTTTAAGACTATGATAAATATGAAGCATTACTCTTCTGTCGTTTCTCTTTTTCGTGAAATGCAGAAATTGGGTATCCCAATTGATGGAGTCATTTTGAATGGTGTGATTAACAGTTACTGCCTTATGTAAGCTTGGTAAGTGGGAAAAGGTTAAGAATTTGTTCTCTGAGATGGTGAACCTTGATGTTTATCCAAATGTGCGCATCTTCAACATACTAACAGTTGGACTATGCAAAGAAGGGAAAGTTGCAGATGCCGAGGAAATAATGAAACACATGGTCGAAAAAGCTTTAGAGCCTGATATGATCACATACAATGCAATAATGGATGGATATTGTTTGTGTGGTCAAATGGATAGAGCACAGAGAATTTTTGATTTCATGATAGATAAGAACATTGAGCCTGACATCTTTAGCTATAACATACTAATAAATGGATATTGTAAGAAAAAGAAACTGGCCAAGGCCATGCAATTGTTTGGTGAAATTTCTCAAAAGGGATCAAAACCTGATAGTGTTACCTACACTACTATCTTGCAAGCTCTGTTTGAAGTTGGAAGAATTGGTGATGCAAAACAAATTTATGCTGAGATACTATCTGCGGGGCCTAAGCCTGATATATACACTCATGTCACTCTGCTCAATGGTTATTTTAAGTACGGACTTATTGAAGAAGCTATGTCAATTTTTAATAAGTTGGAAAGAGAGAGAGAATATATTGATAATGCATTTTACAGTGTTGTCATTAATGGATTGTGCAAAAATGGTAAACTCGACGAAGCTCTTGCTATTTTTGAGAAGCTTTCTTTCATTGGATTGCTTCCTGATGTGAGAACATACACCGTATTGATAAATGGATTTTGTCTTGAAGGGTTGTTTGATGAAGCTAAAGGTATTCTAAGAAAAATGGAAGACGACGGTTGTTTTCCAGACAATGTCACTTACAATGTTATTGTGCAAGGATTTCTCAGGTGCAGCAAAATTAGTGAAATGGGATCATTCATGAAGGAAATGGCTGGAAGGGGGTTTTCATTTGATGCAACTACTGCTGGGTTTTTGGTAAACGTTTTAAGGGAGAATCCTTCTGTCCTTGACATGATACCAGAGTTTCACTTGAAAAATAAGAAGTGAATATTTCTTTTGCTTGGTTTATTCGACAAGATGATTGTAATACAATTTCCTTTTCATCGCTGCAAAAGAATTCACATCCAATGCAATTGCATAAGCTGATGGCAATTAGAACTTTGTAGAGTTTCTAGGTAGACCTATTGAGGAGGTACCTTCAATTTTGATATTTTGAGTTCTTTATCCGCTCTTCTATTTCTTAGAAATCAAATGTTGTTGCTCTCTTATTATGAGAAAGATTTGGTGGCCATACTGATTTGAAAAAAAATAATAGTGGTGAGTTTCCTTAGGTGTACACGTTATAAGTCTAGTAATATCATTTTCAGTGCTATTTAGTTAACTTCAGGTATTTTTTTGAATAGGAACGCAGAGAAGGGACAAAAAAACAATTGTTATCTATTTAATTGAGAGGAACGATAGACGTCTCAATGACAAGATAAACAACATAGAGTAGGTTAAATTTAGATGTACCTATGGTGCAGGAAGAATCTTGTTCAGGCTAGTCGCTTATATGGGATTTGGGGATAAAAATGCTTTCTTTTGTGTAGAGGAATTCAAGAAATGGTTTTTCACTATTGAGAGTGAGATCTTTTCTTCCTCTATTACACTCTGGAACTGTTTTAGTCTGTTGAAGAATGAAATGGGTCCCAGTAGAGCAGAGTAGATGCTGCTATTTTCTTGTTGCGTTTGCTTGCCTTGACTTGGCCATGTGAAGGAAGCATTAAAAAAGAAGGCTGCCCGGAACCTTGGCTAGAATTTGAAACGGGAAGATTACTGGTATTCAGTGGCAGTATCATCGTTATTTGAAATTTTGTTTGCAATTCTCTGCTGTAATTGCTTATATCTTTATTTTAGATTATGGATTTTTAACTCCAACAATAAGGGATTTCTTCAGCACTAAGTTATAATGCTGGTAACTTCAGCTAGTGAGATGGACACAGTAGAGCTTTTCATGATCATGTCTCCATGTGTGGTATCATCATAATTAAAGATTAGTTGTCTATGGAATATTGAATCATGTGGACACTATTAGATAGGAGTTGCATATATCTAATTTCTTCTATGTTTTTGTTTTTCAGTGTGATCATGTTTCCTCACTAGATTAACCTCGTCTCTAGAATCATTTAAATGTCAGTTGTCAGCTGTGATCTTTTTGTAATTAAATCTCCTTCATTAATGTAATAAAATTCATTTGATGTTTATGAATGTCATCTGACAATACAGACAATTGCCAGTCTAAAAAGTTTTGAATCTCCATTTTCAGGAAAATCATAGTACTGGGAAGATCATCCAAGTCAATGGGAATTGGGAACTTTATGACAGAAAAGGTAAAAGTAAAATCTCTTCTCATATAAAAGAAATGTGCTTCCTGTGTATTGAAATTTGATATTTTTCAAAATTTCAATAGACATCCTGCAATAAAATTTGTGTATGTACGGTTTGCTGAACAAGTTTATCGGGGTCACATCACACCAGAAACTAAAGTGTTCTTAAAGCGATGTCAGGTGCTACTTTTTGCTTCATTTTCTCAATCTTCTAGCCTTTTTAGTGTATTTGCTTCAAACACAAAAAGATAAGCTTAAATGCTTTGCAACATAGTCTATCATCCTCTCAGCTTCCTTTACATTTTCGATCTTACACCAAAAATCTAAAAAGGGATATATATCTATATTTTAAATTACAAATATTCTCTTTTTCACCTTTCCTTCCAGACCATCCACGACTTTGCTGTTACTGTATTCTGGTACTTTTCCAACTCAGCAACCCTTCATAGTTCTCGACATGCGCCATTTTAGTTCTACTAAATTCAAAAACATGTACCAAGTAGGAGCTGTAAATTTTGTAACCTTCACAGAGAGTACGCCTGTTGCAAATGATCGTTCCTTTGTTGAGTCAAACACGTCTCTCTTTCCACCAGTCATGTGAAGCATTTAACCTTGTGAGGTGCTTGATTTCTTCATATCAATTTCCTAGGCCATAATCCATATATGATGCTGCCGACTACTTTGAGATAACACCTTGTAACCATATTTTATACCAGATTTGTGTTCCTTCCATTCGGGTCATCGGTCATGTCTGGTTCTGCTCGCAGCCCATGACATCCTTCAGTCACTTGCAAAAATTGGCTTATTTCCTCCATTTCACTGTCCATTAACACCTTTCAAGGTATGTCCTATCCATATGGGGACAATACACTTTTACTGTTGCCCTATGATTAGTTGCAAAGTTGAAAATCCTGAAAAATTGCTCCTTGAGTGGTCTGTTACCATAGGTTTTTTCTACCATCCCCCATTTTAATGTGAATGTGCTCTGGGAATTCGCTCCATAAGAATTGTTAGGAACTTTTGTGATCCAGAAGTTTCCAATCCCATTTTTTTATCCGATTTGTTGCTTCCACATCAATTCTTCCTCATTGCAGAACCTCCAAAGCCACTTCATAAGGAGACATGATGTTGTGTATCCTTAGGCTTTTACTCCAGGTTCAAGTCATTTAATAAATATATGTAATGACCTGGACTTGTAAAGGTTTTAGTTCTATTTAAATTAAAATTTCAGTTTTTAATTCTAACTAACAACTTGCTCGTTAAGTAAGATTCCTTTTTTAATTATTTTTTTTTTATGTATAGCTTTCTTCCACCTGCATAAATTACGGGGTCTTTGAAAGTGGCTTATCGCTTTTTAAAAATGGTTTATCACTTTGCAGCACACATTTTGTGTTTATCGTATCCGTAAAAAAACTTGTTTGTATTTTCCTAAATAGCATACATCCAATATTTATTTAAGGATCGTGAGTTTTGCACACTTTAAAGCATTCTTTCAATTTTATCTTTTTTATTTTTCTGACACGGCATTTCACTTGTCAGATAACCGCATCAGGCACATTCTTGTTGTTGTCCGTTGGAGATGTTGTTCATGTCATTGCAAGTGAACATAGGGATGAGCTGAACCGTTTAAATACCTACATACAAGGTGGAATTAGATGATGATGATGGCAAGAAATAAACGGATTATGCCCTTTAATCTTGTAAATATCAACATTCTTTGTTCTACTTTTGCAGTTTAGTGTGCTTATAGTTGCTTAATATTGACACATTCTTGCAATTAAGCTCAAGAGTTTCCTGTGTTAACACAATGCAGAAAACAATAGCCATTATTCATACATTGTGAAGTCACTGGGCAGCTGTGACAGATAATCTTTTTTTTTTTTTGAACCCACCCACAATATCTGTCACAACCTCTGCTCTTTGGGTGAGCACTTTGTGATAACCTGCTCATTGTGCAATAGCTCGCAAGACACAAGAGATGTAAACACATAATCTTTAGCATGACTGGTTTGAAGTGGATCATGCCAAAATCTACAATCCTAGTTCACACTTGTCTTTTAATCTTTTAAATGCTGCAACATATGTATCTAAGATACAACCTTCCAAAATTGTGAGTTTACCCCTCTTTTGTAGCTATATCCTTTTTCTTGGCAACATTTTTGCATTGTCAAAAAGGAAGCCTTGAGTCGAATTCTCAGTTACATACTTAATTTATGCAGGGTCCTATCACTTTCTTGAACTATTTCAAATTGAAATTATTTACCCTCTAAAGCAGATGTGGCAAAGAAAGTGTACTTTCGTTGAGAATAAAAAAGTAATAATTACATTAACAAAATTGTACGTTTGTCATTTTCTTATTAGAAATTATGTAACTAAATAATCTTAATTTTCTTTTCTAAATATGGCATTGCTTCTATTCATATGTATTTTATTTTGAGACAAAAGGCTTTTTTGGTTGGTGTTCCTCCAACATTTTGTTTTGCTTTTTTCTTTTCTTGTCCACTAGTACGTACCTTACCGCCGGAGCACCATGCACCACTGTCATTGAAACACCACCACAGCCTCCTCCACCTCCATTATCACCCATAAACTTTCGAATTAATAACCACTCCACCCGTTTCAGTTTCGGACCTCAGCTTTGTTCCTCACTAATTGAAATATTTCTGGCAAGATCATCGGAGACGAAAAAGATGACTATCTTGGTCTTACGTTAGATTTCTCTCTCAGAGATTTGTATTAACAAATAATAATGTCCTTTTAGAAAGTAAAAATAAAAAGATATGAACAAGAGAAAATACCATTAAAGATCATTGTAGCTGTGATTTTTCTGATGGACTGTCATGACTACTGGAAGTTGAGAAGCAAAAAATTATAATATAAAAAACTATGAATTATAATAAAAAGGACAAGAGTAGCTTCCCAAGTAGAGTGATGGCCACTAGAGTTGCCGTTTGTGCCAACTGATCCTAAGCTGCTACAGCTTATTTGGCCAAAATGATAATCAACAAACGAAGGGAAAACAAAGGAAGAGTTGAGGGGGAAAAAATAAAAAAAGGGCAAAAAATGAGAATAAAAAATGGAAGAAATTTTATTAAAAGGATATATACACGTGTATATCATCTAGTAACACAGATTTGGATGTAGCTTTTTAAGGGTATATATTTCATTTTGAGATAGTTAGGATTGCTGCAATAGATTAAGGCCTCATTTGTTTGTACTTAATGGAGGTCTGAATCTAAATAGTTTAAATTTTAGCCCATTAAGTGCATTTATTTTTTAGGAAAAGGACACTACATGGTCCATCAAAAAATAAATGACCCATGTTTGGGCTATTGGACATGGAATGACCAGTCGGCCCAAAATAATTCCAAAAAATGGTCAGTCGACCCAAACTAATTTCAAAAATGGTCAGTCGAAACTGTATCAATATGGTATATAGTTGTATCAATATGGTATATATGATACAGGGACTGTATCAATATGGTATCAAAATTGTATCAATATGGTATATAAACTATATATGCATATGTTTTTTTGTATAAACTATATGAATGTGGCATGGGGACTGTATCATTATAGTATATGAACTGAAAAAAAAGAAGAAAAAAAGAAGGCAATAGCAGCGACAAAAAAGCCTAAAATGGCTACCTTTTAGAATTGCAAAATCAATGGCTATTTCGTGGAAATAGTTTTGGGCGAAGTGACATTTATGTCCTTTCTCCTTATTTTTTTTTAAAAAGAGCCTCTTATTATGTCTGAAAGAGTCTGAATCGGTCAGACCTAAAAAAGAGTCTGAATGCTATTCAGACTCCTTTTAAAACGCTAAATTATTTCCCCGAATATCTCTACATCGTTTTATTTCTCTCTATATACGCGTCCTCTATCTCCCTCTCTCTTCACGTTGCTCTCCCTCCCTCTCTTCACGTTGCTCTCCAGGGCTATCTTACCTATTGAATTTTTTCTCTCTTGAACCAGTAAGATTCCAATACTTTTTATAAGTAGTTTGTTTATTAATTTGTGTGTGAAGTAAAGTATTTTGTTTTTTTCCTTGGATTCTACTGAAATAATACCTTCTCGTAAAATTATTGGATAACAAATCAACCACAGTGATGACTCTTGTTGAAAGTTGTAGGGGTCCAATTGATATATAGATGAATCAACTTCAGGAGGGATTAAAATTGAAGAAAATATAGTATATGCTGCATTAAATAAAAACACTTAAAAATTCTTTGTGAAAAAGTTCATCTCAACAAAAATCTGTATCTATCAAAATTAAAATCCGATTTTAAAAGAAGTTCACAGGTTCACTTTTAGATCAATGTTTTCGTTTTTTGATGTGTAAGTTGTGTTATATTCTTTTTAAGATTATAGAGTGCTAGAGAAAGGAGGAATTTGTGTTTATTGTAGTAGTACTGTTTTGAGTATATAAGAAGAGAAAAAATTGATTATATGGGAATGGTTGAATGATGAAAGAAGCAGTTTTATCTCCTTATTCATATAAAAAGATAGTAAATTTTGTTGTTATTAAGTCCACAAAGTGATGGTAGCCATCATTTTTTTTTTGGTTTTTCATTTGATCTCCAATATCTATATTGGGGTCCGACTAAATTTGAATTCACGTTAGAAAGTTTCATGTTGAGGGATAAAATGTGTTCTTAAATCCAAACATTCAAAAGGACAATAGATACCCATGCTAATTAATAAAAACATATTAGATAGACCTGCAACAGTAAAAGCCAACACAAATCCATGTTTGAAAATATTCTATTTACCACCACTATCTTATTAGAACAAAAAGTTTCACAATGAATCCTAAATCAATTCAACTAAAGCACCAAAATTGCATAAATCTAAAGTTGCTTCTCAATGCAGATGTGACCAAACATGTTACATGAACAAGCTAGACATAGTAGCCTTGTATGTGTTCTTGAGTCTCCTAGTCAGCTAGGATTGGAAGGCAATAATCTTCTTCTCTTCTTTGACAGTACCAAGGTCCAAGCTACTACTACGTTTTCTCTTTTTGTAGAAATCTAATAGCTACATGAATCATAACCTGAATATACATGAATCATAACCTGAAACTATTGCAAAGTATTATTCTTTTATTTTTCAAGATTATGAACTCTGTCATGCTGAAAAAACTTGTTCCGGCATGTGTAAGATTCTTATTTTCACTTTCTTTATTTTCTAATGTTTATTTCTGATAATGGGATTACAAATTTATATTTCAGTTATGGAACAAGCTAGTGATAGATTGATTTGGAGAATGGATGTTCCAAAAACTTTTTTAGAATCTTGTATTCAAGAAGTATCATTGAACGGGAGATGTGGAAGTAGTTTGAAGACTGAATCATGGAACAAAATTAAAGATGTCTTGGAAACTACACATAACTTTGTAGCTACATAAAAGAAGATGAAGAACCAATATGATTATATAAAAGAAAAATATCAAACTTGGTTGCCAATAACTAAAAAAATCGGCAACATTTATGATCCAGCAACCAATACTATTCAAATGTCTAATAGTGAGTGGAAAGAGTATATAAAGGTTAGTTCATTATATAGTAATTTTTTCTCCTTTTTTTTTTTACTATAAAGAGAAACAGTTTAAGGTATATATAAAAAGTATGACTTCTTATATTTGGATGTAGGCTCATTCAAAAGCAAAGCTATTGAAGAATTTACCGCTATCCTTTCCAGAACTTTGTACAACACTCTTTGAGGGTTCTACTGCAACATGCGTTCATGGTTGGAGTTCAAGTTGTACAACTCTGCGGCCTGGTGCCTCTTCTACATCTACTAATATAGATCTTGATGACTTACAGGATCTAGTTGGTAAAAAAAATGACGAAGCTTTTAAAGATTTTCCATCTCAATCTTCAATTTCAATTGAAAAAAAGAATTTGGGAAAGAAAATAAAAAATACATCATCCCGATTAGAAATTGATGAGAAAATAAGTATCGCATTGGAGTTATTGATTAATAAAAATAGTGCACCTGAAGTTGAGGAATGTATGGAAAAGTTAGATGGACTTCCATGGGAAGACCTGTTGTACTCTGCAACTGTTAGTATACTTTGTGAAGGTGAAAGCTATCGGAAAGCATGGATGAAACTAACAGAGCTTGACAAATTAGAGAATTGGGTTAAAGTCATGGGGGAAAAATGAGAATTCTTTAATTTTGCGAATTGTTAGTATTTTTATTAGATGCAGATTTCAAGGAACCTAGTCTTTATTTTTTTAGTTAGTTTTTATTATAGTTTTTGGAACTTTGTGATGCTATATGATGCTTATGAAACATGTTTTGTTGGTGAAATACATTATTTTTATATTTTGCTATTTCTGATGAGTATTAAATTTTTATAATCACTTCATTATTGTTATGTAATTTTTGGTCTTGTAAAATATGTAGCTAGTTGTGCTTATTATTGTGCATTATTTTTGTAAAATAGATTTGACATGGATATTGATGATCAAATATTATGGTTGATGAGCTTATATTGGCATAGGAAATGTTATAAACTCACATATGATCGAAGAAATAAGGATTTAACATCATCTTTATCTAGTCAAAAATACACATTAGAATTATTGTCTGGTTCTAATTGACAATGAATAGAATTGATGCGCATGTCACGTGATGCATATGTTCGGCTATGTCAGCATTTTAGACTAAATGGATGGCTCAATGATAGCAAACATATATTTGTCGAAGCGAAGATAGCAATGTTTTTAACTATTATAGGACATAATGAACGTTATGTAGTTATCAAGAGAAGATTTCAGCATTCTTCGCAAACAGTGCACAAGTATTTTCATGAGGTTCTTGAGGCAATGATTAAATTTGCAAAAGAGATGATAGCACCTACAACATTTGATTCGAGTATGAATATTCCTGGTGCTCATAATAACAGGTTGCGAAGAATTTTAAGGTATTATTCTTAAATTGTTATTATAGAATTTTATTAGAATATTTTTTCATTATGTTGACATAAATTTATATATTGTCAGGGAGCAATAGGTGCACTATATGGGACATTAGTACATGCCGTTGTTCCCGCTAATCAACAAATTATTTATAGATGAAGAGGAAAGGTAAATGCTATCAGAATATTCTGGTAATATGTGACTTTAATATGGTCTTTACTTATGTTTATGCTGGATGAGAGGGGGTAGCACATGATGCACGAGTTCTAACAAAACTTGTATCTAATCCAAATAATGGCTTTTCATTTCCTCCATCTAGTAAGTCATACAATTTAAATAATTAAAATAATTATTTAGCCTTTCAATATGATAAACTAACTTTTTTATTTTAACGCCAGATAAATATTATCTATGTGATGCGGCATATTCTAATACTCGAGGATTTCTAGCACCATATCGCAATATTAGATATTGGTTAGGAGATTATCGTCGTAGACATGCCATAACTAAGGAGGAAAAGTTTAATCATGCTCATGCACAACTTAGAAATGTTATCGAACGTTCTTATGGAGTACTGAAAGCAAGATGTCCTATATTGGACAAGATGGCTCCATATCCTATCAATATCCAAAGAGATGTTGTTATTGCATGCTTTGCAGTTAATAATTTTATTAGAAAGGAACGCATCAATGATGACTTTTTAAATTAATTTGATGCACCTCAAGTAATATTTGATGAAGAAGAACAACAAGAAGAAACATTGAAGGAAACAAACGGGCATAGCTGGACAGTTGAAGCTTCTCAGATAATGCACAATATTCGTGAGGAACTTGCACTTAAGCTAATGCAACGAAGTTGAAGTACTTGAAAGTTCAATAGTTTAGTTATTTGATTTTTTTTCATTAGTGGAATGTTAAAATTAGATGATTATTAGTTAGTTATTCAAATACTTTAATATTTATGCATTTAAGTCAAAACTATGTATGAGTAATTATTTTAGTTTGTTGGATCAGTTTGATTGATAGATTATTTTATGTTAAATTTAATTTTTTTTGATTACATTTTATCAAAATATTTTTTAATCGATATATCTTTTTTTAATAATTTAGATAGTTCAATAATTATATTTAACATAATATATTTATTTATATCTTTAAATATTTTAATTTATCACTCAAATAATAATTTTGTTGTTTAAGTTAATATTTTATTTAATATTTTTTTCATAAAATATTTTATTAATTTTTTTTTGAATTGCATATTTATTACAAATAAATAAATTACGTGCATTCAGATGTTAAAAAAAACAGTCTTAATCATTCAGTATTCAGATCTAGAAACAACATCTTAATCATTCAGATATGCATTCAGATTCAGACGTCTTAATCTTTAAAAAAAAAAATGCACCCTAAGTGTATAACCTAAGTATTTGACTTAAGTTCAGGCTATATTTATGTTTTTTTACCCTAAACAATATTTAAGGACATAAATTATAGGTTACTTTTCACTATTATCCTTTTGATTTTTCTGCTAGAAAATGTAAAGTAGTTAAGAATCTCATTAGAAGGAAGGGTAAATATTGAAAAAGTCTCAACAATTCTCTTAAATTTTAAAAAATTCCCTTATTTTGAACTTTTAAAAAAATTCCAAAAATTCACTTAATATAGCACATCTCAAACATTCTGCTAAGTCTTAGAAATGCTTTGACACTAGTCCTCCACTAATCCAAAAGATGCGGGTTGTCTTCTTCATTCGTAATATTTTTCAATCCTTGATTAAGTACCCATCATAATCACATTGCTTAGAAGAATCAAGATCAAGATACCCTTTCATATAATTAATAATAGATCTCTTTTAACCCTAGAAGTTTGAGGAGCATCTAATTGATCACTTCTTTGTAAGGAGCTATATGTGTCATACATTAGTCTAACTGGAACTTTAATGCTATTCTTATGGTGTTCCACACTTAGAATTTCATCTTCTTTAATTTCTAAATTTTCTTAAATTTTCTCAACCATTGCGTGTGCACCTCGTAATTTATATTCAAGGTTAAAAAGAATAACAGCTAAGTAAATTGGCTATAGCTTTAGCTGTCAGATATTCAATTTTGCAACATCTTAACAAATGTCTATTTGATCCCCCTGTTCCACCTGCATTCCACCACTTCCGTGCTTAAAAAATGCTTTATATTTATTACAAATAACAAGAGATTTTTTTTTGTTGAGTCATAAATTGCCACACACAACAGAAGTATTAGGATGTACAACCTTGGCACTACCCCTTGTAGGAGGTATAAGAGGAAGGTTAGCTTCAGATTGACAGTTAATCTATGTTGCAGCTTCGGTAACCGGACTAGTACATGTATCATCTAAATCTTCTTCTTTTATTTCAACTTATTCCTTTATATCTTCCTCAAAATTACTATAACATCATTCTAAAATTTCAGGATCTAATTGAGTAGCTGAATTAATATTAAGGGAATGAGAGAAAGAAATTTCATCAACATGCATAAAATCTTTTGTATTAATTCTAAATCAAAGCGTTGATTGGAAGAACTACACACTCTTACAAGAACCGAAATCTTTACTGTTTTTCCAAAAGAATTCAACACTTTAAGGACGGTCATGTTAAAAATCTTTGGTTTACCAGAATTCATATTAAAACTAAATAAATATGAAAAGTAATTAAATAAATAAAAGACAAAAACTAAATGAAGGAATTAAATAAATTAAGAGATGGAACAAATGTACCAAATGTCTACCTAAAAGCAAACAATTATAATCAAAAGTCAAAAATTAATGTAGAAACTTAAAGCTTGAAGTTTGTTACAAACAAATTCACCAAACTTGATACTTGACCTATCAAGTTGATAGTACAAATATTAATTAATTAAAAGAAAAAAGAGTTAAAGAGATTATGGTAGTAGAAGAGAGAATGAGAAAATATTGATGGGAGAGTACTTAATTGTAAGGAAATAGTGAAGGAGTGGAGGGATATTTATAATGCAGAGGTAGGATTAAAGTATATTTTATTAAATTTTGGAGTTAAAAATAAAGTTTGGGGGTGGGGGTTAGGTGATGTTTTGGCTGAAAATAACCGTTTGGGGACTCACTAGTCGTTTGGTCCCCAACGGCTACTATTTATTTATTTTTTTGTGAAATTTCTGAGGCTGATCAGGATGAACCAAACCCATATCGAAACAAATCGGGTGAGGTCCGTTGGATGAGACCCAGTCTCGTCCTATCTCATCACCCGATACAATCCCATAACACCTATCTCTCGATCAATCGAAATTAGGCCGAGCCATTCCGTCCCACATGCCTCTTTTGGTCTCCTCTCATTGTCACAACTATTCATTCCACACCCCACCCTACCTACCCCCTACTCTTCCCTCTACACCACAACGCCCATCACATTTATTCTACTTGTTTTCATTGTTTTATGGTAGATATATATAAATATTTTTAGGATAGAAAATAAGTAAAAGTCACTTATTTTTCTAGAAAATATTTTCTTAAAAAATGTTAAAACATTTTCCTGATAATGAACATTCATGTAAATTCCTAAGTTCAAAGAGAACACCACATGTGACTTGACAAAACAAAAAAATTTCTTGCAAAAAATCCAGTAGAGAGATTCGTCTAGCATTGGAGATGACGAGAATTTCTCCCAATGGTATTCTCTCTATTTCTTACTTTCATATTTCCCATTCTTATCTTCTTCATTCTCAACTAATAAAGTAGAGAGTAAATTTGGGTTTGAGAAACTCAAGTGTTTGGATGATGCTGTTCTTCTCTTCCGTCAAATGGTCAGAATGAAGCCTCTTCCTTCTCTTGTCGACTTCTCTAAATTATTCAACACTATGATAAATATGAAGCATTACTCTGTTGTTGTTTCTCTTTTCCAAGAAATGCAGAAATTGGGTATCCCAATTGATGGATTCATCTTGAGTAATGTGATTAACAGTTACTGCCTGATGTGTCGTGCTGACTGTACATTTTCTGTGTTACCCATTTACTTGAAGAGTGGCATTCTGTTTAATGTTGTCACATTTAACACTATATTAAGGGGAATCTTTGCTGAAAATATGTGTCACGTCCCAAAATAACCTCTAGGCGTGACTGGCACCCGCTGACACCACCTGTCGGGAGAACCAATCTTTCATACACTTTACCATTTCAATAAGCACTAAGATAGAATAATGAAACTCCAATGCATCAATAAATGACGAACAATGATCCAACAAAAATTCATAATCAAACTATTTATCCACCAATCACTCGAGAACTAAAACTCTAGCCCAAATCCCACACTAAAACCATGGAGCATCTAAAATAAAGTTACATGAGTTCAGTTTCCGGGCATGCAAACCCAATGAAAAGAAATACAATCTAAAAGTAGTCAGAGCTGACATGACGCCTCCATGAACAATGCGAAGGCTCACCTCGACAATTGAATCCTCACGAATAGACCGTCAGCCACTAGTCTCACCTTTTGCAAAAGTATCTGCACACATACAAGTAAGGAGTAAGTTGTATATTAATATAGCTCAGTAAGATCCTCGACTCGTTGCTTTGATACCCCTGGAACAAGTGTCAGAAAAATACAAAACACAACAAGTACAGTAATGATATGCACATAATATATCTTTTAATAAAATGCTCAATAAGATCCAAACGAAGGCTCAAAATGCCACTATATGTATCAATGCAATCAACTCTCACGGCTTGTCATAAATGGCAATGAAGGTGATCAGCCAGCACCCCAACAAGTCCACGACAACATATATAATGCCCCAAAAATCTACTACGACAGCATGTACAAGGCCCCTAACATATTACGACAGCATAAGTATGCCCCTAACATATTACGGCAGCCATGTAAGCCCCTAGTGACTATATCATGCCGGCGAAGAAAAGATATCCAACGCCCCAACGTCACCTCACAAATTACCATTAAATAATTCTCAATACACTCCATAAAATACATAGCCGCGGTTGATCAAAGACCATCGATTCTGCCAAACACACTCTTGTCCCAACACATGGACTAGACAGAAAAATACATTTTTTGATAAAGCAGGTTTGAAAAGCAAACACCAAAGCTTAAAGTCTCACTTACCTCGCTAACAACAAGTTTCACAACCTTGTAATGCGTACACCAAACAAACAACTTCCAATGGCTTCAATCTAACAAAAATGTTAAATAACGATATCAATTATGCTATTCGGGGTCAAATTCCAATATCCCTATTTATCAAGCTTAAAGCCAAATCTAATATCTCAAACCATAATCCATGAATGAAAGGAGAGGAATTATCACAGATCCAACTTAACTGATGAAAACTCCTACTCAAGACATTAATATACGTATTTCAGAATAATAATACCCAACTGCATCTACGCAGCCTAAGGTGAAAACCAAGAATTTTCAATATAGGCTATGTGAGCCAGTAACGTCTAAACCAAGGTTAAGGTTTCACAATTTGATAAGATTCTCCCTAATCATTACCAAATAATTTTGTCTCCTAGTCACTATTACAGCATTGACTAATGACTACTAATTGCTCCAATTGCTTTTCACGGAGAACTATTGTATAGGTAGAAGGAATATTATATACTCCCTGCAATTTTCATGTCGCCTATATATACAACCATAACACACACCAATTTTCAATTAGAAGTAATTCTACATACCTGTAGCTTTTCACTTGAAATAGCTTTTGCCATTTTTTGAACTCCCCAAAAGCTTTGCCAATCAATTTGTACTTCTCTTTCAAAAATAATGGAACTAAAAAGCCTTAATAATCTACTTATTCCGTGACTGAATTGTGGTAAACTGAACAATGGAGTGGGTGTGGGTGTGGCCCACTCCTTTTAAAATCCACTCTATTAATATTATTTATTTATTTATTTAATTTATTGATAAAATTATTAATTAACCCTTCATTAAATAATTAGGTCATTACATTCTCCCCCACTTAAAACAACGTTCGCCCTCGATGGGTCTAGAATCATACCTGAAGTGTCAAACAAGTGAGGATATCTAACTTGCATTTCCTCATTGGACTCCCAAGTAGCCTCCTCGGTTGGATGATTATGCCATAACACTTTGACTGAAGCTACTTTCTTTGACCTCAATTATCGTACTTGCCTATCAAGAATAGTTATCGGACCTTCCTCATAAGTCAGATTCTCCTCAAGTTCCACATCCTTGGGCTGAATCTTATGACTATCATCATGACCATATCATCTAAGCATAGAAACTGAAACACATGATGAACTGCAGACAGTCTCGAAGGAAAAGCAAGCCTATATGCCACTAACCAATTCCATCCAAAATCTCATAAAGACAAATGTATCTAGGAATTAGCTTACCTTTTCGGCCAAATCTCATAACTCTTTTCATAGGAGAAACTTTTAAGAAGACTTTTTCCCCCTTTCTGAACTCCAAATGACGAACTCTCTTATCTGTATAGGACTTCTGTCTGCTTTGTGATGTCTTAAGTCAGTCCCAAATAAATTCAACTTTCTCCAAAGCTTATTGTACCAAATATGGACCTAATAACTGTGCTTCGCCAGGTTCAAACCAGCCAACTGGTGAACGACACTTGCGACCATAAAGAGCCTCATATGGTGCCATTTGTATACTCGACTGGTAGCTATTATTCTAAGTAAACTCCACCAAAGGCAACTAGTCATCCCAATAACCACCGAAATCAATTGCGCAAGCTCTAAGCATGTCCTCCTAGATCTGAATAACTCATTCAGACTGTCCGTCGGTCTGAGGATGAAAAGTTGTGCTCAACTCAACCTGCGAACCTAATGACTTCTGAAAAGATTTCCAAAACTCAGCAGTGAACTGTGCACCACGATCAGATATGATTGAAATAAGCACACCATTAAGTCAGACTATCTCTCTGTAATGACCTTCCAGGTCATTTCCCTCATTTTTGTGCGTTCTCGGCATTTAGAGCTTTTCTATAACTGTCCCAAGTTATTTATGACTTGTTGGGATTGACAGTTCGATTTTCGGGCAGTTCTCTTGAGAATTTTACTTATACCGAGCGTGTTGCGAAATATTTAAATTAAATTAGAATTTGGTAAAATAATATAGTTAATTACCTTTCAAAAATATCTGAAATTTATAAAATTCTTTAGTTATGATATATCTATAATACTTTATAATAGTTTCATAACCTATTAATAATTTAAGAGGAGATAGTGAATTTAGATATATTAAAATAATATTATTATTATATAATAGAGGCTTTCTTAGAAATAACTTTCTATTAATTATGGTATATTCAAAATATGATATTTATTTTACCACGAACCTCTGCAATATCCGAGTACATACGTAGCGGGATAAAAATAGTTTTTAATTGTGAGGATACTTTCACTACACGTGGAGGAGAAAGGTATAGACAACAAAAGTAGTAGATGTGGTGGCAATTACTCATTAAAAGTTATCACTTTTTAATTAAATATTATGGACTTTATCCTTTTCCTTAGCAAGTGAAGTGGTGTGTATATTATATAGATAAGTATAGAAGCTTAGCATTCTTTTCCTTTCCTCACAATATAAGGCAACATATATTTATATATGGTTCTATGTGTAGATATATAGTCACATATGTTTCAAGTTACCTTTTTCTTTCATTTTACATCAAATTTCCTTACAAGGTTTTTATAGCACCTGTGCACACATTTATACATTTCACGTTAAGAGATTTTTAGGAGAAAATTATTTAGTGTGATATTTGATCACCAAAATAAAAAAAAAATCAAATCAATTATCTACATCAAGTTATTCAAGCTCGGTTTCTACTAACGGAAGGTTGGGTTTGAGTGGGGGTGAGTCCGTAGACATGTAATTGTCATTATTACGGTAAGTTTCATCATTTTTACTGTATATTTTTATGTATTGTTGGTGGGATTGTTGTTGGTGCTGTTTTGGAGATACATTTGAGCTTGGATTGATATTATCTCTTGTGGCTATTGGTCATTGAGCTATTTGGGATGCTGTGACGGTTTCAGTTTCGCGATTCCGCAAATGGGCCCCATGTGGGATTTTCGATCATTTTTCCAAACTAATGAAATATGGGTACCAATAGTCATGTTTTGACACGTAGTTTATTTTTTTGGTAGCTTGGCAGCAGTCAGAGGCCTCTCAGAAGGGGAAGTCTCCTGTATAGCTGGTTCTTTTGGCAGGCTTGCGGCGACGTCCAAGTAGGTTAGGTTTCCTTTACACTTAGATTGGGCTTACGTGTGATATATGTATGCTATCGTGATGGTGTTGTGGGATGGTATTATAGACTTGGTGGTGGTGGTTTGCTGTGATTTAGGCCTTCTAGGCCGGATAGGGCTATTCGAACACATTCCAGGCCTGTTATCCTCGTGGTACACCACAGATGAACTATTTGGGGTCGGATAGTATTGTTGTTGTTGTTGCTGGTTGGGGAATGTTATTGTTGGACCTTATTCTAGGATTAGACAAGCTTAGCCCAGACTAAGACAGGTATAACTAGACTTGGTTTTCGGGACCCGATAAAGGGCCCCGTTACCCTTTTTATCGACTTGTCAGAACTTTGACATCTTTGGGCTTAGTTAAGCCCTAGTATGACCTTTTAGGTTTGTGACAACATTGAGTCACCTCGATTATACCTAGTTGGCCTGTTTAGCCTTTTAGTCCCTGATAGTATGGCACTTGATCCGGATTGCTGCCCTTGGCTTAGAATTGGGACCTGCCTTGCCATGAGCTAATCTAGATACCCGAACTGACTTAGATATTGCATAATAGTAGACTATGGACCTAGGAGGACCTGGGGAATTACCTTGTAGCAGATGATGGGTTAGCTCCTTTACCTATACTTCGGCTTCGGCCTGGGACTAGCATGTTCCCCGTTTATTGGTTATGATGTGACATTTGGCTCTGTTCTGGTTACTGGCTATGATGAGTTTCGGTTTGAGTCTGGATACTGATTCAGGTATCATGATTTTGGTTATTGACTATTGGGTGTCCCGATTTAAGTCCGGCCCCGGATTGTGTTACACTATGAGTTCTAGTACTGGGTACCGTGATTATGATATCGTTATTCTCTGAGTTTCTGTTCGAGTCCAGCAGATATGATATATATATGGCCTATTGTTATTACCCACTGTGTCAGGTTCGATTCCGCCGTTTGGCCTCTTGTTATTATCCATTGGTGTCGGTTCAAGCCCGATGCACCCTGTTGGTTATTATGATTATTAGATACTGGTACAACTTCGAGACTCTGGTGACTATGCATTTACTATTCTTGTATGTCTCGTCGATTTATGGGGGCCAGGTTGGGTTATTTTTTTCTTTCGCGTGCCTATAGGGTTTATGGGGGCCCAGATAGGTTATGTTTGACATGTGTGTTTACTTATGCATTTATTTACTTGTTATTCGGTATCACATTTATTTAACTCCTGAGCATATCTATATGCCTCGACAGTTACTTATGTATTTATTAATTATACCCCAGACTTAGCATGCCTCCTCGCACTTTAGCCTGTTTATATTACATTGAGCTCAGTTAGTCGATGATGCCTACTGAGTACCCGTTGCCCGATACTCATACTACACTTCTACATCTTTTTCCCCGATGCAGATTCGGGCACCAGTCGACGGCAGTGACGTGATCCTTCTTTCTTGTCACTGACTCCAGAGCAGGGTGAGCTTACTGACGTTCAAGGCAGATCCTACTCCATCTCTATTGTTTAGTCTTTTGCACTCGAGACTGTGGTACTTGTTGTATATATTTGGTTTTTGACTTGTACTTTGGGTATGTCTAGTAGTGTCTCTTGTACTGACCTCACCTGGTCTTGGGAGGGGTTCTTGACTTTATATACCGTCCTCTTCTTTCTCAGTCGTGGTATGTATATATATTTTGATTTTGTTTTTATATTTCTAGCATATTTATTAGTATGGTTACTTCCACTTCCTCTTTGTTCTTCTGAGATTCCGCTCGTTAGTCCGTCTCTTATCGCTCTGAGCTAGGGTTTGGCTTGCCTATCGGTGGGTTACGGTAGGTGCCATCATAACTCAAATATTGGGTCTGACACTCTCGAAGGTAAATTTCTGCTAACTGCTTCGCGGTATGAGTAACCCAAGTTGGTATGAAATGGGCAGATTTTGTAAGTCTGTCCACAATCACCCAAATTGAGTCATGTTTCCTGAAGGTATTCGACAACTCGACAATGAAATCTATAGTAATCCTTTCCCACTTCCACTCTAGGATAGTCAATTTTTGCATTACTCCTCCAGGTTTTTGATGTTTATATTTAACCTGTTGACAATTTAAATAACGAGTCACATGTTTCAAAATATCAACTTTCTTACCTTTCCACCAGTACAATCTGTGCAGATCTTGGTAAATCTTCTTAGCACCTGGATGGATAGAGTATCGCTAGCTATGAGCCTCTCTAAGAATTAGCTGCCTCACATCACCCACAATGGGAACATATAGTCTACCATGTCGACGTAACACACCCTTACCATCAATAGTAAAAGACTTAACGCCACCATTATGCACTCGATATCGTAGGCTAGCAAGATAGGGATCTTCATATTGGCAAGTCTTAAGTTGTCCCACTAAGGATGACTGCACTACTATGACTGCAAGTAACCTGCCAGGCACCATGTTATCAATTCGAACTCCCTGATTGGCTAAAGCCAGAATATCCATAACCATAGGTCACCTTTCGGCAGCAAACCAAGCCAAGCTACCCATAGACTTCCTACTCAAGGTGTATGCCATCACATTTGCCTTTCCGGGATGATACAAGATAGTAAGATCATAATCTTTAAGTAACTCTAAACACCGTCGTTGCCTCAAATTTAGATCTCTTTGCTTGAATATGTACCACAGACTCTTGTGATCAGTATAAATTTCACATGGCTCACCATAAAGATAATGATGCTAGATCTTGAGTGTAAACATGATTGCAGCCAATTCCAAGTCGTGAATCGGATAATTCTTCTTATTGACCTTTAGCTGTCGAGAAACATATGCCTCCACTTTACCATTCTGCATTAGCACACAACCCAATCTAATTCGAGATGCATCACAATATATGGTGAAACCACCCTCTGTCGTAGGTAAAGTCAAAATCGGAGCCGAAGTTAATGTCGTTTTTAATTTCTGAAAACTTTCTTCACATCCATCGGACTACTGCAAAACCATACCTTTCTGAGTTAAGCGTGTCAATGGAGTAGCTACCTTCAAGAAGCCCTCTACAAACCTCCTGTAATAATTAGCCAGTTCCAAGAAGCTACTACGTATCTCTGTCAGTACTAGGTCAGGCCAATATCGAACTGCTTCTATCTTCTTTGGATTAACACGAATCCCATCTCTTGACACCACATACCCAAAAAGAAAACTATTCCCAACCAGAACTCACACTTTGAGAACTTGGCATAAAGCTTTTGTTCTCTAAGTGTTTGCAGCACAACTCCTAAGCGTTTTCCATGTTCTGCCTCATTCCGAGAGTAGACCAAAATGTCATCAATGAACACAATAACAAAATGATCTAATTATGGCTTGAGTACCCTGTTCATGAGGTCCTGTAGGCGCATTAGTCAGTCCAAAAGACATCACTAAAAATTCAAAATGCCCATACCTGGTCCTAAAGGCTGTCTTAGTGATATCTTCGGCCTTGATTCTCAGCTGATGATAACCCGACCTTAAGTCAATTTTGGAAAAGTGAGTAGCACCCTGCAGCTGATTGAATAGATCATTAATATGAGGTAAAGGATATTTATTCTTAACGGTTGCCTTATTCAACTGTCTGTAGTCAATGCACATTCTCATTGTGCCATCTTTCTTTTTCACAAATAACACAAGTGCACCCCAATGTGACACACTAGGCCTGATGAATCCTTTATCAAGTAGCTCTTGGAGTTGAACCTTCAATTCTCTCAACTTAGGTGGAGCCAAACGATAAGGAGGAATAGAGATAGATTGAGTCCCTTGCATTAACTCAATGCTGAACTCAATTTCTCTCATCGGAGGTAGCCCGGGCAAATCATCTGGAAACACATCAACAAATTCTTGAACAATAGGAACATTGTCAATAGTAACATCCTCTGCTAGTGTATCATGAAAAGTAGCAATAAAACCCAAACACCCATGATTAATCATTCAGTATGCTTTTACATAGGACATTATATTTCCCTGAGTCACAAGGGTCATACCTTTCCACACTAAAGGTGGTTCTCCGGGAATATCAAAATGTATAAGCTTAGCATAACAATCAACCAAAGCATAACATGATGCCAACCAATCCATACCCATAATCACATCAAAGTCAGACATTGACAACACAAGTAGATCAACTATGGTGTCCTTACCCTGAACATATATCACACAATCTCTATAAACTCTATCCACAGATAAGGTCTCCCCCACTGGGGTCATAACAATATATGGCACAATAAGAGTCTCAATCCTTCTCTTTAAGAATAAATTAAAAGATGGAGACACATACGAGTACGTAGAACCAGTATCAATAAGAGAATATGCCTCATGAGAATTTACAGTGATAATACCTGTGACTACTTCATTAGATGCCTCTATGTACTGTCTAGCCATAGCAAAGAATCTCAATAGACCACCCACTATCTAAGCACTCTGAGCACCCTGTCGACCCTATCCACGAGCACTCTGCGAAGGGATCCTAGCTGGTTGAGCGTGAGCATGAGTACCTACAACAATTCTCTGCACCAGTGTAGTAGCTTGACTAGAACCAGAATCTTCCTTAGGACAAAACTTAGCAATATTCCCTCTTTCACCATAAGTATAACAAGGGGCACCAACTCTAAAACAACACCCATTATGATTCCTGCCATAATTAGAAAATTTTAGATGTTGTCAAGACTGAAAGGAATTGCTACCCTTCCTCTGCATCTGCTGCTAACTTTGTCTAGCTGGATAACTATTCCTCAAAGATTTCCGCACTGACTCCGACTGCGTAGGCCTGGACTGCCCACGATGAAAACCACTCTTGCTCCCCAATGGAGCACCACTAAACCCACCTAAGTTATGTGCCTCTTTGTTTTCTTGATCAACCCTTCCCATCTCATAATAAGAGTTAGAACTGAGAGCAGTGTCAACTACATCAGCATAGGATCCATTTTGCACATCCCGTATCACAGGACCACGATAACGAGATTCAAGTCCATTTATAAATCACCTCACTTTCTCCTTCGGGTATGCAACCAAAAATGGAATATACCTGTATAGTTTAGTGAATTTAGCTTCGTACTCAGTAACTGTCATAGATCCCTATCGCAGGTCATTAAATTGACGTCTCATATCATATTGTTTTCTCAAAGAAATAAATATGTCCCTGAACATGGCTGAAAACTCCGACCAAGTGATCGGTGGTAACCCTACTTATTTGACTCTCAAAATGGAAGTCCACCAGGCCTCGGGAGACCCTGAGAATAAAAAAGTGGTGAATTCCACACCACGAGTCTCCTTCAATCCCAAAGTAGTCAATATCTTCTCATAACGATCAATAAATTTTTGAGGCTCAATAGTAGCTGGTGTAGCATCAAACTATAGTGGCTTAATATCCATGAAATTCTTCAGATCCTTGGGCTGCCTACAACTGTAATCGAATGATCAACTGGCTGATGTGCCTAAGCAGCTGCAACATTTAACTAAACTTGTGTCTGCATTTTCGAAGTAGCCTAAGGAGCTGGAACTCCACCCTGATTAGGAACCAATGCCTCTAACACATTCAACAATCTCATCACTGCATCTGCAGGCAAAGCAACAGTAGGTATGACTGATGGCGCTGTCGATGGAGAATCTTGAACAACCTGATCTTGTACTTGCTCAAAAGCGATAACTCGGGGCTGAACCTTATTTCTAACTCCAGGTTGAGGACTAGTTTGAGCCCTAGTCCGAGGCCTAGTCGGATGAGACCCAACTCGACCTCTACCACGAGTAAAACCATGTTACCACGTCCAACAGGTGCATTAGATCCGCTAGCAGAGGAAGAACAACGTTTCTTAACCATCTGTGAAATAAAATTTAAAGGTTAGATTAGATTCAACTCAACACACAAATAATGAATGAAAAAGGGAAAAGTTCCTAGATGTTCAGTAGCCTCAAGGTCATAAGTGTGGGCGCCTACATACCCACGAACAAGACTCTACTAAACACTGCTCCATGACCCGAGACCTAAAGTCTAGGCTCTGATACCAACTTTGTCACATCCCAAAATAACCTCTAGGCGTGACTGGCACCCGCGAACACCACTTGTCGGGAGAACCAATCTTCCATACACTTTACCATTTCAATAAGCACTAAGATAGAATATTGAAACTCCAATGAATCAATAAATGATGAATAATAATCCAACGAAAATTCATAATCAAACTATCTATCCAACAATCACTCGAGAACTAACTCTTTAGCCCAAATCCCATACTAAGATCATTGAGCATCTAAAATAGAGTTACACGAGTTCAATTTTCGGGCATGCAAACCCAATGAAAGGAAATACAATCTAAAAGTAATCAGAGATGACATGACGCCTCCACAATTAATGCGAAGGCTCACCTCAGCAATAGAATACTCACGAATAGACCATCAACCACTAGTCTCACCTTCTGCAACAGTATCTGCACACATGCAAGTAAGGAGTAAGGTATATATAAATATAACTTAGTAAGATCCTCGACCCGCTACTTTGATACCCTTGGAACAAGTGTCAGAAAAATACAAAACACAACAAGTACAGTAATGATATGTACATAATATATCTTATAATAAAATGCTCAATAATATCCAAACGAAGGCGCAAAATGCCACTATGTGTCTCAACGCAATCAACACTCACGACTTGTCATAAATGGCAGTGAAGGTGATCGGCCTAGCACCCCGACAAGTCTATGGAAACATATATAATGACCCAAAAAGTCTACTACGACAGCATGTACAAGGCCCCTAACATATTAAAGCAACATAAGTATGCCCCTAACATATTATGGCAGCTATGTAAGCCCCTAGTGACTATATCACGGCGGAGAAGAAAGGATATTCAGTGCCCCAACATCACCTCACAAATTACCATTAAATATTTCTCACTACACTCCACAAAATACATATCTGCGGCTGATCAAAGACCATCGATTCTGCCAAGCACACGCTTGTCCTAACACATGGACTAGGCAGAAAAATACATTTTTTGATAAAGCAGGTTTGAAAAGCAAGCACCAAAGCTTAAAGTCTCACTTACCTCGCTAACAATATGTTCCACGACCTTGCAATGCGTACACCAAACAAACAACTTCCAATGGCTTCAATCTATCAAAAATGTTAAATAATGATATCAATTATGCTATTCGGGGTCAAATTCCAATATCCTTATTTATTAAGCTTAAAGCTAAACCTAATATCTCGCACCATAACCCATGAATGAAAGGAGAGGAATTATCATAGATCCAACTTAACTGATGAAAACTCCTACTCAAGACATTAATATACGTATTTCAGAATAATAATACCCAACTGCATCTAGGCAACCTAAGGTGAAAACCAAGAATTTTCAATATAGGCTTTGTGAGCCAGTAGCGTCCAAACTGAGGCTAAGGTTGCATAATTTGATAAGATTCTCCCTAATCATTGCCAAAATTTTTGTCTCCTAGTCACTATTAGATCATTGACTAATGACTACTAATTGCTCCAATTACTTTTCACTCAGAACTATTATATAGGTAGAAGGTATATTATATACTCCCTGCAATTTTCATGTCGCCTATATATACAATTATAACACACACCACTTTTCAATTAGAAGTAATTCTACATACTTGTAGCTTTTCAGTTGAAATGGCTTTTGCCATTTTTGGAACTCCCCAAAAGCTTTGCCAATCTATTTGTACTTCTCTTTCAAAAATAATGGAACTAAAAAGCCCCAATAACCTACTCCTTCCGTTACTGAATTGTGGTAAACTGAACAATGGAGTGGGTGTGGCCCACTCCTTTTAAAATCCACTCTATTAATATTATTTATTTATTTATTTTATTGGGAAAATTACCAATTAACCCTTCATTAAATAATTGGGTCATTGTAATAAGGTCAAAGATGTTGTTGAATTGTTAAAGAAATTAGTGAGAGAGAATATGTTTGAGCCCAATGAAGTCACATATGCAACCGTCATGAATGGGCTCAGCAAAAGGGGCCATACTGAGAAGACTTTAAGTTTGCTTCGATTAATGGAGCAGGGCAACACTAAGCCCAATGTATTCATTTACAACATTGTCATAGATGCCCTATGTAAAGATAGAAACTTAGATGGTGCTATCAACCTTCTGAATGAGATGAAGCAGCAAGGGATTTCTCCAAGCATAGTCATATATAGTTCACTAATTGTTGGTTTATGTAAGCTTGGTCAGTGGGAAATGGTTAAGATTTTTTTCTCTGAGATAGTGAACCTTAATAGTTATCCAGATGTGCTCACCTTCAATGTAGTGATAGATAGACTTTGCAAAGAAGGGAAAATTGAAGATGCCGAGGAAGTAATGGGACACATGACTGAAAAAGGTGTGGAGCCTGATGTAATCACCTACAACAAGGTAATGGATGGATATTGTTTGTGTGGTCAACTGGATAGAGCGAGAAGAGTTTTTGATTTCATGATAGATAAGGGCATTGAGCCTGACATTTTTAGCTATAGCATACTAATAAATGGATACTATAAGAAGATAACTTGCTAAGGCCATGCAATTATTTTGTGAAATATCTCAAAAGGGATCAAAACCTGATACTGTTTCCTACAATACTATCTTGCAAGGTCTATTTGAAGTTTGAAGAACTGGTGATGCAAAATAAATTTATGAGATGTTCTCTGTGGGGGCCAAACCTGATATATGCACTCATTCCATTTTACTCGATGGTTATTTTAAGTATGAACTTGTGAATAAGCTATGTCACTCTTTAATACGCTGGAAAGAAAGACAGAAGATACAGATATTTTATTTTACAATATTGTGATTAATGGATTGTGCAAAAATGGTAAACTTGACAAAGATCATGCTATTTTCGAGACTCTTTCTTTCATTGGGTTGCTTCCAAACGTGAGAACATACACTACTATGATAAATGGTTTTTTTCTTGAAGGATTGTTAGATGAAACAAAAAATATGCTAAGAAGGATGGAGGACAATGGCTGTTTATCGAACAATGTCTCTTACAATGTTATTGTGCAAGGATTTCTGAGGTGCAACAGAATTAGTGAAATGACAACTTTCATGAAAGAAATGACTGGAAGGGGTTCTCATTTGAAGCAACTACAACCGAGTTACTAATTAAGGCTATAAGAGAGAATTCTTCTGTCCTTGACATGATACCAGAGCTTCACGTGCAAAACAAGAAGTGATTGTTTCTTTCACTTGGTTTATTCTGTTACTATACAATTTCCATTTGTCCTGGCATGAGAAGTGGCATCCAATTCTATTGCAGAAGTTGGAAAAAATGGCAATTAGAACATCGCTTGAGCTTCCCGGGCAAGCTTATAGAGGAGGTACATCACTTTATACTTTGACTGTTTTTCCACTCTTATTTATCTTTACATCGTTTCACTACACTCTTAATATGAGTAATAGTGTGAGATCCCTTTATGTGTCTATGTTATAAGTTTAGTTTTCCTTATATACTATCATTTTCCATCATTTGAGAATCAATAACAACTGCCTGTAGACATAGAAAATGTTATGGTGAGACAATAATCCATTCTTATTCTAGCGTATTCCTTGAACTTCAGTCAGTATAACACTTTTCTCATATCTTGCGTATTAGCTCCATGTCCATGACCCAGGTTCATGCATTTCATTTAGATTCACGTCCATGCTCAGTTTTTTGAATGAGAAGTAATAGCTCCAAGCAGCGATCCTAGTCTTACTCCACGAATATCCAGCCTTATGTTGTACAGTTCATGATGTATGAACTCATGCTTCACAGTATGCTCAGTCCTATGAACTTATGATATGCCCTAAATGGCCAGTGAAATGATGGTACATCATGTATATGCTCAGATGAGATTTCTTGAACAATTTATGCTTATGATCTCCTTGTTCTAAGCCCTACATATGTCCACTTATGATGGTGATAGATGCTTATGTCATGTCTATGCCCATTGTGCATGTTTCACTGTATGCACAATGGGTTTGCAGAACAAGTTCTTCAGGGTCACTCCAGAAACTAAGTTCTGAAAGGGATGCAACTCATGACAGGTGCTATTTTCTACTTCATTTCTCAAGCCTCTAGCCTTTTTCAGTGAACTTGCTTCAAATACAAGAACACAAGTTTAAATACACAAGAATTCCACCAAGTGCCCTTTTCTTTTGATTAGTAACAAATAGTTTTATTAGTTACAGCACCCAAGGAGTGCTTAAGATGTGCAGTTACAAAAAATAAAATTCAGTTTCATTTGCTGCACGTGTAATGAACATAGAAAAGCTATCTTCCTCTTTGTGTCCTATACATTTTCATTCTATCTTTCTCTTAGTGTCCTGTATATTTTCATTCTTACACCACGAAGTTTAAAAGAAATATATATATATATATATTTTAAATTACAAGTATTCTTCTTTTTTTTTTTTTCCTTCAAAGTGTCTTTGTTTCCTTTTTCTTTCCAGTCCATCCACTTTGGGAGAACATCTTGTAACCTGATGTTATTGGAAAATGCTGGATGTGTGTTCCTTCCATTCGTTCTTGTCTAGTTCTGTTTTCAGTCCCTGATACCGTTCATTCACTTGCAAAAATTGGCTCATTTCCTCCATTCAAAGTAATACATTTCTATTGTTGCGTGATGAAAATCCTGAGAAAATTGCTCCTTTAGTGGTCTGTTCCCTATCCATCCGTCTTGCCTGAAGAGGGTTTTTCTATCATCTCCCTATTTAATATGAATGTGCTTTAAGAATTTACCCCTTAAGTTTCGGATATATTTTCCAGTTCCAACTCCATAAGAATGGTGCAGAGCCTTTTTGATCCAGAAGTTTCTTTCACTTTGCTTATTCAAAAGCCACTTCATAAGGTTTTATACTTTTGCCTTCCCTCTTCCTTGGTTGTCACAATTTCTATTTGACTAAGTTTAAGGTTTTCTTCTCTCTATTTCTTGCCTCAGGAAATCTTTCCTCAACTCAACATTATCTTTTCTATCTTCCCTGGTATTGGAAAGAGAGACTAGTGTTCCTCTTAAGGATAAATATTGTTTCTTTCAATTTGAAAGCCTTTTCTCATACTTATTCAGAAACTCTTCTCATGTGTTGTTGTCTCTATGATTAGCTCTTAGTGGCACTCCCAAGGTAGCTAGATTTTTTCTTCCATGAAATTTCCTCACATTCTGTCGTTTCATCAATTTCCATAGTTAAATCTGTCTTCTGAACTATGTGTGGCTGAAAAGAGTTTCTGTTTTATGGTTCTTTGTCCAGCAACATTAACTTGTATATTTCAGCCTATCAATTTTCCTTTGAATAATTTCACTTTGCTGTCCAAGATGAAGTCTGGTTCCTTGTCACCTTTGTTCCACCATTTTTCTACCGTGTTCACAAAGCCTTCATGTTCCACTCACATGTTTTCAAATCTGAAAAATGATCTTCTGTTTTGCTATTGTCCACACTGTTAATTTTAGAGGATTACGATCCGATATTACTTTGTCAAGTAGCGCTTGTTTTATGTACTTGGTATGTTCATCCTACTGATAAGGTACATAATTTCCATACTTATTCAAGGAGGAAGAAGCGAAGGAAGGTAGCGGAAGATTCTGATCTACAACTTCTCAAATTCCTAAAGCTTTCACACATGGAGGATTCAACAGTTTCTTACAGTAATTAGGAGTTATTGCTGGCAGTTCTTTATGGTTACTAGAAGTTATTAGTCTTTATCTAAAGCGGTTATGAAGTGGTTATAGTTAAACTATTATATAATAATAGATCCAGTGATGTGTCGGTAGGTTGGAATATCTTATATGTGCAGGAAGATTCTTTTGATTATTCTGGAGATACGAGATACTTGTGTCTCTCTTCCATTGTCTATCTCTTTTATCCTAAATTAAACTTCAGTTCCTATCATTGGTATCAGAGTAGTAAGATCTACCATGGTTAACACACGGACCAACACTTCCCACAATGAACCCATCTTGTCGACTCATGATCAGATCAAAAACAGTTAACCACTATAGCAGCAAAATTGGAAGCCATAGATGCTTTGGTTGTTGATGTGGCTGCATTAAAGGCACAAAACACTCAAAATCAGAAAGAAAAATCTAACTTTTTGCTAGAAGAGGACGAGGTTGATAGCACTTGGAGGCATCAAGAAAAGGTTGATAGTACTTGGAGGCATCAAGAATGGGTTATGAAAGCAGAGAAGTACTTTTAATATCATCAAACACTGGATGATTGTAAGGTTGATGTGGCTTCAACGTCTTTGGAAGGAGATGCATTGGATCTTTTTACTTGGATTAACAGTGAAAGAACCATTTATTATTGGGAAAAGTTGGTGAAAGTTATGCAAGCAAATTGTGGACCCTATGAATTTCAAAATTTGGATGAACATCTCTGTAATATCCAACAGACTGGATCAGTTTTTTAGTACAAGCAGGAATTCACAAAACGAGCAGCGCGTGTGCGAAATTGGCCATAACATTGTTTGCTTGGAGTTTTCCTTAGGGGGCTCAAAGAAGACCTTCGTGTGAATGTTAGGATTCACAAGCCTCGATTTGTGTATAAGGCAATGAGTCTGCCTTTAGAATATGAAGGAAAACGGGGACAAAATCTGTCCAGTAAGGTAACCGCTTGGCCTTTTGTATCACGACCTTCATCAATTGGGACTTGACTCGAGAATCCTTTAATTTTCAACCATTCTGCCAACCATTTACATTTTGTTTTCAACATCCATCGCCACCAAACATTTGCCCACTGAATTCTAAACAACAAATTCACCGAGAAAAAGGCCTATGCTACCGTTGTGGAAACAAGTTTGCCCCTGGTCATCGCTGCAAACCTTAGACTTTTACACATTTAGAGTTAATGCAAAAGGAGAATGATGTGAAAGGTGTTGAAGATAACCATAATGAAGATGTAATGCCTACTAATTTGGCAGAAATCTCATTTCATGCACTTTTGGGCAAATAGTCTGCTTCAACCTTGAAACTTCAAGGCGCTCTTTACGGACATAAAGTGTTGATGTTGGTGGACAGTGGTTCGACGCATAATTTTTTTGTATAAGAAATTGTCATAAAACTTGGGTTGGCAGTCCAATATATCCCTACCTTTGGTGTCCAGATAGGCAACTGTGAAATTATTAAATGCAATAGAGTTTGTCAGGACCTGTCAGTAGAGGTTTCTAACTTGTTCATAAAGCATGATTCTTCCCTTTTTCCTTTGGTGGGGCGGACATGGTATTGGTATATAATGGCTAACATCTCTAAATATAATAGAAGCCAATTGGAACGAAAAGTTTCTGATTTTCCAATTGAATGGGAAAACTTATAAATTGCAAGGTGTTCCTCAGAAAACACACACAACAGCTTCTTTCCAATTAGCTCTTTCTTCTGACTTGCCTTCTCAACCACCAGAACTACCATTAAATGATGACGGCGAGCTCATTATTTTACCTGAATAAGTTTTGGCTCATTATTGGGCCCCCAACCGCCAATCCGCAACTTCAGTTATTGATTCAATGGGTTGGTCAACCGTTCGAAGAAGCTAGTTGGGAAAAATATGATCTTTTAGCTGCACGATTTACTGATTTTTGCCTTGAGGACAAATCGTCTTTCCAGGAGGGGTGTACTGATAAGGCACATATTTTCCATACTTATTCATGGAGGAAGAAGCAAAGAAAGATAGTAGAAAATTTTGATCTGCAACTTCTCAAATTCCTGAAGCTTTCACATATGGAGGATTCAGCAGTTTCTTACGGTTATTTGGAGTTATTGCTGGCAGTTCCTTATGGTTACTCGAAGTTATTAGTCTTTATTTGAAGCGGTTATGAAGTAGTTATAGTTAAACTATTATATAATAATAGATCCAGTGATGTGTAGGTAGGTTGGAATATCTTATATGTACAGGAAGATTCTTCTGATTATTCTGGAGATACGAGATACTTGTGTCTCTCTTTTATTGTCTATCTCCTTTATCCTAAATAAAACTTCAGTTCCTATCACCCACTCTATTTAGAACAGAAGTCTATCAATTCTTGAGGCCTCACCCTTGAATCTCCCATTTTTCATGTAATTCTACCCCACATAGAAGAGGATCAACCAGCTCTAAGTCTTCAATAAAATAAATCATCCCTCTGATCGATCTTGGTTATTATTTCTCTCATGAGTGTATCCAGTTACATTGAAGTCCCCGCACAGAAACTGAAGTTTTGAAAGGGATGCAACTTACTGATTTCTGCCTGCATTTCGTTTTAGTGCCTTTTTAGTGTATTAGCTTCAAACACAAGAAGATAAGCTTAAATACATTGAAACATGTATAAAATGTGGAAGTCTGCCAAGTTTCCTTATACGGGTAATTGAACTAAGCATCCTCTAGTCGCTTTATTTTTTTGATCGGTTAGAAAATAACATCTAGGGAGGTGCTTAGGATGTGCAATTACAAACAATGAGAATTCAGTTTGTTGAAATGAACTGAGGATTTTATCATCCTCTCAGCTTCCTGTACATTTTCGTTCTTGCATCTACATTTTAAATTGCAAATATTCTCTCTTTCGCCTTCATGTTTTTGTTTCGTTTCTTTCCATACCATCCTTCAAACAATTGCTGGTAAGTGGCAACAATGTTCCAAAGTTTCTTAGAGCTATTTGAAGTCCTATCTTTTTCCAACTCAGCAGTAGTTGTTTTTGAGTTTCCAACTTGTACCATTTTAGTTGCAATGTATGAATATAGGTGCCTAACCTTCTTCGCAGAGGATACACCTATTACAGACTATCATTCCTCTTCTTAGTAAATTGTGTCGAGTCAAACAGCTTCTCTTGCCAACAACCATGTGAAGCATTGAACCTTGTAAGGGGCTGTGACTCCAAGGCCTATATGGTGTTGCCTACTACTTTGGGTGAATAACTTGTAGCCTGATTTTATTGGGAAAATGTTGGATTTCTGTTCCTTCTATTTGGTCTTGTCTGGTTCTTCTTTCATCCCTTGACCATTCGTCAATCAGTTGTAAAAATTGGCTCATTCCTGCCCTTCCGAGTCACCTACACCTTCTTTCAAGAGGTATGTTCTATCCTTGTGGAGACTAATACACTTCTGTTGCAAGGCTGACCATCCTGAAAATTTGCTCCTTGAATGGTCCATTTAATTAAAATATGCTTTAGGAATTTGCTTCATAAGTTTATGACAAATTATATATGGTTTTCACCTGTTTGTTTGTGCCATATTAGATTGAATACTCAGAACTTGACTACATGATTAAAGATTATACAATAACAAGATTATTATTCTTCCTTTTATTGCTTGGATGAGGAATGATTTATATTTGGTGTCCTGCTGCTTATCCAAATTTGAATTTCATGCGCCAATGTTCAGTTAGTTGGATTTGAACATATTCTCCGTTCTAAATTTGTCACGGAAACCAATAGCTTATCTTAGTTTTACTAGGTTTGCACTTAAATATTCACACATATTTAATGAAATTCCTGACACAAGTACATGGGCTAAGAAAAAGCTAGTGGGTTCATCCGAACCCGTAGCTAATACTCTCCCTCCGCCCTTATTCTCCAAAAAATTAATTGACCTATTTTTTATGTTGCATGTTCATATATTTGTTTACTGGTATTGGAGCAGTTGTTGTTATAGAATCTTGATGTGGTTGCATTGGAGCGGCGACAAGGAATGGTTGCTGCATGAGTGATTAATTATGTATTTGTGGAAAGCCTAAAATATTTTATGAATATTTCTTTCACCAATATCTTGAAATTATGATGTTGGAGAACTTATGATTTGGATCAATAGAAACATTTTGGGTCAGATTTTGAGATCGTACTTGTATAACTTTCTATTTTGGATTTACCCGGATGAATGTTGAATCATTTTGGGCTTAAGCTAAACTTGGTCACATGTCAGGGGTGATTTACAAGAATGACTTTGGAGGTGGATTGTCTTGAACATTTTTACCTCATTTGTCTCATGTGCAAAAACTTCAAGTTCAATAAGTTTTTACTTTTGCCTCCTCAAGTTTTGTCCATGCAGCAACCAGGAGTCAAAAGTTCATAAACACGTACTTTTAAGGTCATTGGGTGTAATTGCTTGCATGTCAGGAGGAGAGAGCTTGGATAACATTTTCTATTAATTACCATTTCAGTTTCTCCTCTTGCCTTTGTTGCACCACTCTCAGTGTCAAAGGGTTGGCATTTTACAAGTATTTCTTCATTTTAATCTTGTAGTGTGTTTTGTAGCAAGTATTTCCTCTTTGATCAACCATGAAAATGAATCTATGATATAATTTGTTGTTGGTTAGGACTTCTTCACCTTTTCTTCAATCTTTTTATTAACTTTCAATCTGGGAAATTGGTCGTACATCTATTGGCAAACGAAGCCAAGGAATGATGTCAAAATCTCTAAGCAATTAAGCATCATGATTAAGTTAAGTTGGTGAATTAAAAGTGAAGATTCATTTTCATGACCATATTGAGGAAGAACAATTATAGCTTTGATAAGAAATGGGGAATAACATTTCCACACCCATAGTAAAGAAGTAGTTCAGGAAGATAATGAGGCACACATATGAGGAAGAAAGGGTGAAATACTTTGTTGGATTAGAAATGCAGGGAAAGAAGAAAAACTTTGTCAGATTAAAAGTGCACATAATATTATAAAGACTATTAATACTTCATTGCATGGCGATTACCACTAGGAGCGGTAAGGTATTAGGAAAGGAAGTGGTAGAGATAGATGAAACCATCCAAGGGAAGAATGACAGTGAAAAATCTGAAGCAAAGAAGAAAGTTGTGGAGAAGCCGGTAATTATGGATATCATTGGGATACCTTCGGGTATTTGCACTCATAAGATCCAACTTGAGGAAACTTAAATTCCTAGCATTGAGCATCAAAGAAGGTTGAACCCACCTAGGCAAGGGGTGGTCAAAAAGGATATCATAAAGTGGTTAGATGTCGGGTAGTGTACCCTATCTCCGATAGCCTATGAGTGAGACCCGTTAAATGTGTGCCAAAGAAAGGCGGCATGATGATGTCGCCCAAAATATACCTTCAGAAAAGTACAATTCGGTCGCTGAATCAAATATAGAACCCAACTAGGTTGGGTTCGATCCCACAAGGAATAGGTCAAAGTTGTTTAGAATACTAGAAGGAATAATTAGAAAGTAAGTAAAACTGGGGGGTTTTGCAAATAAATATTAACAGTAACAATTGCTGATTGTATCGAGTTTGTAGACAATAAGAGAAGTACACTATGACTGTGATCCCCAATGATTCCTTAACTCCACCGGTTACTTGTGCTAACAAAACCGTCCCGCTATGTTGCATGCCAAATCTGACAAGATATGTTCATCTAAACGTCTCTCGACCTTGGTTAGATGAATTTCACTCTTCTCCTCTCGGTCTCCAAGTGTCGCACTACTAACCCTTGTCTTGGATCTCAGATAACTATTCCCGCTAAGGCTCAAGTTATTAGATGAAGGTTGATAGCTTCAAATCTCTATTGTTATCTCCTTTTCCCAATCTATACCTCTCTCTCGAGCAAGTCTAGAATACAGTGAGTTTCTAACATTTGCAACCATTAGAAGATCAATCACAAAGAAAGAAATACCAATACATGTGTTCACAGCGGTTCAGAGTTACTTTGCACTTAACCTGTTTCGTTAATTCCTCATGGTTCACACAACCCTAGTTAATGAGTTTAGCTACTCATAATTGCAAGAACATAAGAAGAATTCAAAGATGAAAACATGATTGTAAACTCACAATAATGAAGAAGAACTGAAATCTCAATTATCAATAAAACTCGAAGCTAGGGTTTGTAACTACAAAACCAAGAATATGTTTATGAACTCAGAAATAGTAGAAGATATCTCTCAAAATAATGTACTGACTAACTCTCGCACATAGGACTATATAGGGGTATTTATAGATACAAAGCTAATCTTATCCTAATCAGAACAGGAGAACAAAGTCGGCAACTTCCACGGTATCGTGACTTGGTGTCGTGGAACCAAGTCACGCCACGTAGGTGAGTGTCATGGAAATCAGGATCAATTAGACATCTTCAGAAGTTGACTCACGCCACCCTTTCACGCCACGTAGATGCACTCACGCCACGTGGATGCCTGCCGTGGAAATCAGACCACATTCAACATCTCTGAACATGAGTCACGACAGCCACTCACGTGACGTGAGTGGCCTCCACGTCACATGGATAGTGTCGTGACTCACTCTCTGGTGCAGATTCTTGTTCTGTCATCGTCAGACACTTCGTTCTCGGGCTTGATTCTTCCTTTTGATCATTTGTTACCTTCAAAACCTGTTTTCCTGCAAAGTAGGACAGAAACCACATCATACCAACCAAATACACCCAAGTTATTGCATATTTTTCTTGTTTTAAGCATCGAAAGTGCCATGTCACCATGGCACATCAACACCCTCAACTTAGAACATTTGCATGTACTCAGGCGAACAAAACAAAAATAGATATATACGATGCTTAACTAAGAGAAACCTAAGGGACCTATGACAGTCAACTTATTGCCTTTGGCAAAAAAAAACTTTACCGACCCCCTCCTATTTGCAAATCAAAACCATAGTGTGTATACAAGCAGCATATTATCATGACACAGAAGGGATCAAGCGATGGCACTAGATTATGCACAAACAACTTAAGCATATATGCAAATGACATTATTCGAACAAATAGCTGCTAATAATGCAACCCATGTACCCTCACAATCAAAGAAGTCTCATGCACTCACAGTATGCTAATGAATCTCAAATTAGGGACTTGTTCAAAACACTCTCTCTCACAAACAAGTTCAAACAGTGTGCATGAAATACCATAGGCTTGCCCTTATTTTCTATGCCTTAAGTTTTCGGACAGTTGGACTAGGATCACTATAGGACTTTACTCGGCTTGTAATGTAGGCTTGGGGACGGATATGGTACATATAGATGTGGTGACTCAACCCTTCTTGACACTACACTATTTTTGGATCCAACTTCCAACCTTTATCCTTTTTATTCTCCTTTCTTTTATTTTTAGATTTTGGGTGTGATTTTTCTCAAACTTCACAACACAACTTTTCTTTTTTTTTTCTTCTTTTTTTTTTCTTTTTCTTCACACTCAAATCTGTTTTCTCTTTTTCTTTTATTAACCCCTTCTTCATACCCAAATAATAGCCACCCTCAACTTAGGCCATTTGCCTGAGTTGAGGTACATAGTGTCCAAAGATGGACCAGGGCCAAGACAGGTTCATTGTAATTAAAATGGGAAGGTGAATAGGATAATGAAAGAAATTGGTCAATTCAGGCTCAAAATCGGGATCAAGGGACACTTATTTCATTTGGTATGGCATATAGGCTAAAAATGGACTTATTCAAAAATGGCCTATGATTCTTTCCTAACCACTATCCTCTAACCTAGGCAAGACTAACCGGGCAAGTTCTGGATCGCACATACAAAGTTGACTAAGTAATGACCTCACACTCACATAGCACAGAGTTACATTATCAACTACTATCTATCCTATTCATGCAATGCTGGCTACAGTTATTTTGTCTATAATCCTAGTGCCATAACAAGATCCAACATTTGTCACACATAAACATGCTACACACACATAATTCAAAATAAATTATTATTATTTTTTTCAGGAGAGGTTTCCTTAACATTCAAAAAGCATAATTTGTTTTCAAAACTGGACTGCACTACAGTTCCCTTATTTTTCTTCTAATTCAACACAAAAACACATAATAATATAAATAACACCCTAAACATGTCGGTTCTACTATGATAGCACACTCGGGGGAAAAGAAACACGACAACAAAAAACCCCAAGTGGTGGTACACCCCCACCCCCAACTAATAATAGTGCACGACCCTCCGTGCACAGCTATCAATACAATACAAGGGAGTGAGGACATACTTATGGTGCCCTTGCCACCAAAAGTGGGCCCGCCCATAGCGGGATCATCAGTATGCCCTTTGGTTTCTCTGCTCTGTGCATCCGGTGGAGGTGGTGCCTGACTGGAGGATGCACCATGTGCCCTCTGCTCCTCTACTATCTGGATAGCATGGTACTCCATTCTAGAGGCGTTAATCGCTCTTCGGAGATCACCCTCATACTCGTCAGCACTGTCAACCTGGTCCTCCGGACTGCGTAGTCTCTATCCATTGGCGGCTCCTCATCGGTAAATAGATCAACCTCAAAGGCCGACCTCATCGGGGCTGGAATAGGCATAGGTGGTATAATAGGGGCACTACTCGAAGCCAACGCTCTAACCTTCTCTCTCAATGCTTCCACCTCTTGTGTCAAACCGGTCATATCAGGACCCTGGGCCAAACTCATTCGGGAGGCCATCCGTGCCTCAAAGCTGTCAATCCTCCCATGCAGCCCCCTCATAAACTGATCCATCATCACAGTCATTCGGGCCTCAACCCTAGCCTCTGCAGTCTCTATCGTGGTCCTAACCCATGGCTTAAGCTGGGATACCAACTTAGCCATCTGGGTCTCAGTGTGAGTCTGCCGCTTGAACATCTATGTCTGTCTATCAATCAACTGCTATAGAAAATCCCTCAAAACTAAAACCATACCAGAGGGAGGCGGTGGAGCTGTAGTACCAGGTACTGTATCATCAATAGGGCTAGTGCCCTCAGCCGATACAGGAATAGTCTCGGGTACCTGAACCGGTACTGGAATAGGCATAGGTGCACTACCCAGCTCATCTCTATCTCCAGGCCCTTCAAAAAGGGTTGCTCCTGATGATTTGGACGGCTGTGACCCCAGTGGAATAATGGGGTGAGATCCCCGCTGCTGCATCAAACCAATATCCACTATATGGGTCACCTCTATATAATGATCGAGGGTAGGTAGCCGAGCCACACCCGCCCTATCACATAGACCCTGGATCAGGCAGGGGAATGGTATACTGGTATGATCATGAAATGCCCGCTCATGAATCTCCCGGATGATGTATCTGGCAATATGAATATCATAACCAGCAAGTATGCTAGCTACCACCACAGCTCGGTCCAATGTAAGTGAATTGTCAGTATTAGTTGGACCCAACCGATGCCGAACCACTGACCACCAAAATCTGCCTGCAAAATATAGCGTGGATTTCTTGATATCCAGCTTACCAGTCACCCAACTCACAGCCACACCATTCTCCGTTATATACCCCACAATCCACTTCAGCAGCTCCAACTTCTGGTCCGCATCCCGCATCTTAATTCGATCTCTGATAGTGTCCATATAGTGATCAAACTCAGCAATCATCGCTGGCAGTGGACGGTCTGCACCAAATAAGAAGCGGTGGATGGTCTGCTCTGATATATCAACTCAGGTACCTCGAACCACAATGTGTGTCAATAAGGGCTGGTCTCTGTACCGCTGCCCGACATGAGTACCCAAGTCAACTGACGCAGCATATGAGGCATAAAATTCTCGGACCAACTCTGAGCTATAGCGACCAGAAGGCTGCGCCATCCAACCAAATCCATATCACTCAAACACAGCCTAAATATCAGGCAAAGCCTTCAAATCCTCAAGCCTATATTGGGGATCTTCCATAATACTCCTCCTACATACGCCTCGCTCCGTCAGCTCGGCATCTCTGTCATAAAAAGAACGCATACCCTACACACACCGCCGCTGAACCTTCCTACTCTGTGAGGGAGTCTGAGCACTCTGAGCACCAGTACTTGAAATAGAGGTTGTAGCCTCTGCCTCAGAGGTACCCTGACCTGTAGCATCCTCCGCATAGCCCGACTCCAAAGCATCCTCCCCCTCTTCAGACTGGGGTGCGGACTCAAAAGACTGATTCTAAACAACCAGTGCTACCGGTGGTGGAATTGGCTGAAGTGCAGCCCGGGAAGAAGTTTAGGCCTGAGTCTGTAACCTCGTGGTATGAGGTACTAATGCAGTATCATCATGTACAATAGAAAACTCCTCCATGGACCCACCCACTTTGTGACAATGCAGTCCGTTCATCACGCAAATGGGTTGGTAATTATGGATTTTTGGTGCGAATTCTGGACGAAAAATAAAGATGGTTACTTTTAGGGTTTGATTTGGGAGGCATGGTAACGTGTTTAGGATCGGATTTTTGGTATTTGGGTCGGGTTGGGTCAATTTTTGGATTTGGGATTGAGTTTGTGGGTATTTGGGTCATGGTGACCTGTAGGGATCGAATTTTTGGGTTAGGGGGTCGGATTGTCGAATATGGGGGTTGGGTTGGAGGGTATTTGGGTCATGGTAGCCTGTGGTGAGCGGAAATTAGGGTGGGTGGGTCAGATTTTTGATTGATAGTGTAGAGAAAGTTGAGAATTTAGGGTTTAGTTGGATGAATTGTAAGTAGAGAAATAATGGGGTGTGTTCGGAATTTGTATCGGGTAAAGAAGAGGGGAGCCAATTTTATAAAAAAAAATGGGTCGGGTCAGGTCGGGTCTCGGATATCTGAGTTTTTCTGATTTTATGATATAACTCATGTGACGTGGGTTGACCTACGTCACGTGGGTACGCTGTCGTAAAGGAGATTTTGAAACCTAAAACTTGCCTCTGATTTTCACGGTACCATCTACGTGTCGTGAGTATACTCACGTGACGTGAGTTGTGGCGTGAGTAGTACTGAACCTATTCAGGTAAATTTTGTAAATTTCAGCTAACTGCTCCTCCAATGCTCAGATCACAACATAATAAAATCTTGGGTTGCCTCCCAATCAGTGCTTGATTTAATGTCGCGGTACGACACGGCTAGCTTGACTACTCAGACTTCATCAACTAGCCCATGGGTTGCCTCCCATGAAGTGCCTAATTTAACGTCGCGGCACGACATGGCTAGCTTGACTACTTAGACTTCATCAAGCTCAAGTTCTTCACATGTCTTTATTTCTTCCGTGATTCCCACATAATGCTTAACACGTTGCCCATTAACCTTGAATAGAACATTATCTGCTCCTTTTAGCTCAATTGCTCCATGTGGGAATACCCTAACCACCGTGAATGGTCCGGACCATTTGGACTTTAATTTTCCAGCAAACAAGCGAAGCTTGGAGTTATAAAGTAGAACCAAATCTCCCGGGTGAAATTCTCGGTTCTCAATTCTATGATCATGATATAATTTCATCTTCTCTTTATATATAGATGAACTTTCATAAGCCCGGAGATGAAATTCATCCATCTCATTCATCTGCTCAAGTCTTAATTTAGCCGCTTCACTCCAGTCTAAAGTCAATCTTTTCGACGCCCACAAAGCCTTATGTTCAAGTTCGACAGGCAGATGGCTAGATTTTCCAAAAACCAACTGATATGGTGATGCATTAATTTGCATTTTGAAAGCAGTTCAATATGCCCATAATGCATCATCCAATCTTCGAGCCCAATCAGTCCTATTGGCATTCACCGTTTTTGCCAAAATAGACTTAATCTCACGATTTGACACCTCAACTTGCCCGCTTGTCTGAGGATGGTAAGGTGTTGCCACCTTATGTTTAACACCATATTTTTCAAGTAGGGCCTTGAACAGACGATTGCAGAAGTGGGATCCTCCATCACTAATAATAACTCGGGGTGTACCGAATCGTGAAAATATATTTTTTTTCAAGAATGTTGTGACACTTTTTCCTTCGTTATTAGGAAGCGCAATTGCCTCCACCCATTTAGAAACATAGTCTACAGCTACCAAGATGTATTTCATTCCATGCGAGCTCACAAAAGGGCCCATAAAGTCAATTCCCCACACATCGAACAATTTCAGCTCAAGTATAGTTGTTATGGGAAGTTCGTGTCTGCGTGAGATATTCCTTTACCTTTGACACTGGTCACAAGCGCGAGCAAAATTATGAGCATCTTTTTAAATACTGGGCCAGTAGTACCCATATTGCAAGATTTTAGGGGAAGTCCGCGCACCTCCATGATGACCCCCAACTGGAGATGAATGACATGCTTCCAAAATACTCATCATATCGACCTCTGGAACACATCTTCGAATTATGCCATCTGCACACACCCTAAATAAATACGGTTCATCCTAGAAGAATTTTCTTACCTCATGCATGAACTTCTTTCTCTTCTGATATGATATATCTTTTGGAACTAGATCACTTGCCAAAAAGTTGGCAAAATCAGCAAACCAAGGGATTAAGTCTTGAGATGCTGCTAGTACTTGCTCATCTGGAAAAGTATCATCAATCTTAAGATCATCCCTTAATTTAAGCATGGCCTCCTCCTCAAGGCGTGATAGATGGTCAGCAACTTGATTTTCGGTTCCCTTACGATCCTTGACTTCAAATTCAAATTCTTCCAATAGAAGTACCCACCAAATCAATCTTGGCTTAGCATCCTTTTTTGACATAAGATACCAAAGAGCTGTGTGGTTTATATGCACAATCACCTTCGTACCTATCAAGTAAGATCTGAATTTCTCAAAATCAAATACCACTGCCAACAATTCCTACTCAGTCACAGTATAATTCTTTTGAGCTGGATTAAGCACTTTGCTAGCATAGTAAATCGGATGTAAAATCTTCTCACGTCTTTGGCCAAGGACTGCACCCAAAGCCACTCCTCTAGCATCACACATAACCTCAAAAGGTTTCGTCCAATATGGTGACACAATAATAGGGGCTGAAACCAACTTCTCCTTAAGACACTCAAATGCTTTTAGACATGCCTCATTGAACACGAACTTCACCTCTTTCTCCAAAAGTTTGCATAACGGATGTGCAATCTTAGAGAAGTCCTTGATGAATTTTCTATAAAACCCAACATGACCTAAGAAACTTCGAATACCTTTAACGGAGATCGGTGGAGGTAGCTTCTCAATTACCTCAATCTTCGCCTTATCCACTTCAATGCCTTTCTTGGAAATCTGATGCCCCAATACGATACCCTCATTGACCATAAAGTGACATTTTTCCCAATTCAGCACTAAGTTGCACTCCTCGCATCTTTGCAGCACAAACAACCATCAAACAAATCTCCCACAACAGAAAAATCATCCATAAAAACCTCAATAGTGTCTTCCACCATGTCGGAGAAAATAGACATCATGCAGCATTGAAAAGTGGTCGGTGCATTACACAAATGGAAAGACATCGATTTAAATGTGAATGTCCCCTATGGACAAGTGAAAGTGGTCTTCTCTTGGTCTTCGGGGGCTATGAAGATCTGATTATACCCCAAATAGCCATCAAGAAAACAATACCATCCTCTACCAACAAGACGGTCTAACATCTGATCCATGAAGGGCATAGAAAAATGATCTTTTTCTGTCCAAGAATTCAGCTTTCGATAATCCATGCAAACTCTCCATCCAGTAACCGGCCTCATTGGGATTAACTTATTCTTGTCATTTGGAACCACAGTGATTCCTCCCTTCTTCGGCATACACTGAACTGGACTCACCTACTTGCTATCAGTAATAGGGTAAACCACTCCTGCATCTAACCACTTGATGATCTCTTTCTTCACAACCTCTTGTATAGGTGGGTTTAGACGACGTTGGTGCTCAATGCTCAGTATGCACTCAGGAGTAAGTTGAATTTTGTGAGTGCAAATATCGGGTGGAATTCCTATGATATCAGCAATGGACCAACCAATGGCCCTCTTGACAATCAAGAATCACAAAGTCAACTTCACAATCAAGAATCACAAAGTCAGCTGGAAAGATGAAAGATGCAACCTTTACCAAAATATCATACAGAATTCCCACCGGCTTTTTCACAACCCTATAGGCCATGAGAAGTCTCATAGAGGTTGGTTTTGGTGCTCCCAACCCCAACTATTTGAACACGGCTAACGATATTAAGTTAATGCTAGCACCTAAATCACAAAGTGCTTTAGCAAAGTCGTAGGACCCGATAGTACAAGGAATTGTGAAAGCTCCTGGATCCTCCTTCTTTTCAACTAGGGAACGCGAAGCAACTGCACTACAATGATGTAAGTTATCTGCTGGCTCAAAACTGACAGTTCTCTTCTTTGTCACCAAGTCTTTTATGAACTTCGCATAACCTGGCATCTGCTCCAATGCCTTAACAAGAGGGATATTTACTGGCAGCTCCTTCAACATTGTAATAAACTTCTAATATTTGCCTTCCTCAGCCTTATTTTTCAACCTTTGAAGAAAGGGAAGAGGAGGTCGTGGGATAGTTTTCAGCACTTGTGGTACCTCCTTTTCCTTCCTCTTTTCAGATTTTGTCTTTTCACTAGTATCATGATGTTCTGGAATTGTTTCGTACTTTGAATTATCTGGCTCTAACTCAGTTTCTACATCAATAACCATCTGCTCATTGATCTTACCACTGTCAGCAGGTATAGGTGGATCTGTCATGCATTTCACGCTTCTAGTAGTAATGGCTAGACAATGGCTATCATTCTTCGGATTTTGGACGGTATTGCTTGGAATGGTGACTAGCTGACGTTGATTCAGTGCCAATGAAATCTACCCGAATTGTTGCTCCAACTGCTTAATGGTAGTTGAATGAGACTCCACTTTCTGACTTATTCCCGAAATGTCTGACCTAATCTCCTTCAAGCAATTTTCCTGGTTTTTTGACCCTTTGACCAGTTTATTAAGAAGGGCCTCCATTCTTGAATTTCCAGACTCATCATCATAGATCCCTGGGGGTACATAAAGGCCATTCTTCTCTTTATAATCATCCTTTCATCTCCAATCACCGTCACGATCTCGTTCTCGATCTCTGTTTCCCGATTTGTTGTAATTGTCTCCATAATAGTTCCGACCTTGATTCCTTTGCCTTGAGTTCCATGAGTCTTGATTAGACCCTTGGCCCTTGGCTTGGAAACCCGCCACTTCTCGATCTAGGTACTTAGCCTCTTCATCAGACTCACTATCATCATGTCTAGGTATTTTACCTTGTGCACCTACAGCATGCACCTTCTCAGCATCTCTGGATGCAATTTGTTTAGCTAGCAAACCAATTTCTGTCCTTAGTTGTGCGACCTCTTGAGCTACTGTTTCGTCTAATGTCCATTGTGCAACTGAGGCTCCAATAGCATATTTACCAGCAGACATATCTGCCTCCCAAGTATTCCATCCTCAGTTGGTATTAGTTATACGATCCAAGATCTCTGAAGCTTGCTCCTATCTCAGACTCATGAATGCTCCACCAGTGATAGTATCTGCTACAGCCTTAGTGTTTGCGTTCAAAGTCCTGTAGAAAATTTCAAGTAAATTTCTACCACTCATCCTATGATTCGGCACATTCTGTAGCTTCTTCTTGAATCTGAGCCATGTCTCATAAAGTGCTTCAGAATGTAGTTGTCTGAAATTATAGATCTCATCCTTCAACTGTAGCATCTTAGAAGGTGGGAAAAATCTTTCTAGAAATTGATTCCTCAAGTCTTGCAAAGTAGTGATGGATCCTTGTGGTAATTCTGCCAACCATAATGTCACTTCTCCTATTAGGGAGAATGGGAACAATCTCAATCGAATCGCCTTTTGGTTAACTCCAGGCAGATTATAGGAAGTGCAGACCCCCACAAAATTCATCACGTGCATGTTTGTATCATCTGAAGGAAGACCGGCGAACACACCTTTCAAATTTAGCAAATGAATCATGGCACTGGTAATGTCAAACTTCGTGCCCGGAGGTAAGTCTAGTGTAATTATGGCACCAGTCTTAACCTGTTCAAGATAAGCCATATCTTCTTCTTTAGGATCATCATAAACAGGCACATATGGTCTCTGATATGCTCTAAATCTTCTTTGTCACTCTTCAGCATCAACCAGATGTTGTGCTGCTTCTTGCATCGCTCGATTATCTCTTTCTGCTTGTCTAAGAGCAGCTTTTCTAGCTTGATCTTCCCGTGTCAATCGAGCAGTAGTTTGATCCGCTGTTTCATGAATGTCTCCCGCAGCTGCGGGATCCTGAACTTCGTCAGTATTCACCATTCTTCGATTAGCTCTCAAAGTCATTTCAATTTCAAGATCAATTAGAATCAGGGGATTTTCTTGACTCCTAGTATTGGGCATACACTGGCGTGTACCCTCAAAAGTATGTAAACACAAAACCAATCAAATCCAACCAGTACTAATCAACTCCAAACCGTATTCCCCGGCAACGACGCCAAAATTTGATGTCGCCCAAAATATACCTTCAAAAAAGTACAATGTGGTTGCTGAATCAAATATAGAACCCATCTAGGTTGGGGTCGATCCCACAGGGAATAGGTGAAAGTTGTTTAGATTACTAGAAGGAATAATTGGAAAGTAAGTAAAACTGGGGGTTTTGCAAATAAATATTGATAGTAACGATTGCTGATTGAATCGAGTTTGTAGACAATAAGAGAAGTACACTAGGACTATGATTCCTTAACTCCATCGGTTACTTGTGCTAACAAAATTGTCCCTCTATGTTGCATGCAAAATCTGACAAGATATGTTCATCTAAACGTCTCTCGACCTTGGTTAGATGAATTTTACTCTTTTCCTCTCGGTCTCCAAGTGTCGCACTACTAACCCTTTTCTTGGATCTCAGATAACTATTCCCGCTAAGGCTCAAGTTATTAGATGAAGGTTGATAGCTTCAAATCTCTGTTGTTATCTCCTTTTCCCAATCTATACCTCTCTCTCGAGCAAGTCTAGAATACAGGCGAGTTTCTAACATTTGCAACCATTAGAAGATCAATCACAACAAAGGAAATACCAATACATGTGTTCACATCGGTTCAAAGTTGCTTTGCACTTAACCTGTTTCGTTAATTCCTCATGGTTCACACAACCCTAGTTAATGAGTTTAGCTACTCATAATTGCAAGAACACAAGAAGAATTCAAAGATGAAAACATGATTGTAAACTCACAATAATGAGAAGAACTGAAATCTCAATTATCAATAAAACTCAAAGATAGGGTTTGTAACAACAAAACAAAGAATATGTTTATGAACTCAGAAATAGTAGAAAATATCTCTTAAAACAATGTACTGACTAACTCTCGCATATAGGACTATACAGGGGTATTTATAGATACAAAGCTAATCCTATCCTAATCAAAATAGGAGAACAAAGTCAGCAACTTCCACGGTGTCGTGGAACCAAGTCACGCCATGTAGGTGAGTGTCATGGAAATCAGGCTCAATTAGACATCTTCAGAAGTTGACTCACGCCACCCTTTCACGCCATGTAGATACACTCACGCCATGTGGATGCCTATCGTGGAAATCAGACCACATTCAATATCTCTGAACATGAGTCACGACAGCCACTCACGTCATGTGAGTGGCCTCCACATCACGTGGGTAGTGTCGTGACTCCCTCTCTGGTGCAGATTCTTGTTCTTTCATCATCATACACTTCGTTCTCGGGCTTGATTCTTCCTTTTGATCATTTGTTGCCTTCAAAACCTGTTTTCCTGCAAAGTAGGACAGAAACCATATCATACCAACCAAATACACCCAAGTTATTGCATATTTTCCTTGTTTTAAGCATCGAAAGTGCCATGTAACCATGGCGCATCACATGACCATTGTCCCTAATAATAAAGATGAATTGATTTCAATGAGGCCGGTCACCGAGTAGCGTGTTTGTATGAATTATCACAAGCTTAACTCTTGAACTAAGAAAGATCATTTTTTCAGTGTTGTTTATAGACCATAGGCTGGATAGGATTGCGAGAAGGGCCTTCTATTGCTTTTTGGATGGGTATTCGGGTTACAACCAAACTTTTCATATAATTTGAAAAATAAAATGACTGACTCATAGTCCAAAGATAAGTCTATTTTGAGCCTTTTCTCAAATTCTCTAATTCAAATTGAGGTCCATTTGAAAATAAGGCACAATATCTAGGGATCCTTGAACTTGCCACATCTTATTTGGTGTACATTTGAATTATTGTTTGTCCTAATTACTCTTTGATTATGATATTTTATTGAAATTGAGTTCATTTCCCAATCAGTGTACTTACAGTTAGTCTAGATTGTCTTACCTGGAAGGTTGATGTTGTATCCAGAACACCTAGTTCTATGAACATCTTCTTGCTATGTTTAACCTATGAAAGCAAATTGAAGCAAAATTTTCCTTCGAATATGATGTGTCCAACACTTATCTGCATCCATTGTCATGTACATTGGCTTTCTTGATACATCATTCTCTGTATTTCTTTCATATAATTTAGTGGTGTTATTTAGGATTTGAGTGTTTACTATGCTTTTGTGAATCTAGTCCTGTCGTTGTCATTTCTTGTGCCATCATATCTAGTTCATCATTGTGGTTTTGCTATCTTAACTTGATGCTTTGACATCTGACTTTAGACTTTGGAGGAATGTCAGTGGACGAATTGGTGATTGCGATTTGTTTAAAAATTATTGTTTTGATTGATGTCTTCTACAAAATCCTTTAGCCTATATGTGATACATCTAAGACCAATTCTTAAATTAGTGTGTTCTGTTTTTTCTCTGTGTTAACCCTTGGTAGGGTGCACCTGGAAATTCAATTGCCTTTTGGTGGTGCAGTATATATACAGTGTACTACTTTTACGCTGGACTACTGCACTACTATTCTAGTGTTCATAAACTTCATGTGTTCTCCATTGGTGAGAAACTAAAGGTGGGGGGAGTTGGACAGGACCCTTGCAAGGCAATTTGTATGATATAGGCCTCGAGCATTTGAGTGATTGGCACCAACTGCTCCATTTTGGCGATGTACTATCTTTTTGATGACTGAAAAGAACAACAACTATATGAGTGATTGGAATCAACTACTCCATTTTGGCGATATTTTGGCTATGTACCATCTTTTTGATGACTGAAAAAAAATACTACCTTTTTGATGAATTTTAGATGGAGCATGATCTTTATTGTGTGGACTAAAATTAACGCTAAAGCGGCATCTGATGCAGTAAGACTTTCATGGTACTTCTAGTGGTAGTATCCTTAACCTAGTTGTACTAATTTTGATTTGTAAAAGTGTTCTATGATCGTGTTTCAATGTGTAGCTTTGTCGTAGTCGCTGCTTGTGGGTGCCTTTTAATATTAATAATTGTTATATTAAAGTGTATCATTTTTTACTTAGCCAAATTGTGTAGTATCCTTTGGTGTCATTACGTGCTAATTACTAGTACATTACTTCTTGGCAGTAAGTGACAACATTATGTCCAAAAACATGGTCTCTTTGGATTCATTTCTTCTTCTAACGTTAATGGCTATTATAGCCTTTGTTTAATTGGCAGAAAACGATTACATATTTGCCTTAAAATCATTGTAATCATTAATACATTACTTCACTCATTATTCTTCTTATTATGCCTTGTAACTCATGTAACTTATGTAATCTCTAGTCTATTGATCTACCTCTTTACTGCCCCACATTCTTCCTATTCATTATAAGGAAGAATAACTCACCTATAAATAGTGGTGGTCTTGCATTATTTTGAGTACAAGAAAACTTAGAATAAGAATTATATTGTGTTTATGTTTTGAGGTTAGTATAGTGAAAGAGAGAGTTGAGACAAAGAAAATATTTTAAGTCTCCAACTATATTCACTATACAAAAGAGAGTAATTATATGTTGCAGGAATGTGTTCTTTTGGTGGAGCTTTGAACTCTTCAACTAATCCGGAGTTGTTTGAGTTTTACATTGTAATGGACTACTGTATCCTGGAGAGGACAAGTCAAGAGATATACTGCTACATCAGTGTAGATTATGCCGTTGTGGGCTTAAATCTCCTTAAAGAGAGCGAGATATCCGCGTCTCAGCTTGACTACTTTTTTATTCATTTTATTTCAACTGTAATTATTGTAATTTGTGGTATATTACACCAACACTGTTTAAGAAATATTTTGTTGCCTATGTAAATATTGTATCTTGTGGACACTATAAGATAGGAAAAACCACTTCTACAAGATTTCAACTTGTTTTTTTTTTATCTGGCTCTTTTGCTTCCTTTGTAAAATTCAATCTTTCATATTACGTCAATATCTGCTAGTTTTATAGATTAGAGTTTTAATAATTTTAATTTTTTGGATGTTGAAGGAAATGGTAAAATCCTGTGGTTATTGGTGGACTTGATTGACTTCTCATCTAGCTATTGACATTTCACCAATGTTTCTTAAAGGATCGTGATCCTTCATTTCTTTATATATTCTGATGCAATATGTCACTTGCCGCATCAGGTGTATAGTTGGTTGATCAGAGTGGTCCGAGCTATTCTGGGTGAGCATAGGGTTGAGCTAATTCACTTAAATGCCTGCATAATGGACGTTACGAGATGATAACGAACGACAACAAATAAATTGACCATGCCCTTCATATTGTAAATATTGGTGTGCTTGGCCATTCTAGATTGATGTGCCTCTTTTCCGTTTTTACTGTTCTTATAACTGGTAGTTGTTTAATATGACAGTTTCTTTCAATGTTCACTTCGGCAAAGTAGCAGGCATCCATCGACTCAGCAACAATGACAAAGACTATGCTTGGACTGATCAACAGACCTTTAATCTTTTCCTATTTGAGTGAAGTTGTTTTTGTTGTGCAATTAAATTAGGTATCATGTTATTGTTGAGTGAAGTTTTTGTTGTGGGATTACATTTGATATATTAAAGATAATAGTGTCCTTCTTCCACCTCTGCCTATATGGTTCCCCAAGTCTCTTGTATAGCGGAAACTCAGTCCATCAGGATTATCCTTTTTAACATATATTTGCATATTATTGTTCATAACAGAATCCACTATATTAGTAGACAAAAACTCTAAGATCATCTGTATTTGCGAAACTAATGACTTTTAATTAAAATGATGTAACAACTCAATTCATCGGTACGCTTAAATAAGGAGTAGAACCCTTGCTAGTTTTCCCTAAGACAAATTTTTAAAAATTTAGGGTTGGCCTAGTCTTAGGTGTATTTTGAGGGTGTGATAGTCTAAGGAAATTTGGTAATATTTAGAGCATTGGTGGGTTTGTTTGATTTGATTTCGTGGTAAAGGACGAATTTAGGAAGTCGTAGCAACTTTTGATACGTAAAACGGATTAATAGAACTCTGGTTATACAGTTTACCGTGAAAGAGTTGGTTCGCGATGTCATATTTCGAGGGGTGTGTTATAAAATAGCTGAAACTGAGAAGAGGCCTCAAGTTACTACCTCGGGACCGCTGCAACGGTAAAAGAATTGTTGCAGCGATAAAACTACCGCCACAGCGGTAGCCTCAATAAACCAGTAAAGCGTTGCAGCGATAAAAACGCAGGATTCTAGTTTTTAAAATCAAAAAACTTGTTTTTTATTCCACTTTTCCAAAAATGAGTTGAGGCAATTTTCTGCACTTTGGGGGGGGGGGTTCATTTTTGGAGATAAGGTTTCTTTACTTTCTAAACTTGAATTACTTCCTAGAATTCTTAGAAATCGCTAGAATCATGTTCATGGTAGAAATTGGGGTTTAGCCCTAATTTATAAACTGAATGTAGGTTGATGGGAAATTGACTAAAATCAGTTGGTAATGATCCTAGGATGTTATAAAACACTAGATTGAGTAGAATTATTGTTGTTCATGCTAAAATATGGAGATTTCATATGGTATAAAAGGTAAAAAAAAAAAATAAGATGATTAACTGAGACACGTTTATGGTTTAAATAGATAATTATAGGTTTACAATGGTTGGTAAAGATGAGATTATTAAAATGGGTGTGTAAACTTGTTGTTATAGATCAAGAACGGACAAAAAGAGAAAGGAAAGATTTGTGGCCTTAAAGGGATTCGAGCAAGAAATCGAGGTAGGTTATGATTTATTTGTAACAATGAAACTTGCTTGACTCTGTGCTTGTGAGTAAATTGAATGTTTGTAATTGCTTTCGTATACTACTTGTGATTATTGACTCTATTGCATTCTCATTGATATTGATGGTGGATATGAGGTTGTTGTGGAGATGAATTGATTTTATTGATGATGATATTGAGATAATGATGATGATGATGATAAGAAAATGATAATAATGATATTGAGATTGGGAAAGATATGATACGTACATCTTGCATACATACACTCATCATATGTACTTAAATGTATTTTTATGTCTACATGTTGTAATGAATCTTTTTGATAAATTGAATAAGTGTAAAAAGTGTAACTGTGAGCTTGTATTCGTCCTGGATTGAAGTGTTATAATTGTTATTGGTTGTCATTAGTTATAAGTTAGTTCTGTTGTGATCGTTGTTACTTATGTTTGGTTTACATATTTGTATAATGTTGAGTTGAGTCGACATATGATGCCTACCAGTACTTAGTTGATGTACTGATGATACATGTGCTCTTTTTTTTTGTTGAGTGCAGAGTGTGTTCCAGTGTTTAATACAATATCTAGACTCTAGCCAGCAGTTGCAGACTTCGATTCAAGGGTGAGCATCATGACCCGACGGCCACAGAATCTTCTGATTTGTGTTCATGTCCCTTGTTTCGGGACTAAGACATTCTCTTATTTTACTTTATATTTTGAGATAATTTTTTGGTCATGGCTTTGGACATTCTTAGTTGTTCTTGTGCGGTGACTTCAGGTCTCGGGGGTTTGTAAGAAATAGAGATTTTTGACACTCTGTTTACTTCGACTATGATATTGGTTTTAGTTTAGATTTGACTTAAGATGATAATAATTGTGTTAGTGACTGCATGAGGTTTGCTAAAAATAATATTATGGTTGGGTTGACTTAGTTGTTAAGGGATGGGTTAGATGGTTCTCCCAATATAGTGATTGGGTGGTGCCAATCATGACCTTTTGGGTCATGACAAAGATGGTATCAGAGCATTGGGTTCGTAGATCTTGTCATACAAGAACAGGTTTTGTAGAGTCTTGCAGAACGGTACAGAGACGTCTCTACCTTTTCTTCGAGAAGATACATGGCTTTAGGAAAAAAATTCCTTTCTTTCTTCCTTTCGTGCTATTACTTGATTCCAATTGGTATCTGGTGATCCAAATTGGTATCTAACTCATTCACTCTTGTTCGCAGATGGTGAATACTCATTCCACTAGAGCAGCAATAGTCGCACAGGCAGCAGCACCCTCACCGGCCGCCGGGGCCATAATTTGAGGCAGGCCACGAGTGAGGGGTAGGATAAGGAGAGGAAGAAGAAGGGCAACACCCACAAGAGATGGATCCCAAGCAGTCGGAGGACCGGCTAAGCAAAGGACACCTTACCCTCCCCCTCAGCAGGATGCTCCAATTTTAGTTCAGAGTGAGAAGATGGTGTTGAGGAAAAAGAAGTGGTTGTCCCTGAAAATGTAGTGCCTATACAAAATGGCACAACCTAAGTGCCTATGTCCGCTGAATTGATTCAACAAGTGTTGGGATTTCTGAGTAGTTTGGCTGGCACCGGTACTACTCCAACTGTTTCGACATTTTCACCCCTAGCCTTAAAGCATGCAACTGTTGTAGTGCCTAGGATGGATGAGGGCTCTGAGGTCGGAGTATTTCCCCGGTAGGTTTTGGGGACAATAATGATTGATGGACTATTTTGTAAGTTCATGAAAATAAAATCTCTCGTGTTTCAGGGTACTGACTTTGAAGATGCGTTTGAGTTCTTGATTGATTGTCATGAGCGTCTGCATAAGATGGGTGTGGTTGAGAGGTATGGTGTGGAATTCATGTCTTTTCAGTTGTAGGCTGAGGCCAAGCAATGGTGGAGGTCCTTTATTGAGTACAGGGTTGCCTTACCTCTACTTACTTGGGCTTAGTTCCAGAATGTATTTCTTGAAAAGTATGCTCTCCGACTTATCACGATTAGAAGAAGGATGAGTTTCTGAAATTAGAGCAGGGTGATATGATTGTGGCGGCCTATGAGGCCAAGTTTCATGTCTTGTCCCGTTATGCACTACAACTGATTATTACCAAGGAGGAATGAACCTAGTTTGTAAAGGGTTTGAATTTAGGGATTTAGATAGTTACCTTATCAGTGGCGGCTTAGGGTAAGTCCTTCCAGGATGTGGTTGAGTTTACGAAGAAGGCTGAAGCTATTTGGAAAACAAGAGGAGGTGAAAGTGAAGGAAAAGATGGCCCGAACGTCTGGACATTTCAGTGGTACTTATTCAAGAGGTCATGGTGCTGAGGGTCATTCTTTAGGGCCTTATCATTCAGTCATGCCTGTGTTTGCAGAGGGTCCATCTGGGGTCAGTTATTAGCCTTTCTATACAGGCAGTTATACACCTTCATCGTTTTCGGTTCAACGACCTGCCTTAGGCATTAGGTGCCATGAGTGTGGAGGTTTGGGCCACATCAGGAGGTTTTTTCCTAATTTCTATTCTGCAGGTCAGTTGACTCAGGAACTAGCTTCTAGTGCGCTAATTCCAGCATGTCAAGGCGGTGGAGGAAATGGTAGGGGTCATCCACAGGGTGGGCATGGTGGCCAGGATGCAGGAAGGGTGGTTACTAAGCCAACCTAGGTGGAGTACAGGTTGGTCGAAGTGGTGCTCAGACTGGTAGAAGTGGCGGTCAGGGTGGTGACAGGGCTCATCTTTATGCTATTTCGGCCCATCCTGAAGTGAAAGCTTCTGATGTTGTGATCACATGTACTATTTTTGCTTGTGATCTTATGGTTTCTGTATTGTTTGATCTTGGGTCCACTTTCTCTTACATGTCTACGAAATTTGCCTTGGGCTAGGATTTAGATTGTGAATATCTTTATACTCCTGTGTATGTGTCCACACCAGTTGGCGTGTCTGTATGTGTTGATTAGGTTTATCATGTGTGTTCTGTGATGTTCATGGGATTTAGGACTTTGGCAGACTTAGTGATTCTAGATATGGAGGAATTTGATATTATTTTGGGGATGAGTTGGTTGTCCCCTTTATCGTGCCATTCTTGATTGTTATGCTAAGACCGTCACTGTAGCTATGTTTACGATGGAAAAGTTAGAGCGGAAGGTCACTTTTAAGCCTACTTCTGTGAGAATTGTGTCATCTATTTGTGCCTAGAAGTTAGTTAAGTGGGGGTGTAGGGCATCTCTAGCTCATCTTGGAGAAGAAAGTTTAGTAGTTCCTCCCATAGTTTCGGTTCCAGTCGTGTGTGAATTCCTAGAAGTATTTCTTGATGACCTTCCTGGTATGCCTTTGGACAGTGAAATTGACTTTTTCATAGATTTAGATTCAGGAACCCATCCCGTCTATATACCTCCTATCATATGGCACCAACAGAGTTGAGGGAGTTGAAGTCCCAGTTGTAAGAATTGTTAGAAAGGGGTTTTATTCATCCAAGTGTTTCACCTTGGGGTACTCCTATTTTATTTGTGAAAAAGAAGGATGGTAGCATGCGTATGTGCATAGACTATAGTCAGTTGAATAAGGTGACTATTCGTAACAAATATCCTTTGCCTAGGATAGATTATCTATTTGGCTAGTTGCAGGGAGCGTCGGTGTTCTACAAAATTGATTTGAGGTTCGGGTACCATCAACTCAAGATTAGGGTAGAGGACATCCCAAAGTCTGCTTTCCAAACTTGTTATGGGCACTACGAGTTTTTGGTTATGTCTTTTGATTTGACCAATGCCCCAGCTGCTTTTTTGAATGTGATTAATGGGGGTTTTAAACCATTTCTAGATTTCTTTGTTATTGTTTTCATTGATGATATTCTAGTTTACCCCAAGAATAAAGAGGAACATGAAACTCACTTGCGAACAGTATCGGGTTTGCTTAAGGAGAAGCAACTATATGCTAAATAATTGAAATGTGAATTTTGGTTGTCTTCGGTGTCCTTCTTAGGACACATGGTATCCAAGGAAGGAGTGATGGTAGATCCACAAAAAGTTGAAGCTGTTAAGAATTGGTCTAGACCAACAAATGTCATCGAGATTCATAGTTTTATGGGGATGGCCAGTTACTATAGCCGATTTGTAAAGGGGTCTGCTGTTGTTGCTTCACACATGATCCGCCTGACTCAGAAAGAGGTTCTATTTGTGTGGGATGACAAGTGTGAAGAGAGGTTCCAAACACTCAAAACTTTATTAACTTCAGTCCCAATTCGCACTTTGCCTGAGGAAGGTAAGGACTTCATTATATATTGTGATGCTTTACAGTTAGGTGTAGGTGTTGTTTTGATGCAAGGTCAGAATGTGATTGCTTATGCTTCAAGACAACTGAATCTTTATGAGAAGAACTATCCCTCTCATGACTTGGAGTTAGTGGTTATATGAAGGGTGTGATGCATTTTTGTAAGAAGGGCAAGTTAAGTCCAAGGTATATCGGACCCTTTGAGATCTTGAAAGGAGTAGGGTCAGTGGATTATAAGCTGGCCTTACCTCCTAGTTTGTCTGGGGTTTATCCAATATTCCACATATCCATGCTTAAGAAGTACCACGGTGACAGTGATTACATTATTCGATGAGACTCTGAATTATTCGACAAAGAGCTCTCTTATGAAGAGGAGCCGATTGCCATATAGGATAGATATGTGAGGAAGTGGAGAACTAGAGTCATTCCATCCATGAAAGTTTAATGGAGAAACTATCAGATTGAGAAAGCAACTTAGGAAACAGAGGTGGATATGCGCAAGTGATACCCACATTTGTTCCTGGACTCAGGTAATTACTCTTGCCTTAGTTATGTTATGTTGGGATAGTGGTCATTCGGGGATGAACGAGTGGTAAATTTGTATCTAATGTAACGACCCAATTCGTTGTTACGCTGAAATAAGTAGAACCCTTGCTAGTTTTCCCTTAGACAAATTTTGAAAATTCAAGGCTGGCTTAGTCTTAGGTGTATTTTGAGGGTGTGATAGTCTAAGGAAATTTGGTATTATTTAGAGCATTGGTGGTTTTGTTTGATTTGATTTCGTGGTAAAGGATGAATTTAAAAAGCCATAGAAACTTTCCATACATAAAACGGATTAAAAGAACTCCGATTATAAAGTTTACCATGAAAGGGTTGGTTCGCGATATCGTATTTCGAGGGGTGTATTGTAAATTAGTTGGAACTGAGAAGAGGCCCTGAGTTACTACCTCGGGACTGCTGCAGCGGTAAAACTACCGCCCCAGAGGTAGTCTCAATAAGCTTGCGAACCACGGCAACGATAAAAACGCAGGATTTTGGTTTTTAAAATCAGAAAACTCATTTCCCACTTTTCCAAAAATGAGTTGAGGCTTAGCAAGGGGCGATTTTCTGCATTTTTGAGGGTTTTCATCTTTGGAGGTGTGATTTTTTTTACTTTCTAAACTTGAATTACTTCCTAGAATTCTTAGAAATCGCTAAATCATGTTCATGGTAGAAATTAGGGTTTAGCCCTAATTTTTGAACTTAATGTAAGTTGATTGGAAATTGAGTAAAATCAGTTGGTAATGATCCTAGGGTGTTAGAAAGCACTAGATTGAGTAGAATTATTATTGTTCATGCTAAAATTTGAAGATTTCATGTAGTATAAAAGGTAGAAAACCCAAAGACGGTGAACTAGGGAAAATTTATGATTTAAATCGATAATTATAGGTTACTAATGGTTGGTAAAGATGAGATTATTGAAATGAGTGTGTAAACTTGTTGTTATAGATCAAAAATGGATCGAAAGAGAAAGGAAAGGCAAGCATGTGGCCTTAAAGTAACTTGAGCAAGAAATTGAGGTAGGTTATGGTTTATTTGTAGCAATGAATACTTGCTTGACTCTGTGCTTGTGTGTAAATTGAACATTTGTAATTGCTTTTGGGCACTACTTGTGATTATTGACTGCATTGCATTCTCATTAATATTAATAGTAGATATGGGGTTGTTGTGGAGTTGAATTGATATTATTGATGATGATATTGAGATAATAATGATGATGATGTTAATAATGATACTGATGATGATGATGATATTGAGATGGAAAAGAGATAATATGTACATCTTGCATACATACCCTCATCATATGCACTTGAATGTATTTTTATGTCTACATGTTGTAATGAATATTGTTGATAAATTGACTAAGTATAAAAGGTGTAATTGTGAGCTTGTATTCATCCTGGATTGAAGTGTTATATGTGTGATTGGTTGTCATTAGTTATTAGGTTTGTGGAGATCGATGTTACTTATTTTTGGCTTGCATATTTGTATAGTGTTGAGTTGAGTCAACCTATGATGCCTACCAGTACTTAGTTGATGTACTGATGCTACATGTGCTCTTCTTTTTGTTGAGTACAGTGTGTTTCAGCGTTAGAGATGAGACCTAGACTCTAGCCAGCAGTTATAGACTTCAATTCAAGGATAAACACCATGATCGGGCAGCCATTGAATCTTCTGATGTGTGTTCATTTCCCTTGTTTCGGGACTAGGACATTCTTGAATTTTACTTTATATTTTGAGATAATATTTTAGTCATGGTTTTGGACATTCTTATCTATTCTTGTATGGTGACTTCAGGTCCCGGGGTTTTGTAATAAGTAGCGATTATTTGCACTCTGTTTACTTCGACTATGATATTGGTTTTAGTTTATATTTGACTTAAGATGATAATTATTGTGTTAGTGATTGTATGGGGTTTGCTAAAAATAACATTATGACTAGGTTGACTTGGTTGGTAAGGGACAGGTTAGATTGTTCTCCCACTGTAGTGATAAGGTGGGTGCCAATCATGACCGTTTGGATCGTGACACATGACTTTTAATGTGTATTATTTTTTTAATAATTACACTGCTAATTAATCGCTTCATTTTCTACTTTTTGTTTATTATGTATTAATAATTTTTTTGCTACATATTAAATAATGATAAATGCTAAATATACATGTGCAAGATAGAACTAGTATGGAAAAAGTTCAAATATATCATCCAACTTTTAGAAAAGGTTTATCTTTACCGTTCGTTAATAGTTGGGGTCACTTATGCCACCATCCTGAACCAAAGTGGCCATGGCGCCACTCTTCACAAATAGTTGAAATAGCTGTTTTAAAAAATTAGGATTGGACGTGTGTCGTCCACTGAATGATCCATGTCATCTAATTTATCATAATTTATTTTAACTCATCCCAATTAAATTTGACCTGCCCTAATTTGGCAACCCGACCCACACATCTTATTATTAGTGAGAAGAGAGTAGTTGTGCAAAATTAGGGCACGCCAAATTGATAGTTGCAAAAAGAGAGATATTTGGAGATGATGAGAATTTGTTTGCGCAAACTCAATGTCACCTCTTCTTTTGATATTTTCCATTCATCTTCACTCAGACCTTATTCTTCGCACCGCCATATTAATGGTAAACTTAGCTTAAATAGAAAGATTGAGAATGAGGTCAAGTGTTTAGACGATATATGTCTCTCTTCTATCGATTTGCTAGAATGAAGTCTCTTCCTTCTTTCCCGTCTTCCACAAATTATTTAACATTATGATAATTATGAAGCATTACTCTCCTATCCTTTATTTTTCTTAAGAAATACGGAAATTGGCCATCCCAATCAATGATTTCATCTTGAATATCTTGATTAACAGTTATTTTCTGATGCATCGTGTTGGTTGTGCATTTTCAGTGTTACCTATTTAGTTGAAGAATGGCATTCCATTTGATGATGTCACCTTTACCATCCTAATAAGGGGATTATTTGCTGAAAATAAGGTCAAAGGTGTTGTTGAATTGTTCAAAAAATTGGTGAGGGAGAAGATTTGTGAGCCCAATGAAGTCATGTATGGAACGGTCATGAATGGGCCTAGTAAAAGGGGTCACACTGACAAGACTTTAAGTTTACTCCGGTTAATGAAACAAAGGAACACTAAGCCTGACATATTCATCTACAGCATTGTTATAGATGCACTTTTCCAAGATAGAAATTCAGATAATGCTATCAACCTTCTGAATGAGATGAAGCAGAAAGGCATTCCTCCCAACATAGTCACTTGTAGTTCATTAATTGATGGTTTGTGTAAGCTTGGTCAATGAGAAAAGGTTAGGACTTTGTTCTCTGAGATGGTGAATCATAACATTTATCCAAATGTGCGCACCTTCACCATGGTGATTGATGGACTATGCAAAGAACGAAAAGTCGAAGATGCCGAGGAAATAATGAAGCACATGGTCAGAAAAGGTGTAGAGCATGATATAATCACCTAAAGTGCCATAATGGATGGATACTATTTGCGTGGTCAACTGGATGGAGCGAGAAGAGTTTTTGAATTCATGATAGATAAGGGCATGGAGCCTTGCATTATTAGCTACAATATACTAATAAATGGATATTGTAAGAAAAAGAAAATGGCCGAGGCTATGCAATTATTTCATGAAATTTATCAAAAGGGATCCAAACATGATAATGTTACCAATTCTATCTTGCAAGGTCTGTTTGAAATTGGAAGAATTGGTGATGGTAAAAAGTTCTTTGATGAGATGCTACATGTGGCGCCCACACCTAATATATGCACTTATACCGCTTTGCTCGATGATTATTTTAAATATGGACTTGTTGAAGAAGCTACGTCAATCTTTAATAAGTTGGAAAGAAAGCGAGAAAATACATATATTGCATTTTACAGGGTTGTCATCAATGGATTGTGCAAAAATGGTGAATTGGTGAAGCTCATTAAATTTTTGAGAAGCTTTCTTTCATCGGATTTCCTTTGGATGTGAGAACATACAATACAATGATAACTGGATTTTGTCTTGAAGGGTTGTTTGATAAAGCTAAAGGTATTATAAGAAAAATGGAAGACAGCGGTTGTTTTCCAGACAGTGTCACTTACAATGTTATTGTGCAAGGATTTCTAATGTGCAACAAAATTAGTGAAATGGTATATTTCATGAAGGAAATGGATGCTTTTCATTTGATGCAACTACAGCTGGATTATTGGTAAACATTGTACGGGAGAATCCTTCCGTCCTTGACATGATACCAGAGTTTCACTTGAAAAATAAGAAGTGAATATTTCTTTCGCTTGGTTTATTCGGCTACACTATGGTTTTTGATACATTTTCCTTTTATTCCAGCATGAGAAATGGCATCCAATGTAATTACAGAAGTTGAAGAAAAGGCAATTAGTACATGAATTGAGCTTTCCAGGCAGAAAGACTTTGCTGAGAAGATACATCACTTTTAATATTCTGATTGTTTTTCCACTCTTATTTACCATGGAAATCATATGTCACTACACTCTTAGTATGAGTAATAGTGTGAGTTCCCTTGTGTGTCTAGGAACTTCATTTTTTGTTGTATTTTATATATTTTGGTAATGAATAACAACTGCCTATACCATAAAATGTTTAGGAAATAATCTTCTTGACGAGTTCAAAATTGAAATAGAGTTTGTTCAAACCCCTATAGTACTAAAAGTGCAACTCATAGGAATAGAGTGTGATACACATTTTTCATCTCTAATTTAGGGTTTAATTTTTTGAATGTGTGGTTTGCAAAAACCTAGTTCATGTAAGTGAAAAATTATGTAACAACAACTTAGTCATGTCCTGTTTTAGACTCATGAATCGGTTGCGACTCTGCAAGAAAATCAAATGAATGGAAGAACTTGTCCAGGGCATATCTAATGGTACAAAAATTGATGGTTCACAATATGCCCCATAACTCAACAAAAAGAAGACTTGTCATGTCATTGATCTTATGAACTGCTGGGTCCTTTCGATATGAGGTTAGTATCTGAAGCTTTCAATGCTTATTCTCTTTTACATATTTGAGGGTGAAAAAACACATCATCCGTTGAACTTAGGATTTTGTTAGTCCCCTTCCCTTTTGTATTTTTTCTACAGGAAGAGGGGTCGTAACAATTTGGTAACAATTTTTCATATTTTACACTGTTTTGTCAAAAAAGAAATCTTTAGAAAAAACAATATGCATTATATACAATAAGCCAACACTTACAAAAAATAACACAAGATAAACATTAATTTGATACATGAACTAAAGCCTTAAAGCCCCGCTGGTTCTAAGGCTATGAAAATACACATGCTTTTGAATCTCCATTTTATACTGTCTAGTATTTTCATGATGATTTACTAGATGCCGACACAAATAGTTGGTTAGACATGTTATCTCATGTCAAGTAATCTTTGTACTTTCTGTTGGGTTCGAAATTGATTGGGCGTCATGCGGAAGCTAATAGTTTGCAAACCATAAAGGCGATAAATCGGATGACAAATAAAAACATACTAAAAACATATTATTGATAGGGTTTGGCCAATTGGCCTACATATGAAACCTAATATTGAAAAAGCATAAAAATCTATTTGAGAGAAAATTTCCCTCTAAACAAGACTCTTTAAGGACCACATTGTGAATTCTGTTGTGTTGTGATATGAGAAGGGGGTATTCTATTTATAGAGGTTCAAATCCTTTCCTCCAAGAAAGAGGTTACCCAAATATGGAAGAGTTTTATATTTTCCTTTTAGGAAAAGTAAAAGTAATTATGGTATTACTTTTATTTTCCTTTCAAGAAAAATAAAACTCCTCAAATATGGTAAGAAAATCAGGGCGAAAACCCTAACACTTTATTCTCTTTCATTTCCCCCCTCTTCTCTCCTCTATCTCATTAGCTCACTTGAAATTGGATCATTTCCTATGTCAAAATATGCGATATCGAAATGTGCTTCCTTTTTTTTTAGAGAAAGGTAACAGATGTTATAAACAAAGGGATACATTAAAGGTTTTCCAGAATTAATTACAATCAGAAATCACAGTAGTATAATCAGCCTTCTATGATCTCATAAGTATTCTAAATGCTAGGGATATCCTCTTCTTCTTGAGGAAACTCATGTTTACACCAAAAGTAGGAAAAATTAGGCAATTCATCTTCAATTTTTATGGGGAGCAGCTCTGTGTTTAAAATACCCCTGGGACAATGGACAATATTCCATCTCTCCATGTGTGACCTGACTAATTTCCATCCCTATTCTGGCAGGCTAAAGTTTCCTTTCTGTTTCTTGGCATAGACCATCCATAAACAATTGCTAGTAAGTATTTAAAGTCCTACCATTTTCCAACTCAGCAGCAGTTTTGGAGTTACCTACATGTGCCATTTTATGTCTATAAAAGTTAAAAACATATAACAAAACTGAGAAGTAAACTTGCAATGTATAAATTGTATTGTTTTTCTTGCCAGTAGCCATGTGAGAATTCAACCTTGTAAGCAACTTTGTTTCTCCATATCAACTGAAACATGCTGGATTTGGTTCCTTTCATTTGGCCTTGTTTGGTAAAACATTGCAGTCCTTGACATCCTTCATTCACTTCCGAAAATTGGCTCATTTCCTCTATTCAGTCATTACACCTTCTTTCCAAAGCTGAAGTCAGTCTATTACTTGAAGAGGCTTTTTTATACCATCTCTCAGTTTAAGCTTCTGGTATATTTCCAACTCCATAAGAACCTTCGTGATCAGAACTTTCCCATATTTTTCTGCCATCAGTCGCGTCCACATTTCTTCTTCCTCATTGTATAACCTCCAAATCCATTTCATAAGGAGATTTTTGTTGTTTACCCTATGGTTTTTTACTCCTATTTCGCGTTCCCTCTTCCTTCTTGACACAATTTCTCAGTTGAAGGAAATTTTTCCTTAACTCATCCTTTCTCTTTTTTGTCTTCCTTGGTATTGGAAAGATAGGCATATTACAGACTATAGATAAAAAGAGCATCCAACCCACTATTGGTTAGGAGTTAGGACTAGTCTTCCTCCTAAGGATAAATAGTTCTTCCTTGATTAAAAAAAGGATAAATAGTGCATTCAATTCGAGAGCATGTTCTCACATTTTTCTAGATTGGCATATTGCATCCCAAAAAAATATCACTCGGTATAATTTACTTGTAAACCTGATACAAATTCAAACAGCAATTAGATTGTCTTCAGGTACAATATGCTCTTCATTTGTGTTGCATCCAAGCACACACGCAAGCGTACGTTGTCAAATAATAAGTAAAGTGACTCTTTTTAAGAGTCGGTTTGTCGTACCCAAGGGACTTAAAGTTAGTTATTCACCAATTCTAAGTATACTTTACAATTTAACAAGTGCGAGTTTGTAACAAGAGTATAATCTCCTCCTTGTTCCATCATCCATTATAGCTCATGTGCTGCTTTAAATGTCACCTAAAGCTGCTCCATTAGCCTCCTTCAACTGCTCATAGAAATCATTAAAGAATATAACGATTTAAGCTCATCAAAAATCACACAAGAATAAGCACTATTCAAGCTTGGTTTGACTAGTTAACTCGTCTAGCCTTGCCTTTGTTGTTTTTACTCTTGAATTGATTCAAATGCACCTTAAACCATCTAAACAGAAAACTTACCGCAAAAATACACAAAGAATACTATATCTGTACATCACCACACAAAATCATGCTTAAAAGTAGTCAAAACTAAGCTAAACGCGCGTAGATAATGACACTTAGATGTATAAATACTCATAAGATTACCACCCCACACTTAAAGCCTTGTTCATCCTCGAACAACTCTTTACACTGATCAAAATCAAAGAAGACTCTAACATTACTACTTGAACTAGGACACTCAAGCTAGAACTACAACAACTATACAAATAGCAAGTTCTACATTAAGCAGGTTACAATACAATTGAAAACACATGAATACTACTTCAAGAGCCTCAAGAATTGACTCTATAATACTAGCAAACTCATGCAATTACTCAATTACAAGATCATATAAGCCATCTATCCTTCATCAAACATGCGCCCTCACCACAAGAAAGTTACCCATTATCACTCACAAGTATGCACATTAACACAAGAATGGGTATAAGAATAGAATTACACTCACTCTCACAAAAAATTCACATGCAACATTAGATGAACCATAGACTTTCCTTTAGTGTAGTATGCCACTAATATAAGAATATCAAAGCTTAAGATCAAGTAGGACTTTAAGGGTTATAATGTAGGCTAAGGGGCGGGTGGAAACTATTTTGGACAAGAATAGTGACTAGCTTTCTCAAGCGCTTTAATACATCACACCTTCCATTAAGCTCATTCACCTAATTTCCACCACTTTTCTCTTCCACAACTCTCTTTGTTTTGGCCCTTTTTTTAAGCTGGCTTACACATCTTTTAGTAGGGAGTTTTTGATGATATTTTCAAAACACTTTAGCTCTATTTACTCTACTTCCTACCAACAACACATAAATTTTTCAACACACCAATAGCTATTATTTTGGGGTTTAATTTCACTTTTTCCTTCTTCTTCAATTCTCACTCCTTATCAACTTTAATTCTTCAACTAAAGCGCTTTGGAGGTTTGGATCAAATTATGGTTCATTGAAAGAGAAGGAATAAGATACATATTCGGCTACCAAAGAATAGGCTAAAGGCTCAATGGGGCTAACTAAGATCATGCATTATGGGTAGATAAAGTAAGGTATAAAACATGGCTATCAAAGAAATACCTATATCATCTCCTAAAGTCAACATTTTTCATTTCGCTTTGTAAAAACACCGGGCAAGTTCTAAACATTAGTATGAAAGCATGGAATACAACAAAATCCTCACACGCATGGCACATGTTCAAATCAAGAAGGATCCCTACAGACTCTCAATCAAGCAATCACATGAATTCAACTTTAAGCTAAAATCAAACAAGTGTCACATAAATGAGCTTAGGTGTCTCAAACATAGTCATTCAATTCACTCAACATGCATTTAATTCAAAACCAACTTGCACCATGTAGTCATGTAGCCTACCAAGTGCACTTAATAGCAAATTAGTGAAAGGGTTCTACTTATTTAATCCTTAGGACTAATTTTCCCTAAATTATGACTAAAAAATTTAAAATTACTCCTAAAAATCAAAAAGGGATAATCGGTTCAAAGGGCACCACCTCAAAAAAGAACCAAAAAGAAAAATCAAGAGATGAATGAAGTGTGCTCCTAAAAATTTAAAAAGAAAATAAAACTAAAAATTACTAAAAGAAAATCTTTTTGTATTTTCAAATTTTTCAGCAACATGAGCAAATAACCAAAAGACTCTTATAGCACACTTCACCCTAAACATAAATCGAAAGATTCTTCACCCCACACTTAAAATCACACTTCGTCACCAAAGTACAATTTAAGAATGAAGAACAGAAATACTTCCTGAGGCCTCTAGGCCAACCTAGTAGCATCATATCCATAAAGAGGTCCAGAGGACCCCAGACCCCACACTTAGTTTTTGACATGCTCCTTAGCTTAAATCTCAGGTACTCAGACTTCCCTTCAACCTGTCAACACAAAAAAAAAAAAAAAAAAAGGTGATACCAAGAAAATAAGAAATAAAAAATAAAACAACTACCTTAACTTGGGTTGCCTCCTAAGCAACGCCTGATTTATCGTCGCAGCATGACACATATCACAACTATCATCCACAGTCTCTCATATTTTTCCTCTATATCGGGGCCCATCTTCTCCTTATCTTCTAAACTCTTGAATGCTCACACTCAAGGTTTGTTGATTTTCTTACATTCACCTTTTCAGGATTCCATTCTAGCTTTTAGGCTCAGACTTAGTCATCAATTTGGGCAATTCCATGAGAGAGTCCTAAGAGGTAACGGGAAGCTTGCACTCATCCACCCCATACGTATCCACTTCCATAACTGTGATCATGCATAGATATCTGTAGTCTGAGGGTGTGCAGAATACTTTGTATACTCTAAAGACCACCTCTTTATTATTCAGTCTCATCTTGAGCGTGCCCTCTCTAACATTTATCAAAGCTCCATCGGTATCCAAGAATGAATGTCCCAGTATGATTGGTACCCGTTCATCTACATCATAGTAAAGAAGAATAAAGTCAGCAGGAATAATGAACTTACCAACCTTAATGAGAACATCCTCTATAATTCCTTTGGGGACCACTCTAGTTATGTCTGCCATCTGTAGTACAACTGAGGAGGGCCTTGGCTTCCCTAAATCAAGAGTATTAAATACTGAAAGGGGTATTAAGTTGATGCTTGCCCCTAAATCACTCAAAGTTTGAATAATATTATTTTTACCAATTTGTATAGGGAGGGTAAAACTCCCAGGGTCTTTGAGATTTTTAGGAATTTATTTAATAAAAACAGAACTGCACTCTTCAGTAAGTACCATAGTCTCAATATCACCAAGCCTCCTTTTGTTCGCTACGACATCCTTCAAGTACTTAGCATACTTAGACATTTCCTGCAAAACAGCTAGCAAAGGAAGGTTAATGTGAAGTTCTCTAAACGTGTCAAAGAACTTCTTAAAACAAGCATCCTCTTTGGCTTTCTTAAGCTTTTGAAGGAATGGTGGTGGTAGTCTCTGTGATTCTTGCTCAGCCTATTCAGTCTTCTTCTTTTCAACCACTTTCTCCGGGAGTTATTTTTTCATAGGTATCGATCTTGTCAAATCTGCTTGCACCTCATGATTATTCTTTGGTGGTACATTTTCAAGTCTCTACCACTTCTCAAGGTGATTTCTATAACCTATTTGGGATTTTCTATATCACTAGGCAAACCCCCTTGAGGTCTTATATTTTGAGCCTGAGCAATCTGGCTCATCTATTTCTCTAAAGCCTGAGTGGCAAGTTGCTGATTTTTCAGGTCTGCAACCATCTTGTCTTGATTCTCAACAAGCATAGCATATCTTTCTTGTGTCTGTGCTTTGCCAACCATGATTTGTTTCAACATCTCCTCTATATTGCTGGTCTAAGCCTGTTGCTGAAAATTTTTGACCCTGTGCTAGATTATCACCCCAAGATAAACTGGGTTGAGTTTGGGAAGTTCGATTGTAGGTGTAACCATAAGCTTGATTACCTCTCTGATCATTACCTACAAAATTGACTGACTCCGAATTAACACCGCACAGGTCTGCGTAATGATCACTGCCTCTAAAGACTTGACACCAAATCTGAGCCTGCTGAACCTGCTGAACCTGCTGCACTGGTTGCATAACAATGGATGGAGCTTGTACCTGAGCCATACTCAATTTATTCAGCTGAATCATCATCTAATTTTGCATTCTAACCACTTGTGCAGTCAAAGATGTGATGGCATCGCTTTCTGATGCACTTGAAACATGCTTCACCGCAGCTCTGGAAGTGTTACTATGCTAATTAGGGTTACTTTGTGCAAGTTTATCCAACAAAGTGTAAAGCTCATCATACGTTTTCTCCAAAGCTTGACCACCTGCAGCTGAATCTAACAAAATTTTAGTATTTGGGTAAGACTTTCAACAAAAGTGTGAGCAAACACTTCATTAAACTGCTGATGATAAGGGAAATCTCTAAGAAGACCCTTGAATTGCTCTTAAGCTTGGTACAAATTTTCTTCTGGCTAGTGAAACCCACGATTTCACTTCTTAATTTCGCAGTCTTACTAGACGGGAAGAATCGGATGAGGAACTTTTTTGCAAGATTATTTCGTGATGTGATGGAATTTGCAGACTCTCTATTTAACCACTTTTTTGCTTTTCCCAAAAGTGACAATGGGAAAAGTGTAAGCCTCACATAATTTGTGGAGACCTTTGTAAGAATTAATGTATCACTTATCTCTAGAAAATTTGGAAGATAGACCTGTGGATCCTCATGAGTCTAACCAGTGAACTATCCAATCGTGTGCAATAATTGCACCATGTTCTGTTACAGCTCAAATTTACCTCCAGGTTTGGATTTGCGGGTGGCAGAGGTAACATTAGTTGCGAGTGGGATTGCCACTTTGCACACTATCCTTGGTGCTGCCATGACTTCAGGAACAACCTCGACCTGTTGATCCTGCTCAACTAGCGGTATTGAGTAGAGAAGTGTTGCTTCTCTTCTCAATCGATGTAAGCGACACTCAGATTCTGGATCTGGTTGGACCAACTCCTTATCCCTTGCCAGAGTACTAGCTTCGCAGACCTGTACCTACAAGATGAATAGTTAAGACCAAGTTGTTAGCACTTATTAAATAAAACAGTAAACTTAAAACTAGAAATTTACTAATCTTAAGTCCCCGATTACGGAGCCAAAAACTTGTTGCGTCCAAGAGCACATGCAAGCGTACTTGGTCAAATAAGTAGTAAAGTGACTCTTTTTAAGAGCCAGGTTGTCGTACCCAAGGGACTTGAAGTTAGTTATTCACCAATTCTAAGTATACTTTACAATTTAACTAGTGTGAGTTTGTAACAAGAGTATTTTTGCGACCCAACTATACACGCAAGTGTACGTGATCATTCAAGTAATAAAGTGGCTCCTTTAAAAGAGCTGGATATCGAACCCAAGGGACTTTCGTCAAAAAAACCTTACTCACACATGGCACATGTTCAGCTCAGCAGGTTCACCATAAAACCTCCAAAATCATGCATAAATTCAACATTAAGCAACTTAACTAGTCAATTAAGTGAGAATTAGGCATCTCAACACTTGCTATTGTATATCCAAGCCTGTTTCACACGTGTATGCACCATTGTATAGCAAGCAAGAACACCCGACACGACACTACACTACATGACTAATTTGCTCTTAAGACGGTCGTCATCCATCCATCATAGAGCAAATCCCTTAGTCCTATGACTAAGGCGACTCAAAAGTAGTCCACACCAAAACAACATAAACCAAAAAAAAATAAAAAAATTAACACAATCAAAAATCCAAGCAAAATTTTTTATTTTTTTTTGTACGGTTCAAAGGGACTCTCCTTAGTAAAAGAACCGAAAACAAATGCTAAGGAACCCAAAAAATAAAAGCATACAGCAGCACACATATACATACATACAAGGGAATCCCATCACACCCACCCCACACTTAAAAGATTAGCATTATCCCCAATGCTACAAAAATAAACAAAGCAAGAGTAGGGTGTAAGGAGCTCCCTGGTCAATCGAGGTAGTCGTCGTCCTCCGGCCAACAAACCTCTAGCGGTGGATCATCCGCCTCAGCCTCCTCATCCCCAGAATCGCTCTGGAGGTCATTTTCATCTTTGGGGACATCATCATCCACAGGCTCAACAAAATCAGGACCAATTCTCAATAAGGCCATGGCATGCTCGTTAAGAGGATAATCCCTCTCTACCTGGCTCAGCTCATCCGCCGTGGAAGGCCTACCCCCAGTCCTGTGTCGCAGCATCTCTAAGCCATACATACGGGCTAAAATCTCGTCATCTCGAGCATGACGCTCTGCTAATGTCAAAGTGGGGCCGAGTGAGTTCGGCGCCTTAGTTTGGGTGACATCCTCAGGCGGCGTCACCAAAGGAGGATGATAGTCAAAATTTTCTTCGGGCACTTCGAATGCTCTCATTAATTTAGTCAATAGTCCACCGAAAGCATATTGAAGACCTCCTTAGAGGCGAGCTCAGCGCATAGCCGACAACAACACAGAACCTACATCAATCTCTGCATCAGTCATGAGAGCATATACCAGACAGACACAATCCCTTGTAACCTCAGTTATGTGGCTCCCCGGAATTAAACAACAACACACAATCTTTAGCCAAATCCTTGCCTCTTTGTTGAGGTGGGCAAAGGGTAGAATCTTGTGATACCCTCTTTTATGATGGCGCAACCACCTCACTGTTGAACGTGGGTCGCACAGAGTGTGTCGAATTTCAGTATATGGAGGCCTAACATTTAGCCTGAGTAGGTCTTGGGGACTAGCCCAAGTGGAAACTCCCAATAATCCAGTCAAACTCAAGGAATCAAGTATCACATCCGAACCTCGTACCACTACCGAGCAGGTAGGTGCATCCGGGTTCCAATTTGCGTACAATTCCCTCACCAAATGGAGGTTGCAATCTGTAGGTCTGTCGAAGACAAAGCCCATACCGACTTGCTCAAGCCGAGCCAATATTCTTGGGTAAGCCCGAGCCAGACTTTCCCTATCAATACTCTCATCAGAAAAATATTTAGCTTCCGGGTGGCTTTTGTACCAACTCTTCCCCGCACTGGAGACCGCGTGTATCCCATACTTTCGTTTTTGCCCTTTTGGGACTGGGGGAGCTGCGGGGACCTTATTAGCCGACCGACGTCTCTTGTGAGAGCTGGAGGCAGCTACATTAGAATCAGACATTGTACCTATAGCAAAGTTCCACAAACAAGTCAATTACCCATGTAAAAATAGCTAACCAACTTAATGTGCAGTGACGTTTAGGGCCACCCCACACTTAGTTGCTTAGCACCAAGTCAAAATATATATAGGCGGAGGGTACTCAGAATTCCCCTCATCACTAAATGCCCAAATACCAAGTCCCAACTATAGATAAATGCACATTCCTACACAAGGTCATCAATCTCATAAATAGCATTAGAATGACATGCTTGTTTTACTCAAGAATTCAAACAATAGTCATACATATTCAACACATATGAGTTGTATTCAGTGATTTCAACCACCAATTTGCTCAATTAACACCAATAAAGATAAACTCACTTCCAATTATTCAAACTAAAATAAGATTATTGACCACAAGTTCACATGCCTTCCAAGTTCATCGTAATGCCATCCCATAAACCCCAAACCAAGAACATATTTGGGCATAACAACCGAAATCCCAGAATACCCCAAAATTGCATCATCCTCATAGCAATCTAGAGAGAGAAAGCTAAGGAAACATACCTTGAGAGCTTTGAATGGAGACTTGGACACAATCCCAAGATGAGAAGGCAAGAATTTGAGCTATGTGTGGGCAAGAGTAGAGAAATAGAAGAGAAAATTATTGAAGTTTGTGGGAGTAAAATCGGGTCCTTGGTGTTTGAGTTTGGAAAACATGTGAAAATTAGGGATTTAAAGGAAAAAGGGTGGGGTGGGTCGGATATAGAGCTCCTTGGCTTTAAAACAAAAAAATTGTGCTGAACACTTAAGGGGGTAGCGGTGTGGCACGCTGCCTAGCGCGCTACCCCACTGTCCACATGAGTATGCCCGAGGCGGCGTGGCACGTTGGCCAGCGCGCCTCCCCACTGCCTAAAAAAAACATTTCCGTAGCAATTTCATCCTGGCACGCTAGGTAGCGCGCCCAACACTTAACCTCATACCTGAGCAATTTTTCACGTTTTTCACATAATCTTGGGGCTTTTACAAGTCCCAAGACTCAAAGCTTCGCTCCAAAACATGTCCTACCTGCCCGGCACCTTCAAATAATCATCCATCCGTCAATTTTACCTTTTCCTTGTGGATTCCCATGGCAACATGCTTCGTGCCTCTGCATAAACACAAGATCTTAGCACTCAGTTAGACAACAAAAATTTTAAAAGAGATGGGTTGCCTCCCATCAAGCGCCTTAGTTTTGGTCGTGGCACGACTCTTCTTTTTGTATTTTTTTTTACTTTATGAATCCTAACTATTACAACACATTCGTGGGTTGCCTCCCATGTAGCTCCTGGTTTAATGTCGCGGCTCGACCATATATAAGAGCTCAGTTATCATCAAGGTGAAGCACGTCCTCCTTCTGCTTCTCTTCTTCACCGAAATAATGCTTCAATCTCTGGCCATTTACCATAAATCTTGTACCATCCGCTTTGTTCAAAATTTCCACCGCACCATGAGGTGTCATGCGACTTACCTCAAAAGGCCCACTCCACTTAGATCTTAGCTTGCCCGGAAACAACCTAAGTCTTGAGTTAAACAAAAGTACCAACTGGCCTGGCTCGAAAGTGCGGGGGAGAATATGCTTGTCATGCCATCGCTTCGTTTTCTCCTTGTAGATCTTAGCATTTTCATACGCATGGGCACAAAATTCTTCCAACTCATGGAGTTGTAACAACCTCCTATTACCAGCCAACCCCGGATCTAGATTTAACTTCTTTACCGCCTAATATGCTCGGTGCTCAAGCTCAACTGGGAGATGACAAGCTTTCCCAAAGACTAAATGATAGGGAGTAGTCCCTATAGGAGTCTTATACGCTGTTTGATAAGCCCAAAGAGCATCATCCAGCTTGAGTGACCAGTCTTTCCTCTGAGTATTCACCGTCTTTTGCAAGATTTGCTTTATCTCGCGATTAGACACTTTCACTTGGCCACTTGTTTGGGGATGATACACTGTTGAGACCTTGTGTTTTACACCATACTTTTCCAATACACTCTTCACCCAATAATTAATGAAGTGTGACCCTCCATCACTAATAATAGCTCTTGGAGTTCCGAACCTAGTGAAAATGTGCTTTTGTAGGAACTTTACCACAACCTTGGAGTCATTCGTAGAAAGAGTTGCAGCCTCTACCCATTTATATACATAATCCACTGCTACAAGTATGTATAGATTGCCATTCGACTTTGGGAAAGGGCCCATAAAATCAATCCCCCATACATCAAAGATTTCACATCAAAGATTTCACATCAAAGATTTCACATCAAAGATTTCAACTTCTAGGATGTTGTTAAGAGGCATCTCATGTCGCTTGGCAATCGTCCCCATACGTTGACATTGATCACAATTCTTCACAAAGGCATGAGCATCTTTAAATATAGAAGGCCAGAAGAAACCTGATTGCAATATTTTTCGGGTTGTGCGTTCACCACCATGATGTCCACCATAAGGTGATGCGTGGCATCTCTCTAACACTTGCTTCACTTCCGCATCCGGAATACATCTTCGTACTATTTGATCAGGCCCTTGCTTGAATAAATAAGGCTCATCTCATATATAAGAGCGTGCCTCATATGCCAGTTTCTTCTTCTGTTGAGGACTCGAATCAGGAGGAAATAACCCACTTACCAATAGATTCACAATGTCTGTATACCATGGCAACTCATCGACATCCAACACCAACAACTGCTCGTCTGGAAATTCCTCACAAATACGCCCATCATCCACTACATGTGTCGAGCTCTCAAGTCTAGAAAGATGGTCAGCAATTTGATTTTTTGTCCCCTTTCTATCTTTAATCTCTAAGTAAAACTCCTGTAGCAATAAGATCCATCTAATCAACCGCGGCTTATCATCCTTTTTATTGAACAAATACCGTATTGCCGCATGATCCGTGTATACAATGATGCTCGTGCCCACCAAGTACGATCTGAATTTATCAAATGCATACACCAAAGCTAACATCTCTTTTTCAGTCACCGTGTAATTTACTTGGGCTGCATCAAGGGTCTTGCTTGCATAATAAATAGAGTGAAATACCTTATTCTTCCGTTGACCAAGAACCGCACCCACTGCAACATCACTTGCGTCACACATGAGCTCAAATGGCAAAGCCCAGTCAGGAGCAATAAGGATAGGTGCCTCTACCAACTTCTTTTTCAAAACCTCAAATACCTTCACACATGATTCACAAAATACAAATTTCACATCTTTTTCCAAGAGTGCACACATGGAGCATGCAATTTTGGAAAAATCTTGAATAAACCTTCTGTAAAATCCAGCATGACCCAAAAAACTTCGCACCCCTTTTACCGATACAGGTGGAGGGAGTTTTTCAATAACTTCAATCTTTGCCCTATCAACTTCCAGCCCCTGCTTTGACACTTTATGCCCGAGAACTATACCTTCTGTCACAAGGAAATGGCACTTCTCCCAATTGAGAACAAGATTAGTTTCTTCACACCGAGCAAGGACTTTATCAAGGTTTTGCAAACATACCTCAAAAGAGTTACCAAAGACTGAAAAATCATCCATAAAAATCTCTACGAACTCCTCCACCATGTCGTAGAAAATAGCCATCATGCAACGCTGAAAGGTAGCCGGTGCATTACACAATCCAAATGGCATACGCTTGAAAGCGTATGTGCCGTAAGGACATGTGAATGTAGTCTTCTCCTAATCTTGAGGATCTATAGCAATTTGATTATATCCGGAATACCCATCAAGAAAGCAATAATACTCTTGCCCGGCTAAACCATCCAACATCTGATCAATAAAAGGGATTGGATAATGGTCTTTTCTCGTAACATCATTGAGTTTCCGGTAATCCATACAAATACGTCATCCAGTTACAGTTCTTGTAGGAATCAATTCATTATTATCATTTGTGATCACCATCATACCACCCTTTTTTGGAACACATTGTACTGGGCTCACCCACGTACTATCAGAGATAGGGTAAACAATGCCAGAATCTAGCCACTTAATTACCTCCTTCCTTACTACTTCTTTCATCACCAGATTCAAGCATCGTTGGTGTTGCACACTCGGTTTGTGCCCTTCTTCCATGTAAATTTTGTGCATGCATAAACCCGGATTAATACCATGGATGTCAGACATCTGCCAACCAATAGCCTTCTTTCTTCGTTTTAGTATCAACAATGCCGCATCAACTTGTTCCTGTGACAAATTTGTTGTCAGAATAATAGGAAGAGTCTCATTGTCACCTAGGAAAGCATATTGAAGGTGAGATGGAAGTTCCTTCAATTCAAGCTTCGGTGCCTCCTCAATTGAGGGCTTAGTTGGAGGACCGAGTGGACGATTTAAAGGTTCCCATCTACCCTCTTTAGCATAGATACCCATAAGATCAAGAACTTGCACCATTTCACTAGCTTCTGCATCCCCAAAAACATCTTTCCCCATCAAAACTTTTTCCAACGGATCTGTAGACAAAGTGTGCACGCTTTCAACCGCCAAATCTATAGCTGTAATAGCCGACAAGTTCTCATAAATTTCTGGAAGCTTCAAAGCCCTATATACATCAAAGACTTTAACCTTATCATGAGCTCGCATAGTAAGTTTCCCGGCTGCTACATCAATGATCGCCCCTCCAGTGGCCAGAAACGGACGCTCTAAAATAAATGGGACTTCCGGGTCAGGCTCAAAATTCAGCACCACAAAATCAACCGGAAAGATCAACGAACCCACTTGAACCAGAACATCCTCAACAATGCCATCAGGTCTAGTCACGAATCGGTCTGCAAGTTCCAGAATAATAGTAGTAGGCTTAGGACGACCCAAACCCAACTCCTTGAAAACCGAAGTGGGCATCAAATTTATACTAGCCCCCAAATCAGACAATCCACGAGCGCATACACGATCTCCCAGAGTAATCTTCACAGTGAAGCTTCCAGGATCCTTCAGCTTAGTAGGTAACCGATTCTGAATGCGAGAACTACACTCCTCAGTCAATGCAACTGTGGCATACTCTATCAATCTACTCTTGTTTGCTACAATATATTTCATGAACTTGGCATACTTTGGAATACCCTGCAAGATATTCACAAGAGGCAGATTAATGTGCACTTGTTTAAGTAGTTCAATGAACTTACCAAAGCATTCATCCTCCTTCTTCTTCTTAAAATTCTGTGGGAAAGGGGGAGGCAACTTCACACTATGTATCACTTTATCATCTTTGGAGCTTTTGGTAGACTCCACTTGTTCGTCTTCAATCACCACTACTTTCGGCTCCAATTCTTTCGCTGGTGCAACGTATCCTCTAACTGCTTACCACTACGGGTAACTATAGCATTCACCTGCTTGGGATATGGCTCAGTATCACCTGGAAGACCTCCTTGGGGCCTTGTATTCTGTGCGTTAGCTAACTAGCCAATCTGCTTCTCCAAATTTTGAGTAGCCAACTGATTGTTCCTCACATCTGCTGCCAGCTTAGCTTGCTCAACCATAATCTGTTTTAACATATCCTCCACACTCATATCTCCAGGCTTAGCACCCACTTGATTTCCTTGACCTTGCTATTGGTTGTACTGTGGTGCATATCCTTGAGGCCTATATTGATTTTGATTTCCTCCCCAAAATAAGTTCGGGTGGTTTTTCCACCCAGCATTATAAGTATTTCCGTAGTTCTGGGATCCACCTCCCATTTGGGCATTACCAAAAAAATTTACGGAATTCGGATTAGCACTGCACAAATCGCTGGTATGATCCCCATTTCCACATACACTACACATCACAGAAACCTGTTGCTGTACTGCATTCACGGGAGCTGGTTGCTGCCCCAAATTTAAACTACTAAAGTGATTGTTCATTATGTTTTGCATAGCTGAAATTTGGGCAGATAATGTTGTGACTGCATCTACATCTAGTTTCCCAGCAACCTTCTTTGTAGAATTCCTCGAATTATCACTATGCCAGTCTGGATTTCCCTGTGAAATATGATTCAACAAAGCATATAAGTCATCATAAGTCTTGTCTAAAGCTTGTCCACCTGCAGCTGAATCAAGTAGAATTTTCGTATTGGGGTCGAGAGCCTCAATGAAAGTATGCACCAACACTTCATTAGCTTGGTGGTGATGAGGACAATCTCGCAGCATGGATTTGAATCGGTTCCAAGCTTGGTACAAATTCTCATCATCTCTCTGTCTGAAACTCAGTATCTCACTCCTTAGCTTTGCTGTCTTTCCAGACGGAAAGAACCTTATCAAGAATTTCCGAGCAAGATCATCCCAAGTAGTGATAGAATTAGCCGGCTCTGCATCTAACCACCTCCTTGCTTCCCCCAACAGAGAAAAGGGGAACAAGGTAAGTCTCACATAATCTGAAGACACACCCGCAGGAATATATGTGTCACTGGTCTCCAGAAAATTTCGAATATGCCTCTGCGGGTCTTCATGAGCAAGACCAGTAAACTGTCAACTTGAGTGCAAGAGTTGCACCATATTCTGTTTAAGCTCAAATTTACCTCCAGCCGCCGGTTTAAGAATACTGGAGGTCACATTAGTAGCGAGTGGGATTGCCACATCGCGTACTGTCCTTGCTGCCATTACTGCTGGCTCACGTCTCTCCTCAACTGGTTCTTCAATTCTTATGGGATTACCCCGTATGCCTTCGTCATCCAATTTGACTTGCGGGATTGGGTAATCTGCAGCCTATCTCCTCAATCTACGAAAGTATTTTCAAGTTCAGACTGCGGAGTTACCAAATCTTTGTTCCTTGCCAGCGTTTAGATGAAGTAAGCCTGCAAAATAGAACAGCTAAGATCAAGTTGTCAACACTTAGCTGAAAATTTAGGTAAAAACACCAATAATTGAAATCTATTTATTTGAAAGTCCCCGGCAATGACGCCAAAAACTTGTTGCGACCCAGCTATACATGCAAGTGTACGTGATCGTTCAAGTAATAAAGTGGCTCCTTTAAAAGAGCCGGATATCGAACCCAAGGGACTTTCATCAACAGAAATCAATTCTGGACGCCAAACTATAATTAAAAACTAGTGTTGCAAAAACGACAAGAGATTTTGTGCTGAAAATTAAATGGTTGCGGACTATGAACTCCTATCTTCGCTACCGTAACTTCGGTTTTCGCAAATACGCTTGAAAAATCAATAAAGAGTAAATTCCCAGGGCTAAGGCATTCCGAACGTCATCTCTTTAGCATAATTGTTATTGGGTTAAGCACTTTGAGTTGTTTATCGTGGTTATTGATCCCGAGGTTAATTTTATAACTATATTCATCTCCAAAATATAATCTTCTACTAGAACTTAGAAACCTACCTACATCCGTGAGTGGTGATTAGCTTAACCAATTCTAGAGCATTTAAGTTTTCTTCTCGTAATTGACCAAGTATGGTGGATTAGGTACCTCTCGGTCCTAACCACATGTCAATCCCTTAGAATTCCTTCCCCGAGAAAGACCACACTTCATATATTCACGTTCTATCTCTTAGTTTCTCTCTCGAGCTCACTTCAAGACAAGGAATATATTCCAATGGTGATCAAGCATCAAAATAATGAAATTTAGAATATATGAAAACCCATTTATGATAAACTCCAGCAAAAGCCAATAAAATTAACCCAAGAGATTCATGTTCTTGGACTTAACCCCAAGAATGAGGGATTTTAGCCACTCATAATGTCAATCAACATCCAAAAGTCAATAAATACCATAAAATTACTTAAAAACTGAAAAGAAGAGGAATGGAACCTAATTGAGATGCCCAAAAATGACCAAAAATGCCCAAAATATTCTAAGGATAATGGAATCCCTATACAATAACCAAAAGGCCCTATTTATAGACCCAAAGTCGAGGAAAAATTAGCCAAAAAGCAGCTCGGCACGTCCTTGGGCGCGCCTGGCACTTAGGCAGATTTTGCCTCAGCAAAAGGGTGCTCCCAGGCGGCGTGGCACGCCCCTGGGCGCGCCCCAAGTCTGCCTGGGCAAGTGAAAAATTAGCCAAGCCCTTAATTTGTGATTTTTTTGCTTTCGTCGACTTCTCTTCGCGGATTTGGTTGGATTCTTCAAGTTCAACTCTTTGGCTTGCCTCTATCTTCAATATTCTTCACTTGTAGCTTCCAAGCCTCACTTTCCATGCCAAAAATGCTCCAAAAAGTCGCAAATTCCACCTACAAGGGTCTAATCATATTGGTTAGCACAATATCACATATTCCATCAAAAACTTATAGAATATACAAGTATTGTTCTCAAAACTAAGGTAATCATGGGTTAAAGTCGCTACTAAGTCATATAAATACGCCTTAGATCAAGTATAGTTTTGTAATAATAAAGTAAGTAACAAAAATGACAACGATATGAAATTTGGATTGTAAATAATATATGAAGAGCTTCCAGGGTTGAGACTTACTACACATTCATGCATAACTATGGTTTCTAGCCTGTGTTGGTGTTTATCGTAATTGTTGATCTACGGGATTGATATTATAACTTGGGAATGGTCATCCTCTAAGTCATCTACCCAAATTAATCTCACAACTACATTATTGAGCGGGGATGTGTGTCTTTAATTCGGATGCATTAAGCTATCTTCCCGTCTAGCAACTAGGTGGGGTAATTACATATATGTCTATCCTAATCACAAATCATCCTTTAACAATTAGCCTTTAATCAATTAAAGATATGATCCACACTCCCTACGTTCTTTGTTTCATCCCTCCACTCCTATGATCAATTCGTTTTGATACTTGGATTTATCCTAAAGTTCATGACTCTTTAGAATAGTAAAGCAAGAACGCAAGCACAATCACATGACATGATAAACAGATAAATCAAACTATAAAACCATAATTAAGCAATCATGTTGTAGCCTCAACCTTAGAAAGAGGTTGTTTAGCCACTCATAATCTTACATGAACTCACAAAATTGTAATTAAACATGTAAAAAAAAAAGAGTAGTAAAGAAAGGAATTTAGAACCCTAATTAGAGCCTCTTTGAATGTGTTTTATCCTACAAAATCATATATGTTTTACTGAAGGGCGGCCTTGGGGTATTTATAGGGGTGGGTCAATTTAATCCCAAATCCATTAGGATTGGGCTCATTAAAAAAATGAAATCCCATTGAAAACTAGCTCCAAAGTGCAGAGGGTAATGTGCAGGCCAAAGCCATATGGCATGCCACTCACAGCGTGAGCTATCCATTGGTGTCTCTTCTTCAGCTGCGCGGCACGAAGGCCCAGGCAGGTAGCCTAGTTGTTCTTTGTTCCATCATCCATTGTATCTCATGTGCAGATTCAAAAATCACCAAAAGCTACTCCATTAGCCTCCTGCAACTGCTCATAACAACCATTAGAGAATACAATGATTTAAGCTCATCAAAAATCACACAAGAATAAGCACCACTCAAGCTTGATTTGACTAGTTAACTACTCGTCTAGCCTTACCTTTGTTGTTTCTACTCTTGAATTGATTCAAATGCACCTTAAACCATCTAAACATGAAACTTAGCACAAAAATATACAAAGAATACTATATCTACACATCACCACACAAAACCATGCTTAAAAGTCCTCAAAACTAATCTAAACGCACGTAGAAAATGACACTTAAGTGTATAAATATGCATAAGATCAATTTGCTTCACACATTATAAGAGTATCACCTGCATATAAGAGATGTGATATCATCATTGATCCTTGGCCTCTTGTATCTATTTGAAAACATTTTATCCAGCCAAGCTGTGTTGCGTTGTTAGTCATTCTACCAAGGCCCTTCATAACTAAAATAAACAGGAAATTATAAAGAGCATAACCTTGCCTTAGACCCCTGTGAGTAGAGAAAAAACCTGCAGTTGTTCCATTTAATAAGATTGAAAATTTGACGGTGGATCTGTAAAACTTCGTTCAATTTCTTCATTTGTTTTCAAACCTATATTTACCATCAAATTTATCAAAAATGAAAAATTCCCAATTTACATGATCGTACGCCTTCACTATCAGTAGTCCACTGCTCCTTTCTCTTTTTCTTGAATCAAAATCTTCATTTGCTATTAACTTTGTCTACCCTCAGGGAATGCCAACTAATTTCTGTCCACTAATTTGCTAATAAATTGCTTCAATATTTTTGCCATCAATTAGGCTATAATTATATATAATCAAACTAACAATGTTCTGATGTAAATACTCTACAGCTTTCAACACATCATTCCAATATTTTTATTTTAAAAAAAACTATGTTAAAACTGTCGTGGCCCGGTGCTTTTTTCCCTGCATATATGCTAATAACTTTCAATTATTTCTACCTCTTCAAAAGGTCTTTCAATCCATTCAGTCTCTTTCAATTATTTTCTTCTCCATGAAATTTTCTCACAAACTAACTGTTTGGTTGAAAGAGTTCTGTCTTCTGCTTCTCTATCCAGCAACATTAACTTGTATATGGCTCGTATTTTCTCCTCTAAATATTTTCAAAGACTTCTATGTTCATAAAGAACTCTTCCAATTTCGTTTCCTCCCTTTTCATAATTTACATGAAACTCAAGTTTCTTTCATTCTTTTCTCCTCTTTTTGTTTTTAGTTTATTTGATAAAAGTATCACGCTTCTCAAATTCTTGGACCTACTCCTTCCCATTCTAACTCCGAGATGAGAAATCTCAAATCCAATACATTTGACTCCTGGCACTTTGCCAAACCTTGTCGAGTTTATTCTTACCCTGAGTGTATCCATCTTCTCTTTTGAAGCTCATTCTTAATTAGAAAATTCCTTTTTTTACCAAGTTAATTGAGGACTTAGCAAGAAGGGGGAATACTTCTAAGTAAATGACTTGGACTGGTGGTTGGGGCTGCCGGGCCTTCAAATAAAAGGCTATTTTTATTTTTATGTCTGTATACATGTTTATTTCTAAGACATGTTTTAGTTTTATTGAAAACATAGTTTGAAGTTTATGTTTTGAATTTTAACTGAAATATGTGTTACTTTTTCTAAATAGCCTTCTCAACCTCTAGAAATTAATCCTTTCTTGAAATTGACTTATCGATTTGCAGTGCACGCTTTGGCTTTATCATATCTTGAAGAAACTTTTCTGCATTCTCCTAAATAGTATGCATTTAATATTTCTTCAAGGACATGATTTTTCACACTTCAAAGCTTTGTTTCAACTCTAGCTTTCTATTCTTCCAACACGTGTTACTTGCCGCACATTCCCAGTATTTCATCAGACTGAAAAATAGAGATGGTGTCCATCAGAATGTTGTCTGTGTTGTTGCAAGTGAGCATAGCGATGAGCTGAACCATTGAAATGATTACGTTCAAGGAGGATGATGGCAATAAATAAATAAATGGATCAAGTGTTTATCCTATAGATATTTGCATGCTTGGTTCTTCTAGTATTGATATGTGCCTCTAAGATGAGACCTACTGCAATGTTTTTCCAGTTTAATGTGCTTATAATACAATGAGAGGTGTTATGATATGGCTTATGGAGGTAGGTCTATATTTGGACAACACTATTTTGAATTTTGATAGATTGTTAGACCGTCGCCAATTATGAATATTCATTCTTATGTCAGGATTTTATCTTGTAAAGTTCACAATTAAGGAGTTGCTATCTGCTGATGGTTGAAAGAACCCATTCTAAGCTAGTTGCAACAAAGGCGGAGCCAGAGTTTATAGATTTTGATCTCGCCACCAAGTTCATAATCGTCATAGTTACTGGGTTCACTCGTCCGAACGTGAAACTAATACTCTCCTCTACCTATGGGTTGAAATCCCAACTACCCAAAAAATCATGTTCGAAGAGCTGGACTACTTTGAAGATGAAGTCTTGTTCTTGTCTAGCCAATTTTGTATAATATATGAACTAAATTTTATTATTGGAATCATCAGGAAGTCAGTACATGATGGCCCTCATACTACTTCAAGATGTCAATTTATGATTTTAACAACATGCAACCAATATTGCATATCTGTAGCTCAAAATTTTAGTTGTTACGTTTTGCTTTGAAAGTGTAATGCCCCGTACATTTCCAGCCCTACTTGAAAATTTTGAACCATGCTTACCTAGGTTACGAGGGCCATAAGTACGTATTTTGTATTGTTATTGATGGGAAAATTTGATAGTGCGCTAACACATGTGAGAAGACCTTTGTAGGAGGTGTTTGTGAATTTGTGGAGCACTTGTGGGGGTGAAAAGTGAGGTTTAAAGGACATCCAAGCAAAGGATATTAGAGTTAAGAGGCAAGGTAAAGATTTGGACTTGAAAGATTCAACCAAATCCGCAAAGAAAAGTCGGAATCAAAAGTTAAGTGTGGGGCACTGCAGGTGGCGTGCCAGGCCGCTTCTGGCCAAAATTTTTCTTACCCAGGCAGCAAAGGGGCGCGCCAGGCGGCGTACCAGGCTGGTTTTTGCAAAAAAATTTCTTTGACCATTAGTCGATAAATAGGACTCTTGGGTTATGGCATCATTATTCCATCATAGTAGGGTTACTCTTGAGTGAATTTGGCATCCAAGTTGGGGTTAATTCATCGTTGTAATTATTTTATCAAATTATGTTCAATTAAGCTATGAGCGACTAGAAATTCTATTTTTGCGATTGACGCTACGAACGGGAATCTCGTAAGTGAATATTGTCGTGACGTTATGGAATTATTTAAACATGAGATATATGGTGGATTAAACATTGGATTTGGTGGGCTAAGTTAATGTATGTTATTGGGCTCATTTGAGGCCCAAAATGACATAAAGTGTCACGACCTGAATCCCATTCGGGCCGGACTGGCACCCGGAGCCGATAAGGCCCGAGAGAACCAATATTTCCTCATGTACTCCCATAAGTATGTTCGCGTATGCATATCATTTTGTTTCATGAAATCAAATATCAATGGCGGAAGTCATGGCAATATGTGCAATATATGAAACTTGGCCGTTAGGGCCATTACGTCAAAACGAACGTACATCTTTTACTTTCATCTCCCCACATATGTCTACAAAACCTCTAATAGATACCTGACCATGTCTATACAATATTTACAAAATGCCAAAATCTAATATACACATGTGACTTGGGAAGCCCCGAAGCAACTAGAGCTCACCGACAGTCTACGGATATCTCGCCACCTACTGCGGAGATCTACTCACACCTGTGCCTGCAGCATGTAAGGTAAGTCCCCCAAGAGGGGTCAGTACGAATAAAGTACTGAGTATGTAAGGCCATATGAAACTATAATAATACATAAGTACTTCCAAGAAATTAAACGTACGAGAAATAATCAATGTGAATAAACCTTCAACCTGAATGTGTGGAACCATGTTCATTACGTCTATTATCTCATTACTTGGTCACTCATTCACATCAATTCAGTCGCATCATCATCATTCTTATCATAACCTCCATATATATATACTCATGCAAGGGATATAATCTCATCTCTTTTACAACTATCTTTATTATTATTCACTCAACTAGTTAGTGATTCACAATACCTTATGGATCATCACCTTATAAGTAAGTATATAATACCGGGCCTCCACCTTTGGTGGGCTAAAATGAATAAATATATAGTACCGGGCCTCCACCTTTGGTGGGCTAAGATATATGTATATAGTACCGGACCTCCACCTTGGTGGGCTATAATATATAATACCGGGCATTCACCTTTGGTGGGATAAAATGAATAAATATATAGTACCGGGCCTCCACCTTTGGTGGGCTAAGATATATGTATATAGTACCGGGCCTCCACCTTTGGTGGGCTAAGATATATGTATATAGTACCGGGCCTCCACCTTTGGTGGGCTATAATAAATAAGTATAATACCGGACATCCACCTTTGGTGGGCTATAATAAATAAGTATAATACCGGACATCCACCTTTGGTGGGCTATAATAACTAACATAGCATAATATTGGGATTATTCCATCTTGAACTTATACCCTCTATATAGTTATCCATTCTAAATGAAACATAACCTAAAGTAACCATTAGTGCATTACTTCTTCACAATCTTACTTCCTTGACATAGTTATGAGAGTGATACATTAGAGATCAAGACACTAAAGCTCACACTTATATACACATCTTATTTCACTTCACTTCATGAAATTCACATCTTCACTTATGAGGAATAATTATACTAACTTGCACCTCGCCTCTCTTATTACTCTTATGAGATTGGTACTTCTACTTGTGAAAGATTGATACAAAGATAATCATCATAATATAGGACTTGGAACATAACATGACTGGAAAATGCCATCTAAGATTAAAGAGATTCTCTTATGTTATTATTCTCTTGAGATAGTTCCTTTAGAGATTTCAACATTATGACAACTTTCCTTGAAGCTTTGGATCATTAACCAATGGGTGAGAGATATGTGAATAAACATTGTGAGAAACATAACCCTATTGAAATCATTGGACCATAATCCATGAACAAGAGACATAAGTATAATCACTATTGGAACATTGGAACATAATCTTATTGGGCTTTTGGAACATTAACCATGAATATAAGACATGAGATTCATAGTTGATCAATGAGTAGGTAATATGTGATAATGACAATTGATAACCGGGTATAGAATACCTTAGCACATTTCGAGATGGAACAAGTGTAATACCAATATGAATATTATGTGCTGCAGAAGGATACGGACAGATTAACCTTACATACCTTATCTTTCCAATGTAAATACACAATCCAATATGTGAGCACAACAATTCTGCTCCTTCCTTACGTTTCACTCTACATCACAAGTACATAACGGAACCAACATTAACCACCAACTACCTTACACATGCATATGACAACAATGAGTTACATGTTTATCTTTTAAAATGTCATTTCCTTCTCTACGATACCATTTACGGCATTGTCATACCAATAATATCCCATTCATGCCATACATTGACCACAAGCTACATTTCAAGTGTATAAGACAACCATAAGTTACATGAGTCCCATATTCACACTTTACAATACCATTCATGGTCCTTTTCATGCCCATAATACCATAACATTTTATACATTGACCACAACATCACATACCAATAGCATTTCACCACAAGGTTTTTCCTTTACACTTTCTCATAAGCACCATATCACAATTATTCCATTAAATTGCTTCAATACACCTCATAACAACAAATCGGCCAAAATTCCATAATTTACACTTATGGGAAAATAACAAGTTTAGGACCATAATAACACCATACATGTTGCTATTTTATCCATACCATGCTTTTTCATCAAAACTACAAGTCATAATTCAAGTTACAATCCCATAGATAACATGTCTTTTTCACAAAAACCAAAAGTGTCATGTCCAACACTTCCAACCATAACCAACATGATATACATAATCTATCATGCTTATAATATGTTGAAGTACAAGAATAATCACTTACCCAATCTTGGAAGAGGATGATCTTGTCCAAAAATGCCTTAGGGTTTGAAGAGCCACAAAGAGCTCTCTTGAAAATTCTAGAAAATGAAAGAAAGTGATGTGTATACATAATGAATTAAAATTTGATTTTTTGGCCACCTTTTATAACCTCTTAAAGTCATACTTAGCCATTAAGTCCATAATTGACAAGTCAAGGCAAGAATGGGTCATTTTGACCCATTGGGCCTTTGCATGTTTTGCTTATTTTGGTCTCAAATTAGGCCCAATATCCCATACCAGCTTAACTCACTCACATCAATGTGTAATCCATAATATACGTGTTACAACGATATTCCCACTTACGCAATTCATACTCGTAACCTCAATTCCAAAAACAAGCAATTCTAGCCACGTATGGCTTATTTTGACTACAGGGGTAAAATCGTCATTTTGATGCCAAATTCATTCTCGAGTAATTTTATCATACCAATATATTATTTCACTCATTTCATGTATATCCTCATGGTTGTATAAGAAACGTGGCAAAAATCGGGTCAATACGTCCCCGGGCACCCTTGGGACTTAAGAAAATTTCCAACTTTGAAAAAGTGGAAAAACCAGCATGGCACGCCCTTGGGCGCGCCAACTTGCTGCCTCTGGACTAAAAATTTTAGCCCAGAGCGGCGTGGCACGGCCTCTGGCGGGCCCCTCCCTTAAATTTTTTGGAAATTTCATTTTTCGACTTTTCTTCGCGGGTTTGGTTAGATACTTCAAATCCTATTCTTTAACTTACTTCTTGACCTTAATATCCTTTGTTTGGAGGTCCTTTTAGCCTCGTTTTAAACCCCACAAATGCTCCACGGAAATCACAAAACACCTCCTACGCAAGGTTAATCATATGTACAAAGCCAAATTTCAATTTTCCCATCACTAACATTACAAACTACATACTCATGGCATCTCGACACCTAAGTAACCATCGTTCAATGTCATCACATAGGGTTGGGAAGGTACAGGGTGTTACATAAAGACATGGCCCAAATGGGGAATAAAGACCCATTCTTGTGTTGAAAAGTAAACACACCTTTATTGTTGGCTAAGGATGACCAACGAGGCTATAAAAGGGCAAGAAAATCAGATTTTATTCTCAAAGGGGCACATGACATTTCTATATTTTTCCCACAATAAATATCTTTTTCTCTCTCTACTTAAACCCTAAGGCAACCATCTCTTGGAGACAAAATCATCACTTTGCAAGCCTTGGTAAGTGTCTACTCTCATGGATTAATTTATTATGTGCTTAAGATGGTGTATATATCATGATGGTTATGTTGGCAAGATGTTAAATAGTGCACTTTTGGGTTTTGCTAAAAGATGTGTCATCTATGTGATTTAAAATTGAAAGGAGACTTGAGGTTTGAATGAAAGTGAATGGTATGGATGAAATATCAACATGTATACTTGTTATTTCTCTATAAGTATAATTTGTGGGATTATTGTCGATATGTTGTTACGAAGTGTATTGAGGTGACTTGATAGAGTAATTGTGATGTTGTGTTGATGGAGAAGTGTAAAGTATGAACTTGGTGTGACAAGCTATTGGATTGTGATATTTTGGTCAATGTTGGGCATGTTGTGGTATTGTTGGCATGATAATGCCATGAATAGTATTGTATAGGGTGAAGTTATGTTCATGTAACTCATGGTCGTCTTATGCACTTGGAAAGTAGTTTGTGGTTAATGTTGGTTCCGTTATGTACTTGTGTTGTAGAGTAAGACGTAAGGAAAGAGTTGGACTATTGTATTCACGTATAGGATTGTGTATTCATATTGGGAAGATAAGGTATGTAAGGTTACTCTTTCCGTATCCTTCTGCAGCATATTGTTCACATTGACATTGGGCTTGTTCTATTCCGAGGGGTTTTGAAGTATATCAATTCAGGTTGACATATATTGTTATTCACATGTGTCCTATTCTTAGATGACTTATGATTCACTTATCTCTTATTCATTGACTGAAGTTCCAAAGCTGTCAAAACGTTGTAATTTCTAAAATAACTATCTTAAAGAGAGTAATGATGTAAAGAGAATCTATTTATTCTTGAATAGCATTTCCAATCATGTCATGTTCCAAAGTCCAATAATATTATGATTATCTTTGTATCAATATCTCACAAGTAAAACTACCAATCTCATAAAAGTAATGAAGGAAGTATTGTGCAAGCTAATGTACCTATCCCTCACAAGTAAAGGTATCAATCTTACAAGCGTAAAGACGTGAAGTAATGTATAATTGATGAGTATTCTTGGGTGGTATCCCAGGGGTGGAAGCAAGACCTAGCATGGGTCAATCCCAATATCATGGGTGGTATCCCAGGGGTTAAATTACCTAGCATGGGTCGATCCCGATACATCCCAGGGGCGATATGAACGCCTAGCATGGGTTATCATAATTACATCCCAGGGGCGATATGAAAGCCTAGCATAGGTTAAAATAACATCCCAGGGGTCAAAGTACCTAGCATGGGTTAATACATCCCAGGGGCGATATGAAGCCTAGCATGGGTTAAAATAATATCCCAGGGGCAACAGAACCACCTAGCATGGGTAGAACAATAAAGATGAAGAACTATGAAGACAAAAGAAGTAAAGAATGTAATGTACATGGTCCACATATGCAGACCGGTGAATTATTTGTATTATTTATTTTTCTCATATTTGGTTCCATTGATGTTGTTATGTTTGATGCAGTTTCATATAGCCTTACATACTCAGTACATTCTTCGTACTGACCCCTCTTGGGGGACTTACCTTACTTACTGCAGGCACAGGTGCTAGTAGACCTCCTCAGTAGGTTGCGGACCATTTGTAGATCTTTGGTGAGCTCCAGTTGGTTCGGGGCTTTTCGAGTTACAGTTGTACATTTGTTTTGATGTTGTCAATGTTGTAGTCAAAGCGGGGACTTGTCCCGACTTTAATTTGGTCTTATAAATGCATCTGCTAGAGTCTTTTGTAGATGTTTGTGGGTATATGTATAAAAGGGATGTATGTCAGTTTTGACTTAATAGCCCTAACGGCCAAGTTCATATATATCTGTATCACATGTTCCATGATTTCCGCTATTAGCATTTTATTTCCTTCCATGATGGTGACATTTCTTATGGAATGCATATGAATGGACATGAGCAAATATTGATTCTCTCGGGCCTTATCGACTTCGGGTGCCAGTCCGCCTCGTTGGAACTCGGGGCGTGACAAAAGTGGTATCAGAGCGGGTCGTTCTAAGGGTGTCTACAAAGCCGTGTCTGAGTAGAGTCTTACTTATCGATGTGTTGTGCACCATATTTATAAGTAGGAGGCTACGGGACATTTAGGAGTTGTTTCTTTCCTTCACTTCTAGATCGTGCAATAGAGCCAATGTGGTAAGTGGAATCGTATCTAACCATTGGACTTGATTTTCTTTGGTCTAGTAATATGTCGATGACAAGACGAGGTAGAGGCAAGGGTAAGTAGGTAGATATGTCTGCCAGAGAAGGTACCACTAGATCACCACCTGACCAAGCTAGTCAAGGTGGGGTTGACGCTGAGGTTGCATCGCGGTCTTCTTCTACTTTTCCAGCTTAGAAGAGCTAAGGGGTAGAGAAGTACCCGCAGAACCGTCAATGAATGCCACTGACCAGGATCTAAGAAATACGGTGCATATGTTGACTCAGTTAGTTGATCAGTTAGTTGTGGTATAAAGTCAAGGACGAGCTGGTCCAATGACAAATGAGAATGATGCGGCTAGGATAGCGAGTCGCAGGACACAGGATTTTCTGAAACTAGACCCCCCTATTTTCACTGGGTCAGAACCGAAAGCAGATCCACAGGACTACGTGGATCAAATTCAAAGGGCTTTAGAGGTTATGCACGTGATTGGTGTTGAAACAGTTGAACTTGCGGCCTATAGATTGAAAGGTGAAGCGATATTGTGGTATGAAGACTGCAAAAGATCGAGGGGTATTGATGCACCTCCAGCAAGTTGGGAGGAATTTAAAATGGCCTTCCTTGATCATTACCTCCCATATGAGATCTGGGAGGCACGTGCCGATCAATTTCTAAATCTTCGTCAAGAAAGTATGAGTGTCAGAGAGTACAGCCTTCAGTTTAATTCTTTGGCTCGATATGCTTCAAATATGGTGGCCACAATGGAAGATAGAGTCCATCGATATGTGGATAGACTGGAGCCATACTTGGTAAGGGACTTCACTAGTGTTGCTTTGAACAAAGATATGGACATTGCCAGAATTCAGGCTTTCGCACAGAAAATGGAGGACCAAAGGCAAAGAAGGAGGACACAGGAATCTGAGGAAGGGCCATCAAAAAGGGCTAGACCTATAGGGCAGTCTATGGTGTCCCCAGGAGAATCTAGACCTCGGATGTTACCGCCTAGACCCTCATTTTCTTATTCCACAACAGGCACTCAACCCCAATTTTGAGGGTTTAGGGGTAGTCAATCTAGACAGAGTAGTGGAGTGCAAGGTTCACAGACAGTAGAATTTTCTCGTCCTCCGTGTCAGCATTGCCAAAGGTACCATTTAGGTGAATGTCGGTTGGGAACAAATGCTTATTTTTGGTGTGGCACAGCAGGGCATATAATGAGAGAATGCCCACAAAGGGGTGAGAGTGGTATAGCACGACCTATGGGATTAACCGTTGCATCATCTTCATCGGTCCCTTCCCTAGGAAGAGGTGTTCAGCCTATTGGTCATGATAGAGATGTTAGAGGAGCAGCTAGTTCCAGTGGGACCCAAAATTGCACCTATGCTTTAGTGGACCGGCAGAATGCGGAGGCATCTCCTGATGAAGTTACAGGTATATTACCATATTTTCACATGATGTATATGTATTGATTGATCCGGGCTCTACCCTATCGTATGTTACTCCATCGACTACTGTGAATTTAATGGGACACTGGGTTATTAGTTAAGTCAATGGAAATATCTCCACCTGTAGGTGAATTCAGTATAGTTAAAAGAACATATCGTAATGGTATAGTAGATGTTTGTGATCATAGATGATTAAGTACTCTTAATAGCGACATCAATGAAAGGGGTAATGGGATTCGGAAAGAAAGAAAAAAAAATTGGTCCTATACAACATGTCATGTGAAATTGCCGGAAGTGCATAAGAGTTCCATTTCATATTGATTCCATTGAAAATATACAAATTACGGAGGATCTCACTAGGAAGAGATACCTATTGCTGTTCTAGACCGACAAATGAAAAGGTTAATAAATAAAGATGTAACTTCCGTAAAAGTTCTTTTGAGAAATCACCAAGTCGAAGAGATCACATGGGAAGCTGAAAAAATGTTGAAATCAACGTACCCATATTTGTTTCATACGGAAGAAAGAATTCAAAGTACGGAAGTGGAGAATGAATAAGTGAGTATCTATGAGTGTATATGTATAGATATGCTAATATAAAGATGCATTTGTTGTACATGAGACGATGTTGTTAACATTCGAGGACGAATATTTCTAAGGGGGGAAGAATGTAATGCCCCGTACATTTCCAACCCTACTTGAAAATTTTGAACCATGCTTACCTAGGTTGCGAGGGCCATAAGTACGTATTTTGTATTGTTATTGATGGGAAAATTTGATAGTGTGCTAGCACAAGTGAGGAGACCTTTGTAGGAGGTGTTTGTGACTTTGTGGAGCACTTGTGGGGGTGAAAAGTGAGGTTTAAAGGACATCCAAGCAAAGGATATTAAAGTTAAGAGGCAAGGTAAAGATTTGGACTTGAAAGATTCAACCAAATCCGCAAAGAAAAGTCGGAATCAAAAGTTAAGTGTGGGGCGCTGCAGGTGGCATGCCAGGCCGCTTCTGGCCAAAATTTTTCTTACCCAGGCAGCAAAGGGGCGCGCCAGGCGGCGTGCCAGGCTGGTTTTTGCAAAAATATTTCTTCGACCATTAGTAGATAAATAGGACTCTTGGGTTATGGTATCATTATTCCATCATAGTAGGGTTACTCTTGAGTGAGTTTGGCATCCAAGTTGGGGTCAATTCATCGTTGTAATTATTTTATCAAATTATGTTCAATTAAGCTATGAGCGACTAGAAATTCTTTTTTGCGATTGAGGCTACGAACGGGAATCTCGTAAGTGAATAATGTTGTGACGTTATGGAATTATTTAAACATGAGATATATGGTGGATTAAACATTGGATTTGGTGGGCTAAGTTAATGTATGTTATTGGGCTCATTTGAGGCCCAAAAGGACATAAAGACATGGCCCAAATGGGGAATAAAGACCCATTCTTGTGTTGAGAAGTAAACATACCTTTATTGTTGGCTAAGGATGACCAAAGAGGCTATAAAAGGGCAAGAAATCAGATTTTATTCTCAAAGGGGCACATGACATTTCTATATTTTTCCCACAATAAATATTTTTTTCTCTCTACACTTAAACCCTAAGGCAACCATCTCTTGGAGACAAAATCATCACTTTGAAAGTCTTGGTAAGTGTCTACCCTCATGGATTAATTTATTATGTGCTTAAGATGGTGTATATATCATGATGGTTATGTTGGCAAGATGTTAAATAGTGCACTTTTGGGTTTTGCTAAAAGATGTGTCATCTATGTGATTTAAAATTGAAAGGAGACTTGAGGTTTGAATGAAAGTGAATGGTATGGATGAAATATCAACATGTATGCTTGTTATTTCTCTATAAGTATAATTTGTGGGATTATTGTCGATATGTTGTTACGAAGTGTATTGAGGTGACTTGATAGAGTAATTATGATGTTGTGTTGATGGAGAAGTGTAAAGTATGAACTTAAGGTGACATGTTATTGGATTGTGATATTTTGGTCAATGTTGGGCATGTTGTGGTATTTTTGGTATGATAATGCCATGAATGGTATTGTAAAGGGTGAAGTGATGTTTATGTAACTCATGGTCGTCTTATGCACTTGGAAAGTAGTTTGTGGTTAATGTTGGTTCCGTTATGTACTTGTGTTGTAGAGTAAGACGTAAGGAAGGAGCTGGACTATTGTATTCACGTATAGGATTGTGTATTCATATTGGGAAGATAAGGTATGTAAGGTTACTCTTTCCGTATCCTTCTGCAGCATATTGTTCACATTGACATTGGGCTTGTTCTATTCCGAGGGGTTTTGAAGTATATCAATTCAGGTTGACATATATTGTTATTCACATGTGTCCTATGCTTAGATGACTTATGATTCACTTATCTCTTATTCATTGACTGAAGTTCCAAAGCTGTCATAACGTTGTAATTTCTAAAATAACTATCTCAAAGAGAGTAATGATGTAAAGAGAATCTATTTATTCTTGAATAGCATTTCCAATCATGTCATGTTCCAAAGTCCAATAATATTATGATTATCTTTGTATCAATATCTCACAAGTAAAACTACCAATCTCATAAAAGTAATGAAGGAAGTATTGTGCAAGATAATGTACCTATCCCTCACAAATAAAGGTATCAATCTTACAAGAGTAAACACGTGAAGTAATGTATAATTGATGAGTATTCTTGGGTGGTATCCCAGGGATGGAAGCAAGACCTAGCATGGGTCAATCCCAATATCATGGGTGGTATCCCAGGGGTTAAATTACCTAGCATGGGTCGATCCCGATACATCCCAGGGGCGATATGAAAGCCTAGCATGGGTTATCATAATTACATCCCAGGGGTGATATGAAAGCCTAGCATGGGTTAAAATAACATCCCAGGGGTCAAAGTACCTAGCATGGGTTAATACATCCCAGGGGAGATATGAAGCCTAGCATGGGTTAAAATAACATCCCAGGGGTTAAAATACCTAGCATGGGTTAATCTCATCCCAGGGGCGACAGAAAAGCCTAGCATGGGTAGATCAATAAAGATGAATAAATATGAAGACAAAAGAAGTAAAGAATGTAATGTACATGGTTCCACATATGCAGACCGGTGAATTATTTGTATTATTTATTTTTCTCATATTTGGTTCCATTGATGTTCTTATGTTTGATGCAGTTTCATACAGCCTTACATACTCAGTACATTCTTCGTACTGACCCCTCTTGGGGGACTTACCTTACTTGCTGCAGGCACAGGTGCTAGTAGATCTCCTCAGTAGGCTGCGGACCGTTTGTAGATCTTTGGTGAGCTCCAGTTGGTTCGGGGCTTTCCGAGTTACAGTTGTACATTTGTTTTGATGTTGTCAATGTTGTAGTCAAAGCGGGGACTTTTCCCGACTTTAAGTTGGTCTTGTAAATGCATCTGCTATAGGCTTTTGTAGACGTTTGTGGGTATATGTATGAAAGGGATGTATGTCCGTTTTGACTTAATGGCCCTAACGGCCAAGTTTCATATATATCTGTATCACATGTTCCTTGATTTCCGCTATTAGCATTTTATTTCCTTCCATGATGGTGACATTTCTTATGGCATGCATATGAATGGACATGAGCAAAGATTGGTTCTCTCGGGCCTTATCGGCTTCGGGTGCCAGTCTGCCTCGTTGGAACTCGGGGCGTGACAGAAAGTCAAACCAAAAGATTTTTTTTCTTTTTTTATTTTGCAATATGAACTTTGACTAGCATTTTATAATATGGTGTTTAATCTTGAAAAGTAAAGACAATTCTATTATATTTGTACAGAATTTTCAACATATAAATAACAAAAGAGTTTAATTTAAAATACATAAGAGGTCGTTTGGTTATTGGTTAGGAAATAAATTATTTACTAATTAAAATTAACATAGCTAATATCATTGTGTGCAACGAAATTTTATTAAATTTAAATCCGTACGAAATTTAGATTATATTAATTTCAAAATATATTAGTCTAAATAAATATTGTGGATTAATATAATTGGATTAATTATTTAAGTCCAATAAATACCGATTTAATTAAAGTCTAATTTCTATTGGGCTGATTCATTAACGGGGCTACAAATGATGAGCCCATTTTGCTAATCTCAAGATGTCATCTTATTCTAGAGGCCCAATTTAGTACCACGTGTCAAATGATGTGGCATGTCAAGTCAAGTGATTGAGCCAATAGGATCATGCCACATATCAAAATGATGTAGCATGCCAAGCCAAATCAAAGGCCAATAAAAATGTGCCATGTGTACAAGTAACATGTTCTGACCAATCAAATATCGTCATGTCACTTAAATCTAATTGGCCGAAAGAAGTCTTTCTTCATCACAACTCCTCCATTCCACAACTATAAATAGGAATTTCATAATTCAGAAAAAGGACCAATAATTCTAATAAGAAGCAAGAGAGAGCTCATGGATCAAACACCGTAAATTCTCTACAAGCTACAAGTTCAAAAATGACTCAAGATCAAGATGAAGATTCAAGATTAAGCTCATGAATTCAAGCACAAGTCAAGATCAAAACCATCAAGTTCAAACTTATCAAATTCAAGATCAAGCTCGAGGGCCCTTGAATTTACATTGAAAAGGCGAATCAGAGGATTCATAGAGATTGTAACACTTACATATTTGAAATCAAATAAAATGATTGTTGCGATTTTTTTCTTGTCCCGATTATTATTTTTTTGGCTCATATTTTATTGTCTACAAATTTTGGCACGCCTAGTGGGACAATCTCTACCTCTCATCTCAACTTTTCCAATATCAAAATTTAAGAACATCGAAATAACTTTCACTATAGAAGAACAACTAGCAAGCTTGACTAAAGCAATGGAAGGCTTGACAAAGTGCGTACAAGAACAAGATGCTAAACTTTTCAAGTTGACAAATAAGATGGATAGCATGACTGAGAGAGAATCAAGTCAAGTACCTATGAAGCTTCCTGAAATTCCAGAGAAGGGAGAGTCTTCCATAAAGCAAACAACAACGATGAAAGAGATCCAAGTCTCTACTGAAGGTTTGATTCCTATTGACCAATTGAAGGACTTCATCATATAGGCTATTGAAGATAATCCAAGTCTTCATCCAAATTATTTCTCACATATGCAAAGTCGTATACACAAAGGATTGATAAGTTAAAGATGCCTGATGGCTATCAACCTCCTAAGCTCCAATAATTTGATGGTAGAGGAAATATCAAACAGCATATAGCGCACTTTATCGAGACCAGAAATGATGTTGGGATGTATGGTGATTATCTCATCAAGCAGTTCGTACGATCTCTTAAAGGAATACATTTGATTGGTACATATATCTCGAACCTGGTTCCATCGATAGTTGGAAGCAGTTGGAGCAAGAGTTCCTCAATAGTTTCTATAGAACAAGACGTGTCGTTAGTATGATTGAACTTTCAAAGGCTCCCCAATGTGAAGAGGAGCCAATTGTTGACTTTATCAATTCCTGGAGAAGTTTGAGCCTTAATTGCAAAGATCGCCTTAGTGAAAAACGTCTAGCATTGAGATGTGTTTTCAAAGCATGAATTGGAGTCTTCACTACATCTTGCAAGGATTAAAGCCCAATATATTTGAAAAGTCGGTAAACCGTGCACATGACATCGAATTAAGCATGGCTACAAGAGAAGATCAATGGCTATATTTCTATGAGCATCACGAGGATGAATTTATAGAAGAACTCCATAGTGGGGGGAAATGTGCATCTGAAGATGTCTCAACACTCCTCAACACATAAGCCTAAACTACAAATTATAAACTCCTCAACATACGAGTCTAAACTGCAAGTTATAAAGCTTCTCATTGCATGAGCCTAAACTGCATATCATGAAACTCATCAAATATGAGTCAATTCTCTGAGTTGGAAAGCTCTTCAATTTGAGCTAAATCTTCATGTTCTAAAGCTCTCCAAATTTGAGCTAAAACTTCAAATCGCTATTCAAATCCAAGTCAAAACTTGAAATCACAAAGCTCTTCAAATTTGAGCTAAATCTTCATGTTACAAAGCTCACCAAATTACGAGCTAAATTTTCAAATCATGAAGCTCTTCAAATTTGAGCAAAATCTTCAAAATTAAATGCTCCTCAAAACACGAGCCTAAACTGTATATCACCAAGCTCTTCAAATTTAAGCTAAGTATTCAAATCTAAATACTCCTTGAAACACAAGCCTAAACTGCATGTCACAAAGCTCTTCAAATTTGAGCTAAATCTTCAAGTTGAAATACTCCTTGAAACACGAGCATAAACTGTATGTCACAAAGCTCTTCAAATTTGAGTTAAATTTTCAATTTAAAATGCTCCTAGACGCACGAGCCTAAAATGTATTTCACAATGCTTCTCAAATTCGAGCTAAATCTTCAAGATGTGAAACTTGTCAAAATCAAGTTAATCTCAAGTTTGCAAGGCTCTTCAAATTTGATCCAAATCTGAAAGTTATAAAGCTCTTCAAATTTGAGCTGAATCTTCAGAACTACGTTATGACTTGATCCTCTTCACCGAGGTACGTAGGCACTTAGAGTTACATTCTAAGTTCAGTCGCATGAGTGTAAAAAAAATACATGTTCCTACTTGATCTGTCACATAAAAGTCAGGTCTACAAGTACTCTCACCAAACTTTGGACTTACACCAAATATTTGTTGCTCAATACGGGAAGACCTCCATAACAGATGGGCTTCTTCAATGGAATTTGAAATGCTCAAGTTCCTCAAGCCAATAAATTAAAATTTCAATCTACCAAATCTATGGGTTGAAGATGAAAATCTACCGAACCTGTAGGTTGAAGTCTCAAATCCATCAAGTCTGCAAGTTGAAGTTGTCAAATTTTTTAAGTTTGTAAGTTTGAAGTCGCCAATTTGCCAAATCTATAAGTTTGAAGTCGTCAAATCCATCAATCTGTAAGTTGAAGTCCGCAAATTTGCCTGCAAGTTGAAATCGTCAAGTTTGCCAAGTTTGCAAGTTTGGGTCGCCAAATTTGTCAAGTCTGCAAGTTGAAGTTGTCAAGTTTGCCAAGTTTGAAGTCGCCAAATCCATCAAGTCCGCAAGTTGAAGTCTCCAAATCCACCAAGTTTGAGGTCATCAAAACCTCTAAGTTTTCAAATTGAGGCCTTCTAAATTCCATACCTTAAGGTGGACAAAATTGTCTCTTTGCACCTTAAGCTGGCCTTTTCACGAATTTTTCATGAACACAAGAAGTCGAACTTGTCAGTCTCAAGATATTGGAGGCAATATTAAACCTTTGCATCTTAAGCTGACCCCTCATGAACTCTGTTGGTTATTGACCTACAAAAAAAAAAGGGACAACACAAGTAGATCGAAAATACAAAAAAAAAAAAAAAAAAAAAGAAAGAAGAATTACCTCGATGTTGACTTGCTAATCTAATACGAAGCACTATCAAAGATCTAGCAAGTTGGTGTTGTAAAAAAAATAATGGACCCATGGATATTTATAGACGTTAAAAGGCGGTTACCCAAAAAAAAAATTTACACCTAGTCGAATTCAGTTTGCTAAGTCGGCGGTGGACTCCTCTATTAATGGAAATAGAGAAGGCTACATTATAATCCTAATTGAATAAAACCACATTTGAGGCTGCAAAAAATCTCCACCTGCATGCAAATACAACAAAGAGTTGTTTATTGAAACAAGGAGGAGGAAAAAGGGAAAAGGAATCTTTTTAACATTAAGTGAAACAACAAAAAGTCAACCCCTTTTCTTGATAATGTGCTTCACGTTGAAAAAAATCCCAAATCAAGCAAATGGTTAATTCAAGTCGAACATATTCCTACTTGACGGGGCATGCATTGGTCCGTGATGATTTCCATTTTAACGAGTATCATTGTAATTAAAAGTTAATACTTCAAGCCTTGTCGTTCAAGTTATATCTCTACAAGTATTGAAGCAGGGGGCATTTGTGTGCAATAAAATTTTATTAAATTTAAATCAGTACAAAATTTGGATTATATTAAATTCAAAATATATTAGTCCAAATAAATATTGTGGATTAATATAATTGGATTAATTATTTAAGTCCAATAAGTACTGATCTACTTAAAGTCCAATTTCTATTGGGCTAATTCATTAACTAGGCTACAAATGATGAACCCGTTTTGCTAAGCCCAAGATGTCATCTTATTCTAGAGGCCCAATTTGGTGCCACATCTCAAATGATGTGGCATGCCAAGTCAAGTGATTGAGCCAATAGGATCGTGCCACATATCAAAATGATGCAGCATGCCAAGCCAAATCAAAGGCCAATAAAAATGTGTCATGTGTACAAGTGACATATTCCGACCAATCAAATATCGTCATGTTATTTAAATCTGATTGGCCAAAAGAAGTCTTTCTTCATCACAACTCCTCCATTCCACAACTATAAATAGGAGTCTCATAATTCAGAAAAAGCACCAACAATTCTAACAAGAAGCAAGAGAGAGCTCGTGGATCAAATGCCACAATTTTTCTACAAGCTAAAAGTTCAAAGACTATTCAAGATCAAGACAAAGATTCAAGATCAAGTCCAAAAGCCCTTGAATCCAAGCACAAGTCAAGATCAAAACCATCAAGTTCATGAATCAAGTTCAAACTCATCAAATTCAAGATCAAACTCGAAGGCCCTTGAATTTACATTTGAAAAGGCAAATCAGAGGATTCATAGAGATTGTAACACACACATATTTGAAATCAAATAAAATGATTGTTGTGATGTTTTTCTTTTCCTGATTATTATTTTTTCGGCTCAAATTTTACTGTCAACCATCATATTTAGCGACCTTTAAGTTATTTATAAAACATAGCACATTAAGTATGACATGTGGTTATTATTTTGCAATTCCACATAACTAAAATATATATAAGTTATGAGTTCTTTTTTACAGGCCAAACCACTCCTAGGGTCATCTGGTTGTTGATTAGAGTTATTCATACATTAGTAATGCAAGATTTAGTTATTCATTTATTAGCTCTAGCTATTTCATCTTATACTTTGCATAATGATACATACATTTTCACATAACTTATACATACATTAACTGTGCGAGATTGTATATTACCGTATTTAATGTGCTACATTTTATATGTAGCAACTAAAATGCTATCAAATGTGATATTAATTATGTTAACTCTAATACAAAAATAACTTACTCTGTAAGCGACAGTAAGGGTCTGTTTGGACACGCGATATGAAATCATGATTTAAAATTATGGTTTGAAATCAGATTGATTTGTATTTTTTAAGTTGTATTTTTCTCATAAACATGAAAAATCCATAAATTGGAAAGATTAACAAAAAAAAATTCAATTCTTGTACAATCTTACCAAATAAGCAAACCATAGTTCATAAACAAGATATTCTAAGACGCCGCATTGATAAATCACATATCTTCATGTTTCTTTTACAAATAATATTTACGATTACAAACTTTTAAATAAATATAATTTATAAAGATTCACTAGTCAGCACTAATAGTAATTATTTATTCTTTAATATAATCTTTCACATGATACAAATAATCTCTTGTTCCGAACATAAATACTTTTTTACAAGATTTAAGATGATGTATTTTTTTCTTTTAAAAATTTGATATTTGAAATCATGATGTTATAACTTAATATAAAAAACTTATATATCTACACTATTGTTATAGATTCCCTTTGCAAAGATGGAAACTTAGATGTTGCTATCAATCTTTCGAACAAGATGAAGCAGAAAGACATTCCTCCAGACATAGTCACGTATAATTCAATAATTGATGGTTTGTGTAAGCTTGGTCAGTGGGAAAAGATTAAGGTTTTTTTCCTAGAGATGGTGAACCTTAATATTTATCCAAATGTGCACACCTTCACCATACTAACAGATGGACTATGCAAAGAAGGGAAAGTCGAGGATGCCGAAGAAGTAATGGGACACATGATCGAAAAGGGTGTAGAGCCTAATATAATCACCTACAATGCGATAATGGTATTAACTATCTTTATTTATCTCTTGTTACTAGTTGTTATAGTTTGAATAAGTCTCTGATGTTTAGAGCATATTTAGGGATAGTTAGCTTCAGTTAGTAGTTGTAGATTGTGCAGATAGTGGCCTACACTTTAGGTTCAGTTAGTTGTAGATAATGTGCAGATAGTGGCCTACACTTTAGGTCCAGTTAGTTGTATATTATGTATTTAAAAGCTTGCTGCAAGATTTAATAGAATCATCCTTTTGATCTCCTTCTCTGAATCTTCATATGGTATCAGAGCTCCCATAAGCTCCACCGAGTTAGATCCATTTCATTCTCCTTAATATTTCTCATCTATGGCTCCAGTTACTGATGCCAACGGTTCTGCAGTTTCTACCACCACTCATGTGGTACAGTTTAATCCTGTTGCTCAGTTACCTATTAAACTACAAGGTAACCTCAACTTCTCAACATGGAAAGCACAGCTTGTGATGCTACTAAATGGGAATCAACTCATGGGACATCTTGATGGAACCACAACTGCTCCATCACCTACTATTACCCGAAATGATCTTACTGTACCAAATCCCAATTATCAGATTTGGTTCTCTCAGGATCAATTGATCCAACAAGCAATGATGGCATCGGTCTATCCTACAATTGTTCCAACTGTTGCAGCAGCACCATCTGCTAACAAAGCGTGGGAACTCCTTCACACAGCCTACGCCAACAAAAGTCATACTCGCATCTTTAGCTTGCGAGATCAACTGCAAAACACCAAGAAGGCTTCCAAAACCATTGCAGAATACTTGCAGGAGGTTCGTTCTCTCTCTGATGCTCTTAAAGTTGCTGGTTCACATGTTAATGATGATGAACTTATTGTCAAAATTTTACGTGGTCTTGGCCCCGAGTATCGCGAAATCTCTGCTGCGATACGAGCACGAGACTCTCCTTTGAGCTTTGAAGAATTATTTCACAAGCTCACAGATCATGAGCTTTTATTAAAACATCGGGAGCTGGAAAAACCATCGTCTATGATCACAGATGTTGTTGCCCAGAAGTCCAACATGCCTCCGTAATTTAACAAGAACAATCCTCGCTTCAACAATCAGCTATGGAAACAATCTCAGTCTCGACAATGGAATTCCAATAATCAACAATCGAATTCCAACAATCAGCCAAACAGGCGACAATCTAAGCAATCTGTCAAATGTCAATTGTGCCAAAAATTTGGTCACACGGCAGATGTTTGTCGCTCCAAGTCGCACGATCATTTTGAAGCTAAGGCCAACTTTGGAAACTCTTGGGTTCTAGACTCTGGCGCAACTCACCATGTCACAGCCGAACCCCACAACCTTGAAGAGTATACAGGAACTGAAGAAATATCCATGGGTGACGGTAAAACCATTCCCATTACTCATACTGGTTCAACTCTAATTCAGGCATCTAAAACTGCTTTTTAGCTTTCTGACACACCTTGTGCTCCATTAATCAAAAAGAATCTCATCTCTGTTGCTAAGTTTTGTCAAGATAACCTCACATCTATTGAATTTTTTCCTTTTACTTTTGTTGTGAAGGACTTGCATACTCTGAAGCCGCTGGTACAAGGCCGGAACAAAAATGGACTGTATGAGTGGCCGCATCTGCCATCCAGGAAACCCGCAATTCACCTTGCCTCCACAAAAGCCCCACTTCAACTTTGGCATTGTCGATTGGGTCATCCCCTCTCTAAAATTTTAAATTTTATTCTGAGGAAATTTTCTTTACCTGTTGTTGCTAGCAAAGAAAAGTTTGAACTTTGTAATGCTTGTTCTTCTAATAAAGAGCATCATTTTCCATTCCAACGACTCACTTTGTCCAGTAATTTTCCCCTCCAGATTATATGTAGTGATTTATGGGTTCCATCACCCATTTTATCACTCGACAAAAAGTTATATTATTGCATTTTTGTTGATCAGTACACCAAATATACTTGGTTGTATACACTTAAAAATAAAACTGAGGTTGCGTCAGTATTTCCAAAGTTTCATCCTTTAGTAGAAAATTTCTTCAATTTATACAGACGGAGGGGGTGAGTTCATCGATCTTCAACCCTATCTTCAGAAACATGGCATTGAACACTTAATTTCACCTCCCTACATACCACAACGTGTTGCCATAGCTGAACGTCGACATCGTCATATTCTTAAAACTGCTAAAACCCTTCTTTATGAAGCATGCTTACCCTCTGAACTTTGGTCTTTTGCCTGTCAATATGTATTCCACCTTATTAACCGACTTCCCACTCCCATCCTCAATAATGAGTCACCCTACCTAAAATTATTTTGTCGATCTCCCGACTATAGCACCCTAAAAAATTTTGGTTGTCTCTGTTACCCATGGCTTAAACCTTATACCAAAAATAAACTTGAACCCCGATCCACCTCGTGTGCGTATTTAGGTATCTCTCAGACCCACCATGCTTACATCTGCTTTGACCCCATCCAGTCCAAAAATTTCATAAGTCGTGATGTTAAATTTTTCGAAAAAGAATTTCCTTTTCAAAAAATGTTCATCCATTTACGAAAATATACTTCCCAATTAAGTTGGGAAGTTGTTGACTCCAAAGAGGACAGTCCAACAACAATTCAAACTCCTTCTCTCTCTATTCCATCCCTTATTCCAGTACATGTAGAGTCCAACTCTAACAATAAAACCTATTCCCCTGGCAATGCTCACTCCAACAGCAACGACCAAGTACCAGCAGCTCCAGAGACATCAAGTAATCCACATCTCCCTGTTCCTTCTTCTAATCCACTTTCTTCCCCTTCCCCTCTTTCGCATGACCCTGCTATACTTAAGCCTATGCTCACATACCAGAGACGAAAAACCACAGCTAGCAACCTGCAATCCCAACAACCAATCCCAACCACCAGAGAAGCCACTCCTCCACCCCTGCCACCCCTACAAAGTTCAAATTCCACAAACCAAGCACTTGATCCCTCTCCTTCAATACCTGCTGCCCCAATTCCCCCACCATCTTCAAATCGAATTATAACTCGGTCCCAGAATAGTATCTTCAAGCCTAAAAGAAAACTTTCTTTTCTGACCCATTTGACTCCTACGCCTGTAACTTTCAAACAGGCTGATAAAAATGAAGAGTGGAGACAAGCAATGAAAGTAGAATATGATGCTTTAATAAGAAATCAGACTTGGGAACTCGTGTCATGAGACACGTCAAAAAATGTTGTGGATTGCAAATGGTTGTATAGGATCAAGAGAAAAGCAGATGGTTCTATAGATCGTTTCAAAGCCCATCTAGCTGCAAAAGGGTTTATGCAGCGTCCTGGCTTATATTTTCATGAGACATTCAGTCCTGTTGTCAAACCGACAACCGTAATATTGGTGCTATCTATAACTGTGCAACACAATTGGCCAATCCATCAACTTGATGTCAATAATGCTTTCCTACAAGGAAAATTGGATGAAGAAGTCTTTATGTCTCAACCCCGAGGCTTTATTAATCCCCAATTTCCAACTCATGTTTGCAAACTGAAGAAGGCTATCTATGGCCTCAAACAAGCCCACCGGGCTTGGTATAATGCTCTGCGTGAACATCTGCTGAAAATGCGCTTTGTCAGAACGAAATCTGACACCTCTTTATTTGTATGGAAGCATTTGGATGTAACCATTTATGTGCTTGTCTATGTTGACGACATCATAATCACTGGAAACCATCCACAAGTGATTAAATTTTTCATCAATTCCTTGGCAGAAAGATTTTCATTGAAGGACCTTGGCTATCTAAACTACTTCTTGGGTGTTGATGTTCAAGTACCAGATGGTCTCGTTCTTTCTCAATCAAAATACAATCTGGAAATTCTTTCTGAACTGGATATGGACAATTGTAAAGGTGTTTCCACTCCCATGTGTTCCAGTGTACCCCTTCGGGTAGCTGATGGTTCGCCACCTACTGATGCCACGCGCTACCGGCGTACCCTTGGCAAATTGCAGTATTTGTCCCTCACTCGGCCTGACATATCTTATGCAGTCAATAAATTGTCACAATTTATGCATACTCCGACTGATGAACATTGGAAAGCGATTAAAAGAGTACTACGGTATCTCAAAGAAACCGTAAATTCAGGACTTCGTATCCTTCGCAGCTCTGACTCCAATTTGTATATGTATGCTGATACCGATTGGGCTGGCGATCCAAATGACAGAATCTCTACATTAGGTTACATACTTTTCTTTGGACCAAATCCAGTTAGTTGGTCATCCAGAAAGCAACGTGCAGTGGCTCGCTCATCCACTGAGGAAGAGTATAAATCAGTCGCCAATTCTCTTGCAGAGATCACGTGGGTGCGAAACTTACTTCATGAGTTACATGTCACCATTTCGAAGACGCCAACAATCTACTGTGACAATGTTGGAGTTACTTATTTATCTCATAACCCAGTGTTCCATACCCGTATGAAACATGTTGCTGTAGATTTTGCATATGTCCATGACCAGGTTCAAGCTCATCGAGTTCATGTTACTCATACTCATGCTTGTGATCAACTTGTTGATACCTTCACCAAGCCACTTCCTAAATCACCCTTTATTAGGTGTCGTTCCAAGTTAGGCATTTTTGCACCTTACCTAACTTGAGGGGGTGTATTAACTATCTTTATTTATCTCTTGTTACTAGTTGTTATAGTTTGAATAAGTCTCTGATATTTAGAGCATATTTAGGGATAGTTAGCTTCAGTTAGTAGTTGTAGATTGGGCAGATAGTGGCCTACACTTTAGGTTCAGTTAGTTGTAGATAATGCGCAGATAGTGGCCTGCACTTTAGGTCCAGTTAGTTGTATATTATGTATTTAAAAGCTTGCTGCCAGATTTAATAGAATCATCCTTTTGATCTCCTTCTCTGAATCTTCATAAATGGATGGATATTGTTTGCGTGGTCAAATGGATAGAGCGAGAAGAATTTTTGATTTCATGATAGACAAGGGCATTGAGCCTGACATTTTTAGCTATAGCATACTAATAAATGGATACTGCAAGAAAAAGAAACTTGCTAAGGCCATGCAATTGTTTTGTGAAATTTCTCAAAAGGGATCAAAACCTAATATTGTTACCTACAATACTATCTTGCAAGGTCTGTTTGAAGTTGGAAGAACTGGTGATGCAAAACGAATTTATGTTGAGATGCTATCTGCGGGGCCCAAACCTGATATATGCACTCATTCCACTTTGCTCGATGATTATTTTAAGTACGGACTTATTGAAGAAGCTATGTCACTCTTTAATAAGTTGGAAAGAAAGAGAGAAGATATTGGTATTGCATTGTACAATGTTGTTATTAATGGATTGTACAAAAATGGTAAATTGGACGAAGCTCATGCTATTTTCGGGTAGCTTTCTTTCATTGGATTGCTTCCAGATGTGAGAACATACACTGTAATGATTAATGGATTTTGTCTTGAAGGGTTTTTGGATGAAGCTAAAGGTATTCTAAGAAACATGGAAGACAACGGTTGTTTTCCATACAATGTCACTTATAATATTATTGTGCAAGGATTTCTCAGGTCCAACAAAATTAGTGAAATAACATTTTTCATGGAGAAAATGGCTGGAAGGGGCTTCTCACTTGATGCAACTACAGCTGGGTTTTTAATAAACGTCTTAAGGGAGAATCCTTCCGTCTTTGACATGATACCAGAGCTTCACTCAATAAATAAGAAGTGAATATTTCTTTCACTTGGTTTATTCGGTTATTGTACAGTTTTCTTTTGTCCCTGGATGAGAAATGGCACCCAATGCAGTTGCAGAAGTTGAAAAATGGCATATAGAACATCGCTTGAGCTCTCTGGGCAGGCTTACAGAGGAGGTATATCACTTTTGATACTTTGATTGTTTTTCCACTCTTATTTATCTTGAAATCATTCACTAATAATGTGTCATCGCTTTACGTGCGTCTATATTATAAATTTAGTTATCCTCATGTACTATCATTTTTTCATCATTTTGAGATTCAATAACACTGCCTGTAATGTAGAAAATGTTATGGAAAATCTTTCTGATGAGTTCAACCCACTCTTCTGTCCCTCGACCCCTATAGTATGAATATTTGTAACTTTCCTGAAATTAAAATAGAACTTGTTCAAATCTGATAGGATATATAGATGATACAATGTTCAAATTGTTTTATAATATATTTGTAGAGGTTTATATATGATCCAAGAGTGCTGGATGCTTTATTGGAAATTGATTTTTTCATATAACACTAAAATTGTCAAATATAATCTGATTGGTCCTTCCAGTAGTTGTCACCAGGGTTGTCTCCGTATCGCCGTTTTCGACTGAAGGGATTTCTCTTGAAGATGTAGAAATCTATTTGCAATTCTCTACTGTAATTGTCTATATCTTTATTTCAGAATATGGATTTTAACTTTATGGATTTTCTTCAGTACTGTGTCATAATGTTGGTAGTTTTAGTTAGTGCGATGGACGAGTAGAGCTTTTAATGATCATGTCTCCACAAGTAGCTTCATCGTTAATTGTCGTTAAAGATATTCAGTTGTCTATGGAATATTGAATAGGGCGGACACTATTAGACAAAGAGTAACATATATCTAATTTCTTCTATGTTTTGTTTTTCATTGTGATCATGTTTTCTTGCAAAATTTGACCTCTTCTCTATAATTATTTGAATGTCAATTGTCAGCTGTGATCTTTTCCTAACCTAATTCTTCTTCATTAACATAATTAAGTGCATTTGATATTTATGAATTTTCAGCTGATAATACAAACAACAATTGCCAGGGTGAAAATTTTTAAATCTCCATTTTCTAACTGTCTAGTATTTGCAAGATGATTTACGAGATGCCGACACAAATAGTTGGTCATAGTTGGACATCTGTAGTTACTACCAAATGATCTTTGTACTTTCTTCTCTTTCTTTTCCCTACTGCTCAGTCATTAACTCTCTTGAACCAGATTGCATCAGGAATAGATTGCGAGACATTTTATTGCATGATGTCAATGTTTCTGTATGGTTTTGCAGAACAAGTTCTTCAGGTTCACACCAGAAACTAAGTTCTGAAAGGGATGCAACTGATGACAGGTGCTATTTTCTGCTTCATTTCTCAAGCCTCTAGCCTTTTTCAGTGTACTTGCTTCAAACACAAGAACGCAAGCTTAAATACACAAGAAGTCCACCAAGTGTGCTTTTTTTGACAAGTAACGAAGAGTTTTATTATTTACAGCACCCAAGGGGTGCTTAAGATGTGCAGTTACAAAAAATAAAATTCAGTTCATTTGCTTCACGTGTAATGGACATAGAAAATCTATCTTCCTCTCAGGGTCATGTACATTATAATTCTTACACCACAAAGCTTAAAAGATATATATATATATATACATCTATATTTCAAATTACAGATGTTCTTTTTTTTTTCCTCTTCCACTATCTTTGTTCCTTTTCTTTCCGGTCCATCCACTTTGGGAGAACAACTTGTGACCTTATTTTATCAGAAAATGCTGGATGTGTGTTCCTTCCATTCGCTCTTGTCTAGTTCTGCTTGCAGTCCTCGACACCATTCATTCACTTGCAAAAATTGGCTCATTTCAAAGTAATACATTTCTATTGCTGCATGATGAAAATCCTGGGAAGTTGCTCCTTTAGTGGTCTGTTCCCTATCCCATCTGTCTTGCCAGAAGAGGGTTTTCCTACCATCTCCCTGTTTAATATGAATGTGCTCTACGAATTTGCCCCGTAAGTTTCTGATACATTTTCCTGTTACTCCATAAGAACGGTTCGGAGCCTTTGTGATCCAGAAGTTTCTTTCACTTTGCTTCTTCAAAAGCCACTTCATAAGGTTTCTTACTTTCGCCTTCCCTCTTCCTTGTTGTCACAATTTCCATTTGAATAAGTGTAAGGCTTTCTTCTCTCTATTTCTTGCCTCAAGAAATCTTTCCTCAACTCAACATTAACTTTTCTATCTTCTCTGGTATTGAAAAGAGCGACTAGTCTTCCTGTTAAGGATAAATATTGCTTCTTTCAATTCAAAAGCCTTTTCTCACACTTTTCCAGAAACTCTTCTCATATGTTGTTGTCTCCGTGATTGGCGCTTAGTGGCACTCCCAAGGCTGCTAGATTTTTGTTTCCATGAAATTTCCTCACATTCTGCTTTTTCATCAATTTCCATAGTTAAATCTGTCTTCTGAACCTTGTTTGGTTGAAAAGAGTCTCTGTTTTCTGCTTCTTTGTCCAGCAACATTAACTTGTATTTTCAGCCTATCAATTTTCCTTTGAATAAATTCATTTTGCTGTCCGAGATGAAGTCTGGTTCCCTGTCACCTCAAATTTGTTCCACCATTTTCCTACCCTGTTCACAAAGTCTTCAAGTTCCAATCACATGGTTTCAAATTTGAAATATGATAAGTGGTAACAGTGTTCCAAAATTTCCTAGAGCTATTTGAAGTCCTACTTTTTTCCAACTCAGCAGCAGTTGTTTCCAAGTTTCCAACATGCACCATTTTAGTCTGAGCTATAAACTTGAAATGTATGAATACAATTGCCTAACCTTCTTCGCAGAGGATACACCTGTTACACACTATCATTCCCCTCTTCTTTGTAAATTGTGTCGAGTCAAACAGCTTCTCTTGCCAGTAGCCATGTGAATCATTGAATCTTGCAAGGGGCTGTGTCTCCAAGGCCATATATGGTGTTGCCTACTACTTTGGGTGAATACCTTGTAACTTGATTTTATTGGGAAAATGCCAGATTTCTGTTCCTTCTATTCGGTCTTGTCTGGTTCTGCTTTCGGCCCTTGACCATTCGTCAATCAGTTGCAAAAATTGGCTCATTCCTGCCCTTCCCAGTCATCTACACCTATTTCCTAAGGCATTTTCTATCCTTGTGAACACTAATACACTTCTTTTGTTGCAAAGCTGAAGATCCTGAGAAATTGCTTCTTGAATGGTCTGTTTAATTTGAATGTGCTTTGGGAATTTGCTGCATAAGTTTCTGACGAATTATATATGGTCTTCACCTGTTTGTTTGTGCCAAATTATATTTAAAACAGAGATTAGTGCATTTTCTTCGTAATATGTCTTTAGGTTTTGAGTCGGTTTGAATACTTAGAACTTGACTACATGATTTATAAAGATTATAGAATGACAAGATTATTCTGAGCCGGGGGTCTATCGAAAACAGCCTCTCTACTTCATCTGAGGTAGTGGTATGGACTGCGTACACTTTACCTTCCCAGACCCCACTTTGTGGGAATACACTGGATATGTTGTTGTTGTTATAGAATGACAAGATTATTATTCTTCCTTTTATTGTTTGGATGAGGAATGACTTATATTTGGTGTTCTGCTGCTTCTCCAAATTTGAATTTCGCGCGCCAATGTTCAGTTAGTTAGATTTGAACATGTTCCACAGTTTTGAATTTTTGACAGAAACCAATAGCTCGCCTTATTTACTAGATTCTCACTTGAATATTCATACATATTTAATGAAATTCCTGATACAAATACAGGGTCTAAGCAAAAGCTACTAGGTTATAGCTAGTACTCTCCCTCTACCCCTGTTCTCCGAAAAACTAATTGACCTATTGTTATGTTGCAGGCTCATACATTTGTTTATTGCTATTGGAGCATTTGAACCCCTAGCAGGAGTAGCTAGTACTCTCCCTCCTCCCGTGTTCTTTCGTTGCCATGTGAAGCATTCAACCTTGGTCTTTTTCTCCATGGCCACTTATGATGTTGCCTACTACTTTGGGAGAATACCTTGTAACTTGATTTAATTGGAGAACTGCCGGATTTGTGTTCCTTCCATTTGGACCTGTCTGGTTCTGCTTACAGCTGTTGACATACTTCAATCACTTGCAAAAATTGGCTCATTCTTTGCAAAGGTATGTTATATCTGTGTAGAGACTAATACACTTATGTTGTTGCACGGTGATTAGTTGCAAGGCTGAAAATCCTGGAAAGTTGCTGCTTGAATGGTCTGTTCCATATTCACCCATCTTGTGCGAATAGGACTTTTCTACCACCTCCCAGTTTAATTTGAATATGCTTTGAGATCACTCCATAAGTTTCTGACGGATTGTATATGGTCTTCACCTGTGTGTTTGTGCCACATTATATTGAATTTTCTAAACCTACAATAATCAGTACATGACTACTCTTACTTTTACTGTTTGGATGAGGGATGACACATATTTGGTGTTCTGTTGCTTCTCCAAGTTTGATGGAACAGGGGAAGCATGCCCAAAGATAGCTTTATATGCTGGCTCGCTATGCATGGAAGGCTCCTCAATAAAGATAAAACCGTTCAGGATTGGCATCAGTACAGATGATATGTGTTTACTCTGTGGGGATGAGGTGGAAACTATAAACCACCTGTTCTTTAGGTTCCCTTTCTCAGCACACTGCCTGCAGGCAACCCTCGTTTGTCTAGGCAGAGGAATAGCTAACACAGAAGTGATGGGCATATGGAAGAGGCTATCCAGGATCACTAAAGGGAAGAGGGTGCAGGGAACTGGTAATGGCAGTAGTTGCTGCATTGCCATATTAGTATGGAAGCCAAAAAACACCACATTGTGGGAATTCAAGACTCCACACCCTGCAGTGGTGTTGGAGCAGATCAAACAGGAGTGCGAAATGTGGAGAGATGCCTTTCTAGATAGGAAGAGATGTAACAGGAAGAGATTGTGGGATTGAACATATTCTTAGTTAGGGGTTAATTTGTTTTAATTTGATGTAGAACTGCAGAACTGAAAGGATGGAGCGTGCGAATATGGTAAGTTGTGTGTGGAGATTAATAATACAATCCTTCTTCACTGAAAAAAAAAAAAAGAAGAAGAAAAAGAGAGAAGCGTCGCAGCAAATTTATTGCAATGCGTGCAATCTGTTGAGACGGTCGGGAAAACCGTAGATATAAAGACTTTATGGCCTAATGCAACATAAGTGAAACGGGTGCCATAGACCAAATTTCTAGTAATGATAATTCATGGAATATTAGTATAGACGAATTTCAATTTGTGTGTGTCAAGAATCCAAAATAGATGGTGCCCCTCTCACCCCCTCGACTAGCTAGGCAACACATAAATTCATCATGCAATGATAATTTATTTCAAAGTTGTGCCGTTATAGACAAATTCACTTTTTTATTTATTTCTAATAGCATTAAAGGCTAATTTCATCAATAAGAAGCAAGAGATAAGAATCACTGTTCTATCATTCAAAAAGCATGCCATGGATTTTGTAATTAACAAATCCTTAGAGACATTTAAAAAGGGGAAAAACTCAAATATGTCATCGAACTATTAGAAAAGGCTCATCTATGTCATCCGTTAAGAGTTGGGTTCATCTATGCTACTGTTGTTACGGAAATGACTCATTCGTGCCATTATTTTTAACAATCCGATTTTATGGCTTTGCTAAACCCTTTATGCCAAATGGCTTTTTATTAGAGATCGCAGTCACCAATATCAAATTAACCAATAATAATTAAACTAGTTAACTTATCCACACTTCGTGTGCTGATGAATAACTTGTTTTAGCCTTGTGATCAATAGGAATGATTATTTCGAATGGAGATTACTGTTCTACTGTCCAATTACTTAACATTTGATGTGGACCAGGTCATTTAGTAGTTTACTAAGTAAATAATATAGTTTGTACCTAATATCAACATATTCCATACTCGGATGCATTATCAGTATTTCTTTAACAACTAAATCACTTAATGAGACATACAAAAGTTGGACAGATCAATAATAAAACTTGATTTCTTACATTACTACACGCATATTACCTCCCAACATCTATGTATCTAAGAATTTGCTTAGCGCAACGGGAGGGTGAAAATGTGAGAATGTTTAACCATTATGAGATTGTTATAAGGGAAAGTACATCCATGTCTTATAGGAGCAAACTATTTACAACTAAATGTCCCCTTACATAAAATGTCCCCCTAACTAATTACTCAAAATACCCCCTTCCCTTATACCTTTAGTTATTTATCTTCATTTTAATTCTTTTTCTTTTTATTTCTCTACATCTTTTCTTCTTCTTTTTTTCTCATTTTCTTTTTTCTTTTTTTTCTTTGTATGCTTCTTTTTTCATTTATTTTTTTCATAAAATTATTTTATTCTTTATTTTCTTTTTACACCATAATCTAATTCACACTCAATTTTAATTTTATATACTCTTTTTTTTTTTTTTTCTTCTTTTTTCTCGTTTATTTCTTTATTCATTTATTTTTTTCTCTACTTCTTTTTTTCCTTTTTTTCTGCTTTTATTTTTCTCTTTTTTTTCCTTTATTGGTTCCTTTTATTTGTGCATTTTCTATATTGTATTTTTAAATTTATTTATTTCTTGTTTCTTTTCTTCTTTTTTTGTTTATTTCTTTATTCTTTAATTTTTTTTCTCTACTTCTTTTACCTGATTTTATTTTTCTTTTTTTATCATTTTTATTTTCTCTGTGTTTTCAATTTCTTTAGTTCTTGTTTCTTTTCTGTTTTTTTCATTTCTTTCTTTATTCTTTATTTTTTTCTCCTTTTTTCATTAATTTTTTTCTCAAATCATAATATTCTTTATTTTTTTCACCACAAACTAATTTCATATTTTTGGTCCTTTTTATTTTTATTTTTTATTTCGTTTATTTTGTAATTTTATTTGATTTTCTTTTCTTTTTTATTTCTGTTTTTGCTTCAGTCCGTAATGATACCATCACAGTATATCTATAAATTGTCATGGCATCATTGATATCGGTTGCAATCCTTCAGTCAGACCTCCATGATACTATCACAGTATATATATACTGACATGGTATCATTGTGTTTGCTTCAATCCGTAATGATACTATCACAGTATATCTATATATTGTCATGGTATTATTGATGTATGCTTCATCATTCAGTGCAGACTTCCATGATACCATCACAGTATATCTACATACTGTCATGGTATCATTGATGTCTGCTTCAATCCTTTAGTCAGATCTCCATGATACCATCACAGTATATATATATATATATATTGGCATGGTATCATTGGATTTGCTTCAGTCCGTAATGATACCATCACAGTATATCTATATACTGTCATGGTATCATTGATGTCTGTTTCAATCCTTCAGTCAGACCTCTATGATACAATCATAGTATATATATACTGACATAGTATCATTCTGTTTACTTCAGTCTGTAATGATACCATCACAGTATATCTATATACCATCATGGTATCATTGATGTATGCTTCATCATTCAGTGAGACCTCCATGATACCACAATAGTTGATAACCCCCAAAATACGAAAGGAGGGATAAAGTGTGAAAACAAGAAAAAAATGATAGAATCGAAAATACGGAAAGTAAAGGATAGACACAAGAAGATAAAGAAAAGGACAACCTAAGGATGTATCAAATCCGAAGACCTCCCTTTTGATTACCTAAAAACACATATCTCTTACGATGACCAAGAGGAAATCGTAACGCCCTCAAAACCACCATTTCTAAACAAAGGTCAACACTAGCTTTTCCAAGCTCTCATGCTCTCTCAAGAGACATAAATTCAATATTCATCAAAAAGTAAGTAAACGAAATGTCTAAGGCACCTATTTATAGTATTTTCCTTTGCACAAATAACCTATTACAAAAATAGCCCAAAAGTGGCTATTTCAAAAATAACCCACAAGGGCTCTTTTTATTCCTAATGCCATGTTTCCCTCGGCTCCAAGCTATCATCCATATGTGGTATTGCTCGAGTTGGAGCTCAACAAGGATCTTCCAAACACTTCCTTGTGGCCTTAATATCTTCATGGGTTGAATTCCTTGGTGTTGTCCTTGAAATGTAGGCCAAGGAAGATTGACTCCAATTTGGCTTTTATCAATAGTATATCTATATACAGTCATGGTATCATTGATGTCTACTTTAATCCTTCAGTCAGACCTCCATGATACCATCACAGTATATATATACTGACATGGTATCATTGAGTTTGCTTTAGTCCGTAATGATACAATCGTAATATATCTATATATTGTCATGGTATCATTGATGTCTGCTTTAATCCCTCAGTCAGACCTCCATGATACCATCACAGTATATATATATATTGACATGGTATCATTGGCTTTGCTTCAGTTCGTAATGATATAATCACAGTATATTTATATACTGTCATGGTATCATAGATGTCTGCTTTAATCCTTCAGTCAGACCTTCATGATACCATCATAGTTTATATATACTGATATGATATCATTGAGTTTACTTTAGTCCGTAATGATACTATCACAGTATAGCTATATACCATCATGGTATTCTTGATGTATGCTTTATTATTCAGTGAAACCTCTATGATACCATCACAGTATATCTATATACTATCATGGTATCATTGGTGTCTGCTTCAATCCTTTAGTGAGACCTCCATGATACCATCACAGTATATCTATATACTGACATGGTATCATTGGGGCTTACTTTCGTTCATAATGATACCATCACAGTATATCTATATATTATCAATATCATTGATGTTTGTTTCAATCCTTTAGTGAGACCTCTTTGATACCATCTCATTATATTCATATATTGTTATGGTATCATTCATGAGGTTTGCTTCAATCCTTCAATGAGACCTCCATGATGTCATCACAATATATCTATATACCAGCATGATAGCATCCTTCAAATGAGACACTCCTCAGTCGTTCATGATACTATCAAAGTATATCTATATACCTGAATTATATCATAGAGGACTGCTAAAGTCCTTCAATAAGATATAACTCAGTATACCATCGTAGTATATGTATATAGAATGATATCATAGAGGACTGCTTAAGTCCTTCAATAAGATATAACTCAGTATGCCATCGTAGTATATGTATACACTAACAAGGTATCATACTTCAACGAGACACTCAGTCCTCTGTGATACCATTATCATATATCTATATACAGACATCTTATCATAAAGAACTGCTTCAATCTTTTAATGAGACACTACTCAGTCCTTCATGATACCATTACAGTCTATAGTTATATTGTGATGGTATCATGGAGGACCGCTCTAGTACTTCAATGAAACACTATTCATTCATTATTAATTATTTATTGTTGTGATTTATTTATTAATTTTCTTATATTGATTATATTAATTTATCTGGCATCATTGAGGTCTACTTCAGTCCTCGAAGATAGCATCACAGTATATCCATATACTGTGATGGTATCATTAAGGCATGTTCTAGTTCTTAAATGAGAAACTCCTTAATCATTCTTTATTATTTATTATTGTGGTTTATTTATTATTTTGTATATTTTTACTAGTCCAAAAATAATTAAAGAATATATTTATCTTTATATTTTATTTTAGTTATTCAATTTTTTTATTTATGAATCTAAAAATAGTTATTTTTTAATTATTTTTTTATTTTTTAAAAAAAGGGAAAAAATATAGAAAGGTAAAAGCAATAAAAAGAAGATAAACTAACAAAAAAATGTGAAAACCAAAAATTAAAAGAAAAATGGAAATAAAAAATTTAAAATATTGCTAAATAATAAAAATGATACCAAAAGAAAAAAATTATCTTATATTTTATTTTTATCTTTATATTTTATGTTAAAGAAGGAAAATAAAAAGAAGACAAAATAAGCAAAACAACAAAAAAGAATAAAAGCTAATGATAAGACAAAGTAAATTAGGTAGAATATGTAGTAAAATTGTGGTGGGCTATGCGGGTAGTATTTTAGTGCCGATGGGGTATTTGGTGTAATTAGTTTTAGGTGGGGCAAGCATGGATAATTACTTTGTTGCTTAGGGGTAGTTTGTGTAGTTTTCCTTTTGTTATAATTGAATGAGGTTCTTAGTTGTGTACTTAGATGACAATATCATGGAAATGCATCCTTATAAGTGTGTTACAGGCACTGTTTTGTCCTTCTTTGTGGCCTCCTCAGCAACTTAATTGTTTGACAGTGTATTCAGCCTGAGGACATGTGAACACAAGTAGTGAGAACATATGATTGTGCATTTGATTGATCTATCTCCAGTACCCATTTCGGTTGCTTGCCCAACTGGAACATACTCTATGTTGACCATATAGGAAGATTGATGAGTGTATTGTTGAACTTTTACTAAGTTGTACTCTTTTATAGGACGGCGGTGGAATTCGGTGTATGAGGATTACCATATCTAAAAAGTAATTTGTATGAATCATATATCTATTTTTGTTAAGGTTTTTCAACATGAAAAAAATAGTCTGCTTTGGTCCCTACAATGCAAGAAACGCAGGGATATATTTGAATTTTCAAGCATTTAGAGGTATTTTTTTTTGAGAAAAAAAACATAAATATACAATATTAGATTTATTATCACAAGTCATAACATAAGTTTCTATTTTTCAATAGATGAAGGGAGGGGGGTGTAAAACCCCGTACATTTCCGAACCTAGTTAATTATCGTAACATTCATGGAATTATTTAAACATGATATTGTTGGTGAATTATGCATTAATTTGTTGGGCTAAATGAATCTTGTGCTATTTGGCTCAATTGAGACCCAAAATTATACAATAGACATGGCTCAAATGGGAAAAATGACCCATTCTACCTTTGACCAAGTAAACATAACATATATGACCAAAGTGTGGCTAAGGATAAGACTTAAAGGGACTATAAAAGGGCACAAAAATCAGATTTTTATTCACCAAGACACACATGCCATTTCTAGAATTTTCCAAAACATTTCTCACCTCACAAACCCTAAGCCATCACTCCCTTGGACAAGATCACTCTTTTGCAAGCTTTGGTAAGTGTTTATTCTCATGGTTTAATATATTATATGCTTAAGATGGTGTATAAATCATGTTGGTTGTGTTGGAAAAGTGTTGGACAGTTCACTATGTGTAAAACTGTCTACTTTTGTTCAATCAGTAAAGGACTTTGCCTTATAAATGTGAAAAGAGACTTGTGGTATTGAAGGAAGTGAATTTGATGTATGAAATATCAACATGTAAGATGTGGTTATGTTCTTAACTTTCTTTCTCTTTGTGTATAACATTTGAAATTGTTGTTGCGAAATTGTGCATGGAATTGGTGACATAGTGAAAGAAAAATGTAATTTTGGTGATGTTCATGTGTGTTGTGAAACCATGGTTGTTCTTTGGCATCCAAGTTGACCTAAAACATGTAAAGAGAAGCTTATTTATGGTCATGGACCATTTATTACCATAAAAAATGACCCTAAAATGACCCCTGGAGGCTGAAACGGGCATCCGCCCTCGCGTCTGGAGCACCTGCGGGCGCAGATGCCAACGCAGGTGGCTCTGGACAAGGCCATAGGGGAACCTTCGGCCGTACCTCATCCACCTACGGGTGCAGGTGGCTCCACAGCCCAGTCCAGAATTTCGTTTTGCATGTTTTTGTCTCTTTTTGACCCCCCCCAAGGCCCCTATACCCTGCTTGGATGTAATTATCAACTTATGGTACCTTTTGAATGGATTTAAGGGGTCGTTCGGAGGCATGTTGTATTATATCAATTATGGATTATTTTTAATATGTTGTTATAAAAGGTATTGAGGTGACTTGATTGAGTAATTGTGACGTAGTGTTAATGAGGAAGCGTAAAGGATAAACTTGTAGTGAAATGCTATTGGTTTATGATGTCTTGGTCAATGTGTGAAATGTTATGGTGTTGTTGGTATGGTAATGCAGTGGATTGTATTGGAAAGGGCGAAATGACGTTATATGGCAGTCATGTAGCTCATTGTCGTTTTGTGCACTTGTAAGGTAGTTAGTTGTTAACGTGAGCTCCGTTATGTACTTGTGTTGTAGAGTAAAATGTAAGGAAGGAGCTGGCTTATTGTATTCACATATAGGACTGTGTATTCATATTGGGAAGATAAGGTATGTAAGGTTCGTATCCTTCTGCAACACATAGTGTTCACATTGTCATTGTACTTGTTTCATTCCGAAATGTTCTAAGGTATCTCATTTCAGGTTATCATCTATTGTTGATCACATGTTCCTTATTCATTGATCAATTGTTATTCATGTGTCACATAATTGTGGACATGGTTCCAAAGGTCCAATAATGTTACGTCCTAAAGTTCCAATAATGTTATGACTATCAACGTATCAATCGCTCAAAAGTAAGGAAATGAAGTAATGCATAGTTGTGTAAGTATGGGTGGCATCTCTGGAGGCATAAGCCTAGCTTGAGCCGATCCCGAGATTATTGGATCAGGGGGCAGCTCTGGGGGCGGAAGCCTAGCTCAAGCCGAACCTAACAGGGGGCAGCTCTGGGGGTAAGAACCTAGCTCGGGCCGAACCTGATATATTAGTTATACACTCTATTGTGTATTATGCTATGCATAACTAATATATGGGATACCCTTAGTATTAGCAATGCAAGGGACTTTAAATGCATGCATTAGTATGGATAAAGACACAATAGTCCCTCAAAACCTTTTCCACATCATTTTCATTATGTTTGTGGGGGGTATTTTTGTAAATAATTTTTTAAATTTCAAAATATGCAATTCAAGTTATTTTTAACACATCAAACCAAACACTACATAAGAAATAATTATCTCAGCATAACTAATACTAGTATTTCTAATGCAAGCATTACTAATACATCATATTTTGCACTATTCTTATACACTCAACCAAACGGTCTCTTAATGTCATGTTTATAATAACCTTTTATATGCCTCTATGTAATACTATAAATAGAGGCATAAGGTTTGATATTGGATACACTTGTACACTTGATATTTGAAAGAATGAAAAGCTCTATCATCTCTTGTCTTATCTCTATATTTCTTGTCTACTATATTGTTCATATTATTAATCTTTTAGCTTAGTTTTAAAACACGCTATCAGCATGAGGCTCGCAAATTAAAAAAGTAAAGAAGATACCCACGTTCATTGTTGAACCACGAAAAGCCAACTACGAAGAAAGGCTATGTTGAGCCACTGGAGATTGAACATTTCATAGGCTATTTAAATTAACGAAAAAGGGACATATATACCCCCAAACTATCATAAATGGTACGTATATGCCCTTCCTTATACTTTGGGTACATATATGCTCCTGTCGTTAATCATTTGGGTTGTATATACCGTTTACACTAACGGAGGGAGACGTGGCACAATCCTGTGCGTTTATCCAATTTTTATTTATTTTATCCAAAATTAAATTAATCCACTGAACTATCCATCCCCATACCCAATTTAGACCTACCAAATCCAACTAAAATATTTGACCCGATCCGGAATTAAAGATGCTTCCAGAGACAAATATCGACCAAACGAAAGACCGGACACTTCATTCAAACCTAAAATTCGATTTGAGTTTCTCCTATGTGTAATAGATAATCTACTTCGTATGTATACAGAGGAGAAATTCGAATTGAATTTGGGGTTTGGATGAAGCGTTTGAGAGAAGTGAATAAAGTGTTTTGAGAGAAGTGAATGAAGTGTCGGATCTTTGGTTTGGTCGATATTTGTCTCTGGAAGCATCTGTAATTCCGGGTCAGGTTAGATATTTTAGTTGGGTTGGGTTAATTTAATTTTGGGCAATTGGTTTAGGGTTTTAATTTTGGGTCTAAATTGGGTATGAGGATGGATAGTTGGGTGGATTAATTTAATTTCGGATAAAACAAATAAAAATTGGTAAACGCATAAAATTGTGTCATGTGTCTCTTCATTAGTGTAAAAGGTATATACAGCCCAAATGATTAACGACAGGGGCATATACATACCCAAAGTATAACGAAGGGTATATATGTACCATTTGTGATAGTTCGGGGGTATATATGTTCTTTTTTCGTAAAATAAATAAAAAATGGTTAAATGCATAGGATTGTGCCACGTGTTCCTCTGTTAGTGTAAAGGGTATATACAACCCAAATGATTAACGACAGGGGCATATACGTACCCAAAGTATAACGAAGGGTATATACCTACCATTTATGATAGTTCAGGGGTATATATATCCCTTTTTCGAACAAATTACTGAGTTCGCTCCCACTATGTCCAGGAGTATCTTTTTCAATTTTAGTATGAAATATTATTTTAAGTTGTTTTGAGATTTGAGATTTTATATTACACAACAATATGTGTAGGAAATGACCATCAAATTAAGAAGTTGCAAGCTAATTTCAAAGCAGAATTTACATATCTTGGATACTAACATGAATTTATAAAGTATTAATATTTTAAAGGCTCAAGGATGAGTCATGCTTTGGCTTATTATGTCATTGGTTAAGAGTAAGACATCGGGTTAGAGTTCTAGTGCACCATAATAAAATGTTTGAGGGTAACACGATGGATTCAAGTCACATCGCTCCAAGAGGATAAGACGTTGGATTCAAGTCCCAATGCACTATATTGATGACAAAAGGATGACTAAAGTAAAATAATATATATTTTTTTAATGAAAAGTCATGAAACCCACCACATTGATTTGCTCCGTTCTTTGATGTGAATGTGGTAGCAGTATATATAATTCTAAAAGAAGACGAGTGGTTAAATGTATGTGGACGTGGAGGAACAAAATTATAACATTCATCATTTTGAGAATAATTCTAATAAGAAGAATATTATGGGATCTGAAAATGTCCCTTCAAAAGGTGAAGGTTATTTTTACCATTAATTTGGTATGCAAGATATTGGGCACTCGGTTGTAGTGTGATCAAATTGGATAATGTTAAAAATCCTCCATCAAAAGAATATAAGGTGGTGGTATATTTAATCTTTCAAAGTGATGTTGAGGTGGGTCATGTAATATGATAAATATCACGACATGACATTGAGACTATAGTAAAATTTATGAAGTATGTTCAATTATTAGTCTATTCCTTGAAGAGAATATGACTAGTGATAAGCATTGTAAATGCTCACCTATTCTTGGAAGTAAACATGTCAAGATGTGATAAGAATCATGGTGATGTATGGTTGGACAAATACCAAAACTCACCTCTACGGGAGGATTGAGAGAAATGAAAAAAAAATATTGTGATATTAACGGTCATTGGTTAAGTATTTTTGGTGAATCATATATATTGTGGTATGTTGTATATATCATGGATTACCAAAGGGTAAAATCACGAAATAAGTCTTGCACAAATATTGTGGTATGTTTTATTATGAACTACCAAAGGACAAAAGAAAGAAATAATTCTTTCATATAAAGGTTGTGATCCTTAAAGGAGAAGTTCACCACAGGTGTGGTGTTTTAGAATATGAGGTAGTACACAAGTATATGATAGCTTTGAAAAAGCTAATGTGTTACTACACGAAGGATTAAAATTGTTCATGATATTGTGATTGTAGTAAGTCTCCAAAAGAAACTTTTTAAGTTTCAAGGAAATTGGAAAGAAAAAAAAGCTTATATTGAGACTATGAATTATGAGAAGATTTTATATCTTCATATTACTACAATCAAAACGAGCTATAAATATTTATGTAAAGGGCTACCCGTTTTCCTCCTATTTATTAATACAAATATGGGCATAGTGATGAAATCACATGCGGTAGTAAACTAAAAGTTTACAGAAAATATATAAGTTGACATGACCGGTTGACCATTCCGGTTAAATGTGATGCAAAAATAATTGAGAATTCATGTGGTTATGCATTGAAGAAATAAAAGATTCTTCAAGAATTCTCTTATGTTGTTTGTTCTCACGATAAAATATTATACTAGCTAAGGTTGGGGTTGTATCCCTAAATTTTTGGAATGTATAACAAGGCGAATATGGACTGTTTACTATGAAATGAGATGCATCTATGGTTAGTCACATGCGCTTTGCTATCAACTTGCAATTTGATTTGTACAAAGTTGTTTGCTCAAATTGTTAAATTAAGAGCATGATTCCAAACTATAAAACTTGATAATGTTGGTTGGTTTAGCAGAAACTGCGTGCCTCCAATTATAGCTGAACCATTGGTCATGAATGCAAATCTCCCAGAAAGAAAATTTGGTATGAGACGTGTTTATTTAACATGTAGCAATATTTAAACGCATCAAGTTAACAAGGTTCCCCCATATAGTTGGTTCAAGGTCAAGAATCAAATTATACCCATCTAAAATATTTGAATGTATGCTATATGATTTAATTGCTCTACCACGCACAAGGATGGGTCCCCAAAATGAGGTTGGGGTAAATGTTAGATTTCCTTACATTAGGGGGAGATATGATTAACAACTGAAATGGGTGGAATGAATTATCTAGATCCTCGTAAAAAATGTAAACTTGAAGTTCAAGTGATAATTCATTTTCAAAATATTGTAAATAATTGTCAGATGTATTTACTGACCCGATGTTATAATTCAGTTGTAAATGCTCCAATGGGAAGTCCTTGAAGGACAAAGTCTATGACATGCCTAAAGCATGATAGACCAATCGGTTCCAAATAGAAAAACTCCTTAAAGAAGGAGAGGAGCTAATGATAAAGATGGTCATGATAATGAGGCAAGTGCTTTAAAGAGCACCATGACATAACACTTCATAAACCCTTGGCAAAGATTCAGGTACCTGAAAATGATAGATATGATGAGATCTCAAAAAATTATGTCGTATTGGAACCGATATCAAAATGAACGTCTACGATAACTTTGATATAATGTAGCGCTCACCATTATAAATGGTAACGAGGATCTTGAATGTAAATCCATCAAATTGTATGAAGAGATAAATGATTGGCCAAATAAAATACGTAATTTCAAGTATATTTTATTTCACTTGAAAAGTGATGTTTTGAAATTAGTCTATAGACTAAGGTATAATGTCAGTGGGGTACAAATGGGTGCTTATGAGAAAAGTAAAATCATAAGATATAAAGTACAACTTGTTCCTTGAGACATAAAGGTTATTCGCAAAAGTCCTGACATTATAGTTTGGAGGTGTGTTCTCCTGTGGTGGATGCAATAAGGTTTCTTTATGTTTGGTAATGTACAGAAAACTTGAATGCGTATAGTGAATGATTGTCATGTCTGGTTTGACTGTAAATGCTATATGAAAATCCTTGAAGAATTTAAAAGGTTTTAAAGTGATCCAATCCATTGAATACCCAAATGGTTGCGAGATCACTCAACATAAAGAAAGATCAATTATGATCTCATGAAAATGGTTGGCAAGTACCATGTCTTAGTTGTAACAACCATATTTGTGATTCTTCTATTTTTATGTATTTTGATCATTTTTTCCATCCCCATAGTTTTTACATACTAATTGTGAGGTGTATGGATCGTGGAATGGTCTCTGATGCATTCGAGAGTGATTTGGAAGAGTTTGAGACTCTTAGAGGCTTTAAAAGTCATGAGTTTGACTTCGATTAACAATTTGTGTTTCGAATGCCGGATGGTGATTTGGACAGTTCCATTAATATTTTGGATGAGGAGCATTGTTAGTTCGGGTTCTGAGTTTTTATTTTGCATTGCGACCCTTCGTTTGAAAACTAATTAAAATAAGCTTTAAAGGGTCCCAGGATCTAATTTGTTGTAAATGATATCTTTTCAAAAATTCAACGTTGCCATTGAATCCGAAATATCAAAAATAGCCTAGTAGCATATATGGTTTAGTTCTGTGAGGTCCCGAACGAATCTCGAGGGTTCGTTCGGAGATTTTGGAAACTTGCATTTTAGCTGAATTGTTGTATCTGGTGCAAGGCAAAAACCTTCTTCGTGTTCGCGTGCCCCATGCGCGATCGCAGAGAAGGAAAATACTCTTCATCGCGAACGCGATGGTGGGACCACGTACGTGAAGGGTTGACTTCTCCTTCATCACAATCGCGACTCCTTGCCCGCGTTTGCGATGACCATTTAAATTTTTGGTCAATATTTGACCCTCACGAATGTGAAGGGTTGACCACATTCGCGAGGTACTGTTTATAGAATCGTATAAATACCCCTATTTTTCACGATTTGCATCATTTTTGGACCTTAGAGCTTTGGGAAGGGGTGATTTTTAGGGTTTTCTTCACCATTTGAGCTTGGGTAAGCTTCAAACTCTTATTTGCATTAATTCCTTATGATTATATCTTTGAAAACACCTTTAAATTTTGTTTTTAAATTAGAATTTGGAGATTTTTTCGCTAAACTTCCAAAATGGGTTCTCATCGATTTGAACACCGATTTTAACTCGTTTTTGCGTGGATTTTCAACTGTAGACTCCTTTTGACTTTGAAAACATGTTTCTAAAATAAATTTTCAGTTTTACCTCTTTCATTTTTGAACCCATTTTTCGAACAAATTTTGGACTCAATTCAAATATAGCTAATATGGGTATCATTTGCTTCCTTTTGATGAGTAGATTATGTTTTTGATAGTTTTAGCTTGTGTCGAGACCGTTCGTGAAGGAAAGGCTTCGCGTTGAAGGCTTAGGCTTGAATTTTTGACTTTTCGAGGTAGGTTATGGCTTAACTTCCTCCAGACTGGGCTGGGTAGTTAACGATCATGTAAAGCATGTTATGGGTTAGGGAATTTAGTCGTAGAAGTAGTATTTTGGAATTATTATTATTATCGTGTGCCCGTGTGGGGGCTTATATGCTTATTGTTGTTGACTTGAGAGATTATATTTGGTGTGATGCCTATATTTGGTGTGATGCCCATGTGTGGGATTTACTTGACATTTGTAGGCCTTATTTGTGCATTAAATACCATGATTATTATTGTGTTTCCTGTGCGGGGGATTGAATAGATATTATAGGCCTTTTGAACATTATTTGTCTCTATCATGATAGTAATACCCAAGAGAGAGGTTTTTGAGATGATATTTGATGTCTTACATGACTATTTGTCTTGGTGGTGCCGAGTAAGGGATTATATCATGAATCATTGACATGTTGAGTTGATTTTGGGCTCACTTATATCTGTAGTGAATTGATCATTATCTTCATATTGATTGGTTGTGATCATTTCATCCTCATTTCATATATATATACACACACTTCATGAGATCGTACAACTGAGAAACACTTTTAAAATCCTTGATCAGTGAACAATAGCCGGAGAGGTGAATGAGACACTTTATAAAATCCTTGATCCGTGAACATTAGGCGGCGAGGTGGATTGAGCTATGAGAAAGTATACGGGTTGCGAACCCCCCATGGGTCCTATCTTGAAGCTCGGAGGCTCGGAAGGTGTATACAAAAAAAGTCATGTGATGGCTTACATTCATCATCATCACATCATCATTGCATTACATTGCATTTTTTACATTGTTGTGTTTTCCCTTATGTATTGTTGTTGTGTAGTTACTTTTTTTTATTGTCTTTATATCTTAGAACTGTTAGTGGAGAAGGTGTGAGCTACGATTTGTGAACTTTTCTGTTTGCAGGTGACATGCTCATAGTATATTTTATTTGTATTATTTTCTACTTTGCTCAGACGCCCTATGATACCTACTGAGTACAAGTAGACTGTACTCACTTCTACTGTGCCCTTTCGGTGCAGATCCTAGTTCGAGTATGACTCGCGGCAGTTGATTTCGTGCTATTAGAGTTGATTTTTGAGGTACTGGCGTGCTCCAGAGTTCGGGGCTTATTCCGATCCTCCTCTTATTTTTTTTATCATGTCATTACTTATATTCGGAGACAGACTATTGTATTTTAGTATTCAGACTTTGTATCAGATTCTCTTTCCACTTGTGACACCAGTATTTTGGGATTTATTGCATTTCATCCGAAGTTTATGTTATTTACATATTGTGGCTTGACTCCGTTCTAGGAGTCTCGCTTTTATGGGTATTTTTTTCATATTTTTCTTGTCTTTTATCATGTGGGATTTGACTTACCTACTAAACCTTGCCCAAAGTAGGTGCCATCATGACATCGATTTTTGGGTCGTGACATTAGTGCAATTGGTGTACTTATGTATCCTACTATTTCTATACATGAAAAAAAAATTAATGTGCAGGAAAAATATAATTTCACTATTATGTGAAGATATTTGGGTAGAATCAAACATTGATATGAATTTATTATTTCTAACCAATATTGTCAAAGGATTGTTGGGTATGCAAATGTAGGAAATTTTTTTGATCTACATAAAGTCGGCTCATACGGAAGTTATCTATTTGCATATGAGAATATTATCATATCAAGTTATTCTATAAGACAATCAATTTTATTATCATGCAAATGAAAATGTCCGCAATTTAGTTGTTGCTACGAACAAGTTGAATGAACAATTTGCTTACAACGACAAGGTCATAAAGAAAGTGATTATCAAGAATGTATTTGGATGAGCTCAAAGACTCAAAAAATAGGAAAATTGTATATCAGGATGAGTTCAAGAATGCAACTTCTTCATGAATGTGATTTGATCACAAAGACACTGTCAATATCACATTTGAAAGATGGCATACAAAATTGGAAGACATCATTATAAGGATTAAGTGATGTTTTAATTAGGGGGAGTATAATAAGCGTTGTACTATTTTCCCTTCACCGAGGTTTTGTCCCACTGAGTTTTCCTGAGAAGGTTTTAATGAGGCAGCAAATAATGTATATTATAAGATATGTGTACTCTTTTTCCTTCACTAGAATTTTTTTTCCACAAGGTTTTTTTTAGTAAAATTTTAACGAGGCACATTATCTACGGACATCCAAGAGGGAGTGTTCTAAAATATATTATTGATGTGGATGTCCACTAAATGTAATCCCTTCATCTTCCCACTACTCTTCACCATTATGTTCTACCTCCTCCATGATCGATATGTCTTCCACCTCCTCCATAATCTTCCCCCTTAATGTCATGTTTATGACAACCTTTTATATACCTCTATGTAATATTATAAATAGAGGCATAAGACTTGATATTGGATACACTTGTACATTTGATATTTGGAAGAATGAAAAGCTCTCTCATCTCTTGTGTTCTCTCTATATTTCTTGTCTACTTTATTGTTCATATTATTAATTAATCTTTTAGCTTAGTTTTAAAATACTAGAAACAATATTCCTTAAAAAATGTTGGTAACATTAACAAGGATATTAATGATCCTCATATCTCTCCTTTTTTTTTTTTGGTAAATATAAATTGGGTAAGTTCCACCAAAGTGGGGTAGCCTTAATCGGATATGTCTGTGAATAGGTAAAGCTCGAAGGTTGTTCCCGTCCCTGTCGGGGAAGATGCCAACTATCTCTCCTTTTTGTTTCTTCCCTTATTCTACTCTTTCGCTATCAAACCCCATTCTCTCTAAAATACCATGTTTATACTTCTTTTCAATCAAAACTCCATTAAAATAAAGATTTCTATGATTCGTATGTAGAACGGAATGTTGCAAAGAAACGTTATTTTGAGAAAATGAAAGAAGCATTAATAAATCTAATACAATAGACACGGAATCTTGCAAATTGTAATACATACATTGAATCTAGTTTGTAGACCCATTACATACACAAATTGATTTTCATTTTCCTCATATCTCAATATATACAATAGGTATACAATCTAATATATATGAAGCACTATAGGCAGATTATATACTCATTCCATCTACAAAGTGACTTTCCTTCTTGAGATCTCGCTGTCTTGAATCAGTATAGAAGATGGTGTCAGTGAAGATTTTTTTGTCTTAAAATTGTCTAAAGATTTTTTTGTCTATTAGAAGATTGAATAATTATTATTTTTTATTTTCTCATATCTCAATGTATGAAATCGATATACAAACTGATATTTATGAAACATTATAGGCAGATTGTATATCCATCCCATGTACAAAATAATTTTTCTTCTTGGAGTCTCACTGTCTAGAATAAGTGTATAAAATGGTATCCATGAAATTTTTATCATGTCTAATAATTGTATATAAATTGGTATATATGAAGTATTATGAATTTTCATTTTCTCATACCCCAATGCATGGAATTAATATACAATCAGGTATCTATGAAGTATTATAGGCATATTATATATTCAATCATACACAAATGATTTTCTCTCTTGGGGTCTCACTGTATGAAATTAGTACATTTATTTGATTAATTTCTAGACATTATTTTCAAAGAAGATAATACTACAAAGAATGTACTCGGATGAAAATTCCCAGAAAATAAAAAATCAAATCCCACAATGAAAACCCACGCCTATGAAACTGATAAAAACCAGGAAAAATCGCTCTTCAATTTGTTGAAGAATTGCATTGAGTACGAAATTTTGAAAAAGAAAATGGGGATTTGTTTTCCTTTTCAAAAATTGAATATAGTTTAGAGAGGAAACGTGTTGCTTAGATCCTTAAATTTAAGTCTACCAAATAAATTTGCATATCTTTTAATTGACCAGAAGAGAGCAGGAAAATATTGTTTTTCTTTCCAAAAATTAAAAATATTTTAGGAGAGAAAAGAAAAATATTGGCGGAGAGAGAAAAAATATTTTATTGAGCAATGATAATTATAAATCCCTAATTTTAAGCTTACTAAATCAATTGGAAAAAAAAAAAATCGGATAAATAAATTTTTAAAACTCTTTAATAAATTTAATATGTTATGCATTGTAATTATTTACTTAGTTTTGTAATTATTAAAAAATAGACTTATTTGATATAATAAAGAGTCTTAAATTTTTATAGGGTGTGATTTTCTCTCTTCTTTTTTTTTTTTTTCTAATTGTTTAGGTACATTTTCAAAATATTGCAACGGTATATAAAAATCAATTTGATAGTGTAGGAGAAAGTTGGTTATTTTGTTATCTATAATTCCAACTTCCACGCGATAAATGTTAAAGTCAAGTTGGACAACCATTAGAAAAAATGACAAATATGAGACGAAATTAATGGTGCAGAGTTTTTATGAATTCGAAGTTAAACGATGGTAAATGTAAAATAAATTTAATACTTCAAGAATAAATTTCGACCTTTTCACTTTGAAGTTTAGTGAACCTGACAATGTTATTCACGTTAGCTTTGTGAATGTTTTACATTTAACAAGTTTCAAATATTTTTTTCACAATTTAAAAGATGGAATTATGAGCAAACTATAGAAATGTATTGGTGAAGTGTTATTTGTGACTAAAGAGTAAAGAGTAACCTCGGCCCATTTGTCACTACCATCAAAGGTTAAGGGGTGTAAGTGCAAATTCATAGAAGATTGTGGGTTCCTAAATAAAATACTTTCTTGATCTCGCACGCAGAAAGTAAAAAAGCTATGCCCTGTTTGGATGCTCGAAATTCTGGAATCGGGGGAAAACCCAGTTGTTTACTGTAACGAAAAGTAGGTCAATTTTTTACAGCAGCAGTTTCCTCAGAGGTAAATTCTCTCTGTTCGATATATATTATTGTTTATTTTCTCTGCATTATTATTCATATAAAAGATCAGAATCTGGCGAATTCCATTCATATAATTTCTAGGGCTGTCTTTATCACCTATTATTTGTTGTTTAATTTGATTATTAAGAAGCCCAACAAAAAGGGTCTTGTATAAAATGGAAATTCACTGCTACACCCACAACAACAACCACAAACTGTTTGAATTATATAAAGCTTAAAATCAAATTGGGTTTCTTTGATTAACTTTTGGCGCGTGACTAGTGGTAATCAGAGATTTGAACCATGTATCCATCCAAGTTGTGATCACTTTAAACTCTTTTAAGTCCAATGTAGGTCTCTTTGAATGCAATAAACCCCTTTATTTTTTAATAACCGTGGTGTTCGGGTCAGCTTACGTGCACCTCAATTAATTTCACGCGATACCTATCAACTCTACACAAGGTAACTTTGTCCACCAAGGCTGAGATAGATTGGAAGAAATCACCCAGTGTTTTGTCTCGCTTTGCTGGGAATTTGAACTTGAAACCTCATGAGTCTCAACTCACGTTATTGACCACTAAACTGCATCCTTGGGTGCCAATAGATCTTTATGTCTATATTCCTTTGTGAAAAAAAATATAATATAATTTTTAGTGTTTGTGAGTTAACAAATAGAAATTGCTGTTTTCTAGTATGAGTAATAGTTTCCGGGTAAAAAGTACAGTGAAATTGCAAATTGTTGTGATAGGTCTAAGGCTAATTGGAACCATTTGTAGCTGTGTATGCATGAAAAATTAAAACTTTATGGAGATGGAGAAAAGGGCATTCTTTAGTGTTTGGTACATAGTTTCTTGTTAACTAGAGGACACCGTTTCTCCTTTCAGTAAAAACTTCATGTCGTCCTGTAGGATAATGTCTCAACCCTTATGTAAATACTAAATTCTCAATGCAAGTGTTGTTGGTGATACATGTATTTATCTTTGTAGACAAAAGCCTAGGATAAACATTCTTAGATGAGTAGGATATTTGAATGCCCACTTTCAGAAGAAAAACAAAAGTTTTCAAGCTTGAAGTTCTGTTATCTCTGAGCCAATCTTGCTTGTCATGGTTAGGTGCAATACTGTTGTAATTAACAATTGTACTTTTTTTCAGTCAAATAGATGGCTGGGAGGTCTGCTCGTTCGAAAACACAACTAACTGCACAGCAGCGAGAATCCCAGTGTCGAGCTAAGTGGACCACATCTCTTACCAATATAATGGTGGAGGTAATGGTAGACGAAGTTAACGGGGGGCATAAGCAAAACAAGTCTTTTAGTAAGAAAGGTTGGAAATGTATTTGTGATGAGTTTCATAAAAGAACCGGTCTTACATGGGAAAGGGACCAATTGAAGTATCGATATGCTGCACTAAGAAAGCTTTTTGCTACTATAAAGTTGCTACTTGATCATGCTGATTTCAAATGGGATGAAACTACAGGTTTAATAACAGCAACTGATGAAGCTTGGGACCAGTACATCAAGGTTTGTTCCCACATTTTCTGTTGTGAAAGAAATACTTCAGCTTCTAGAACACAATTTTCTGTTTGCAAGTTGAACTCTCCTTTCCATTTTTTTGTTTTCTTATATCTTCTAATTCCCAGAAGATTCTTGTGAACCAGACATCTTTGTCAAGGCCCAACTAATTCACCCATCACCAAAGCTATTTGTTGATGGATCACACGGTTTACCTTCTCTGTATTTTTCATGCCGAGGCCTTGTAATTCCTTAACAGAGTCTGATACTATTCTTGAAGGGGAGCCTTGGAGTAACTGGTAAAGTTGCTGCCATGTGACCAGGAGGTCAAGGTTTCAAGCCTTGGAAGCAGCCTCTGGCAGAAATGCAAGGTAAGGCTGCGTACGGTAGACCCTTGTTGTCGGGTCCTTCCTAGGACCTTGCGCTTAGCGGGAGCTTTAGTGCACCGGGCTGCCCTTTTTAGTCTGATACTGTTCTTCAGAAATCATCCATCACAAAACCCCCCCTTGACATGTACTAATCAGGATCATCCAGATGCGGAGACCATAAGGAGCTCAGGCTGCCCATTTTACAAGGGACTGACTGTGATATTTGCGGATTCTGGAAGCAGAGGGACACGTAATGGATCTGCTATGCACAAGGACCGTATCCCCGGTTCAATATCTCATCCTCAACCTTCAACACTGTCCCAGGAAGAGTTGTCATATTCAGAGTCTGAAGAAGGTCCTGATTCCAACGAGCAAGAAATTCTTCAATCTGTGAGCTCACCTACTGATACATGTCGAAAGAGACGGCGTAACGGTGTTGATGGTGCTATTGCAAGAGCTATATCCGAAATGGCTGCTGCTTCAAGACTTAGAGCTTCTGCTATTAGGAAGTGTAGTGACAAGTTCACAATAACCGACTGTATTAGAGAGTTGGATGAATTGGAAGGTGTCAATGACCAAGTATATTATGCTGCTTTGGATCTCTTCAACAATCATGCAGCTAGGGAGATCTTCTTATCTCTCAGTGTTGGGAAGCGGCTGACCTGGTTGATTGGCAAACTGTGTGGTCCTTCCTAATCTTGTTATGTTCAAGTGAGCAGCCATTTCCGTATCTCAAGTAGTCATTTTTTGATTTTTACAGAGCCGGAAGCTTCATGTATAGACCACATCTCTCTCTCTCTCTCTATTTCTCCTTTTTATTTCCTTTTAACAATTAGGAGTAAGAATATACTTCAGAATTGGCAACTGTGGGATTAAATTTAGACAGGAGCTGAAACTTGCTTCACGAGGGAGCATTTTGTTAAAAAATTGAGCATGCTCATCATGCGTTCGGAAGGAAACGTGGCATTGTTTCTATTCATTATAACAGTGTGGAAGCACAATTGTTTTCTGAACTTATAACATCCTGTGATGCCAAACCCTAGTAGCTTATGTTGAACAAAAGTTAATCAAAAACGTTTCACCTATGCTATCCACTCTTCAGAAATCTGCATTACCAGGTTTTCAATGAATTCTGGTTCATCAGATATATACATCAAGTCAAAACTAACTCTTCCTTCTAGTGCGACTGCCCAGACCACAACGAAGCCACTCTACTCTGTTTTCACCGTCTCTCAAGGTAAAATCATCTACATATTGTGCACCTCATCAGTATTTTTAGCTTGATTATAATATACAAACTCAAATGCATGTGTCCACACATTGGTGAAATCCACCGATGCCTGAAATGCATGTGCCAAACCCACTCTTTTATACTAGTGCTATTTAGGTCAGCTTGTGCATACCTTGACTATTCCTATTTGTTGCCTCTCACTAGTATAGGTAGTGAGTAAAACCATCTGGAGATTATTCAATGTCATCACGCCCATGTTATTATCACTGCCTAATTGTCATACTTGGCCTTCTCATCCTCAGCCTTTGCTCTTATCGCATCCACCTTTGCTCCTCTCAACCATGGCCTATGTGGTTCTTGCATCTTGTGCTAGTAGAGGTTTTAGGTATAGAATAAGACCTCTTTGAATGCCATTTCCGACTATTTTTGCTTGAGCTCTCCTGCTTGTTCCAGAGTGGCAGATCACAATTAGGATGCTCTTCATTCCTTCAAATGCTACTTTTTATCTGGAGCATTGTCTACTGCAAGTTGCCACCCTTCACAATGGGCTCGGCTCTGTTAAAGCTCGGTCAAAGCTGGTACTCGGTTTGGCTCGACTCAGTTGACTCGCTTTGTCATGTAAATAAATTTCAGAAATAACTAACATTTAGGCAATAAATGAGGCATCGTAGCTAAAGTTTGCTTAATAACAAGACATAGCTATAGTTTAGTAGCTAAATATACAAATTAGAGATTGTATATACAAATGCAAATTGGCTTTAGAGATTTGTATATGAGTCCTGAAATTCGATTTGTATATGAGCCTTGAGATTCCTATATGAGCTCCGAAATATACAAATACAAAAAAAGCATATTTAGCTATTTAATTTAAATGTCAGCTGCAAATGGTACATGTAATTTTTTCCAAATTAAAATTCATCCATTCATCTTAATGGATTTAGTAAAATGTTAATTTAATAATCATTATTTATTCTAATTGCTTAAAATTTTGTACTTCTTTTATTATTTTCATGCAATTAATTTTTTTTATGTACATTGTTACTTAAGATACTTTATGGGTGTTACGAAATATAATCTATTTTAAAATTTAAAAATTCAAATCAAAAAAATTTAATATTGTATATTTTTGTTTGAATTTGTTGTTGCTTTATTTTTTTTCTTAACGTCATTTGAATTGAGTTCTAATTTTGACTAATATTGTATATGATTAAATGACGGTGAATGCAATTTTCAATTTAAATTAATATCCCCTCCGTTTCATATTAGTTGAGCACTTTTTATTTTACACGGTGCTTAAAAAATCATTAATGAAATGATCAATTTTACTACTATACCCTTTATACATATTAATGGACATAAAGTAATTTGTTTAAACTTCCAAAGAGTATATTAATTGTAGGGGCAAAATGGGTAAATTTTAATTAATTCTATCTTGATTTAGTAAGTGATCGACTAATTTGAGATATTTTTACTTTTAGTATGATGACCAACTAATATGGAACGGAGGGATTAATGCTTTATTTCTAATTCTTAAACCTACAAAAACTGGGAACTTGAAGTTTCTTGTTTTACACGCACTCTTTCTATATATTGCAAACATTCTTCTTCCCACTCTCCCTCTGTTTCTTCTATCCTTTTCTACTACTCAAAATATGGGGAGCAATTTTGATGATGATCAACTCATGATGTATCTTCTCAAGTTTGTTTGTGGTGTCCCTATTCAATCCCACCAATTTCGAATTGTTGATTTGTATATCAACAACAAGCCTTTTCAATTATTCGACACTAGTACGATCACTACAGTAAACTATGTCTTTACTCCATTGAAGAAGAAAAGGACAGGAAATGGTAAGAATATCAACAGGGAAATTGTTGGCGGCGGTGGCTCTTGGAAAGGAATTGACAATAGTAAACCAATTTACGACAGGAAAAACTCAGTCATTGGGTTCAAGAAAACCTTCCGTTTTGACGAAGGAATTCATGTATGGAATATGAAAGAATATCGCCTTACCAATGAAACACTAGCGGCGTTAACAAAACGTCGTCAAATTCGGCACAACTACTTCGTTGTATGTCGCATTACAAGGAGTTCCAATTCATCTCATGCCAAGGATAATTTTGTTACCCAACATCTTGATTATTATGTCCCAATACAAAATCAAGAAATTATGAAATCGTTTGCTCAATGTCAGTTTCAAGAAAATCAAGAAACTGCAAAATCGTCAGTTTAAAGAACATCAAGAAACTGTGAAATCGTCTGCTCAATGTCAGTTTAAAGAAAATCAAGAAACTGCGAAATCGTCTGCTCAATGTCAGTTTCAAGAAAATCAAGAACGGCGAAATTGTCTGCTCAATGTCAGTTTCAAGAAAATCAAGAAACTGCGAAATTGTCAGTTTCAAGAAAATCAAGTAACTGCGAAATCGTCTGCTCAATGTTAGTTTAAAGAAAATCAAGAAACTGCGAAATCGTCTGCTCAATATCAATTTTTAAAAAATCAAGAAACTACGAAATCGTCTGCTCAATGTCAGTTTAAAGAAAATCAAGAACGGCGAAATCGTCTGCTCAATGTCAGTATCAAGAAAATCAAGAAACTGCGAAATTGTTAGTTTCAAGAAAATCAAGAAACTGCGAAATTGTCTGCTCAATGTCAGTTTAAAGAGAATCAAGAAACTGTGAAATCGTCTGCTCAATACCAGTTTAAAGAAAATCAAGAAACTGCGAAATCAAAGTCAGTTTCAAGAAAATCAAGAAACTGCGAATTCGTCTGCTCAATGTCAGTTTCAAGAAAATCAACAAAACTGCAAAATCGTCTGCTCAATATTAGTTTAAAGAAAATCAAGAAACTGCACAAGAAATTCCATCTGATCAGTTTCAAGAAAATCAAGAATATGGGCAATCCAATGCTGCTTCTGTAAATCCATCTGATCAATTGAGAAGTATTTGGAATGGGAACGAATACTACATGAGCCAAGTTAGTAATGCAACTCAATTGCCGCTGATGATCTCCGCTGAAGAAGAACGCTATGTTCCTATGGTTTATCAAGAAACTCCTTCTGTTAGTCCGAATGATTATATTGCTCGTTACCATAGAGAACTTGATGCCTATGCTGCAACTATACTGGAGTTCAATACTAATCCCTTATTGGTTCCGTACGTTCCCCAACCCCAAGACGAGGATCAATGTCAATGTCCACTTTTCTGGGAAGATTTTTGTATCGGTCATACGGCTTTGTGGGGTTAAGAGTTCGTGAGGGTTGATACAATTAAGTCTTGCGATTTTTATTTTTTTTTTGCGGAATTGTACATGTTTTTACTTGTATTTGTCAATGCATTTCAGTTTTCGTTTACATCAGTCCTTTACTCTGTGGCTTCTCAATCTGGTTTAGAAATAATTTTTTATGAAAATATTTCTTAAAAAGGTTTATACTTGAAAAGAAAACTGCACTGTTTGGATTAAACAGAGAGTAAATTTATTTTAATTGTTAGCTGCAAATCAACATGGAGGCCCATTAGCTCAGTTGGTTAGAGCATCGTGCTAACGCGAACGAGCTCCTACTAGCTCCTAGTTTACAAAGAAGGGCCACTTTAACTCTTCTATTCGTCTTTGGTTCTATTGATTAAAGATTCTATTTAGTTGAATGTATGCTCTTGGGGATTGGAAGGGAGGAAATATACAAAGAAAATAGAAGCGCAAAGTTGCCACGTTAACCCAAGTTATTTACAAGCACCTATGTTCTTTTTGTTTTCATGTCAAGAAAAGAAATTTATGATTTGCTTCCTATCTTCAAAATTCTATACCAAATTCATTGCAGATAATGACGTCACAAGGATTTTGCCTTCGACATGGGAAAGAAAATTTTATATCCTTGTCCTATTGTTTCTATGTTAAAATAGAGAGAAGTTGGACGGAGGACCAAAAGTGGTCTGATATAGCAAGTACGGACGCATTTCACTTCTATAATTCATGTTTAAACACAATTTCACTCTATAATTCTTTTCAACTTTAACTTCAAATACTTTTTGTTCAACTCGAATATCGTCCCTAAGCCTACCATAGTCACCCCTCCCCCAAAACTGCTACAGCTTTTCATGCGTCTTAAAAAGTACTTGTACCACATAAACTAAAATGGTAGCAGCGAGGAGATGAAGTCTTGTTAAACGATACTATGAGTGAGGTGAATTGGTGTTGCTGAAACTAAGTCCAATGAAAATATATGTAGTAATTCTTATTATATACTGCGGAATAAAGACTAGACATGAGTAAGTTTTTACCTTTTCTTTTACCAAATTGTCATATCTATACATATAGTTGCTTAATTATTTATAAAATTAATTACAACATTTAAAAGTATTTTTAGCACTTGACGTTTATTAATATAATTACTTAATGAGTTTGATTAATAAAAATAACTTAATAGAAAATGACTAAACCACTATGGTTTATATCAGTGTTTTAAAGGTGTGAAGGCAAGGCAAGGCGTGACGTTTTACCTGATACGGGGCAAGGTGTAATCCTCGAGGAGCTGGGGCGTAAGCCTATAAATTATTATAATAAAAATAAATAACACGAAATTAAAATTACATAGAAATTATATAAAATTCAAGAAAATATAAAATAAGTGGAAATGTATAAGAACTACATAATCTTAAAATGTTAATTACAATTAACAATTGACTTAACTATTCATTTCAAAAGACTAATTAGACTTTTTAAAAAAAAATTGGGTAAAAATTTATAAATTATTTTTTTAAAAAAGAAACGTGAAGAAGGAACCTACGATTAGAAGCATTAAACTAGAGTGATACAAGACAAATGGCCATCATAACTTTTGATGCCATCATTCGTGGCCAACACGTGGAGAATCTGATTTTGGACACCTTGAAGGCCTGAGAGTATGCATGGGGAAGTCATGAAGTCATTTTGGACACATAATAAAGCAAATTCGTGTGTGGAAGGTTGCTTCGAGGCTTGCCTTGATGACTACCCGAGGCTCCACAGAATTGCAAGGGTTGAAGTGTGAAGAAGGAGTCCTTACACTCCATGACCGCCCCTTATTAAGGGTGTTTTGGTCTTTTTGTGCCTTTTCTTTACACTCCATAGGAGCCTCTTTTCATTAAGGGTAGTTTGGTCATGTGATGTAATAGTTATAAATAGGCTTCATTAGTCTTATTTTCTAGTTAGTTCATTATGGATATTTGAAAGACTTCTTCTTTTCTCTTTGAGAATGTAGTGTAGGGCTTGGAAAGGCCAAGTAGTGTAGGGCTTGGAAAAGCCATTATTGATCCTTGCTTAGAAACGGTGGTTGTAAGGCGGAGTTGATTCCCTTAGCGGTCACTATAAGAGTTTGGTGTTGTTATTGCGGGTCTTAGGGGTCTTATCGTTTGATACACGATTTGGTTCCTATTTCTTGTAATCTCGTATGTCAAGCTATCTATCTTTTTGTAATCTTGTTAAGCTTGTGTTTATAATCTTGAAGTCTAGTGAAGTCGTGTGGGGCTCTTTCGATTCACTAGCACTTGTTATTCAACTTGTTGTTCTTGTGATAGTTGTTCATCTTGTTGTTGTTGCTGAAATCTTATGTTGCGGGTTTGATTTTGTATCATTTGGTATCAGAGTAAGGCTGGTTGTGTTCCTACACTACCAATCTTGGGCTATCTCGGTCAAAAAAAAAAAAAATGAAATCTGTCAAAAAAAAAAAAATGAAATCTGTCCATCTTGTTGTCTTGGCCGAGAATAGTGTGTGTGTGTTTATATCTTGGTGTTATTTTACTTGTTTAGTGTGTTTCTAGTGTTGGTTTCTTTCTCACCAACACTAAAAGTGTCTAGATCTAAAGATGAGCTTATAATATTGACCATTGTTGTGGTGACTTGAAGTGGGACGTAGGTTGTACCTTGTTGATGACCATTGGTGGTTTTTTGTGTTATGTTCTTGAAGAAGTTGATGTTGTGTTCTTGAAGGTTGTTGTGGTGTTCATCTTGTTCTTCATCTATTCTTACAACTTAAGACCACAAAAGTATAAAATAGATCCAAAAGGTTGTAAGACAAAAGTTATAAAGTTGTTGGTGAGAAGACTTGCACACATCTCTTCTTAGACTTGACAACCACTTTTCCTTAAAACACGGAACCTTGTTTTGTGGGATTAGAATAGTCAAATCTTACCTTTTTGAGTTTGAAAAGTTGAAAAAGAGTACAAGACTTTACTTTCCCTCCAAAACCCATTATCATCCATGACAAGTTGTGTTTCATATTGAAATTTCAGATTTGTGACCAAAAATAAATAAATAATAATAATATATTTTCGTGTGGGCCCAAGACCAATTGCATGCTGCCACGTCACCATTAAGCTCAAATTTCAGATTCTAAGTTTCATTTCCTTGTTTCTTTAGTTTCATTTCTTGATTCTAGTACCAATTAACAACTAGTAATCACCTACTAGATTGTGAATTGGTTTTTGAATCCGTTTTTCTTCATGTTTTTCGTTCTTTGTGTGTTTTTCTCATTTCGATTCGTTGAACTTCTTTGATTCAAGTTCATAAGTAGATTTTGTTTTGTGTCTTGAGTCGATCAAACAATAATCTATTCCGGTCGCTAAGTAGTGATTGACACCTTATTAACTACCGGAGTATAAGCAACTTTCAATATTCGCCGCTCCAATGGTACAAGGTGATATAAGGGGAACATATCTTGGTAGCCTCGTATTATTGTGACTACAACATGGGAGACTATGATTGTAGTGAGGGATTTTATGGCTACGATGATGTTGTAGATTATGGGGGCTATGAATATAGCCATAATCAAGACATGGGCAGATTTGAGGGTTATGGTTTTGAGGGAGAAAATGAGGTGAATGAAGTGCCTAGTTCTTATGGTGAATATGGAGATGATGTAGGGCCTTATGATAGTTCTTATGATGAAGTTGGGGCATATGAGGAGTCTTACACTTCCCATTTCGAACCTCGAATTGGTGTAAGGTATAACCCCTCCCTTCGCAAAGCTTATGAGAGCCATGGTGAGAGTGCACGTATGGAGAATGAAGATTCATATTCTTCGCCTTGTAGTACATCTTATCAAGGTCGAAGCGGTGTGAATGGGTATACTAGCTATAGTGTAGGTTGTCCCATGAGAAGGAGAGAGAGTACATCTCCAAGGCCGAGGGGTACTCATGTGCCCTTGGGTTGTCCTAAACTCTACAATGTTGATCCTAGGAGAAGTGTTCGCTCTGGAAAGGTAAGCATTTCTGGGGTACCGGGCTGCCTCCTTGTGCTAGATGATTGGCGCCATAAGAACTACATCATGCCACCGATGGTTGACTATTTAGGGTTGTTTTGAGAACCTTTACTTGTTCCATATTCCTTGGACGGGTATAAGGTTACCGAGAGAGTGAGGATTGTCTTCACCCAATTTGAATACTATGAGGAGGTGTGGTGAGATATCTTTCCCTTGACACCAGGTCATGTATGCTTGGGTGCCGATTGGTTTGCCCAACATAGAGTTCCAAATGTGCTATTGGCCTAAGGTTATAGTGGACCATTGGGGAAATTATCTCTTTACCTCAATTATTCCCAAACCGCAAGAAGATGTGATCACTTACTCCAAGCCGAATGATTATGAGATACAAAAGATTAAGAGGAGTAAGGGTGTAAAAGGTGGAAATCCGAGAGGGGAAAAAGGAGAGGTTGTGTGGAGTGAAGTGAGGGGGTTGCCACCAAATCATGCTAACTATGTTTGTCCTTTTCTTTCTAAGGACATTTGTGTAGGTACCAACATGGCAAGCGGAGAAGCACAAGGCCAAAGAGAAGTTGCTGCCTAAGCATGTGGGAAACCTTCACACCACGGCAAAGAAGAATTTACTCAAGAACTTCAAGGTAAAATCGTTTACTCTTACACTTTGGTGCATGTGAATGATAATTGCGTGGCTAGTAGCCCATTGAGTGTGAGTAGTAGCTTACCTATTTGTGAGTCTATTGATTTTTTGCCTCTTGTTGTGAGTATGGATACACTAGTTGATCCTATTGATGATCGAATTTACTCTTCTTGTAAGGTCAATTTAAGTCCACCTAGTGTTGAAGCCATTGTGTTGAATGATAATACATCATCTATTGATTCTTTACCCCTTGATGATGATGTACATATTGTGAATGTGGATACACTAGTTGATCCTATTGATGACAAAATTGACTCTTCTTGTAAGATCAATTTATGTCCACCTAGTGTTGAAGCCAATGTGTTGAATGATGGTACATCATCTTGTGGGAATTGTGTTGATCAAATAAATAAGAGTGATCCCTTTAGTATGACCTCTAGTAAATGTTCTACTCTCGGTTTTGCTCATAGGGATAATCATGTGCTTGAAACATCTTTGATACTTGATAATGACCTTTTAGAGAATGGATTTGCATGTTCTATATCCTCTTCATGGATAGATCCTTCTCTCTTTAAGTACAATATCTTGTTTGAAGATGATGAGTTCACTCCTAAAGAACCTAGTGGTGAGTATGACGTTGAAGGTATAGCTTGTCTTGAAAGCTATAGCCTATATGCCAACCCATTATGGTGTAAAAACATTCCTCCTAAAGATGGAAATCTCTTCTCGGGAGATGAGAGTACTCTTAAGGGAAGGGAATGTGAGGTCTTGGAAAGGAATGATCAATTGGGTGATGATAATTTTGATTTGCTTGAATTCTTAAGAAACCCAATAAATGATTTTTTCTTGAAAATTGATTGTGGTTGTGATCCTTTGTATGACACCCCACCCATGTTTGATGACTATAAGGATGAATTGCTTGCTTGTAAAGACTTAAGTAATAATTCCTTGGACTTTAGTGGTGGTATGTGTCTACTTGAGGGTACTTCCATAGAAAGGGAAGGTGTCCATTATTTGGAAATTACTTCTTCTACTATGTGTGACCTTATTGTTGAGAGTACTCATGGTGATGATGTTGAAACTGGTAGTGAGTACTCACATGAAGACACCTTAGTTGAACTTGACTTGAGTGATACCATTCTCCACTCTCTATTTGCTTTTGATGATATGTATGCTATTGTAGAGAGTATATCTTGTAGTTTGGGTGAAGCCTATGGGGAAAGGGAGTATTGTCTAGACCCGTGTCTATGGATACTCTTTCTATTTGACCCCGGTGCCAAATATAGAAATGGTGATGTTGGCGCACCCAACTTGTTGCTTGGTCTACATGACAAGCAAAGTGTCATTCTTGAAAACCCGAGAGCAAAAGTGTCATTGTTTCCTTGGGGTAATGTTTCTAAATGTGCATCCTTGCTTGACACAATTGTGTTTAAATTACAAGAATCTCAACTTGTGGATGCCAAGTTCTCTATTTGCTTGAAGGAAAGAATGTGGATGTGCTTAAATACTTTGTCTTCACCCTTGTATGCCTTTACACTTGATTCTTTCCTATACTACCTCTTTGCCTATGAGGACATCCATGCTAGTTTTGGATTTGTTTTATGTAGAGGTAGGAAATTTGTTGGTTTGTCCACTTGTATGAATGATAATGCTTTATGGATCTTGTGGACATTAGAACCAATTGAGGCTCCACCATTGGTGTGGTCTCTTGAAGAGATAAAGAAGCAATTGTGTCTTATGGCTCCTAAGATGAAGGTAGTTTTACCTTGTGGATTATTTGATGCCATTGGACCTTTGTAGTTTCCTTATCTCTTGGTTATTTAAATAGCCAATCCTTTGTGCATATTTTAATAAGTTTTTAATATTTAATTCAAAGGATCCTTGGTTATATTGCAAGTACAAGCAACCTTGGCATGTTGAGATGATTTATTATGCTAACCCTAACCCTCATGCCATGAGGAGTTTGTATTTGTTTGTCCTTTCTTTGGTTTTGCAAGGTTTGGATTCGAGGTCGAATCCTTTTCAAGAAGGGGAGGATGATACAAGACAAATGGCCATCATAACTTTTGATGCCATCATTCGTGGCCAACACGTGGAGAATCTGATTTTGGACACCTTGAAGGCCCGAGAGTATGCATGGGGAATTCATGAAGTCATTTTGGACACATAATAAAGCAAATTCGTGTGTGGAAGGTTGCTTCGAGGCTTGCCTTGATGACTACCCGAGGCTCCAAAGAATTGCAAGGGTTGAAGTGTGAAGAAGGAGTCCTTACACTCCATGACCGCCCCTTATTAAGGGTGTTTTGGTCTTTTTGTGCCTTTTCTTTACACTCCATAGGAGCCTCTTTTCATTAAGGGTAGTTTGGTCATGTGATGTAATAGTTATAAATAGGCTTCATTAGTCTTATTTTCTAGTTAGTTCATTATGGATATTTGAAAGACTTCTTCTTCTCTCTTTGAGAATGTAGTGTAGGGCTTGGAAAGGCCAAGTAGTGTAGGGCTTGGAAAAGCCATTATTGATCCTTGCTTAGAAACGGTGGTTGTAAGGCGGAGTTGATTCCCTTAGCGGTCACTATAAGAGTTTGGTGTTGTTATTGCGGGTCTTAGGGGTCTTATCGTTTGATACACGGTTTGGTTCCTATTTCTTGTAATCTCGTATGTCAAGCTATCTATCTTTTTGTAATCTTGTTAAGCTTGTGTTTATAATCTTGAAGTCTAGTGAAGCCGTGTGGGGCTCTTTCGATTCACTAACACTTGTTATTCAACTTGTTGTTCTTGTGATAGTTGTTCATCTTGTTGTTGTTGCTGAAATCTTGTGTTGCGGGTTTGATTTTGTATCATAGAGCAAGTAATGAAGGATGATGCGTTTTTGTTTTGTGGTTTGCACATTGATCAGGTTTTCTTTACCCAATGAAAGACGAAGAGAAAGAAAAATTAGAGCCAAGACTAATAAATATTTAAATTTTAAAGCTTTTTAACTTCTTAAAATTTAATAACAAGTTGATTTTTATGTTTTTTGTTATTATTTTAAGTAATTATGCAAAAAAAAATTAATATTAATTAGGATAGATTTTCTTGATTTACGCTCCAAAAAACCCGTCCAACGCCTGAGCGTACGTCCAAACCGATGGGGCTTATGCCTCACGATACTTTCATTCCCACAAATTGCTCTTGTATGTTTTTTACTACATCTTGCTCGAGGTTTGCCCTAGAAACACCTTTTAAAACACTAACTTCCATCATCAAGACTGGAAGTTACCAAAATATGTGATTAAGGCAATTAATTAGCTTACCATGTAATGATAACCAAACGACAACTTTGGTTAATAGAAACAACTCAGTATAAAAGGTGTAAACCTGTTAAAAAATTCATATCAAACAAATTAGAAATAATTGAATCGAGGTAAAAACTTGGCAATATATAATAAGAGTTATATATTTTCATATTTTTATCCTAAAAAAGAAAAAGAACTTTATTCAAAAAAAATTCTCACCAGAAAATATTGCATAAGGAGGTTATCGTTCTCATTCAATATGTGGAGGGGGTATTTTAATTGAGTTAGTAAAAAGTCAATTAATAATTATTATTTATTATAATTATTTTTATTAATTCGATTGCTCTAGGTTCGAGCCCAAGCCCGCCCTAACTCACCCTTGATCCACACTTCGGTGAATTTCCAAAACCACAAACAATGGGAGTACTTGAAGTGTGTCGTTTTTTCTTTACCAACAAGTAACACGCTTTCTCTACTATATAATACTAGCAAACAGCCTTGTTCTGTTTATGCGATATCCTCACTCTTGCTCCCTCTCTCTCTCTCTCTCTCTCGTTATTTGTTTTCTTTTCGATAAAATATGGGGAACAACAATTTTGATGATCAACAATTGATGACCTATCTCCTCAAATTTGTTTGTGGTATGCCTATTCAATGCCATCAATTTCGAATTGTTGACTTGTATGGTAACAACAAACCTTCTCAGTTATTCGACACTACTACGACCACTACTGTAAACTATGTCTTCACTCAGTTAAAGAAGAAAAAAACAGGGAATGGTAAGAATATCAACAGGGGAATTATTGGCGGCGGTGGTTCTTGGAAAGGACTCGACAGTAGTAAACCAGTTTACGACAGCAAAAAATTGGTCATTGGGTTAAAGAAAACTTTCCGTTTTGATGAAGGAATTCATGTCTGGAATATGAAAGAATATAGCTTTACCAATAAATCTCTAGCGGCGTTAGCACGTCGTCAAATTCGACACGAAGACTTCGTTCTATGTCGCATTACGAGGAGTTCTAATTCATGTCATCCTAGGGATAATTTTGTTACCTATAATCAAGAATTGGGACGATCCAACGCTGAGAATGAGTACTACATCAGCCAAGTTAGTAATGCAACTCAATTGCCGCTGATGATTTCCGCTGAAGAAGAATGTTCTGTTCCTATGGTTCATCAAGAAACTCCTTCTGTTAGTCCCAATGATGATATTGCTCGGTATCACAGAGAACTTGATGATTATGCTGCAACTGCACTGAAATTTAATACTAATCCCTTATTGGTTCCGAACGTTCCACAAGAGTTGGGACGATCCAATGCTGAGAAGGAATACTACATCAGCCAAGTTAGTAACGCAACCCAATTGCCGCTGATGATCTCCGCCGAAGAAAAATGCTCTGTTCCTAAGTTTCACAAAGAAACTCTGTCTCTTAGTCCGAATGATGATATTGCTCGTTACCACAAAGAACTTGATGCCTATGCAGCAACTGTACTGGAGTTCAATACTAATCCCTTATTGGTTCCATATGTTCCCCAAGACGAGGATCAATGTCCTCTTTTCTGTGAAGATTTTTATATCGGTCATACGGCTTTATGGAGTTGAGAGTTTGTCAGGGTTGATACAACATAGTCTTAGCGGAATTGTATATGTTTTAACTTTTATTTGTCAATGCATTTCAGTTTTCTTTTACAATCAGTCCTTTACTTTGTGACTTTTATGAAAAAATTTCTTAAAAAGGTTTTATACTTGACAAGAAAACTGCACTCATTGGATTAAAGAGAGCGTAAATTTATTTTAATGGTTAGCTGCAAATCAACATCGAGGCCCATTAGCGCAGTTGGTTAGACGTCGTGCAAATAGCGCGAAGGTCGCAGGTTCTCGAGACCTGCATGGGCCATCCTGTATTTTTATTATTTTCCCTTCAAGATTTTCTGATTATGCCCTTTTCAAGAGTAAATAAACTCTCAGACATTTGAAGTGTGTCCAGAAATCTGAAGTAAATGTGCCTAAGATCAAATTGGTCTATGCAAAAACTCTTATTCATGTGTAACTGTCATTTTGGTTTCTTTAAAATTTAATGAGCAATGTTGTCCACTGCTAGCTGTAGGAGAACTTAGTTGCAGATCAGTTTTCTTCACAACTTCGATTTTTTAGATTATTTTTCAGTTAGTTGTTGTGGGAAAATTTCAACTTTTTTGAACTTTTTTTCCAGTATAATTCAGGTCTAAACACAGTTTCACTTCAACAAATTTTTTCGACTTCAACTTCGAATACTTTTTGTTCAACTCAAATATTGTCCCTAAGCCTTACCGTAGTCACCCCTCCCCAAACTGCTATAGCTTTTTTTGCCTCTTAAAAAGTAGTCACACCAAGAGTCTTAACTGATCTGCTAACCCTGCAGATTTATAACAATAATGCAAGGAAAATTAGAGTTTGCAAATTTGATTACTTCTGGTCAATGTAAACTACAGTGAAAGCGGTGTGTAGATGAAGTCTTTTAAAACGATACTATGAGTGAGGTGAACTGTTGTTGCTGAAATTCAGTCCAGTGATTAATTTAATTCAATGTAACAAATAACCAAATCTTAGTCTTAACTAGTTGGTATCACATAAATACAAAATTGAAGACGAAGAATGGAAACTTAAACTCCTCACAGTTTACAGCAGGTGGGGTTTGGTGCTCTCACTTGTATATACACACATGCACGAAAATAATATGAAGAGGTCAGCGCCAATGCCTGTTATCTCGAGTGTTTTCTTGAGATGCCTAATGGTCATTGCTAAGAGCTGCTTGTCTCCACCACTCACAATGACACCAGTTTGCTGATCAGAGGCGCAGCCTAGTTGAGCTTTCCTTATGACAACACACTGCTTCACAAGTATTAATGGAAATAGCATAATGATTCCTAAGAGAAAAAACAAAGATAACTTTGGCATCTGTTAAATCCAAATGATATCTATTTCATCTGTTAAATTCCAAGAACTAGAACTTTGGCATGTATTAACTTCATATTTACATGTCAAGCAAAGACACTGCATGAAGTAACACATCGAGATTTTAAAAAAAAGGCTTTCCTGATAACACCAGCTGAAATCGACATAAAAGAATCTGGATTTGGAGTTAGGTTAGCTGATATCTAGATTCTACACCAATAAGTAACTCATCATTGCTAGCAGCACTTCTTTCACTTGTAGTCATTATAGACAACTCAATCATAGAACTCCAAAGGGTGAGGGTCATATGCACACAGAGAACCTCATAAATCCATCTCCTTTTTTTGGGATAATAATGGTGTTCGGGCAAGCTAGTCTGCCATCAATGATTAGGCAAATGGGAATAACTCACCTAACGTTTACTCTTTCTACTGGGTACCTCCCAATTGCACCAACACAAGTACCGGGTAACTCTACAACCAAAGATTAGGCAGATTAGTCCAAACCCTTGAGTGCCCTCGGAAATACATCTCTATCCCGTAAGAGCAATTGTACGTCACTCCATAAGAACAATTTAATGTGTACCTTTGACGATATTATCACCATTAAAAAATCTGAACTACTAACAACCACAATAATAAAACTGTGCACAAGGGTTAAAAAAGTTTGAGGACTCTTGGAAGAAAACGACTATGCATGATTGCAACCCACTAACATTGTGTTTTAACCTAATGATGAAAGCTACTACTCAAACGATATGCAAGACATGTCTGCCACTAGCGATTACCCATGTTCTACAAATAGTACATAAAAACCAGAGGGTAGAAAGTAGAGATTGAGAATTTGGGAGGCCAATTTAATTTACAACAGCATATCTACAACAGAAGAACTATATTTCTTATCATGACAAATAACATAAATGAAGTTGAAATATCTAAGAGTGGTTCTAATTGACGGCACCTGAAATGTAAGTCAAACAAGGTCAACACTAATCAGTAAATTCTTGGAACTCTTAGCCTTCTTATAAGCTGCAGCAGCCGTAGCAGCAGCTTTAGCCAGGGTAGTGGGCTTCAAGGCACTTTTGGGGTTCAGTGTCTTCCTGATCTTAAAAACAGCCCAGGCAGTCCCAAAAACATGCCCTGCAGCATCAAGCCCTTCACTGGTTGCCTTAGCTGCTCCTTCTCCATACCAACAAAAAACAAATTCACTTTTAATCCGTATCTGAACCATTAGAGATGCACGTCTTCATCTTAGTGTATTAGCACTTACTTGAGTCCTTCCCACATGCCCATATTATACCATGACGAGTAAGAGAACATGATAAAATAAATGAAAAGATGGAGGTCCATTACCCTATGAAAGTGTAGTTTTTGACTTTTCCTTCCTAGAAATATCAGAAAAATCATATGTAGCCAAGATAACTGATCATATATTTAATCATAGATGTCAGCAATGCTAAAATAAGAAAAAAGTGAGGAGAAGAGAGGTTTTCCATTGATTGCATCTCTTATTCTACCCATTTGGACAATCTATTTTTCTTTGGCAATTTTTCAGGTATGTAAAACTCTAAGACAACTAAACTTCACCTGTGAGAAACAAATTCAGTTGTCACAGTGCCTGATGTTGACATCACATTCATTCCAGCTACTCCCATGGCATCACATATTCTGCCTATTAAGAAAAATATCTGCATTAGGCTTCTTCCAAATTAAGATAAGTCATTAACTTGTAAGCAAAAAACAAATAAATTGCATCCACTTCTGCCAAAGACAAATTGCATTGCTGTGAGAACCAGCTCATATACTTATGTTGAAACCACCAAATATCATCTTAAGATGCATAAAGGTAATGTTCTTGTCACTCTTATGCCACTTGGCATCCTGTATGAGAGGGGTTGGGCGAGGAAGCAGGAGCCACCCAAACATAAAACAGTTACCCAAAGTAGTCTGTTTGACAGCCCGAGTAAGGCTGACTCTATCCTTTTTTCATGCAGTGATAAACTCATTCTTGCCATATATAAAGAACTTATATTCCCCCTTTTATCAATGAATTGTACTGCACTCTCCTCCATTCAAGCATTGCATACTACACCATATTGCACAGCGGAAAGTTTTGCTAAATTCCTGTAGCATGCAGCAGTAATACTTTGTCTGATCTAGGAAAATTAATGTAGTATGTTTCATGTTTGAATTGAACATTAGATGAGAAAGGAAAGAAGCTATATAGAGGGGAACGATAGAAGAATGGGATTGATAAAGATTTTAAAGTTCTTCGTGGACGTTAGAAAAATTAACAAAAGGAGAGATGTGAGACAGGGCCGTCATAACCTCTAGGCCACTAAAACAACCGCTTGGGCCTCAAAAAAATTGGAGCCCCATTTTAAACAAAAAATATACTTATACATGTTTATTAAAAAAATTATATTTACTTATAAACTTAAAATAAGGAAGTAAAATATTTAACGTGGGTACCGTTGGTTTTTAGGATAATGAAACATCATTTGGGAAATAATTTTCTACGTGTCGAAACTAAAGTTCCCTAATTACAGTATCTCCTAATAACTTGAGCTACATTATTGTCAGTTGTCACCTTATATTCATCTATTCTATAAATTCTACTCTCTCTTTAATTATGAATATTGAACACTCTCTTACTTTGTCAGTTGTCACCTTATATTCATCTATTCTATAAATTTTATTCTCTCTTTAATTATCAATATTGAACACTCTCTTACTTTGCAAACCTTACTGACAACTTAGTTAATGTTCTTGCTTACAATGACAAAAGAACAAAAATTACTTTTTTGTGTCTTCTTCAAAATCTCAAGAATTACAAGCAATTGAAGGAGGAAAACACTATTTCGATATCGTTATATGAATATCAACTTATCAAATTCTTGAGCCAAAACTTTATTTTATGGTTTTTCTTGAAAATTTGTTACTATTGATATTCTTAGTTCATAAGTACATAATTTTGTTACATATTTTTGTTTTAGTTATTATTATAATTTATTCAATTTAAATATGTCGACTAGAAAATATAATTTTGATTTTCCAAAAAGAGAGAAAGAGAAAACTTGAAGAAACTGAAAGAATTAGCAATATTATCAATTGAAAAAGAACTATTAAACCAAATTGATTATAAAAAAAAATAATTAATGACAAATCAAAAAAAGCTAGAAAAATGAATTTTAAATGAAATATATATGATGATCTTTTCTTTTTTTCTTTTTTGAAAAATATATATATTTAGAGTCTCTCTCTAGAATTTTGCTTTTGACCCCTAATCTTGTTGAGACGGCCCTGGGGAGAAGGACAAGGTACTGAAATAAAGATTGAATCTTGCATAATCAACCTCAATAGAGAATGTCTAAAATATTATTTCTTGAATGCGTATAATTAAAGTAAATGACATATTGACGAATGAAAACACAAAAAAAATATTCTCAAATTAGATAAAAATGTCTAATTAGAACACTTTAGAATTTGAAGTGTTCAACTGAAATATAATTTCGTTCGAATGTCTAAATAAAAATATTGAGACATTTATATATTACGATTTGCCTCCACCCAATTCTAAGGGTGTATATGTAATTTAACTCGCTTCACCAAACTTGTTGTAATTAGATATGTCAAGAGTGTGTGAGCAAAATTACCACATCGCTCGCTTTCCCCCAAAGAAACGGTCTTGCAGCAAAATCGTTTCCTCCCCCTTTTGTCGATTTAGGGTTTTCTTCATATCCAGCGAAAATGGTGAGCTCTCTCTCTCTCTCTCTCTCTCTCTCTATCTATCTATCTATCTTTCTATCTCTCTATCTCTCTTCTTACCTGCAAATGCATCCACCGATTTTATTGAGTCGCCCCTGATTGCGTTTAGTCCCTTTTCCTCTGATTATTGCCAATTGATCTTATTTTCGATTCTATGCAGGCCGATTCTCCTCGCAAAAGGTTCGTCTTTCTTTCGCCAATTCATCATTTGATTTCTTATATTTCTTTAAAATTGGTACTTGCACTTATTTGTTGTACCTTAGGGTTTTTGACAAGTCCTTAATGATTTAATATTTTATGTAAACTTGTTTATGATTCTTGTGGGAGGTGAATCTCGTTAGCTATGTGCTATAGAGGAGGAATATATGGAGCTGGAACCATTTCAATAAGCTTTTCCATGATTATGGTTTCTATTTTTGGATAACTGTGTAATCCCCAAGAGCTATTAAATGCACGGTGCTAAACTTATGTATAATACTCTATTTTTCTCCCCTTAATTATCAGACTTTTGTCTGCGGCAAGTTCAAACCATGACTTGTGCTTAACCCACACATCATGTGGAGTCCGAAAGGGCGCGTTTTTGAAGCAAATAACCAAAAGGGCACCTTCTTTCTAGGACAGACCAAAAGAGCTATGTCGCTTAACAATACGTGAAATGTTAAAAGTTTTGCCTGTCACCCTTCAGTTTGTGGGCCCATATTAGTAAAAAATAATTTTTGTTTTGGATTTCGCATATCAAATGCAATTTCTTTCTCTTGTAATTCGCTTTATGAAATTTGAAAATTTTTCATCTTTTCATTTTTTTTACCGCTCTCCTGACGTTATGTGAAATGCCCCTTTTTTTTGTAAATGCCTCATTGGTGCAGATTTTGGGCGAAATGCCCCCATACTTTATCTCTCCTTCCCCGGCTAATAATATGGCATTTCGTAAATTGCTAGACAAACTGGGAAAAAAAAAATGAAAACTTTTCACATTTCAGAGTGCAAATTACAAAAGAAAAAAATATTTTAGTTAGCATACTAATATGAGAAATCAAATTATCATTTTAAATAAATCGGGGTCCACAAACTTAAGGGTGTCCAGCAAAACTTTAACATTTTGCATACTATTAAGTGAAATGGCCCTTTTGGCCCAAAAAGAGGTGTCTTTTTGGTTTATTTTCTTCAAAACGAGCCCTTTTGGCTCCGGACTCCATCACGTGCCACACTCTGAAGACTTACCAACTAGAACAAAGCCCCCCATGCAACTTGATTAACATAATTCTTGTTGTATATATTACCACTTAAATGTATTTTTCAGTTATCTTTTTTTTCTTCAATAAAGTGAAAATTCTTAAAGTCATAGACCTTGGCAATTTTCTGAATTTCACACCTTTGAATAGATTGATTAAAGCTTCAAAAATGTTAACCAAGTAAGCACGTCATTCATCCACGTAAAGAATTGTTTTGCAAGTAGCCCATGAAAAGATAAACTTGCAAATTAAGTTCATGCCCAAAATGGTTTTTCATATATAGAGAGTACCAAAAATTTTAGCATGCTTTGAGTTCCAAAAATGGTTAATATTATGATTTTTAGTCCCATAAATTGATTTGGACACGTAATAGTGTAAGAGGTTGGGTTAACTCAAGCATGCAACATTAGTCTCTATTATTTTAAGGACAACATAACTCAGGGACCAACCATTTAGAATCACTATATCGGTGGTTTGTTTGATTCTTTTACCATGATAAGAAAATGGACTTTGGACCTAACTTAATTGCAAAAGTTAGCTCATTAAGTGAGGATTGTCCAGGCCATATAAAAAAGACAATTTCTTTCATTCAACAAATGTCGGCCACTCTTAAGTGTCAACATGATAGAATAGCTATCCTACTCCCTTTGGAAAGTTCATATTTGTAATTGTCCACTCCCTTGGTTTATACTTTGATATTCCACTGTTAGTGTTAACTTTAAACAATGTAATTTTTTTTTTTTCTTGACTCATATTTTAGAAACTTAAAGTGAACAGTAAAAAATTGTTAGAAGCTTACACAAATTCTGTATTTGCCACATTTATAAGTATGGGGTCAAATCTCAAGAAACTCTTGTGTTATTTCATGGTGGTAACTGGTTTCGCTGGATAGTGGAAGCATAAAGGAGATACACTTCTAGCTATATTTTTGAGGTTTCTCCACTCTGTAGGCTTAACTGCTGGAGCATGATATTTTTAATGATTTACATTTATCCAATTATACTGCTGTTTGTTGGAGTGTCATTTTCCTCACCTAAGTATAATTCTAAGTCCTGGGTAGTAAAGAAAAGTGGGATGCTATATTTCCAGGATTGGGATTCGTAAATATGTTAATAGATTCTTGATCTATATCTTCCATTTTTGGGTGTTTTCATTCTTGAGCACTCTCTAAATGTATTCCAAGCATTGAATTAATATATAAAACCATGGATTTTAATGTATTAACTCTTTTCCTGCTTTATGGTTTGTATGAAATTTTACCTGCAAAAAGATGACTCCATTATTTGCAGGGTCCCTTAGCTATATGCTGTTTTACGTCAATATATTGTGTCCCATTTGTATATTGTGTCCCATTTGTCTTGTTTATTATTGAAATTGTTTGATCTTATATTTGCTGGATGTCCAGGTATTCACGCTCTCCTTCTCCTTGGGAAGAAAAGTCAAGATCTAGATCTAGATCAAGGTCTAGATCGCCACCTGGGTCATATTCAAGGCCCAAGGGAAGATCCAGGTCCAGATCAAGGTCAAGAAGTCGTGGAAGGTTTGTTGGAACTTCAGCTTTACTCTACCTTATTTTTTTATTTTATTTTTAACAGCGGTGTGCTGGTGTCCAAGCACTTAACTATTCCAGTAAGTACTTTCTAGTGGTAACTCTGCCCACTAGGCCTAGAGGAAGAAATCACCTAGTGTTTTTGTCTCTGTTGTAATTTTACCAGCATCCACTTCATTGATCATTAGGACACATCCTGGGGTACAACTTTGCCTTAGTATTTGTTATTGTAGTGATACATGTATATTCCCCGGAATATACCTGGGTTGTGTGTTGATGGCTTTTTTTGATGCTGCTTATCTCATCCTATATGACTTATTTCAGGGAAGAAGTTTCTAATCCCGGAAACACACTTTATGTGACTGGTTTGTCTACAAGGGTCACGGAAAGGGACCTGGAGGATCATTTCTCAAAGGAGGGAAAGGTTGGTTATTTTTAATTTATGTATTAGTAGATTATTTTTTCATTCCTTCTCCAGTTCCCGCTCCTGCAGTTCTTCCTAGCTCACAGCAAGGTTTTTACCCTCCAAAATCATGTGTATCGTCTCCAGGCTTATCCATAGTAGAGTCTGGTCAACGTGTAAACCACAGATTGATCTGGTGGCATCTTGACCAGAATAGCTTCCCATTACCCTGTATTGATTTCCTTAATTTCTTCTGAATTTTCTTTAAATTTTGTTGACTAGGTGAAATCAGTTTTTCTTGTCATGGAGCCACGTTCTCGGATTTCTCGTGGTTTTGCTTTTATAACGATGGATAGTCTGGAGGATGCTAATCGTTGCATCAAACACCTTAATCAGTCGGTTCTTGAAGGCCGTTACATTACAGTGGAAAAGGTTAGCTTGTACACTGAGTGGTGAAACCCATTTGTTTCCTATTTGATTGCACATCTCTTTTCTTAACTTGGAGGTTTTCTGGCTACATTCAGAAAGACATTGTGTCAGCTTTGTTGGCAGCAATCAAAGATGATCAGTTCTTCCCTTGCAACATTATATTCACTCAGCTTGATCAATTGCCCGCTAAAACAGCTTTTCACATGCATCTGATCAACTAAACATAGCAACTATATTGCCCAACAACTATACTACTTCAGCAAATTCTTTCAACTCTCAACTAATCAACGGTCATTATCAACAATCTAATCAGGCTTTTATGGTATTGGATACCTGGCATTGTTTTCTATCTTCCATCCTTCTTCCCGTGATAAACCATGTAAAAATAACTAAGCTGCTCTGGTTACACAAATTGGATGGTATTTTCATGTGCTTGTGTCACTCATTCCCAAAGTATGGAAGGGAAAGTAAATGAATCTGATTTCTTTGCCCATATAAGAGAATGTTGTCCATTCTTTATTACAACAGGGATTACATTGTTTGATCTAGATATCCCATTTCTTTTGGATATAAAATGTACATTTTGTTCAGATCTGCCATGTTGGTTTTTCAGTCTCGAAGGAAACGCGGAAGGACTCCTACGCCTGGTCACTATCTCGGGCTTAATAAAGCAAGGGGTGACGGTGAGTGTTTCTAATATTATACAAGTTTGTATGGCATATTCAGCATAATTGTTGAAGTTCTTAACTACTGGTTGTTTTCTTCAAAGGTTATCGTGGAGATCGTGGTAGGTATAGAGGTCGTGAGGACTATGGGTACCGAAGATCTCCAAGGCATTCACCATATAGAGGTGGACGAGATTATTCTCCTAGGCGCTCGCCTTATGGGGGAAGGTCAAGAAGGGAGCGTTCATATTCTCCATATGAAAGGAGCTATCCTCGTGGTTCCAGATAGGACTTCGTCGAGGCGTCCTTTTCCCCAGTTGCTATGGAAAAATTGCTAACAAGGATCTTTATAGTGTGGTGTGTCTAGGCTAGGAAGGTTTATGATATTAATGAATGAATGATTGGTGTGTATGTCTATTGTGCTTATCTCTAGATGACTTCCTAATTGTACCTTTGTTTGCAACAAGGTTCAAGTAGTGAACAAAATGAAATTACAAACCATGGGAAATATAATTCTACTGCTGATGTGATGGAACTCAGATTGAAAATTTCTGATTCTTGTTTCTTATTTTGCTTTGTTTCGAAAGGAGTCAGAATGTTAGAAGAACAAATTATTTTGCAGATCGCTTAGTTGCAATGACCATAATTATGCATTTTTCACGAGCGAGGTTCTTGAAGAAGTACGACACAACTTGTAGAATTCAGAGGACATTGGCTAGGCCTCTCAATTTTTTTCTCACATCTCCGTAGTCTCCAAATTTGTTCTGCCAAACCTTTGATTGAATGTATGCATTGTCTTGTATTTAAAACTTTAACCTCTCACATAATTTTCAACTTGTCTTGGCCCTGAGTAGGGATATTCGTTGGTCGGTTCGTTTTTGTGAATTATCAATTCGGTCTATCGGTTTTTGATTTGTAAATACCCTAAATCGATAATCAAATCAATAAAATATTTGTTAATGATTTTCGGTTTTTGGTTTTTAACAGCTCTTTTTTTGATTTAACTATTAAGAAAATGTTCATTTAGTTATTTATTTGTTTTATCTTATTTTTATTTATTCATATATATGCTACTTTTATGTATAATAGTCTACACAAATTATAAACAGAAGCAAATTCAAGTATGTTACTGGTAAAATAATTTATTTTCTTTCTTGTTAAGTAGATGTGGCACTGCTGTATTAATCTCTCTCAAACAAAACTCAGTTTGCTGTTAAAACTGTTCATGTTGATGGGTAGTGACGCCAAGTCAACAACTATAAAATACAAAAGGAAATACAGTCCGTATTTAAAAATTAAAAAGGAAAAAGGACACTGTCCCAAGTTTTACCTATTCGACAGAAAATGACCAGTCGACCATTTTATTTTCAAATTATAGCACCGCCCCAAAGCCCATAAATAAAGCCTAAATTGGCTATTTTGCTTTCTTCCCTTCTTCATTATATTATTATACTTTTTATTTTTTATTTTATCTAACCCCACAACATTTCTTCTTTCTCTAATCCTTGAGAGCTAAGAACCCTACAAAATTTCTATCTTTTTCCCTCTAATTTTTAATTATTTTCATCTAGGTTGTCTAAATTTCTATATGTAAAGTTCTGTTATTTTTCTTTTTTCTTTTTGTAATTGGTTTTTCATATTCTTGTGCTTCTGGAATGTATAAATCTATTGGGGCTTTGAATACAGTGTAGTACTTATTAGACATTGTAATTGAAGAGATACTGAGGAGGTGATTAGATAGGACATGTTGCATTTTAGCTCACTGAGAACATGACCTTAAATAGAAGGGTTTGGAGGTCACGGATTAAAGTAGAAGGTTAGTTGGTAGTTGAATGTCGTACCTACTCTTACCAATAGTATTAGCACTATTTTTGTAGTTGCTTGTTCGGCTATTTCTGTTATCTTCGGTGTTTCTTGTGCTTCGGCTATCACACTAGTTCATTTTTGTTATTATTTTTTCCTTCTATTCTGCTTTTTCACTTGTTGGATTTGCTGGAAATTGATGTTTGAGTTGCCAGGGTTTGAGAAAAAGAAAAGAAAGAGCTCCATTTTCCCCTTTTTTGCATTTTTTACGTATTGGGTTTGCTGGAAACTGACGTTTTAGTTGTTGGAGTTTGAGAAAATAGCTCTCTTTTCACCTTTTTTGATACTTTTCAAGTATTGGGTTTGCCGGAAAATTGATATTTTAGCTGTCGGAGTTTGAGAAAAAAAATCAATTTTCCCTTCTTTTTTGCATTTTTCACTTGTTTGGTTTGCTGGAAATTGATTTTGTATATGTATAAGATATGTATAGAAACTATATAATTATTGTATAGAATATGTATTTAAATAATTATTGCAGCTAAATGTTGTATAGGATATGTATAGAAATTGTATAATTATTGTATAAAATATGTATATGTATAAGATTTGTATAGAAACTGTATAATTATTGTATAGAATATGTATCTAATTAATTATTGCAGCTAAAGGTTGTACAAAATGTGTATAGAAACTGTATAATTATTATATAGAATATTTATTTTGTTTATGATATGTATAGAAATTGTATCATTATTATATAGAAAATGTATCTACTGTATCATTGATGTATAAAATATGTATATGTATTATTATTGTGTAAATTATGTTATTTTTATATAATAAATAAACACACTTTCTTTTTTTAATCCGATTGATAAAAAAAGAGTAATAATTACAATATTACAAATTTGTATTTGATTGTTTAAAAAAAAATACAAAATTTTATTTGATTGTTTTATTGGTAGAATTTTAAAAAAAAAACAAAAAAACAAGGAGATCAATTTTTTCTAAAAAATAAGCACAACCAGAAAAGGGGGGAGGGGGGGGGGGGCGCGGGGGGGGCGGGGAGAAAACAAAACTGTTAGTGAGAAAACAGCAACAAAAAAAGAAAAGCAAACAAAATAGAAGGGGAAGTGGGCAAGTGGCCAGCAAAAGTGACGTGGCTAAAATATGGAAGTACTAATTCTTAGGCCATTCTGTTGGGATTAATTCCCATCGAATGACCTTTGATATCCTTTTCCCAATTTAAAACCATTATTATATATTTAAAGAAATAAAGATAATTTTCGTATAAATCGATTTAACCGTTAATTAAATGTTAAAATGAAAAATCAAACAGATAATCCAATAAAACAATAAGAAAATCATTAATTCAACCAATAATATTTACTAGTACTATGTAAAGTTGTCAAAATGAGTTTAGCCCGTGAGGGTGGCCCGACCCAACCCTTTAAGTAAATAGGATTGGGCTAAGTTTTTTTAGCCCATTTAGGAACGAGACTTATAAGCCTAGCCTCACTTGGCCCGTCGGCCTCAGAAGCCAGCCCATGGACCGAAACTTTAAAAATAATTATTAAATATTTTTAAGTTTGTCTTTTATTTATTGGAAATTAGAATTTTATTAATAAAAAATGAAAAACCCAAGTACCCAAGCCCAACCCAACCTTTAAAACATTTTCTCCTCTTAAGTACACAACATTTTTCAAATAGAGATTTAGGGTGTTTAAAACATTTTTTCTTCTCATAGTTGCGTAGCTTTTGCTTAACAATATAAATCTCTCCAAATCGATTAGTAAAATGCCTATAACATGCTAAAAACTAGTAGGTGATATATTAAAGTGAAGGCATAATAATTGGTGATTGTCTAGTTCTTATATTATTTTCTTTTATCATGTTTCGGGTTACTTTTAGGGATAATTACATAAATGAATTCTTTTAGATTAATTATTATCATGTATAGTACAACTTTTAATTTATTACCAATTATAGTTGAGTATTAGCTTTAATAACAGATCTCCACTTCTTCTTCACTTCTCTCCCTTCTCCAGTCAACAATGTCTTCTCCGGCAAGGAGCTTCAAGCCCCAGAGCAAAGAAACAACCACCGTCAGTCCCTTTTTCCCTTTTTATACAATCATCGCCGGAACTCCGACTGCGGCAACCACCACATCCACGTCGAAATTATAATGGAGTAACTAGATCTAGCCGGAATTGTCCAAATCTGACCAAAATTATTGAATTTTGACGAAGTTATTTGGTGATGGAGGAGAAACGAAGTAGGTAGTGAAGCTGTTGGTTGCTCCAGCTACGTGAGTCCGCCGGAGAAGACGGGGGCTGCTTGATTGGAGGTTGCCGGAGTTGGCAATGTTGTTGTTTGTTTGCTGGATAAATGAGGTGACGATTTGTTGTTTTTGTTGATTGTGCTCGGGTGTGGAGCTATTCATTGTCGCCGGAGCAACAAAGGAGACACCGGAGAAATCTCCGTTTCAACTAGATCTGGTAGCAGCGGCAAAGGAGGCCAGTTTCAAAGATTGTATTATAGGTATATTAAAACTGTATTAAATATAAACATTGTTGTAATACAATTTGAATTCAATATTATACATTTTTATGAATTCATAATGTTTGAACTTCACGTATAATACTTATAATACATTTGTATTATAAATATTTTAGTTATATATTCACCATGCATATTGAAATACGTCTTTAATTCGTATAATATATTGAATTCAAAATGTATTAAATTTGTTGTTATGATGTTAAAAACGTATTATAATTAAATTTGAAATATTTAAATGCTATTCAAGTTAGTTTATGTGTTACTATATTAAAGTTGTTTTTAAAAATGTATTATATATGTATTTTGTTATTTTTGATAAAAAAAATTATGCTTTCAACTCATGTACTATAATTGATAAATAAGATTATATATTTATACTATTTATATAAATATTCTATTTTATTTTTTAAAGGGTCAATCTGTCCCAATTCGTGGCCCACTTGGAATTGAAGTGAACTGCTATTTTATAAGCCATTTAGTTAAAAAGGCGGGTTGGGTTGGGTTGGACAATCCATTTTGATAGATCTAGTACTGTAGCACAGAAGCATTATTTATTTGTACACTCCGAAGTGTGAGCTAGTTAAAAAAAGAGAGGCATCCAGCTTCTTCGTCTTGGTTTACTCGTCTCTGTCTCCCTCACCCCTGCTGCGGACCATGTCACCAACACCTATCCTAAATCCTCGCATCCCAAACTTGTTCACTCCATTTCCTTTATCCTCTTCCTCACTATACAAACTTCATTTCCCTACTAACACTTTCCGCTTCCAATATCCTCTTTATTCTCTCAACTTCTCCCTTCAAAATCAACCCCAGTTCCCTCTCCAAGACGAAGAAGAAGAACACGTTATCGGAGACTGCATAGTATTCGAAGAAGGGATTTTCGACGACCCTTTTGTACAAAAAACCCACAACAGCCAAAACAACAAGATAAAGAAATCAACAGAAATCCAGGCGGAGAATTTAATTCCTCAAGAATGGGTTGAAGTTCAGAGGGAAATTAACATTACTAAGAAGGAAAGGCGTAAGCTTTCGCAACAATTGGAGTTTGGGCAACGTGCAGAGAGAAGGAGGTTAGATTTAATGCCAATTGGTAACAACAACAGTAGTAATGGGAAGAGAGGCAGTAGCATTGAGGAGTATTTGAAAGCTAGGGAAGAAAAGTTGAAGCAACTGAAACCGCTTGTGCTCGAAAACCCGGATTTTGAAAAGGGTAAAAGGGATAAGAATGATGCTGAATGGAGTGAAAGTGAAGAGGAGAGGTCGGTTTTGAGGGTTTCGAGTGAAAGGGTATTGCCAAAAGATCCTAGAAGAGCGGTTTATGGTGGTGGATTGGAAGATATTAAGGAGTTTTTCAATGGTGGGATTTATGAGGCCAATGTTGGTAAAAGTCCACAAGGTATGGTTTTCTTTTATGTTTGGGTGTGTTGAATTTGCGCAAGTGATTGCAGGAATATGTTATGCGTAGTTTTAGTACTCTAGTATATTTACGTTGTTGTGGGATTACACTCGGTATGTTGTCGTTGTTCTTGTTGTTGTTGTTGAATTATATTTACATTGTTTTGGGATTACATTCGGTATATTGTCGTTCTTCTTCTTATTGAAGTATATTTAGGTTGTTAAATAAAACAGTGTTTGATTCTCCAAATAGTATTTCTATAAAATGGGATATAAGAGTACCAAATTCAGGGCCCCTTCTGTTGAACAGAAGAGTCGACTGTGTTGTTGAAAAAACAGTTGGACTCTCCAAATAATAGTATCACGTAAAACAGGACGGAGAAGTATTAAACTCAGGCTATTCCACTGAGCTGAGAGAGGGCTGAGTTAAGATAGTTTACCTGTCAGCTCTTTAAGTTGGAAACAGCCTCTGGCAGAAATGCAAGGTAAGGCTGCGTACAATACACCCTTGTGGTGGGGCCCTTCCCCGGACCCTGCGCATAGCGGGAGCTTTAGTGCACCGGGCTGCCCTTTTTACTTGTCAGCTCTTTAAGGCAGTTAACCTTTTGGACGAAATGTATATCTCTATATTGTATGCATTACTTATTTCGAGACCTTGTGGAAAATGACTTGTGCACAAAATGTTATTGTATATACTTATATTAGATTGAGGTTATGTTAGTAATAAACAAATTCCAGCATTACAGACTAGTCTAACAAAGCATCTGATAACTAATCTAAGTTAATTGAGTTTTGACTTTTGTAAATATTGAGTTTGTTGTTGGGTTAAACACTGTTAATTGAGTCGGATTGGTTCTTTCCAACTTGGCTTCGTTGACTTGGACTTTTAGAGTATGTCAGCAGTGTGAAGAGAAATGTAGATGCTGAATATTCGTGAAGGTCTTAACTCTTGATTCATGTGTTTTATCATAGCATATAGGTTATAAGGTTAAACCTCATTTCCTTTCTTCTGGTTTGTTATTACAACATGTTTATATTGTTTGCCAGTGGTGATATAAGCATCAATTGCCATTTTAGTTGTGAGTTTGTAGCAGTTAACACTAGAAGCATTTAGCCTGCAAGTATGTCTAAGTATATTGATGTTTCTAAAAGATAAAATTATATGGATGAATTGATCCAGAAGTACTAAAGTAGATGTCTATCGCTCCAGAATTGATCCAGAAGCTGTTATCTCATACTTGTAACGTTTTTTTCCCGATCCCATTACTTGAATGGAATTTAGCAAATGTCAGAAAAAAAACAAGATTTTGGACAAGATGCAAATCTGCTTAATTAAGGCCCTTATTATATCATAATCTCCTGATTTCTCAATGTTGCAAGCCTGGAGAAGTTCTGAAGCAAGCCTGGAGAAGTTCAGAGGGACTCTATTGTTGAAGAAATTCCTCTATCCACATTGTTTTATGGGTGTCCACTATTTGTCGTGCTAATTGCATTTGCTTAGTGCATACAATGTCTTTTTCCTGTCATTAAATTGGACAAATTCAGTAGCGGTGTACACCTTTTATTTCAAACTTGACCTTTTGGTCATATAATTGATATGTTTTTTGTTCCTCCAAATTCTTTTCTTTTTTGATAAAGTAAATGCTTATTTATTCTCTCCTTAGGGAATCATTCAGAATTCTTCAACGTCTTTGGTATACTAATCTGTGTAGGTCCTCGTAAGCTGTTTACTAAAGAGGAAAAGGTCCTGTTAAACAAGCGGTTTCCTGATTTGGTGTCTGCTACCTCTGTAAGTCTCTGCCTTCTTTGTCAGCTTTTATATTAGTGTTAGTAAAATGTATTTATATGTTTTCTCTTACATTGGATAGTCTCACTTATGCATTGTGTTGAAGCTGATCATTTTCGTTCCTGTACAAGCTTGTTTCAATCTTGAATGCACTTTGTCCAAGTAATCCACTCAATATAGAAGGTTTACATTGATTCCTGAATTCCACCAAAATCTTGCAGGCAAAATGGCAGCCTCTGCACACTCTAGCTGCCTCAGGAGAGTTTTACCTTCTCACCTCTTTGTTGAAGCACATTGTTGATATTAATGTTCCAGACAAGGTACAAAATGAATGTCAAATACCAGTAGAATGGTCCTTTCTGCTCCGTCATTTTTTTGTTTTTATTGATGTATCTTGAAAGTTCTTATACCGAATAATATATACCTATGAAAGTAGTATCTTCTTTTTCTAGCTTCTGCTGAGTTGTGATTTTTTCTTCGTTTTTTTTTTTTTACAGGATGGCTTGACAGCTATTCACAAAGCAATTCTTGGCAAGAAGCAGGCTATATTTAACTTTCTTTTAAGAGAATCTGCCAATCCACATATACGTGATAAAGTGAGCACAAGCTTCTACCAATGCTTGACAGTTTACATTCTTGTTGGTTCTTTTTCATCAACATCCATGCAACTGATATCCTTGTGTCAATTCAGATCGAGTGTCCTTTTGTTTTCTTCTCTCCCCTTGTCCGAGACTGTCTCATATTAAATGACATATCGACTGTTCTTTTGTTCTCTTCTCCCAGCATTGTTCGATCTGTCCATATTGAACCACATTTCAGTCTTCTCTTGGTTGTCAATCATAAGAATTAGCTATATGATTTCTGTTCTTTATGAGCTTTGGGATAATCAATGTTGTGATTTGTTATTAGTTTAATAATATTCTTGACTTATTACAGGATGGAGCCACCTTGATGCACTATGCTGTTCGAACAGCATCAACGCATATGATAAAAATCCTTCTCTTGTATAATGTTGATATAAACCTCCAAGATCATGTACGGCTAATTAATTCTTTAATGTCATCTTGAAATTCATTTTTTGGCATACTCCTATGTGAATATAGGTTTATGAACATGGAATGACCTTATCTTTCAGGATGGATGGGTGCCTTTGCATCTAGCTGTTCAGTCCCGTAGAACTGATATAGTGAGGCTTTTGTTAATTAAGGGAGCTGACAAGACTCTAAAGAACAGGGTAAATTCTATTCCTGCTTAATCAGTTTGAGCTCTTGTTTTAATGCTTTTGCTTCTTAAGATCTTATAGCTTTGGTGCCAATCTAGAATGTATACGTCCTATTTGATGTTTTAGAATGTTGCCAAATCGAGATGATACTATCTTCTAGTATGGTTTTGTATCCAGTTTCTTGCTTTCCTTTTTAAGACATGGTTATGTTGCAGGATGGTCTAACCCCACTTGACATTTGTCTCCATTCTGGTCAAGACATAAGAACCTATGAGCTTATCAAATTGTTGAAACTACTTCCCAAGGTTCGTTAGTTGGTCTGACCTAAAAATGCAGCTACTAAATATGAAATTGGCAGATGGGTAGCAGATTGGAAGTGCCAACTTTGCCTTTGGCTCTTTTGTGTTGTACGTGAGAGTTATTTGTACAACACAAACTTGGCCCTTGAGTTGACCCGAGAAGCGGTTTCAGATTTATGCTTAAACATCAGTAGGGGAGGAAATTTCTCTTTTTAATTCTCACATTGTACAACACTACATAATATGCACCATAGTTATTGTAAATAGAACTGTATATTGTTACTTAGACATTGGATTACAGAACATTTTTGGATTCAAACTCTTGTGACAAGAAAATTATTTGTGAGATCAAAAAGAATAGCCTAGGTTTTTCTTTTGAGGACATGAGATTTTTTAGGGGGAGGGGAGGTCTCACTTCTTTTTAGCCCAATCTCAGTTGCCTATCCGTAAGAACTGGACATAATAATTAGAGATCAAATGAAATCATGTATTTAGCTAACACTAAAAACAATAGGATTATCCAACAGGGCCTCATGCACAGGATATCAAAAGTGCTAATATAGGTGACACACATAGGTTCAACCAGCTTCTAGCCTTCTGGTGTGAATCTCTTTCTCTCTCTCTCTTTTTGTTGACCGAGAAGTGCCCAGGTCAGTGATACACGGTTTGAGACTTGGTGAACATTGGGTCGGCCCCTCTATTCTTTTTCACTTAAATATCAGGCTTCTGTCTATGACAAAGTCCGAAATCATGATGTACATCTCACCACAATTCACGACGACACTCTTACCACTAATCCAAAACCCCGGGTGCATGTACTCTATTATGGGAGGGATCTGTGGAAACATCAAAATTCAAGAGAAACAAGTAGTAGATCGTCCTACTTTGATGTTTAAGTGTCCTGCAAAGATATGCTCATATTTGATCAATTGCATTGATTACATTACGGGCAATAAGCATTTAACAAGCAAGATGAACATAAATAAGACGCTGCAGAGAAGTTGTGCGAAATTTCCAGATCATTTGTTGGATCAAGAACTTGACAATGACCTTCTGATGGAGGAGTTTTTGACCATAATCTATGATTCTAATGGTACAAAGCAAAATATTGCTCGAATGTGATATTTAAGATGTTGGCATGATATTTATTTAATCTTTTCAATAATTGTGGTGTTCAAATCAACATGAACACACTTCTGACTATTTATTGGGTACCTACAATTTCTCATTGGGTAACTTTGCCCTCTAAAGCTTAGACAAATGTGGACGGCCTACCTTCTTTGCCTTTGCTGAGTGAGATTCAAACACTGGTCTTCTATGATGTCCACTCCAATTTCATCCGCCTACACTCTTTGAGTGCATGTTGGCATGACTTCCAAGCAACTTAATTAGCTAGTATTCAACACCAATTCGGTAGATTCAAAAGACGGATTTAGGATTTAATTTTTATAGATTTAATATTTACATTTGTAATCATGGAATACATTATATTTTTAACGGAAAAGGGTCAAAATTATCCTCAAACTATCTAAAATAGAGCAAATATACCCTCCGTTTGTTTTTGGTCTTAAAACTACCCCTCATCCAATTATTGGCTGACAAATACACTCCCTTTTAACGGAATGACACTAGGCAGCCAACGTAGAAAAAAAAGTCACCTGTCCAGTCCACATAAGCATCCTAATTCCTACGTGTAAATTATTCAGTTGGCTATTTCCACATATATTTGGTTGAATTGGTGGGAGAAGGAAAATACTCCCTCCGTCCTTTTTTATTGATCTTTTAGGGTTGTGATTTTGTTCCTAAATAAACATATGTTTAAGCATTCAAGTATACTTAAATCATGATATTCCTAATATGCCCTTGAGTAAATATAGTAATCAATGTCAAGTTGAAAAAAGATAAAATTTAATTAGGGAAAGTTGATAAAGTTACTTTAAAATGAATAATTTATTAAAGGGTGTATCAAGCCAAAAAAAACACTTATTTAGGAATGAATGATCCGCACTTCAAGAATAAATATTAGGCTAATATGAACTTTCACGGCCCTGAATGAACGGAGACTAATGGGCTACGCGTAGAGGGAAAATGGGTTTAAAGCAGCTTTTGGCAAAGTGAAATAATCCCCAATCACTTAAAGAAAAGAATCCTATACCCCCACCACTTTCTTTAAATATTTTCAACCTCAAAACATTCAATCATTCATCATTTCTTTGTTCTTCTCTGACTAGCACTAGTTAGGAAGATTGTTCGGGGCATCTGCCTATTAAGAAGCTTTGATAACGTAGCAACTGCAATGGCCAATGTTAGTACCACAAAACCATTTGTTTAGCAGGTTTTCTTTTTTAGACCAAACTTCCGGTATTTCTATTGTAACAGTTTGCTTGAAATTTACTTTTCATCTGTACATTAGGTGGTTGAGCTTAAAGTCGGTTTGCACTGTGACGAATGCATCAAGAAAATCTTGAAGGCAATCAAGAAAATTGAAGGTATGGCAAGTTTTTTTTTTTATCTCCCACAAAAAGATCTACGTGATTCTGAATTTTTAAGTTTTATTTGTTTAATTGGATGTGTGGCAGATATTGAAACATATGATGTGGATACACAACTTAACAAGGTAACAGTAACTGGAAAGGTGACTACTGAAGAGGTCATCAAAGTTCTTCACAAGATAGGGAAACAAGCAAGCAACTGGGATCACCAATCAAGTTACTAATCAATAAGCCACTGCTTAATCAAGACGACCTTTGCAATTTTATAGTACTATACAATATCATCGTATTAATATGTAGTTGATCTTTATGTATCTTATATTGATCCAGTCGTGAACATTTCGGAAGTAGTTCTACATTCTAAATCTCGATAGATCAACCAAAATTTAATGTACTAATCACATTATTTGTTCTATAATTAACACTTGCTCCATTCTGTAAATTTGTCTTCTGTTCAGGCATTTATTGGAAAAGCAAGTTACAAACAAACAAGTGAATGGTAAAGGTGATGGATATTTTGAGTATGCTCCACCAATAAATAATGATTGCTTGGTGTTAATTCCCTAAATTGTCACTAAACTTGTGCAAGTATCCCATTAAAGTTATTTTTATCTTTTAGGATAATATTATCACTGAATTATGCATATCTTTTCAAAATATGATGAAACTAAAACATAGTTAAAGAAATATTTGGAAAGCCACAAGAGAATTAGAATTAAATATAGTTACACAATTTGACAAAACATACAATATAAATTAACAAGTCAATACTATTAAAAGTAAACAAATTGAAACATAAATTCAAAAGAAAAAACACAATACTCCTTTTATATTTTTTCTTTTTGAAATTTTTTACTTTTTTAATTTACATTATTTATCTTTCATCTATTTTCTTCTCATTTTCCAATATTTAATTCTTATGATTCAATATAATTGCTTGTAATTTTTATTTTCTTCATTTAACACATAACTGCATTATTATTCTAGTATTTGAATTAAAGTAAAATTTCATTATTGAATGAAATTATGGAATTATGTTTCTTTTATTTTGAATTATATTTTTACTTAGGTTATGATGAAACCTATTTAATTTTATGTCGGATTTGATATAATATTATATTTTTTTAGATGTTGAATTTATTTTCCAATTTATTTATTTTAGTAGTATTGACTTGTTATTTTATATTGCATGTCTTGCTAAAACTGTGTAATTACATCTAATTCTAATTCTCTTTGTGGCCTTCAAACATGTCTTTAACTATTTTTTCGTTTCATCTTATTTTGGAAAGGTGTATATAGTTCAATGACAATATTGTCCTAAAAAAATAAAGTGACTTTATTAAGATGTTTGCACAAATTCAATGACAATTTAGGGAATTAACTCTGCCTGCTTGCTTGCTTTGTAGGTTGTGGGCATTGGGATAACGCATTAATTATATTTCTTGATTAATCCACTTATTCTACCATAAAAAGGTAGAGATAATCTTCGCCTAAATTTTGTCCTTTTCAAAAGTTAAAGGATAAGAGTTGTGTAAATTTTATCCTTTTCAATGTTGAGATAAGTTGACAAGGTATAAATAAATTTATTTATTGTTGTCTTATTTTATATGACATTTTTTTAACTTGCTATGATGTTTAAAAAAAAAGGAAAAGAATTTTAAAATTTTTGGTTTAAACTAATTCTTGAATATTTGTATGGTTGTAAATCATTCCTTTAAGAGTAAAAGTGGAATTATAAAAAGTTAATTTTTTCCTTATTATAGTAACGTGATATCCTTTTTAATACACTAAAAAAGAAAGAGTATCACATAAAGGTAGGGAGGGAGTATTCTTTTCGAATTTCACTAATCAGATTATTATATTCCCTCCGTTTTTTTTTACTTTGCCCCTATCCTAAAATAAGTTGTTTCAATTTAATTATCAAATTTATGAAATCAAGAAAGTTTTATTGTATTTTTTCTTTATACTTTTATTATTAAATAATTACATAAAGTAATAAATAGTAAAATTTAGAGTTCTAAATCATTCACCCAGTGCGCACAAAGTGCTCACCCGAAGGGCAGAGGCTGTGACAGAGGTTGTAGCGACTGTGGGTTATCCTGGAGTTCAAAAATATAAAAATAAAAATTTAAGAGTCAAGTATAATGAAACGGAGGGAGTAATAATTACTCCCTCTATTTCTTTATAAGTTTTCCTTTTGGGGTGTGATTTTGTTCCTGAATAAGTTTATGTTTAAGTATTCAAGAATACTTTGATCATAGTCTTTCTAATATGCCCTTGAGTTTAAATATAGTAATCAATGTCAACTTGGATAGAAATAAAATTTAATTTGGGGTAAGTTGGTAAAGTTACCTTTAATTTTCTAGATATGAGTAGTTTATTAAAAGGTGTGGCTAAACCAAAAAAAGCACTTAATTAAGTATCGAGGGAGTAGAGTGAAATTAGGAAGCTTTCAATATTTCAGAGAGAATATGTTTCCCACCGTACATTTTTCCAAGTGAGCTAATTTGATGAGAAAGAGATGGAAAAATCATACTCTCTCCGTCCAACAATACTTTTCCATTATTGACTTGACACACAAGTTAAGAAATAATAAATAATAGGTGTGATTTTACTATATTACCCTTTGAATAATAAATTTAATGTCTTGGATTATGCATTGAGTGATAAATAATATTTAATAGCAAGGGTAAAATGGGTAGAAAAAGGTACATTATCCATTGATTTTTCAAACTGGACAAGTATTTTTAGTATAGTGGACAAGTATTGTTGGACGGAGTGAGTATTTCATATTGCACAAATTTTAAGAGTTTAACTACAATCCAGTGCCAGTGAAATCTTTTTTTACACTGTCACGTAAGCTTCCCGGAGATAAGTCTCTCATGAATTAATTTTCTCTTAATTTTTATCTTTATTATAAAACATAAAAATTAAAAAGAGAACTCTATTAAATATAGTATTACAAGGCAACTAGGAATCTAAATATATTTTACCGAGTTATTTTTGGATTCTTTCCCAACTTACTCGAAATAGGAATATTTCATAGTTCTTCTTTTACATCGTTCAGTTTCTTCAATACCATTGAAGCAAGTCACCAACATTCATTGTTGAAGCAATTAAGAACTATCATCCACAGAATTCATGTGTAACCCCCAAAATTTTAGAACCTTCAAGAACCCATATATTTATATGAATTTATGAAAAAAATCTGATTTCTACGAAACCGACCCACGTGACGTGGATTGACCTACGTGAAGTGGGTGGGTTTTCACGAAACCGTGGATTCAAATCATGGATCAGATCCTGCAAATTGAAAAATCAATCTGATTTCCACGACATGGACCCACGACACGTGAACTGTTCCACGACCCGTAGGTCAAGTCGTGGACTGATTCCAAGAAATTTTTTTTAGGGTCATCCTAGGGGTATTTTGGTCATTTTTCCATTATGAGATCCGATCTTTCACACTTAAAACACCTCCCAAACCCTAGAAACATATTTCTTTCCCCAAAAAAACATACTCCATCTCCTCTCTAAACACAAAGGGAAAAATCAACTAGGGTTCAAGCTTAAGGTCCAAAAATTCAAGCTTTCTTCAAGTTCTTTCCATCAAAAGGCATGTTTGAACACTTCCTATTTCAATTACTATTCTAAATTTGTGAATATTATTTATTTTGTATATTATGATGGTGATTTGGGTTGGGGATTTTGTTATTAAAGCTTGATATGAATTTTTCCCTTTTCTTTTGAAAGATGATTCAATCTTTAGTTGAGGTTTTTGAGATTGAATTGGCTATTTGAAAATAATGAACTATTATGTCTTGAAGTTTGAATGCCTAATTGATATATGTTTAGCCATGATTTCTAGTCTCTTGAAAGCTTTGAAATTTCTTAAGGAATATAAATGTTTTTCCCCGTCCTTTATATCATTGAAGGTATTGTGTTATTCAAATGGTTTGGAATTGTTATGGGAATTTCAATTATGATTATGTTTATGATTTTATAGGCGGGGTTTTTGAGTCAAAAGAATGTTTAATGATAATGATTTGACATGATAAGAGTGACTTGCAAGTTCTTGGTATGACGATACCAATATGTTAATGCCTTAATGAAAGACTCCATAATTGAATGTAATAAAAATGTTTTAATTGGGCTTAAAGAGCAGTATGTAGTTTACAGAGAAGGTGTAGTCCCTGTGACCAACACTGGAAACCGCATTTACCGACGTTGGGAGGTCTTGTCCTGAAATATGGATGACCACTGTATACTTGCCTTGAGCAGTTGTATGCAACTATGATTATGTTATGATTTGGCCAACTATGTTATCTCAGTCCATGCGGCTAACATGGATTGATGCCCCGCCAGTTGGGGAGTACTGGACCCATATTGTCCGTGGGTTACTTAATGTCGGTGTAACTACATAGTTCAGAACTAAAGAATTTCAAGTGATTGCTTTATTTTATATTTTAAATGTTCTTTACTTCATACCTCATTTATACAGACTAATATTGTGAAGCTTTTCAAATTTTAATTATTATTATATTATATAAATTGTTTTGGATTCCCTTTCCTCGGGTTGCATGCCAGTACTCATCTTACTGACCGTCCCCGGACGCTACATCTTTTCATGATGTAGGTTCCGAAGCACTTACCCGAGATTCTGCCCCGTATTAGGATACATTTAGAGTTGCAGCTAGCCTATGGTGAGCCATCCATCTTTCGGAAGGCATATGTCTTAGATTTATTTTCAGTTGAATTCAGACTATTTGGGTTTTCTGGTATTTTCGGGGCCATGTCCCGCCTAGAATTTCTATTCATAATGTTAGAGGCTTCGTAGACTCAAGTTGGTTATTGTTTTGTAGTTACATTCCAAGATTTTGGACTTTTGTTATCTTTTAGTTGAATCTCTTATTTTATGGGTCTATTTTCCGCATTTTTATTATGACTATGCTTATGATGTAATGCTAAGGGGTCTTCTTGGACCATCACTGGTTCGGGAAGCCCATCACGGCCAGGGCCTCGGTTCGGGTCGTGACATCATGGTAACTATTTATTCATTATTTTCGATTTTAAAAAGATGTGTACATGAAATATTATTCAACTTACAAAAGCTTAATTCTCGAAGAATTTTTATTTCGAACGATACTTTTAGGACTATTTAATAATTGCATAACTTCATATAATAATGTTGAATAATATAGTTTGAATTTTTAAGCTAAATTTATTTTGTTAATCTAATATTCATTAATTATATGTTGCAGGACGAACTAGAATTCTCTAACTTACAACAAAATGCTGAAGGCGCGGGACTTCCACACGAGGAGATTGAAAGTAACACGAATTCAATTGTACCATTTATTCCCCAGATAGGTGATGATGAAGAGTCGGGAGTGCTATGCATCGGTATGGAGTTTCAATCACTAGATATTGCATTTAAGTTTTATCTTGATTATGCTCATCATAGTGGTTTTAGTGTGCGTAAAAATTGAATCAGTAGATCAAGAAAGATAAATCAATAATAGGTCAAGAATTTGTTTGTTCAAAAGAAGGATTTCGATCAAAAAAAATCTCGAGAATAACATGCAACGAGATGGAACTAGAGAAGGATGCAAAGTGTTGATATATTTGTCGAAGAAAGAAGAAGAAAAATGGGTTATTGCTAGGTTGGTCTCAAACCATAATCATGAACTTGCTTCTCCACATAGTCAAAAATTCTTGCGGTTGAAAAGAAAAAAGTCTGAGGCTTAGAAAAATCTTATTGATATATTAAATAATTCAGGTGTTTGTCCTATTAAAATTGCATCGGTATTAATTACTCAGGCAGGGGGTGTAAAGAATCTCAATTTGACTGGAAGAGACATTCATAATTACTTTAGTACAAAAAGGCAAAAGAATCTTGAGAAAGGAGATGTCCAATTGATGTTGAAGTACTTTCAAAAGCGTCAATCTGAGAGTCGGGGCTTCTTTTATGCTATACAAATGGATGTAGAAGACAACTTAGCTAATTGTTTTTTCATTGATGCTAGGTCTAGGATAGCTTATAAGAACTTCTGAGATGTTGTCATATTTGATCCTACATATTTGACAAATAGATATAAAATGCCTTCTGTTCCATTTATCGGAGTTAATAACCATCATCAATCAATTTTATTTGGATGTGCTCTTCTTTGGGATGAAACTTAAAAAACTTTTGAGTGGTTGCTTCACACTTGGCAAGAGGCAATGTTTGGTGTTGTGCCTCATACAAATATCACAAATCAATATGCTGCAATAACAAATGCCGTTGCAAGTGTGTTTCCAAATTGTGCGCACCACTTTTGTATGTGGCACATTGAGAAAAAAATTTCCCAACATTTAAGTCACGTCTATCATGAGTTTGATGATTTCAAAACTAAGTTTGGTATATGACTACATAGTACAACCACACCTGAGGAATTTGAAGCTAGCTGGAGTGATATTATGAAAACGTACAATTTGGAAGAAAATAGTTGGTTGCAAAGAATATATGCAATTCGCGAAAAATGACAGCATATGTTCAAAGAAATTTTTGTGCTGGATTGTCAACAACTCAAAGAGGTGAGCGTATGAACAATTTTTTTAAAGATTATCTTAAAAATTATTCTTTTTGCTGTTTTTTTTGTTGTTAAAGCAATTTCAACCATGTTCAAAATCATTTGAAGAACAAATTGATGATAGTTACAGTGGATATCCCCACCTCATTCATGGTAGATTTGCTCTTGCCATGTTCCTATAAATTTATAACGTATTGACGGATCTATGCATGCTAAAATGACTTTTAAATGTACTTTTTTCAGGATTTAATGAGAGCAGCTTCATATCCATACCGGTAAGATTTATGATTTACTAATGTTAAGCTTAAAGTTTAGAGCTTCAAAACTCATGGAGAGACAAGTATCTAGTGTTTAGTTGTTTTTTTTTCGTAGAAAATAATCCTAGGTTCTAAAGTATAAACTTTTTTCAAGATTTTGTTTTCAATTTTACTCACAATTACTGCTACAATTTTAACTCAAATTTTGAGCTTTATATATTATTGGTTGTGTGTTTATTTACTCACATGGCTTTTGCAATTGCAATACTCAGTGTCAGTTTACCAAGTAGGTCTTAAAATTTGGTACCTGTGGAAGCATTGTGGAAACTGTACTTCAATATCTATTTTTTTTTCTTAACTACAAAAAAGTGCAAACCATTTTACTGCAGTACTTAAAATTGTCATTCTTATGTTGAAGGCTTGACTCAATTGATATCACCAAGATGTTGACACAACATGATACAGATAACCTGAAACTCAAAACATATCCTGGATGCTACCTCTAACATTCTAAGAGGAGCCAATGTTATTTTTTGTAACACTAAGAACATAATTTGAAGCCTTTTTCTCGCCGCATTATCTTCGATTAGACAAGCCATAATCTGATAGCAATTGTTCATTGAAAATTCACCTCAATGCTAATGTTACCATCTTATTCTGTCCATCCTCCAAGGATTGTCCAAATCATTATTTACTTCTTTCTATGTCTTCTTTTAAATTCTGACTTTGTCATCCTCAAATTCACCTGCAGAATTGATATGTTGAAAGTAAATAATTTTGATAAGAATTGATAGAAAAAATTCACCAAGTATAAAGCTAGCATTCAAAGTTCACTTGGAACATATCATCTCCATCATATTTGTTGAATCTTCCTCTTTTCCATTGTTCCTTATTGTAATGTAAATAAACCAAATAACTTTTCATTGTTTTCTTCCAGAAATTTATTATTTAAAGATTGCTTTAGAATCCTTTTTAAGATTTCCTTGTCAATTAATTGCAGAAGATGTAATCCTCAAAGCCAATAACAACAACATACCCATAAAGTGGGGTCTGGGGAGGGTAGAGTTTACGCAATCCATACCACTGCCTCAGAGGTGTAGTAGAGAGGTTGTTTCCGATAAACTCTTGGCTCAAGACGTAATCCTCATAGCCATATAGTGAAAATAAGTTGCAATACACATATAACATGATAATACTGAGTAAATAGAAAATTGAAATCGAACATACTAACTAGTTGCAAAGAAGCTGAGATCGGAGATAACGACTTCAGATTTAAACATCATAAGAATCTATAATAGATATAAGTGTAGATCAATTACAAACCTCTGCTGCAAATTTAAATAATCCCCAAAAAATCAAAGGTAGTGACCTCACATCATGCGATTGCGAGTTCTATTGGATGAGCGTCTTCTCTAGGAATACATGGATAAAAAGAGATAATAAACCCTAGATTAGGAGCTTAGCTAGGGGGGAGGGCAGACAAGAGTAGAAGGATCCAAATCCGATGATTATGAAGCGCAGAGAGAGAAAATTGTATAATAAATGAGTATTTTGAAATATAAAAAGAAATAAATTAATAATGTTCAAAATAAGGTTTAACCGGCTATTACCGGTTAAAGCCTGCGTGACAGTGTAAAAATGCTTGCACCGGCAGTGGAGTGTAGTTAAACACAAATTTTAATTGTGAAATGGCTCCTGGACAGTCAGTTAGTTAGTTAGACATTAAATATCTGGGGTAGTGGCCTATGCCTATATGTGATCCCTCTCTGCTTCCCTGCTTCCTCTAATTTCATAAATGCATCATAAAGAAGTGAGTCATCTCCCTAGCTCTTCTCATCTCATTTATGGTTATAACTCATAATTGTACATTAGAGGTGAGCTAATATCACCCTCGTATAAAAAATTCAGAAACCTCATCCCTCACCGATGTGGTATTTGTCTTCAACACTAGTCGTCATTTGCACTTGTGGGGTTTTACTGGGTATGTTGTTGTTGTACTGGTCGTCATGGGGATCCTTTTATTTTCTTTTTCCTAATTTGATTGTTTGTTTGAAGTAGTGCTTTAAATTATTTACGTTAGGCTCTATTTGTTCTTGCCAATTTAATTAATTACCTTATGGACCATTCTGCCGGTTTCCTTTTTCTTTTTTCTTTTATCGATATTCATAATGAAACTTTAATTTGGATTCTCGCCGTGTAAGATTTACTTAGAGGAGCACTTTCTATCAAAGATTTTTAACATTACAATGAGTACAATATTGAAGGGGAGCCTTGGAGTAATTGATAAAGTTGTTGTCATGTGATCAGGAGGTCACGGGTTTAAGCCGTGGAAACAACCTCTTGCAGAAATATAAGGTAAGGCCGCGTACAATAGACCCTTGTGGTCCTTGCCTTCTCTGAACCTTACGCATAGCGAGAGCTTTAGTGCATGGAGCTGTCGTTTTAATGAGTACAATATTAAAATTCTTAAAAGCTGAATCTACTCAATTTAAATTCTAGATCAGCGGAAGTCTTAAGTAGTATGGAAATGTGAAAGCATGATGATAATGAGCAGAGTTAAGTTGAGGTGCTCAACTACATGTAATTATGTGTATGTGCAAGGGAAGGAAGGCATGCACCAAACCTACAGGGTGAAAAGCTGTTACTGGATTTAAATGCAGTGGCCCCTTCTTTCTGCTTTGGTAGTCACAGTTTTAAATGCAGTACCTCACATAACATCTCTTCTTAAAGACATTCTCAATTCTGCATTCTCAACAATTTCTCTTCCAAATACATATTAATTCTCCCCTTACCCTTTTTGTTACTTTGCCCCTTTCCATTCAAACAAGAGATAGATGCATATACTTGTAATTTTCTTATGAAACAGTAACTCTGATATTGGCCTGGTTCACTCAGACAGATGTTCAACTATTTTGCTTTGATTGAGCCGTGTCAATATCTCAGTTCTCTTTCACTACAGCCATTTCTTCTATACTCAGGAAAAACAAGGTTCGCTTTCTACCTCCCAAATAACAATATACTACTAATTAACTTTTAATGTTTTGCATTCAGGTCTAGCCTAATGGTCATTGAAGTGGGTTGAGCACCATGAGGTCTCAAGTTCAAAATCTCACCAGAGACGAGACAAACAACTAGGTAATTTCTTCCATCTATTCTAGCCTTGCTGAATAGAGTTACTTGGTACTTGTTGCTGGTGGGAGGTAACAGGTATCCCATGGAATTAGTCGAGGTGTGTCAGCTCGCTCAAACACCACGGTTATCAGAAAAAAAAACTTCTAGTGTTTCAAAATTTTCTTCAATTATTTTCCAGATTTCATGTTGAGTTCCCACATTGCTCCGTTAGGAATGGTATTATTGTTTTCATTGTATAGTCTTAGAAAATTCTCATTTACTGAACTAGCTTTTAAGGTTGACGAGTTAAGCCTAATATATTTTTACCATGGTTCAGAGTCCTGCGCATCTCAATTCATGGTTTATCCCTTGATGTTGAATTCCCATCTTGTATTATCCACACTCCATATTTGATTATCACGTGGTATCTGTTAGGGTTTTTGCCCTGATTTTCTTTTCAAATTTAAGTTTTACTTTTCTTGAAAGGAAAATAAAAGTAATACCATAATTACTTATACTTTTCCTAAAAGGAAAATATAAAACTCTTTCATAATTGGTTAACCTCTTTCTTGGAGGAAATATTTTGAACCTCTATAAATAGAATACCCTTCTTCTCAAATCACAACACAATAGCATCCACAATGTAGTCATCAAAGAGTCTTGTTTAGGGTGAGATTTCTCCCAATAGATTTTTATGTTTTTAACAATATTAGTTTTTCATATGTAGGCCAATTGACCAAACCCAATCAATAATATGTTTTAGTATGTTTTTATTTGTCATCCGAATTATCGTCTACATGGTTTGCAACTAATAGCTTCCGCATGACGCCCTCTCGATTTCAAACCCAACAAGTGGTATCAGAGCCTACGGTTCAAAGGTCAAATGATTTGGTGAAACGAGATTAAAAACAAGTTCAAAGTGGTTTCAAATCAAGCTGCAACCAATTTGATGATAATGAAGTTTTTGTCTAACTACATGTGGAGAACAAGTTTCAACCATATTTTCAACAATCCTGCTGTTACATCTTTGAAAATAAAAGCTCACTTTTAACCCTGCAAAGGGCTCCAATATTTTTAACCCAAAAAAAGCTTCATTTTTAAGTATGCCAAGCAGCAGTGATGAAGATTATGTGAAGAACAAAGATCATATATGCAAGTGAAGAAGACGGATCAAGTTATGTCAAGAAAATCAAGCCAAAAAGGGGAGATTTGTTAGGGTTTTTGCCCTGATTTTCTTACCAAATTTAAGTTTTACTTTTCTGGAAAGGAAAATAAAAGTAATACCATAATTACTTCTACTTTTCCTAAAAGAAAAATATAAAACTCTTCCATAATTGGTTAACCTCTTTCTTGGAGGAAAGGTTTTGAACCTCTATAAATAGAATACCCTTCTTCTCAAATCACAACACAATAGCATCCACAATGTAGTCATCAAAGAGTCTTGTTTAGGGTGAGATTTCTCCCAATAGATTTTTATGTTTTTAACAATATCAGTTTTTCATATGTAGGCCAATTGGCCAAACCCTATCAATAATATGTTTTAGTATTTTTTTATTTGTCATCCGAATTATCATCTAAATGATTTGCAACTAATAGCTTCCGCATGACGCACTTTCGATTTCGAACCCAACAGTATCCACCTCTTCAAAATGTCAGTGCCATGTGGGATTAAGTGTCCACCTTGAACATGCCTAACAGAGAAAGGGTATATTGAGTCATTTAGCTAATGACAGGAGCATTTTGGTACCGATAGTAGCGGAGGGTAAAATTGATCATTTTTTTGAATACTGGAGGGGTAAATTTGACCCTTTTCCTTGGATTTTATCCATTTCTCTTGTAGAACATCAATGGTTCTGCATTGGTTAATAGTTTGTCAATTTATAAGATTCCAAAGTTAATTAGAAGTTGACAAGAACAAGAAAACATTGAATTGGTACAGGAAGATGAAAAGCAATTCTAAGGCATTGAATAGGCTGTGTAGCAAGTGGCAATTGCAAGGAAATTAACAGTGTCTATCATTATTGTACAACTTTATTATTTATTAAATGGTAAACTTTCGATACAAAAATATTATAAAAATAGTATCTAAGTGAGGGTTAAAATAGTCATTCAACTATTGATGGATATTTTTTTTTGAGATAGTTGTTAATGGATATTTTAGTAATTCAACATTACACTTTGATGTTTTCCATTTCTTTGATAGTGTATAGATAAAGATATAGACAGATAGATATAAATGTACGATACTATGATGATTAAAGATGTTAAACGCATAGGGCCAAAATAGCCTCAAGATACTCTTACATGATGTGATTATCCGCTTTAGATGAAGTCCACACAATTTTTCCAAAGGGGCGAGGACAGAAATGACCTTTCGGCCAAACTAATTCCATGTCATGGCCAAAGGGCCAATTTTTTACTTCCTTTTCATTTACCCAGTTCGCTGGTTTTCTCTTGCTTATACAAAAATGATACACATCTTTTACATACATTCTATACAGATACATATTCTATACAATAATGATACAGTTTCTAATTTCTATATACATCCTGTTGACACCCAATTTTGACCTCCCGATATTCTTCACAGGCTGCTATTTTATCAAAATATTAGTTTTAAATTTTTAATTATTATTTTTTAGTATCAAATAAATTCTGACATTTCATATTCATGATTTAAAGGTATGAAATTTATTCTTAGCATTTAATTTTATATCCTTATATAATATATAATTTACTAATTTAAATATAATATTTTATATAATTTTGTAAATATTTATTAAATTATTTTCGCAAATATGCATACTCATAATTTACAAACATGTGGTCCATAGTTTATTGCTTATTATTATTATTATTATTATTATTATTATTATTATTATTATTATTATTATTATTATTATTATTATTATTATTATTATTATTATTATTATTATTATTATTATTATTATTATTATTATTATTATTATTATTATAGTATTTTAAATTTTGTATTCACATGTGCCTAATCTATTTCAAATCATTTTTTGTCGTTGATTTTAAATAATATATTACGTGTCATTAATTTTACTTACATAATTTATTCATAATGATTTTACGACATGAATTAATTTTTGTTAGTATTTTATTATATAGTTACTTATTTATTTAAAAGAAGGCTAATTCAATTCAATTTTCATAATTTATTTAAATTCTAGACATTTTATACCCAATTTTGTATCAATTTTAGCCTAAATTGATTTAATTTTGACCCCAAATTGAATCCCTAAATTCAAATCCAATTTGACTTAATTTAAACCCAATTTCGGACCCAATTGAACCCATAACCCGACCCATTCTGATTTTTAATCACAACCATTGATCTATGTGATCAACGGCTGAGATTACATCCCTCATTTTCTTTCCTTTCTAATATATCCCAACCTACCAAATCAAAAACCCTAATTCATTATCACTCCTAAACCAGCCGCCTCTACCCCTTCTCTCTCTTACTCTCTCTTTTCTCTCGCCGTTGTCTCTCTCTCTCAAACCCTCCATTCATCGGCACTATGAGCTCCGGTCAGACCCCATCACCACCGCCTCCCTCTTCTCTACCCGATCTCTCTCTTTCTCTTCTCTCCCGATACCTTTTCTCTCTTCTCCGCCCCCACGGCGTCGCCACCCCTCACCAGCGAACCCCACCGCCGGTGAACTAAGCCCGACCACTCTCTCATTTCCCTCCTCCTCTCTATCAGCCCCAACCGGTGACCACCACGAACCCCGGCCAGTCATGGCCGATGAAAACCCAACAGCCACAAACTCCCACCATCTCCTCCATCGCCGACGAACTGAACCCACGCCGCACCTCCATCATCTCCGACGAGCCACCGGTGGAATCCCAATAACCACCAAATAAAACCTGATGCTCTCTTCTTGAAAACCCAAAAAGCCCCAAAGGTTCTCTGTTCGCAGAGAATTTTGGAAAAGCTCCGATGAAGCGGCACCACATACAAGCAACATCAACAGTATCTCATGGCTCAGTCACTAATGATTAAGAAGATAGAACATTACCATGCCCATCTCCGTCGCTGTTCAAGCTGGGATGTTTCGATTTCGAGATGAATTCATAACGAATCCGTCCCTGGTGTGATTTTCTTTGTGCTTAATTGCCTCCGTCGATGTCATTCCAGACAGATTCAGAGACTCGATTTGGTATAATGTTTAGTTTTTAATTGATTCTCGTCTAGTTATGATTCCCTGTGCTTTGCGTATTGTTACACCTGAATTATCTTGAATTGTGTTACTCATCCTTTAATTAAGCTACATGTAAAGTTTGAGCACAGTGGTTATGGTTTCCCTCTATATCAAGTTATAGTTTTAGTAATCTTGATCTAATTGTTCCTTTCCTTCTCACATTTGAATTGTGGCAGACTTTAATTTGGCTGAATCTGGTAGAATTGGTTGATTCCATGCTTGTGTATTATAGAGAAATAGTCATATCTCCTTTAATTTTTACATAATTTCTTGGTGAATTAATTATGGGAACTTTGGTATTCAAAATCAATTAGTTTACCCTCTCTCTCTGCTTATTTTAATTCAACAGCTTTGGTGCTTGGCCATTTATGGTAAAGATCTGATTCGTTTTTTTTTAATACTCAATTGAATATTATGTGGCTGATTTGTGTACTGTTTAAACTAAAACAGTGTGACAGCTTCACTGTTTATCTATTTTTGGCAGATTCTATGGTCTTGTGATCTCTTTATTAATTGTCCTATCCTTATTTGGTCTAGGCTGATTTTTACTTGTCTAATTATGATAATCTTGGCATAATTTTTGCCCCAAGTGATTCATCCCTTTCCTTTAAAGAAAATATTTGCCTTGATCGATTTGGAGAATATTCTTCTTCCTTTTAATATGTGATTGATTACCACCCTCCACTTTACTTTATAATCAAGGCCCCTCCTCACTATTATTCTCGGACATTATTATTGAAATTCCCACTTCTCTTTTACATAAACTTGGACACATTTTTACATGCCTTTTATCATTACTCTCCTCTACACTTAAAAAATAGTTCTTTACTTTTGGTTTGGTGACGGCTTCGGTTGCTACCTATTACCACTGGTTCTTACTTTGGAGGTGGAATTTTCTGTTTGTGTTTTATTATTCTTGCTGCCAACCGGTTAGTTTCTTCTAACGATGCATTCGTTATTTTTGTGTTAATCCTATGTGATTATGATCTTATTTGATTTGCGTGCTTTAAACTGCTTCCTACTCGTTGTGTACTGTCGTGACCTATTGAAGGGTTTATGTTAGTTGCTTTTGTTCGTTTGACATCAAATGGGATGTTTTCCTCCTTTATGTCGCAATTAATTATTCCATCACTGTAGTGTTGTCGTATGTGAATTTGAAACGACCTTTACGCATCTCATAACCCCTTTGGTGTGAGCCTGCTTGGGATCCCTGAGATCCTTAGGATCTCGACAACACCAAAGGTTGGTTATGGGCTGCCAAAGGTATGTTTCAGATTCTGGGAGTATTTTAGTGTCTTTGTTTATGTTCAACAGGTAGAAGACGAGAATTTAGACGAGACGAAGAGTTGCCAGGGGTTTAGGAGTAGTTAAGGGCTGTACCACTTAGCCCTTCTCCGTTTCTTATTTCTTTATTCATTGGTCTGTAATATTTATTGTACAAACTATATTTATATAATGAAATTCGGGGACTCTTGTCGGGTGCGGGAATTATGTGACTTACATGTTCAATAACACAATTACTTTATCACTTGGGTAATACGTTCTAGGTTTATTAATCAAATCTCGGCATATTAATCAGTTTATTTCTTAGAAGTCATGTATTTAGGATTATTTATTTACTTTCAACATGTTAACACTATTTTTTTTCAAACCTAATTTAAACTAATTTTTCTGCATATTCAAACCTACTTTCCAGCATTTTTAATTAATTTCCAGCACCTTAAATTAAGTTTTCAGCACTTTTAATTAATTTTCATCATTTTTAATTGACTTCCAGCATTTTAAATTAACTTTCAGCATTGTTAATTAATTTTCCGCAACTTAAATCAATTTTCAGCATATAAAAAATAATGTCCAGTAGGTTTTATTAATCTCCAGCACTCCAAAGTATATTTTTTTAGCATTTTAAGTTAAGTTTCAGCATTCTAATTAATTTTCAGTATTGTAATTAATTCTCAGCAGCCATTAATTACTTTTCTAAAAAATTGACATAATTTTCTGCACACTTTCATTAATTTCTTGCACTTAATATTAATTTTCTGCACATTTTATAAATAATTTTCTGCATATCCTAATAATTTCCTGCACATTTTAAAATCAATTTTCTGCATATAGAAACAACTTTTCTGCACACTTTTATTAATTTCCTGCACTTAATATTAATTTCTCTGCACATTTATAAATAATTTTCTGCATATTTTAAAATTAATTTTTTGGACACTTTTCTAATTTTCTGTGCATTTATAAATAACTCTCTGCACAATGAATTAATTTTCTGCATACTTTCAAATAATTTCCTGCATCTTTTAAATTCCTGCATATTTCGAATAGTTTTCTTTGTACACTGCGAATTGTTTTCCAGCATACTTAACATAATTTCTATTCACTTTAATAAATTTTCAGCATATTAATTATTTTTCGCCTAGATGTTATGTCTATAAGTTCTAATTACAACATAAATAATTATTTATCATGTTAACCGCTTAATTAACTTTAATTAAATAAGAGGCATATTTGAAACCGTTATGTGCTAAATGCTGGTTTTGTTCGTTCTGATTGACGTAAACCTCGAGTCTAATTAGGTAGCCTAGGCTTCTTGTCTAGAACTCAATCCAAAATAGTAAGTCTAATGCCTCTTGGATATTATGTTGGGACGGGTAGGCATTTTAGGGAACACTAGCTTTGTCGTTTTCTATAGAATGCCTTTAGGCTTAATAACCAATTAGGTGGGGTGGGTAGAACAATCGGATATGATGTAAGTTGCCCCGAGCAGAATTCGACAATGCGATATGCGACATTGTCACCCGTTAACAAGCCGGACACTGATCCGAATAATATAAAATAAATTTGTCTAGATTCGATCGAATTTATTTATTTTTGCATGCTTGTTTGGGGTAGTTTAGGTATAGCTTAATGAATTTTTTTAATTATTATTTGTGTCTTTCTATCTTCTCGCTTCTCCAATTCTTTTTTTTATCACTTAGTTAATTATTAATTAGATAATAACTAAGTTGTAGGTTTAATTTTGTTTATTATATTTTCCCTATTTACTTAGTTAACATTAAGTCAATAAAATAATAGACTTTTGTTCATCACATAGAATTTCCCCACGTAATATATGAGTTCGGTCGGGACCCACATTTGTGGACCTCGAAAGGTGCCTAACACCTTCCTTTCGAGGTAACCTGAACCCTTACCTGAATTTCTGGTGACGTAGACTAATTAAAATAATTTCTCAATTTAGTCTAGAATGGTGCCCTAACGCACCTTAATTCGTTAGGTGGCGACTCTTCACTCTAAATCATCTCAAAAAGAGTTGTCACGTCGGATCCCGCTTTTCGCGAGAAAAATGGGGCGCGACACATCCTACATAGATACATATTTTATACAATTGTATTTGGTTGTAAAAACACATATTTTTTTTAGCCAAAACAGAAAAGAAAAGAAACAAATAGTTAAAAAGAGGCAGGATCAAATATTAAAAAAAAGGCCGAAATGGCCCAACAAAGCAAATGGCTACCCACATGGAAATTATTTAGCCGAATGATCATGGAGTGTCCTTTTCCCTTCTCCAAAAGGTCTCACGCCATTAACAGAATCTTATACCTTATATGTAGGTTCTTTTCTCTTTTCAATTTCTGGTATGGGAATTCGTTTGCACATACAACAATCTCCCTCTCGGACTAAGTTCTACAAACTATCATCATTTATGGCCTAATTTGGAGATAAATTGTGTGCCACCCACATCATCCTCCGAAAGGTACTGCACCGACCCAATAGATGACTGGCAAAGGCCTTACAGCCACACCCTTACACCATCCCTTTGCCATCTTCACTCATCTCACCGAATTATTGACTCTGATATCAATTTTTGGGTAAAATAGCCTCAAGATACTCTAACACGGTGTGATATATATTGTCCGCTTTAGACCAAATCCGTACGGTTTTCCCTAAATGTCTCACACCATTAAGAGAATCCTACATCTTATGTAGGTTCTTTTTTCACATAAGGTTTTTCTCTTTTCAACTTCCGATGTAAGAATTAGTTCGCACACGGCACACCCAACAAAAAGGGACGAGGTAGATCCAAATTCATGTAGAGAAAAATTGTCTGAAAAGAGCTAAAATCTATCAAGACTCATGCGGATTTAGATAATAACATAGCAAAATCAGACTGAAAGCTGAGAATCATTTAAGCCTCTAATTGATTTCCTAGATTTACATTACGTCTGGTGTTAATCTGGAATATTTTCAGTATGGTTAGAGATATATACATCAATATAGCAATGAGTATGAGTTTTAGAACATCCTAAAATTAGAGTTGTTGACGTGGTTGAATATTGGAATAAAATGGATCCAAATATATAGGGTAGAATGGATATAGATTATTAATTAAACTGACCCCAACTAGCTGGGGGCTGGAGTAGTTGGTTCATTGATTGATCGATTTAATAAAGTGTGATTTTTTCCCCTTCAAGCTGTCACTTTCAGTAACGTTTTACTGAGTTTTTAGTTCACTTTGCTTCAAATTCCTTTTACAATTTGTCATGCTGAGGGTTTAAGATTCTGCTGAGTATCGAGTTTACTATTTGGAATTTTTGCTTTTCATTCTTTACCAGTCTTTTATATCATCCCACTCCACCATTGTATTTCAGTACTGTTGTTGCCACCTACCGCACACGCAAGTGTACGTGGTCTAGCAAGTAATATAGTGGCTCTTTGGGAGCCGGTTATCTAATCCACTGGGACTATTCGCTTAGCAATTTACTTAATTCAATTTCCAATTATAGTTTAGACAAGTGATGTGATTATCCAGAATGTTTGTGAAATTATAACTATCTAATAATGTGCGAACAGAATAAATATGACAATCACGTATTTGAACAGAGTTGTAAACAATATTAAGAGAAATTCCAGGGCTACAACATTTACCACAATCATGTATAGCATTTATTCGTCTCAATGAACTTTATTTCTCAAATTGCGGGTTTCGGGGTTAAGTGTACGATCTGGGAATGTTCATCCTCTAAATCACCTATTCAAACTAGTCTCACAACTACATCGTTGAGAGGGGATGTGAGTCTCTAATTCAATGCTTTAACGTTTTCATCCCGTTCATAACCAAATAAGACAAACTAGGTATATTGCTATCTTAGTTGCAAATCAACCCTCACTTTAATAAGAGATAATCTTATTTCTCATGTTCTTTGTCCTATCCTTACATTCCCATGGTCAGTTCATGCAAGTATTGCCCATTTATTTTAATGTTGGCCAGACACTAATATAGTAAATTTAAGAACACAAGCACAATTGAATGAGAAACAAACTACATTGAATTAAATAAAATACTAAACAATCATGTTCTAGCCGTAACCCTAGAAGAAGGGTATTTTGCCACTCATAATTCGTGATAAAACAACCAAGAAATTGTTAATCATACCAAAAGAAAAATGAGTAGAAGAATTTACAGAAGATGAACCCTAATAAAAACCCTTAGCCTCTCCAAACTACTCCAAAATAATGTGTAATCCTTCTCTCAAATTTGCTTGGGGTATTTATAGCTGTATGGTGAAATTACCCCCAAGCCCTTGAACATGTCTTGAATTAGAAGAATAAGCTGTAATGGAGGTCACCCTCGCAGCGCACGGCCTAACGCACGCCCCAAGGGGTGTGGCCACGTCCTGCTCGGTAGCCTTTGTTTGCTCGCTTCTTGCTCACTTACCTCATTCACTCCTGAAATAGTACTAATCACGTAGGTCAGCTCATTTACATCAAAAGTATAGCAAAACACACCAAGATAATTTGTTCTCCAAACTTAGCTAAAGTACGGGTAAAACATGGCATTTGGGTGTATAAATACGCCTAAGATCACCACCCCACACTTAGAGTTTTGTTCGTCCTCGAACAACTCTATGCTTTATGTTCACCAAAAGAGGCTCTAATGTCACTAATCAAAACAAGATACTCAAGCTAGAACCACACAACTAATATGTGATAGCGTGCAAAATACGATATCGATAATAACGACGAAAACTCGAGGAAACGATAAAAAAATATAAAAATGCGTAAAGTAAAGGATAGATTGAATGACACAAATATAGGAGAATCAAAGAAACCAAAGGGTATTTTAAACCCTAAAACCTCTATTGAAGTAATCCTACAAGCACCAATTCACTTACGTGAACCACGAGGGAATCAATCTCCCACGCAACCAACGTTTCAAAACGATAAATCAATGCAAGCTAATCCTAGCTCTCACACTCTCAAGTGTCTTTCTCATTTTACATTCAACAAAAGTCCCTAAAAATGAAAGACCACTACCTATTTATAGTCCTTGGCATTTAATACATTTAATGGGCTGAAAAGTGGCCCATTTCAGCAAAATTGGGCATCCGCCCCACGCAGACGGGTCACCTGCACACGCAGGTCAGGGCGCAGGTGCCTCTAGGCGACCAAAATGGCCACCTGCGGGCGCAGGTCAGGCCACAGATGACTTTCGATCTCTGTTTGGCCCCTCTTAACTCTCCGAAAACCTCCCCAATGGCTTTCAATCCTTCTTGAATGTATTGGGCTACACACAACACTCCTTAAATGATGTTAAGATGGGTTTAAACACATCTAGCTTCATCAATGATCCTTGGAGTGTTTGTAGTTCTCGGGCTTGCCTTTTAGTAGAGGTCTTGAGATGATTTTGGCTCCCGGCTCCAAGAAATCCTCCACACGTGGTGTTGAACTCTTGGGAGCTTGAAAAGGGTCCTCCAAACGTATCCTTGCATATTTGAGATGATTGTGGCTTGGGAACCTTTGTGTCGGCCTTGAATTATAGTCCTTGAAAGGACAACGCCGATTTGGCTTGTATCATCCTCCCCTTCTTGAAAAGGATTCGACCTCGAATCCAAACCTTGCAAAACCATAGGGAAAACAAGCAAGCACAATTTCCTCATGGCTTGAGGGTTAGTGTTAGAAACAACAAGCTTATCACCAAGCCAAGGAGGAACACATTCAACATATAGCCAAGAATCAAAATGATCAATCAATGGTGCATAACCCAGCAAAATAAAAACTACTTGGCCATTCAAGAGACTTTGACAAAGGGAAAAGCCAAGAGAACCATAGTAACTAGTCAACCAATCATGAAAACTCACTTTGGTTCTACGTCTCAACAAGCACATAATCCCTTTTAAGTCAAGAGTCACATGAAATTCTCTAAAGCTAAGTGCAATGTCATGAACAAGATTATTCCAAGTGAAGACTCCACTTACTGCACTAGCTATCTCCAAGAATAGGGTTACTCCCAAATCTTCACCGGGGTCAAATACAAAGGTATCCCCCATACATGTCAACAAACATATTGCATTTAAGCTCACAATATAATCAAGTAGTAACACCAAGTATTTAGCACATAAATGAAAAGAAGTGTTGCTACTAGGTGCACCACATAGACATGTACCCTCTTGACCAAACACCAAGTTTGGGGTATAAAACCCACTATATTCCAAAAGGTCACCGGGGTCAAACGGGAGAAGTATCCATGAACATGGGTCAAGGTAATGCTCATTCTCCCCAAAGGGGCCTCGATCACAAAAAGACATACTCTCTACGTAACCATGGGCAATATCATAAACAAATAGAGAGTAAAGAAAGGTGTCATGCAAATTGATTTCCTCTAATGTGTCCTCAACAACATTCTCACTATTATGAACAAGAACATGATCAAGGGTACGCTCAAGAATTGGAACACTCGAAGAGGAAGAAGTAATCGGGACACAAAGACCACCTTCTACGTCTTCACAATCCCTTCCCATAAGAGTACTCTCATCTTCCAAGAAGAGATTTCCATCTTTTAGAGGAAAGTTGTCACACCATAGTGGGTTGACATAAAGAGTATAGCCCTCAAGATGAGCTACATCAATAACATGATCTACACTACTAGGTAACTCGATAGAAGTGATTTCATCATCCTCAAATAGGAAATTGTACTTAAAGAGAGAAGGATCAATCCAAGAAGGAGAATTGGAAAACGTAGGTTCACTCTCAAAAAGACAATTATAAAATTTTGAAGAAGTTTCAAACACATAATCATCCCTATGAGCCAAGCAAGTAATAGAATTGTCATTTAAAGGCATGCTCAAGGGTTCACTCCTATTCAAATGATCAACATTATCAACATCATCACTAGCTTGAGGTTCATTAATCACATCACAAACACCCTCAAGAAGTGGACTAGATTCACGAGCAAGTTGATCAATACAATTTTTATTGAATAATGTACTATCGTTCAACACCAAAGCTTCAACACTAGGTGGACTCAAATCGATCTTACAAGAAGAGTCGATTCGGTCATCAATAGGATCAACTAGTGTATCCACACTCTCAACATGTACATTATCAACACAAGGCAAAGAATCATTAGGTTCACATGTAGATAAGCTATCACTCACACACATTGAGCTACTAGCCACACAATGATCATTCATATTTACTAAGGTGCAAGAGTTAGCTTTGTTACCTTGAAGCTTATGAGAAGATTCTTCTTTTCCTTGGTGTAAGGCTCTCACTTCCGAGAGGTAGGAAGCTATCTTGTCCATCACATCTGTAGATGTCAACTCCTGGTTGGAAACTTGTGCTTCTTCATTCTCCACGATTTTACCTACACAAGTGTCCTCACTAAGAGAAGGACAAAATAAAGAGTTAGATTGAAGTTGTGGTAACCCCCTCACTTCACTCCTCACAACCTCTCCTTTTTCCTCTCTTGGGTTACCACTTTGCACTCCCTTACTCCTCTCAATCTTTTGTCTCTCATTATCAAGGGACTTGGAGTAAGTGATCACATTTCCTTGAGGCTTGGGAGGGGTAGGTGGAAAGAGATGATTTCCCCATTGGTCAACTACAATCTTAGGCCAATTTTGTTCATTCGGAACTCCATGTATTTCAAACCAATTAGAGCCCAAACATAGATGACCAAAATCCAAGGGAAATATATCACACCACACCTCTTCATAGTACTCATTTCGGGTGAAGGAAACCTTCACACTCTCGAAAACCCTATAGCCCTCCAAGAAATATAGGTGATGCTTGGACATCCGAGGAATCCCTAAATAGTCGACCATAGAGGGAGTGATGTAGTTTACATAACACCAATCATCGAGAACAAGAATGCATCTCGGAACCCCACAAATACTCACCTTTCTAAGGCTAATTTGTCTTCCCGGATCAACATTATAGAGCTTTGTGTATCCTTTGGGCACAAAGTTGGACTTCAAAACCCCCTTCAAGGTACTCCATGTTTGATTGGGCCCTTTTGCAAGTTCCCACCACCTCAATGCCGGACCTTGAATGTACCTAAGGGCATATGTGGCTCGTTCAACTTCGCTCATATCATAGCCCTTGAAAAAACGTTCACATTGCCATTCCCAATCAAGATAAGCCTCGGGATTGCGTCCTCCCTTTAAGATAGGAAGAGGGGTTCTAGTGAAATCATGACTCTTACTATATCCCTCATATCTACCTTGATTCCTACTTTCCAACGTTTGTGCACTAGAACAAAAAGGATAGGATGTAGTACCCCTAGACATTGGAGATGCAAATTCTCTTCTTCCTAAGGGACGACTTCTACTCGAAGTAGTGGAACCACTCGTAGTACGATAAGAAGTGCCATAAGACGAGGAATATGAATCTTCGCAATCCTCATGTACATTCCCGTTATAACTCTTACAAGGTGCATAGGAGAAAGAATTATACCTCACAACTTTCTCTTGCTCATAGCGGAAAGTGGAAGGCTCCTCACATGCTCCTTCATCCTCATAAGAACTATCACAAGGCTCTTCATCCTCTCCAAAAGAGCTAAGCTCACCATTTGCCTCATATTCTTCTCCGGAATAGTAGCTCTCATTCCCACACGGCTCTTGATCGTGGCTATATTCATAGCCCTCATAATCTCCATTTTCGTCATAACCATAAACTTCTTCACCACAATCATAGTCACCTATGTCGTAGTCACAGGTATCCGAGGTTACCGAAGACATTCTTCCTTATAACTCCATGTACGTACAAAAATGAGCAAACAAGGTTAGTAGTAAAAATTCCTCACCAACACTCGTAAGATTCTCACCTTTGTATGCCTCACAATAGGAGTTGTTAGCATTGAAAGATCATTTCTACTCCAATGGAGGCGTGGTGTTAATTGCTACTCGTGGTCGGAATGGATTCTTGTTTTGAAGAAGAATAAATGATTCAATCACACAACCACGGACTTGAATAAAGAAATAATAACGAAACAAAAATTAGAAAAAAGCACAAAAGAAACGGACGAAGAAAGAACGGACTCTACGACTAATCGACCAACTAAGTAAGGAAGATTACCCATTGATAACTAGTTTAGGAATCAAGAAATGAAACTAAGATAATGGAACCTGAGTAAAATTGGATTTCGGATTGTTTAGGCGTGCTGGAATGACCTGAGGACGCAGGCCATGACAAGCCCTCGCAGGTGGCTGATCGCAGGTGGAAACAGAGACTTGGCAGGTGACCTGCGTTGGTCACCTGCGGCCCCAGATGCCCACCTGCGCACGCAGGTGGGGCGCAGATGGCCTTGGGCAGTTCGCTGGAGACTCCGATTTTTGCTTTTCTGTGGGCCCTTTTTCACTCTCTCCCTTGGAATATTGCCTTTTACAAGATCAAACAAGACCATTTTGGTATCCTCTTCACTTTGAATATATGAATGTTCCTCAAGAACACCAAGAACAAGAACAACACCAAAATTTTGAGCCTCACTCAAACGGTCTCGAAATTCGACGATCTTTTAGATTTAAGTTCTCTTTGACGTGAGGAACACCTTTCAACAATTCTTATTCTTCAAACCTTCACCAACTCAACAAGACCTATAAATCCAATTTTTCTAGTCTTCTTCAACTTCAAGAACAACAACTATTGGAATTTCTTCAAGTCTTCACACAACACATATCCAACTCAAACCACTTCCAAATCTCAAGATTCCGACTCACATAACACTAGAGAAACAAGTCTAGTGTTGAAATAACAATAAAACTCAAACACATAAACATATATTTTGGGAAATTTTCAGAAAACGAAAATTCTAGATTTTTTTTTTTTTTGATTTTTGATTTTCTAATGATAACACACCCAAAACGAATTCAAGCTCGGCTCTGATACCAAACCTTAAGAGTGAACCGCTAACCAACTGCACTAAAAGCTATAGCTGATAGTGGAAGGCGCAACCCACCCTTTATAGGCCCTGAACCAGGGGGGCCGAACCCGACCCACACCCCCACCAAGGCCAACCCGGGACACATCCCTCTTCTAGGGGGTGGCCACCCTTTGGGTGCCATCATTCCCCCTTTCTTTGGAAAAGGTTCGTCCTCGAACCTGCACATGGTGTAAGTGGGATTCGAACCCGCGACCTCCGCTCTGATACCAAATGATAGCGTGCAAAATACGATATCGATAATAACGACGAAAACTCGAGGAAACGATAAAAAGATATAAAAATGCGTAAAGTAAAGGATAGATTGAATGACACAAATATAGGAGAATCAAAGAAACCAAAGGGTATTTTAAACCCTAAAACCTCTATTGAAGTAATCCTACAAGCACCAATTCACTTACTTGAACCACGAGGGAATCAATCTCCCACGCAACCAACGTTTCGAAACGATAAATCAATGCAAGCTAATCCTAGCTCTCACACTCTCAAGTGTCTTTCTCATTTTACATTCAACAAAAGTCCCTAAAAATGAAAGACCACTACCTATTTATAGTCCTTGGCATTTAATACATTTAATGGGCTGAAAAGTGGCCCATTTCAGCAAAATTGGGCATCCGCCCCACGCAGACGGGTCACCTGCGCACGCAGGTCAGGGCGCAGGTGCCTCTAGGCGACCAAAATGGCCACCTGCGGGCGCAGGTCAGGCCACAGATGACTTTCGGTCTCTGTTTGGCCCCTCTTAACTCTCCGAAAACCTCCCCAATGGCTTTCAATCCTTCTTGAATGTATTGGGCTACACACAACACTCCTTAAATGATGTTAAGATGGGTTCAAACACATCTAGCTTCATCAATGATCCTTGGAGTGTTTGTAGTTCTCGGGCTTGCCTTTTAGTAGAGGTCTTGAGATGATTTTGGCTCCCGGCTCCAAGCAATCCTCCACACGTGGTGTTGAACTCTTGGGAGCTTGAAAAGGGTCCTCCAAACGTATCCTTGCATATTTGAGATGATTGTGGCTTGGGAACCTTTGTGTCGGCCTTGAATTATAGTCCTTGAAAGGACAACGCCGATTTGGCTTGTATCAATATGAGCAACAAATTTTACAACAAGCATGTCACGTAAGCATATGAATGACCATTCGAAACCTCCTAGCCTCAAGAATTGACTCTCTAAAATAAGCAAACTCATACACATTACCCAAACAAGAAATCATATAAGTCGCCTATCCTTCATTAAACATGCGCCCTCACAACAAGAGGGTCACCCAATATCACTAACTAACCTGCAATTTAACACAAGATTGGGTGTAACAAATAGAATTCCACTCTTTCTCTCAAAGAATTCACATGCACATAGGATGACCCATAGGATTTCCCTTAGTGTAATGCTCCACTAATATAAGAATATCAAAGCTTAAGATCAAGTAGGACTTTTAAGGGTTGTATTGTAGGCTAAGGGATGGGTAGGACCTATTTTGGATAGAAATAGTGACTAACTTCCCCAAACGCTTTAATACATCACAATTTCATTAAGATCATCTTCAACAAAACTATTTTCCACCACTTTTATCTTCACACTCTCTTCGTTTTGCCCCATCTATTTAAGTTAGCTTACATATATCTAACAAAGAGTATTTTCTATTACACATGACTTACTTATTTTTGATCAATTTTTCTTTTCAATACACTACTCCCAACTAACACAAATAAACTTTTCAATACACCTATAGTTATTTCTTTGGGGCTTCAACTTCACTTTTTCTTGTTTCTTCAGTTTCACCCTCTTTAACACCTTTATTTTTCAACCAAAGCGCTTAGCAGTTTTTGGATCAAATTACAAGCAATTGAAATAAAGGGAATAAGCTACATATGAGGCTACCAAAGAATAGGCTAAAGGCTCAACAAGGCTAACTAAGGTCATGCATTATGGGTCGGTAAAAGAGGGTATCAAATATGGTTATCAAAGAAATGCCTATATCATCTCCTAAGCTCAACATTCTTCATTTCATTTAGCACACACACCGGGCAAGTTCTAGATACCCATATGCAAACATGGAATAAAACTAAACCTCACACACACCGCACATGTTCAAATCAAGATGGACTCTTATAGATTCTCAATCAAGCAATGACATAAATTCAATTTTAAGCTAAAGTCCTATGAGAGTCATATAAATGAGACTAAGTATTCCAAACATAATCATTCACTCATTATACATCTTTCAATTTAAACCATACTTGAGTCATACGGTCATGCATTATGCAAGAGCACTTAATCTCGATTTAGTGAAAAGGTTCTACTTCTTACTCTCTACCTATGACTAATTTTCTCTTAAGACAGTCGTCATCCATCCATCATCGAGAAAAGTACTCAACTATGACTTTAACACACAACTTAACCCTAAAAAAAAAAATTACTCCTACTCAGTTCAAATGGACTATCCTCGGCAAAATAATTTAAAACAAAAGCCGAGGAACCCAAAAGCAAAACAAATAATACCAAAAACAATTACTACTTCCAAATCATAAAAGTCACCCAAGTGCATATTAGTACTTATTACAAACCAATATAATCTGATTAGCAAACATTAAGAAATTAAACAACCCTAGGAACACTTTTACCCCAACCCCACACTTAGACCAAGCACTGTCCTCAGTGCACAATAAAAACAAAACATGAACAAAAGATGGGAAAAAGAACTTCCTGGGCCTAGTCATCATCCTCTTCCACATTGGGACTCAAATATACCGCCTCAAAATCCTCCTAGTCAGAATCAAACTCCACATCAGAATCAACTAGTAAGTGCTCATCATCGGTAAGAACATCATCATCTACCGGCTCTCTAAAGGTTTAACCAACTCGGAACATGGATTTATCATGGTCATTCATTGGGTATTCATTATCCAACTGTCTCAGCTCATCTGTAGTAGGTGTGCGTCCTCCTCACATCATCGTCAACTTAGTCATGCCATCGAGGTGGTGAAAGAAGCTATCATCTCATCCATTTTGCTCAGCAGTGGTGAGAATCGGCCCATGGGTGGAATCAGGATCCTTCACCTTGGACACATCAAATCCTCGCATATTTCATGTCGGCTTGTAATCCACCGGGTATTCCTCAATCCCATTATCCTTTAATAGCTTTGTCACAAGACCACCAAAACTAAATTTAAAGCCCTTGTGCACTCTGGCTTCCTTATAGCTGATCTAATCACTGTACCAACATTAATGGGAATATCAGTCATTAAAGCAAACACTAGACATACCCGGTCGCGCGTGACATGAGTAACGTGAGACCCTGGGATCAAACAAGCACCAATAGTCCGCATCCAAATCCTAGTTTTTTTGTTAAAGTGGGCATATAGCTAGGTTTTGTGATGTCCTTCATCTTTTTGGTGTTCCCATCTAGCCATTGATCGTGGTCCACAAAGAGTGTGACGGATAACATAATATGGAGGCCAGTTGTACAACTCCTTCAATCTAGTATGATTAACCTCCAGTGTGTGAAGGAATGAGTTGAGTGCTACTGCATTGAGTTTCACAATCTATCCACGAACTTTGACACTATTGCCTTCGGTATCTAGAAACCAATTTTCAAAGAACTCTCTAACCAAATCCAGATTACATTCGCCAAAATCATCAAAGATGAACTCCATTTTCAACTGTCGTATCCTTGCTAGAATCCACAGGTAGTGAGCTTGCAAACTATCTTTATCAATATGCTCCATTGGTTGGTAATTGCTATCCTTATTGTCTTTGTACCATTACACTCCTTCCTTTGCAACCCATTTGATGCCAAATCTCTGACATGTACTTTGGGAAGCTGTCGGGGCAACTTGAGTTGCAGTTGCGGGCTGCCCGCTTTTGCCCCTATCGGGAAGTAGAAACAACTCCTTTTCCCTTGCTTGGTTTAGGATCCATGAGTCCTGTGACAACACACCATCCAAAAGTGTTAGGTACGCACCAACCGGCTAACTAAAATCAAGGTGGGAGGTCGTGGTGCCACCCCACACTTAACTTGTTAGCATATACAACTAGTTGCTGTTTTTGGGTACTCAAACTTCCCCTACTCATGATTCATGGTTAAGCACCATCACAACCATTATAACATAAAGTAATTTGGTTGAACCCAAACATGAGCCACTCTACCAACATTTTCCACCTCAGTATTCTTCACGCCATAACAATTAACAAATATAAGCAATTAACATCTCAAAGTTCACATTATTTTCATATCACTTTCACAGAAATTCTCTTTCATAAAAATCATGGGCAAACAAAAATACGTCCACCAATCCTAATGCACGCACGCACCATGTGGACCAAAATAACCCCCTCCCCAAACTAAAAAATAATCAGTTTCATGGTTACATTCAACACACCCATACACTACAATTCGATTAAGCACAATATGCAGCACTCAAAAGAGAAATTTTTCAAACTAGAACACATTTCCACGTTCAATCACGCAAGCATATCAAACTTACCTAACCCATTTGCAAAATAACCCTAACAAGCTTAAAAAGTTCATGAACATACCTTGGAATGAAGAAAGGAGTGAAAGAGAAGAGAATTTTTGGGTTGTGGGTGGTTGCATCGTAAGTTCTTTATGAGAGACGAAGGGTGGTTGGTGCATATGAGGTTAGAATGAGGGGCTTTTATATTAAGCCTATCGGATCGGGTTGACCCGGTTAATTAAAATCAGATTTTGGGAAATAGGGAGGTTGTGGTGTATGGGCCAGCACGAGGCCCAAGACCTGCGGCACATGACTAACACATGGGTGAGGTAGTGACCCACCATTCTATGTTCCATGGCGCACATCCATTGCATAAAACCAGACCTGCGGTGTACGGGTCATGTTGTCGTCCAAAAACTTACCTCAAAGTCCCTTTTTTTTATTCACGTAGCTTTATCCAACCATTTTTAGCTTTGCAACACTTAAAAATCCTACGAAACAAGTAAAAACTACGTTAGAAGGGTGGGTTGCCTCCCACCAAGCGTCGTAGTTTCGGTCGTGGCTCGATACTTCTTTTTATATTTTTTTGATTTTCTCATTTTCTCTTTTTTTTTTCTTTTCTTTTGAATAGAAATCCTACACTATTACATTACACTCATGGGTTATTACATTACATTCATGGGTTGCCTCCCATGAAGCTTATGATTTAATATCGCGGTACGACCCAGCTCACAATTGCTCATCAGATAGTTTCATAGACATCCTCTGCCGGTCCTCTTCTTCACCCCAATAGTGTTTAACTCTTTGGCCATTCACTAAGAACGTCTTACCTTTTTTCGTGTCAATCAGAAACATAATCTACTACAACAAGAATGTACGTGTTTCTATATGAAGGAGGAAAAGGACCCATAAGTCTATTCCTCACACATCAAAAATCTCCACCTCCAGAATGTTGTTCAAAGGCATCTCATTCCTTCGAGAGATAGAAACCATGCGTGGACATTGGTCACACTCTTTTCCAAACTTGACCGCATCCTTGAATAAAGTGGGCCAAAAGAAACTGTACTGTAGTACTTTGTGAGCTGTCCGCTCATCACCTTGATGGCCTCCATAAGAAGACGAATGACAACTCTCCAAGACTTGCTTTACTTTTCATTCCGAAATACATCTTCTGATTACTCGGTCTGGGCCCTATTTAAACAATTAAGGCTCATTCCATGTGTAGAATCGGGTCTCATAGTAAAGTCTCTTTCTTTGCTGACTTGTGACCTCAGGTGGATACACTCCACTCACTATCAAATTCATGATATCTGCCTACCAAGGTAGCTTTGTAACACTTAATGTTAAGAGTTTCTCATCTGGGAACTCTTCTCGAATTGTACCATCCTCTAGAATATGTTCCCAACTCTGTAGCCTAGACACATGATCCGCTACTTGGTTTCATCTCCTTCTCTATAACAGTATAATTGAATTGATCTGCATCAAGGGTTTTACTTGCATAATAAAGAGAATGAAAACCCTTCTTTTTTTGCTGGCCCAATACTGCACCCACAGCCACATCGCTAGCATAACATATCAGCTTGAATAGTAATTTCTAATTGGGAGAGATCAATATAGGTGCTTCAATCAATTTTATCTTCAAAGCCTCAAAAGCTTTTACACAATCATCACAGAACTGAAACTTTACCTCTTTCTCAAGCAGTTTGCATATTGGCCTTGAGATTTTAGAGAAGCCTTTGATAAACCGCCTGTAAAATTCAGCATGCCCAAGAAAACTACGTACACTCTTTACAGACTCGGGTAGGGGTAGTTCCTCTATAACTTCGATCTTAGAACGATCAACTTCTAAGCCTCTTCAGGACACCTTATGGCCAAGGACAATGCCTTCTCTAACCAAGAAGTGACATTTCTCCCATTTAAGTACCAGATTTATTTCTTCACACCTCACAAGCACCCTATCAAGATTCTGCAAACAAACATCAAACGAGTTACCAAAAATAGAAAAATCATCCATAAATACCTCAACAAAGTCTTTCACCATATCATAGAAAATTGCCATCATGCAGCGTTGGAAAGTGAAGGGTGCATTGCATAGCCCAAAAGGCATGCGCTTGAAGGCATAAGTACCATAAGGACATGTGAATGTCGTCTTCTCCTAATTTTCGGGAGCAATGGCTATCTGATTGTAGACTAAATACCCATCTAAGAAGCAATAATACTCCTGACCTATAAGCCTATCTAGCATTTGATCAATAAAAGGAATAGGATAGTGATATTTTCTAGTGGCCTCATTAAGCTTGCGGTAGTTTATACAAATCCTCTAACCTGTGACTGTCCGAGTTGGGATCAATTCATTCATTTCATTAGTAAGCATGGTCATGCCTCCTTTTTTGGGTTCACACTGAACTGGACTGACCCACTTACTATTCAAAATAGGATAGACAATACCTATATATAACCACTTAATCACTTCCTTCCGTACCACATCTTTCATTAATAGATTCAGTTTTCACTGGTGTTGAACACTTGGTCTGTGCCCTTCCTCTATGAAAATTTTATGCATACAATAAGTCGATCTTATTCCCTGAATATCAAACATCTGCCACCTAATTGTTTTCCCCTTTTTTTCAACACAACTAGAGCCTCTCCAAACTATGCCTCAGATAAAACTGCAGAAAGAATAACCAGTAAGGTCTAATTTTCTCCCAAGTAAGCATACTTGAGGTGTGATAGCAACATCTTCATCTCCAATTTTGGGGCCTCCACAACAGATGGCTTGGGAGGTGGCTCAAGAGGTCAATTCAAAGGCTCAAAATATCTTGTGCAAATAAATATGCTGGCCACATCCAGTACTTGTACCATATCATGTGCATCAGCATCTCCAAAAATATTATGACCAATAAGAGCTCTCTCTAACGGGTCTTTCAAAGTGATCAACGAAAGCTCCGATTCAAGATCGATCACTGTGATCGCAGATAACTCCTCATAGATAGCAGGGAGCTTCATGTCCTTGTAAACATCAAATACCTCAACTTTATCATGTGCTCTCATTGTTAGTTGCTCCGCAACTACATCTATCTAAGCACTACCAATTGCTAAAAATGGATGTCCCAAAATAAATGGGACTTTCGAATCTGCATCAAATTCCAAAACTATGAAATCTATGGGGAAGATAAGTGACCTCACTTGAACCAACACATCCTCAACTATTCCATTGGGCCTTGCCAACTAATGATCAGCAAGCTGCAAAATCACTGTAGTGGGCCTCGAGATGCCTAATCCCATCTTTTTGAACAAAGAAGTGGGTATCAAATTAATGTTGGCCCCAAGATGACGCAATCCTCAGGCCTTGATAGACTACCGAATGGCAATCTGAATGGTGAAATTGCCCGGATCTTTGAGATTTATTGGCAGTCTATTCTGAATTTGGGATGTGCACTATTTATTAAGTGCAAGAGTAGCATACTTTGTCAGCCTGTTCTTGTTAGCCACGATGTCTTTAATGTACTTGGTATACCTGGAAATTCCCTACAAAACATCAATTAGAGGAAGATTAATGTGCACCTATTTTAACAAGTCAATGAACTTTTGAAAACACGCTTCCTCTTTTTGCTTTTTTAGCTTTTGTGGGAATGGAGGTGGTGGCTTCAAGCTTTCCATAGTGTTCTCATTATTCACATCTTTCTCAACCTTTACTTTTTTCTCATCTCTCACCATAGCCCTGTGAGTTACTTTCTTAGGCTCTAACTCCTCTAATTGTCTACCACTTCGAGTGGAGACTGCATTGACTTGCTTGGGATTAACTTCAGTATCATTTGGCAAACCTTCCTGAGGTCTAGTGTTTTGTGCTCCAGTAAGATTTCCAATCTAAACTTCTAGAGTCTTTTTGGCTAATTATTGATTTTTTTATGTCAGTATCCATTTGTGCTTGATTAGCTATAATTTTCTTCAACATCACCTCAATGTTGTTGGATTGAACATTAGAGTTAGTGCTCTGGGCCTGTTGTTGGAGATTCTGATTTCCCACTTGGCTCTTATACCGATTGACATTCTGCCCTTGATTTCCAGCCCATAAGAGATTGGGGTGATTTTGCCAACCTGGGTTATAAGTGTTCCCAAAATTTTGGTTACCTTGGTGTTGGGCATTACCCACAAAATTCACTGATTCTGGATTTGCTGCACAGGTATCTGCCGAGCGATATCTGTTTTGAGGGAAAAATGGTTTGACTTTAATCAAATTAGAAAACTTAAAGAGATTTTCAAGTTCAACCAAAAACACAGAGTCGCCACTTGATTAAGAGAACTTTAAAGATTTAAAACAGAAAAAATCTCAAAATTTAAGAAATTTGGGTAAGTGGTTCCTATTACTACTTTTGGAAGGCTGTTAAGGCACCAAGAGTATCCGCTAACTTGCGGTTGTCCGGACTATGTGAAAACAATTTGATTTGACAAACTTGAAAGAGGTGGAAATATTTGATAAATAAAGCAAATGATTCTTCAAGAAAAATTCCATATTGATTAGTTAAGAAATACTTGCAAGAGAATTAAACTAATTAGGCTAAGTGACAGATTGACTTGAAATTCAAAATTTTGATTAAATAATTTAGACAAGTGTAGTGATCAGTTTGAAAAGAGTTAACGGTACTCAGAAGGGGAATCAACTAAGTTAATTAAAAGGTTAGAAATTACAAATAAATTCAAAAAAAATACAATGAGAGGGAAGAAGGTGGATTTAGGCACTTAGGCCCAAACCTAAAATGGTCCAATTTTGGACTTTTGGTCCATAATAGCTGCATCATCTTTGTGGGTTCCTGACCCATTTCCTGTTCTTGCTCAATTGAGCTCGTAAGCTTATTTTCCACCTATTACATTAGCTCCATCTTAATGGGCTTGATTTAGACCGCAAATCAGCCCGCTTGCAACTTGAACAGGACTGGACTTAAAAGGTATGGGTTTGACCCAATGAGGGAGATGCGAGGATGAGTCCATGATGGACTCAACCACGTCGGTTTCACATATTTCAAACAAAAGAAAAGGATATTAATACACACTAGATGATGGAACAATAGACCTGATAAAAATAAGTAATGTAATTTAAACAAATTTCCAAAATAAAGCATTCAAAGCAAGTAAGAATGTTTGGAAGGGTCCTAACTTTGCTTAGATTTCCAACCAAGTAACACGAATTTCCATTCTAAGGTATCCCAAGAATGATGTAAAGCTATCACTTATAATTAGAAGGGCAGATTCCGCAAGAAGTATCTAATGAATTTATAAATCAAGGAAGATTCAAATGGATTCAATTTATCAAAGATGCTTCAACTGGAGGGATTATTCAAGTTCAACTCGAAGTCACGCCAATTGAAATTTTCATTAAATTCAAGAGTTTAAAATCGACTAGCAATAACCATAGACAGCTTCAGTTAAACCTCAAGATAAACCAACATAGCATGCTCAAAGTCTTATGTTGTAAAGGTGGATGAAAATAGCTGGCTGATTTTAGCGTACACACAAATTTTAGTCAAAACAATCTAAATACAGACCCAAAATAGTGACCATTCAGGGGAGACGAGAAAGGGATACACATGCTTATGACTAGATCGAATCTGTTTAATGTAGATACCCAGACAAAGAGGCAACAAAATGGACCTCAATTTGTAGTTTACATACTTGAAAAGAAGCAATGTTATAAGAGAACACATTTCAATCCTTTCTAAGAGATTTTAAAGATCTTAACTAATATCATGATCTGAAATTATACCAATACCTAGACTAAATCAGCCATATCCACCAATTTTATATTAACCACAAAAGGACATTTTGAACAAACAAAGAAGCTAGGCGGATACGAAAAAAAAAAATCAGTATCCAAGACTGAACATTGCCAAGACACTTTCCCGAATATAAACAACCAGGTATACCTACAAAGAGTCATTATTTCAAGATATTTCATGACCTTTTATAAGTAAAAGAAACTGCATTATGATATGAAAATGATGTTAAAACAGAAAGAAAATAAGAGAAAATTGTAAACAAATTCAACAAGATCATACAAATTCTGATCCCAACTTCATTATATTTGTATAATTCAACGAATCTTTCTTGGTATCATGAACCAAGAAGATTGTTGGAGAATCATACCTGAAAACTAGAACAATAAACCTGTTACCATTTTTACATTTCAAGTGAAGAATTAAATCCCACATATGCTAGACTCAGTCAAAACTCGGAGAGTACAAAAAAAACCATTTCAAATTCACATCTTTAACCAAATTATAAAAACCCAGTTCACATCAAATTTCCAAACGAAGTTAGAAATACACAGAGTGCTAATTACATCAGCAAGAAATAAATCAAAGGAATAAAAGAACAATAAGTCTACCTTTTCTGGAGCAGCAAACCGGGACTCGAGCTTTCATCGGGATCTTATTTCCACCACCAAAAAATTTGAAATTAAATTCCTTAGCTGAAATCTTGAGCCCAACGGTCTTACTAGGATTCAGCTGAGGAATTTTTGATTTTAGCGAAATCCCTTTCAATTAGGGTTCTCTGCTTTCTAATGCCTCTAACCTTATCCTCTCACACTAGGAATAGTAGTGTATTTATAGAGGGGTTTTGGGATGAATAAATCAAAGGTGTTTTCTGGAAATTCGCTTTAAGATAAGGTTCGAGGAGCTGGATTTGTACTATATCAGTACAAATTCGCGTGAGAATTTGAATTCTCAAACAAGTATGAATGAGAAACTAGTAAAGAGGTTCCACGTCACTATTCTAGAAGAAATCACGGTACTAGACTCGTGCTAATCACTCGACCAGTGCAGAGAAGATGAGAAGGAGGGAAATCGATTGAAAGAGGAGGAAATTGAATTGGGGCTTAGGTTTCTTGAGAGAGAGGGAGTCGAGTCTTTGTTGTTGTTGGTGTATGATGCTTCTATTTTGGTGTCAGGTGAAGGAGATGAGGAATATGGGTTAGGGATTAAATGATAGTGGGCCGGGTTGGTTTGTCTGGGATTAGGCTGGGATGCTGGTATTTAAAGTTTGGGTTGGGTAGAATAATTAGGAATAGAGGAGGTTAAATGGGTAGAATTTGGATTATTTAAGAGATAGCTCAATTGGATTAGGATTTAGTCAATCTCATTTAAATTTTGGTCAAAATGAAAATCAATTGGCTAGTTGCATTGAAATTGTGGCCAATTTGATTTTAATATAACCAAATTTAGTAAGTTTGGCTAAATTAAATCACAATCCTATACGAATGTACAATTGATTTAATACCAAGTTTCTTGATTTCATAAAAATCAAATAAATATTTTCCAAATAAAATATTTTAAGAACAATTATATTTAAATCAAGAATTTATCCATTTGAATTAATTTTCAAGTCGAATTTTGATTAAAGCTTGATTTTTGACAAAAATAATTATTTAAGCAACCAAAATTAAACAATCTCGTATACATGAATATGAAAATTTATAATTCATCACTTAAATGAAAAATTTAACTCATTTGGGTAGGGTGAATGCAGGTAACCCTGGGCAAAGGGAGTTTGACGTTCCTAATTTTGTCCGACCACAAATTTGTTTCTTAAAGAGGATTTTTGCATGAATTCCAAGGAGTTATGGTTGAACCCCGGTATAGGGTTCCCTATATATATCATATTATATGAGAACTCAGGCCACTTGTAGTTCATATCGCTTGATTTTTAGCACGATTTCAAAGAACTCATAAGCTATCTCGGTCTCGAATTTTAAAGAGGCTAAAAAGCTGGTGAATGGGGAGATTGGGGGGAGTTTGGAATGAACTCAAGTTTTCAAAAAAGAGCCCTGCCTACATATTCTCAAGGTTCAGGAAATCAGACTGCTTGTAGTTCGACTCGATCGGTAGAAAGGATAGTCTTTTATTTTAGACAATCTTTGGCTCCGGATGAGTGAAAAGTTATTTGAGTTGCGGAAAAGAGGATTGTAACCTATTTACCATGAATGTGGGATCCTACACATTCATAGGCAAGAATTTACCTGGACATAGTTTCCAAAACTCTCTGAGTGTGATGTCACTCGGATTTGAAGAAAAGAGAAGGTTACCTCTGGTATGAGTTTAGAAATATCCTAGAAATGAAAATGAAGCTAGAATAACCCGAAATACCCATATTCCTTATGATAGAGATGTGGTTTGATGGTGGTTGCAATCATCCTTTAGCTCACGTCCAAAGAGTTTGCCGTCCCTCTATGGACTACATCCTGATTTACAGCTAAGAAAAAGTTCCACGTTGTGCTGCGTCCTTTTTGGAGTTGTTCGCAACTGTGGTTTGGGTTTGATATTTTCATCCTCTCGGATGCTTTTGACAATATCTCAAACAAAAATTGTTAGTGATAAACCTAATTCACGAAGGGGGATATAGTCTCTTACCATATCTCCACGTGAATTATTATCCGAATAGCGATGTCATCCTCTCGTGTACCTGTTGTGGAGGGAAACAACTACTTGAAATAATAGATACAACAACCCTCTTGGTTGTTGGATAAGACGACTTTTTGGCAATTGAAAATATCTTTAAAGTGGGGTTGCCCTCTTGGACACTGACGACACTTTGTGTAGAACGGTCCATGCGACCGCGTAATTTTATGTTATTATGGCAACCCTCTTGGTCACCTATAATGCTTTTTACATGTGGAATGATAACCTCTTCGACTATTGGAAATGATCTTTCCATATGACCTCGGGTAAGTCTTGCATATCTTCCATGTCGGCACGACTTATAAATATCCCTCAAATTTTTGATCTTCGAGTCATCAAGCACATTATCTGATGTCGGATATGAGATGACTTATAGATGTATTTTGATTTGATGGTCTTTTGGGTGATTCTGCACATTATCCGACCTTGGATAAGAGATGGCGTACAGATATCCCTTAAATCGTCAGCCTTTCGGGTAATCCAGCGCATTATCCGACCTTGGATGCGATGTGGCTTATGGATATTCCTTAAATTGATGGTCTTCAGGCAATCCTACACATAATCGATCTTGGATATGGCGCGACTTATAGAGAATCCTCGGACTGTCAATTTTGGTAATCTTGCACATCAACCAATTAGGATTTAGCTGTGGCTTACAGATAACCTTCAAGCTGTCAATTTTTGGGGTAATCTCGCATATTTTATGGTAAGGATGTTGTTATGATTTACAGATGACCCATGGACCATCCTCTCTCAGATCATCTTGCACATTATCCTGTCTCAAATATTGTGACTTACAGATGACCCTCAGATTATAAATTTTTGTGAAGTCTAGTTTGTCGTCTGCTTTTGGATAACGACTTAAGAAAGTCTCTTTGGGTCATATGCTTATTCTACTTCAATATGTTGATGCAAATATATGAAACACTAAAATATCCTCGATGCAGATTGTGTTATCTTCGCGTGGTCAACGGGTATAGGTGCTCCAAAGCATCTTCCAAAACCAGACTCTATTGTCTTGCATGGTGAGCGATTATGGAGACTTGTTTGAACGATATGATGGCCCTCTTGGTAATGGAATGGAATGGCCCTCTCAGCAATGGAATGCAATGGCCCTCTTGACAATGGAATATGATGGCCCTCTCGACAATGGAATGCGATGGCCCTCTCCGTAATGGAATGTGATGGCCCTCTTGACAATGGAATGAAATGTCCCTCCCAACAATGAAATGAAATATTCCTCTCGGCACGGCCCTTTCGGTAATAGAATGGAATGTAGGTACATAAAAATTCTGAAATATCCTCGACGCTGGGCTACATCGCCTTTTGTATGGTTAATAGATATAAAATAATAAGATATCCTTGATGCTGGATTGTGTAATCTTTGCGTGGTTCACAGATATAGGTGCTCCAAAGCATCTTCCAAAGCCAGACTTTATCGTCCTACATGGTGAGCGATTACGGAGACTTATCTGAATGGTATGATGGCCCTCTCGACATATCCCTTTTGGTAATGGAATGAGGTGCAAAGAATGTAAAGAGATACAATGAAATGTAATGGAGTGTGATGAAATGCGATGGAATTCAATGAGATGCAATGAAATGCAATGAAATGAGATGCAATGGTATGTAATGCAATGTAATGGGATGTAATGAAATGCAATGCAATGGTATGTAATGCGATAGTACGTAATGGGATGCAATGGTCCCCTCGGCAATTTGAAGAGAAACTTTATCCGAGTCTATTTTTTGGTGTGTTGACTTTCAACATGTACCTATACTCAAGGTAAATGGTTAGTAGCCACAGTGTCGCTCTTGCCAGCGACTACAGTCAAACTTTAAGAAAGTTTAAAAGATAAATACTTAAAATCGTGATTTGAACGACTTAGTCTGTCATTAACCTCCTCCCTTTGAGGGGTATTAAAGCAACAAATCTTTCAAATGTGAACAAGTCGCTGACATCCCTTTCTTGAGGTATCTTGAATACCGTTTGCAAATGTTATATGTTTGTTTTCGCCTTATGGCGAATCTTGAAGAGGACATCATTGCTCTTCTCCTTATTTGGTGGTTCTTTTAATCTCTCCATTATTGTGCCGACTCCATAGAGTATACCTACGCTCAATGTAAACAATTAGTTGACACAGAGTCACTTTTGCTAGCGCCTATTTCAAGAGAAAAAAAAATCTCGAATAAAATATTCATAACAAGGACAAAACGCTTTTGTTTGACATCCACATATTTTGAAATCGAATAGACAATTCGAGGTCCATGATCCTAAATGAGTGATTGAACCCATCTTTGGAGCCATCCAAGAATACCGTTCCTGAGCATTATATGCTTTTGGTGCGGTTCTTGATTTGCTTAGGTGATTTTTGAAAGAGACCCCATTTATGTGCGGTCATCCCTGCATCCACAGAAAAATTATTAGTTTTGGATGAAACTACTCCTCGTTGACCTCCTTCAATCTTTGGTTTGCTTCTTGCCATCTTTTGGGTGCTCTTTCATGTTTGGATATCTGCCTAGACTCCCCTTTTAAATAGATGTAAGACAAAACTAGTCAAGAAAAAAATATACGTAGGTTTTCAAAATAGTTTGGTTTTGAAAAACTTAGCTTAGAAAAACTTTTGTAAAACTTTTTGGAAAGTCTCTGCCAGTCATGTCATGTGCTTGCTCGAAGAACATTTTCCACTTGAGGCCTGTCTATGTCCAACACTTAATGGAAGATATAGAGGGACTCCTTGTTGTTGCTGGAGAAGATCAATAACATAATTTGCAGAAGCTTGTCATAGTTGGGGAATTAGTCTATCTGGACTTTGTCTCAGCTGGTGATTTTTAAAATTTGGCTCTAACCTTTTGGTGCTGGGGAATTTGGAATACATTCCAAAATGTTACTGGAAATTTGGAGGACCTCCTCAAAATTTCTTCCCCAGTTAGATGCTATTTAAGACAATCTCGATTTACGTGGATCTCGAGACTTTCTCCCAACGTCCTTGCTGGTCTTCATTCTTTTCAGAATTTTTTATATTCCTTCTCAAAAATTCTGCCCCAGTTTTCATTTCCTGGGGTGATATGACCGAGCGGTCGGTGCGTCTACGTTTCTTGTTAAAGCAGGAATCAGGTCAAACATAGTTTAGGACTACACTAGGGAAACGTAGAAAGATTTAAAGGGTTTACCGAAGCTGACATAGGCCACCTACATGTCTCATTCTTGAGAATTCAGGTCATCACGTAGTTCATACATAAAAGAGAAAGATAGATTTTCCTAAGGGGTTGACCGAAGCTGATATAGGCCGCCTACGTATCTCATTCTTGAGAATTTAGGTCAAATGTAGTTCGTACTAAAAGGGAAAGATAGATTTTCCTAAGGGATTGATCGAAGCCGACATAGGCCGCCTACGTATCTCATTCTTGAGAATTCAGGTCAAATGTAGTTCGTACTATGATTGGGAAACATAGATTTTCCTAAGGGGTTGACGAAAGCCGACATAGGCCGCCTACGTATCTCATTCTTGATATTTCAGGTCAAACATAGTTCATACTACGATAGGGAAACATAGATTTTCCTAAGGGGTTGACCGAAGCCGACATAGGCCGCCTACATATCTCATTCTTGAGATTCAGGTCAAACGTAGTTCATACATAAAAAAGGAGAAATTCTAGGAGATTACAAAGCATGAAATGATTACATTCATAAAAGTGAAATTACAATCAAAGGAAATAGAGAAAAGACTATCTTCAGACGTAGTATCTCTTTACCACATCGAAATTGATTGGCTTGCTCCACTCTTGACCATCCATCTCGGCTGGAATCAAGGATCCTCCAGATACCACTTAATGGATGATATGACACCTTCGTCAATTTGGTGTAAACTTTCCTTTTTATTTATCTAGGTGGAAGAAAGGGATCAACTGTCGACGTGTCCCTTTGAGAGAATTGATAGGCTTTCTCTTCCTTTTTTTTGTTAGATTGGCATCGATCCTGGTTTCCTTAACTTTGTCGTCGTCTCCCTGGTTGACCACCTCGATCAGTTCAAGATTGGGATTTTCTCGATTCTGGAAGTCCTTCAATTCTTTTGTCAATTGTTTATTGCTTCTTCATCAGACTCTTTCCATTGATCTTTATTTTGTTTATTTAGGTCTTGACATAACATGACATTGGCAGGTTTTAAAATTACTATTATTGAAATCAAACCAAGTCAGATAATAACAAGATAATTCAAATAGGAAAATAAGAATAACATAATTCAAAATAGTTTCCTAGATAAAGGGAGGCCTTTTCATTTAAAATTCAAGAAATATTTATAAACTATGGCTCATGAGCCGTATAAGTAAGGGCCCATGCCTTTTTGAAAGCAGTAAAATGCAAAAAAGAATTTGAAAGATAAAAAGGTAGATCGTAGGGCCTCCTCCGGATCATCACCGATTTTTAAAAACTAGAAATTTTCCCTTTCATCTACCACATAGGGCGAGGAGTCATAAGTGGAGTGGATGCCCAATTCTTCAAAGTTTCCCCAGGTGCAACCTTCCTCACTCTACTAGCCTTCGGGCAATATTCTATCATAGCATAGCAGCCTTCGAACAGAATTCCTATCCCATCCTCTAGACCATCATCCATCGGCATCTTACGTACAGGAAACAACTGGTATAGAAGTGGCAATGGCTTGGGCAGGCTCATCTTTGTCCTCTTCTCATTCTCATCCTCTTTTGTTGGTTTGGGCTTTCCCGAATCAACCTTAGTGGTAACTTTACTAACTACCCGATCATCCTCTATTTCAATCATGTTGACCATAGCCCCTCCATGGTTAGGAAACAAATTACTATTCATATTTGGGGCCGACATCTGAAAAGCAATGATTTTTAGATCAATCAAATCCTGGATCTTATGTTTCAAATTAATGCAATCCTCAGTACTATGGCTGATTCCTCCAGAATGATAGGCACAATTCTGATCAGCATGATAAAATTTAGAATTGATATTGGTGGGCTTTGATTGGATAGGCTGGAGATAACTGACTGCTCTTAATATTTCAAAAAGCTGAATTCAACTTTTGGCCAACGGTGTGAAGTTTTGAGGAGGTTTCTTTTCAAGGTTTGGACGAGGAAGGTTATTTTGATTCGTGGGAGGTGGTACTTGATAATAATTTGGAGCTATGTGGACATTAGCCTGGTGATTTGGGATCTTGGTTTGGACATTAGGCTGATAATTTAGCAATAGAGTTTGATATTGTGGTAGGACATTTGGTTGTGGAGCTTGGTATTGAGGTAGGACATTTGGCTGTGGAGCTTGGTATTGAGGTTGGGTGTAGAATACGGACTGAGGAATTAGGGGTGGTGGAGAAGAAAAGGTATTCCTCGGTCTGAATTTTCTTTTCAACTTAGCAATAGAATCAGTGGATACTGCAGTCACGTCTTCTCTTTTCTTCTTAGGGAATCCAGAGGACCCAGCTGATGTTGGAGTTTGGATAATTTTTCCTGTTCGAATGCCTTCTTCGAGTGATTCACCAATCTTTACCAAATCTGCAAAGGTTGCACAAACAGAAGACACCATTCTAGTGTAGAACTCTCCTTCTTGAACACGGAAAAATACCGCTACCATTTCCTCCTCAGTCATAAGAGGTTGTACCTTAGAGGCTTCCTTTCTCTAGCGATAAGCATAGTCCCAAAAGTATTCTCCGCTCTTTTGCTTGATCCTATTCAGCGAATGTTGGTCCGAAACTATCTCTACATTGTATGCGAACCTATCGATAAAGTCTTTGGCCAGGGCCCTCCAGCTGGACCATTTTCTCAGTTCCCGGGACGTGAACCAATCCAGAGTCTCGCCGCTTAAACTTCGGCTATATAGACGCATTAGCAAAGCCTCGTTCCTTCCAATTTTGACCATTTGATCACAATATCTCCATAAGTGTGCCATGGGATTTCCAGTACCACCAAATGTTTCAAATTTGGGGACCTTGTATCCTTCTGGTAGGTCTACACCGGGGTGGACACACAAATCATCATAACTAAGGCCATCATTATCCCCTGCTCCATGAGACTCTTTGATCCTTATAATCTCTTCATCCATTGTAAGCAACTTCTTTTCATGCTCAATCCTCCATTCTTTTTCTTTCTCCTCATAATGGTCTACCTCAGGATTAGGAAAAGGGTTATAGTGATCGGGAGATGTGACGACATGGAAAGTAGTTGAGGATATAGGTCGGATGTGAGATGGATTTAGTATAGTGAAAGAAGGGTTTTGGTATGCTGCAGTGTGATTTTGAGGATGAACGAAAGCTGGGTTATAGGCAGAGAGGACATTTTGGGGGTTATAGGTGTTTTGTGTTGTTTGAGAATGGTTCTCTGGGATTTAAGGATGAATTTACAGAGTTAGGGAGGGATTTTGTGGATGGTAAGTATCTGGGTTGTTGTATTGGTTGGTGTTTTCGATGAGTTTGATGAACCAGTGGATTATTGATGATAGGGTCTATGGAAAGTTGAGAGGTGGAAGCTAATGAAATGTTATTTAGATGATTCCCGAGGTCAGTCGCATTGAGAGGAGGGATTGGAATAGAGGACCGTGCCCTCCTGGGACAGGAGCATTAGCAGTAATGGCCAGATTAGCCAAGTCTCTAGTACGATTCATCTCCTCTTGGAGCATTTCCTGTTTTCTCATGATTTCAACAATCATCTCGCTCTGTTCTGCTATCACATTGTCCCTGATGGCCAATGCGTTGTCTTCATAGCTTCTAGTCATATTTGAATGATGGCTAGGGGATGGGACTTTGCGAGCTTTTGATTGGGTGAAGTAAGGATGTTCAGCCAACTTATGACAACACGAAGTAGTTTCTATTATCTGTAAGGTAAAAACAACTTAAAGGCAAATATGTTAGATCCCATTAGTAATAAATAATGGAAGATCACACAGGCAAGGAGCACATAAAGTTATTTCTTATCGCAGGTGAATTGATCCATATGGTAATAATGACTTGAAAGTTCCAATGAACAGGATTTTGTTCATTGTTTTGGATAAGTAGAATTTATCAGGAAAGTACAACTCTTCTTCTCCCTATTCTTATGTCTTCTTTCACTGAAGTGGGGGATAAATAGAGGTTTTTGAAGGTAGGGGCCGGGCCAAAAGGCTGCCTACATATCTCACGAAGGAGAAATCAGGCCCTACATAGTTCGAATAGTTGTAAAAGGATTGTTTTCATTTCATTCACTAAACTTCATTACATTAGGGAAAAGTAAATACAAGGAAACTAAAAACTTTCTATGTTTAAAGTTTGATTTTGGATAGTGAAAAATGCTTCTGTGCTCTTTGACCTTCTTCTGCCTCATAGATGATTTGGCATGAACTCCATGCGGATCTTTCCAATTCTGATCAAGTGTTCTAAATCAAAGCGGAAAGCACGACACTTCTCAATGGCATGCCCTTTGATTCCACTATGATTATGACAGATGTCATCACCCTTCCTCCATTTTGCAGACCCTTTCCTTTCCTTTCTCTCGATTGGATGGAGAATTTTTGCTCGGACTAACTTGGAGTAAATGTCTTCATAGTTATCCTTAAAAGCCGTGAAGTCCAGACGATGAATTGTGACACCACTAGTGTTGGGTGCCCCTGGTTCAATCCTATCGCTTTCCAGCATACATGTGGTCCATACAAGTGAGAAATTTTTCCATTATGGATCAAATAGCATATTTTGGCTTTCAACACACAACATTCATCTGTGGTATGACCTTTCTGAAGCAAATGGTAAGCACATCTTTTGTACTCATTCCTGGGGTCACATTGCGGACCTTGAGTCTTAACCGAACACAAAGTTACCATAGCCTGTAACATTTGGTAAATCTTTGAGACTTTCACAATTTCTAGTTCTCTCAAGTAGCTCCTTGCACTTGCTTTGAGTGTGATCTGTTTGTCTCCTTGCCTGAACCTTGAAGGCAAGAATGTCTTGTCCGTGTCTTTCGACCATTTTTTCATTTCACTCATGAGTTCTTTGAGAGTCATTGGTGTTTGTTCTTGCACGAGGCTACCACCTTCTGGTTCTTTTCCTTTCTCTTGCCCTATCATATTTCCAATCATCTCAGCAACCGCTTCAAATTCCATGGCTAATTGTTTGATCTCTCTAGCAAGGTCTCTTTTTGGTATTTCCTTCCCATTTCTCAACATTTGGTCAAACATAGCGATTTTTGCTTTGGTTAGGACGGTTTGTTCCTCCAAGTCCCTGTTCTTTGCCATGGCAACATCCTCTTCTTGTGCAATCAATAAGCTGACTTTGGCAATCTTTCTTTCGTTCACAACAATCTTCTTAACCACTTTCTTTTTTTTTCGCCTCTAGCATATCCTCTATTTGGTCTAACTCTACCAATCGCCTCTTGACTTGAGCAATTCTCCTATTGCACATTTTAGTCCTTCCTACAATGGCTTCTTCTGAGTTTATAGTCAACCTTCCTGAAATGGTGGGAATAACTTTAGGAATTTAAAGAATGGTTGTGGACTTTTCTCAGAGACTTGGGAGACTTGGAGTATTTTGGTCGAACTTTTGTATAGTGGGTGTATATTTTACTTAAAAAGGACTCTAGAAAAATAGGAGTGGATCAATCCGTCTTTGATTCAAACAACATAACACATATAAGCACATAAGACAGTTTATATCACACAAGCATAATAACGTGCGTGTCCTATTTAAGGGACCTTTTTTGAGCCAAAGGTGGGCTAACAATTATTCGAAAAGACGTATGTGTTCTTTTTGAACCATTCCATTGCCCCAAAATAGGTATATATGTATATAATAAAAAAAAATTCCCGAAAGGGATACAAAGTCCGTTAATAAGGGGGGACATTTTAAAAGAAATGGGGATAAACATAAAGAAAGCCCGCGCAGGGGCAAACAAGCTAACCCACGCAGGGGTATTTTGAGACCTCCACTTGGCCGCTAGTTTGGGGATGATAGGCTGCGACAACCTTGTTTCTTACCCCATACTTGGCCGATAAATTTCTAAACCAATTATTGATAAAATGTGTACCACCATCACTAATAATAGCTCTCGGGGTTCCAAACCTTATGAATATCTGCTTCTTGACGAACTTCACCACTACTTTCGAATCATTGGTGGGGAGCGCTGCTGATTCCACCCACTTAAAAAAATAATCTACTGCAACAAGAATGTACGTGTTTCCATATGAAGGAGGAAAAAGACCCATGAAGTCGATTCCCCACACATAAAAAATCTCTAACCTCAAGAATATTGTTCAAAGGCATTTCGTGCCTTCGAGAGATAGAACCTTTGCGCGGAAATTAGTCACACTCTTTTGCAAACTTGACCGCATTCTTGAATAAAGTGGGCCAAAAGAAACTGGACTGTAGTACTTTGTGAGCTGTCCGCTCACCACCTTGATGGCCTCCATAAGGAGACGAACGACAACTCTCAAGACTTGTTTTGCTTTGCATTCCGAAATACATCTTCTGATTACTCGGTCTGGGCCCTACTTAAACTAGTAAGGCTCATCCCATGTGTAGAACTTAGACTCATAGTAAAGTCTCTTTCTTTGCTGACTTGTGGCCTCAGGTGGATACACTCCACTCACTATCAAATTCACGATATCTGCGTACCAAGGTAGCTTTGTAACACTCAATGTTAAGAGTTTCTCATCTGGGAACTCTTCTCAAATTGTACCATCCTCTAGAATATGTTCCCAACTCTCTAACCTAGAGACGTGATCCGTTACTAGGTTTTTTGACTCCTTTCGGTCTTTAACATCTAGACCAAATTCTTATAGCAACAAAATCCACCTAATCACCCGAGGTTTGACATACTTTTTTATTGAACAAGTATTGAATAACTGCATGATATGTGTACATAATCACCTTAGTACCTACTAAATAGGACTGAAACTTGTCAAATGCATACACCAAAACTAGTATCTCCTTCTCTGTAACAGTATAATTGACTTGATCTTCATCAAGATTGCTTGCATAATAAATTGAATGAAAAACCTTCTTTTTTCACTGGCCCAATACTGCTCCCACAACCACATCGCTAGCGTCACACATCAGCTCGAACGACAATTCCCAATCGGGAGAGATCAATATTGGTACTTCAATCACTTTTCTCTTTAAAACCTCAAAAGCTTTTACACAATCATCACATAACTGAAATTTTACCTCTTTCTCAAGCAGTTTGCATATTGGTCTAGAGATTTTGGAGAAGTCTTTGATAAACCGCCTGTAGAATCCAGCATGCCCAAGAAAACTACACACACCCTTCATAGACATAGGTAGGGGTAGTTTCTCTATAACTTCAATCTTAGCAAAATAAACTTCTAAGCCTCTTCGGGACACCTTATGGCCAAGGACAATGCCTTCTCTAACCAAGAAGTGACACTTCTCCCAGTTAAGTACCAGATTCATTTTTTCACACCTCGCAAGCACCCTATCAAGATTCTGTAGACATACTTCAAACGAGTTACCAAAAATAGAAAAATCATCCATAAATACCTTAACAAAGTCTTCCACCATGTCATAAAAGATTTCCATCATGTAGCATTGAAAAGTGGAGGGTGCATTGCATAGACCAAAAGGCATGTTCTTGAAAGCATAAGTACCATAATAACATGTGAATGTCATCTTCTCCGGATTTTCGGGAGCAATGGCTATCTAATTGTAGCTTGAATATACATCTAAGAAGCAATAATACTCCTTAACTACAAGCCTTTCTAGCATTTGATCAATGAAAGGAATTGGATAGTTATATTTTCTAGTGGCCTCATTAAGCTTGCGGTAGTCTACACAAATCCTCTAACCTGTGACTGCCCGAGTCGAGATCAACTCATTCTTTTCATTAGTAACCACGGTCATGCCTCCCTTTTTGGGGTCACACTGTACTGGACTGACCCACTTACTATTCGAAATAGGATAAACAATACCTATATATAGCCACTTAATCACTTTCTTCCGCACCGCATCTTTAATTAACGGATTCAGTCTCTACTGGTGTTGAACACTTGGTCTGTGCCCTTCCTCTATGAAAATTTTATGCATGCAATAAGCCGGGCTTATTCCTTGAATGTAAAACATCTGCCACCCTATTTCTTTTTTTCTCCTTTTCAACACAACCTGAGCCTCTCCAAACTATGCCTAAGATAAACCTGCAGAAAGAATAACCAGTAAGGTCTTATTTTCTCCCAAGTAAGCATACTTGAGGTGTGATAGCAACATCTTCATCTCTAATTTTGGGGATTCCACAACCGATGGCTTGGGAGGTGGCTCAAGAGGTCTATTCAAAGGCTCAAAATACCCTGTGCAAATGAATATGCTGGCCATATCCAGCACTTGCACCATATCATGTGCATCAGCATCTCTAAAAATATCATGACCAACAAGAGCTCTCTCTAACGGGTCTTTCAAAGTGATCAACGGAAGCTCCGATTCAAGATTGATCACAGTGATCACAGATAACTCCTCATAGATAGCAGGGAGCTCTATGGCCTTGTAAACATAAAATACCTCAACTTTATCATGTGCTCTCATTGTTAGTTGCCCCGCAACTACATCTATCCAAGCACTACCAGTTGCTAAAAATGGATGCCCCAAAATAAATGGGACTTTTGAATCTGCATCAAAGTCCAAAACTATGAAATCCACGGGGAAGAAAGTGACTTCACTTGCACCAACACATCCTCAACTATTCCATTGGGCCTTGCCAACGAATGATCAGCAAACTGCAAACTCACTGTAGTAGGCCTCGGGCTGCCTAATCCCATCTTTTTGAACAAAGAAGTATGTATCAAATTAATATTGGTCCCAAGATAACGCAATCCTCGGGCCTTGATAGACTGTCGAATGGTAATCTGAATTTGTGAAGCTGTCTGGATCTTTGAGCTTTATTGGCAGTCTATTCTGAATTTGGGATATGCACTATTCAGTAAGTGCAACAGTAACATACTCTATCAGCCTGTTCTTGTTAGCCACGATGTCCGTAATGTACTTGGTATACCTGGGAATTCCCTACAAAACATCAATAATAGGAAGATTAAAGTGCACCTATTTTAACAAGTCAATGAACTTTTGAAAACATGCTTCCTCCTTCTGCTTTTTCAACTTTTGTGGAAATGGAGGTGGTGGCTTCAACTCCCACATTCTTCACATCTCTCTTAACCTTTGCTTAACCTTTGATTTTTTCTCATCTCTCATTACAGCCTTGTGAGTTACTTTCTTAGGCTCTAACTCCTTTAATTGCCTACCACTTCGAGTGGAGACTGTATTGACTTTCTTGGGATTAACTTCAGTATCACTTGGCAAACCTCCCTGAGGTCTAGTGTTTTGTGCACCAGCAAGCTTCCCCATCTGAACTTCTAGAGTCTTTTTGGCTAATTATTGATTTTTTTATGTCAGTAGCCATTTGTGCTTGATTAGCTATTATCTGCTTTAGCATCACCTCAATGTTGCTGGATTAAGAATTAGAGTTAGTGCCCTGGGCCTGTTGTCGGAGATTCTGATTTCCCACTTGGCTCTTATACCGATTGACATTCTGCCCTTGGTTTCCAGCCCATGAGAGATTGGGGTGATTTTGCCAACCTGGGTTATAAGTGTTCCCAAATTTTTGGTTACCTTGGCGTTGAGCATTACCCACAAAATTCATTGATTCTGGATTTGCTGCGCAGGTTTCTGTTAATCGATCTCTGTTTTGCGGGAAAAATGGTTTGACTTTAATCAAATTCGAAAACTTAAAGAGATTTTCAAGTTCAACCAAAAACACAGAGTCTCCACTTGATTAATTTAAAGGAAAATCAAGAAAACCTTTAAGAGAACTTTAAAGATTTAAAACAGAAAAAATCTCAAAATTTAAGAAATTTGGGTAAGTGGTTCCTATTACTACTCTTGGAAGGTTGTTAAGGCACCAAGAGTATCCGCTAACTTGCGGTTGTCCGGACTATTTGAAAACAACTTGATTTGACTAACTTGAAAAAGGTGGAAATAGTTGATAAATAAAGCAAATGATTCTTCAAGAAAAATTCAATATTGATTAGTTAAGAATTACATGCAAGAGAATTAAACTAATTAGGCTAAGTGACAGATTGACTTGAAATTCAAAATTTTGATTAAATAATTTAGACAAGTGCAGCGATTAGTTTGAAAAGAGTTAACGGTACTCAGAAGGGGAATCAACTAAGTTAATTAAAAGGTTATAAATTACAAATAAATTCCTAACAGATACAAAGAGAGGGAAGAAGGTGGATTTAGGCACTCAGGCCCAAACCCCTAAAATGCTCCAATTTTGGACTTTTGGTCCATAATTGCTGCAGCATCTTTATGGGTTCCTGACCCATTTCTTGTTCTTGCTCAATTGAGCTCGTAAGCTTATTTTCCACCTATTGCGTTAGCTCCATCTTATGGGCTTGATTTAGACCGTAAATCAACCCGTTTGCAACTTGAACGGGACTGGAATTGAAAGGTATGGGTTTGACCTAATGAGGGAGATACGAGGATGAGTCCATGATGGACTCGACCACGTTGGTTTCACATGTTTCAAAAAAAAGAAAAGGAAATTAATATACACTGGATGATGGAACAATACACCTGATAAAAATAAGTAATGTAATTTAAACAACTTTCCAAACTAAAGCATTCAAAGCAAGTAAGAATGTTTGCAAGGGTCCTAACGTAGCTTAGATTTCAAACCAAGTAACACGAATTTCCATTCTAAGGTATACCAAGAATGATGTAAAGCTATCACTTATAATTGGCAGGGCAGATTCCTCAAGAAGTATCTAATAAATTTATAAATCAGGCAAGATTCAAATGGATTCAATTTATCAAAGATGCTTCAACTGGAGGGATTATTCAAGTTCAACTCGAAGTCACGTAAATTGAAATTTTCATTAAATTCAGGTGTAACACCCCGTACCTTCCCAACCCTACTTGACGACATTAAATAATGTGTACTTAGGTGTTGAGAGCTATAAGCCTGTATTTGGTAATGTTAATGATGAAAAAAAAATTGAAATTTGGCCTCGTACATGTGATTAGTCCTTCGTAGGAGGTGTTTTGGGATTTTTGTGGAGCACTTGTGGGTTCAAAATGAGTCTAAGAGGACCTCTAAACAAAGTATATTAAGGTTAAGAAGTAAGTTAAAGAATAGGACTTGAAGTATCTAACTAAACCAGCGAAGAAAAGTCGAAAAATAAAATTTTCAAAAATTTTAAGGGTGGGGCGCGCCAGAGGGCGTGCCACGCCGCTCTGGGATAAAATTTTTAGTCCATAGGCAGCAAGCTGGCTCGCCCAAGGGCGTGCCAGGCTGGTTTCGGCCACTTTTCAAAGTTGGAAATTTTCTTAAGTCCCAAGGTGCCCGGGGACGTACCAAGCCAATTTTTGCCACGTTTCTTATACAACCATGAGAATATACATGAAATGAGTGAATTATTATATTGGTATGATAAAATTACTCGTGAACGAATTTGGCGTCAAAATAACGATTTTACCCTTATGGTCAAAATGAGTCATACGTGGCTAGAATCGCTTGTTTTTGGGATTGAGGCTACGAATATAAATCCCGTGAGTGGGAATATTGTCATAACGCGTATGAAATGAATTAAACATGAGAAGTTATTGATTTTATTGGATTAAGTGATTTGGGCTCAATAAAGCCCAAAATGAACAAGAAAAAAAATAGGCCAAGCACACATGCTTCTTTGACTAAGTAATAATTGAGAAAAGGACTTCATGGGTCTATAAAAGGGAGGCAAAAATCAGATTTTTAACTCACAAAAACACACATGCTTTTCTATCTTTTTCTTGAGAATTCTAGAAAACCCCTTTGGGCTCTTCAAACCCTAAGCCATCTTTGGAGCAATATCATCATCTTCCAAGCCTAGGTAAGTGATTATTCTTATGGATTAATATATTATATGCATGGAAGAGTATGTAGATCATGTTGGTTATGCTTGGAAGTGTTGAATATGGCACTTTGTGTTTATGCTAAAAGATGTGTTATCCATGGAATTGTAACTTGAAATATGACTTGCGGGTTTGATGAAAGAGCATGGTATGGATAGAATAACAACATGTATGGTGTGATTATGGTCCTAAACTTGTTATTTTTCTATAAGTGTAAATTATGGGATTTTGGCTGATTTGTTGTTGTGAGGTGTATTGAAGTAATTTGATGGAATAATTGTGATGTGGTGGTGATGGAAAGTGGAAAGTATGAACTAGGTGTGACATGCTATTGGTTATTATGTATTGGTCAATGTATGGAATATTGTGGGATTATTGGTACAATAATTTCATAAATGGTATTGTCAAGGGGGAAATGACATATTAAAGCCAAACATGTGACTTATGGTTATTGTATGCCATTGTAAGGTAATTGGTGGTTAATGTTGGTTCCGTTATGCACTTGTGTTGTAGAGTAAAACATAAGGAAGGAGAGGGACTATTGTATGCACGTCTAAGATTGTATATTCGTATTGGAAATACAAAGTATGTAAGGTTACTCTTTCCGTATCCTTCTACAACATATTGTTCCTATTGACATTGGACTTGTTTCAATTCCGAGAGGCTTGAAGTATAGCAATTCAGGTTGATGTATATTGTATCCATATGTGTCCTATTCTTAGATGACTTATGATTCACTTATCTCTTGTTCATTGATTGAAGTTCCAAAAATGTCATAACGATGAAATTTCTAAAAGAACTGTCTTAAAGAAAGTAAGATGTAAGAGAATCTATTTATCCTTGAAAAGAATTTTCCAATCATGTCATGTTCCAAAGTCCAATAATATGATGATTATCCTTGTACCAATCTTTCATAAGTAAAAGTTTCAATCTCATAAGAGTAATAAGAGAGGTGATGTGCAAGTTAGTATAAATAGTCCTCATAACTGAAGATGTCAATCTTATGAAGTAAAGGAGTGAAGTGAGATGTGTATATAAGTGTGTGCTTTAATGTCATGATCTTTAACGTGTCATTCTCATAACCTAGTAAAGAGAAGAAGCAATGTAGATAAGTAATGCGCATGGTTACTATACGTTTTAGTGAGTATGGATTACATTCTAGAGGGTATAAGTTCAATATGGAATAATCCCCATATTATGTTATGTCATTTAGTATAACCCACCAAAGCTGGAGGCCCGATATTATATACTATCATGATCCTTAATGTATTAATCTCTCATATATTGATATATCAATCTCTCCCATGTATGGTAACCCACAATAGAGTGGATGTATGTTCTCCCACCATAGAGTGGATGTATGTTCTCCTACCATGAGAGTGGATGTATGTTCTCCCACCATAGAGTGGATGTATGTTCTCCCACCATAGAGTGGATGTATGTTCTCCCACCATGAGAGTGGATGTATGTTAACCCACCAAGAGAGTGGATGTACGTTAACCCACCATAGAGTGGATGTATGCTAACCCACCATGAGAGTGGATGTAGGTTAAACCACCAATAGAGTGGATGTACGTTAATAGAGTGGATGTACGTTATATTATTAACCCCCCAATAGAGTAGATGTATGTTATATTGTTAACCCACCACTAGAGTGGATGTATGTGGATGAATGTTATTCTCTTACAACCTACTAACCAAGTAGATGAACAAAAGTGGTAATGAACATAGAAGCAAGAAAGAATCTCTTGGGTATAGAAGAATCTATTGAAGACAAGTCTCTTGAGTGAAGGTAATTTCCCTTGAAGGAGAGTAGTTATAAAAGATATTATATAAAATGATGGTTTATACACATTGACTATTCTCTCATATTTTATTCTATTGACATTCTCATGTATGATGTTATTTCTTATGAGCCTTACATACTCAGTACATTCTTCGTACTGACCCCCTCGGGGGACTTACCTTACATGTTGCAGGTGCAGGCATTAGTAGACCTCCTCAGTAGACTGTGGATCATTTGCAGAGTTTTGGTGAGCTCCACTTGGTTTGGAGCTTTCTAGGTCATAGTTGTATATTTGTTTTGATGTTGTAAATGTAGTATAAAGCGTGGACTTGTCCCAACTTTAAGTTGGTCTTGTAGATGCATCTGTTAGAGGCTTTGTAGACATATGTGGGTATATGGATGTAAGATGTACGTTCATTTCGACGTGATGGCTCTAACGGCCAAGTTTTGTATATATATTTATAGCATATGTTTCCATGATTCATGTTTTCTGCATAGTTGCATGAGCTATAATAGGATTCATACGAGGATACGTATACGAAGGTTCATGAGCAAAGATTGGTTCTCTTGGGCCATATCGGATTCGGGTTCCAGTTCGGCCCGAATGGGATTTCGGGTCGTGACATCAGGAGTTTAAAACCGACTAGCAATAACCATAGACAGCTTCAGTTAAACCTCAAAATAAACCAACATAGCATGCTCAAAGTCTTATGTTGTAAGCAGGTGGATGAAAATAGCTAGCTTATTTTAGCGTACACACAAATTTTAGTCAAAACAAACTAAATACAAACCCAAAACAATGACCATTCAGGGGAGACGAGAAAGGGATACACGTGCTTGTGACTAGATTGAATCTGTTTAACGTAGATACCCAGACGAAGTGACAGCAAAATAGACCTCAATTCGTAGTTTACATACTTGAAAAGAAGCAATGTTATCAGAGAATACATGTCAATCCATTCTAAGCGATTTTTAAGATCTTAACTAATATCATGGTCTGAAATTATACCAATACCTAGACTAAATCGGCCACATCCACCCATTTTATATTAACCACAAAAGGATATTTTGAACAAACAAAGAAGCTAGGAAGATACCAAAAAAAAATCAGTATCCAAGACTGAACATTGCCAAGACACTTTCCCGAATATAAACAACCAGGTATACCTACAAAGCCTCATTTTTTAAGGAAATTTCATGACCTTTTAAAAGTAAAAGAAACTGCATTATGACAAGAAATTGATGTTAAAACAGAAAGAAAAGAAGAGAAAACGGTAAACAAATTCAACAAGATCATACAAATTCTGATCCCAAATACATTATCTTTGTATAATTCAACGAATCTTGCTTGGTATCATGAACCAAGAAGATTGTTGGAGAATCATACCCGAAAACTAGAACAATAAACCTGTTACCATTTTTATATTTCAAGTGAAGAATTAAATCCCACATATGCTAGACTCAGTCAAAACTCGGAGAGTACAAACAAAACCGTTTCAAATTCACATCTTTAACCAAATCATACAAAACCAGTTCACATTAAATTTCCAAACGAGTTAGAAATACACAGAGTGCTAATTACATCAGGAAGAAATAAATCAAAGGAATAAAAGAACAATAAGTTTACCTTTTTCGGAGCAGCGAACCGGGACTCGAGCTTTCATCGGGATCTTCTTTCCACCATCGAAAAACTTGAAATTAAATTCCTTAGCTGGAATCCTGAGCCCAATGGTCTTACAAGGATTTAGTACAGGAATTTTTGATTTTAGCGAAATCCCTTTATATTGAGGTTCTCTGTTGTCTAATGCCTCTAACCTTCTCCCCTTACACTAGGAATAGTAGTGTATTTATAGAGGGGTTTTGGGGTTGCAAAATTGAAATTTGTCGATGTGGGATGAAAAACTCAAAGGTTTTTTCTAGAAATTCACTTCAAGATAAGGTTCGAGGAGCTGGATTTGTACTATATCAGTACAAATTTGTGTGAGAATTTGAATTCTCAAACAAGTATGAATGGGAAATGAGTAAAGAGGTTCCACGTCACTATTCTAGAAGAAATCAAGGTACTAGACTCATGCTAATCACGCGACCAGTGAGGAGAAGATGAGAAGGAGGGAAAGCGATTGAAAGAGGAGTAAATTGAATTGGGGCTTAGGGTTCTTGAGAGAGAGGGAGTCGAGTCTTTTTTGTTATTGGTGTATGTTGCTTCTGTTTTGATGTCAGGTGAAGGAGCTGAGGAAGATGGGTTAGGGATTAAAGAATAGTAGACCGGGTCGGTTTGTCTGGGATTGGGCTGGGGCGGTGGTATTTAAGGTTTGGGTTGGTTAGAATAATGAGGGTTTTACTTGAATATGCAGTCTTAAAATGCATATTACATATTTTTAGCCTTATTTTCAAAATAACAATAGTAGCCAAAGAATAATTACAAATTTAAAGTTAAATGAATTTTTTTTTCCGTCTAAATTAATTCATTAAAAACAAAAGATGAAACGATTACAATTAATTAGGTAATGATAATTTCCTACTAATTTGTTGGGGCCTACATTAATGTGGCTCGGCAATTATTACTTTCCTTTTCTATAACTTTTTATTTTATTTTGTTTCTACAATGATAAAATACTTACTTAATTATTTTAATTTTTTTATAAATTTGACTAATGATGTTTATATATTTTTTTTTGTCAACACTATACGTGATAAATCTATAATAGCAATATATATCAAATATTATATGTATGTAAATTGTATACTTGAAATAATTCTACAAATATAATATTATTAGAGCAATATATATTAAATATTTTATGTATAAATGGTATATTTTTAATGACACAATAAATGTAAATGGCATAGCAGTAATATATGTTAACTATAATTTTACCACAAAAAATATATCAAGTATAATATAATATTTTAATTACATTTTATTATTATTGTTAAGTCAACAAATATATATTGATAATGTATATTATTATTATTATTATTATTATTATTATTATTATTATTATTATTATTATTATATACATTGAATATAAGCAGAATACATAATATAAAATTATTTAGACAAGCATATAATAACATTATATAACATGAAAAGTAATAGTATATAATGTTATATTATTTAATTATTTAGTATATGATGAATATAAATGGTGTATATCGATTATTGAGAAAAAGAAAGAAAAAATTCCAAAAAAAAAAATTACTAAAATTATGGAACATATATTAATGGTAGGAGAGAGAGGTCGGAATAGATAAGAAAGGTAATAAGTTTAAATTCAGAATTTATGGGATCTCATTTAGTTATTAGCATATTAATTAAATTCTATACATATGCTAAAATTGAAATTAATTATGCTATTTATGAAAAGATGTAAAAGTTAGGCCATTTATGTCATTAAATTCTATAATATGTTGCACAAAGTAAAATTCTCTAGAATTGAATTGAATAATTAGGAATAGAGGGGGTTAAATGGGTAGAAGTTGGGTTATTTAAGAGATAACCCAATTGGATTAGGATTTAGTCAATCTCATTTAAATTTTGGTCAAATTAAAATCAATTGGCCAGTTGCATTGAAATTGTGGCCAAGTTGATTTTAATACAACCAAATTCAATAAGTTTGGCTAAATTAAATCGCAATCCGATACGAATGAACAATCGATTTAATCCCGAGCTTCTTGATTTAATAAAAATCAAATAAATATTTTTCAAATAAAATATTTTAAGAACAATTATATTTAAATCAAGAATTTATCCATTTGAATTAATTTTCAAGTCGAATTTTGATTAAAACTTGAATTTTGACAAAAATAATTATTTAAGCAACCAAAATTATACAATCTCGTATACATGAATACGAAAATGTATAATTCATCACTTAAATGAAAAATTTAACTCAAATGAATATTTTTAGAAAGCATTTATCCAGATAAAATACATATTTCAATTTTATTTAAAACCGAAGAAACTCAGGATTAAATTTAGTCAAGGAGGGCCAAAATTATGTGTCAACAATCTCCATTACCACATACCTCACACCAAGTTTGAGTTTGTTGCACCATGTTCACGGGAACTTATGGATGTCCCAAATTCAAGTTACTAAATTGGGTATTTATCTTATTCTGCAGAGATGCAATCTGCACTGCAATAGCTGCCAATTAATCTACTTCTAATAACCCTGCAACCTTTTTTGTGGTGCTTCTTGAAACATCTACATTCCATTCTAGATTTCTCTGTGATATGCGATTCAAAAGTGTATACAACTCATCATATGTCTTTTCTAAAGCTTGTCCGCCAGCTACTGAATCCAAAAGAATCTTTGTGTTAGGTTCAAGCCCCTCTATAAAAGTATGCACCAAAACTTCATTAGTCTAATGATGGTGAGGGAAATCACGAAGCAAGGACTTGAACCTTTCCCAAGCTTGATACAGATTTTCACCATCCTTTTGCCTGAAGCTTAAGATCTCACTTCTCAATTTTGCTTTCTTCCCAGATGGAAAGAAACAGATCAAAACTTCTTTGCCAGATCATCCCAGGTGGTGATGGAATTAGGTGGTTCAGCCTTCAACCACCTCTTTGCTTCCCCTAGCAGAGAAAAAGGGAAGAGGGTGAGTCTCACGTAGTCAGACGAGACTCCTGCAGGAATATATGTGCCACTAATCTCAAGAAAATTCTGCAAGTGTTGTTGTGAATCCTTATGAGATAGCCCTGTAAATTATTCGTTGGTATGTAATAGTTGCACCATATTCTGTTTGAGCTCGAATCGACCTCCTGCATCCGGTTTGCGAATGCTAGAGGTGACATTATTGGCTAGTGGGATTGCCATCTTGCAAACTGGTCTAGCTGCTGCCATTTCTGGAAGAACAATTTCTACCGGATCAGCCAGCTGAAGTTGTTGAATTGGATATTGAAGAGTTGCTGCTCTCCTCCGCTGATGAAATACTAGTTTAGGCTCTAAATACGGTTCAACCAATTCTTTCTCTCTTGCCAGCTTGAGGTACAACTTAGACATGTAAAATCAACCGCTAAGATCAAGTTGTCAACACTTGTATAATATTATTGAAAACAAAATTCATAAAATCACTAATTACTTAAGTCCCCGGCAACAATGCCAAAAAGTTGTTGCGGTCTACGGTACACGTGGTCTAGCAAGTAATATAGTGGCTCTTTGGGAGCCGGTTATCGAACCCACAGGGACTATACGCTTAGCAATTTACTTAATTCAATTTCCAATAATAGTTCAGACAAGTGATGTGATTATCCAGAATGTTTGTGAAATTATAACTATCTAATAATGTGCGAACAAAATAAAATATGAAAATCACGTATTTGAACAGAGTTGTAAACAATATTAAGAGAAATTTCAGGGCTACGACATTTACCATAATCATGTATAACATTTATTCATCTCAATGAACTTTATTTCTCAAATTGTGGGTTTCGGGGTTAAGTGTACTATCCGGGAATGATCATCCTCTAAATCACCTATTCGAACTAGTCTCACAACTACATCGTTGAGAGGGGATGTGAGTCTCTAATTCAAATGCTTTAATGTTTTCATCCCATTCATAACCAAATAAGACAAACTAGGTATATTGTTATCCTAGTTGCAAATCAACCCTCACTTTAATAAGAGATGATCTTATTTCTCATGTTCTTCGTCCTATTCTTACATTCCCATGGTCAGTTCATGCAAGAATTACCCATTTATTCTAATGTTGGCCAGACATTAAAATAGTAAATTCAAGAACACAAGCACAATTGAATGAGAAACAAACTTCATTGAATTAAATAAAATACTAAACAATCATGTTCTAGCTGTAACCTCAGAAAAAGGGTATTTAGCCACTCATAATTAGTGATAAAACAACCAAGAAATTGTTATTCATACCAACAGAAAGATGAGTAGATGAGTTTACAGAAGATGAACCCTAATAAAAACCCTTAGCCTCTCCAAACCGCTCCAAAATAATGTGTAATCCTTCTCTGAAACGTGCTTGGGGTATTTATAGATGTATGGTGAAATTACCCCCAAGCCCTTGAACATGTCTTGAATTAGAAGAATAAGCTGCAACGGAGGTCACCCTCGCGGCGCGCGGCCTAACGCACGCCCTAAGGGGTGCGGCGCATGGCCGGTTCGGTAGCCTTTGTTTGCTCGCTGCTTGCTCACTTAACTTCGTCGCTTGTCATCCTTAGCCATCTTGAGTCTCCACATGACTCATTCATTCCTGAAATAGTACTAATCAAGTAGGTTAGCTCATTTACATCAAAAATATAGCAAAACACACTCTCACAAGATAATTTATTCTCCAAACTTAGCTAAAGTACGGGTAAAACATGACATTTTGGGTGTATAAACAGGGGCGGGTCTAGGGTAGTGGGTGGGGGTTCCCGCTACCGTTAATTCTATAATTATGTAGAAAAATATATTAAGACGGGAACCCCCACCCACTACCGTAAATTCTATAATTATGTAGAAAAATATATTAAGAGTATAAATATTTGCAGATGGGAACCCACAAACAAATGAGCTGTTGGTTTAATGGCGAGAAAGTAGCCCTTGAAGCTCCCTCATATTTCCATTGAGTGTGCCTTTTTTAAATAAAATTTTCAGCTTTTTTACTTTAAGTAAAATGCTTTTCTGTTTTAGTTCTAAAATGCACTGTTTTTTTAAAGTAAAATCCATTTCCTTTCTACTGTTTTTTAAAATTAAAATCCCTTTCCTTTCTTGTATGATTTTATTGCATATTAATTTATTTTATTGGGAATCCACAAGCTTAAAATCCTAGATTCGCCTTTGTGTATAAATATGCCCAAGATCAACTGTTGAAGCCTATTTTATGCAGGAAATCTTAGTAGCTTAGTGGGTTAGTTACCTGAACTCCCACCTTGTTGGTGAGGGTTCGATTCTCCACATTGTAATCCCCTCCCCCATTTCCCCTTTAGGAAAAAAAAAAAGAAAAAAAGAAGCCTATTTTATGCTTAACCATTTGTTAGCATTTAGCAAGGTAGTTTACTTTACTTATACCTTATTTATCAAAAAATAAAAAGGTTTACTTCAACCTACAATTGTTTTTCTTTGTTGAAAGGTTATCGAACACAGACCATATATATGATCACAACTCACATGGCCGATGTTTTCAGCTTTGGTATAGTGCTGTCAGAACAGCTGACTGGAGAAGTAAGTTTTACTGCTACTCAATGCCACCTAGTATTTCTTTATCACCCAGACTTTATGTCATGTCTACGACTGGCCAGATACCATATGCACACTTAACATCTTTACAAGCAGAAATAGGCGTTGTGAAACAGGTAATATGTGTGTTATTGTGATTGTGAATTTCTAGTGAAGTTTTCTCTTGTTGAGTTACCATACCTCATTGGAATGATAATTATCAGGGTCTACGACCAAGAATTCCAGAACATGCTCATCCAAACTTGTGGAACTTCTTGAGAAATGCTGGCAGCAAGATCCCACTCAAAGACCTGATTTTCCCGAGATTTTGGATATTCTCAAGCGTCTAAACAAAGAGGTATGATATTTTGCACCATTAAACTTGGTTCCGTTGAAGTTCATTTTTCAAGTTTAGTTTTTATATGCTACATAAACAGGTTGGGCATGATGGGGAGGCCAAATCAATTGGTGGCTTTTTCCCGGCTCATAAAAAGAGCCATCACTGACATTTTGGTTAAAGATACGCTGGTGCAGGGGCTTCAAGATCGTCACGATGTATGGAGTTTGAGATGTCCAAGGTTGATCTTTTTACTTTTGAAAATCATGAGCTCTATCCAATTTCTGCTTAGCATGGTTTCTTCTTCCTTTTCTTCATATTCTAGGTGCACGACGTAAGGAAATGTTTGGGAACTTTGTAAGAATACTTAATGTGCCGAAGTTCTATTAGCCAGCCTTTTTCTCTATTTTGCTTATTCAGAGTTACAAACTGGTCTCAAGCGCAGCTCATGGGACAATTTTACTTCTATAAAGTTAAGTCAACCAGGCTTTAACGGAAATGCTGTTATTCTATTTAGAATGTCAACAGTGCCTTCTTAAATTAGAACTTAGAAGGGATGCAGATAAATTTGGTAAACTATATGAGTCTAAAATTGAATTGCATTTTCTTTATGAGCTGTCTATCTGATTAACACAACAAAGGAAACTGCTTTGAAATGAATGATGTCATACAAAGGTCATCACTAAAAGGGAATTTGTGCTTTGATTTTAGCAAAGAGTATCAATTCTAACTGCAACGAATAAGCAAAAACCAGTCTTTGCAGCAAGCTGGGTTCCAGATTGTTCAAAGCATCTCAATAGAGCATGCACCTACGATTTTATATGAAGAAGCTGATGATTAATGTATAAAAACACCTCTGCAGTTGATAAAGGAAAGTGCAAGACAAAGTTCAAACTGTAAGCCTAACTACACGTACGTATATGGTTTGTGAATGGAGTCTTCAAACATAGTGTTCATTGACCTACAGAAAGCACATGATAGAGTACTATCTATGGTTCTCAGAGGGGTGGTAGAGAAGAAAGGAATTCACTATATAAGTGCTATGAAGAACATGTATAAAGGACCCATCCCTAGTGCGAGAACAGCAGTATGAGATACAAAAGAAGTTTATCATATCATTGGGTCTACACAACGGATTGATATTGAGCTTCTACTTGTTTGCCCTAATTATGACAAGCTAACCAAAATACAAGATAAGGTCCCATTGTATGTTCTTTGTTGATAATATCGTGTTAATTGACGAAATTCTGGGGGTGTCCATCAAAAACTTGAACTATAGGGAAACACTTTAGGAATTAAGGCTTTTAAGATAAGTAGCTAGAAGAACGATTGAACACATGTAGTGTGAATTTAGTTGGCATGAGAAGAGCGTAGTTAAATGGTAGTTAAGATCTTACTCGTAGAATTGACACAAGTTGATAACTGTTAACAGGGTGTTATGTTGTAGAAGGGCATTGGCAAGTTCTACAGAATAGTTCTAACACCAATGTTGTATAATAGTGAACATTAGCCGCTAAAATCTAACATATCCAAAGATGAGTGTTGCAAAGATGTGAATGTTAAGATGGATGTGCGGTCATACAAAAATTAAATAAATAAAAATGACTATATTCGTTAGAAAATACAAGTAGCACGCATTAGGGATTAAATGAGAGAAGGCCGTTTGAGATTGTTTGGTCATCCACCATTGACCTTCCGTAGATGTGAAACCATGGTGAATGAAAGTCATATAAGGGATAAAGTAAACCTAAAATTACATGGGAATGAGATGAAGTTGACTCGAAAGACCTATAGTTATTTGAATCAATGTTAGATTTAGCTAAACATAGGTACCTTTAATGAAAAAGATCTGCCGATAACATCTACTATTTGGGAAAATGTTTAGTCTTTGATATGATGATGATATAAGTTGAGTTCAAATTGAAAGATTGGATCCGTAATTCTGATATACAATTTCAATAGAGATGAAATTTGAGCATGAGCAGTTTATTTTTTTGAATTTCATTTTCCTGAGTTGAGCTCAAATAGAAAAACAGTATGTGTGTTGATTCCAACTTATTTAAAATTGAAGCATAATTATTGTATTTTAAGCCTAAACAAACTCGATAGTTTCAATATAATTCAGTATCATCCTCTGTATTGCATTCGTACGACTTGGCCTTTTTCTGGAATTGCGAAGAAGTAAAGGAACTTGAATTTTGTAATGAAGAAGGATTCATCGTGCTTAAACTGCCAGCAGTTGGAGAGTACTCGAATTATTTAGAGAAAGAGCGGAAGGACTAGGATGAGAAAAAGTGATGGATGCAAAAGATTTGCAAAGATAGTAAAATTATTAGACTAAGAATTGTAGGGCTTTACCCCGATTAGAGTAGCCCTTCCAAAAATTCTCAACAGCCAAGGGCAAAACCTAGGCCGAAGAGGGGGTTTGGAAATAGTTTTCAACCAGCAATAGACGCGCCTCAGTTAGAACCTCACTAGCTGCGTCATTGCCCCAAGCGCAAAGATATTAGTCATTGCTTTTGCTACCGAATTTTGTAGTCCTCATTTCAGGACTCTCTGCCTCCACATGACCGATGTGGGATAATTGCCAAGTCTGGAGAATAAGTCACTTTCAAAGTAATGGTGTAATTGGATTATACTACTAATACTCAAACCTAACTTCTGAAAAAGTGAAAACGAAACTATATAGCAATCAACATCTTTTGGCCACACCAAAATAAATAGAAGAAAATAATTTTTTTGGTCTTTTATGTGAAAATAAAAAAAATTATGTATAAAAATAAAGACTTCTTGTTAAAAGATCATAAAAAAAATTGTAAGTAATCTACAAAATCAATACTCCTAAAACTATATTAGTCATCACATGAAAGCTCTTAGGGGTCGTTTGGTACACTGGATGAGATAAGTAAGGATATCCCATGAGACTATATTATCTCACCTTCCATTTGGGATAGTAATCCCACCATTTTAGTACAAATGGTGGGATAAAATAGTCTCAGGATTAGTTAATACCTCATAATAAACATAGGATAAAGTTAATCACAAATTTTATACTGGGATTATTTTTCTTATCCGGTGTACCAAACGACTGCTTAAGTAACTAAACATACTCTTCAAAAATCATATGTTTCAATTTGTTTGACCTACTTTTTTTAGTCCGTTTAAAAAAGAATGACCCTTTTTTTTGACAAATCTTTAATTCAACTTTCCTCATGACGTGTTTAAAACCACAAAATTAAAGGGCATTATGGTATATTTGACATATCTTTAATTTAAAACATAAGATTCAAAAGTCCTTTTACTTTCTTAAACCTCATGTCTAATCAAAATATGCCAAAGAAATTAAAATAGAGAGAGTATTACTTTTACTTTCGTAAAAATGAAGGAGGGATAGTTCCTTCTTTTAGTACAATGTCTTGACATTTGAATTAATGAAAATACTTCCTCCGTCCCAATTTATGTCACATCTTTCGAATTTCGAGATTCAAATAAGTCTATCTTTGATTAAGGGTGGCAGTCGGACCGGAAATGTCCGTTCCGGCACCGGTTCCGATTCCGGTAGCCGTGTCCGGTAAGCCCGGTACCGGTACCTACCGGTACACAAACCGGTGCTGAAAGGGTCATTTTAACCGGTTGTCCGGTCCGGATGACCGGTTAACGGTAAGAAATTAAAAAAAAATTAAAAATTCAGCCGTTGGGAGCCGTTAGTGGGCCCCCAACGGCTAGTTCCACCCACCCCACCCCCAACTATCCCCAGCCCCCCTCCCCCCTCCATCCCCCCACATCATATTTCCCTATAAATACCCACTTTTCCCCCTAATTTTCCCGCAAATTCCCAAAAACTCTCTATTACTAATCACTCTCTAATACTCTCTATAATATTGTGTATTTTGTTAATTGAAGGGATTTTTTTTTGAAGCAATCTTCAATTGTCATCTCTCAATTCGGGCTTTTTGGTTATATAAGTTTGATTTTACGCAGACGTTCGGTACATTTGTTCCAACTTTCATCTCTTTATTTGTTTAATTACTATTAATTTTTCATTATATTTATATTGTTTGTTTTTATATTTTTATATTTCTTTTTTTCATATTAAAATATGGATGCAGGTAAAAAAGGTAGAAGTAAGAAATCATTTTTTAGTCAGGCTAAAAAAATTTTGGGTAAAAAAGATAAGGGTGCTAGTAGTAGTAGAGGCGGGGGTGGAGGTAGTTCTAAATCGTTGTCACCTAGATTTAGAATTAATAACGATGATTTTAATCATTTTGATGATACTTCTTTTGAACGTCCTTGTGCTATTGATGTTGCTTCCGGTAATGTAGAAGACCATGCGGCCTTAAATAGATGTTTTGGTAATTATTTTGAAGACGTAGAGGAAGAGGAAGATGTACAAGAACAAGAGTTAGAAGATACCCCTGCCCCTACTAGTCTGGCTACGGAATTACCGGAATAAGATGAAGTAGGAAATTTACCTACATTTACTAGAGTAGGAAAAATAGAACGAAGTAAGAGATCATTAGTTTGGAAATTTATGATCCAAAATAAGGAGAAAACTAAAGCAACTTGCAATAAATGTAAGAAAGTGATCAAACATTTGACTGGGGGATCGCAGGGTGGGACAGGAATGCTAACTAGACATTTGAGAACTTGTGTTCCTGAATATGTTCGTCTAGAAGCTATCGCTAAGGCTAAAAAAAATGGTAAACCCTTGCCCGATACTAACCAATCTGTCGGAGGTTCTAACATGGTCCAGAATATTTTAGATTATAGTAACCCGGCTGGCCCAAGCACATCACTCACATATAGTCAGGATAGGGATCGTGAAGAATTAGCTAAAATGGTTGCGGTTTGTGGTTTGCCTTTTAGTTTTGGTGAACATCCCAGTTTTATTCATTATATTCGAATGGTGTATAATCCTGATTTTTGAGGTTTTTCAAGAAATACAATTAAAGCTGATAGTTTTAAATATCAACGTGAACATTGTCATTTTCTTCGTTGCTATTTTTCTTATTTTGACGGTAAACTATCTATCACTTCTGATATGGGTGTAAGTCCTAATGGTAATGATTATTTTACTATTACTACTCATTGGATTGATCATGACTGGAACATGAAAAAAAAAATTATAGGTTATAAATATGTTGAAGAGAGGAAAACTGGTAGTTATATTGCTTCTTTGACAGGAGAGATTTTACGTTATTTTGGTCTTTGTGATATGATAATGGGTGTCACATTAGATAATGCTTCTGCCAATTTAAAAGCTATTGAATTTTTAAAAGCCAGACTTTGTCCAATTGATGAGGATGCTTTTCATGTTAAGTGTAATGCACATATTTATAATTTAATAGTGATGGATGGTATTAATGTATTTGGTGATTCTTGTGTTAGAATTCGAGCTGCCTGTGCATGGGTTTTTAAAGCTAAAATAAGGTCTAGAATTACAGAATTTGAAAAAACTTGTACTTTATTTGAAATGACATTTAGAAAAATTCCAAAAGAAGTGACTGCTAGATGGAATTCTTTATTTGAAATGCTTATTGTTGATATTGATTATCGTGCGCCTTTACAAATGCTTTATAATAAACATCAATCGCATCGGAGCTTTAAAATCACCGACGAGGATTGGAAAGAATGCGAAGAACTTATTAACTTTCTGAGAATTTTTTATAGTGCTACAAATATTATATCTGGTCAATATTATCCTACTATTTCTTCATCTGTAGTAAGTGTTTACGTTAATTCATCTGAATTTGTTAAATATAAAGATCGTGAACATTTTAAAGTTGCGGTTTCATGTATGATTGAAAAATTTAAAAAATATTTTTTTCCTATTCCTCAAATATTTTTGACTTTTACTTTGTTCAACCCAATGTACAAAGAACATGGTGTTAAAAAAACGATTGAAAAGATTTATGAAAATTTAGAAATTATAAGTGATGAAGTTCCATCTGTTGAATCGTGTAAATATAGTATATTAACTAAAGCTAGACATTTGTATGACATTTATAGAGAGAAGCTACTAAATGATGAACAGTCTGAACCTCCATGTCGTAGGGCTAGATTTGATGATTTTGATGAAATTATGGATGAAGAACTTGGGCTTGATTCTTCTAACAATAATGATTTTGATCAATATATTAATCAGGCACGGGAAAATATTAGGGATGAAAATGGAGATCCTCAACTTTTAACTTGGTGGAAGAACCGGACAGAACAATTTTCATATCTTTCAAGGGTGGTTCGGGATATGCTAGTTATGCAAGCATCTTCAGTAGCTTCGGAGCAAGCTTTCAGCGCAGGGAGATTTTTCATTGGAGACCATAGATATTCGTTAGAAAAAGATAGTTTGGAAATATCAGTGTTGTTCAGAGATTGGATCAACTCCGAACGAAGGAATGCTGGACTACCAAATTTATCGCATCAAGCCGAAATAGAAATAGATGAAGCACTTGGAGAAAATAGTGATGATGGCATGGAAGCAATGGATGAAGAAAACCAAATACAAATTCCGGATCATGTTTCCAAGGAATTGATAGATAAATTACGAAAAACATACTTTCGAAATTATAGATATTAGTATAATAATCGAGACTTAGTTGAAATAAACCATTCCTAGAAGGTGGCTGCGTAGATTAGGTGCTCTTCTAATATTTGTAATACATGTACTTCTTTATTGATTTGAATAAAATAATAGGCTATTCGCCTTCATTTTCTTTTTAAATTTGTCTTTTATTAAAACTTTAAGAATTAAAAAAAAAAAAAATTAAACTTTAACTTATAAATTTAAACTTTAAACTTGAAAGTTGAAAATTTACATTTTAACTTTAAAAAAAATCAAAGTTTTCAAAGTTGAAAATTTAAACATAAACTTTAAATTTGAAAATTAAAGTTTTCAAAAAGATGTTTTAAAACTTAATAAAATTTGAAAACTAATTTAAATTCAAACAAAAAAACAATTATTAATTTTTTTTTTTTTTTTTTTTATTTTGAATTTAAATTAAAAGTTAAAAAAAAATAAAAAAATGGGCGGAACCGGAATCCGTTCAGGCAACCGGTCCGGCCCGCCAAGGTCCAGTTAATACCGGACCGGTTCGGACAAAGGGGATATTTCCGGGCTGCCCGGTCCGGTAGGCCCGTTTTCGGATCATCTCCGGTCACCGTTCACCGGTGACGGTCCGGTCCGTTGCCAGTCTTATCTTTGATATTAATTTCTTCATATATCTTTTAAATATTTTGAATTGTCAATTATTGTGACTTATAGTACTTGTTGTGCACATAGTTTTTGAATATATAAATTTTATTTCAAAAAAAATTAAAGATTTTGTGCCCAAATTTATGATCAAACTTAAACTGTTTGACTCTTGAAAAGCAAAAAGTGCCACATAAATTGGGACAAAGGAAGTATTATTTTAGTCCGGCATTAGCAAAGAAGCATAACCTGGTATGTATGTTGTTTTTCCTTAAAGAAAACTACTATTTAGTGGATTATTTTAGTTATGAAAAAGGGTCAAAAATATCTTCAACATATTAAAATGACTTAAAAGTACCCTTTTTCCATCTATTGGAGCAAATTTGTCCCTAACATTATTTTTAGGCTTAAAAAGATCTTCCCATTTCCAAAAAGATCCAAGGCTCAATCTGATTTACTTGTTTATCCCCACGAGGGTTTATGAATCACTCAAACGAGTCTAATCGATTGAATAAGCTTCATTATCGAGTGGGAAACAACCCGAATCACCAGCTAGGCCCCTAAATGATCGCTAGGTGATAAAGAAGGTAGGGGTGCAGTACCCTTCCATTAACGACACAATTATATGATATTTAATTAAATTTTTTATGGGACTCTGCAAGATGAGTTCAATTTCTATTTATGGTTCTTAGAGGCTACTCTACTCTAAACCCTATGCTTGCAACAAATTTTAACTTGATGAATAATAAATTGCAATCACAAAACATACCTGAAGAAACATAATTTTATTGATAAACATGCGGGTACAATTCTGTTCATCCCTTGATTCTTCTCTCTAAATTTTCTCGGTAATTCGAGGGCCATTAGTAGCGTATTTCTCGAACGCAGAAAGATTTGGATTTGATCTCCATGAAAGGAAGGTTTTGTGGATCTTCTTGAAGTATTTGGTTATCAAGAAGAGAGTGTTTTGATTTTTGATCTCTTTATTAATATCTCAAAGTTTAGGGATTTCGGAGATGCCTCTTCAAGGGAATATGCTACCCATTAAACAGGCAAGATTTTGGGTTTAAGTAGAGTAGCCTTCAAGTTAGGGTTTAGGGTTGAGTAGCCTCCAAGAAATCCTAACAAGATTATGCTCAGCTTGTAGAGTCTCACAAATTTTCAATGTCTACAAATGCCCCCACGTCAAGAATTGTCGGATTGTAGACTTGATGAAACTCAAAGACGGGGTTTGAAGTAATTTCCATCTTTGTGGTTTTGTTACTCCAGATTTGCAGATCTGATTTGTGATAAAAGAGATGAATGGTAAATTTGGTCCCACCGGACATGTCAGAATTTGTAGACAAGAAAATATCACAATAACTATTTGATTTGATTTCAAATATGTGAGTGTTACAATCTCTATGAATCCTCTGATTTGACTTTTCAAGTGTAAATTCAAGGGTGCCTTTGAGTTTGATCTTGAATTTGACGAATGTGAATTTGATTTGTGAATTTGATCTTGGCTTGTGAGTTTGAATTCATGGGCCTTTGAACTTGATCTTGGATCTGATGAATTTGATTTTGACTTGTGAACTTGATGTATTTGATCTTGACTTGTGAATTTGAATTCAAGGGCATTTGAGCTTGATCTTGAATCTTCGTCTTGATCTTGAGTTGTGTATGAACTTGAGTGCTTGAACACTTGAATTTGTAGCTTGTAGAGAAATCTGCGGCGTTTGATCCACGAGCTCCCTCTTGCTTCTTGTTAGAATTGTTGGTCCTCTGACCCCATTGATTGAACCCTTAGATCGTCAAATGACTTTCAGTAAGTTCTTCAGTTGTGATGCCAAGTTCATTGATTGTGCGAATAGGCAAGATGTTTATTCCAGACCCCTCGTCTATCAAGATTCTAGTTATTTTTTTCTCTAGCACATGACCCACCATATACAAGGGACGATTGTGTAGCATTTCTCCAAACAAAAGATCATCATCTGTAAATCTATTTTTTGTATCACATATATGTGGATCTTGGAGAGAGGATACAGTGGGGTTTTCAAAAGATGAAAGAGGTTCCATCGATAGGATTTCATCTTTCACTTCTCCTTTGCTAGTACTGCAACAAGATGCTTCAATGTTCTCTTGAGCAGTCTTTGTGTAAAACCAACTTGGTAAAAATTCCTCCAAAGTGATAGGGCCTCGTGGTTTCTTGGTGGTGATGCACCTCTACTTTTGGCTTCTTTGGAAGTGTTTTTTTCTTCTTTGGTCTTCGTACCACCTTTCTCTTAGTCGGTTGCTCAGGTGACTCTTTCTGTGGCCTTGTTTTGCAGCGTCTCTGCCTAGTCACCAGAACCAAACCTTCATCATCGCCTTCATCAACCTGGGAGTTGTCTTGCTCCTATGATTCCTCATCATGCTCTTTGAAATCGTATATTTGGATTGGATCGAGTGATCCAAATGTGATGGAGATTTGATGAGAACTAGCCTTCTCATTATCCAGCACAATCTTCTTCTCACTGACCAGTTGCATGATTTTTTCCTTAAAGATAAAACATTTCTCAAGAGGATGACCCACAAGCCCATGATACTTGCAGTAGTTAGGGTCATCAGTTCTTCCAGCTTCGTCGGATAGGGAGTTCCAATTTGTTTGCAGCAATTTTTAACGTGATGAATAATAAATTGCAATCACAAAATAAATCTAAAGAAACATAATTTTGTTGATAAACATGCGGGTACAATTTTATTCATCTCTTGATATTTCTCTCTAAATTTTCTCTATAATTTGAGGGTCGTTAGTAGCGTACGTCTCGAACGCAGGAAGATTTGAATTTGATCTCTATGAAAAGAGGGTTTTGTGGATCTTCTTGAAGTATTTGGTTATCAAGAAGAAAGTGTTTTAATCTCTTTATGAATATCCCAAAGTTTAGGAATTTCGAAGATGCCTCTTCAAGAGAATATGTTACCTTTTAAATATGCGAGATTTTGGGTTTAGGTAGAGTAGCCTGCAAGCTAGGGTTTAGGGTTGAGTAGCCTCCAACAAACCCCAATAAGATTGAGCTTATCTTGTCGAGTCCCGCAAATTTTTAATGTCTACACCTACCTCACGCCTATATAAAGGATAACATATTCCCTTGAAGAGGCATCTCAAATATCCCATGAACTATTGGATATTCAAAAAAAGATCGACATCTCGAATATCCTATAAACTCTTGGATATTCATAAAGAAATCAGGACATTGCATCTCGAATAGCCCATAAATTATTGGGTATTCACAATGAGATCAGGATCTCAAAATCCCATAAACTCCTGAGATATTCATAAAGAGATCAAGACATCAAATATTGTCTTTTTCAAAGTTGTTGTCCGATGTTTCAAGCGATCAAATATACATTACAAGGAGGTCCAAATCATCTTACATTCAAGAAACACGTTGCTTCAATCCTCGATGTAAGATAATTAATTTGTTGCTTTAACAGCTATTAAGACACAAGCATAAACATAATCTTGAGATGGAACAAAGAAATCGTACCCTTCATCTCCATTGATTCAACAGTGGTAGCATCTACGTTTAAATCTGAGACCAACTTCCATGATCCACTAGCTATTTCGATCAATGATATGTCAACCGCTATACCACGTATTCAAAAAATAGAATATGCACGGGTTTTCTTAATAACTAGGGAATAGTGAGTTGGCCTTTATTTATAGTGTCTACCCATCTTAGGTCAATAGCTATTGAACCTAGCTTATCCACATACATAATAATTTAACATTAGGCCTTTCATTAATCCACCACTTGGGTCACGTCACTATTCTTTCAAGTTATAACCAATTTACACAAGTCCAAATTTCAATACTCGAATCACAGAGATAATTAAGAGAGAAGACTCAAGGAAACACATAGAATTGTACCCACATCTTTTATTAATAAAATTATATTTCTTAGCATTTTATTTGTGATTGAAACATATTTTCTATTACATTAAAATTTGTTGCAAATAAATTGACACATCCAGGGGGACCAAATCTGCCCTTCGCCTCTTCTCTCACATATTTGCAAAATCTTGAGTCACAGAAATGCAAGATGTAAGTTCCATTTTTCTATGTACTTCAAGTCTCATCTTTCAATTTCATCAAGTCTACGTAGGAAGAGATCAGCTTGTCCAAACTATCATGTTTGGAATCCAACATACTGGTCACAACTCTCTATCCTTCCTGCCAAGGTGGTGACAACTATTGAGACTTTTTGCAGGAGTTATTTGTGGTCAGGAGTAAACACTATCAATAAGAAAGCTCTCATTGCATGGGATAAAGTGTGCTTACCTAAATTCGGTGTTGTTTCAACTCATCAACATCCAAGTATGGAATAGAGCTGCAATTGCGAGACTGTATTGGGATGAACTGGGAAGTTATGCATCAAATTGATTCATTCCTATTACATAAAGAGACAGCAATTGGAAGAAGTGGTAGTGCTTCAACAATCTTGCAGGATGATAAGGAAAATCTTTACTACTAGAAAGGATTAGACCTCAAATACAACACACTGGAAATGAGAAACCATCCATTAAACAATATTACCTGCAGTTATTGGAATTACTTCATAATTCACTATATTGTTGCATATCCAATTTGTGTTTTGTGTCAAGTGATTATGGAATCAAGAGATCAAATATTTGTAGAATGCCCATTTGTTAAAACAGACAGGAATAGAGTCCTAAAATGGCTAGGCAGAGGAGCTTATACACATAGAAACTGGGATCAGCACCTGACCTTGGCCATCCAGATGCAAAAGAAAAATCCATAGCAGCTCAGATTTTCAAACACACCTATGCAGAGGTCATTCAATCCATCTAGATGAAAAGGAACCAGAGAAGGTTTGAACAAGTAACTAGAGGAGCAGAGATCATTTGCAAAGATATGTAGAAATTGTTAGAGCTACTGGCAGTAGTTGCCTAAAGTTACAGTCCTGTTAGTTTTGACTCTAATTTTCTCCTTTAATATTAGATGACTGTTAGTATTGTTGGAATATTTTGTTTTCTGCATCTAAATACTAGTTGGTTGTATTGTATTGCGTATGCTATATCATTTGTAGTTTATTTTGGTGATTAATAAAATAAGTTAGTTATCAAAAAAAATTAGGGAAGGGTTTTAGGAATAGGTTAGTTATAAAATAAGTTAGTTATCAAAGATAGAAGGCAAAATGATCTCATGGACCCTTGTACTTGTCTGAGTTTGTATTCTAGACTCTCCTACTCAACCCTTTGCCAACTAAACCCTTAAATCCCATAAAAGTAATATTTTTAACCCCTTGAACATTGACGAAGCTTATGTGGCATTTATTTTGATGATTCAGATTCGGCGCATGGTATTACACTCTTAAAAGAGAGTGGAATTCAACAAACTATTTTAAAAAAAATATTAAATTCAGAAAACAAAATTAATTAATAATAAAAAAAAAAAAAAAAAAATTTCCATGCTCTTCCACATCATCCCCCTACTCTATCCATTCAACGACATGAGCTCCGCAACAATGCTTCAATGGAAATATTGGACAATGGCAAACCTGATCTGGACAGATCTGAGAAATAATTACATGACAGTAATGTTGGAATTGCGTTTTGTCGATGAGAGAAACTCGGGCCAAAAAAAGAGGGACAGCGGGGTGGGGGGTTGAAGACAAGAGATAGAGGTGGAGATGGAGATGGTGGTGTCAGTGTTTGTAGGTTGGGGGTGCAGATGGTGGTGATGGTGGATGTGGATATGGGTGGTATCGGTGGTTTTATGTGTGTGGAGATGGTGGTGATGGTGGCCGGTGTCGGTTTTGTGGGTTGGGAGTGGAGATGGTGGTGAATTTTTTTTTAAAAAAAATAAGTATCAATTTATTATTTTGCTTTTTATTTAGCCTTTTTTATTAACAATTTTAAAAAATAGTTAATGAAGATAATTATGACATGACATTAATTTATGTGACGTAGATCTGACATGTTATTTATTTAAGGGCGAGTGAGCTATACACATGGTAGGAGGGGTTTAAAAATCTTATTTTAATGTAGTTTAAGGGTTCAATTGACAAAGAGTTGAGTTTAGAATACAAACGCATACAAGTATAAGGGTCCATTAGATTATTTCGCCAAGATAGAATGTCACTTTATAGATTTTGTTTTCTCTACTTCCATCACGGAAGTCACTTTACTCAGTTTTTAGAAACTTGTTCTCCTAAAGAAAATATTTTCTAAGAAAATTGTTCAATCAAACATGAAAAAATAAGAAAATATTTTCCTCCATACCAAACACGCCCTAGATACATTTTATATATCTTTTTTTCACAAAATTCAATTTTTATTTTATTTTCTTAAACTCTTGCCAATTTTATTTTTATAATTAAAATGAGATGAGGCCCAAGAGCCTCTTTTATTAACTAAAATAAAATCTGTACAAAGAAACTCTTGCCAAATCAAAATCAACTGAGGGAGTAAATCAAATATTATTTAAGAAATATAGAGAAAAAAAATCTTATCATTTGGATCCTTTCGGATCTAAAAATAAATTTTTCTTATAAAATTTTAAAAATGGAGAGGGGAGGTTGTTATTTTCATGGATTTAATAATCACATGGCACGTTTTCACATCTAGAATGTTGTTGTTGTTTTGTGCCAGTTAATGTATTGGTTGTAGTATTGATGAACAATGAATGTTGGATTTGCTTTCTGCACATTTTTCAGTTTATTTCTCAAAGCTCAGATTTTTTTTCTTTAATTTTTTTATGAGTGATGCTTTAACTTTTGAAAAACATGTACTAAGTGAATATGGCAGTTCTTTTCTTTGAAAAGCAACACTAGAAGTATACAAACCTAGAATCAGAGGGTAGAGGTGCTTCAAAAATTTACAAAGAACACAACAACATACCCAATATAGTCTCACAAGTGAGGTTTGGGAAGGATGGAGTGTACGACCTTATCCCTACCTTTGTGGTGGTGGTGGTGGTGAGGCTGTTTTTGGTAGAACATCGGCTCAAGAAAATCATTTTTCAGAAAATGGTTTGAAAGAAATGCAAGAGAAAATTTACAATACTATGGGGGTTGTTTGGTACGTAGACTAAATTATCCCGGAATTATAGTCCTGAGATTAGGATTAATTTATACCATATGGGAGGTGGTATAAAATAATCTCATATTGGATGGGATAAGGTGGGATATCCCAAGGCTAACTTTAGTATTAGATTTATACCATCAACCAAACATGGTATAAATTTAGTACCAAATTTAGTCATGGGATATTCCACCTTATCCCACGTAGTAAACGACCCCTTAATGTGAAACACACTGATTTCCTTCTTCGTTTTTCCTTAATAGTTCACTGTAGTGCCTACATCCCAAACTCTAAGTACTCAACCTTTCCTCATGAGCACAGTCGGCCTATGATACCTACTAGTATAAATGGACCGTACTCACCCCTACTGTGCCCTTTCGGTGCAGATCCTGACTCGAGTACGAGATGTGGCGGTTGATCTTAGTGCAGTGGTTGTAGACATTCGAGGTACTGGTGTGCTCTAGAGTTCGGGGTTGATCCGGACCTCATCTCATATTATTTGTCTCTATTTGTACTTCTGAGACAGATTATGTATTTTCAGATATTCTGTTGTACTTAGATGTTCTTACACTTATGATACCAGATTCTGGGGGATGGTTATGTATTTTCATTCAGACTTCCGCTTTTATCTATTGTGTGACCTGACTTTATTCTAGAAGTCTCGTATTTGGTTTATTGTCTATTTATCTCTTTCCTTTTAATTTTGGGGATTTAGCTTACTTACCGAGGCTGGACCGAGGTAAGTGCCATCATGACCTTGAATTCTGGGTCATGACACTGATAGTGGGCAAGAAAGTAGGTGGGCTGAATATTAGAAATCTGAAAAAGCAAAATCAGAGTCTCTTTTTGAAGTGGCTATGGAAGTTTGCAAATGGAGAGGGCCAGTTGTGGAGAGAGGTTATCAAAGCCTTGCTTTCACTTTATTCAAAAAAAAATTTTTCCATCTCACCATATCATATTTGTCTTTCCAAAAATCTAAAGAAGTGTTTCCGAAAAGATATAGTCAAATACAATCCAACTCTAACTCCCAAAATTTGTAATTTCATGACCAAACCCCCGCTTAGGGCATCTCCAACCACACTCTATATTTCACTCCAAAAAAGAATCTTCTTCTCTTTCTTTAATATTATATTATTATTTTTATTTCACTTATATTCTCTTATTTCATAAAATAAATCCTTATATATATATATATATATATTCATATATATATATATATATATTCATATATATATATAATCACCCTATAAAATTCATATTCTTTTCAAAATCTTCATGTAATACAAAATTAATTTTTACCCCAAATTTTTAAATAACATAAATTGCAAGCAAATATTATATATTATTCATATATTGACGAAATACAATTAAATAACTATTACATCATGGTAAAATTTATTTCAATTTCTACATTAATATTCAACTTTCAAGATTATTACGTTGCTCCCATAAATGCTCTATTAATGCATTACGAAGTTCAAAATGAGCATTTTTGTCCTTAATTTTTTTATGTCTAGCTAAAAATTGTTTAAATCGATAATTTTCATCTAGCACCATTTCTACCGTTGGAGTTGGAGCTTCCGAAGTATCTTGAATTGGTGCATTAAAATCACACTCATCCTCGATTATCATGTTGTGCAGTATAATACATGTAGTCATTATACCTGCATATAGCACTTTTTGTCTACAAAAACATGATGGCCCAGTGATAATTGCAAAACCCCAAATGCACGTTCAACATCTTTTCGGCACGATTCTTGTTTCATCGCGAAATATTTCTTCTTTTGGGAACTTGGATCATGAATAGTTATTTTTATTATACAACTATAAATTATAATAGAACTAACTTATATCTTAAATAAAAATATTATATACAGAAATTAATTTAATAAAATTATAAATTTAATATTAATATAATAAAGATATTACATTAGAAAATAATTACAAATATTAGAGACTTAATTAATGGTCTTATATAATTTATAATATGTTAAATTAAAAATATTATATAATATAAATAATAATAAAATAATAAAAAAGTAAAATAGAGGGGATGAAAAGTGCATCTCCAAATTTGGAGATACACTATTCATCCCTCCAAATATGGAGTATAGAGGAAAAACTAGAGATGGGTTGGAGTTGCCCATCTCTATTTTTTTCCTCCAAATATGTATAGAGGGTAATATAGAGTGTGGTTGGAGATGGCCTTATAGCTTGAGGCTGCTTCTGCCGAATAATCAAATATAAGGCTATATTTGTTATTCTTTTTTAATACAAGAACAAAATTGCATATTAGCCTAATATGCAATTTTAGATTGCATTAAGTTGAACGGTTCACTTAATTTAGGCTTATTTTGACACTCTTATATTAGGCAAAATTTGAACATTCTCCCAAAATTATAATACTATATAAATTTAAAAAATGAAACTACTCCTTTCATTGAATTTCGAAATCAATTTCATCATACGCTTTAGCTCTCACTTCTGACCTCGGCCTCCGGTGAAATCCAGTTGTAAGTAAACCAAAAATTCCTCAATTATTTTGAAAATTCTCTTTTTTGTTTTTGCCAATATATATTTTTCATTAAATTTTTGGTACCAAATTTCCATTCAATTGCCTTCAATGTTTAGGTTAACTTTTGGTATTGTTATATGGATTTTCAATGATATGATTGATTGACTAGATTGTTACAAAATAGTATTCATAGAGTTTTTTTTTTGATAACTAATTCCATGTGATACCTGCCACCTCCCGTCAACATGTATCAGATAACTCTATCCATCAAAGTTTGGATAGATGAAAAAAATTCACCTTGTGTTTTTTATCTCTCCTGGGATTTGACCTTTAGACCTCATGGTTCTCACCCACCTCATTGACTACTAGGTCACACCCTTGGGAGCAATTATCTACTGTCTCTTTTACTTTGATTATTGCACTTTGTCCCGTTTTCTATTAAGGCTGGCAATGGATCGGTCCGTGCCTGCCCGAACAGACGATCGAAATTTCCTCACTGGCACTGGTGGTCAGTGACCGGAGTTCATTCAGAACCGGGCCTACCTGATCGAGCTGCCCGAAAAAAGAGCTCCTGTCCGCACCAGTCCATTAGGAATCGGTCCGTTGGAGGGCCGGACTGGACCACAAACCAGATTACGCCCAACCTTTTTTTTTTTTTTTTTACTTTTAAGTTATAATTTAAAATCAAAAAATAGTTTTTAAAAATAAAAACAGTTGTATACTTATATTTTTTTCTTTAAGTTATTTTTCAAAAACTTTTAAGTTTTAAAAAATCTTTTTGAACACTTTTAAAAACTTTGATTTTCAAATTTAAAGTTTAAGTTTAAATTTTCAACTTTAAAAACCTTGATTTTTTTAAAAGTTGAAATTTAAATTTTCAACTTTAAACTTTAAAGTTTTAATTTAAATTTTCAACTTTAAATTTTTTTATTTTTTTTTGAATTTTTTTGAATCTTGAAAACTTTGATTTTTTTTAACTTTAAAATTTTACAAACTTTAAAGTTTAAATTTAAATTTCAACTTTCAAATTTAAATTTAAATTTAAATTTTCAACTTTAAATTTTAATTTTTTTTTGAATTCTTTTGAATCTTGAAGCGGAAGATGTAAAAACTTTGATTTTTTTTAACTTTAAAAACTTTAATATTTTTTTGAACTTGGAACTTTAAAGTTTAAATTTTCAACTTTGAAGTTTAAATTTTCAACTTTAAAGTTTAAATTTTAATTTTCAACTTTAAAGTTTAAATTTTAATTTTCAACTTTAAAGTTTAAATTTTAATTTTTTTGAATTATTTAAAGTATAAATAAAAGATAAATTTAAAAATAAAGTCAAGGAGAATAGCCTATAATTTTATTCAAATCAATAAAGAAGAACATGTATTAAAAATATTAGAAGAGCACCTAATCTACGCAGCCACCGTCTACGAAGGGTTCTGTTTGAACTAGGTCTCGATTATTGTTTCGTCCAACCGCACACACAAGTGTACGTGGTCGTGCAAGTAATAAAGTGGCTCTTGCAAGCCGAATATCGATCCCACAGGGACTTGGTGTTTAGCAGACAATTCAATTCAAGTATTACTATCGAAGTTAAACAAGTACGATTTGTAACCAAAAAGAGTTTGAATTTTGTTTTTATAAACTAAATAATAGAAATAAAAATGATATGAAATTTGGATTGTAAACAATAAATGTAGAGTTCCAGGGTTGAGGCATTTACTTCACATTCATGCATAACTATGGTTTCTAGCCGGTATTGGTGTTTATCATGATTATTGATTTACAGGGTTGATATTACAACTTGGGAATGGTAATCCTCTAAGTCATCTACCCAAATTAATCTCACAACTACATCGTTGAGTGGGGATGTGAGTTTTTAATTCGGATGCATTAAACTATCTTCCCGTTTCATTAACCAAGTGGGGCGTTTAGGTATATCTCTATCCTAACCGCAAATCATCCTTTAACAATTAGTATCTAAAAATTAAAGATATGATCCACACACCCTATGGTCAATTCGTTTTGGGCCTTAGATTTATCCTAAAGTTCATGACTCTTTAGAATAGTAAAACAAGAACGCAAGAATAATCACATAACTTGATAAACTTGTAAACCAACTATAAAACCATAATCAAGTAATCATGTTGTAGACTAAACCCTAGAAATAGGGTTTTTATCCACTCATAGTCATACAAAGAATCACCATTAATGAATTCATAAGTAAAACTATAAGACAACTAGAAGTTAAAGGAAGAAAAACCCTAAAGTAGAGCTCTTGTTACCTTCTCCTCTCTCCAATCATGTATTGATCCCAAGATGTCTTGTAAATGTGGCTAAGTACTCCTTATGTAGTCCCTTAGGTCATCCATAGGCTGCCCCAAATGAATTATAAGCATTGACCAACCCTCCTCAACTTAAAACAAGAGAAAATCAACTTTTAGATGGGTTTTTTTTGGGGTGGGGGGGTAGGGGGGTGGGGGGGAGAAGGTTGCGCCGCATGGTCATCGCACACCTCAAGCGGTGCGGCGCATAGACTATAGCATGGAAAAACCAGTAGCCCCTCGCCCTAAGGGGTGTGACGCATGGTCCCCTCCCATGCTATGGGGGGTGCGGCGCATGGGGTGCTCTTGTGGGTGAGGTTTCGTCCAATCTTTGCTCTCTTCTTCTCGTCTACTTGTTCCTTGTTTTCCCACTCCTTGTGGCTTGTTTGTAGGATTCATTTAACTTCCATAGTTGCTCCAATGGTCTCCTACAATATTTAATAACAAACATTAGTCCATACAACACAATAAAGCTCATCAAAGTACACTAGAACAAGTGTAGCTTAGGCTAACCTAACTAGTTTTCTCGTCTAAACTCTATTTGATCATTTTGACTCTTGACTTGTTTCAAATGCACCTTAAACACTCCAAACATGTAACTTAGCACACAAATACACACATTATACTTCATTAAGCACATCAAGTTATCCTAAAAATTAAGCTAAATGCGCATAGATAATGACACTTAGGTGTATAAATACACCTAAGATCAATTATCATACTAATATCTATAATTTCTAAAATATGTTTTTCGTAACTTATCTATCAATTCCTTCGAAACATGATCCGAAACTTGTATTTGGTTTTCTTCATTCATTGCTTCCATGTCATCATCACTATTTTCTCCAAATGCTTCATCTATTACGATTTTGGCTTGATGCGATAAATTTGGAAGTTCAGCATTCCTTCGTTCGGCATTGATCCAATCTCTGAACAACACTGATATTTTCAAACTATCTTTTGCTAACGAATACCTATGGTCTACAATAACAAATCTCTCCGCGCTGAAAGCTTGCTCCGAAGCTACTGAAGATGCTTGCATAGCTAGCACATCCCGAACCACCCTTGAAAGATATGAAAATTGTTCTGTCCGGTTCTTCCACCAAGTTAAAAGTTGAGGATCTCCATTTTCATCCCTAATATTTTTTCGTGCCTGATTAATATATTGATCAAAATCATTATTGTTAGCAGAATCAAGACCAATTTTTTCATCCATAATTTCATCAAAATCATTAAATCTAGTCTTACGACATGGAGGTTCAGACGGTTCATCATTTAGTAGCTTGGCTCTATACAGGTCATACAAATGTCTAGCTTTAGTTACTATACCATCCTTACACGATTCAACAGATGGAACTTCATCACTTGTAATTTCTAAATTTTTTAAAAATCTTTTCAACTATTTTTTTCACAAAGTAGAAATCAAAAATATTTGAGGAATAGGAAAAAAATATTTTCTAAAATTATCAACCATATATGTAACAGTAACTTTAAAATATTCACGATCTTTATATTTAACAAATTCAGATAAAATAACACAAACATTTACTAAAGCCTAAGAAATAGTAGGATAATATTGACCAGATATAATATTTGTAGCACTATAAAAAATTCTCAAAAAATTAATAAGTTCTTTGCATTCTTTCCAATCCTCATCAGTGATTCTTGCTCTCCGATCCGCATTATGTTTATTATAAAGCATTTGTAAAGGCGTACGATAATCAATAGCAACAACAAGCATTTCAAATAAAGAATTCCATCTAGTAGGCACTTCTTTTGGAATTTTTCTAAATGGCATTTCAAATAAAGTACAAATTTTTTCAAATTCTCTAATTCTAGACTTCTAACTCTTGTTCTTCTACATCTTCCTCTTCCTCTACGTCTTCAAAATAATTACCAAAACATCTATCTAAGGTCTCATGATCTGCTACATTACCGGAACCAACATCAATAGCACAAGGATGTATAAAAGAAGTATCATCAACGTGAGTAAAATCATCGATATTAATTCTAAATCTACGTGGCAACGATTTAGAACTACCTCCACCCCCACCTCTACTACTACTAGCACCCTTATTATTTTTTCCCACAATTTTTTTAACCTTGCAAAAAATTAATTTATTACCACTAATTTTTTTTACCGGCATCCATGTTTAACGTGAAAAAAATAAAAAGATGAAAAATAAACAATACAAATATAACAAAAAAACAATAGTAATTAAACAAATAAAAAAAATGAAAGTTGAAACGAATGTACCTAACGTCTGCGTAAAAGCAGACGTATATAACCAAAAGCCGGAATTGAGAGATGACAATTGAAGCTTGCTTCAAAAAAATCCCTCCTAGTAGCCAAATACACAAAATATTAGAGAGTAATAGAGATTAGAAAGTAGTAGAGAATTTTTTAGATTTTGTGGGAAAATAAGAAGGAGGGGGGTTGGGAGGGGGTAGAATGGGTATTTATAGGAAAATAGGAGTTGGTTGGGGGGGAGGGGGGGTTGGGGGCCCACTAACGGCTCCCAACGACTAGTTCAACGTACACAATAATTTAAATTTTAAAAAAAAAAAAACTACTCATTGGACCGGACCGATCAACCAGTCTTTTTCCTTTTGTCCGCACCGGCCCGTGTCCCGAAAGGTACTGGAACAGGTCCTCTACCGGACCATGAATCGATACCGAAATCGGTCCAAAATAGGCCTGACCAGTCCGTTTGCCAGCCTTACTTTCTATAATATTTTTGTCATAATTTATTCTCTACCTCGTAATAGGAGTGTGCATCGGTCGGGTCGGTTCGGTTTTATGTATTATCAGTTTGGTTTATCGGTTTTCAGTTTTTAAATATGCTAAACCAATAACCAAACCAACACTACTAAAAAAAGACCAAAAAAAGACAAACTGCGTCATTTTTTTGGTCAAAATCGACGAAAAAGCGATGCAATCACTTGCTTCGTAAAAAGGCTCGACGATTTTTAAAAACGACGGACAGCGTCGCTTTTTTTACGACGGACAGCGTCGTTTTTTGAAGAATTTTTAAAAAAAAATAAATTTCATAAAATGCGACGCTGTTCGTCATTTTTTGTTCTTCATATGAAGAAAAAAAGCGACGGACAACGTCGTTTTTTAGAATTTTTTTTTTAATTTTTTCCAGAAAATGTGACGCTGTCCGTCACTGAAGAACAAATGAAGGAAAAAAGCGACGGACAGCGTCGATATTGTTTTTTTAAAAAAAAAATTAAATTAAAAAGTGACGGACACCGTCGCATTTCTAGAATATTTTTTAAAATAATTCCAGAAAAGCGACGGACAAAAGCAACACTGTCCGTCGCTTTTCTGCATATGTCAAATGAAAATGCAATTCAATATGTACAGACCCAAGCAACACACATTACACATATAACACATAATACTAGTCAACAACACTTAAACAATTAATCCAACAACAGTCAATCCAACAACATCTAAAACACTTAAACAATCGTAAAAGTTTTCAAAAAGTTAAAAGTTAAGTTCAAGAATGTCTAAAAACTGTCTAGAAGCATTGAATCCAACAACACTAAGGAGTAGCCCCAACTAACTCCTCATCACTCTCTGTGTCTTTTTCGTTTCTTGAATCGGGTGATGGAGAACGATGACGACGATGACGAGCCATGCTAACCATTTGTTTTTTAAGTTCCTCAACGGTTTTTCACCTGATATCTGTCGCGCCCCATTTTTCTCGCGAAAAGCGGGATTCGACATGACAAAATCTTTTTGGGATTTTAGGGTGAAGAGTCGTCACCTAACGAATTAAGGTGCGTTAGGGCACCATTCTAGACTAAATTGCGAATTTATCTTAATTAGTCTATGGCAACCAGAAATTCGGGTAAGGGTTCAAATTACCTCGAAAGGAAGGTGTTAGGCACCTTTCGAGGTCCACAAATGTGGGTCCCGACTGAATCCATATATTACGTAGGAAATTCTATATGATAAGCAAAAGTCTATTCTATTTATTAACTTAATGTTAACTAAGTGTTTAAGTAGGAAAAATAGTTATTTATCTAATTAATATAAACCTAAGTACTACACATTAGGAAAAGTATATAAAAATAAAATATCAGATAAGCAAGAAGAGAGAAGGACACAATTTATATAACCGAAACATTTTTTTTTATTTTTTATAATAACGAACCTAAACTACCCCTCAAATAATTGAACATTCAAAATAAGATAAAGAAAAACCGATTTAGAAAAGATTTTATACAAGAAGTTAATTTTAGCCTATTCGGATCAGCGCCCGGCTTATTAACAGATGACAATGTCGTATGTTGCATTGTCGAATTCTGCTCGGGGCGACTTACATCATTTTCGATTTTTCTACCTACCCACCTAGTTTGAGTTATTAGTCTTAGAGGTGTTCTAAAGAAAGCGATAAAACTAATGTTCCCTAAATTGCCTACACGTCCCAACTTAATGTCCAAGAGGCGTTGGACTTACTATTTTTCGGGTAAGGATCTAGACAAGAAAAGCCTAGGCCGCCTAATTAGACCCGAAATTCACGTCATACAAAACAAACAGGACAAACAATTAGCACGTAAAGGTTTCAAATACGCCTCTTATTTATTAAAGTTAAATAGGTGATTAACATACATGAAAGAATTTTTTATTTTTTTTACGTGATTAAAACCTATAGGCATGATTTCTAATCAAGACGAGTATTAATTAAGGTGCCAAAAAGAAAATCAATTTTGAAAAGGAAATTAATAAAAGTACTGAAAGTTAAATATACTGAAATAGATTTAACAATGCTGAAAATCATAAAAATTGCCAGAAGTTAAGCTAAAGCTTGTTAAAAATTTTTATTAAAATTGCTGGAAGTTATTTTCTGTGCTGGAAAATAACATAACACGCTAAAAATTATTTTTTTGAGTGCTGAAAAATAATATAACTTGCTGAAAAATTATTTTTTGAGTGCTGAAAGAAAATATAACATGCTGTAGTTTATTTTTTGAATGCTAAAAAATGATAAATATATGCTGGAATTCATTTCTTTGAGTGCTGAACATAATATAATATGCTGAAAAATGTCAGAAATTTGCTAAGCTATTTTTAAGTTGCTGAAAATTATTTTGAACAGGTTAAAAAAATGCCAGAAATTTGTTAAACTATTTCTTAAGTTGCTGGAGATTTTAAACATGCTGAAAGATGCCAGAAATTTGCTAGAATATTTTTAAGTTGCTGGAAATTGATTTTTAAAATGCTGAAAAATGTGGAAATTGGTTTTACCACGCTAAAATTAGTAAAATGCTGAAAAACACGTCGAAGGACTAAAAAAAAAATTTAGCCTTTTGGTCATGCTAAAAATTAAATTGCTTTTTGCAGAAAATTAATTAAAAGTTCCAAACATTCAATTTTATTATGGCAAACTTACTAAACGAAATACTTAACAATTAGCTATAATGCGCCGAAAACTAATTAAACACGTGAAAAAATATTAATTAAACATGCTTCTGATTAAGGCTAGGTCGAAAGTTAATTAAATACATCCTAAACATGATCTTCTAGGCGTTAAAACAATTTTGAGATTTATTTTTTAAACCTAGAAAAGGTTGCCTAGGTGACAAAATAATCACATAATACCCGCCCCCGCAGCCTCCATTATTTTTATTACATATAGAAAGGTTTATACAATAATTATTACAACAAACAAATGAATGCAATAGAAAGGAAAATAAGCTAAAGGCTAATTGAAATGCTTCTAGGATTCCTCCAATCTCAGGCGACTCTTCAAATCCCAAAACCAAATAACCTTCTGCTAAGAGCCTGCTAACCCTAACCAAATGCACAAAACCACGCAAAGACCAACAGAATCCAAACCATAGAAAAACCTTTAATGTCAAAATTAAACCTATAAAGACATTTTCTCGATTCATTGCATTTAGTCACTAAAAAAAGAAAACATGGCGCAGATAGAGAGATAGATTGCAAGCCAGCAGAGATAAGTGAGGCATTTGATAAATTATATAACCATATACATTCATCATTCATTCATTTTTTCTTTAATATAATGCATCACATTCTCAACCTCATAAATAAACAAGTCCAGAATTATAACATTCAACACTTAAGGCATTCAAGAAACACACCTTTTAGAAGCAGAAGCAATAAGGTCAGAAGCCAACCAAGGAAAGAGAAAAGATTGCACCGATGTAACTTGAGCAAAATGATTGACAGTCCCCAGCAAACAAGCAACCAAAGCAGAAATTAAAGTAGTTTAATCATATAGGAGTGTCTCCGTTTAAAAAAGTGGGAGGGGGTCTGCCTCTTTATATGAGCCAGGATGTACAGATTTAAAGGAAGAGGAAAATATTTGGGAATCAATTAGAGAAATTAAAAAGGAAAATAAATATTCATCATAATCAATTAATGAAAATCTTTTCCTTAAAGAGATGGTTGAATCAGTTAAGAAGAGAAAATCATGTGATATTATCATAAATAAATTAGTAAGAATCTATCCAGACAAAAATAAGGTTAACAAAATCAGTGAATATATTTAAAAGAATATTAGTTTGTTATAAATAAAAGTGGCTGCATATTTTCAAAATCAGTCATATAGACCGAACAAAAAAAATTCAAACTTACCATACTTAATGCTGCACAAAATTATCACAAATTACCATATTTAAACATGTAAAGTTGTCTCATACCACATACCACTATATACATAACTGAGATATTAAAATTAAATCAATTAGTGCAATTTCAATGAGAATCGCAAACACAATTTCAATGTTTAGGCCAGAAAACAGGTTGGTTGTTATCAAATAGTATCATAACTCAAAAACATGTTGACAAATCCAGGAACAAACCAACTTTTAAAACATGATCACGTATTAGCAATTAGGTCAAGAAATCAAGTTTATGTAAAATTGGGGCTTTTTACATATAATAATCTAAGCACATTAACAAGCACAAATTACAAAGAATTGAGCCAAACATCTCAATCAAGCTTCTTTAATTTTAAATCTAGGAAACTGTCAAGAGGGGTATAAGAAAAAAAGGAAAAAATAAGATTTGAACAAGAAATCGAACCTGGGGATGGATTCTTACCAAATCCATCACGAATAAACTTGATGTTTTGATGAAACTTGACCGGAACATGGCGATATTCGTCGATGGTTTGTCGATAAGAGATGAGCGGAGATGGAGATTGGCGGATGGTGTTGGTCGGCACTGAGATGGGAGGAGATCGACGACGGCGTGATTTCATGGTGGTGGCGAACACGGGTATGTGGCTGTTGGTGGGGTTGGTTTGCCGTGATGGAGATCGGCAGCGGGGTTGGTCGGCTCGTGGTGGTCGCCGGCGGCTGTCCTCAGCCAGATCTGGCCAGAGGTCGTGGGAGGAGATCGGGGTTGAGGGAGAAAGAGAGTGGCGCGGCTGAGGGAGGAGAGTGGTGGCTGGGTAGAGAGAGTATAGGGGCAGCGGCTGTGTGGGATGTGGGAAAATGGCTTAGGGTTTGGGGTAGGGTGTAGTTGAAAAAGGCAAGAAAAAGGAGAATTGATCTCAGCCATTGATCAATTTTGATCAACGGCTGGGATTAAAAGTTTACAAAAATGGCCAAAAATTAGGTTATTTAAATTGGGTTCAATTGAAATTGAATTGGGGTTTGAAATTTGAGTCAAATTAGCCTCAATTTAGGCTAGAATTGACAAGAATTGAATTAAATCAGGCTAGAAATTAAATAAATTGGAGAAATTGAATTTTAATTAGGCTGCTATTTTGCACATACCCTAATAATTTAGTAAATGTATAATAAAATACTAACAAAATAAATCGATGTCATAATATATTATTTGAAATCGACGATGATAATAGCTTGAAACAATTTAGGCTTTCTATAAATTATAAATACGACATTTTGAGAAATGCTATAATAATAATAATAATAATAATAATAATAATAATAATAATAATAATAATAATAATAATAATAATAATAATAATAGACTGCGCGTTTATAAATTATGGGTATGCATATTTGCGAAAAATAATTTAATAAATATTTACAAAAAATTATATAAAATACTATATTTAAATTGGTAAATTATATACATTATATAAGAATGTAAAAAATGCTAAAATAAATTGCATACCTAAAAATGATGAATACGAAAATTTATTTGACACAAAAAATAATAATTAAAAATTTAAAACTAATATTTTGATAAAATAGCAGTCCGGGAGGAATATCGGGAGGTCAAAATTGGGTGTCAACAGTTGCCCCTTCGTTGCTTGGGAATGATAGAAGAATTGTCGAGCAACGAAAGTTGACGTAGTAGCCAATTTTGTCCGACCGAAAGAAAGGTTTGCTGGAATCAAAAAGCGAGAGAGATTTTGTTAAAATGGTGTGGCCGAGACTTTGGTTTCAAGTCGCCTACATATCTCGGGTTTACGAGAATCAGGCTGTGTGTAGTTCTAGAATTAGGAACGAACAATATTCCTAAAGAATGCCAATGATACGGTATACGGGCAACGACAAAAGTAGTATGTGCCAATGAGATTGGAGTGGATAGAATTCAAAAATAGTAGTTTAATGAGAATTGTGAGAATGAGAGGTAAATGTGTTTCAAGTTGTATTGAAGTGATGGAGGGAAAGTGGAGTTGCATCTCAGAAATGGGAGTGAAAGTTACTCCCATTTTGATTCGTTCTTCTTTCGTTGCCTGCATGCTTCTAGTATCACCAAGTAAAATGGTTAGATCACGTGGATAAAATGAATAACAAGTAATTGTTGTAAATATTTATTTAAACATGATGCAATTTCTCTGTTAGACCATGAGCATTTGCTTTGAGACGGAAAGGATGATGTCTCTAAGCCATGATGTCTTAGGGTCATTATAGCGAAAAAATAAATCCCTAGGCCATGAAATGATGTCTGCAGGCCATGAAAATGACGCCTTTAGACTATGACGCCTTTGGGGCATGATAAACGGAAAGTAAATCCTAAGGCCATGATATGATGTCCGCAGGCCATGAAAATGACGCCTTTAGACCATGACGCCTTAGGGTAATTATATAATGATCAAAGAAAGCGTATCTGTTTTGATTGGCATAATTTGATGTAGTTCAGCAACTTGATGCAATTTGTATACTTGATTGCAGATTCTGCAGGTGCAATGTAATATAGATTTCTGTGGATGCGCTGCGGAGTAAACTCTTGCGGGAGCCATGCAAGATCGACCCTTGCAGGAGCCGTGTAATGTTCATTTCTGCGGATGCACTGCGGAGTGGACTCTTGCGGGAGCCATGCAATATTGACTCTTTCAGGAGCCGTGTAATGTTAATTTTTGCGGATGCACTGCGGAGTGGACTCTTGCAGGAGCCATGCAATATTGACTCTTTCAGGAGCCATGCAATGTTCATTTCTATGGATGCGCTGCGGTATGGACTCTTGTGGGAGTCATGCAATATCGACCCTTGCAGGAGTCGTGTAATGTTCATTTCTGTGGATGCGCTGCGGTATGGACTCTTGCGGGAGTCATGCAATATCGACCCTTGCAGGAGCCGTGCGATGTTCATTTCTGCGGATGCACTGCGGAGTGGACTCTTGCGGTAGCCATGCAATATTGACTCTTTCAGGAGCCATGCAATGTTGAGGAGAGGATAGAGTAGCTTAGCTGCTTTCCCATGTTGGATGCATAGTGGGCTTTCTTTGATGATGATTGTTCAGGTGTTGCAAGGTAGCCGCTGCATTTGTACCTGTTGTTTCTGCACTCAAAGAAAAAATATAAGTTTGTAAAAAGGGGGAGGTTGATTTGTGCCTCTGCTATAACTGGCGTGCTTCCTCCTCGCTTGATATTGTGGGCTGATAATAGGCTTCGTCCGAGCTTTTACTTGGGTAGAAATAAAACAAGTTTTAAAAAATCATGTTTCGAAAATATTTGCTCTTGAAAAAATGAGAAATGAAAAAGGAAATCAAAATATTATTGAATCATTGATTGTGACACGTTTCGAGACAACACAACTTCTTATAAGTGAATATCTTAGAAATTTTTTATCTTCAAAAATTTCTGCCCCAGTGTAGATTTGATTGCTTTGATAGGCGAAGGTTTCTTGCTGTGAATTTTTAAGATCTTCTCAAAAATTCTGCCCCAGTATCATAGTCGTACAAATGCTATTTCATGGAATTTTTGAGATCCTCTCAAAAATTCTGCCCCAGTTATATGCTTTAAAGGGTAAATAGAGAGTTTTATTATGACAGAACCGAACTCCAAAGGAGCACCTACGTATCCCTCTTAAACGGGAATCAGGTCAAACGTAGTTCCAATTACAAGGTAAGAAGGCATGACATAACACTTAAACATAATATCTCTTAACAGCATCTGAATTGATAGGCTTGGACCAAACTCTGCCATCCATTTTGGTAAGTATGAGTGTTCCTCCTGTCAGAACCCGATGAACCACATAAGGTCCTTGCCAATTCGGTGAGAATTTACCTTTTGCTTCATCTTGGTGCGGAAAGATCTTTTTCAGAACCAACTACCCGGGCGAGAAATGTCTCGGTTTAACCTTCTTGTTGAAAGCTTTGGCCATTCTATTTTGATAGAGTTGACCATGGCAGACTGCGTTGATCCTCTTTCCATCTATGAGTGTCAGTTGCTCGAATCTACCCTGCACCCATTCAGCATCACTCAATTCTGCTTCCTGAATGATTCTGAGAGAGGGTATTTCTACCTCCGCAGGTATCACTGCTTCACTACCATAAACCAGAAGATAAGGTGTGGCTCCCGTAGAGGTTCTGATTGTAGTGCAATATCCTAGCAGGGCAAAAGGTAACTTTTCATGCCAATGCCTGTAATTATCAATCATCTTTCAAAGTATCCTCTTGATATTCTTATTGGCAGCTTCCACCACTCCATTCATTTGTGGCATATATGCTGTGGAGTTTCGATGTTTGATCTTGAACATCTCACATGTTGTTCTCATCAAATTGATATTGAGGTTGGCGCCATTATCTGTGATGATAGACTCAGGTACTCCAAATCGACAAATAATGTGATTTCGAACAAAATCATCTACAACCTTCTTTGTGACTGACTTATGAGAAGTGGCTTCAACCCACTTAGTGAAGTAGTCAATTGCAACATGAATAAACCTGTGTCCATTAGACGCGGATGGTTCAATAGGACCAATGATATCCAGCCCCAAGCTGCGAAGGGCCAAGGGGAGCTAGTGACGTGGAGTTCGTTAGGAGGAACTCGAATCATGTCGGCATGAGTTTGGCACTGATGGCACTTTCGCACATAACGAATGCAATCGGTCTCCATAGTTAACCAAAAATAACCTGACCTCAATATCTTTTTTGCCAACATAAATCCGTTCATGTGAGGACCGCATGTTCCAGCATGTATCTCCTCGACCAACCTGGATGCTTCCCTAGCTTCGATGCATCTTAGCAAACCCAAATCTGGAGTCCTCCTATACAGGATTTCTCCATTTAAAAAGAATTGATTTGCTAACCTCCGAATGGTGCGCTTCTGAGTACTCGTTGCATTCTCTGGATAATCTTCATTTTTCAGATATCCCTGTATATCAGTGTACCATGGTTTTCCATCCACTTCTTCCTCTACATGAAAGCAATATGCAGGCTGCATTTGTATGTGAACGGGGATGGGGTCGATATAATTCTTGTCTGGATGCTGGATCATGGAAGACAAGGTGGCCAAAGCATCTGCGAACTCATTCTGGATTCTTGGAATATGCTTGAATTCTATCTTGCGAAACCTCTTGCGCAACTCTTGTATACAATCTAAGTATGGTAGGAATTTTGTGTTTTTTGCAGCCCACTCACCTCGTACTTGATGAATCAATAAATTCAAATCTCCAATCACCAATATTTCCTGGATATTCAAATCGATTGACAAACGAAGCCCCAAAATGCAAGCTTCATATTCAGCCATATTGTTGGTGCAGGGGAATCTGAGCTTGGCCGACACAGGATAATGTTGACCAGTTTCTGAGACCAAAACGGCGCCAATACCAACCCCTTTGAAATTTACCGCTCCATCAAAGAATAGTCTCCAACTACCATATTATTCAGCGATATCCTCCCCTATGAATGCTACTTCTTCGTTAGGAAAGTATGTTTTTAAGGGCTCATACTCTTCATCCACGGGATTCTCGACCAAATGATCTGCCAAGGCTTGTCCTTTCACAGCTTTCTACGTGACATAGACTATGTCAAACTCGCTTAACAGTATTTTCCATTTAGCTAGCTTCCCTGTAGGCATTGGTTTCTGAAATATATACTTCAGAGGATCCATTCTGGAGATCAAATAGGTTGTGTATGCTGAGAGATAGTGTCTCAATTTCTGAGCTATCTAGGTCAAAGCACAGCATGTGCGTTCCAGTAAGGAATACCGAGCCTCATACGATGTAAATTTCTTACTCATGTAATAAATTGCTTGCTCCTTTCTGCCTGTCTCATCATGTTGCCCCAGAATACAACCAAAAATGTTATCCATCACGGATAAATATAGCAATAACGGCCTACCAGGTTAGGGAGGAACCAGAATGGGAGGATTTGATAAATAATCCTTGATTTTGTCAAACGCTTGTTGACACTCTTTCGTCCATTCTATAGCCGCATCCTTCTTCAGTAGCTTGAAAATCGGCTCACAAATAATAGTAGACTAAGCTATGAAGCGACTGATATAGTTAAGGCGACCTAAGAAACTCATTACCTCTTTCTTGCTTCTCGGGGGCGGAAGATCCTGAATAGCCTTGATCTTGGATGGATCTAATTCTATACCTCGTCGACTGACAATGAAGCCCAACAATTTTTTGGCAGGGACCCCGAAGACACATTTCGCAGGATTCAACTTCAAATTGTACTTACTTAGTCTGTTAAAGAACTTTTCCAAGTCGTCCAGGTGATTTGATCCCTTTTTGGATTTAATGATGACGTCATCCACGTAAACTTCAATTTCCTTGTGGATCATGTCATGGAACAAAGCGGTCATGGCCCTCATGTATGTAGCTCCAGCATTTTTTCAACCCGAAGGGCATAAACTTGTAATAATAGGTTCCCCAAGAGATAATAAAAGCAGTTTTCTCAGCGTCATCATCATGCATCTTTATCTGATGATAACCAGCGAAGCAATCAACAAATGACTGTGTTTCATGCTTGGCGCAATTATCGATTAGCAAATGTATATTCGGGAGCGAAAAATCATCCTTCGGACTAGCTTTGTTGAGATCCCTATAATCCACACAAACTATGACCTTCCCATCTTTCTTGAGGACAGGCACAACATTGGCCAACCAGGTCGGATACTCAGTTACTTGGAGGATACCGGCCTCAATTTGCTTCGAAATCTCCTCTTTAATTTTCAGACTTAGATCGGGTTTGTATTTTCTCAGCTTCTGCTTAATAGGAGGACAAGATGGATCAGTGGGCAACCTGTGGGCTACAATTGACGTGCTTAGTCCTGTCATATCGGCATACGACCAAGCAAAAACATCCGGGTGTTTCTTCAAAAACTGGATATATTCTTCCTTCTCATCTTTTGGCATATAAATACTAACACGGGTTTCTTTTACTGTCTCAGAATTCCCTATGTTCACTATTTCTGACTCTATAAAGTTTGCTTTGGGTTTATCTTCGAAATCATCAACTTTACTAACAAATTCCTCGGGCACTTCACTTTCTTCTATCTCTTCTAATTCACTTATATTATGTTGTGCAGTCTCATTATGTGTCACAATCTCAGACTCAACATTTTTAAAAGTGATTTTGCTGAAAGAAATAGAAATAAACAATATCAATAAAATGAAAAAGAGAACTTTTATTAGTTCAAATAACTTAAAGGTCTTTAAACATAACAAATAACTAAAATATGTAAATTGGCTCGAAATCGAGTCCATTTATTTCAAACAAGAATATAAAAAATCAAAATCTTCAAATCTACCCAAGTGCTCGGCGAGGCCTGGAAGGAGTGGCAGTCCAATTGCTGAGTGTAGACTTTCATTCAGCGTTCTGACTAGGGGCTCCTCTCTCCTCGCTGATGATGACGTTACAATCTTCTCTTTCAGCTTCAGTCAAAAACAAATTCTTCAAACTTTTCAGTATTTCATCTTCACCGTCATCAAGAAACCCAGTAGAGTGGAAAATCTAATACAATGATAGAGAAAGATCAAGAGCCTGACCCTTGTCCATTTAGCCTAAATCGTAAGTGTCATTCTTCACAGGAAGGTAAATGGGTTCAACTGTTCCTTGTAATCTGGCCCCAAGACCCTTACCCGGCTCATATCCAGCTTTGAGCATTCTCTCTCCTTTAGTCTTCCAACTCAGCTTTTCCTCCACGTTTCCAACCATATCTAAAGTGTGAAACATTTCTCCATCAAGAACCTCCTTTCCTTCGACAGCATAGACGGGATATCCTTTTTAACCATGTATTACAACCTCTTGGTGGTCGTACTCGAATTTGAGGCATTGGTGTAGTGTGGAGGGGACTGCACCCGCCATGTGAATCCATGGCCTACCAAGCAAAAGGTTGTAGGAAGCGGGGATGTCCATTACCTAAAATGTCACGGGAAAAGTGACGGGACCTATTACCATGTCCAATGTGATCTCCCCAATAGTATCTCGCTGGGAGCCATAAAACTCTTTCACGTTCAACTTCCAACTTTGCATTTTAGCCAAATCGACCTCTAACCTTGTCAGTGTATCCAAAGGACATATGTTCAAACCTGAACCTGGATCAATCAACACTCGAGATACAACCCTTTCTCCATGCTGCACTGTAACATGCAAGGCTTTATTGTGCGACCTTCCTTCAGGTGGCAACTCATCCTCGTGAAAGGATATCTTGTATGCCTCAAATACCTGCCCGACCATGTGGGCCATCTCTCCCCATGTTATAGTAGACGGTACATAGGCTTCACTTAACACCTTTATCAGAGCATTTTTATGGTGTTCAGAAGTCTGCAGCAGTGTCAGGATGGATATTTGAGCTGGGGTCTTGTTCAGCTGTTCGATCACAGAGTATTCTTTAGCCTGTATCTTCTTCCAAGCACCACTCTCCTCCATTTCTATCACGGGTGGTTTGCTTTTACTAGAACTTTCCTGAGTCAAATTCTCTGGTGTATATATTCTTCCAGATCTGGTGACGCCTTGGGCAACGTCTGCTTCAGCCACTCTTGCTTTACCTGGAGTATTCTGCTCATAATTCCAAGGAACTGCATGAGAGTTATAAGCAATTGGGGAGGCTCTAATGACTGTGAAAGGAGTCTTAGGTACTGCTACCTCAACCTCAAACGGTGCCCGCTTTGGTGTACTGATGGGCGTACCATTTGCCTTTTCGATGAACCAAATATAGTTTTCCAGGTCTACCTATTCATCAACATCGAGCATGTTTACTTGATGATCTGGTAACGGATTGTTGGTGACATTCGGCGTCGGATCTTTCAACTGAATGGCCTTAGTGTCGATCAACATCTGAATCTTGTCTTTCAGATTATAGCATGTTTCTATGGTGTGACCCCTCATCCCAGAATGATACGAGCAAACTTTGGTAGGATCAAAATACTTGGCTTGAGTATTCTCACGTCCAGCAGCAATGGGCGTGACATAGCCCGCCTCTTTGAGTCTTTCGTACAGTTGGGCTATAGGTTCTGCTAAGGGAGTGTATTGTTTTTTCTGGAAATTAGCTCTGGGTCTTTGGTTTTGTTGGGGAGAAGGCTGGGGTGTTTGGACATGAGTGGGTTGGACATTGTACACGGGATAAGCAGGGTTTTGGTATTGTGGATGTAGTGGATATGGGGTAGGCACTTAGTAAAGAGGGGAATGATATGGCATTGGAGTTTGCATTTGGTATGGAGATATCGGGTATTGAATTGGAGATTGTGGATAGGGAGGTGGAGTGGTAATAGGAGTCTGGTAATTGGACACAATTTTGAAGGTTGGGCTAACATTACGGTACCTATCTCTTTTTTCTTCTTGTTCTCAGTAATTCCTCCAGACTGTAAAGCCTTGTTGGTAGCCTGCAAAGCCTCCAGACTGATAATGCTTCCATTCTTAAGACCTTCCTCAAGCATTTCGCCTACCCTGATGATTTCAGCAAAACTTTTATCCACAACGGTTATCATTTTCTCAAGATATTGCGGCTCCTGCGCACGAACAAAATACTCCTTCATTTGAGATTCTTCAGTCGGGGGTCGAGCTCTTGCAGCCTCAGACCTCCATCTTATAGCATAATCCTTGAATGACTCAATAGGCTTTTTCCTCAAAGTCTGCATATAGAACCAGTTAGGAGCATTATCAATGTTGAATTCGAACCATTCCATAAAGTCTGATGCCATATCGATCCAACCTTTCCATTTCCTTGCATCCTGCTCAATATACCACGTTAAAGCTTCTCCAGTGAGGCTCCTCATGAACATTTTCATTCTTATTCTCTCGTCTCTCCCAACTCCGGCCAGCTTATCACAATACATACGAAAATGAGCCTTGGGATCTCCAGTCCCATTATACAATTCAAACTTTGGAGGTTTGTACCCCTCCGGTAACTCCACGTCAGGGTGTACACATAAATCCTCATAACTGAGCCCCCTTGACCCTTTGCTTCCCTCAAGTTGTTTCAGCCTTTCAACCACAGATTGCATCATAAGGTTCTTTTTTGGAGGTTCAGGTGCATACTAGGGGTAGGTGAATGGGGTTGTTTCGACATATATGGGGTTCAAAGAGTTGCTACCAGATGCTTGATTGTAGGATGCGTTAGCAAAAGGCGTATGTAGGTAAGTGGGATATTTGGTATTTTGGACATGCTGAGCGGAATACATGGGATTTTGAGTGTTATGGGTATTTTGAGTGAGAGGAAGATTTTGGGTATTTTGAGGGAAGGAATGGCTTTGGATGTTTTGGGGAGGAGGAAGATTTTGGGTGTTTTGAGGAAGAGGAAGATTTTAGGTGTTTTGAGGAGGAGGAAGATTTTGGGTTTTTTGAGGAGGAGGAAGGTTTTGGATGTTCTGAGCTGAGGGCAATTGATAGCTTGGGGTAGGGGTTTAAGATTTTACCCCAGTATGACCGTCAACTTGTGGTTCGAGAGGAGTGTTGAGGGCAACAGAAAGATTGGCCAAGTTGCGCACTTGTGCTAATTCTGCTTGCAATTCGAGAATCTGTTGTCCCATTCTTAGGACAATTTCATTCTGTCCCATGACACTTTCTCCTTCTGTGCTTTTGTCTGTAGCGCTGTTGTTATCTCCCATTTTATCTTTTGAACTTGTAGGAGGAGGAAGAGCCCCTTTTGACCGTGTGTGATAGGCCAGAGTGCACAAATCAACCTTTGGGAAAGGGGAAAAACAAAAACACAATCAAAGACAACCAAAGTTAGCAAGGTGAGACATAGTGTTAGAATAAACACATTGATTTTCAAATAATCGCCCTAAAATGCAAGGAGCCTCGTTGAGCCAGAGGTAGGCCTAAGACGACAAATTTTGGTGGTTCATAATAATTAATCCAAGCCGTATTAGACGCAAATGGGAGTTTAGAGTTAGATAACAATAATAATAAAACCCAACTATTTTATTGAATCCATAAAATTTAAAAACTACGACAATCTTTTGCAAAAACAAAACATAAATGAAACTAGGGGAAATGGGTAACAAATGGGGAACATCCTATCATTCGAACTCCTCAATGGTGGTGATTATCTAGAGAGCCTAGAATGATTTGCAGCAGCATCTCTAGAGAAGTGACATAGTGTTGATTCAGCAGGTTCCGAGCCCAGATGGACTCTTCCACGTCCTCAAACCCATGATCCTGTTTTTGCTTGCTGAGCTCCACATCCTTGGCATCTTCCATAAGCCATACATAGTACTCTGGAGTGCAATAAGCCTGCTCACCGTACACATTGATAGTCAACAAATTATCCCATCGTCGCAACACGTCCTTGACCTTAGGGCTTTCTTGGACTGGCCCAAACTCAACTTCTGACTTGCCCATATGTTCTCGCAGAGGTAAGACTTGATTCCTTCCAAATTGACGGAGCACTCTCATTGGGGCGTAAGGTTGAATGCTCTTCAGGCCAATAAGCTCAATGTAATAGAGCTCGCGGCCTCGTATGACAACAGTTGGTGCAGACAACCATGAGTATTTCCATTGAATCTGATAACCCGAAAGATTTTTCATATACATGTACCAATCCTCCGTACCTACAGGAGAAATGAATTGCTCCATCCTTTTAGCATGTGTGTCAATTCTATTGCCCATTCCGTCAAGAATATCCGCCATATTAGGTCGCCTGTAAAAATGTTCCACTGCCCATAATTGAAGCAAAAGATTGCAGCCCTCGAAAAACCTTCCTCCGCTAGCACACTTGGATAAGGCCCTCAGTATTTCCGCCACAATCATAGGAATCAAAGTGACCTCTATGTTGCCGACTCCTCGAACTATACCTCGAACCACAGAACTACGGCATATGTCAATCTTTCCATGTTCTCTAGAAAAGACCAAAGCACCCAGTAGAGCTATAGCAAAAGCATTCAACCTCTTCTTTTTCCATTTTTCGGCTGAGCAAGAGAATTCCCTTCGAAATGTTTCATGTCCCTCTTTGTGACCAAAGCGTTCATACAGAAAATCCAGAGAGATCCAACCAAAGTCCAAGCAAGCCAATTTGAGGTTATTTTTTAGCCCAAGATAATGCAAGAACTTCTTTCCTGATTGTTTGCGAGGCAGGATCATCTTTCGATCTCAATAAAGCAAATTAGTGAATCCACCAATTTCCTCGATGGTGGGTGTTATTTCGAAGTCCTTGAATTTGAAGACCACTCGATTTGGATCCCAGAAATTCAGCAGAGCTTTGATCACATGCCGATCAGGAGCAACATCCATCAAAGATGTCAGAAAACCCAGTGACTGGCTAATCTCTTTACCATGCTCCCTTTTGATGTCATTCCACCACCTCTTTAACTTGTGAGGCACACCGACGACCATTTGGGTATTAGCAAAAATAGGTGCATCCTCCATTGCAAATCTGAAAATATAGCAACAAGAAAATTTCTAAACTCCATTTATTACAACTTGGCTTGGATTAAATTACCATGACCACTTTGCACATAATATGTATTTTGGTCGATAGGTGGTGGGACCCTTTCGACAATTGGTAGGTTTTACTTGGTGGATTGACCTCGAGGGTCAGCTCACCTATGGCTAATGCATGCATGACTTAAATACAAAGGGTGGATACGGCACTATCTTAATTTTCTAAGAGTTGGTAGACTCGGACTGAGGGTAACCTTATGCGAGAAGGCACGTGGTCTTACGGTAGTAAAACTATCCGCTCAACCGCGTCTTAGCCGACTCTCTATGACAGGATTTTGAAGAGAATTTGGAGAAGTGCGAAGGCACAACATCCGAGTATAGTGAAAGTGTGTGAAAGTGTAGGATTCCCAAGTGAGGGAAATATGAACAAAATGTCAATTTATATAAAGCGGTAACAAGTAGCAAATAATGAAAATAATAGCATGTTGAGTAAAAAATAAACAAATAGAAAAGAATGACAAATACATAATTTATAGAAAATTGCATGTAAACAAATAAAGGGGTAAGGAAAGGGATTGACATGGAAGAAAACAATTAAATTAATATAATGGAAGGAGGGAAGGAATATAGCATGATTAAATATTAAAAATTAACACATAAATAAAATAAAAATAACAAATAATTAATAATACAAAAAAAAATCCCACGTAATATACAAACTCGTATTGGTTAGAACCTAAGTATCCCCAGCAGAGTCGCCATGCTGTCGTGCCCCATTTTTCTTGCGAAAAGCGGGATTCGACGTGACAAACTCTTTTTGGGATTTAAGGGTGAAGAGTCGTCACCTAACGAATTAAGGTGCGTTAGGGCACCATTCTAGACTAAATTGCGAATTTATCTTAATTAGTCTATGGCAACCAGAAATTCGGGTAAGGGTTCAAATTACCTCGAAAGGAAGGTGTTACACACCTTTCAAGGTCCACAAATGTGGGTCCCGACCGAATCCATATATTACGTAGGAAATTCTATATGATAAGCAAAAGTCTATTCTATTTATTAACTTAATGTTAACTAAGTGTTTAAGTAGGAAAAATAGTTATTTATCTAATTAATATAAACCTAAGTACTACACATTAGGAAAAGTATATAAAAATAAAATATCAGATAAGCAAGAAGAGAGAAGGACACAATTTATATAACCGAAACATTTTTTTTTATTTTTTATAATAACTAACCTAAACTATCCCTCAAATAATTGAACATTCAAAATAAGATAAAGAAAAACCGATTTAGAAAAGATTTTATACAAGAAGTTAATTTTAGCCTATTCGGATCAGCGCCCGGCTTATTAATGGATGACAATGTCGTATGTTGCATTGTCGAATTCTGCTCGGGGCAACTTACATCATTTATGATTTTTCTACCTACCCACCTAGTTTGAGTTATTAGTCTTAGAGACGTTCTAAAGAAAGCGATAAAACTAACGTTCCCTAAATTGCCTACACGTCCCAACTTAATATCCAAGAGGCGTTGGACTTACTATTTTTCGGGTAAGGATCTAGACAAGAAAAGCCTAGGCCGCCTAATTAGACCCGAAATTCACGTCATACAAAACAAACAGGACAAACAATTAGCATGTAAAGGTTTCAAATACGCCTCTTATTTAATAAAGTTAAATAGGTGATTAATATACATGAAAGAAAATTATTATTATTTTTTTTACGTGATTAAAACCTATAGGCATGATTTCTAATCAAGACGAGGATTAATTAAGGTGCCAAAAAAAAAAATCAATTTTGAAAAGGAAATTAATAAAAGTACTGAAAGTTAAATATACTGAAATAGATTTAACAATGCTGAAAATCAGAAAAATTGCCAGAAGTTAAGCTAAAGCTTGTTAAAAAATTTTATTAAAATTGCTGGAAGTTATTTTCTGTGCTGGAAAATAACATAACACGCTGAAAAATTATTTTTTTGAGTGCTGAAAAAATAATATAACTTGCTGAAAAATTATTTTTTGAGTGCTGAAAGATAATATAACATGCTGGAGTTTATTTTTTGAATGCTAAAAAATGATAAATATATGCTGGAATTCATTTCTTTGAGCGCTGAACATAATATAATATGTTGAAAAATGCCAGAAATTTGCTAAGCTATTTTTAAGTTGCTGAAAATTATTTTGAACATGTTAAAAAAATGCCAGAAATTTGTTAAACTATTTCTTAAGTTGCTGGAGATTTTAAACATGCTGAAAAATGCCAGAAATTTGCTAGAATATTTTTAAGTTGCTGGAAATTGATTTTTAAAATGCTGAAAAATGTGGAAATTGGTTTTACCACGCTAAAATTAGTAAAATACTGAAAAACACGTCGAAGGACTAAAAAAAAATTTAGCCTTTTCGTCATGCTAAAAGTTAAATTGCTTTTTGCAGAAAATTAATTAAAAGTGCCAAACATTCAATTTTATTATGGCAAACTTAATAAACGAAATACTTAACAATTAGCTATAATGCGCCGAAAACTAATTAAACACGTGAAAAAATATTAATTAAACATGCTTCTGATTAAGGCTAGGTCGAAAGTTAATTAAATACATCCTAAACATGATCTTCTAGGCGTTAAAACAATTTTGAGATTTATTTTTTAAACCTAGAAAAGGTTGCCTAGGTGACAAAATAATCACATAATACCAGCCCCCGCAGCCTCCATTATTTTTATTACATATAGAAAGGTTTATACAATAATTATTACAACAAACAAATGAATGCAACAGAAAGGAAAATAAGCTAAAGACTAATCGAAATGCTTCTAGGATTCCTCCAATCTCAGGCGGCTCTTCAAATCACAAAACCAAATAACCTTCTGCTAAGAGCCTGCTAACCCTAACCAAATGCACAAAACCACGAAAAGACCAACAGAATCCAAACCATAGGAAACCTTTAATGTCAAAATTAAACCTATAAAGACATTTTCTCGATTCATTGCATTTAGTCACTAAAAAAAGAAAACATGGCGCAGATAGAGAGATAGATTGCAAGCCAGTAGAGACAAGTGAGGCATTTGATAAATTATATAACCATATGCATTCATCATTCATTCATTTTTTCTTTAATATAATGCATCACATGCTCAACATCATAAATAAACAAGTCCAGAATTATAACATTCAATACTTAAGGCATTCAAGAAACACACCTTTTAGAAGCAGAAGCAATAAGGTCAGAAGCCAACCAAGGAAAGAGAAAAGATTGCACCGATGTAACTTGAGCAAAATGATTGATAGTCCCCAGCAAACAAGCAACCAAAGCAGAAATTAAAGTAGTTTAAGCATATAGGAGTGTCTCCGTTTAAAAAAGTGGGAGGGGGTCTGCCTCTTTATATGAGCCAGGATGTACAGATTTAAAGGAAGAGGAAAATATTTGGGAATCAATTAGAGAAATTAAAAAGAAAAATAAATATTCATCATAATCAATTAATGAAAATCTTTTCCTTAAAGAGATGGTTGAATCAGTTAAGAAGAGAAAATCATGTGATATTATCATAAATAAATTAGTACGAATCTATCCAGACAAAAATAAGGTTAACAAAATCAGTGAATATATTTAAAAGAATATTAGTTTGCTATAAATAAAAGTGGCTGCATATTTTCAAAATCAGTCATATAGACCGAACAAAAAAAATTCAAACTTATCATACTTAATGCTGCACAAAATTATCACAAATTACCATATTTAAACATGTAAAGTTGTCTCATACCACATACCACTATATACATAGCTGAGATATTAAAATTAAATCAATTAGTGCAATTTCAATGAGAATCGCAAACACAATTTCAATGTTTAGGCCAGAAAACAGGTTGGTTGTTATCAAATAGTATCATAACTCAAAAACATGTTGACAAATCCAGGAACAAACCAACTTTTAAAACATGATCGCGTATTAGCAATTAGGTCAAGAAATCAAGTTTATGTAAAATTGGGGCTTTTTACATATAATAATCTAAGCACATTAACAAGCACAAATTACAAAGAATTGAGCCAAACATCTCAAACAAGCTTCTTTAATTTTATATCTAGGAAACTGTCAAGAGGGGTATAAGAAAAAAAGGAAAAGATAAGATTTGAACAAGAAATCGAACCTGGGGATGGATTCTTACCAAATCCATCACGAATAAACTTGATGTTTTGATGAAACTTGACCGGAGCACGGCGAGATTCGTCGATGGTTTGTCGATAAGAGATGAGCGGAGATGGAGATTGGCGGATGGTGTTGGTCGGCACTGAGATGGGAGGAGATCGACGACGGCGTGATTTCATGGTGGTGGCGAACACGGGTATGTGGCTACTGGTGGGGTTGGTTTGCCGTGATGGAGATTGGCAGCGGGGTTGGTCGGCTCGTGGTGGTCGCCGGCGGCTATCCTCAGCCAGATCTGGCCGGAGGTCGTGGGAGGAGATCGGGGTTGAGGGAGAAAGAGAGTGGCGCGGCTGAGGGAGGAGAGTGGTGGCTGGGTAGAAAAAGTATAGGGGCAGCGGCTGTGTGGGATGTGGGAAAATGGCTTAGGGTTTGGGGTAGGGTGTAGTTGAAAAAGGGAAGAAAAAGGAGAATTGATCTCAGCCATTGATCAATTTTGATCAACGGCTGGGATTAAAAGTTTACAAAAATGGCCAAAAATTAGGTTATTTAAATTGGGTTCAATTGAAATTGAATTGGGGTTTGAAATTTGAGTCAAATTAGCCTCAATTTAGGCTAGAATTGACAAGAATTGAATTAAATCAGGCTAGAAATTAAACAAATTGGAGAAATTGAATTTTAATTAGGCTGCTATTTTGCAAATATCCTAATAACTTAGTAAATGTATAGTAAAATACTAACAAAATAAATTGATGTCATAATATATTATTTGAAATCGACGATGATAATAGCTTGAAATAATTTAGGCTTTCTATAAATTATAAATACGACATTTTGAGAAATGCTATAATAATAATAATAATAATAATAATAATAATAATAATAATAATAATAATAGACTGCGCGTTTATAAATTATGGGTATGCATATTTGCGAAAATTAATTTAATAAATATTTACAAAAAATTATATAAAATACTATATTTAAATTGGTAAATTATATACATTATATAAGAATGTAAAAAATGCTAAAATAAATTGCATACCTAAAAATCATGAATACGAAAATTTATTTGACACAAAAAATAATAATTAAAAATTTAAAACTAATATTTTGATAAAATAGCAGTCCGGGAGGAATATCGGGAGGTCAAAATTGGGTGTCAACAATATCATTCTGAGCAACGGACTGTGCCAAGGCACGTGTAAGCTGTGCAATCTGTTGCGACATAGCAGCAAACTGAACACCGTCAATTGCCTCAGCCTGGCCTGAGGAACCAATACCTTCCAATCCTAAACGGATGCGTCCCAATTCATTTCGAGAGCCCATCCCATATACTCTCCCCTTTTGTTTTTCCCCTGCCACTTTTTCAGTCCAAATTTGGATAGCTTATTTCTGTGAAGGCGCGGTTGGACCGAACTCAGACAAGTAGCGTTTATAATCATTCTGTATATTAAGAAAGAAATGTTAGAAGATTTTAATATTACTAAGCAAGGTGGAGCATAACGTAGAAAAGAACAATTACTTTGTAAGTAGATTTTACTTTGTAAGTAAATTTTTAAAACTTACATTGGCATTTTCAGCCCTTGGCTCAACCCATACATCCGGTTCTAACTCTTTCATCTTTTTTCTTAAATGTGTTCGTTTGAAGACCTCAAGTTGAGTCGATTCGCGACCCAAAGCTTTTGTCTGCAAGCAAAAAATAAATAAACATAATCAAGTAGTATTTAATGAACTTTATATAAACATGTAAATTAGAATCTAAGGTTATTACTTACCATTTCCCGAATTATGGTTCCGACATTCTTTGCACCCCTGGTGTGTAATGAGACACCTTTTAAACTAGCTCTGACTTGCTTATTTTTCTCAGACAATGCCTTGTATTTAGAAGAATCCCAAATAACACGCATGTCATTATACACTTCTTTAAGAAGCCATTCTTTTACATTTCCCTTACGCCTAATACATTCAAGCCATTCTTTTACATTTCCCTTACGCCTAATACATTCAAGCCAACTTTTTAGCCTCACTCCAGCATGATTTTAAAAAATAACAGACATGGTTTTATTGTGCTTTCGCAACCAAGTACACATAGTCTGGAAATCAATTGACTAGCATTAGATGATATATATATTAATATTAAAGTTAACTAAATAACAATTAAATTCAATATACCTTAAACTCATTAAACATGGCTTGTCGATATCTCTCTGGAATCTCCCTCCAACTAATCCAAGGATACGAATAAAGCCTCCTAACGTTCTCCCTTAGCGCTTTATTAACTTCTTTTGATGAGGAATACCACCTGTAAAAAAATAATAAATATGTCAACTCATAAATATTTAATTAATAAAGATAAAACAAATTAAATAAATTTATCGATTAAGAAAATAAACTTACGATGATCCATCAGGATCCATGAACACTCTACCAAGCCTGTCCGTATCACCAGGTACTAGTACGATCAGATCCTCATCAGTATCATCATCTACAGGCGGAGGTGGGGGTACAGATCCAGATGTAGATGCTACTCTCGGGAGTACATACTGCTGAGTCAACGGGGGAGTAGATGTCTATGCATCGGAGTAAGATCTATCTCTAAGCTTCAATCCTGAGAGATGGGGGATGAATCGCGGGGGGATGGAGTAGCAGATGATAATCTCGAAGTCCCTATATCTGTAGGCCTGATAGTATGTGAAGTAGAAATGTGTAGAGGTAGTGATTGCTTTCTGGGACCATGAAAATCTGCAGGATTTCCAGTGCCATAGGGGACATAAGATCTCCCTGATGAAGAATTGTGCATCCATGGCTGGGATGAAAGTCGACCAAGAGTATCATTAGGGTCTATAGGCATCCTAGATTTCTTCTTAGCAATTGATTTCGAACTCTTATTAGTACGAGGTCGATCACCATCACCACCTGATGTCATCTGTATGCAAGTTTACATTAAAACATATAAAAAAATCATTAGTATTAACAAATAATTAGTGGTAACAAAAAAAACTAACATGCTAGTCTATATTCTCCCAATCTTCCTCCTCGCTTGTTTCATTTCCATCATTCTCCCATTCTTCTTCTTTTGTTGTTTCATTTTCGTCGTTCCATTCTTCGTCCCAGAATGATTCATTTCCCTCATTTATTTCATCCTCAATATTTTTCATGGAAATGATCTTATCATCAGAAACTTCTTCTAATATGCGTTGAGGATGTTCTAAATTATTTTCCAGCTCAACATCCACTGTTTGATCAACAACTGCGACTTCATTCTGGTATGCCACAGCTAACACATTCTCAATCTCAATTCTCCCCACAGGCTTAGTCTTTATAACCACCCACCAATTAGTTTTATCTCTACGCAATGGATATGTAGCGTAATATACCTACCTGGCATTTTGTGCAATGATAAAAGGATCATAGCGATTATATTGCCTCGTGTGCTTAACTTCAATTATATTATGCTGTTGATTTACCTTGGTAACTCTATGTGATGGATCAAACCACTTGCACCAAAATAGTATTATCTTCTCTTTTGGCCAACCAGGGCACCTAACTTCAATAATCTCTTGTATGACACCAAAATATTCAACGATTTGGCCGTTACCATCAACATCACCTTGAACGCACATGCCGCTGTTATTAGTTTTCTTATACTTAGAAACTTCTTCAGTTTGAAACTTGAAACCATTCACACAATATTTATTCATCGTATAAATTTGATTTCCAGACCCAAATGCAACATCTCTCACCAATTGCAAATGTTCGATGGTACTATATTCATCCAAAACCTACATATCGTTAATCCAAAATATAAAGTTTTATTAAATGACATATATAATTTTAGTAAATGCACATATGAACTTTCATACTTACATATTCATTCAGCCAATCGAAAAACTTCGTAGATATGGCATCATTACCCCATGTCCTTATAAATAAACTGTTACGTGTACATCATTAAGATTTTTCATTAGTTAAGTGTCCTTACTAAATTCCTGTATTACACAATTAACACTTACTCAAGATATGATTGAATCTCGGGACAATTGAGCAAAACATGTGTCATAGCAGATTTTCTTTCCATACCAGTGAAGGCTCGCGTATCACCATTTTTAGATCCTTTGTCCGATTGATTGAAAATTGAAATTGGTGGAAACATAGGATCAGCATCACCTTCATCATTGTGATTGGGCCTATTTCTCTTACATGGCACTTCATCCCCAAAGTAATAAGAACAAAAATGAGCAGTTTCTTTTGCAAGATAAGCTTCACAAATCGATCCTTCAATCTTTCCCCTTTGCTTTATAGTTTGTTTGCACTCTCCAATTTTTCTGCATAATTGTATCTTAGGTAGTTAAATAATTTTTTTAAAAAACTAAAGCATTAATCAAAAGAAAATGTACCTCTCGTCTGGATACATCCACCTCATTTAAACTGGGCCCCCAAGACGTGCCTCTTCTGCAAGGTGAATTGGAAGATGCTCCATCACATCAAAGAAGCCACATGGAAAGATCTTCTCCAACTTAGTGGTGATGACGGGAATATTCTGCTCTATTCTATCCAAACTACTCTCCAACAACTTTCCCGAACATAAATCTTTGAAGAACAGACTTATCTCTGTGATTGGTTTCCACATCCTCTCGGGAAGGTGGCTAAATGCGATAGGAATCAAGGTGTCCATGAAAACATGACAATCATGACTTTTCATACCAATCAACTTTCCTTCTTCCATATCTGCTCGTTTTCCTAAATTCGAAGCATAGCCCTCGGGTATTCTCAAATTCTTAACCCACTCACATATTTCTCGTTTCTCATCCAATGTGAATGAAAAACTGGCCTTGGGTTTAAACAACTTACCATTTTCTTTTTCTTTCAACCACAACTCATTTCTCTTGCAATATTCCTTTATGTCCATTCTAGCTTTTGGATTGTCTTTTGTCTTGCCCGTAACATCCATGACTGTGTTGAATAAATTATCAAAATAATTTTTTTCAATGAGCATCGGATCAAGATTGTGTCGTAGTTTATTGTCCCCCCCAATATGACAACTCCCAAAATATTCTTTGTTTGGTCCAATTATGTTCAACACCATATCCGGGAAGTCTAGAAGATGGACCATCTGTAATTTTAGGTAAATTACAAACTCTTTCCCAAATCTGATGCCCTGATAGTGATGGAGGTGGCGGATCATTCTCAATCTTATTCTTTATGAATGCATTTTTCAGCTTTCTAAACTCCTGGTCCATTGGCAAGAACTGACGGTGACAATCAAACCAACAATTTTTTTGGTCATGCTTTAAAGTGAATGCTTTACTATTTTTCATGCAATACGGGCAAGCTAATTTTCTGACAGTCATCCAACCAGACAACATCCCATATGCAGGAAAATCGCTAATAGTCCACATTAAATTAGCATGCATAACAAAATTCTGCTTAGTTGATATATCATATGTCACTACACCTTCAACCCATAATTGTAGTAACTCATCTATCAATGGCTGCAGATAAACATCAATCAAACTTTTTGAATTATGAGGACCGAAAATAATACAACTTAGGATTATGTAGGGACTTTTCATGCACATTTCAGGTGGAAGATTATATGGAGTAATAAATACAGGCCAATAAGAATAAGGTGCACTAGAATTAGAGAATGGTGTGAAACCATCTGCACACAAGCCCAATCTAACATTTCTTGGTTCTCTAGCAAAAGCAGGATAAGTTCTATCGAAATGCTTCCAACCTTCTCCATCCGATAGATGAGACAAGACATTTGGTGGCCTTCTATTTTCATCGTGCCATCTCATATGTGGGGTAAAACTCATTGAAGTATACAACCTCTTTAACCTAGGTATAAGAGGTAAATAGTGCATTGCCTTAATCGAAACCATCTTTCCACCGAGAGTCCGCTTATAAAGAGCATGTCCACAAAACTTACAATTATATAATTCAACATCATTCTTCTAGAAAAACATGCAACTATTCATACAACAATGGATTCTATTATACGATAATCCCAACTTGGAAACCAATTTCTTTGTCTGATAAAATTTTTGAGGTATGTTCAACTCCGGGTTAACTAGTTCACCCAAAAGACCAACCATAGAGTCCATAGCAGCCTGAGCAATATTCCAATTAGATTTGATAGTCATTAGTCTAACTGCAACAGAAAAAGCAGAATGATGACTCCCTTCACATAGTGGGCGTCCAGCCTCTTCTAATTGTTGATAGACGCGTCTTGCTTCTTCATTGGAAGCTTTTTCTAAATTCTGTTCTAGGTCCATCCCATCCCCAATCCCAAAGGCATCATTGACCATTTCATGAACTCTATCATTATGTTGTACCATATCATGTTAAATCCTATGTTGAACTCTAGCATGTTGAATCCTAGCATGTCGACCATGTACAAGCATGTCATATTCATCCTCAGGCAGCGAATTATAAAATATACCATTCAAACCATCTCTCTCTCCATGATCGACCCACACATAATATCTTGGCTTAAATCCATTACGATAGAGATGAGTCATAACTATATCTGGTTGAAAAAACTTCATGCACCTACATGAACTACAAGGACACCTAACCACCCCACTTTTTTGAAATAAGTCTAGTGACATTGCATGATCGATAAAACCTCTAACACCATTAAGATATTGGGGTTTTAAACCCCCACCAATTTCATAATCCATATCATACATCCACAAACGATGATCCATCTACAAAAATATAGATATTCAATTATTATTTTGTATTTTCAAGTCACTAGTTCACAACTTAAATTCACTAAACATTAAGTCACTAGTTCACAATTTAAATTCACAAGTTAATATTTCCAAGTCACTAGTCCACAAATTTTATGTCACTAAACACTTCATATTTATTAAGTCGCTAGTTAGCATTTTTTTAAGCCACTAGTTTATATTTTCAAGTCAATAGTTCATAATTTCAATTCACTAAACACTTCAAAATTTTAAGCACTACTTCACTTAACCATTTTCAAATCACTAATTCACATTTCAAGTCACTACACTAAACCATTTTCAAGAAACAAGTTCACAAATGCAAGTCATTATACTTAACCATTTCAAGAAACAACTTCACAATTTCAAGTCACTACACTTAATCATTTTCAAGTCACTAATTCACATTTCAAGTCACTACACTTAATCATTTTAAAGAAACAAGTTCACAATTTCAAGTCACTACACTTAACCATTTTCAAGTCACTAATTCACATTTCAAGTCACTACACTTAACCATTTTCAAGAAACAAGTTCACAATTTCAAGTCACTACACTTAGCCATTTCAAGAAACAAGTTCACAATTTCAAGTCACTACACTTTACCATTTTCAAGTCACTAATTCATATTTCAAGTCACTATACTCCACCATTTTCAAGAAACAAGTTCACAATTTCAATTCACTACACTTAACCATTTTCAACTCACTAATTCCAATTTCAAGTCACCACACTTAACCATTTTCATGAAACAAGTTCACAATTTCAAGTCACTACACTTAACCATTTCAAGAAACAAGTTCACAATATCAAGTCACTACACTTAACCATTTTCAAGTCACTAATTCACATTTCAAGTCACTACACTTAACCATTTTCAAGAAACAAGTTCACAATTGCAAGTCACTACATTTAACCATTTAACCATTTTCAAGTCACTAATTCACATTTCAAGTCACTACACTTGACCATTTTGAAGTCACTAATTCACATTTCAAGTCACTACACTTAACCATTTTCAAGAAACAAGTTCACAATTTCAAGTCACTACACTTAACTATTTTCAAGAAACAAGTTAACAATTTCAAGTCACTACACTTAACCATTTTCAAGTCACTAATTCACATTTCAAGTCACTACATTTAACAATTTCAAGAAACAAGTTCACAATTTCAAGTCACTACACTTAACCATTTTTAACTCACTATATCCAATTTCAAGTCACTACACTTAACCATTTTCAAGAAACAAGTTCACAATTTCAAGTCACTACACTTAACCATTTTCAAGTCACTACACAACCATTTTCAAGAAACAATTTCACAATTTCAAGTCACTACGTACACTTAACCATTTTCAAGTCACTAATTCACATATCAAGTCACTACACTTAACCATTTTCAAGTCACTACTTCACATTTCAAGTCACTACACTTAGCCATTTTCAAGAAACAAGTTCACAATTTCAAGTCACTACACCTAACTATTTTCAAGAAACAAGTTCAAAATTTCAAGTCACTACACTTAACCATTTTCAATTCACTAATTCACACTTCAAGTCACTACATTTAACCATTTTCAAGAAACAAGTTCACAATTTCAAGTTACTACACTTAACCATTTTCAACTCACTAATTCACATTTCAAGTCAATACACTTGACCATTTTCAAGAAACAAGTTCACATTTTCAAGTCACTACACTTAACCATTTTCAAGAAACAAATTCACAATTTCAAGTCACTACACTTAACCATTTCAAGAAACAAGTTCACAATTTCAAGTCACTACACTTAACCATTTTCCAGTCACTAATTCACATTTCAAGTCACTACACTTAACCATTTTCAAGAAATAATTTCACAATTTCAAGTCACTACGTACACTTAACCATTTTCAAATCACTAATTCACAATTTCAAGTTACTACATTTAACCATTTTCCAGTCACAAATTCACATTTCAAGTCACTACACTTAACCATTTTTAAGAAACAAGTTCACATTTCAAGTCACTACACTTAACCATTTCAAGAAACAAGTTCACAATTTCAAGTCACTACACTTAACCATTTTCTAGTCACTAATTCACATTTCAAGTCACTACACTTAACCATTTTCAAGAAACAAGTTCACAATGTCAAGTCACTACATTTAACCATTTTCAAGTCACAACTTCACATTTCAAGTCACTACACTTGACCATTTTTAAGAAACAAGTTCACAATTTCAAGTCACTACAGTTAACCATTTTCAAGTCACAAGTTCACATTTCAAGTAACTACACTTGACCATTTTCAAGACACTAATTCATATTTCAAGTCACTATACACTTAACCATATTCAAGTCACAAGTTCACATTTCAAGTAACTAACCTTAACCATTTTGAAGACACTAATTCACATTTCAAGTAACTCCACTTAACCATTTTCAAGTCACTAATCAACATTTCAAGTAACTAGACTTAATCATTTTCAAGTCACTAATTCATATTTCAAGTAACTATACTTAACCATTTTCAAGAAACAAGTTCACAATTTCAAGTCACTACATTTAAATATTTTCAAGTCACTAGTTAAAATTTTTAATTCCAGTATAAGTCAAACAATTCAATAAATTCAATAAAGCAAATAAGTAGAGGCGTCGCATGTCCCTCTCACACCATATAATCAACACAAAACTTATGGTTTTCAAAGCCTTCTACTGCAAATAATCCCACCATAACACTACATTTAAGGACTTCAATATAAGAAATAGAGAGAAATCAACTTACCTTTACTTGGCTGCTGCTGTTGTCGTTGGTGAGAGAAGGAGCGGAGAGATGGATGTTGCTGCTATTGCTGCTGTCCGGCGGCGGCGACTGCTACTGCTATCCGGTGGCGGCGTTGCCGGCGTAGATTGGCGTGAGAGAGAGAGAGTTGTTGGATAGATGAGAGAAGGAAAAGAAAAGAAAGAGATAGAGAAAGATCTGAGTCTTGCCCTAATTATATGTTAGACTAAAAATTTGACTAAAAAAGCGACGGACAAAATCAACATTGTCCGTCGATTTTTAAAAAAATATCTATATGATTTAATTTTTTAAAAATAAAAATTATTTATTTAGTAATAAATTAAAAATATCAAAAATCGACGGACAGTGTCGTTTTCTAAAATTATTTTTTATTTATTTTTAACGAAATCGACTCTGTCCGTCGCTTTTCGTAAAAAATAAAGAAAAACTAAAAATAAATTAAAGAAGCGACGGACATTGTCTTTTTTTTTCTAAAATTAATTTTTTTTTTTAAAAAAATAATAGCGACGCTGTCAGTCGATGTTTGTAAAAATAAATAAAAATTTAATTTAAATTAAAAAAGTGACGAACTGGGTCGCTTTTCTAAAATTAGTTTTCTTTTTTAAATAATTAATAGCGACTCTATCCGTCACTTTTATTAAAAAAAACTATAAATTATTTATTAATTATTTGGCACAATAATCCGCTAAAATAAGCGACGGACATTGAGACGCTGTCCGTCGATTTTAATAAAAAATAAATAATCGCTTTTTTGGAGCAATACAGTCCGTCGCTTTTTTGTCCGTCGTTTTTTTGCCTTTTTTTAGTAGTGCAATAAGATATTTTTTTATCGATTTTTAGTCCTTAATGGTTCGGTTTTCGATTTAACCGATAAGAAAATACTCATAAAATAGAAATAGTAGCAACTAACATGAAAAGAAACTGAATTTTAGTTGCAGCCAAAATCCTACGTGGTGTGTTTTAATTTATAAGAATCTTCAAGCTTGAACTGAATGTTAGTTCAAAAAACTGAATCCTAGTTGTTGAATCCTAGTCGCTCGACCCTCACCGTCGTTGTCGCAAACTCTCGCCTTCGGTTTACCAGAGAGGAAGTTGAAAAGGTTTAACTCGATATCTTTATCGGGTTATACGTTTTCAAGAAATTGAATAAGTTTGTTAGTTTGTAGAAATGAAGAGAAATATATAATAAATATAATATATATAATGTAAGTAGGGGTAAAGTAATAATTTAGTATATTTTTATTGGATTATAAGTTTACCCAATAACCCAATAAGGAAAAATTAATATCTGAATTAAAAAAATTATAAAATCATTAAAAAATCATTAACTCAATAATCATTAACAATAAACTAATATCAATTTTATGGATTCGATTTATTAATCAGTTTGATTTTTGCACATTCCTACCTTCTAAGGTAGGGGGTAACGATTGCCTATACTCTATCCTTCCTAAAATCCAGTGGTGGATTACACTTAAATTGAATGTGAACCCATTTTTATCCCTCTCCACATTTTTTTAAAAGGATGTTATTCAATTTTTTATTTTTTAAATAACATTATTAGAATTTCATTGTCTTTATTACACTGTAGATGTTGTTCAACAAGAAAGGGAAAAGTTATTCAACTCTCATTTGATTTTACTCTGATAAACTGCAATTTTGAATAGCTTAAATCAATCTGGAGATGGTGATGTTGAAAAATTAGATTGAGGATGGTAGCATTATGTGGTGCCACATTGGAGGGTCTCTCCTTCTTCCCCTGCCTCTCCGATCCTCGTAACTTTTCCTTTCCCTTTACCTCCATTTTCTATATCTATCTTTAGTATATAAGCTCTTTCTTCAATTCATTCATTCTTCTTTTTTGGATATTTCTATATTTTTAAATTTTTTTTAATTGATATTTTAGGTGGGAGATGGAATTTCTGCTTGAAATTAGCGTTGGTGATGCTGCATCTGACCTATGTCGCTCTTCTATTTGCTTTTGACAAACACTTGATTCACAAAACCAAAGAAAACCCCTGGTAATTGCTTAACTAACTTTTACTCACTAGTATGTATTATGTGTTTCAATCAACACGTACACATATTTTTATTATCTTTACTAGTGGTCAATGAAGTGGTTGACAAGTCTATGGTTTAAATCCCTACGGAGACAAAAAATATTAGGTCATTTCTTCACATCTGCCCTAGCCTTGGTTAACTGAGTTACCTGGTACCTATTGTTGGTGGGACGTGACAGGTATCCCGTAGAATTAATTGAGTTGCGCTTAAGTTGGACCGGACACCACGTTTATCCAAAAAAATAAAAAGAAGAAGAAGACAAACATTATCTTTATACCTTTATAATATTGGTAGGATTTTCAATATCTTCGTCTGCATCTAACACGCTCATTGTTTTATTTTAGACTTTGGGGTAAAGCAGTGAGCTGATTTTTAAGTTGAGGGTAATATATGAAAGAATCAATTGATATGGAATTGGCTGGAAGATGCAACCTTGAGATAAGCAGCATTTGTTTTCCTGTCCTTGCTAAATTTATTAGCTAAGAGTAGTGATTTAGTTTTTAGCTAAATACCATAGTGATCATCAAATGGGGGAACTTGGGCGTGATTCAAATGCCAAGGGGTTCTGTATTAATCCTTCAATTAAACTGCTTGAGTAACATTTCTGAGAGATCGATAGCGTTGTGGCGGATACTCATGTTAGAAAGAGTTGGTTACTGAACTTAATTCTCCATCTCAAGAGAATGAAATTGGGGTCTAAGGGATATATTAAGGAAAATAGTAGACTTCCAGGGTTGGTTGGGGGTTGAATGCAATGAAAGAGAAGGAGACAAGATCTTTAACTCTTAAAGGGAGTCCATTCTCTTTTGAAACTTAGGCTTAAATTTTTAGTTGAGTGACAATCAGGTTGTGGGTGGTGAACAAGTCTTTTGGAGAGGTTCATAGGACTTAAAGCACCCCATCTGGCATTGGACATTATAGATCGTGTGTGGTTAATAAGACATTTGATTTGAGTCAGCAACTTTTTTGAAAGTTAGGATAAACTTTCAGTTGAGTTGCAATCAGGTTAGTAGTTGGGCTTAAATTTTTATGGTTGGTACTGAGGGTGGAACAACTATAAAAATTGTTAGAGCTAGACTTGCATGTGGTAAAATTGCTTTTCTTCCTCCAGATTAAAAATATGTAAAACTTCATTTTATTGATGTGGTAAAAAGCAATGAGTTCTAGACACATTTCACTGTGAAAGTGTATGTAGGAATGAAGGTTCTCTTAACTCACAGTCCTGTGTTTCATTAGAACCTTCTCTCTCTTTTTTCCTTTTCGGAAACTCCATGATAGTGCTCAAACGGAATTTTTTTTTATATTTTGGGGTGCAGATATCTAGGTTTAATGCCAATTAATATAAACTTTTAGAACTTTGTTATATAGGATACCAAAGGGGTCATACTTGAGTTAGTTTCCGATGCAACTTTAAATTTTTCACATCCTTGATTGTTTCGCTGTATTATTATTCCAAATGTTTCACGTCCTTGATTGTTTCGCTGTATTATTATTCCAAATGTTTCACTTTGTTTTAGATGCTTTTAATGAAATTGCTTACCACCCTCCTTTTCTGCCTTCAAGGTACACGGCAGTATATTTGCTGCTACTTGTTGCTACACTGGCTCAATACTTCATCACCTCTGGTTCTTCTCCTGGGTAATTAGGCTGGAATTTTGTTTTTAAGCTAAGTTATATGGAGTATTTACTAGCTTCACCTACTACATTGCTGAAGGGCCTTAAAAAGTTATTTTTCATGAACATGTAGCTATGTTGTTGATGCAATGAGGGCTATCAATGAGGCAGATGCATCGCGAAGTAGGGCAACAAGTACCTCTACGTAAGATATTTTCCTTTCTGGTTCCTTACTTGCAAAATAAATAATTGGAGTACAATGATTATTCCCTGAAAATCAGGTGGAAAATGGGTTTATCTAATTTCTGTTGTTTCTGCCTTTTGTGATGTTATATGATCAAGCAAAGACAGCCTGCTTCAAGCAAAAATGGCAGTGTAGTTATTACAATTGACAGAAACCAGTTAGAAAAGAATCTTCTAGGGGGTACAACTTCTTGGGCAAAGCTAGTGATGGATATGTATGCTCCAGGAACATCTGTTAGGTAGGGCTGACTTGAATATCAGCATGTTTATTCTTTTCTTGTTATATTTAAAGCAACTTGAATGTATTATACAGCCTGATTTGAGTCTGTGAAATGTGCTTGATGAACTATTTATTCATGGTGCTAGCTGGACCAGGAGAATTCTGTGTTCTTAAATTAAAAAGCTTATAGGGGTCCAGATATAAATGTTATAGCTAGGTACTCCATTTGTAAACTGCATAATCCTTTGAAGAAGCAAAACTGCAGTGTAGCATGCAAGTGAAGCCCTTTATGTGAAGCAGGAGAAGCTTAATCTTGCATTTATTAAGAAATCAATGCATGGTAAAGAAATATCCACCTGAGCAAATCATGAGAAGATTTATTATGAGTGGGTTGTTTAAAGCCAAACACATCGCCAGCCCCCTAAACTTGGCACGAGCTTTCACTTTGGCACCTAAATTGGACGTTGTTCATTTTAAGCACCTCAATTAGTGAGAAGGTGTGTCACTTTGACATTTTTTGCTGACATGGCAATGGCAAGTGTAATACACTCTATACCCGCGCGTGAGAGGCCTTTTTAGCCGATTTTTATTTTATTTTTGCTTCTTCTTCCTCCTTTTTCAGCCACTATTTCACTCAATTTTAAGCTCCTTCAATGGTGAAAAATTTTGAGAAAGATTTTAGAGTTAATATGAAAGAATGAACAATATCAAATCTTTAGATGATGATTAATCAAACCCAATTAAAAAAATATGAATACATGGTTGAGAATTACGAATAAGCATAAGCTCGTGCACCCACTAAAACAATTTGCAATTTTTTAAGTTCTAATATTGGAGTGTGATGTTGACAATGAAAAGGTCGTCACCATTTTTGGTTTGGCAAGGTGTTGACTAATTGCAATTTCATTGTCCAAAAAATGGGTTCTTAACAGATTTTTTTTTTCTTTGAAACAAATGGTTGCAGAGAACAATTTTGGTTGGGGGAGGGGGTGACGGTGGTGGGTGTTGGAGAAGATGATTGAGGGGTTTGGGGGGAGCGGGGGTGGGTGGGGGTGGAGGGTGTTGGACGATTGGGGTTGAGGGGGTGGGGAGGGGTTAAATTTTTATAAGTGTTAAATCTTTTTTTTATAATTATTTGGGGCAAAAATGCCAAATGTAAATAATTTATTGGCAACTTTTTTATTTTAATCAAAATTAATTATTTAAGAATTAATTTGGGGAGAAATGACAAATGTCTTCTTTTTATTCGTCGCTTTACACACTTAGTGAGTGTAACACACGCACGTGGTATTTTTTTGCTGATTATAAAAAAAGTGTCAAAATGACACATTGGAACACTAGTTGAGGTGCTTAAAACGAACAACATCCACTTTAAGTGCTAAAGTGAAAGTTCGTGCCAAGTTTAGGGGGTTGACGATGTGTTTGACCTTGTTTAAAGGTGTAACTGATAGGAATTAGGTACAGCTGCTTTGATTGTCAAAGATGGTGATTTTCCTCTCAAGATTCTTTACACCGACGGATCTTGACACATTATTAGATGAGTTTGTTCAGGAAACTGATGTGACCCCTAATATCTCATCAGTTATGTGCACAATTTGTGTGATTAACCCGTTCTTTCTTGTTCATCACTTTTAGAAGCAGTTAGCGATGGATTATATAATATTGAATGCCAAGCAATTGTTAATTGGTGATATAATTGCATCAATAAAGGGGGGAAATGTCGCCATAAGCTTTGCCACTGTAAATTATTCTAGTCTCTCTTCGATGATGAAGTTTGTGTTATCTTGGAGCTTCATGACATTTTAAATTCTAACAATGATTTTCTCAGTTGGTGGACAGATATTTATGGTATAACTTCAACCTACCAAAATTATTTCCTATGTATGTGCTTTCCGTTTCACATTTTTTAGGTAGAAATGTTACTGAAGCTTGTGCGGTTAAGATTGCGTAATTTGCTTAGTGTTCTCATCAAGTTCCCGTGCTAACTAATTCTCATTCTCTTTTCCAGAAGCGTTACTTGCAATTACTGTAATATAATGCTGGTAAAACTCCTATCTCTGTCTTCCATTCGTATACAAAGCAAATATTTCAAATACCTACTGATGATTCTTAATAATCGGGAGTACCCTTTGCATTAGCCAAATTGTTTACATGATATGGGAGCCATATGCCATGAACCTCTGATATAAATTTTGGCATGAAATGAGCTGAATTTTGGATACCTTAAATGTGTTGCCCGTGTTTTCCTCTCTCGTGAACAGTACTTGTTTTACCAACATATTCTATCCATACATGCTATACTCTAATTGAGGCTTATTCTACTATATATGCATCCTCAATAAATGTGCAACTGGTTGTATGAGATAAACGGAACATTGATAGTCTCTCTTGCTTATGCAATTGGTGAAGTCGAATTTCGTTTTATCTTGTGTGCATATCTTTGTGAAAGGATCTTGGCTAGTTCTCCTTAGTTGGACACCATGTCTTTACCTTTTTTTCTTTTCTTTGCAGCTCTTATGTAAGAGCAACGCATGCTCAGATGTATTTCTAACATTCCTCTATTGATGCATTTTGGATTGGACTGTGTTTGGAGATTTTGTGTCTGGTGCACTTGAAAATTCAAACTGCTTCTGTTTTCTTTCAATTTAAAGGAACTTTGTGCAACAACTATTAGCATATGCATTTGAAATCTAATACTCCTGACAAATTACACGTCATGGTCCTTATATTTGCACATTCTCCTGCCTAAACAGACTATCTCTTTTGACAAGCACAAAAACTTTTCCCACTGGGAAAGATCAAAGAGGTCAAGTTAATAGGTAAAGATTAAAAGAGAAAGTGGGTTAAACAATGAGACTTCTTCCCATTGATTATTTGTCTTGTTAAGTGCTTGTAACTTCTCCTGTTATGTTTGTTACAGTTGTGCTAACAATTTTCAGACTTATAAATCTTTATTTCTACTTGAATTCCAGCCTCCACGAGCTAAACACTGTCATGATTGTGACAAATGCGTTCTCCAGTTTGATCATCATTGTGTTTGGCTTGGCACATGCGTAGGACAGGGTAACCATTGCCGGTTTTGGTGAGCAAGTGTTCCCCAATTTGCTACACTCGTGTTATTTGCTGCTTGCTGTTCAAGTAATAGTATTCTTCAGTTGAAAAGTGTGCCCCCCACCGGGCGCCAAAAAAAAAAACTCATATGAAGTTAAAATTGGTGATCTATTTCTTGAGGATTGTATATGTTATGTTTTAAGTAAAGATGGAAATTTGATGCAGCTACAACACAGTGGTCATTCCATAAAACAATATGATATAACATGAATACTACACTACAATCCCAAGCTAGTTGTGGTCTGCTATATGAATCATCATTAACTATATCACTCCATTTAGATTATCAATCGAATATCTTAAAAGAATTAGGTTCTCTAGCATTAAAAGTTTTGCACATTTTTTACTATCATACAAATCTCTAACAAGATTAAACTAAAAGACTCCAAATGAAAATTGGATGTGAGGCTCAAATCTTACTGGAGGCAAAAGAAGTAGGTAATTTCTTCCCATCTTGTCCAAGCCTTGGTGGACAAAGTCACCCTGTACTTGAGTTGGTTAGAGTTAAGGTACCCCGTGAAATTAGTTGACATACTGATAGGACTACTCCTTTAGCATGTGGAGATAATGCATCTGATAGGACTGCTCCTTTAGCATGTGGAGATAATGTATCTTAGTTTATTAGTTTCAGATAAGATAGAAGCATTTATTTATTAGTAGTTATCAGTAGTTACCTATAGTAGTTATCTACAACAATAATTGTTTGTCTAGAAGTTATCTTTGTCTTAGTTTAAATAGATGTATCTGTAGAATTCTGGAAGAGAGAAGAAAGGTATTATCATTATCTTTGTATTTGCAGATCTGTCCACTCTTACGGACTTGGTTATTGGTTAATATAGTGCTTAAGATCCTTGCACTTTATTTAACAAGTAAAGTTTCATTCTCATCTCTTCTTTATCCTAGTTTATATCATTGGTATCAGAGCAGTAAGATCTGCCATGGTTAATACACAAACCAACGCCTCCCATAGCGAACCTATCATGCCGACTCCTGATCAGATTGGCCAACAATTGACCAGTATAGCAGCAAAATTGGGAACCTTGGACGCTTTGGATGCTGATGTGGCTGCATTAAAAGCACAAAATAGTCAGAATCAACGAGGAAAATCTAAAGTTTTACTGGAAGAGGGCAAAGTTGATAGCACTTGGAGGCATCCAGAAACTTATAGACGTTCACACACAAGAATGGAATTTCCAAAGTATGAGGGAGGAGATCCTAGAGGTTGGATTCTGAAAGCAGAAAAGTATTTTTCAAAATTATCAAACACCTGATGATTGCAAGGTTGATGTGGCTTCAATGTCTTTGGAAGGAGATGCATTGGATCTTTTTGCTTGGATCAACAGTGAAAGGATCATTTATTAATGGGATGAGTTGGTTAAAGTTATGTAAGAAAATTATGGACCCGCTGAGTTTCAAAATCCAAATGAGCACTTGTGTGGTATTCAACAGACTGGATCAGTGTTTGAGTATAGGCAAGAATTTGCAAAACGGGCAGCGCGTGTGCAAGGTTATCTGGGTTCATCTTTGGAGTTTTTTTAAATTCTATAGTAGGCGCTCTCTCTCTCTCTCTAACATCCCTCTAACGGCTAACATCCCCCTGATTGGACCTCCTTCTGATGCCGGCGGCATAAGCTTCGGCGACAGGTAAGTTTGCTCATCCAACTCTTCCAGTTCCCCCCTCCCCCTTTCTCTTTCGGTCTCGGTAGTTACGCCGGCCAGTCTTAACTCCGGCGACGGTAAGACAACACACCACTGCGGTACCCGGCGACAATAGGACAGAAATAGATCTGTCCGAAAGGGACCAGATCGAACTGACTCGGCGAACTCCGATTGACCCTCCGGCAGACCAAAAAAAAAAAAGTTCTTGTGCCTCCAGTAGTGCCGACCCTCAAACTACCGCCGATCTCATCTCCGGCGGTCCAGATCTTGCTTAGTCCGGCGACCACTTTCTTTTTTGATCTCGGTTCGTCCGGCGACTTTCTTTCCGTTTTCAGATCTTGCTTTTTCCGGCAATCATTTTTCTCTCTCCTATCGGATTTTCCGTTGTTGACAACACCTCTTTCAGGTGAAGTCCACCGGAAATCTCGCCAGAAACAACATTTTCGGCTCTTTTGTGTGCTTTCTTCCTTTCACAGGCTATTCCAGACTCGCCGGCCAGCAGCTGGATTGACGAGCAACAGTCCCGGCAACAAATTCCGGCGACCAATTTCATCACCAAATTGCCGGAACTCAACAACTCGACCAAGATTCAGGTGAACACTGTATTCACTGCGTATTAGGTCCACTCGTTCCTCTCATCTAGCTCTTGTAGGTTTCGTTGTTTGTTGGTGACTGATAGCTCCTATTTCATTCATAATGGTATCTCTGTCTTTTGATTCCTCGTTGGTGATTATCCGGATTGTTGCTTATGCTTCTCTGTGGTATTGTAGTAGTTAGTGGAGACGCGCATATATTTTTTGGTATTGCCTGTTTCAAGTGCCATTACTGTTTTCTTTCTAGTTTGTGGTGACCCTTGATTGTTGTCTTGTACATTTCTGTTTGTTTTCCCTAGTTTATAGTTGACTCTTCACACTTCATTACTGATTTAAGCCTCACCTATTTATTTTTAGTCTTACCTTTTTGCGCGCCTATTTATTTCCCTCTCTTATTGAGTAGTGGCTTTGGTGGTCGATAGTAGACTAGGGTCATGTCATAGGTCGAGGTTGGGGTTCGGGGGGAGGTCTAAGTATGGGTCAGGGTCTGGTTTTGGGTTGAGCTCGGGGTTGGCAGCTAAGGATAGTAGGGTTAAGCGGGATAAGGGAGCCTATAGGTTGAGAGTTGGGTCTTGGAACATAGGAACTCTTCAAGGTAAGTCCATAGAGCTCGTGAAGATTCTTAGGAAGAGGAGGATTAGCATAGCCTATGTCCAGGAGACCAAATGGGTAGGGTCTAAGGCGAAGGATGTGGACGGATATAAGTTGTGGTACTCTGGTAGCATGAGGCATAGGAATGGAGTAGGTATCTTAGTAGACGAAGAGCTTAGGAGGCAAGTGGTGGAGGTCAAGCGGGTTAAAGATTGGTTGATGTCGATTAAGTTGGTCATGGGTGAGTCAACATGGAATGTTATCAGTGCTTATGCTCCGCAAGTGGGCTTGGATGAGGAAGAGAAGAAGAACTTTTGGGAAAGTCTGGATGAGGTGGTGAGAGGCATTCCATGCACCGAGAAGCTTTTCATAGGAGGTGATTTCAATGGGCTTATCGGGTCATTATCGAGAGGTTATGACGATGTGCATGGAGGTTTTGGTTTCGGGGAGAGGAATGAGGGAGGAGCCTTACTTTTGGATTTTTCTAGGGCTTTTGGTTTGGTGGTAGCGAATTCGAGCTTCCCCTAGAAGGAGGACCACCTTATTACCTTTCGTAGTTCGGTGGCCAAGACTCAGATAGACTTTTTGCTCCTTAGGAAGGGTGATAGAGTGCTATGTAAAGACTGTAAGGTCATACCTAGCGATAATCTTTCGACCCAATATAAGCTTCTGGTGATGGACTTGGAAATCAAGAAGGGCAGAAAGAATAGGACTGTGGAGGTTCGACCCAGGATTAAGTGGGGTAGTTTGACTTTGGCCAGTGCTTTGGAGATAGGGGAGAAATTGACGACTATGGGGGCATGGGAGAGTACAGGAGATGTGGATAGTATGTGGGAGACGACTGCTGGTTGCATCAGGGAGTCAGCTAGAGAGGTGTTGGGTGTCTCGAGAGGCCGATCTAGCAAGTACTCGGGGGACTGGTGGTGGAACGAAGAAGTCAAGAGGAAGGTGGAGACTAAGAAGGCGGCCTATGCGAAGTTGGTGGAAAGCAAGGATGACGAGGAAAAACGGTTGAACAGGGAGGAGTATAAGTTAGCTAGGAAAGAGGTAAAGTTAGCAGTTACAACAGCTAAGACAGCAGCTTTCGAGCGCCTGTATGCGGCTTTAGAGGAGAAAGGTGGGGATAAGAAGTTGTATAGGCTTGCCAAGGCTAGGGAGCGAAGGGCCCGTGACCTTGACCAGGTAAAGTGCATCAAGGGTAAGGATGGCAGACTGTTGATGGATGACACCCTCATTAGGAGGAGGTGGCAGTCGTATTTCCATAGACTTTTGAATGACGAGGGAGTCGAAGGTTTAGTGCTGGGGGACTTGGAGCACTCTGAGAGGTGTTGCGATTACGGTTATTGCAGGCGTATTAAGGTTGAGGAGGTCAAGGGGGTTATTAGTAGGATGCGTAGGGGCAGGGCGACTGGACCAGAAGAGATTCCGGTGGATTTTTGGAAGAGTACTGGCGGGGCAGGTTTGAAATGGCTGACAAAGTTATTTAACATCATTTTTAGGACGACGAAGATGCCAGAAGCTTGGAAATGGAGTACGATGATTCCTTTATATAAGAACAAGGGGGACATTCAGAATTGCAACAACTATAGGGGTATCAAGCTGTTGAGTCATACTGTGAAGGTGTGGGAAAGAGTGGTAGAGTTGAGACTGAGAAGGATCGTGACTATTTCTGAGAATCAGTTCGGTTTCATGCCAGGTCGCTCGACTACCGAAGCCATTCATCTTGTAAGGAGATTAGTGGAACAGTATAGGGAGAGGAAGAAAGACTTGCATATGGTGTTCATCGATCTTGAGAAGTACGACATAGTCCCCAGAGAGGTTCTGTGGAGGTGCTTGGAGATTAGAGGTGTACTTGTGGCGTACACTAGGTCGATTCAGGACATGTACGACGGAGCGAAGACACGTGTGAGGACGGTAGGAGGAGATTCAGAGCACTTTCCTGTTCTGATTAGGTTGCACCAGGGATCGACCCTTAGTCCGTTTTTATTCGCCTTGGTGATGGATGTATTGACACGGCAGATTCAAGGAGAGGTACCTTGGTGTATGTTATTTGCGGATGATGTAGTGCTTATTGACGAATCCCGGGGAGGAGTTAATGATAAGTTAGAGGTTTGGAGACAAACCTTAGAGTCTAAAGGGTTTAGGCTGAGCAGGACCAAGACGGAGTACTTGGGTGCTTTGACGCATGAGGCTGACGTGGTAGTGGAGCTGGATGATCAGGCCATTTGGAAGAGGGATAGTTTCAAGTATCTTGGGTCTATGATTCAGGGAAATGGAAAGATTGACGAGGATGTCATGCACCGTATTGGTGCAGGGTGGTTGAAATGGAGGCTCGCTTCGGGAGTCTTGTGTGATAAGAAGGTGCCTCCAAAGCTTAAAGGTAAGTTCTACAGAGTGGCAGTCCGACCGGCTATGTTGTATGGAGCTGAGTGTTGGCCAGTTAAGAACTCCCACATACAAAAGTTGAAGGTGGCGGAGATGAGGATGTTAAGATGGATGTGCGGACTTACTAGGAGGGATAGGGTTAGAAATAAATTTATTCAAGAGAAGGTAGGAGTAGCTTCGGTGGAAGAAAAGATGCGGGAAGTAAGGTTGAGATGGTTTGGGCAGGTGATGAGACGGTGCACGGATGCCCCAGTTCGGAGGTGTGAGAGGCTCGCTATGGATAGTTTCAGACGGGGTAGAGGCAGGCCGAAGAAATATTGGAGGGAAGTGATTAGGCATGACATGGAGCTGTTACAGCTTTCAGAGGACATGACCCTTGATAGGAAGGTGTGGAGAACGCGGATTCGGGTAGAGGGTTAGCGCGTAGGAGTGGGTCCTATCTAGTAAGGAGGAGTGCTTTGTTCGTTGATGCACCTGTAGTCATAGTGTTATGCCAGTGTCTTGTAGTTTCTTGTTTGTGGTGGTTTTTGGTGATGTGTGTGTTTTCGGATTGACAGTTCATAGCATTACTCCGTGAGAGTTTTGTTTCTTTTGTCTAGTCGTGTGTTACCCCATTTTTGTTGTTTGTTTTTATGTTCTCTGATTGTTATACTGTGATTTGGTCTGAGCCGGGGGTCTATCAGAAACAGTCTCGCTACTTCATCTAAGTTAGTGGTATGGACTGCGTACACCTAACTCTCCCCAGACCCCACTTTGTGGGATTACACTGGGTATGTTGTTGTTGTTGTTGTTGTTGGGCAGCGCGTGTGCAAAACTGGCCAGAACACTATTTGCTTGGAGTTTTCCTTTGTGGGCTCAAAGAAGACCTTTGTGTGGACGTTAGGATTCACAAGCCTCATCTGTGTATAAGGCAATGAGTCTGGCTTTAGAATATGAAGAAAAACATGGACCAAATCGGTCCAGTAAGGTAACTAATTGGCCTTCTATATCACGACCTTCATCAATTGGGACTTCCTCTCCAACGGGTCAAGAATCCTTTAATTTTTAATCATCCCGTCCACCAGTTACATGCTCTTTTCAACAATCATCGCTTCCAAACATTCGCCCACTAAATTCTGAACAACAAATTCGCCGAGAAAAAGGCCTATGCTACCATTGTGGAGACAAGTTTGCCCCTGGTCATCGCTGCAAACCTGGAACTTTTGCATATTTGGAGTTAATGCAAAAGGAGAACGCACAGTTTCCTTCTTTTCGCCTTGAGGACAAGACGACTTTTCAGGGGGAATGCACTGATAGGACTATTCCTTTAGCATGTGGAGATAATGCATCTGATAGGACTTCTCATTTAGCATGTGGAGATAATGTATCTTAGTTTATTAGTTTTAGATAAGATAGAAGCAGTTTTCTATTAGTAGTTATCAGTAGTTACCTATAGTAGTTATCTACATCAATAACTGTTTGCCTAGAAGTTATCTTTGTCTTAGTTTAAATAGATGTATCTGTAGAATTCTGGAAGAGAGAAGAAAAGTGTTATCATTATCTTTGTATTTGGAGATCTGTCCACTCTTACGGACTTGGTTATTGATTAATATAGTATTTAAGATCCTTGCACTTTATGTAACCAGTAAAATTTCATTCTCATCTCTTCTTTATCCTAGTTTCTATCACATACGCTCAAACTGGCCTGGACATCACAATTATCAAATGGAGGAGATGTGAACATGCGCTCAAACTGGCCTGGACACCACGATTAACAAATGGAGGAGATGTGAACTTAACTGCATGACTAAACCTTTGTCCTAAATAGTTGGTATCCAACCATATACTCCCTATGTCCCATTTTATGTGGCACCATTTGATTTGGCATGGTGTTTAAGAAAGAAAAAGACTGAAATTTGTGATCTAAAATAATCCTTAGATATTTGTGTGGCTGTAAATCATTTCATTAAGGGTAAAAGGGGGATTTTGGATTTTAAAGTTAAACTTTTTCTAACTATGGTAAGGTGACAATTTTTTTAGGACGGACTAAAAAGGAAAGGGTGCCACATAAAATGGGGCGGAGGGAGTAGATGTTTTTCTATTGTATCCTATGTGGGGCGAAATCTGTATGGATTTCAAGAGATAATAGGTTTTGCGAGAAAACTTCCTTCCATGTGATTATAGGTCTACCTCATCCTTTTTAATGCCTTCCATACCATTGTTTCGGACATATGGATTGTTGTATTCGGAGGTTGACATAAGGCATGACTAAACCGTCTTAGTGAACTCTCATTTTTATCATCTACATGTACAACTTGCACCTCCTGCCAAATTTGACCATTTTTAATGTTATACTATCTTTTTTCTGGTCACACATTCATCTTGCTGCATTTTCGTGACACTTGTCTTGTTGATATTCCAGACATCGGAGGTTCAACATTCACTCCCGTATAACATTACTGGCCTTACAAATCACTCTATAGAACTTATGTTTCACTTTGATAGATATCCTCTTATCACATACCTCTGGTAGCAGTTCTCCAATTTAAATATCTTATTTTGATTTTTCACCAAAAATTAATTAGTTTTACATAGGCTATTATCTAGGTCAACCCTCCACATTTCGGTATGTGACCAACGGATTTAACATAAGTACATTTGAGCTTAAAATTTATGTTTTAGATGCAATCCTTGTTTCTGGAAACAATACATACATACATACATGTACATATTTGTCTGCATCTCTCTCTTTTAGCTTTATTCCTTTGTCCAGTTGTTTTGTCATTAAATGGGAACACAAGGTTGTCCTGTATCCTTTATGATTTAGTTAACAATTTTAAAATGTATTTTAAGATTACATTTTACTTTAAAAAAAGTGGTATTGTCAAGTTGGTTAAGTAAAAAATTGGACAGAGTTTGGTCAGTTTGAAACACCTGTAAGAATATGTTGGGGCATTTTATGTTGGTGGTTGAGCTTGTGGCTTTCTTGGAGGACATGTGCTCTAAAATGTCTAATTCATTGTTATCTAATTTGCCAAAGCAATAGGATTATGGGTCTATAACATTCAGGTGCACTTGATTTCTGAGCTTTCAACTGGCTATAGCCATTTAGTTTACATGTCAAAACTCATACTTTTTTCTTTTTGTAGCTGTTAAGTTTATATTGCATGTATACATGGTTCTTTTATTCTATAGGAAATTTCTGTTTATCTTTATTTCTCAAGGTTTAAGTTATTTATCTTTGCTATGATTACTTATCTTTCCAAGTATAACAGGTGGTATATTTGCTCGGAAACAGCCTTGTCATTTTGGACTGGCACTTTATATATTCAATACTTGAAGTCTCATGTACCAAAGCCATGGTATGTATCCGTCCTTCAATGCTTTATCTTTTGAGGGCTTCTTTTTTGGATAGCCTCCTGGCATACAAAAAGATGAGAGTTTGGATCTCGTCATTGAAATATATTTCCTTTTTTACTCTACAATATACTCATTCCATTCAAAAGAAAATATGGATGGAGCTTTAGGCGGAGAATACTAGAGAAAGATAATTTGCATTGCTGTCCAACTTAAATTAAACCTGTGAAATTTTATGGGTTTTGCTTCCTGAACTTCTAAGTTCTAATGGAAGTTTGTTAGTTTTCAATTCAACTTCATCTGTGTGACCTTTTAATAGTCGGTCTCTAATTCTGATAAAGGAAGGAGGTTGCAGTAGGTTAACGGTCAGCGTAAAAATAGTCATAGTATCATTAATCCTATAGACATTAGCGGATCCAACTGTTTTTAGGATTGAGGTATAGTTGATTGATTTTGATATGTTGGCTTCAATTGCCTTAGGATAAGCTAAAAGTTGACTAGTGTATTCCGAACTCTTTTTCATCTTTTTTATGCAGTTAAGATTCACTTGATGAAAAGCGGATTCTAGTAGTGGTTCTTATTTAGGTTCCTTAAGTCTCTAAGATGAGTATGGCATTACTTTGATTGTGTAAGGTTGCTAGAACCAATTTTAAGAGATTAACTCGGTAACAGTAGGAAAAGAAGAGACTACATCATGAGGACGACACTTAAGCTGATGTGACAAGGCCATGATGACATGATGATTGGTTTTTGCTTCTGTATATAAATTTTTCTGATGCGAACACATAAAAGATGAGGCTGCACATGACAGTCTTGCAATCCAGAAAAACTAAAGATGTCAAATGTGACTATGGCTTTGTTGCAGGTGGTCATACGCAGTTGTGATCTTGTTGTTAGCTGCTTTATCTATTTGCCTCTTCTTTCTTCTCCTCCTCCTCATATTCCATTGGTAAGGTTCTCATTACTGGTATGTAGACTCTTGTTACTTAGCAGTATTTGGTAGTTTAGGTTTTCTTTGATATCTGTTAAAGTTTAAGTACTTAAATGTCACGTGGGTTGGTTCCTGCATATGTTGCCTGGGTTATGTGGGCTTCTGGAAACCCTCTATTTCTGTGGATGATTAGGAATTCATGGATAAGGAATGCAGTGATTGTCGCAATTTAATGAATATTTCATGTAAAGATGTGAGAAATGGACTCAATATCACTTCGATTTGATCTTCTTAGAGGTGACAACACATTCGAACTAAGCTAGGACAAACTTTGGGCTAATCTGTGACATGTTGGCTGGATTCATGAGTGCAGAGGCTGCTCTATCCATTATAGTTTGGTTAACGGTGGACTAAGTTGCTGGTCCAACATCATGAGAAAACATCTGCAGTTCTTCATTAATCTTTTCAATTACTCCCTCCGTTTCAATTTGTTTGTCCTACTTTCCTTTAGTCCGTTTCAAAAAGAATGCCTCTTTCCTTTTTAGCAACTCTTTACTTCTAACTTTCCATATGCCATGTTTAAGACTACAATATTAAAGGGCATTTTGGTAGACACTACATATCTTTAATGTAAGACCACAAGATTTAAATTCGTTACTTTCTTAAACTCCGTGTAAAGTCAAAACCAGACAAACAAATTGAAACGGAGGGAGTAACTTCTAGTTGATCATGCAGAGTAAGAACATAAAATTTCAACTTCCATTGTGAAAAGAGAAAAGGAGTGTTCTTTGCTCTTTTCAGTGTTATTAACTGGACATGTGAAGTAGTTCACCAATACATTTCTGAAATGCCACTTCAGGAATAATAACTGAGCTTTTTCATGTTTCTTGGACAGCTATCTTATTTTGACAAATCAGACCACCTATGAGCTTGTTAGACGACGGCGCATCCTCTATTTGAGGTTGGTTATTTCTTCATTTCTAGTATCATGTTATATTGTTGTAATGTAGCATGTATGTATCTCATGGATCATGATTGTCTTGGGCCGGTGCTTTAATACTATGATAGCATATATTGGCTTTACTTGAACTGTTGATGTAGACAGATTGTATGGGCATCAGGATTTTCTTGTATTAACACGTGAATTGACACTTGACTGATTTGCAGGAACATCCCGGAAAGAGTTTTTCCATTTAGTAAAGGAGTATGCAGAAATTTGTATGAGTTCTGCTGTGCCTGGAGCAGCATGTACAGGATGGAACCACTGCCAACAGCACAAGAACTGGAAGAGAAGTCGAGACCCTATACATGTTCCGATGTTTTATCTTGTCGGTGTTGCTGTTGATCACTTGTGCTGAATCTGTGTGAATTGTGATTGACATCAAAATTTTCCATCGATTGTGTACCAGTATGAAAAATCTTCGTCAAGCATTTGTTTGTAGTATTGGTATCAACACCATTGAATGGTTATCATATGTACACCATTTCACATTTCTGCAAGGAATTCAGTATCTTCTCATGCTTTTCAAAATGCCGCGGAATTTAAAATTGACTATGGATTCGGCAGAAACAGTAGTTGTGTTCTAAAGATTGTATTTGTGTTTCAAGATCTACTTAATATGCATAAATAATTTTTTCAGAATTCAATAAAGTATGATTTCTAGAATTAAGAACCCATAAAATCAATAATTTTACATTTTGAGCTGAGAAACAAAACAATCTACACAGCTAGGCAGAAATGATATGTACAAACATATTAGCTGTCCTTCATCTTAAAATAAATGAATTATTTTTGTGAACCTGCAAGCGGGACAACGAAAAAACATAAGAGTTTATGCATTCAAGATTATTTTCTTTTATTCAATTTGTAAGATATCACTTTCTCCCCAACTGATGTAGTAGTGCATTATACTTCATAATAATTTACCTAAACCACCGTATCCAACTGCATCTTGTAATCATTTAAAACACATCTCTTGGTCTCTATCATTTACTCTCTTCGTGGTCCGGCCCTGTGCATAGCGGGAGCTTTAGTGCACGGGGATGCCCTTTATCGTTTACTCTCTCCTATATTAAACATTGCTTATTTGACATCGAATTTGTTTCAAATATTTAATGTTTATTTCAGGAAAAATACTCATATATATATAACTAATGATATTAAATGTTTTTATTAAGAAGTATGAAAAACCTTAGATCTTACAATATCTCTATTATCATGGCATCTCTGCTTGATTTAATGTCCAATTCCAAAGTTCGTCCAATCCAGACAACTTTGAAAAACCAAGATGAATGAACCATTGTGAAGCCCAAAGCTGGCAGTGGCATAGCTGCTTGGCCATAAATTAGTCCTAGAAAATCCAAGTTTGCATAAGATAAAATCTCTAAATTCAAAACTAGATATGCCCCATATATCATAAGAGAGTGACACTTGTTTTGCTGGTTGAAGGCTTGACAAGATAAACCTTTTTTATAAAAGAAAAGTCCTCACTGGCTTGATCACATGCAACATCCACAAAAAAAAGAACTAAATTCCAAATTAAGTATCCATTTCTCCAACCTTTTGTCCTCTCCAAGAACTTTGCTTGTATATACAAGGAGCTAAAAGGATGATCTTTAAAGAATATCAGATTTGAAAAATGAACCTCTCAACAATTAAAACAATGGCTAGTTTTTCTCCAAGGTCTCATTCTCATAGTCGTTATCGTACCCGTTCTGCTAGCTTTCCGGCTAGATCACATCCTAGCACAGCCAAGATTGAACAACTCCTAAACAAGATCAAAACTTTGGCAGCAGAAAAACCACCCCACAATTCTCTTTGTCATGTCCTTGTAGAATTGTACGAGTGCATAGAGGAACTCCTCGCGCTGCCAGTAACACAGCGGGCTCTTTTGCAGCATCAAGAATCTAATAAGTTGGTGACGGAGTTGCTGAAAAGATCTGTTAGTTTCATAGATATCTGCAGCTGCACTAGAGACACTGTCATGTCAATGAAGGCAGGGGTCAGACAACTCCAATTTGCCCTACGAAGAAGTAAAATAGCGGGAGATCATGATCATTTAAGAATTCAAAGCATTGTGGAGAATTATATATCATCCAGAAGAAACACTCAGAAGGAAATTACCAAGTATCTCACCAAGCTAAAGTTGATAAGTACGAATACTCCGTTCATTTCAGAATGCCAACTCTCTTTCATAATAAGAGTTTTGGTAGAAGCAAATTTTGTAACCATTTCGACTTTTGAATCATTATTAACGATTCTTTCTGTGCCAGTTTTGAAACTAAAGCCCACTAAATGGTCATTGGTTTCAAAGTTTATGCACAAAGGAGGGACATTATTAGCCAGTGAGTTGCAGATAAAAAAGCTTAGCGAAATGGAGAAAGTGGATATTTCTTTGAATAATTTCTTGATGCTCAATATTGAAGAGGAAGCAGAAAACATTAAAAGAAATTTAGAAAGTTTGGACTCAAGCATTGAAGATCTTGAAAATGGATTGGAGAAGTTGCTTAGGCTTTTGATTAGCGCAAGGGTTTGTCTTCTCAACATACTTTCTCAGTAGAGAATTGATACCTGCATGGAAATATTGCAGCTCAAAATTTTTGAAATTATTGAAGCTGCTGTGATTTATAGAAACTTCTAAAGAGTCGTATACATATACGAACCAGCGTAATGTATCACGGGAAAGGGATTTGAAGATGAACAAAGATTTTCCAATTTTCAAGTCCTTTTTCTCCTCAGATCTTGTCTACATTTGTCTTTGTATGTATTTATTTTTCTTTTGTAGGTCAGAGCAAAAAAAAATTGCAAGGCTTGCAAATTAGTGATTTACATTGCATAATATTCTGTTCTACGAGATTAGAAAATCACCATCAATACCTTGGTCTAACTCTGAGATAATCCTTTGTTCCATAGCCCTGCGGCAATTTACAACTAGCCAATTAAGAAGTCTCAGATGTACTAGCACATTCGGAACATATCCTTGAAGATTATGTACCAAAGACATAAGTAGTCCAAGTTTGTGGTGAAAAGATTCTCAGCATTCGTAAATACAATAGGGAACATATCCTTGCTCGCAAAGCATATTGTTCAACTGATCATTGTTTTGGCTTCTTTAATCTTTCTTCATACAATTGAAAAGATCCAAAAAGTTCATCTATGATCACGGTGTTTTAGTTTTTGGACTTTTCAGCAGAAACAATATGCTTGCGAGGATCGCAAATTAGTAATCAATGGAGTGAATAACTAACACGGTCACCCAATTATCTACATTTATGTTTATTTTGTATCAACAAAGTCACTCAAGTTAGACTAGTTTTCCCACGAAATCATTATAGCCAAAAAACTCAATAGTGAAAAGTATCATATATGCATATCTTGCAGCTCTCTTTTGCATAATTTTTTGAAAAACTGGATAACTTGAGATATTAATGGATTCATTTAAATAGCGTATATGGGATGTCCATTTGTATTATAAATTTGGAAGGGTGCTTAGGATATTAGATAAAGGAAAGATGCTCTCTGTTGTTGCACAAGAAATATGAAGTAAATGAACTCCCATCCTTTTGACTTCGAATAGCAACAGAATCCGCAATTATATTTGATGAACAATTATTGATGGTTAAGTGATACAGAACTTTATTTGTTTTCAGAAATGGATATGGAAATTAAAGTACCTGATATCATGTCATTAAGCCGTCAAATAACGGGAAGAAATTTTCTGTTTTATCTTTTTTCAATGTTGCTACAAGCTAAGTCGATACAAAAAACTAACGAGCATTGTGAAAATATGGACGATTAGCTTTTCGCGTACCAAATGTTTAAATCACACAGAGAATCCAGTTTATGTGAAATAAATATGACATTCTTTATTACCAAAATCATACTACAACTAGAATCTCGACTTCTACATTAGTTTGAATTATGGTTTATAATAAAATAAAAGCAAGTAACAAATAAGGTCAGGATGGCCGAGTGGTCTAAGGCGCCAGACTCAAGTTCTGGTCCTCGTGAGAGGGCGTGGGTTCAAATCCCACTTCTGACATGTTTTCGTCTATCTTTTTTATTTCTCTCTACAATTTACTCACAAGTCACAATGGTTACATTATTAGCAAACAATCATACAATGGTAACATTCTTTTTTTCTTCTAAAAGAACTCCTCCATATTATATATAACGATTACATTTATATACTACCAAAATTTAAATTTATTTTTCTTAATTTAATTCGGTATAGAGTTTAAAAAATAAAGAAGACTTTTAAAATTTTGTGACTTTAAACTAAAAAATCAGTTTTTTGCGAAAATATGATAATACTCTTTTTTGAATTTTCTCTTAAGTTCAGATATAATTATTTGGAAATAATATATGATGCAATTGTAAGAGAAATTCTTAAGATTTTCATACATTCTACCCTTTTTTAAACCCCATTTTTAAAATTATATTGAATATGTTAAAAATATATAAGAAATTTTAGCTTTTTTTGGGATGGTTTTTAGATTTTTAATGGCTATATATTTTATTATTATCTTGTAAAAACTAAAATTTAGAGCTATGCTATTACTCCCTCCGTTCTATTTTACTTGGCCTATATTAACTTGGCACATCCTTTAAGAAAATATTTATTAAAGGTTTATTTTATCAAACGAACCTTATTAATTATGCTTTAAAATCTAAATTTGATTAGTAATACTTTATATAGTCATATAATGATAAGAACAATATTGAAAGAACATGATAAACTTCTCCTGATTTTATAAACTGTACAAATAAATTAAAAAACTATTTTTATTAAGAGAACCAAGTAAAATGAAACAAAGGGAGTACTACAAAGACTAATAGGGGCTATTTATGTTTCTCCTCATAAATCAATCTGTTATTAGCTTGAACTAACTTGCCGCCTCTTTTCTTTTCTCCCAAGATTCTTCGATTCTATTTCTTTTTTTAATTTATGAAATTATTTTAGTATGTTTATATGAGTTTACTCTTTTACTTAGAAAATATTCATTCAAATTAATTCAATTACTTTATCTTATTGTTTAGTAATTTTAAACATTTTATTTTAATTTAGCTCAAATATGAATTTATATCCCAACCTCATAGTCCAATTAGACTTCTGTCGATTTTTGCGCAACTCACCACAATTAAAATCCCCAATTTAATTCAACACTCTTAGGATCTTTTTGGAAAGCCACTTGATAATTGGAATTGGTGTAATTACTAGGGTAGTAATTACCAGCCTAGTAAGTACACAGCCTAGTAATTAGGATGAACTGTTTGTTTGCCACAAGCCCACAATGTAATTACAAGTGTAATGTTTGATTGCACAAGTGTAATTATATGGTTATATTCAATTTTTCAAATAAAAGTTAATTATCAAAAAGTAAAAATTTATATTAGACAAATAAGTGACTTTATAAATGATATATTATCTTTTGAAATATATTAATTAATAAACATATGTTCTTATAAAAAAATAATTGATTTATATTTTTAAAACTAGTATATTTTAATTAAATTAATAATAAAAACATAAAGTACATGATTTTTAAGAACGTCATGAAATGCATGTTTGACAAAAAGATTAATATTATAAATATAATGTCATAAAATTATTAAAACATTTGACAAAAAGCTAATCTATCAATTTTAACTAAAAAATGAATGGCTTGCAATGTGAAATATCATGTCAATACTAGTAAAACAAATAAATTGAACCTAAAAATATAACATAAGTTCAAAATTCAAAATAAATAAATAATACTCTTATGTCAAATTTCAACATAATGCAAATATGATTCAAAAGAAAAGAAAAACCTAAGTGTATAACCTTATTCAACAATGAATTCTACTTAATTTAAAAATTAGAATACTAACTAAATTATGCTAAATGAAAAAAAATAAACATAAAATAAATTAAACAAATAGATAATACAAAAAATTACATGGATCACAAGAAGTAAAGGTTGGGAAATGAAAATGAAATAAAATATAGATAATATAATAGAAAAAATATTAGAATAATAAAAATAGAAAGAATTTAAAATAATAGAAATTTAAAATAAATTAAAACGGAAAAAATAGAAATAGAAATAAAAGGAAGAAAATTAAAAAGTAATCAGTTTGTCAGACAGTATAATCCAATTAGCAGGGTGGCTTTCCAAACAGGCCGTTTCTCCAATCTCCTTTCTTGGAACTCCCTCATTCCATGTGATTTTTGCAATCAGTTTTTATGTACATCTGAAATATCTTGCGATGTATCATCTGTCCTTTTCATAGAGTGAAAACCCTAGAAATTTCATCTGATCCCTTATTTGCCGAACCCATTACAAACCTAAAATGCTTTCGATTTGGATTGTTTTGCTGCAGTCATGTGCATTCATTTTCAGATGAACCCTTGACTTTTTTCTTGAATATATATTATGATCAAATATGAAAAAAAGAGACGTCTTGATATCACTAACTTAAAAGCTCAAATCTACTCTCAGGAAAAGTTTAGGAGTGTCATAGTAACTTTGGGTATAGTTTGGGGGCACTAGTGCCTTATCTCAAATTTTTTGCTCTATTTTGATATTGCTGTGTATTTTTTTGAGAAAATTCCTGCCAGGGACTTGGTTTCCCAGTTTTAGCAACGTTGCTTAATATCTTATTGAACTTAGTAGTTTCTTTGGCACGTCAAATTGGCAACTCAATAGTTGAAAATTTACAACTTTTTTATGTATGAACTCATTTCTTGTTTGTCTTGCTTGCAGGAAGAGTTTTCTTCACCTATTTGGGCTTTTTTCCATAGATGTATTATTCTGTTGGAGCTTCTATGCGACTATTTTGATCACGCTAAGGATCATAGGATTCGGCGGGACGTTGGAGTTGATAATGTTGATACGTAGTTTGGATTAGTGATGCTTGGGACTGTGCTCGTGAGGCGCGCAAGGTATTTTATGCACCGATTATGAGCCCAAGTCGTATGACTTTTTCTGGAATTTTTCACCATTATAGCTTGGTTGCCACATTCTTAAGGTCGATGTTACCTCTGACCGTGTTGATTTTTAATTTGTTAATAATTATATTCCTTGCAATAAGAATGTTGAATAACGAACAATGTAATTACAAAATTAAAAGGAGGAACACATGCTGGAACAACTGTTTGATCTTTTACTTGTCAAACTATACAGTACCCATGAACATATTAAAGATGTTAAAAAATATGTTATTATGTTGTTTGTTGGTGTTTGCATGTAGATAATAGTGTTGTTAATGTGCTGCTTTTTCTACGTGTAGTTATTAATGAAAAATTCATGATCTAGCTTGTGGGTGTTTGACTTATGCTACTTCATTTAACTTCTCAGCTTTGACTTATCTTTGTCCAGCTTCTTGGATATATCCTTAAAGTGTAATGATAGTCCAAGTTTGCCCAAGAGATATGACTGCAAAATGGAAAAAACCTACTAAAGTTAATGCTGCGCTTAAGGTTTGCCTATTCAAATTTGCTAATGTCTGGAACACTTAAAACTGACATAAAAATAGAAAGATAAACGTCTATGTCAAATTAAGCAAAATAAGGCAATGTAAACTAAAGTCCGGTATGTTATTTAAAGCAATTATAAATGTACTTTTAGAACCATTAGTCACCTTCTTTCTTCTACCTTAAAAACTTCTAGGTGCTTTTCTTCATTCATCACTTTGGAAGCCGGCTTACTTCTATGCCGAGTGTATATTCTTTCTTGACTTCTTTGCCTTAGTCATTACTGCTAAAATTATACTACTTAAAATTTTAGTTTTCAAAATTTACAACCTATTACCTAAGTACTTATTTGAAAAAGGTCTGATATAGCTGATTTGCGACTTGAAAAGACAAAGTTATTCGTTGAAATAGGAATTAGCTGATGTATTTGAACTTGGGTCAAGAGGTGTAAAACCTAAAAGAAATAGAAAATATTGAAAAGGAACTTGCTTCCCTTGAACCTTTGAGAGCACATGTGAAAGTTTTTTCCTGAATTAGCCGATCCGAAATTCGGCTACTAATAATGGACTACTCTACAGTCTGCTAACTTGAAATATATGGTTGTGATAAACTGACTTGGTAATCTTGATTGACTTCTGCTGGGTTTTTTTCCTGAAGTGCCTAAAAATCTGGGGGCTCTTCTTCAATGTAATGGTGTTTTAGAGACATGTTCTTGTGGTTTGATTCATACATTGTTGTTGTTCTATTAATAGACCGTTCGTTTGACAAGGTGTTTATTTGATTTCTGGGTTTGATTTTCAATTGTTCTTGGCATTAATGGTGTTTTAGATAGATTTTTTTCTTGTTTGATTCTACATTCATCTATTTGTGTTGTTGTTCTATTAATAGACTGCTAGGTCGATTAGGTATTTTTTTGATATGACAGTTGATTGTTCAATTGTTTTTTGTACGTAGATCATATAAAATGGCTAGAGGTAGGGGTGCAAAGATTAGCACTGGTAATAAACGCAAAGCTAAAGAAGCTGAAAGGGCTTTGAAAAGAAAAAAAATGAATAGTCAATTAGTCGGAGAATACCTATTGTAGTGATGAAGAAGTTCAAGCTTCTAGTGGAGATGATCAGGAAATTGAGTGCAGGATAAAAAAGAATAAAGATAAGGAAGCATTGATCTTGCCCCACTGTGCAAGGTTTATTTCCGGCGAGAGGTACGACCTCGCCACAGTAATGGATGATGTTGGATCCTTTCCGGCTAAGATATCCGTTACGTATCGATTGAAATTGTTTTATGAATTTAAACAAGTCGTGGTTGATCAAAGTCTCAAGTCAAGGTTCAAGGAATCCTGTTTTGACTGCTTATGGAAATTGCCAGAATATTTGAAGTTCAATGGACAGCTTGTCCACTATACACTTCTTCGTCGAGTTAAGGATGGCAACATGTTGCATGAGATTTGGTTTTGCATCAATGGCAAACCGACATGTTTTGATCTAAAGGAGTTTGCGCTAATCTTGGGGTTAAATTGTGGGTGATATCTCTGTGGTTCAAAATATCTCAAAGTCATGGAGGACGGTGAAGCGTTTGTCAAAAGGGTTATGAAAAAGAAGAGTGTCTAGAAAGAAATTGTTGAAGCTTGTTAGGGGTGAGAGGCTGGATAAGGAGGATAAGTTCAAGTGTTGCTTGGTTTGGTTCGTGCACTGCATGTTGCTTGCACGAGATGGATCAAAATCTGTGGACGTAGACATACTGAAGATGATGGATTCGTGAGGTTCTTTGAGAAGTATCCTTGGAGCAAGAAGTCATTCATATTGACTCTGGACTACCTGAAGAAGCGGATAGACTTCACCACGCAGGAGAACACATATGTGGAGAAAAATTGTGCATCGTACACGCTCTATAAATTTCCCTGGGCATTCTTGGTATTAATTATCAACCATTAAATTAGTTTATTCTATACTGACATTTATTTATCATATATATTATAGACTGCTTTTTATTTCTTCTTCTTTTTTTTACCATAGATTTGAATATACGAGGCTTTTTCCTAGCTTGGCAGGGGAAATAAAAAATCAAGAGATGACTTGTTGCCTATTTTTCGGTTTCTCAGATGGCACACTTCGAATGGTTATAAACTTGTCGAAGGTGATTCATTTGTCAATGCATAAAGTATAATCCACTAACGATAATGAATTTCTTAATAATAACATTTGCCTATTTGTCTCTAGAGAATGCACCCGTACCTGATCCCCATGATTCGTGAATTAAAAAAGAAATACATGATAAAATTTGATCCATTCACGAACGAGTCGAATGACTCATACATCGATTCCTTGAAGGTCTATTTGCGCGGCGTGACTGTGATCACCTCATCGGTGAATGGTGAGGACGGGTACGATGATCAAAATTTTGGTGGAAATCCTGTGAAAGGGAGAGCAACAATGAAGAGATCAAAAGCCGAAAATCTGAAAGAGCGTGTGTTTAAGCTGGAGGAGGGAATGAAGGACATTGTTGCATTTATAAAAGAAGAGAGACTGAGGAGGATAGAAAAGAAGAAGAAAAGAGAAGAAAACCAAGACCAAGGTAATATCTTGTTAGTTTGTTATAGAAGTTTTTTATTTTATATAATGAGAAAAGACATAAAGACACCACCAAAGTTATCTCAAATTTTCAAAAAGACACTTAAAATTTGCGGGGGTCCTATTTCTCCCTTAACAATTTTAAATTTGCGAGGATACCCATATTATAGTAGGAATCCTGTTAAAAGCTAGCTTCAACCCCCCCCCCCCTCCCCCTCCCAAAAAAAAAAATTAATTTTTTCTTACCAACCCACCCCTCAACCCCCACACCAACCCCCTACCAGCCCCTCACCCCCTCAACCTCCACCTCCTACCAGCCCCCCCCCCCCTAGCCCCCTAACCGGACCACCTAAACCCCCAAAAAAAATTTAATGCTGCTTTTTTTCTTTTATGAATGAGCCTCTTTTACCCATTTTACCCATTAAACTATCCACTTTTAAATGGGTAATATGAGTTTTATTCATATTTGACCCATCTTAAATGGGTTGGATGTGGGTTAATTTGAATGGATACCCATATAAATTGCCCATTTTACCACCACTAGATGTATAATGGAAATTTTTTTCACAAAAAACTTTAGTATAACTTGGGTAATGTTCATATCGTAGATGATGCTCCCATGGATGTATAGTATGTATCATTTGGCAAGTACACAACATTCATAAATAGATATTTTGCTCTTAAGTTTATGTAAATAATATGAAGAAATTAGTACGCAATGTTGTCTATATTCTATTGGCATAATCACTTTTTATGCATCAATTCTTTCAAGCCATTCATATTAAAACATCGTTAATCAAAATTAATTTAAGCTTTTACAATGCTATAAGTACCTTCATTTTTGAGCTGCTTCAGGACACAAATTGGGAGAGAAGCTAGCAAATATAGTTGAATCTTCTCCTTTCCCAGAAGGTTTTAAAAAAAATAAAAAATTGGTTTTGAGAATTATTCTAGTTATCAAGATTATGATCAAAAGAAAAAAAAAATTAAACAAAGGCTTGGAGAAGTGATAAGTTCATTACTGTAAATACTTCTAAAGTATTTAGTCACAATTTTTTTTGAGACTCAAACGATATGTATTTGACCAACATTGTAAGATATATTTTTTCATTATATTGATATGAGAAAAATTACAATTTATAATACTTTTGTATAGATTTTGAATATTTAAATTTTAATTTTAAAATATTGAATTAATTTAATCTAATTTAGCTTTGAAAATTAGTCAAATTGACTCTCAAAAAGTAAAACGTGACAATTATTTTGGAACGGAGCAAGTATCACATTTTGTGTGGGATGTGTCGCTGTGAGCCTCAGGATGATTCAACCTACTTTACCACATAGTATTAGACTATTAGGTAGCCGATTTCAATGGCATCGTTTAAAAGATATTCAATTATTAAAAATATTATTGAAATTATTAATTCCAAAACTAAAAGTTGAACCAAATACAATATAAAATGATTCCATATATTATATCTCGAAATTATTATCCTTTATTCCACAAATCAAACAAACGTTCAAGGTCATTAAATCTACATAGCTTGAATTCCTTTTTCAATATAATCCCTTTTATTCTTAAGAATGCATGTTATCCCCTCAAAAGAATTTACAAAGAGAAGGATTCAGGTTAAAAGCTCACTTGTAGATTCAAACTTTTAATGGCAATATAGTAGATCAACTTCAAACCCAAAAACTTGAAGGCTAAACTTGAAATATTTTTTATATTTTCTTTATTGGAAAAATAACATAAATATACACCTTAACTTATCATATTTACACAAATCTCCACCCTTACAAAGTAATTACAAAAATCTCAACTATCATTTATGTATCTCAATGGAATGTATCGGGAGCAGATTATGTATCTTTGTGTATATCAATGTGAGTATTGTTTAAAAGATACATATACTATGTGTCTTTAAATGGTTACAGTGTGGATAATTATGTATCTCAACGGAATGTATCCGGAACAAATTATGTATCTCGATAGCCCAAAAAATGGGATTTTCTGTAAATATGCAAAATGTCGGGATTTTCTGTAATTAGGCACCAAACTGTCGGGATTTATGTTGTTTATCCTTGTTTATTTTAAATAAGAAACCTAAAAGTTGACTATTTGCACACTTCTCCCTTTTACCACAGACAAACTCAAAGATAATAAAAGATACTTTTACTCTATATTTTTTAATACAAGATATTCATCATAATCACTATGAACGTATTTGTCCAATTGACACATCTGAAGAAATCATTGGTTCCTTAGTCATTCATGCGAAGTTAGCAACCCAATAAAACTCATAATAACAAATAATTCTAATCTTTTTAATTTGACAAAGTTTATAGCATGGCCCTTTTTTGGAGATATTTTGAGAGGAGAGATAGATAATGAAGATGGTTATCACTAGAGAGGAGATTTTTTTTTCCGAGCAAGTTTATTAGTGTATAATAAGTATATAATGTATACATACTGATTATATACATAAATTACAATGATTATACATTAAAAATTGCAGGATGTAGTTCGCTTCAAATCCAATAAGTTGTCTAAGTCAAACTAAAAATCAAGTATGGTTTGGTTCTTAGACTCAGTTTTCACTTAGAACTCCATGAACTAGAGATTGCATATCTATTCAAAAATTGTTAAGGGTATTTTCACAGAACAATTTGTCTAGTTTAATTTGTCAATAATATATATCCAGGTATCTTTTATTTTATAAAATACAGAGTTGCTTTCACATTGTGATAGATTGTTACAAGTCAAGGTCTTTGCATTTCACCAAATATCTCTAATTCAAGTTTTTCTTTAGTCCCATCGTGTGCATCTGATCGAGTGAAGAAGAGAGATATCACAACATCTACTCTTGCAAGGCATGGAGTATTTTTAGAACCTTAAACCATCCCAATTTTGGTTTTGTCCTTAATGAGAGGACCCTATGATGGATTACTAGAGATGTTGAAATGTTACACCACTGCCACTTTGTAACTAGTGCTACTTCCGCCTTGAGAATTTTTCTTCACTACAAAATGATATGACGTCTATGCATGAATAGTATTAGTAAAAAAAATTATATTTTTACATGTAATATACATATTTTATACATAATAAGTGCATAATTTTTATATATGTGACTAGCAATTATAATTATCTTGATTGAGCGATCAAATAGTGAATAGTGAAAATTATCTTATATGTACTTTTAGATTGTTTATTGCAAGTTGTAACTGTATTTTTTTTATAATTATTGAATTGTGTTTTTTAATTGCAAGACATAGTAGATTTGATAAATTATACTAATAATTTTATTTTTTATTGCGTTAATTTTTTAACATAAATTAACGTATAGATATTCATTAGAAGAGTAAAAAATGGGTATTTGATCTCTTTCCAATCAGATCTTTCTCCTCTTTTTACTCCTCCATTTATCTACTTATCTCAGTATTTCACCTTTTTACTTCTCTCTCTACTCCTCGCCATCTTTCCTCTTTTCTAAGAATATACAAATCAATTGTAATCTCCATCAGATTTTTGGGTTTTGTGAATTTAATTTATAGGCTTTTTGTCTTTATATCTTGTTTCATCTGAATTTGTGTTGAAATTTCTCTCCCAATTTTATATACAACTCCTTCACTTTCCGTTTTCGGCCGACGGCGTTCTCTAACTAGTCAACTATCTGATTTCTGGCGTAGATAGCGACGGTGTATATTAAAATTTATTTTCTATGTATGAAAATGATAAATCATATGGAATTCACACAGTAGGTAACTTATCAGTATAAAATCAATTTATATACACATTTCATACACACAAAAAAAGTATATGCAAAAGATAAATCAGTTATATACACAAAAAAGATGTATGAAAATGGTAAATCAATTTACAAAAGTGTATGAAATCATTTTTTAATGTATAAAAAATGGTGAAATCATATGGAGTCCACTAAATAGCTTAACTTATTAGTATGAAATCAATTTGTATATAGATTTCATATCCAAAAATAGTGTATGCAAAAAATGTATGAAAATGGTAAATCAACCAGTTTATATATACAACAAGTTTTCAAAGTGAAAATGATGAATCATATGGAGTCCACTAGATCTATAAATAACACCAATCGTTTTATGGATATAGAACAACGATCCATTGCAATCTAAATGAGTAAATCTGTATTTTAATGGGAAAAAAAACTTCGATGAATAAGACCAACAATTTGAGAGAATTTGGATTGTTTTTCGATCTTAATTCTGATCTGGCCGACATAGATGAAGTAAAATTCGAATGAAGAAGAAGAAGAAGAAGAATCCGTTTTAATTATGAAAGAAAAGAATAAGGAAGTAACTATTTTGAGAGAAATATGGGGTGATTGATGACAAGGACCCTAATCGAGGTGACTAAAATCGATATCGAAAATGCGGAATTAAACAAGACAAATTGAAGATAGAAGGATAGATTAGAAATGGGGATGAGAATAGAAGAAAAAAAGGCTCAATTGAACAACAATTAAATCAAGGGAGAAAGAGAACTCAATCAAATGCATGAGAAATCAAATTGAATCCACAATATGATAACTCGATGATCAATCAAGCGAAGAAGATAACACAAGCAATTCGGGAATCCACCCTAATCACTCGATCTAAGCTAACAATTGGAATTGAACCCAATTACTACCCTTAACCTAGAGGCTAGAGCAACCAAATATCAAGTCTATTGAAGACAATTCAATCATCAAAAATCTAAGTAATGAAAATGGCTAAGGCAACTATTTATAGTCATTGCCTTATAAAAATAGTCTATTACAAAAATAACCCAAAAGTGACTATTTTACAAATAACCCACAAGGGTCCTTCTTGATTGCCAAATTGGCATCTTGATTGCCCATGGCCTTGTGTCTTTATTGCTCCATGGCTTCCTCCGGGTTCCAAGCTATCATCCATATATGAAATCCCCTCCTAATGTACTCCAAGCTAACCGTGCTCGTATCAATTGATATCCTATTTTTTAAAAAAGGATTTACCCTTTTTTAATATTCAATTAACTGTTTTGAGAGAAATATGGGGGTGGTTGATATTCTATATTTTTGTTTTAAAACTGCTATTAAATTATTTTTTCTTTTTTTTTTTTGTTTTGTTTTAAAAGTTGCTATTAACTGCAATATAAGAAATATTGCTATGACTTGCAATATACAATCTAAGGATGTATATTTCGATTTTTTCCCCATCAAATATGTTAAAAGGCCGTGAATTTTATCGGAAAAAAACATAATTAGCCACTTTTATAAAAATAATTACATGTATATGGCCGTATTTAGTGAATTTCAATTTAGGCATAGATAATATTTACTTCAATAGCGATTTTTTTTATTAGGTCAATATATGGTGGTAAAAAAGTGGAGAGATTTAACGCAAAAAATGTTATAAAATACATTGCATATGGATGTCCACTACTCTAGATATAAATCCTCCACAACTCCTCAACCATTATGATAGTAACTCCCACTCTTCCATAACCTTTCCTCTTGATCTTTCCTCATAACTCTCAAGGATTAATGTCATGTTTATGACACCCTTTGATGATCCTCAATATAATCCTATAAATAGAAGACTTGTGTATTATGTTGATGACACTTGAAAAAGACTTGAGAAACACTTTGATACATGGAAGAAATATGATTACTCTCTTCTCTTATCTCTCATTTCTTGTCTATTTTCTTGTCTTGTATTGCTTTATTATTTAACACGTTATCAGCACGAAGCTAAAATATTTTAAGCCTTTCACGAGAGCTTTGCCAAGGTAATAATAATATTCTTGCATTTTACATTGTCAGGTACCTAGTGCTACAAAAATTCTTGTGAAATATTTTAAGGTATATTATATTACTAATACTACTTATCTTGGCATGAACTGGAAACAAGAGATTCAATTTAATTGGATAAAGTAAAAAATATAATTTTAAAGTTTCTATTTGTTTCACTGTTATATATGATGGCAGTTAGTATGCTATATATGCCATTGCACATGTACTTGTCTAACTTATTGGTTCTGATTTTTTTTTATTGAAAGTTATCTTCCTGTGTCCCCTATATAAAAGGAGTTATAAATAATTGAAAAGTTCTCTATAAGTTTTGGGTAGAAATTTTATGAACTGGTTTTTATAACACGCAAAATTGTATCTGATTGTTGTTCAATTGAAGGTGATGTGCTTATAAAATCTTAAATGTGTTTTTGTTGATGGATGGTTTATCCTGAACAACGTATTGAATTTCATGGTGCAATTTGGTAAATTATGCCACCGATTTAAGGTAAGACGGTGGATTCAAGTCACATCACACCAAGAGGGTAAGACATCGGGTTAGAGTCCCGATGCACCATAACGATAAAATTTTTGGGTTCAAGTCCCATCATATTATGGCATAACACATTTTTTTTATGGGTAAGAAATTTGAGTTCAAGTCCCAAAACAATATATTGATGATGATGACCGAGGCAAATAATGTACTTTTGATGAAAATTCATGAAATTCACCTCATTAATTTGCTCCATTCCTTGATATGAATGTGGTAGCAGTGCATATAAGTCTGAAAGAAGACGAGTGGTTAAATTATGTGGGCGTGGAGGAACAAAATTATAATAGTCATCATTATGGTAAAAATGAAGAACATTATGGTTCTCAAAATGGTCCTTCAAAAGATGAATGTAATTTTTACTATCAATTTGGTATAAAAGGTATATATTGGGCGCGCTTGTCATGCGACCTAATTTGATAAATGTTAAAATTTCTCCATCAGAAGAATACAAAGTGGTGGTACACTTAATCTTTCAAAGTGATGTTGAGGTGGATCATATGATAAATATCAAGATATGAGATTGAGACTATAATAAAATTTATGAAGCATGTACAATTATTAGTCTATTCTTTTAAGAGAATATAACATGTGATGAGCATTGTAAATGTTCACCTACTCTTGGAAGTAAACATGTCAAGATGTGATAAAAATCATGGATAAAGACGTGCTTATGTATGGTTGGATAAACACCAAAACTCACCTCTACGGGAGGTTTGAGAGAAATAAAAAATTTTAATTTGGTATAAAAAGGTCATTGATGTTATAGTATGTTTTATCATGATCTACCAAAGGGTAAAAGCAAGAAATGATTCTTGCCTATAAAAGTTTTGGTCATTACCAGAATGGATATTTTGGTGTGGTCGAATGAATTTGTCATTGATCGCGTAAATATGGTACGCCAAAAGGACTTTGCCAAATGTTATCAAAATAAATTATTAAAGGCAAAAGTAAGCAAGAAAGAGGTCTTGCATATAATGATTTTGACCATAAAGACAATAATTTTCTCTCTAAAGGAGATGGTCACCATACAAATGGTGTTTTGAAATATGAGGTAGTACACAAGTATTTGATAGCTTCAAAAAAGCTAATGTGTTTCTATATGGAGGAATGAAATTGTTCATGATATTGAGATTGTAGTAAGTCTTCAAAAGAAACTTTTCAAGATTCAAGGGAATTGAAAAAAAATTTATTATTATAGTGAGACTGTAAATTATGAAAAGATTTTATATCTTCATATTACTACAATCAAAACGGATTATAAATATTTATGTGAAAGGTTACCCGTTTTCCTCCTGTTTATTGATACAAATATGGGCATGGTGATGAAATCACATGCAGTAGTAAACTAAAAGTTTACAGAAAATATATAAGTTGGCATGACCAGTTGACCATCCTGGTTCAAATGTGATGCAAAAATAAATGAGAATTCATGTGGTTATACATTGAAGAAATAAAAGATTCTTCAAGAATTCTCCTATGTTGCTTGTTCTCACGATAAAATATTATACCGGCTAAGGTTGGGATTGTATCCCTAAATTTTTGGAACGTATAATAAGGTGAATATGGACCCATTCACCTGCCATGTGGACTATTTACTATGAAATAAGATGCATCTATGGTTGGTCACATGCGTTTTGTTATCAACTTGCAATTTGATTTTTGCGAGGTTGTTTGCTCAAATTGTTAAATTAAGAGCATAGTTTCAAACTATAAAAGTTGATAACGTTGATTGGTTTAGCAGAAAGGGTGTGCCTCCAATTATAGCTGAACCATTGGTTATGAGAACAAAACTCCCATAAAAAAAAAAAAAAAATTGCTGTGAGACGAGTTTATTTAAATGTAGCAACATTTGTATGCATCAAGCCAACAAGGTTCCCCTATATTGTTGGTTCAGGATCAAGAACCAAATAAATCCATCTAAAAATTTGAATGTGTAACATCCACTATGCACAAAGATGGATCCCCAAAATACGGTTAGGGTGAATGTTAGATTTTCTAACATTAGGGGGAGATATGATTGAAAGCTGAAATGAATGGAATGAATTATCTAGATCCTCGTAAAAAAAAAAGTGAACCTGAAGTTCAAGAGATAATTCATGATTTGCAAAATGTTGCAAGTTCATTGCCAAACTGATCCTATGCTATAATTCAGTTGTAAATGCTCCAATGAAAAGTCCTTAAAGAGCAGAGTCTATGCACATTTGAAACGTGATAGACCAATTGGTTCCAAATGTAAAACTCCTTAAAGAAGGAGAGGAGCAAATGATCAAGATGGTCTTGATAATGAGGCAAGTGCTTTAAAAGAGTACCATGACATAACTCTTCATAAAACCTTGACAAAGGTTTAGGTACCTGAAAATGATGAAAAATGAAGAGATCTCGATAAGTTATGTCATAATGGAACTAATATCAAATAACCGTCGACAGTATTTTTGGTATAATGTAAAGCTCAACATCATAAAAGGTGATGAGGATCTTGAATTCAAATCTATCAAACAGTGAGGATAGACAAATGGTTGGTCAAATAAAATACGTAATTTCAAGTATATTTTATTTCACTTGAAAAGTGATGTTTTGAAATTAGTCCAGAGACTAAGATATAATGCCAGTGGGGTACAAATAGGTGATTGTGCGAAAAGTAAAATCGTAAGATATAAAGTACGACTTGTGCCTTAAGGCATAAAGGTTATTCGCAAAAGTCTTGGCATTATTGTTTGGAGATATGTTCTCCTGCGGTGGATGCAATAAGGTTTATTTAAATTTGGCAATGAATGAAAAAAACTTGAATGCGTATAATCAATAACTGGCATGTCTAGCAAGACAGTAAAGGTTATACGAAAACTAGCTAGACGGTAAATGGTATATGAAAATCCTTGAGGGATTTAAAAATGTTAAAAGCGATTCCATTGGATAGTTTCCTAATGGTTGTAATGTCGCTTAACATAAAGAAGAATCAATTTCGATCTCATAAAAATGTTTAGAAAGTATCATGTATTAGTGCAATTGGTGCACTTGTGAATCCTGCTATTGTATACATGAGATAATAATTTTTTTAATGTGCAGGAAATTCATAAGTTCACTTTTATATGAATATGAATGAAATCAACTATTGATATGAATTTATTATTTCTAACCAATATTGTCAAAAGATTGTTGATTATGAAAGTGCAGGAAAATTATTTGATTTATATAAAGTTTGATCTTAAGAAAGTAATTTGTTTGCATGTGAAAATATTGTCATATCATATCATTCTACAAGAAAGTCAATGATTGACACTTATTCAAGTCTAGTCAAGCTACTAGCAACTTATAAATTAAGGGACTCTATACATAAGAAGCTGTGTGATTTTCTTTGCAATGGAGGTTTCAATATTGTATGAAGATGATGCTTCTTGCATAGCTCAATTGAAAGAAGAATATATCGAAGACGACAAAATAAAGTACATTTCAGCAAAGGACTATTTTGCTCAATTTTGGTGGAATATTTGACGGTGGCATTGTCAAACCCAACACTTTGAAAAGCCAGATTGGATTGGATTGGATTGGATCATCTGCAAGATTAAGTGATATATTGGATTGGATTGGATCATCTGCAAGATTAAGTGATATCTTTATCAGGGGGAGTAAATACGTGTTGCACTCTTTTTTCCTTAGCCAAGTTTTGTGTCAATGGGTTTTCTTGGCAAGGTTTTTAACGAAGCAACAAGCAATGCGTACTAAAAGATATGTGTACTCTTTTTCCTTCACTAGGATTTTTTTCCCATAGGGTTTTTCCTAGTAAGGTTTTAACGAGGCACATTATCTATGGACATCCAAGGGGGAGTGTTATAAAATATATTGCATATGGATGTCCACTACTCTAGATATAAATCCTCCACAACTCCTCAACCATTATGATAGTAACTCTCACTCTTCCATAACCTTTCCTCTTGATCTTTCCTCATAACTCTCAAGGATTAATGTCATGTTTATGACACCCTTTGATGATCCTCAATATAATCCTATAAATAGAAGACTTGTGTATTATGTTGATGACACTTGAAAAAGACTTGAGAAACACTTTGATACATGGAAGAAATATGATTACTCTCTTCTCTTATCTCTCATTTCTTGTCTATTTTCTTGTCTTGTATTGCTTTATTATTTAACAAAAAAAACGTTTTTGTTCCTTTTTTTAAGGTACATGATTATCTTTCATTTGAAATACATCCCTTTTTTTAAGGTACATAATTATCTTCCATAGTATAATCACCCATTATTATAATTATATAATTATTTTACATATATATTTGATTATATTGTCTATAAAATTATTTCATCTATATATTTAATTATACCATGTATATATAAATATTATTTAAGTCTAAATATATATTTAATTATACGGTGTATAAATACATATTATATAACTAAATATATATGTGAAATAAATTTATACACGTTATAATCAAATATACATAGAATTATATAATATGTATTAATTATACTAGGTATAATCAATTATATATTTAAAATAAACTTATTACACGGTATAACCATATATATACAGAATTATATAATATGTATTTAGTTTATTTAAGATTATTTTGGATTTTGAATACTGGAGAGAGAAAGATTTGGAAGAAGTTTTAGGGATTATCTTTTATACCAGTTTTAATTTGAAGATTAAAAATAATCCCTTTAAATAAGGTGAATTGATAATTAGTTATAGAAGTAAATTTGAATGGCGCATTTCCTGGAGCAATTACTGTGAACAATATTGAGAAATGCTCACGGATAGCAATTGTAGACGAGGACAATTTGGACCAGGTGACGTAGTGAGGAACTTTTATGGTGATTTTATTATGGTATGTGGTATCTTGAACACTGAATTAGAAACATTTTGGTGGATTGAAAATATTTTGTAATTGATTTAGCAAATAATAAATTTTAATTTTATTGGACTTACTTAGTAAAAAGTAGATCGAAAATATTTCTGGTTAACGTAAAGTAATAAACATATAGGCTTAAAAGAAACTTACTCCTGATTCGGAATGGTATTGATACCACTCAATGATCAATGTCTCAAGATCAGCTGAACTCCGTAGAAAACTACAAATTCCAGGAAACTCCAACTGATCTAAGGATGCACTAAATTCTAAGAACTTCCGGCTTGATGGTGGAGACTGTCACCCTTTCAACGCAAGGATGGACATGCACTTGTAAAATAAAATAGACAAACCAAAATATGTCAAAACAAGCAAATATGATATATGCAATAAATGAAATACAATTTGTTGAATAATTCATAAAAACAGCTTTGACTATATGATTGCGGTTTGCCACATCAAAGTGTTCACGGTTGGTTTGAGAATCAAAAGATGGACAATGTAAATCAGTCCAACCATATCAACCTTGACATAATAATATTTAGTACTTACCAACTAAGTTATCTGATTATCCCAAATTGATGATTCAATAGCAAATAAAAAAATTCCTTTAAAAAAAATCTAAATTTTTTATAGTGAAGAGTATGAATAAACCTGGATGCACCAGCTACCCAATCTAAGATTATCGACATGGGTTATGCTATGAAGAAGTTTCTTAAAATAGCTACACTCGTTCTCCAAGTTGCGTTCTTCCTCTGGATCCTGATCAATGTCTAAATGAATCGTTGTCGTAACAAGTGATGACACATTTCTCTGCCTGATGTGTATCTCACTAGAAAACCCTAAAAGTTGCAAATTTTGAATACACGGGGCTACTATTTCGAGCCAAATATCATGATTCATATTGTAGTATCCATCTAAGGCCAATTCTCTCAGCTTCAGAGAGCTAATTTTCAGACATTGCATGCCCCAAACTCCATCTAGTTCCAACCACTCCAAGTTTGGGCAACCGGATAATACCTTTTCCATGATACCATCTGTCAATTCGACATACCCAATTGAAAGAGAAATAAGACTGCTCCAATGAACACTACTAGTAGGGTTCAGATGGCGGTACGATAAATCCAAATTCCTCAGCAACGCATTTTTATATACAAATTGAGGAAGCACATACTTTTGATGATTTGGAATAATTCCAAGATGAAAATCTACAATATTAGCAACTTTAGTAGCAAAATGTACCCATAAATCAACATCTTTAGCATAACGCTCCTCATACATAAGATCGCACACTCTGAACCTCAGAATTTTCTCGTAAAACTTTCAATAATAAAGCTCTCTATGGATGAAAGCCATGTAATCAGGAGTAGTAATAGGAAAACTGAAATCGAGTGATACAGGAACAGACATCTAAAGAAACCGCCATCGTGTAGACAGTACGCTGGTTCTCACAAATACTTTATTGTTGTCTTTCAATAGAGAGAGTATGTAAATTAGAATTGATTCCGGCAAATTGCTGAGTCGGTCCTCTTCTCTCGCCATCAGAGTAAAACCTTTGGTGATGGACTCGCACAACCTATAGTTTTTTTTTCTACGAGCATAACCTACGCTAGTTCATCCAATATGTATATGTAACCTAGGTAAGGGTAGAGTATGCATATATAGCCTAGGCAAGTGTAGACCGATGGATATTGATGTGGGGAGGGGGAGGGGAGGGCAGGGGTTGTGGGGGTGGGGTGTAGAAAATACTCCCTCCGTCCCATTTTGTGTGTCGCCATTTCCTCTTTGGGCCGTCCCAAAAAGAATGTCATATTTTCTTATTTGGCAACTATTTAATGGCATTATCCTCATTTTATCCTTACTGGGTCCCACTTAATAAGAAAGACAACTAAAAGGTAAACATTAAAGTGACTTTTAAGAGGGGCAATTTGTAAACTTTACAAAGTCATCATTTATTTCTTAAACTTCATGCCTGATCAAAAGGCTACACATAAAATGGGACGGAGGGAGTAATATTTTTAGGGGGAGGTTGGGTAGAATTTTTTTATTTTTTATTTTTAAAAATAAAATTGGGGTAGGATGGAGTAGAAAAATTGGGGTAGGATGGGGAGGGGGTATGGATGCGGCAGTAGGTGTGGATTTGATAGGGTGGTGATTTTGAGAAAAAGGCAGGAGAGACATTATCACTTATTTTTTCTACTTTCATTGAGTAAATTATTTCTTTATTTTCAAGTTTCAACACGTAAACAATTTGACGAAAAAAAAGTTTAGGAAAGTCTTAATTTCCCTTAAAGAAAGCTCAAAAAGTCACATAGAAGTCTTGCCTTTCCGAAGAATCTCTGAATGAGCCCAATATGGTCAAATACATATTCTACATAAGAAAATGAAACCATAGACACCCATATTGCAACACTTCTATCCCAACCCCCAAAGGCAACACAAAAACTCTGATTCAGCAAGGGCAAAACTGGAATTTATTGAAAAATTGAGTTACCATAATATAATGAGATGAAATATGAAATTTCAAGGAAAATGGAGTCAATATTGACCTTGAAATCTCAAAATACCATTTGTTAACTTTACAGGAAAAACTCAATTTTTCAAGTTAAAAACTAAGATTTGAAGGTGAATCATGAAATAATCATTGAAAAATGTTAAAATATTTGTTTAGAAACTTACCCAATGAAGAAATCTTGAAAATTACCTTTTGAATCTCTCACAACTGTGTTTCAAAGCTTCATAAATCTAGTTATGGTGTTTGAAGTCGAAAAAGGAATTTTTAAATCTGTGTAATGAACCCTTCTTCGCGAATGCGGGGACTCACGTCACGTTTACGAGGGTAACCAATCCAAATCCATTGTGATTGGGAGAGTCTGTTCATGTTCGCATAGAGAAAACCATACCTAATCCTCTTGACTGAGCCTTTCTTCATGTTCGCGTTCTCCCACTCGCAATCACGATGCCAAAGGTTCTTCTTTTATCGCGAACACGAAGAAAAAGGGGACTTGGCACCAACAATAGCTGCACCAGCAAAATCCAAAGCCTAAAACTCACCGGATGGACCCTCATAATGCGTTCGGAACTCCATAAATATAAACCAATTATGCTATTAGACAAAAATTAATAATCCGAACTCAATGGAACAGTCAGAATTGTGAACAGAGGTCGTTATCAATGGATGTTGAGCAAAGTTAATTTTAGGCCATACAACGACTAAATCATCAAATGTTCACCAAAGTCAACCTTATCAATTTCGAAAACCTTCCAAAATAGAAACTTGCATAAAACCAACCAACCACCTCAAGAACCGTGTCATCCATTTTCGAAAACCACAATTACCAAAATACAACTCTGGGGAGAGGTGAAACAGTCAAACGACATAAAAATTCAAAATTCAATATACAGATTGTTACACAAACGAACATGAGAAAATAGAAAAAATAATTTTTCAGAAAATGTCTTCCTACATACCGACACACCCTAAATATACAAAGAACAAAAAAAAAATTTAAAGGATATATTGCAAGAGTTACATAGACCTAGACAAGTATGTAATACTGGACCATACACCATCTGTTTATTAATCAAAGCTCAAAAGTGTCCCCCAAGCAGAGGCGGAGCTAGGGGGTACAAGTGATTACAGACCCCCCCCCCCCCCCCAGAAAATTGTAATATTGTATATTCAAGATCATTTTTTTACATATATATAATGTATTTAAAATCCCATTATTAAGAATTTTTTCTCTCCAGGCGCATGTTAGCCTAAGGTGCGCACTCCATGGGAAGACGAGCAAAAGCTTCGATTCCAACTGCAATTTCAGGAGGAATTGGTCGTGGTAACTGGTAAGGTCACAACTACAGTGGGGGGGACAATGGAGTGTGAAGGAAGAGGAATGAAGGTGATTGACAATGAAACAGTAACCGCCATGAACACTTTTGTACGAAGTGTGATTGAGAGTCCAAGTGGAGAAATTGAGGTAGCATCTGGTAAGGTGAGTAAGGTTAGCAGTGTTGGAGGAAGATTGAGTACAAGTAATATGGTGAAGACGATAGTTCAGGAATCAAGGGCTATAGAAGAAGGAACCATTGAACCAGCTCAAAATGCATGATTAAGGAAACAACAATCGAAGGCACAAATCGTGGGGGGAAAATACAGGAATGGTTAAACATCACCTCATCGCTTCAATCATGGGCGGATGAAGTGGAGACTATGGAGGAAAGTACAACTAGAGTGTCCGATAAGAAGATTGAGGTACCTAGGGTCTCAATTTGGGATGAATTTGACATCTCTAAAGTGTTAAATGTTGGATTCAAGCTGGATTATATCAAACCTATTAAGGCAGGGGAGATGTTACTAGTGAAAATTGAAGATGATGACATAAGTTCATAAGTAGAGTATTGGAAGAATGCTATAGTATGTTATGTATTGGGAGAACATTCCCCATTCAATGTAATGAATGGTTATGTTCAAAGGAAACGGGGAAAACAAGGGATCAGTAAAGTTGCAATGTTGAAGAATGGTGTTGTGTTGGTAAGGTTCAACAATGCAGAGGGAAAATCAGAGGCTCTACATGGAGGAATTCATCCTTTTGATAGTAAACCATTCATAGTGAAAACATGGACACCTGAGATGGATTTTTCTAAAGAAGAGCTATTTTCAGTACCCAGATGGATCAAAATTCCAGGTTTGGAGTTTAAGTACCGGAGTGCTAAAAGTCTTAGTAAAATTTAAAGCCTTGTGGATAAGTCACTGATGGTAGGCAAGAATAATGAGGAGAAGAATGGTCTGAATTTTGCTAAACTATTTGTAGAGGTTCAAATTGGTAAGCAACTACCAGAAAAAATACAGTTTAAGAATGAGAAGAGACAAATTGTGGTGCAACAGATCACCTATGACTGAAAGCCTACTATTTGTGGTATATGTAGCAAGTATGGTCATGGAGCTGAAGTATGCAGGAAGAATAAAGCTAATGAGGGCAAAGAACATGCACAAAATGTAGCAGGAAAACCAGTAGTTGATCTGACTAAAGACAAGGAAAACAAAGAGAATAGACAACAAGTGGGCACAAAGCAGGTTACTAGAAATGATGTGAAAATCAAGGGCCAGACCACATGGAAACCACAACAATTGCACATATCAAATAGCTTTCAACAGCTAGATAACAATGCACACATGGAGGAACAAATCACTAAAGTTGGTATTAGGGGGAATGTTATTTCCCTAAGAGTAATGGTTGAGTTACTTTGTTAGAACACTAGAGGACTAAATGGCCTCAATAAGCAGAGGGAGTTTAAACTTCTCTGCAGTAAGTTAGGAGTAGGATTGATATGTTTCTTGGAGACTAGAATAAAGGCTAGTAAGATAGGAGGCATTGCAGAAAGCATGTTTGCTGGATGGTCCTATTTTAGCAATCATAATTCTCACTACAAAGGGAGAATTTGGTTGGTTTGGAGGGAGGATTGGTTTGAAGTAAAGATCCAGTCTGAAACTGCACAAGCAGTCACATGTGCAGTTAAATACATTCCAAAACAACTTACATTTGATATTACTTTTATATATGCATACAATCAGAAGGAAGAGAGGAGTGAACTTTAGGATTACCTGAGGAGAATATATTAAGGCTGTAAATAAGCCTGGATGATCTCAGGGGATTTCAATGTAGTATTGCATAAAGAGGATAGAGTAGGAGAAAATGCAGTTACTTTAGCTAAGGTTACTAAATTTCACCAATGCTTAGAGAATTGTCAACTAGAAGATTTGGCTAGTAATGAAGCACAACTCACATGGAGTGATAGACAAGATGACAGAATATACTCAAAGATTGATTGGGTATTTATGAATGGTGAGTGGATGGACATCATGCTTGCTGTCAAGAGTCATATCCTGCCTGAGAGAGTGAGTGATTGTCGCGCCCCATTTTTCTCGCGACAAGCGGGATTCGACTTGACAAACTCTTTTTGAGATTTAGAGGGTGAAGAGTCGCCACCTAACGAATTAAGGTGCGTTAGAGCACCATTCTAGACTAATTACGAACTTATTTTAATTATTAGCCTACGTCAACCAGAAATTCGGGTAAGGGTTCAGGTTACCTCGAAAGAAAGGTCTTAGGCACCTTTCGAGGTCCACAAATGTGGGTCCCGACCGAATTCATATATCACGTGGGAATTTCTATGTGATAAGCAAAAAGGTCGATTTATTTTTATTAACTTAATAATAACTAAATGTTTAAAAGATAAAAAGATATTGAACAAATTACACATGCAACTTAATTATTATCTAATTAATAATTAACTACGTGATGTAGATAAATAAAGAAGTAAATTAGATAAGCGAGAAGAGAGAATTGAGATGAAAATGCGGAAAAATCGGTTAATTAATAACTTAAATTAAACTAAACTACCCCAAATCAGTAAAGGAATAAAAATAACAAAGTAAATAACTTAATTTAAAATTCTTCAAAATATAAATAAAATCAAGAGTGTTTTATTTTCTTAGAAGAAATAAAATATTTGCTGCTTTATGGGAATAATGCCACGATATTAATAATCGCGTTCATTTGACTTTAGCAATATTTTTAATTGGAGGTCGGTCTTAAGTTATAAAATAGTAATATTAGCATTTTTAAGGACAATTGAAAATTTTTTAGTTCTGAATATAAACACATAACATATTTACGTATAAGTACACATATCCTCTTTTGCAAAGCTTTGGTAGATGATACTCCCGGGGATGCGTCGGCTTAGTTTAAAAATTCCGAAATTAGACCTCGTAATTCCTTTCACTTTCCCGCTAACTATAGGTTAGGAGATAGCATTTATGTAGTTAATGATTTTAAGAGAATCAATGTCCAGTTCAAATAGTTAAAAACTAAACAGTGGTTTTAGCTTTGAGAATTGGAAGTTGTAAAAAGGTGAATAACAATATAAGTTTGGGAGAAAACTAAATATAATAGTTAAGAAAAGAAAAGATTAAACACTTAGCACATAATGTTTCAAATATGCCTCTTATTTAATTAAAGTTAATTAGGGTGATTAGCATGCTTAAAAAAAAGTAATTATTTATTTTACGTGGTTAAAACCTATAGGCATGATTTCTAGGCGAGGCGTATTAATAAAGTTGCCGGAAATTTAATTAACATGCTGAAAATTAATTAACGATTGCTGAAAAATAGTTTTTAATATGCTGGAAATTACTTTAATATGCTGAAAACTATTTATTATATGCTGAAAATTACTTTAATATGCTGAAAACTATTTATTACATGCAAGAAGTTATTTTTTAGCTTAGAAACATGGTTTCTAAGTGAGGAACTAATAAAAACAGCTTTAAAAAAATAGTTTTAATATTCTGAAATTTATTTAAAGTGCTGAAAATCAGTTTTATTATGTCACAAATTAATTAAACATGCTTAAATCAAATTGACATATTCAAAGTTACTGTAATACGTCTAGAGCTAGTTAATGATCCTAAAATAACATGATTGCTAAGCCATGAAACAATTAACGATCCTAGAAGGCTTGCCTAGGTGATAAGATAATTTAGTTAATACATGGAAAGTTACTAGATAATCCTGTAGGCATAATATCTAGGTGATAAAAATATTCAAATATAGAATTCCACCCCCATGATCTTTTATTGAATCCCGAAATTTATCCAAATATTTATTACAGACCAAATAATATGAGTGTAAAACTTAATCTTTGAACCGCACTTTAGTGAAAGTGAAATAGCCCCAAAACTCTCGTGTCCCAAGTAAAACTCCATTTGTTCCAAACGAAATAGTGAAGTCCAAATCCCTGTTAAGAGTCATACACACAGATATACAAACACACACCAAACGACCATATACTAACCCAAATTAACACACTCAGGCAAAGTAATACTAGATTTTTAAACATGCTGCTATACAATTATCAATAGGTTTGCATACGCGACAAAATAGGGTACATCTATGCCACTTTAAATCTCACATATGGGAAACATACAAGGCAAATTTAGTAAATAGTTTTGAGTTTCACCGAAAAACAAGTTTGATCTAAATAGAAGTCAGACCAAATCCAGCATACTTAACAATACTAGTTCATCGATAAACATGCTCAAAAATTAAAATAAAGATAAACACAGAAAGAGAGATGTTGTGTGACTGACCTGTTTGCCAGTGAGCACCAAATATGTAATAAAATCCAGAAAAAAACAGCACCTCCTAAACAATATGAAAGCTTGAAGAATATTTAGGTAGATCGGAGAGCAAATGATAGGAGACGCGAGTAAAGTGCTAGTCCCTCGCCTAGTGTAAGGAATTCTTTAAACAACACAATATGAGAGCTTTTAACATATAAATCAATGTATGTCCAAGTCTGTTAAAAAAGAGAAGTGGGAGTGTCCCTCTCCCTCTTCAATAGTGAGGAAAGGGATGCTTATATAGCATTAAGATCCCAGTTAACAAAGGATAGTAAAAGGAAGGAAGATAATAACAAATCAGCCAAAAATCCCTTGACTCAATCAATTAGGTGTAAAATGATCAAAAGTTTACCATAATTAATCAATCAACAAAGTTGTCTCAATTCAACTAATGGAAGGAAAATCAATCAACCAGCTGAAAGCATGCTAGATTTTACATAATTATGCAAGTACTAAAAGTTGTCCAACTCGTTAAGGAAAGAAGATCAATCTAACATAGTGAGGACATGACCCTATTTCCTTAAATAACGAGTATTAACATGTAAATCAAAGCCAACTTTACCATAAACTAGCAGGTAATTAAGCTATCACACGCTAATTAAGGAAACAAATAAGAGAAAGTGAGAGTCATGAAGCTTTTACTTAAGTAAAAATCGTTTCACCCCAAATCAGCCCAAGATTACCAAACGAGTCAAAATTTCAAAAGTTGTCATAATTCAAATTCGAAAGAAAGGGAATAACCGAATCAAGATTAATAAAATTCTGACTTGATTTAAAGATAGTTGTAATCGCCAATACTCAGACTTAAATATGCAAATAACAAAACGATTCACAAAGTATAGAGAGTAGAATTAAACTTAAAAACTGTATTCATATCAACACCAAGGTCCCAAAGCAAAATCAATTAGAGGGGTGGGGATACGCTAGAACTAAGGCATAAGCAATCATAGGTTACCAATAATAAGCAAATAACATAATTGTTGTCCAATTTTTGGATTCAAAATGTAGATTACGTGGAGATTTATACTTTACCAACAATAGACAAGTATCAAAAATCTTCGTTTGATTTGAATTAAATGGGACAGATTCGCACGAATCCGTTATAAAACTTGTATCATTTTTCAGCGGTGGTTGGCCAGCGGCGATGGTGGTGCGGAGCCTTTGCCGATGGGAGACGGCTATTGTGGGGTTTCGCCGGTGAGAGTGAAGGGAGGCGGCGCTGTGGTGGAGTTCGTTTTCCAGTGGAGAATAGAGAGGCGGTTGTGGGTTTTTCACCGGCCTCGACTGGCCGGAGTTCATGGTGTTCTTCGATTAGGGTTGCGAGTGTTGACGGAGGTTGTGGGAGGAAAGAGGTCGGGGAGCGAGGAGCTCCGGCGGCTGAGGTTAGCCGGAGCAGTAGAGGCGCGGGAGGTTTCACCGGTCATGGTGACCGAAATCGTGGAGGCTTGCCGGTGACTGATGGTGGTCGGCGTTTGGGGTTGGCTCACCGATGGTGGTGAGATCGAGAGAAAGGGAGAGAGAAACAGAGGAGGCGGCGCCGGTGTGGAGGTCGCCGGAGTGAGAGAGAGTTGAGGGAGATCGGGGAGAGAGAGGGTTGAGAGAGAAATCGGTGAAGAAGAGTGAGGGGGCTGTGCGGCTATGAGGTTGAGTGAAAAAAAAAATTAGGGTTAGGTTTGGTTTTGAATAAAAGGGAAGAAAAGATAGATTTAATCTCAGCCGTTGATCGTATGATCAATGGCTCGGATTAAAAATTGCAAGAATGGTCAAATTGGTATATTTAAATTGGGTTTAATTGGAATTGGATTGGAATTTAAAATTGGGCCAAATTAAGCTCAATTTAGGCTAAAATTGACACGAACTTGAGTACAAATGGCTAGATTTTAAATAAATTGGGGAAATTGAATTGAATTAGACTGCTATTTAATAAAATTAGTAAATATATAATAAAAATACCAATAAAATTAATCAATGTTATAAAATCATTATGACACGTAATATATCATTTAAAATCAACGACAAAATGATTTGAAACAGAATAGGCATCTACGAATACAAAATATAAAAATACTATAATAATAATAATAATAATAATAATAATAATAGTAATAGTAATAGTAATAATAATAATAATAATAATAATGATAATAGTAATAGTAATAGACTACGTGTTGTAAATTATGAGTATGTACATTTGCGGAAATAATTTAATAAATATTTATAAAATTATGTAAAAATATTATGTTTAAATTAGTAAATTGTATATTATATAAGAAGAATAAGAATTAAATGCTAAAAGTAAATTGCATACTTTAAAAATCATGAATACGAAATGTCAGAATTTATTTGATACCAAAATAGTAGTTAAAAATTCAAAACTAATATTTTTTGATAACATAGCAGTCTGGGAGGATATCGGGAGGTCAAAATTGGGTGTCAACAGTGATCATTGCCCAGTGTGGATTAAATTGGTTTAAGATGTGAAGAGAAAAACACCTACTTTTAAGTACTACAATGTATGGAGTACACATGAGTCCTTTAATCAAATTGTTAAAGAGGTCTGGGATACTCCAGTTGCATGCTATAGCATGTTCAAGGTGGTGAAGAAAGTCAAAGCTCTAAAGACTAAACTAACTCAGCTGCATAAGCAGTATTTTAGTAATTTTGTTGGGCAGGTCAGTACTGATAGAGATGCTTTAATGAAAATTCAGGGTCTTCTGCAAGCTAGACCACTGGACAAAGGGTTACAACAAGAGGAGAAAGGCTGAGACATGAGTTCCAAAAATCCTCCTATTTAGCAGAATCAGTATTACTTCAGAAGAGCAAAACAACCTGGATTAGACTTGGTGATGATAATACCAGGTACTTCTTCTCCTTGATCAAGATGAAGAGATTACTATATTCAGTAACTTAGTTAAGAGATGAGTCTGGCTAGCTGCATCATGATTATACATAGATTTATGCAGTCTTTGTGAGATACTATCAGTCTTTACTAGGTGATGATGGAGGTTCTAGAACCAAGGCTGATAAGAGAATATTTGAGCAGGGTCCTGTATTATTTGCTGAGCAGCAACTGTAATTGTTGATGCCTATAAGTACCGAGGAGGATAAGAAGGAAGTTTGGAACATTAATCCAAACAAAAATGCTGGTCCAGATGGATATGGTGGTGGTTTTTTTAGAGCAACTTTGGATATAGTTGGACCAGATGTGATTGATGCTATACAAGAATTCTTTCAAAATGGTCAGCTATTGAAACAAGTTAATGCAACTATGATTGAACTCATACCAAAAACTGAGAGGCCTGAACTAGCAAGTCAATTCATTGCTATATCTTGCTGCAATACTCTGTACAAGAGCATATCAAAACTTCTATGTAACAAATTAAAGAAGGTATTTCCAAGCTTAGTGAATACACTCAGACTGCTTTTGTTCAAGATAGATCCCTGGTGTAGAATGTGTTGGTCTGTCATGATCTTCTAAGGCATTACAGTAGAAAGACCACCCCTAGGTGCCTAATGAAAATTGACTTTAGAAAGGCCTATGATATGGTGCAATGGGAGTTTGAAAGGCCTATGATATGGTGAAATGAGAGTTTGTGCAAGAAATATTGGAGGGGTATGGCTTCCCACCTAAATTCATTCAACTGATCATGATGTGTGTTACCACTACTAGCTTCTCTGCCAAGGTTAATGGAGAGGGGTGTGCTTTCTTTGCAGGAAAGAGGGGACTAAGATAAGGGGATCCTATTAACCCTTGCTCTTTGTCTTGGTTATGGAGTATTTTTCTAGAGTGTTGACAAGAATGAGTCACTTACCTGACTTTAGATTTCATCCTGTGTGCAAGAAACACAAGCTAACTCACCTTACCTTTGCAAATGATCTTATGATATTCTGTAAAGGTAATAAGGCATCTGTCACTAGAATCATGGAAGCCATTAACTATTTTTCAAATACTACTGGGTTAACTGTCAATAATGAAAAATCCAATATATTCTTAGCTGGTATAACTGATGCAATATAAAGAAAATTATTGGAGATAATAAGTTTCCAAACTGGTTCACTGCCTCTAAGATATTTAGGCTTGCCTTTAACTTACATGAAGTGGTCCAAACTTGATTGCTATCACTTAAGTCTCAGGATCACTGAAAAGTTACAGGCCCCTGCAACCAGGCAACTCTCTAATACTGGAAGGATGCAGATAGTTAACTCAGTGATTTTTGCATTGCATAACTTTTGGGGGCTGTCTTCTTACTCCCTCAAAGTGTGATCAAGTTGATAGAATCAAAGTGTAGATGATTCCTATGGGGTGGAACTGAAGACAAGAACAAAGTAGCACTAAATGGTATAATGTTTGTTGTCCCAAAGCTCGGGGGTGCTAAACATCAAAAATTGCAGGATTTGGAATATTGCAGCTGTTGGTAAACTGATATGGTGGATGCAGCAGATAAAAGACCATCTGTGGGTCCAGCAGGTTCATAATGTTTATATGACGGAAGGAGAGGATGTTTAGACTCACTAGCCTCCTAAAGACTGCAGTTGGTACTGGAAACAATTGCATAAAATTAAGCTTGGCATGCAGCACTGGTACAGTCAAGAAAGATATAACCTTACACCAACAGACAACTATTCCATCTCCAAGAGCTATTGTGAATTGCTAGGTGTTTGACCTGCCTGGAGGGGTACTGATATAGTGTAAAGTAAAATGCTTCTAGCTAAGCATATGTTTATCCTATGGCTTGCTATGCAAGGGAAACTTTTTACTAAAGAAAGAATGAAGAGGATTGACATTCCTTGTGAAAATGATGAGTGTTTATTGTGTGACCACAGGGTGCCTGAAAATATAAATCATTTACTTACAGTATGTGAAGTGGCTCAGAAAGTTTGGCAGAGACTTAACACTTGGCTGGAGGTACAAATACAACTTCTGGATGTGCAGGATATAGTACAGAAGATCAAGAGAAAACAGTGAAAGAAATTCAAAAAAGAAGTTGTTGCAGCTTGCTATGGGGCATTTGTCTAAAACATGTGGATAGCTAGGAACACTAAAATCTTTAGAGGGTATAATGTGGATGTTGACTTCGTATTTCAACATATTTAGGTAGTAGTAAGGGAGAGAATTAACATGTACAGAGTTTCAAAGATTGCCAGGAGATGTGTGGCTTATGTGGACAGACTTTGTAACTAGTTTCTTGAGGCTTAGGCTAGCCTAACACCCTTCCTAGAAGGTGGTTAAACAACTAAGTGCTCTTCAGGTGTAATAATTTTTGTTGGTATGATAATATTTATATTTTATTGCAAAAAAAAAAAAAAAAAAAAATCTCATTAACTTCTTCTTATGTTTATTTCTTTATATTTTGAATTTCCTTAATGAAAAAATTGACTCGAGAGCTTGTTGAATCCCCCAAACTTGTAACATGTTCCCAGCCATATAATACATTCTCTAAGCTGAAGTGCTGAACAAATATGTTATTTGATCACACTAAGTCGTTTGTGCAATGGAATTGATGTAAAAAATAAAATTATTATTTTTGGGAGAATAAAAAATATAGATATTTAAAAGAGCTTTTAAAATATTATAAAGTAATATTTTTTATATTTATTGTACTTAAGAAATATGTAGATATTCTAGAGGCTTAGATATACAGATTGTAGAAAAGATAGAATTGTCTTCTTCCATAGTGGTGCTCTTATTTATTTGTAATCAATTCAATTGAAGAAGTCTTCTTCCATAATAAAGTTTCCTATCTAAAATTCTTCTCATTTTCACAACTTCCTCTTACTTAGTTGAATATTCTTACCTTAGTTAACTATCTTGAGCTAGCAGAAGGTCCTTCCAATTTATATTTTCTTTTGATATTTCTCTACAGATGACTTGTTCAACTTTCTTCTTTTTGGGACGACTTTATGATTACACACAAAGTTGTTATGTTTCTACCTATTTCTACTGCCTATCGATTAAAAGAATTTATGCGACTAACACTACCTCATGTCATTTTCATAAAGTAAGGCTAGTTCGAAAGCAAATAAAGTAAGAGTGCAGCAGTTGATTGATGACTAGCATAAAACTATGAGACAAAATAAATGAATTGGGGAAATACTTAACTATGTATTCATAAAATATTTGAACTATTAATAAATAATTTAATCTTGATTTCCTTCATTTAAGATTTACCTAGGTTGAATGTCGTCTTTGTTATTCTAACTTTTTATATTCACAAGCTTTTAAACATATAATGTATAAAGAATCCCTTTTCTTTACATTCTTATTTATTGCTCGAAAACAATAAAAGATTAGTTCAAAGAGTACTAAAAAAGGTGCTAATGGCAGTGGGACAATGATAAGAAAGCACTCTTCGTTCAGTATGGTAGAACTTGTGTCTCCAAAATCCAATGTTATAAGTTTAAATCTTAAATAACGTGTTTTTTTTCTTTTTTGTTAAAATTAGAATGAAATAGATTCATTATAACTTCACAACAATAAGAATTTGACCTATGAAATTTTTTTTTTAAAAAAAAGGAGTTGAAAGCCACTTGCATATATAACATGCAATATATATATAAAGTTACTCTTTAAATTCAAGTAGAATATTTTGACACTTTATTAGATATCTTTGTAGAGGAAATGTTTTACCATTATTCTTCCAAAGTCATATTTGCTAGTATATTTTATTCGGGATAATGCATAAATACCCCCCTCAACTTGTCTTCTTTTTTTCAATTACACACTTAAACTTTATAAGGGTCCTTTTACCCCCTTAAGCTATTCCAAAATGGAATTATTACACCCTTCTTTGTTGACATGGCATAAAATGTGTATTAACCTACTTTCAAGTGTGCTTGGAGTGAAAATAAGAAAAAAAATAAAAGCTTATGTGGCTGGAAAACACCATTTTTTCCGGCCAAACAACATATGTTTCGATCAAAACTCATTCTCCAAACAAAATTTTCTCAAATGCCATATCTCTCTTCTCCTTCGTGTTCTTCATGCCCTAATACTTCCCACAAATAACACTTCTCTCCAAAAGAGCACTCACTTAATCTAAATCCTTTACCAGTACACTGTCACCTTCTTTTCAACCACTAAAAATGTCCACGGTTTGCAATTTGCATTGTCATCTCTTCTTTCATTCTTTTTTTTTTCTAATTGAAGCAAGACTAAATATATCATCTCTTTTGTTTTTTAAGAAAAGGTAATTTTCAGTCAAAATTCACTTACAAGTCACAAGACAGATTTATCTTATTTTCGTATAATTTTCATCATAGTATTATTATAATAAAAAAATATTCAACAGTTTCATTTTGAAAAAAAAGAAAGGAACGAGGCATATTACTGAAGAAAAAAATGATGACAGGAAGATGATAGGAGAAATCAAAAAGAAAGCCAAGTCATATTTTGTTAAAAAAAAAAAAAATGATGTGGAAAATTTGGTGACAACGCGTGTGTTGCACTTGCCATCTGAAATTTGGTATTTATACCATAAGGTGGTAATAATTCCATCTTGGAATAGCTTAAGGGGGTAAAAGGACCCTTATAAAGTTTAAATCTATATTTAAGGCGCGTAAAGACCTGATAGAGGCCGGTGAAAATGTGACGTCATGCAAAGTTTCAGAAGCTGCTTTGGTTATACTGAAAGCTGATTCTTGGGAGTCTTTGGGGTTCACTGTTCAAAAAGTTCGCTCCCTTCAAACCCTCATTGTTACCGAAGCAAAGGTACTACAATCTGCATTTGTACTACTTTCCTAGCTTTGACTCATAACTCATACTTACTAAAAGAAAAAATAAATGTTTCAATATACTTATCATTTTAGAAAAATTAATAGTTGTTTGTTTTCATCTTTCATAAATATGGAGAGATATTAATGTGGTGCAAAAGAAAAAAATATTAAATAGTCGAGGAGTGCTTAGTCTTTTTCGTAAGGGTGTGTGTATAAAAAACATGACAGGTAAAATGGACTGGAGGAAGTATTAAAGGTCCACTGAATTAGTACTCCCTGATTCATGTGGCAATCTTTTTCCCTTTTTTTTTTTTTTTTTTTTTTTAAAGTTTGTTTACCTTTCTTTCTTTAGAAATAATTTAACCTTAAAATTATCCTTTTAACTTAATTAGACCACAAGTTCCACAAGTATTCATTTTGTGTCAACATGCCCTTTTTAGTCTATTCCACAAAAAGATGATAGCTTTCTAAATTTTGAAATAATTTAACATAATCTTCTTGTTTTACCCTTAGGGTGTGAAGGAAAATGTTTTCTAGAAAAATCAGTGAGTTTTTTTACTTATTTTCTTGTGTTGGGTAGATAAGCAAAAATATTATCCTAACAGCATTTGTGTATAATTTGGACAAATACTATGGGAGGTGAGGGTGGGGAGCTAGGGGTGTGAGATGGTGGGGATGAGGGCTATGGGGGGTTGAGGGTGAAGATGTTGGGTGTTGGAGTGTGGAAAGACACAATCAGAGTGGAATGTCACTTGTGCAACTTGTTTTCCTTACTTTCATTAGGGAATTCATTTTCCTCATTTTAAGGAGCTTGTTTTCCTAAAGAAATATTTTTCAAAATATTTGGTCAACTGAACATGAGAAAATTGAAAAACCTTCACACTGAACACACCCTTAATGAGAAACTTTTATAGCCACAAACAATATTATGAGATTGTTAAGACCAGTCTTTCAAAAGTATCACAGTGATAACGTCCAATTTCATGCTCCAATTAAGAAAGTGTACATGGTCGTTTGCAATATAATTTACCCAATTACGAGTTGGGGTCGATCCCTCTGAGAACAATATATTGACGATCAAGTAAGCTAGGAATTATCACAAACTACGTAAGCCAAACACTAGATAATATTTAGATTTTTCTTTTTAAAACTAATAAAGATAAAATTAACTAGAAAGCTGATAAAATGATAAATGACTTTCACAAACAAGGGAAAATAAGGGATTTGGAAATAGGGAATCAATTTATATCAAGAACGATCCATTGTATTTAATTAACTACTTACTAGTTAATCACGGGTCAAGCAATTCGCCTTGGAATCTCCATTACCCGCTAGCGTCTCTCGACCACAAGTGAATATACCTTAGCAAGTTCTCTTGAATCTAGCTAAGTGACATTAAAAGTATTCCAATATTAGGCTACTTAGATTCTCCTATCTCTAGCTCGAATCTATTAGATGAGGTTTAAAGCCCCAAATCGTGTTAATTAATCTAAGCACAACCTTAATTTCCTCTCCCGAGCTCAATTAAAGTAAATGGGCGAGTGATCACTCCTTTCGAAAAGCAATAAAAGCACAAGATTAATTAGATAAACCCATTTCATAAACTAGCAAGCATTCAGTTACTACAAAAGCAAAAAGATAATAGTTGAAACCCTAATACTGTATTATCTCTAATGACAATATCCAAATATGAAATTAACAACTACACCTAGATATTTACTACAAAACAAGGAATTGAAGAAATGAGTAAAAAATTTCTCATTTAAAACGCTTTCAATCTTCTCTTCCAAAGGTGTTGGTTGAGAGCCCTTGCCTCCAATGCTTGAGAAATTAGCCAAGGATAGTGTTTACAAAGGACAAGAATGTATTTGAAAGCCCCCAAAAAATCATAACAAAAAATTACAAAAATGCCACTGCGACCCAGTGTGCTATCTGGATCGAGGCATCACAATGGGAGTGCGGTCATCGCTTTGGTCCGTGAGGCAGCACAATGGGTCTTTTCCAAAATCTTGTCTTCTGTGACTTTGTGCTATCTGGATTGAGGCAACACAATGGTCCGTGAGGCAGCACAATGGATATTTTCACTTCTCAAAAAAAAAAAAAAAAATTCTTCTCAAAAAACAATGGGTATTTTCACTCCTTAACTTTTGCTCTTCTTGTGGCTTCTTTGGATCATTGCCTAAAATCAAACAGCTCACCATATAGCTACACAAATGTTATGACATGTGTATTATCACAAGTTTCAAAATTTATTTAGAATCTGGTTAATTTAAACTTTGCCACATATGAAACTGATGGATTATAAAAAATAGATTTGAATCTAGTACATCAAACTGGCCGTGGCAAAATCCTAAGCTCGAATCCGTAAAGTTCATATTGTTGATCCGCCTCTACTATTAGTATAGTTTAGCTTGGTGTAGGCGTGTAGCATGTTACCATTACTTATATTCAGAGTAAAAACTGTAGTTTCAAAATAGGTGAAAAGATATAAATTTTGTACTAAAAAAGGTAAGCACGATAGCACTAAGTTGTGTAGTTTTTTTTGTCATGAGAAAACCAATGCTAAAATGAGTATTCAATGTGCTTATTGGTTTTGAAACGAGTAGGCTGTTGTTATGGAGATGGTTTCCCTTCCTTTTACTCAACTTGGTCATTTACATGTGTGGCACCTAAGCTTTAGTTGTCACTCTATTTTTTTTCTGTACTTCTTTTTTGATTATTTTATATCGTCTTGTACTTTTCTTGTATGCTTCTTCTGTACGGGTATCTTTGAACCAAATTTTAATGAAATTTACTTACTTTATAGAAACAATTTTGGTTCAATTCTTTTTATTTTTGGTTTTGGAGGCTAGCCTCAATTCATTGCGTGTTGTGTTCATTGGGCTCCATCTCAACTTTTAGATGCACTTGTTTTGGCTTTTACATTTTTTGATGCCCCATTTGACCCGTTGACTAACGCTCTATATCCAACCTCATTACTTCAAACGGGGTTACATTATTTTCAAGCCAAAGGGAAGAGGTTAGTAAATCCCTCTTTCCCAAAACAATGTGAATCGGAGTTAAGCTTCGGTGGCGAATGGCGATCAACCTCAAGTACCAGTTATGTATTTTGGTGGTTAACTTTCGTGAATATTTATTGGTGGAAGAATTTCTTTTATCAGGCAAAGATATTTTATGGTATACTAAATTTTCATTTCCCCATCTTTGTTACTTAGATTAATGCTTTCATCCACTGCTTTATTGGTGCTCAAGGAATTACCACATTGCATGATTTGGAAGTAGCAATATGCAAGAATGAGCTGGTTGAGCAATTTAAAGAGTTGGAATTGGGTCCGCTGGTGAAACACCCACTTATTATCCATTATTTTTCTATCAATGCCGATGTGTCAGAAGTTTTCGAAATAACGATCGAGGAGATAATGTCCTTCCTTTCTGAGTTCATGTATGCTAATAGAAGTAATAAAGTAAAAAAAGATGAATTTTTGAACTTCATCACTGAGAAGAAATCTGCTGGAACCAGAGAGAAGCTTTGTGTGCGGATTCAGAGCTTGAGGTATGTGGCGTATTTTACTCGTACAAGATTTTGCTTACTGCTCAATTAAATATTGTAGGATAGCTTCATTAATGGAACCTATTGTTCTTATAAAATTTTTGGTAGCCAATGTGAAGATAAGTTTATACTTTGGCACATAGACAGTGTTTGCCTTTGCAAAAAGTTCATGAAGACACAATTTAGAGCTACATCGCAGTATAGTGTATGCCACTTGCGTGGTTGGAGATGTCACTGTTACGCCCCAAGCCTAGGTGAGGCGAACAAGAACTGTATGAACACGTGTGACATTTACTATACAAATGGATAGTGACAAGTGATATAACAAGTGTACAAATGGACAAGTGATACAACTGATATAGCTGTATATACAAGTGAGAGCCAACTGGCCTAACTGAACCGTAAGTCTAGTGTGACAGGTGTATACAATATGAACGTTACCTCAGTGTCTGCGAACAATGTTATCAAAAGCAAAAAGTGCAAAAAAGTTCTAAGGTCTGTTGGGGCTTTAAGCTCAAAGTGCAAATTAAGTGTGGGCTTTAATGGAAAAAGGTACAAAGGGAGAATAAACATGGTGTTTAATCCAAGACCAATAATTGTAAGCATGATGACAAATATATGAACAAAGAAATTGAAAAAAGAATTACGATAAAGTGAAGTATCAATTGTTTAGTGTCGCCTCTTCAGAAGAGGCTCATTGGCAAGGAAAAGTATGCCTTAGAACCTTGATGTTGAGACTGAAGCGCACATTAAGCAACACAACGCGCTCAACATGTTTCGAGCCCATGGTAATTTGATGTTCATTTTGCTGCCTAGGATACAAGTCTCTCATCGGTACTTTCGAGCTTAAGTGCACCTTTGATAACATTGTCTATGAAGTCTCTACTAGAATCTAAAACTATCCAAGTCATATGATCGAGATAGGCCCCTACATACCCATACCATAGACATATACGATAAAAAGACCACTAAACATAGCCTAGCTCCAGGTAGAAATGGAGCTCACCAACTGCTTAGCTAAATATGGCAAGTGCCCTACTGAGACGGTCTACCAACCTGCGCTTCTGATTATGTATTTGGTCAATGCAAGGCCCCGACCATAGGGACATGAGTACATATACAACATGTACTCATATGTAAGACAGATATAATTACAGGTGACAAGTAGTGAAGCACAAGTGAAAGAGATATCAATATGATCAAATGAAAGCATACAAGTGCTAGGAAACGTCCTATGAAACCATAACTCATGTCTTACTGTTCTTAGCTCGTTATGCAATGTCTTAGGATTGTTCATTAGCAAGTGGGCAAGTGATACATTAGTACATTTGGGGTCCTATACCTTGTGTAGATTCAAGTAAACATGTGAGCCTCGAGGATATTATAGCATGTGAATTCTTGTACGTTGCCAGTCACATATAAATGTCAAGTACACGTGAAATCATCTCCTAGTCTTGTAGTACATGAGGGTTAGCCACTTTGGGTTTAAACAAGTGAGGTATGGCCAAGTTGGCGGGACTACCACAATGGCATAACAAGTGAGGGTCACCCAATCCCTATCCCGTGCGTGGGAGCAAATGGAAACAAGTGACACATGAACAAGTCTACGCCCCCCTTGGTTGGGCATTAATCAAGTGAGCCACTTTGGGCAGTAAACAAGTGAGCCTTATTGGCATGTAACACGTAATCAAGTGACCCATGAAGGCGTATAACAAGTGAATCATAATGGTGTGAAATCAAGTGAACAAGTGATACTTATACTTTAGAAGTTGGACAGGTAAGGAAATTTCTTGTTGAGCTTTGTACTTAAAAACTAATAAACCTCAATTCCAAGAAATCATACTAAGATATTTACCAAGGAAGCAGAAGCCCTTTTGAAGGAAGCTATTCAGGAACAAATGGACTGTTTTATACTTCAGGAACAAACATAAAGAAATATTGATCGCTTTTGTCTTAATCTTAATAAAAAAGAATTAAGCATCTTAGATTCCTATAGCAAGTGACCATTTTAGAACTCATGATTATACGGTTCAAGTGAAAGCATGTGTTTATTTCAAATGAAGGCACGTATGACCATATCAAGTGACATGAAAATCGACTCCAAAGGAGTAAAAACAATTGAAGGGAACAAGTGAATCAAGTGAGCAAATGGAGCATGTGAAAAAGTGAAGCATATAACGTGTGATGACTCTTTATAGCATAAGTCGTTTAGACTTTATTAGGGAAACATGTGACAGGTCGTGTGTAATATCTTCTAGGGTTTGAGAATTGAATAATTAGATTAGTCAATTGGGGAATGAAAGGAAGTGGGGCGACACGTGTAAGGGCGAGATGTAGACACTCGTTTAATGAGCAGCACATTGAAGGGTCACGATTAGCAGTAGTAGTTTCAGATCAACGCTCCAGATTAATTAGATGGACAGCTGGCTGCTAGCTGTCAGATATTGTTGATAAATATCTGATCTAACTCAAGACAGAGGCGGTTATGGATTATACCGGTATTTTCCTCTTCTAATAATTCTCTCTCTAAACCTCTTCTCTTTTCCCTCCTTCACTTCGTCTTCTTCAACCTTCTTCCTCTTCTCTCTTCCGCAGGAGTATGTTGCAGAGTTCCACTGTTAATGGAAGCTTAGTAGATTCAATTCAGTAGTTTCTCCAATTGTAATCGTGTAACAGTTGGTTGAGTAATAAAATTTCCCCAATTCGCAATAAATTCGATTTCTTCAATTACGAGTCTATTACAACTGGTAGCAAAGCTCTTTCCTGAGCAATCACTATGACAGTAACAGAAACTCGTTCGAAAGCCATGGAAGATAACATCAAAAAACTTGAAACACAGTTACAAAATCACATTGTCGAAGCAGGTAAGAAATCCGAAGTTGCTGAGCGTAAGATCGATGACTTGGGTAGAAAATTAGACTTGTTAATGGAGAAATTGGGGCCACCTAGGGATAGCATCCTGGGTACACCACCTGGGACTGGGAGCAGTGCACAAGTTGCTGGAGCTGGTACGAGGAAAAGAGGCATGGAATTCAACAATTTTCCTACAGAAAGACAACAGGTGAATCACTTTAGTCACAAAATTGAATTTCCTTATTTTGAGGAGGGAGATCCTCAAGCGTGGTTACGAAAATGTGAAAGATATTTCCATTACAATCATGTGGTTAACCCTGATGAGAAGTTAGAAATGGCAGTACTACACTTGAATGGAAAGGCAGAGTCATGGTATTTTTCTTTTCACCTTAGCAAGGGTACAGTCAGATAGACTAAGTTTACTGAAGAAATATGTAGGAGATTTGTTGGATCTGTTACCAGCTCGATGAATTTGTTGGGAGAGTTCAAAAAGATCGAGCAAAAAGGGACTGTGGATGAATATCTTGAGAAGTTTAAGGATCTCAAGTCATGGGTTTTGATAAGAAATCCTAATATTCCTGAAGAGTTTTTCCTTGGGTTCTTCATCGAAGGGTTGAAGGAAGATATTAAGCATACAGTCAAGATGCTAGATCCTTTCACCCTTAGTCAAGCTGTGGACAAGGCTAGACATCAAGAAAAAGTATTGGAGGTTGCTGTAAAAAGGGCAAGGAGCACCTGGAACAATGGGTCAATCACAACCCCAGGCCCCATAAGTTCTTTTCAGTCCAAGTAGGGTACTTCTAAGGAGAATAGCAATAGTAATAGCAAGTTGTTGGAAACAAGGAGGACTCAAGGCTTATGCTTTAAATGTGGAGACAAGTACTTTTATGGACATCAGTGCAAAAATAAACAGTTGAATGCACTGACTGGTGCTGAAGACCAAGGCCATATTACGGCGGAGGAAATTCCAGGTGAAGACAGTGAGATAGTCCCATTTAATGAGGAGGAGGTGGTAGATGAGGCTATAAGCTTACATGCTCTTTCTGGTGTGGAGGTTCCTAATACTATCAGGCTTAAAGGGGAAGCTGGTAAGAAGGAGTTGATTGTATTGTTCGATTCAGGTAGCACTCATAGTTTCCTAGACATGGAAACAGCTAAGGACATAGGGTGTATTATCAGACAAGTGAACCCTATGAGGTTCACTGTTGCTGATGGGAACTTATTGATGAGTTATCATTGTTGTCCTAGGTTCAAGTGGAACATCCAGGGCATAGAGTTCATTGACTCTATCAGACTCATCAAGTTAGGAGCTTGTGACATGATTTTGGGGGGTGATTGGATGAAAAATCACAACCCTGTATTACTGGACTTTGTAGCCTATGAGGCTCAAGTTTCTCATAAGGGAAAAAGAGTGAGACTTAAGGGCATTTACCATGAAGCTACACTGCAGAGTATGTCTGCATCGGGTGTTAGGCAATTGCTCAAAAAAGGGAGGACGTTTTGGGGGCATTTATTTACCATTACTGCAACAGAAGTTGAGGAGAAAGGCATGTTACCTGCTGCTATACAAGCTACATTGGAGGATTATGCCGATGACTTTAAGGAGCCCACATCCCTGCCACCCAAGAGATTGCATGACCACTTCATTCCCTTAAAACATGATTCAAATCCTGTCAGTATTAGGCCTTATAGGTACAATTATTTCCAAAAAAATGAGATTGAGAAGCAGATTTCAGAAATGCTGAAAAGTGGTACTATTCAGCCTAGCCATTCACCCTTCTCTTCTCCTATACTCCTAGTAAAAAAGAAGGATGGTACCTGGAGGTTTTGTGTGGACTACAGGGAATTGAACAGGATAACAGTCAAAGACAAATTTTCGATACCCTTGGTTGATGATCTACTGGATGAGCTTCATGGGGCAGTGGTGTTTTCAAAATTAGACCTCAGGGCTGGTTACCACCAAATCAGGATGCATGAGCCTGATGTGCCAAAAACAGCATTCAGAACCCACTTGGGTCATTATAAGTTTAAGGTCATGCCTTTTGGCTTGACTAATGCCCCAGCTACATTCCAGAGTTTGATGAACTCTGTCTTCAAAGATTACTTTAGACAGTTTGTCTTGGTCTTCTTTGATGATATTCTAGTCTACAGTTCTTCATTGCAAGAACATGTAGCCCACTTGAAGAAGGTATTGGACATGTTAAGGCATGAAAGGTTGTTTGTCAAGAGATCAAAGTGTGCCTTTGGTGACGATAAAATTGAGTACTTGGGCCATATTATCACTCCACAAGGAGTGTACTGATCCTACTAAAATTGAAGCCATGACCACTTGGCCTACTCCTAAATCCCTCAAGTCACTAAGGGGTTTCTTGGGTCTTACAGGGTATTATAGGAAGTTTGTGAAGAACTATGGCTGGATTAGTAAACCTCTTACCAGTTTACTGGAAAAGAATGCATTTCAGTGGAGTTTAGAAGCCACTTCAGCATTTGAGGCGTTGAAAGAGGCTATGACAACAACACCAGTCTTGGCTTTGGCTGATTTTACTAAAGCTTTTATATTGGAGACAGATGCATCTGATAAAGGGATTGGGGCAGTCTTAATGCAAGAAGGCAGGCCTATTGCATTCTTCAGCAAGACACTGGCCCCCAAACACTGGGGTTTGTCCACTTATGAAAAGGAATACCTAGCTGTTTTGTCGGCGGTGGACAAATGGAGACACTACCTTTTAGGGGTTCATTTTGTCATCAGAACTGACCATCACAGTCTCAAGTATTTGTTGGAACAGAAGTTGACTACAGCATTCCAACAAAAAGGATTAACCAAGCTTTTGGGGTTGGATTATGAGGTGCAATTCAGGAAGGGAGCTGAGAACAGAGTTTCTAGGAGGGGGGAGGAAGAATCTAGTCTATCTGCTGTTTTGGTGGTTGAGCCTACTTGGATGCAAGAGATTATATTGAGCTATGAGCATGACACTACTGCTTCCCAACTGATTACTGAGCTCATTACAGATCCTTCCAACCAAGGAAGATACACACTGAATCAAGGTATTATCAGGCATGATCATAAGATTTTTGTGGGTAAAGGCACTGAATTGAGGAAGAAGATTTGGGAGGCTTTACATGCCTCACTAGTAGGGGGGCAATCTGGACAGCAGGCTACATATAGAAGAATTAGAATGATCTTCTACTGGCCACAAATGAAGCTAGATATTCTACAATGGGTTAGAGAGTGTGATGTTTGTCAGAGGGTTAAGCCTGAGAATGTGCATTCTCCTGGTCTTCTCCAACCACTTCCTATCCCAGATAAGCCTTGGCAAGACATTGGCATGGACTTTATAGAGGGGTTGCCAATGTCCCACCACAAGAACTCTATCCTAGTGGTGGTGGATAGATTGACCAAGTATGGGCATTTTATTGCTTTGAAACACCCATACTCTGCACAGGATGTCGCTGAAGTGTTTTTAAAAGAAGTATATAAGCTACATGGACTCTCCAAGTCTATTGTGACTGACAGGGATTCCATTTTCACTAGCCAGTTTTGGCAGCAGCTTTTTAACTCCCTGGGGACTAGATTGAACCTCACTACAGCTTACCACCCCCAGTCTGACAGTCAGACTGAAAGGCTTAACCGTTGCCTGGAGACGTATCTTAGAGCTATGGTGTTTTCTATGCCGAAGCAGTGGTTCAAGTGGCTGCATTTAGCGGAGTTCTGGTACAACTCCAACTATCACTGCTCCCTACAAACCACTCCATTTGAAGCTCTATATGGGTTCCCACCCCCTCAAATTCCGCTGGGGTCATTGGGTCACTCACTCAACACTCAGGTGGGGTCATGCATTGGTGAAAGACAACAGTTCCTACAGCATTTGAAGGACAATCTACAGCTAGCTCAGTCTCGACAGAAGTTCTATACAGACAAAAATCGAACTGAACGTATTTTACAGGTGGGGGATAAGGTTTACCTGAAGTTGCAGCCGTACCGACATTCTTCAGTGGAGGTGCGGCGTAATCTCAAACTCAGTGAGAAGTATTATGGGCCTTACACCGACTTGGATCGCGTGGGATCGGTGGCGTATCGTTTGGATCTACCCCAAGGATCCCAGATCCATCCAGTGTTTCACGTGTCCCAACTGAAGCTTCGTGTGGGACCTGACATCACAACTCAACAACAACCCCCTGCTTGTGATGCGGATGGTCGAATTTTGGTGGAACCTCTGGCTATCCTTCGTCGTCGTATTTCGATGGTGCATAATATAACAGCGGTCCAGGTTCTCGTTCATTGGGCTAATTTGCGAGCTGATGAAGCAACATGGGAGGACTGGTGGTACATTCGTAGTCGTTTTCCTCATTTTGTGGCTCAATTGCAACCTTGTGGACAAGGTTGATCTGGAGAGGTGGGGATTGTAATATCTTCTAGGGTTTGAGAATTGAATAATTAGATTAGTCAATTGAGGAATGAAAGGAAGCGGGGCGACACGTGTAAGGGCGAGATGTAGACACTCGTTTAATGAGCAACACTTTGAAGGGTCACGATTAGCAGTAGTAGTTTCAGGTCAACGCTCTAGATTAATTAGATGGACAGCTGGCTGCTAGTTGTCAGATATTGTTGATAAATATCTGATCCAACTCAAGACAGAGGCGGTTATGGATTATATCGGTATTTTCCTCTTCCAATAATTCTCTCTCTAAACCTCTTCTCTTTTCCCTCCTCTACTTCGTCTTCTTCAACCTTCTTCCTCTTCTCTCTTCCGCAGGAGTATGTTGCAGAGTTCCACCGTTAATGGAAGCTTAGTAGATTCAATTCAGTAGTTTCTCCAATTGTAATCGTGTAACAGTTGGTTGAGTAATAAAATTTCCCCAATTCACAATAAATTCGATTTCTTTAATTACGAGTCTATTACATCGTGCCTTAGCGGCGGAGGAGTTTTAGCCTTACATACCTTGATTCCCAATTCGTATTGATATGACGTGCCCACCTTTCCTTTAAGGTGACAATCTTTATCTACACTAAATGGCAGGCAATAAGGCTAATATTAGCTGCTAACCAACAAGCTTGGAAAACTTTCCATGTTGCTTTGACTCTTTAAGAATGTCAATGGGTGGGTCTCGAATTCTCCAAAAAATAGTGTATTTTTGGAGAATCCGACACGAGTGCGGCATCAAAAGTGAAGAGTCCTCACAACTTAGAAAACTTTAACTTAATCAAAACTGTAGCCGAGTAGCAAGCCTGTAACCCCTCTAATCAAGGGTGTTTTTTTCACACTCTCTTCTCACCATGTCTACACAACATATGACCTTCTCACGAGGTCTGCTGGCACTCTCCAGGCTTCACAATATATAAAACAATACAAAAACACATGACAGGCAGCAAGCTTGCGCAACCAATTGAATGATGTATCTCCAAACTAAGTTGCTCGGACTCTCCAAAAATGTGGCTGCACCCGTGTCTGATCCTTCAAAAATGCACTACTTTTTGAAGGATTCGACACACCCGATGACATTTTTGAAGAGTCTGAGCAGCATAGTCGCCAAACCCTTCAATTATGCCTCATAACAACTTCACACAACCCTCTCATATTGTCAACCTAGCCTCCGAACCTCTTAGGACATGAAACAACCCCCAACTTCTCGATACAATAAGAAAACTTGAACTCACGACTTCCAATCAACTAATATATCTAGAACGCTTAAATAAACTTATAAATGAAGATGGGGTAGAACCTTACTTTGGCTGTCCCAAACACTTAATTTCCCTATTTTGCTTCCCTTTAAAGTTTCCTCCAAACACTAGAACCGGAGAGAAATTAAAGCATAAGCACCACGTGATAACAGGGAGGAGAAACCCAAGCTTAATCTTAAAATACTCACCTTAAACTTGAAAGAGAGAGGCGACACCTTGGTTGCCAAATCCAATGTCTCCCATCAGTTCACTCCCCTTTGAAGGGCTCTGCGAATTACTTGAAGTTAAAGAGGAGAGGAGATGATTTGTGGGCTGTTTTGGGAGAGATGAAGTGTGTTTTCAAGAACCTTAGAGGAGAAAGGGGCGGTTGTTGAGACAGAGAATGGGAGAGGATTTGTGAATTTTTCCAAGTGAAAATGAGAGATAGAACATGTAAATATTAGTTGTAGTATACCTTGTGGGTATATAGACTAATATTACCATTCTCAAAAAAAGAGATAGAACATGTAAATACTAAATATTGCCCCTTTGTGGGCTTGGACACATTGGTCCTTGGGCTGGCCCATCCCTTTCTTTTCTGTTCCTTTCTACTTTCAATTAATATGGGCCACATACATAATTAGGTGGGTCACCTACTTGTCACCTGCTTAGACAAGTAGATCATTTGTTCCCCTGAACTCGAGGGTCATCCTTGTAAGCAAGTTGGACGTGAAACAAGTAGCTCAACCAAGTAGGAAGTCTAAGCAAGTAGCTTAATCAAGTAGGACGTCTAAGCTAGTAGGTGAAACACACAGGTGAGGCACATAGGTGACTCGCTTTGTCCCATATTCATTTTCCGTTCCAAATTTTATTCCCTTCAACTATTACTTTCACTTTGTGCGCTTGGGTACTTAGAATTTAGGCTCGATTACACTCCAAATCTTTCAAGTTCAAATAATTTTTTTGACATCAGGTTAGTCGTACCCGTACTAGGGATTATGGGGTATTACATTATGTGCCCTTAGGACCATTCGTCCTCCAATGTAGGCTATAGCTCAGAACAAATCTAACTCTGGAATTTTCTGAAATTTCTCCAGAGTTTCCTTTTGTAAATTGGACTATCCAAAACCCGTCAGCTAACAAGAGTGCACATATACTAGCTCACAGGGCGTCTCAACAAATGTAGTACATGAAATGAACAAATGACAAGGGTCATCTTAGTCATAAAGTCAATTGTAAACTATTCTGTATAGCATAGCTTACTTGTGTTCTGATTCTGAATATCTTTCCTGTAGTAAAAAACATGGAATTTGGGAATCATAGGTACGAATTATACACCAGGACTTGTGACACATAAATAAGATAACAAGTGAATAAGTGAGCAAGTGAACAAATGCAAGTGAAACTTATGATCATATAAGGAAAACATGTGACTTATGAACCTTCTGTTAGTTCTTGGTACAAGTGTGGATATTTGGATTTCATATCATCCTCAGCTTCCCAAGTGGCTTCTTCAATATTATGACTCCACAATACTTTGACGGAGGCTATATCTTTTGTTCTCAGCTTTCTGACCCGACGTCAAGTATAGCCTCCAAAACTTCTTTATTGATAGATCCTCTATGAATTCATTGTGCTCAATGGGGGTTACAAGTGAAAGATCCCCTAAACTTTGCGTAACATGGACACGTGAAAAATACTGGGTGTATTGCAGTTAGCTCTGGAGGTAAATCTACTTCATAGGCCATATGGCCAATTCTTTGTGTGATTCTGTAAGGCACGATATATCAAGGGCTCAACTTGTCTTTCTTCCCGAGTCTCATGATGCCTTTCATAGGCGATACTTTTAAGAACACCTAGTCATCAATATGGAATTTCAGATCTTTGCGCCGCACTTCTGAATAAGATTTCTAGCGGCTCTGAGTGGTCTTCAGTTGCTCCTGGATCAGTTTAACTTTCTCAACTGCCTGGTGGACCAAATCTGGCCCAAGTACATGTGCTTCACCCACTTCAAACCAACCGATAGGAGATCTGCGACGTCTCATATATAAGGCTTCAAATGGTGCCATTTTGATGTGGGAAAGATAGCTATTATTATAAGCAAATTCAATAAGGGCAATTGATCATCCCTATTGCCTTTGAAATCCAAGGCAAATGCTCTCAACATATCTTCGAGCGTCTGAATAGGACGTTCTGCTTGGCCATCTGTTTGTGGGTGAAAGGATGTGCTAAGATTCAGTTGAGTGCTCAAACCTTTCAAGAAAGATCTCCAGAAGTGTGCTATGAATTGGGCACCTCTTAGGTTCAAATCCCAGTGGAGACAAAAACACTGGGTGATTTCTTCCTATCTATCCTAGCCTTGGTGGATAGAGTTACGTGGTATCTGTTGTTGGTGGGAGATGACAGGTATCTCGTGGAATTAGTCGAGGTGTGCCCAAGCTGGCCGGACACCACGGTTATGAAAAAAAGTATTGCCAATGATATAGTGGTCATGATAGACTTTTGGAGTTCATTGCACTCTCAACAGTGAAGTGATGTTGACTGTAAATTAGGGGTTCTTATCCGTCGGTTCGGTCCGGCTTTGTATATTATCGGTTCGGTTTATCAGTTATCGCTTTGTAAACATGCTAAACCGATAACCAAACCCATAAGATAATTGTTATCAATTTCAGTTAGTTAGTTAGCGGTCCTTAACGGTTTGGTTTTTGGTTTAACCGATAAGAAAAGGCTCCTTTAATTTTTTTTCCTTTCTCTTGTTTTCATTTATTCATAACTTCATATCAGTGTTATCAAAAGCGCTAGCTTCATTGCTTTAAGCGAGAAGCGAGGCGCAATGCAAACCTTGCGCTTTGCTACTTAGAAGTGCGACCGTGGAGAAAAGGCGCATGCTTCTGGTTGAGAAGCAAGAAGCGATTGAAGAGATGAAAGCGAGAAGCGTGCGCTTAAGCAATATCTAGTTTTTTATTTTAAAGTTGTAAATTTTGTTCTTTTTAGATCAATAGCACATCTTATTGCTGTAATTGTAAATAAAGATTAAGTGGTCCTTTTAACAGAAATAAATAAATAAGAAGAGAAAAAAAAGTATTATCTGAGAGAGAGAGATTTTCATTTTCGGAACGAGGTGTAGTTACCCTTCACCAAGTGCTCAATAGACCGCAATCAAATATCTTAAATCCTAGCTGGGCTAGCATGGACCACCATGACAATTTGATGTGCGGCTATCATGGTACTGTTCTTTTATTTGGATATTTTATGATTGGTTTTGTTCTCTATATTTTTAATTTAGGATTCACCTTTCTACGCCTGAGTGTATGTGCTGAATTTTAAGTCGGGTATTGAGTTTCCTTTTTTTTTTTTTTTAAATCTTAATTTTCCTAAACTATGATGAACTTTACCTTCGAGTGATTTTCCTTTATTACCGTCTGTTGAAGGAAGTTGACAATTTGTCACCTATTACTTATTAGTGTCACATCATTGAGTCCTTCAGTGTTGAATGCTTGAAGATTGGTAAAATGTAGTTAATCTTTGTAAGTGGAGAATGTCTTTATGCTATTTCTTGTCTGAGACAAAACCTCTAAGATATATTCTAGCTCATGTTAAACGTGTTTCTCAGGATAATACTTGTACTTTTTAGAACTTAAAGGTGAACTGTCAAGTGCATTTCTACTTTTGGTGTAAACAAAAATGTCCTTTAGAAGCTGAGGGCTTTCCTTTTGTTTTAGATTACTTATGAGTTGGTAGGTGGTAGGTTTTGCTTTTTTGACTACTAGTAATTATTACTGGAAAACACCTTTGGTGTAGTTCCTTGTTTATAAGATATATGTTACCTTCTCAAAAAAAATTGTTTCTCGATGCTTCTTCTTCTTCTTCTTCTGACTGATTTGGGACATGTAATAGTTTATTTGGCTGTGGCATTTGTGTTCTGTATTCAGTAGAATCTGATCATTCATATTTCCTCATCCATGTTTCTTTTTGCCTTTCAGGATGCATGTTAGATTTCTCAATAAAGCAAGGCAGTTAGAAACTACCTCCATTAACAAATATATTATGAAAAAAGAATCTCTAAAGAATATCTGGATTCGCCCTCATCTATCTGTACAGAAGAAGCAGTTAGATGAGCATTTCAATGCCATGTCTGAACGTATCAAATCATTTACCGCAGCTGAGGAGAAATTTTGTGGTAAACACACAAGGTTTATATCAAGTTCAGAATGTGAGAGCAGTGAGGATGATCAGGATGAAAGTGCTGCATGAAGCCCAGCTGGAAACTCCAAAAGTTTGGACAGACCAACCACCTGTCCTAACCCATCAGCATCTGAAGAAATGATGCGGCTAGGATTGAAAACTGAAGTTGACGTTGGCCAACCTACTGCTAGTGGCAGTGTAAGAAACAGTAAGGATATTCGGCAATCCAAGAGTAAAAGGAAACATGATGATGTTCAGAGTTCCTCCATGCCTTTACCCAAAAAAGCACCCAAAAGAGATGTGGTTCGGGCAGATCTTTTTACTCGCAGGAATACAAGGGGATCAAACTTTTCTCAGACTTGGTATGAAGGTTCTGATGGTGCTAATGATTTTTCACATGGTGATGATTCAATTAAGCTTTTCGTTAACACTTGGAAGGAGGCATGTCAGACAAATACTGTAGATGAGGTACATTTATGCAGTTGCTTCTTATCTAGCTGAGAATGAACTTATCATGCATCGCTCTGAAATGATGCTTTCCAGATAACTGTTCTACTCTTTATATTGGATTGCTGTTTTAGCTACTTCTATAAAAAGAAAAATTATTCCAATTCAAGTCTTCTAATACAATATGTACTACTAAAAAGGTGTTAGGGTATCCACTTTATACCTAAAAGAAAGTTGAACTTCTTCGAAAAGGTAACGTCCTCTACGTATTTGGACCTACTTCCATTTAAGCTCTAACAACAACTTTTTTGTGAAAAAAATCGTACTGATTCAGCACTTTCTTAGTGCTTTAGGGCGCTATTTACAGAGCAAAAAGCAAAAATATATCCTTCTGTAAACTTGTAGGGGATCTTTGGCCTCTACCACTGATTCTGCATCATTTATAATTTTTGTTTACACCAAAAAGTAAACAAATATGTACAGTTTGACTTGATTTTCTGAATGGAGTTGGCTTTATCTTCAAAATGCCTGAAATTACTTTCACTCCACACAGTCCACCAAATGCAAGCAGGGATATTGTTCTACCATTTCTCCTGCCCTTTGGTCATTCCTGTCTTGTACCAGTACCTGAACAAATCAGATACAGCTATTGACGTTGCCCAACGAAGTACCACCATGTTTAAAACAGCTGCCATAGCATACTAGAATAGATGATTGTTGCTTTCTGGCTTCTCTTCACATATTTTTGGTATTTGGCCAAGCTTCAGAGGTTGATAGTCAACCCTTGTAAACACATGCTGATCTTCAGTCAATTTTCTTTCTATTTCAGGTTTTCCAGAACATGCTTCAGTTCTATGAGGCAAGGAAGAAAACTAAAGTGACACGATTGTTTTCATCATACCCATTTTATGGGTTGCTTCAAGTTGCTGTAAGTTTACTGATCCTTTTTATAAGCAATTAATTAGCCATAAGACAGCTGAGTGAATTCTGCTTCATGCTCATGGATGATATGTATTTCTTCTATGTTAAGTAAACCTATCTCAAATCCAGGAATACTCTTTTATTATAGGCATTTGTTTAGTAGCCTTTCTTTAGATGTTTGAAATCATCAATTAAGTATGAAACTTTTACACGTCAGGTAGAGGTAAAGTAGGACTATTTTGGATTCTTCTTTTATGTTTATAATGCAAGTGTTTTATTGACCTTCTTCAAGACCTCATGTAGCCTTCACATGTCCCCATCTTCCTTGAGTTCATTATGGCAGACTTTGTTTCTTTGGAATACTTCAATGACCTTCTTACCAAGGATGTCTTTATTAAAAAATAAGGACTATATTTCCTCTCGCAAACTTCTCAGATGTGTGTTACTTTCTTCTGTATAGCAATGCACAAATTGCTAATAACTCTTTAGCCTAGCATAAGCTTCAACAACTTTGTCGAGTCGTTCATGTCTTCGCTTAATGCCTCTTTGTTTCTAGAATCCATTTTTGCTCCTCTCTAGTTTTCTTCTGTCTAGATATGTGAAAAAGACGTGCTGAATCCTTTGCCTTGTTGTGGAGAATGGTTAAAATGCAATTTTTCGGGGACATATTTTTGCAATGTAATTTTCTTATGACAAGTATTTTTTTTTAAAAAAGTTGACTTATGAGAAAATGTCAAACTTCTTTCACAGCTATTTGTGTAACCAGTTGCTTGGCCTGTTTTCTTTATCTTTTCTGTGTACAGAGGTTTTTTTTTTTTTTTTTGTGTGTGAAACAGTGTTTGTAAATTTATTGAGTGAAAACAGCACTAAGATGGTGTTCTGATCGTTACATCAAAAAATCAGAAGCGAGTAGTTGTCTAACTGTGCAATGAACTAACAAAACCTTAGAGAGATTCAGCATCATTTCCAAGCTCCATTTTGCACCAAAAAGAAGCAAAATGTACAGTCAGCTTTAATCTTTAAAATCTGGCTAGCCTTGCCTTCAACACATCTTCTGTTGCTTTCATTCCATGGATCAGCCAAATACAAGTTGGTTTGGCGTTCCACATGTTCTTCTGCCCCATCCTGAGTCCTCTTCTTCCTCATCCAGCTAGCAATTATCACTTGTGGACTGGTATCATTGATTTCACTCCCACAGTGTTCAAAACAAAACGCCATAACTGGGTGGCCAAAGAGCAGGGTAAAATAAGTATTTGATATTTTGTGCCTCATCTTCGCACATTCTAGCATCTGTTGCTTAGCTATAGTCCTTTTTTTTTTTTCCGCGTCAAACAGAATTCGTGAGCCACTAGACAGGGAAGCATATCACTAGTGAGGGGCATTGTGTATCCAGACCTGTTTCGAAGACCACGCGCAAAACTTGAGTTGTTCTTTCTGTTACAGAGTTGCAACAAGATTTCACAGTGAAAGCTCCTCTGCTTCACGCTGTTCAAGTTAATTAGTACTTTCATTTGATTGAAATGTATCCAAGACTTTGGAAAATTCTGTCACCGTTTCCATCTTCCATACATTTAAATTCCTTCTTATCACAATATTCCCCACCACTTGTCCTCCCTACATTTTGTCACTGTTGCATTTGCATTCTGTGCCAGACAAAAAAGTTCTGGAACTGGTCCTAAAGGGGAATGTCCCAACCAATTCAACAACAACATACCCACTATAGTCCTACAAAGTGCGGTCTGGGGAAAGTAGAGTGTAGGCAGACCTGACTCTACCTCAGAGGTAGAGCGGCTGTTTTCGGTAGACCCGCGGCTCAAGATAAAACAGTTTAGAAAAAGAAGTAATGGAAATAAAAGAAAAAACATACAGGAATAAAACAACAAATAGTAGCAGAAACATACTACAACAAAATAATACTATAATCAACCTACACGAAACAATAGATAATAACAGAAATCGACGAACACGAAACAACAGTGATACTACGACTACTAGAATGGACAACAAATCAATTACACTCCTACCTACTACCTTTCTATCCTAATCTGTTTCCTCCACACCTTCCTATCTAAGGCCATGTCCTTGGTGAGCTGTAATTGCGCCATGTCCTGTCTAATCACCTCTCCCTAATACTTCTTCGATCAACCTTTACGTCTACCTCTCCTGAATCCATCCATAGCCAACCTCTCACACCTCCGCACTTGGGCATCCGTGCATCTCCTCATCACATGCCCGAACCATCTCAACCTCGCTTCCCGCATCTTGACTTCCACCGAAGTCGCTTGTCTCGGATATCCTCTTTTTTAATCATATCTCTCCTAGTATACCCACACATCTATCGTAGCATCCTCATTTCCACACTCATATTCTGCATGTGCAAGTTCTTGACTGGACAACACTCCTCCCCATACAACAAAGCCGGTCTAACCACCACTTTGTCGAACTTGCCTGTCCCAACTGTCATGCCAAAAGATGTCTTGTACCATTTGTAGCTGATTTTCTCAGGAAAAGATGGCTATGAAGAATGAAGACTACCAGAAAGGGAGAGATATCAATTCATCTATCAAGCACAATAGACAAGGGTCCTACTTATAAATTATGGAGCTGTGGACAAGTCAAAACACTTAAAACAATTTGACTCTAACTAAAAGATAATAACAAACACAAATTAAAGGTAATGATAATTCTTTCATTTTTCAGCCACATTATTCTTTCCCGTTCGGAGGAAATTTGGCTTCAAACGACTAAGACTGTCCTTACAAGTCTTGAAGGATCTGGATCAATAATCATGCTGGTTGTCTAGGTAACGTCATATAGTGGTTGATTTTCAGCAGCAGCGCCTCCAATTCCCAAAGCTTCGGAACAGCTGAGAGTGCTGGTTGAGAAATCAGGTTTCCTTACAGTGGCCTCAGCTTGAATAGTTTCGGAAAAAGGATTGGTTGAATTGAGTAGTTTGTAGAGTCTGATGGGATTTTTTAGTAATTGATGAGTGGTAAAATGTCAGTTTTATTAAAAGCAATTGAGCTGCGTTTCAGCCTTAAAATTCTAAGCATCACAAGCTATTCATTCACTAGGTGGTGCTTCAGTGCAAGTACCAAAGAGCTAAGGCATGCGCTTCTATGCCAATGCGCTCTTGTTTTAATGGAGGTACCACTGATCGATGAATATAACTGGCAGAGTGATATATCACCTGTTAAGGTGACGTTGTAGATGAATATGATGATTCGGAACATGGTTATAGGAGGTCAAAAATTTTGTATAAGAAAAGTAGTCATGATATGAATTAGAAACTTTACATTGCATCTTTATTTTTAAACCATGAAGTAACCTCATATATTTTCTTGAATAACAGTTATTTCAAATCTATGGCCCATATAATAGTTGTGTGTGGTTATAGTCATTTTATTTGGATTGCACATACTTTTTTTTGTATCATCAATTATGCCTAGTTTTCAGGAATGCGCTCGCATCGTCACATAATGCAATGATGCGAGCCCCTCTCGCTGCGTGTGGCTGATGCGAGCCAACCTTACAGAAGCGGGCGCATCTCAGGGTTATGCGAGATGCGAGCACATCCCGTTGATTTTATTTTTATGGTCAATTTTAAATTTAAAAAAGAGTCACTTCATGTTGATTTTATATTTAGGGTCAGTTTTAAATTAAAAAAAGAGTCTACTGCTGCGACTACCACTGCTGCGATTTTCTAGGGTTAACTTTGAAGTCCACTGCTGCGACTTCTTCTTCTTCAGTGCTTTAGAAGAACAAGAATTAGATGTTGAAACATTGTTAATTTAGATTTTTTTTTTTTTTTGGGGGTTTGTTTTGCTATTTTGCTGAACTGTTTTGCTACTGTGGTCTGTGCTATTTTGCTGGTCTGTTTCGCAGCAGGTGTTTCGATGATCAAACCTGTGATTTTGGTGTTTAATTTAATAGGTGTTTGGCAATAAAAACCAAAATTTTTTTGGAGATGGAATTGAAGTTGGAGTTGGGTTGTGTTTGGCCATGAATATAAATTGGAGTTGTTTTTGGCTTTTTGTGAGAGAAGTGAAAGTGAAAAAAGTGAAAACAAGTTTCACCTGTATCGGAGCAGAAGTTTCACTTGTTTTCACTTTTCCAAATACAATTCCAAATTATATTTGGAATTCTTATGGCCAAACACTACAATTTTCACTAAAGTGAAATAATTTTTCGGAAAAAAGTGAAATTCTCATGGCCAAACACCCCATTAAACTTTTTCTGACAATATATTTATTGTCTTTATTGTTGATTATATAGTTGTTGGGGTCTTTTCAGTTTGTCTTACTGTTGGATGCTCTATTAGTCTTTTTTATTTTAAATTGCACTTCACTTCAATGATGCGCTCGCATCGCTTCGCGTAATGCGTGATGTGGAGCCTTGCCGCTTTTTTCCGCATCACACTTCCCGGAACACTAATTATGCCTTTCTTAGTGAACTAAAAGCCCCAACCGACGTTTGGGGCTTTTATGTGTCTGCCTTTGATTTATCTTCAGCTACACAATAATATAACTCTGACAAATAGATAATACCTTATTTGTATCTACAAGATAAAAGCAAACTCGATAATGATATGGTATCTTCTCGAGCTATATCACAACGTCATGTGGTTCCCAAATCATTTGTTCATCAAAAAGAAGATGAAAGTAGTTGTTTCTCTTTTAAAATTATGATGTGAACTTAGGCCTTTCAACTACTGCAAATCTGATAATGTTCAAATCCCCCCACCCCACCCCACCCCACCCCCACCCCCTCCCCCTCCCCCCACACACAAGAAAACAAAAGAACTAGTTTTGCTACATCAGTAATATATTTTTGACCCTTCATCTTTTCCTTGTTTTGTCTAATTTGATTTTAGTTGTTTTGAACTGAAGGTGTTGTAAGAATCTCTATGTTTCTTTTAGAACTTCACATTACATATTTTATACTGCCTTAGCGGTTATAACATGACATATGCAAATTTTTAACTTAACAAAATAAATGCAATTACTCTCTGATCACTTGAGCTTTTAGATGATTCGATTCACCAATTCCACATGGTGTCAATGCAAGCTGACGTCTTGCGTTTTAGTTTTACCGCCACTAATCCAACAAAATATTTTCACGTGCTTGACTCTAGACCAAAAATTAGGCCTGCTTGTGTGTGGGGGTGGGGGTGGGGTGGGGGTTGGCGAGCTATCGTAAATAAATTAAACGTCATCTCTCTGACCGTTTAAACTTTTAAGACATTTGTGTCTATATGATTCAGTGGGTGTAATGGTTGAACCTCCTCTTTAACATGCACTATCATTCTAGATAACTTTACTTCATTAATGTCATTGTACTTCTGTGATTTTATTAACCTGTTTCTAACCTGAATATCCCTTACATAGCTTTTTCTTATTTGATTGTAATATGACTTTGGGATCACATTTGCCTCAACTTAGTTCCTATGGACCAAAGGAAATGATCCTTTTTCTTCCTCTTTCTGTTCTCGTTTTTACCTCCACACTTTTCACCTCGATTATAGTTTTAGTTTATGTGAGAAGTAGGGTTACTGGACCTCTTTGCCAGTGCCATGAGCTAAATTTACAGTCTTCTTTGAGATATTGTCTTTTTAGAGTATAGGCTCTCTTTTTTCATCTCCGGGAGATATAACATTTCGAGCACCTATAAACTAATATCTATCAGTCTTTCATATTTGTATTTTCAATTTAGGACCGCCGCCGTTCGCCAGTCAAACCTGGCGCCGACGATCACTTCCAGGCGGCGGCGGGTAAGTTCATCTCATCTCTTCTCAGCTACTCTACCCTTCACCCAGATCTATCTACCCTTTTTCTCTGCCCTCTATTTCTTGGTCACTGCCCTATATTCCGACTGGTCACCACTGTCACCGCCAGTACATCGTACTTTCTGGCATGACTCCGACCAGTCCCATCTCGGGGAAAGACGGTCTGGCGACAACCAAGAAACAGCTGTTGCTTCAAGATTTTAAGTGCGAATAGGTACGTCAGACAAGGGCCAGCTTCTCCGACATTCTTCCGGCGAAGCCTCGGCGACAATATTCCGGTGACCAATTTCTGCTCCAACTTTTGCCGGAATCCAACAAAGCAAGCAAGACAAGGACCTCTACTCTACTCTCTAGCGTAACCCGGTGACTTCTACCCCTCATCTTTATATTGTATTTTTCTTCCCTGACCTTTTGCCTCTTGCGTGGACTGTTTTGACACTGTTTGTGCCTTTGCTGATTGTTTTTCTTATTTGTTTTCTTGGTATATTGTGTGTTCGCTAAATTGGCCTAGACTTTCTAGGAAAAGAACTAGGAACTTCTGGATTTGCTAGTTTACGCTTCTCTAGTGTGTTGTTAATCTGCTAGTAGCTTCCTTTTGTGTGTTTTTGTTGGTACTAAATGCATAATTGCCTATAGGTCTGCTAGTCTTCAGTGTTTTTATACCTTCATTTGTTGATTTCATCTTTTACCGTAGTAGCCCGAATGTTTTGTGAGCCTTTTCGTTTCTTCTCGTAGTGAGTAGTGGCTTTGGTGGTTGATGGTAGTCTAGGGTCATGTCATAGGTCGGGATTGGGGTTGAGGTCGGGTTTGGGGTCCAGGGCGAGGTCGGGGATAGAGGATGGGTCAGGGCTAGGGTCTGGTTTGGGGGTAGGGGCGAGAAGTAGTAGAGCTAAATGGGAGAAGGGTGCCTCTAGGCTGAGAGTTGGGTCTTGGAACATAGGAACTCTTCAAGGGAAGTCCATAGAGCTCGTGAAGATTCTTAGAAAGAGGAGGATTAACATAGCCTGTGTCCAGGAGACCAAATGGGTAGGTTCTAAGGCGAAGGAGGTTGACGGGTATAAATTATGGTACTCGGGTAGTGTGAGGCATAGGAATGGGGTAGGTATCTTACTAGATGAAGAGATTAGAGGGCAGGTGGTAGAGGTTAAGAGGGTTACTGATAGGTTGATGTCAATTAAGTTGGTCGTTGGAGGGTCTACCTTGAACATTATTAGTTTCTACGCTCCACAAGCGGGCTTGGACGAGGAGGAGAAGAAGAGCTTTTGGGAGGTGTTGGATGAGGCAGTGAGAGGCGTTCCGAACACTGAAAAGCTTTTCATAGGTGGGAATTTCAATGGACATATCGGAACTTTACCGAGAGGTTATGATGATATGCATGGAGGCTTCGGTTTTGGGGAGAGAAATGAAGGAGGATCCTCTCTTTTGGATTTTGCTAGGGCATTTGGGTTGGTGGTAGTGAATTCGAGCTTTCCGAAGAAGGAGGAGCACCTTATTACCTTTCGTAGTTCGGTGGCCAAGATCCAGATTGACTTTTTGCTCCTTAAGAAGGGAGATAGAGCATTATGTAAAGACTGTAAGGTCATTCCTAGTGAGAACCTGTCGACCCAGCACAAGCTTCTGGTGATGGACTTGGAAATCAAGAAGGGCAGAAAGAAGAGGATCGACCCAGAATTAAGTGGGGTAGCTTGACGTTGGCCAGTGCTCTAGAGATAGGGGAGAAGTTGATGACTTTGGGGGCTTGGGAGAGTAGAGGGGATGTGGACAGTATGTGGGAGTCGACTGCCAATTGCATCAGAGAGACAACTAGAGAGATATTGGGGTCTCGAGAGGCCGTTCTGGCAAACACAAGGGGGACTGGTGGTGGAGCGAAGAAGTGAAAAGGAAGTTGGAGACCAAGAAGGTGACTTATGCTAAGTTGGTTGATAGCAAAGATGAAGAGGAGAAGCGGACGAATAGGGAGTAGTATAAGTTAGCCAGGAGAGAGGCTAAGTTAGCAGTTACGGCGGCTAAAACAGCAGCTTTCGAGAGCTTATATGTGGATTTAGAGGAGAAAGGCGGGGATAAGAAGTTGTATAGGCTTGCTAAGGCTAGGGAGTGGAGGGCCCGTGACCTTGACCAAGTGAAGTGCATCAAAGGGGAGGATGGCTAAGTATTGATGGAGGACGCCCTCATTAGGAAGAGGTGACAGTCGTATTTTCATAAACTCTTGAATGACGAGGGGGACAAAGGCTTTGAGCTGGGGGATTTGGAGTACTCAGAGAGGTATCGTGACTACGGTTATTGTAGGCGCATAAAGGTTGAGGAGGTTAAGGGTGCTATTCGTAGGATGCGTAGGGGTAGGGCGACTGGGCCAGACGAGATTTCGGTGGATTTTTGGAAGAGCACTGGCGAGGCGGGTATAGTGTGGCTGACTGAGTTGTTTAACATCATTTTTAGGACAGTGAGGATGCCCGAAGCATGGAGATGGAGTACAATGATCCCTTAATACAAAAATAAGGGTGACGTTCAGGGTTGTAATAATTATAAGGGTATCAAGTTGTTGAGCTATACTATGAAGGTGTAGGAAAGGGTGGTAGAGTTGAGGTTGAGGAGGATCGTGACTATTTCCTGGGCGCTCGACTACTGAGGCCATTCATCTTGTGAGGAGACTAGTGGAGCAGTATAGGGAGAGAAGGAAGGATTTGCACATGGTGTTTATCGATCTTGAGAAGGCATACGACAGAGTCCCCAGGGAGGTTCTGTGGAGGTGCTTGGAGGCTAGAGGTGTTCCCGTGGCGTACACTAGGTTGATCCAGGACATATACGATGGGGCGAAGACTCTTGTGAGGACGGTAGGTGGAGATTCAGAGCACTTTCCTGTTTTGATAGGGTTGCACCAGGGATCGACGCTTAGTCCATTTTTATTTGTCTTGGTGATGGATGTTTTGACGCGGCGTATTCAAGGGGAGGTACCTTGGTGTATGTTATTTGCTGATGATGTAGTTCTAATTGACGAGACCCGGGAAGGAGTTAATGATAAGTTGGAGGTTTGGAGACAAACCCTAGAGGCTAAAGGGTTTCGGTTGAGCAAGACCAAGACGGAATACTTGGAGTGCAAATTCAGCGATTTGACGCATGAGGCTAACGTGGCTGATTCGTAGGAGTCCAAAGAGAGATAGTTTTAAGTATCTTGGATCTATGATTCGTAGGAATAAAGAGATTGACGAGGATGTCACACACCGTATTGGTGCAGGGTGGTTGAAATGGAGGCTCGCTTCGGAAGTCTTGTGAAATAAGAAGGTGCCTCCTAAATTGAAAGGAAAATTCTACAGAGTGGTGGTTCGACCGGCTATGTTGTATGGAGTGGAGTGTTGGCCAGTCAAGGCATCCCACATACAAAGGTTGAAGGTGGTGGAGATGAGGATGTTGCGATGGATGTGTGGACTTACTAGGAGAGATAGGGTTCGGGAGAAGGTGGGAGTGGCCTCTGTAGTTGACAAGATGCGGGAAGCGCGGTTGAGGTGGTTTGGGTATGTGATGAGGCGGTGTGCAGATGCCCCAGTAGGGAGGTGCGAGAGATTGGTTATGGATGGCTTCAGACGGGGTAGCGGTAGGCCGAAGAAATATTGGAGGGAGGTGATTAGAAATGACATGGAGCAGCTACAGCTTACTGAGGACATGACCTTAGATAGGAAGGTGTGGAGGGAGCGGATTAGGGTAGAGGGTTAGTGGGTAGGAGTGCGTCCTTGCTAGTAGGAAGGTGTGCTTTGTTTGCTTCTGTGCATATAGCCGTAGTGTTATGTGTGTGTTTTGTAGTTCCTTGTTCGTGGTATTTTGGTGGTGTTTGGGATTTCTAGATAGATTGTATATCGCATTACTCTGTGGGCGTCCTGTTTCTTTTATTTTCTATTGGTGTGTTATCCCTTTTTTGTTTGTTGTTTTTATGTTTTTTTTCTACTGTTATTTGTCCTGAGCCGGGGGTCTATCGGAAACAGCCTCTCTACTTCGTCCGAGGTAGTAGTATGGACGGCGTACATCTTACCCTCCCCAGACCCCACTTTGTGGGAATACACTGGGTATGTTGTTGTTGATTGTAATATGACTTTGCAGGTCACATCTATTAAACATGGAATGTGGGATAGTTTGTATGATAAGCTCCATACATTTCACCAATGTGGAGTGGCCAAAGGAGGTACTGAAAATTGTGCCAACTCCATATGTATTGAGGTTGAATTACCTGAAAGGGATTCTACCAATTACTCCAAAAAGCTCTTAGTGTGCGAAAGTGGTGAATTGTACAACACAAAGATTTTCATTTTGCCTGTAAGGTGTTACTATTTATCCATCAATTCTCTCTTCAACTTCTCGTATTTAACTCACATATGCCTTAATCCAGTACTTGAAAATAGAAAAGGGAATAGAAGTCTAAGGTGCTTGAAATCTATAAATGGCTAGCCTGCTTCGATTGGCTGCAGACTAACAGATTTACCTGGGATAATGTATTTTTCTCCTAGATCTATGTAGTCTTTTTGAATAGCTTTGCAAGGAGCACCCTAATTATTTCACCTTTGCTCGTTGTGTTCCTCTGTAATTATGAGCGACTCTACAGTTTGTGTAATCTATATCATAATATACAAATATGTTAGCTTCTACAAAAAAAAAATGTTGCACCTTTATGTTTCTGCAGCTAAACAGATGCAAACTGTTGATACATAAGTCAGTGTTTTGGACGGTGAAAGGCGACAAGGCTCTGCCTAGCCAAGTGGCGAGGCGATCGCCTTTTGAAAGTGCGGCGACAATTAATACCAAAAAATTAAAATATTTAATTGCATATTTAAATAATCAAAATCTCAATAGCAATAATATATTAGCAAATATTTCAAGTCAAAAACTTAGTTTATAGATAGTAGATACTAAAAAAGTCTAGAACTTGAATGACTCAAGACTCAACAATCCATAAAATAAGCAATACCAAAACTCTAAAAGTTTATTAAAGTCATCAAACAATTACGATATTAATTAGTATATTATATAAGTTATAAAAAAAAAGATTTTTACATATAGAGTATATACTGTTAGTCTGTTACAGTGTTACTCTTTGTGAAAGAAAAAAAACGGAGGAAGAAATAGAAGAAGAAAAACTGAGAAGAAAATCAGAGGAAGAAGAAAGTAGAAGAAAAAAAACTCAGTAGACTATGTACTGACCAGTGGAGAAAATAATAATAAGAAAGTATAAAAAAAATAAGAGAAATGATACTTACCAGTCGCTGTCGCCGCCGCCAATCGCCGGAATCTCTACCAGTCGAAGACTTAGGCCTTAGCCGCAGTCGCCAATCGCCAATCGCCAAGCAAAGAGTCGAACAAAGCAAAATGAAAAAAACAAGCCCTAAAATTATCTTTTATCCTCAAAAACCCTAATTTTTTTAAAAAATTAAAAAGGCGTCGCCTTTAGCGCCTCGCCTCGCCATGTCGCCATCCTCGCGTTGGCGTCGCCTTTCGCATATCGCATCGCCACAAAGGCAGGTGGCGACACTGCCTCGCGTCACCTCGCCTCGCCATTCGGCATTGGAGACATGGCGCTCGCCATTAACAAAACAGACATAAGTAATTAAGTAACTAAAGTGTGTCCTCTCCAACATTTTATGTTTATTTTTAGATGAAAGGGTCACTCATTTCAACATAGTATCGGAGCATGGCCCACTCCCGTTATTGTGTTAGCGGATATTGGACACCCAAGTTATATCATCCACACTCTAGATATCCAACCCAGTGTGTGGGGCAGGGGTGGCTAAATTCTCCCACATGGCGTGAGGGAATTTATTATCTCCTTATATGTGTTGGGCATGTCTCACTGTATGAACTAATTTTTGAGGTTGAGTTATGCCCAAAGTCCATTTTCGTTACATGATAGCAAAGCAGGCAAGAGGTCTTGGGGTGGTCTCGCAACCACCCGAAAAGCAAAATAATGTTTCCACGTGTTCCGCCCATGATGAAGAATTAGACCCACATGTGAGGGGGCATGTTAAGACATAAGTAAATTAAGTAATAAAAAGTATGCTCTATCTAATGGTTTAAGCTTTCAGATGAGACCAGAACTTGTTTTTTAAAGTCTTTCAACTCTACACACTGCTAATGACATGATTAAAGTCTCTAAGCTCTGTGTTTTCACTATTATGCTTTTAAGCTGTGTTTTCTCTATTATGCTTTTGGGGTTTCCTTTTCACCTCTTCTCCACTTGAAAGCTTACCCTTCTATTGTTTTATCTACATAGGTGTCACCTTTGAGGACATACACACTAAAATTTCCATGTATTTTGATGGTGATGATGTAGCCATGTCCTCTGCAAGTTCATACCATGAGAAGCTCTTCTTCCTGTTGAATAAGTTTTACAAGCTTGAATCTTGGTTGACAAAGCAGTTTTCTGTGAAGCATTTTGAGTCACTTGGTCATGGGAATATCTTGTCCTTCGTGGATAAAAATATGGATCTGCTTAGTAATACTTTACCAAGGTTCTTAACATGTGACATGCATGAGAAGCTTCCTCTGGAACCCTCAATGTTTGATTGTCAGTTTGAGCTATTGTTATCACAGGCCTCACAGTGTTTATGGGAGAACGAACAAGTAGACAATCGAAGGATTTCTAAGTTACTAATGAGACAATTCCCTTTAGTGTGTTTAAAAGTAGGTGGAAGTGACACAATGGTAGATATGGAGGGTTTTATGAAGGCAAAGAAAGACAATATGACTTTAAAATCTGTTCTTTTCTCTGAAACGTTGCTCAACGAATATAAAATGTGTAGTAATGAAAATATATTAAAGAAATCGGGTTTGGATAATGATTTAGGATATGTAGATTGTTTTATGATGTCAAAAGATGCCATAAAGGTCTTGCTCAATGCTCCAATGTTGATAGATCTGAACCTGTGGTCACATTGGGACATTGTTTTTGCTCCATCACTCGGTTCTCTTGCGGGCTGGCTGTTGAATGATGTAAAAACCGAAGAATTGTTGTGTTTGTTAACCGCGTGTGGAAAGGTTGTCCGTCTTGATCATTCAGCCATTATTGATTCTTTTGTAAATGTATTTCTGCAAGGGAACTCTTTTGATTTGGCGGTCAAACTGTTATCTTTGTTGGCTTGATATGGTGGTGAAAAAAATGTTCCTAATTCACTCTTAAAATGCCATGTACGTCAGGCATTTGAAGTTTTAATTCAAAATTATGAGGAAATAAAATCACATGACAATCAGGAGTCCCTCAAGCATGACACTTCTCTATGCAGACTGCTCATACAAGATAAATCTACATTGAATTTAAATAGCAAGTTAGTGACGAGGAGTAGGATTGCTGGCATAGTGCCTTTTGCATCGAGGTTTGTTCTCGACTCTCTGGGATTTCTGCCTGTTGAGTTTTGCCATTTTGCTGCAGACATCTTGGTTGCAGGGATGCAGCCATTTGTCAAAGATGCTCCTTCAGCTATCTTAAGTGAATGTGAACGGATAGAGCAGCGTCTTATGCTTCATCGAGTTGGAATGTCTCTGGGCGTAGTGGAGTGGATTGAAGACAAACACAAATTGAGTGCCTGTTCTCCCACTAACTTGTTAATGTCTTCTGGATCATCATGCTTGAAAGTCACAGAACTTGAGTTGAGCAAGGACTCAACCTTTATGCAAGTTCCAAACAAATATCCCTTGTCTAGAAATGAAATCGGCCTCTCCCAAGGTCCAATGCAGAAAAAGGAAAATCAAGATGCCAGTTGCTTGCCAGGTGTTAGTGTTCCTCTTGATAATTTGGTTGATAGTTTGACACAGTACTCATGTGAGCTTGAGAATTCTGCTGCGATGGTTATTGAAGCTATTCAGCGAGTGGAATTCGGTCTGCAGTCTGATATTTCAGTAGTTGAAAGTGCAATGTTGAATAAGCAACATGCTCGCTTGGGGAGAGCACTCCATTGTCTTTCGCAGGAGTTGTATTCTCAGGATTCACATTTTATCCTAGAGCTGGTCGGTATACTTCCTTCTAGTCTAATCGGTTCAATGTTTACCTTATTGTGTCCTTATTCGGTTATATCTGGCTCATTCTTGTGTTGGTTGTATTTGTAAACTCAGCATTCAATGTGATAAAAGATGGAGGACTATAATGCGGATTTGTAATACAAAGGTTTATCTTGAGTTGACTCATAGGAGGAAGTAGATTGGAGTGGAATAAATTTACAAGAAATTAGATTGGACCAAAATGCAATGATGGCTATAAGATAACTGAGATGAAATTATTTTTAAAATTTAAGTACCTAGAAAGTTTGTAGAGTTGCATAAGAAGGAGATAGCATGATAGTTAGGTGGGAAAAGGTGGAGTATATGGGAAAATTCTGATGCGGCACCTACCATGGCCTTAATATCTTTTTGGTGCACCCATGAGGTTCCTATTTGCATTGAAGTATGGGTGTCTTTTGTGGAGAACCATTTAATTTTGTAGGTACTCGATTGTTTCTGGGTATATCTCTTGTATGTGGTTTTTTTTTTCTTCCCATTATTAATGAATACTTTCCTTGAGAGGGTAAAGAGGATCCCACCCAACATCCAAAGTGGTATGGAAGGTAATCAGGAAATCTGGGACATTCTATTTCTCTAGCATGTAATATCCAAGGCGTATTAAAGAAAACAGGGATTTTAGCTGATGGAGGAATCGTGTGAATTACGCTACCTTTGTACCCCAAGTTTCGTGCTGCTCCATATTTCTTATCAGTATCAAGCAAGGAAGTCAAGGGTTCATTCTACGCCTTTACCTTGTGACGCTCTTGGTGCAGTAGAATCTGCAACAAGGTTTTATATCAGATGGAAAGAATGACTTAATAATATGCATATTGCAACTTTTAGTGCTGCTCATTAGTAACTGGATTTAATTTCCCCGAAGAATTCAAATTCCCCAGGAATTAGTAGACTGCTTTAGAATGATACCTTTCTCACACACAAAAAAAAGTAGACTGCTTTAGCTTGCAATGAGATGAACTTATGTTTATGTGCTTTTGTTATCTATAGAATTTCTTCTGTCATAACTCTTAACTCTTTGTTTCTGCTGAAGATAATAAGATGGAGTCCTTTGTGCCTTTTTGCTGTCAAAAGGATATAACTGATTGCTCTCTTTTCAATGGGACGTTGTTTCAGGTCCAGAATGCTGATGACAATGTCTACCCTGAGGATGTCGAACCCACCTTGACTTTAATTCTTCAGGATAAAGGCATTACAGTTCTAAACAATGAGCGTGGCTTTTCTGCTGATAACATCAGATCACTCTGTGATGTTGGGAACTCTACTAAGAAAGGACGTAATACTGGATATATTGGGAAGAAAGGCATTGGTTTCAAATCAGTATTTCGGGTAATATACTCAACCTCGTCTGCTAAAATGTCATTTTGTTCCTTATATGAATTTTTGAACTTTCAAATTAATTTAGAAGAAAGCGAGTTGCCTAAGTTGTGTGCTTATAAGAGATGCCCAGAGGACTGTGTAACACTAATTTGTGCCTCTCTTTTTATTATAACATTGAGAGTGTGTGGAAAACACTCACTTGGTAGATGAGTATGCAAATAAAATAATTTCATTGTCTAGCTCTCAGGAACACGGAAAGAACATTGATGGTCAGCATTTGAACAATGCCCTCGTACTTTCTGTTGTTGCACCTTCATACTGGATAATTGAAAGTTTGCAATCTTATGTGCAGTGCATGATGGCTAGCATTTAGATAATGTGCTTTTACTTTCTGTGGTTGCACCCTATGTTGGATAATTGAAAGCTAGCTATCATTATTTCAGTGCATTAAAGGTTTTACTACTAAACACCCAAGGATCAAACATTTTTTCCGATACGTTTTTCATCTATTGTAAGCTAGGAGATGGATAACATTAAGTCATCCCTACTTGATTTGTTATGAAGGACTAAATGAAAGTTTAATTAACATCTTTCCACATGCCTATTAAAATTGTGTAATTATGAAATTGAAATTTTGCCGCTAATGAAATATGAGCCAAAAAATATAAATCAGCTAATAGAAACTATTACCTCTAATGATTTTATTTTTGAGGAGGTAAATAATTTTATTAAAAATTGGGGAAACCCCGTATACAAGCCGTATATCTCTACATACACACTAGCTTTAAGAAAATGCTAACATAAGACTTCCTGATCTTTCCTGATAAAAATGGACTTTGATTCTGGTGCTCACGTCTCAAACTGGAGTACGATGCTTTGTGACTCTGCAATATTTTATATCTTGGAGGAAATAGATGGTAGCTGAAACAGATGGAGCCTCTGAACAATGAGGTTTACCTGAACCCAATATTTTCAATATGGAAGATATATATGTGTTGCCCCCTTGGTAGTCATGTGGTTCATTTGGAAAGAGAGGAATATGAGGGCTTTTGAAGGGGTAGAACTTGATTTCATAAAGTTAAAGAGTAGTGTTTTGTACCTAGTTTACTTTTGGTGTACCTGCGAGGTCCCAATTTGTATAGAGGATTGGACCTCTTTTGTTGAGAACCATATTTTGGTGCAGGTTCTCTTCTTTTGGCATATGTATACGGGGTTTTCCCTAAAATGTTAATAAAATTGTTTACCTTAAAAAAATGCAATTTTGGGTATTTTTGGTTTATAAAGGTTGAGGAGGTTAAGGATGTTAGGCATAGGATGCGTGGGGGAGGAGTGACCGAACCCAGACGAGATCCCGATATAAGTTTGGAAGAGCGTAGGCAGGGCAGGTATGGAGTAATTGATTGCGTTTTTTAATGTCGTGCTTAAGTCTGTGAAAATGCCCAAAGATGGAAGTGGAGTATAATGATTCTCTTGTACATGAACTAGGGTGTCATTGCAACAACTATATGAGTATCAAGCTGCTAAGTCACACTATGAAAGTTTGAGAGAGGGTGGTGGAGATGGGGGTGAGGAGGGGTGTGGCTATTTTTGTGAACCAGTTTGGATTTCTATTGGGGTGCTCAACTAGCAGCCGTTCATTTTGTAAGGAGAATGGTGGAGCAGTTTAGGGAGAGAAAGGACCTATCCATGGTGTTCATCGTCCTAGAAAAGACTTATGGCAAAGTTTCAAGGGAGGTTCTATGGAAATGCTTGCAGACTAGAGGTGCACCTATGGCGTACAATAGAGTAATTAAGGACATGTATGATGGATCCAAGACCCGTGTAGGGATAGTAAGAGGACACTCGCAACACTTCCCAATGGTGATGGGGTGTACTAGGGATAAGTTAGCCTATTTTTATTTGTCTTGTTGATGGATGAATTGACGCAGCATATGCAATGAGAGGTGCAATAGTGTTTGTTATTTGAAGGAAATGGTTCTGATTGACGAGACTCACGGCGGGTTAATGTTAAGTTGGTGGTTTGGTGACAGACCTTAGAGTCTAAAGGGTTCAGGTTGGGCAAAATACTGTAAGTGTAAGTTTAGTGACGTAATGCATGAAACTGGTGTGGCTTAATACACAAGTCATCCAAAAAGGAGAGTTTCAAGTATCTTGGGTCTGTTATCCATGGGGAGATTGACGATGATGTCACACACTGTATTAATGTAGGGTGGGATGAAATAGAGGCTCACATCTGGAGTCTTGTGTGATAAGAAGGTGTCACCAAAACTTAAAGGAAAGTTCTACATGGTGGTTAGACCTACTATGTTGTATGGGGCGTCTTGACCAATCAAGAACTCTCACGTTTAGAAGATGAAAGTTGTGGAAATGAAGATGTTGCGATGGATGTGTGGGCATCACTAGAAGGGACAGAATTAGAAATGAAGATATCTGGGACAAGGTGGGAGTGACTTCGATGGAGGACAAGATGCGGGAAGCGAGACTGAGATAGTTTGGGCATGTGGGGAGGAGATGCACGGATGTCCAGTGCGGAGGTCTGAAAAGTTGTCTATGGATGGTTTGAGGGGAGGTAGAGGTAGGCCAAAGAAGTATTGGGGAGAGGTGATTAGACAAGTCATAACACAATTTCATCTTACTAAGGACATGGCCGCAGATAGGAGGTTGTGGAGGACACAAATTAGGGTAGAAAGTTAGTAGATATATTTCCATACTAGTCATCGTAGCATTGCCTCTTTACTTTCTTGTTGTTTGATTTTTGTTACTATTTGTTGTTTCTTGTACTTTGATTATCTTATTATTTTGTTGTAGTTATTATTCAGAATGATTTTTCAAGGCAGTTGGGATGATCATTTGCCTCTTATTGAATTTGCTTAAAACAATAGCTATCATTCAAGTATTAAAATGGCACTTTATGAAGCCTTGTACGGAAGGAAATGTAGATCACCAATTGGATGGTTTGAAGCGGGTGAAACTGCTTTACTTGGGCCCGATATTGTTCACCAGGCTATGGAGAAAGTTAAAGTGATCCAACAGCGGTTACAAATGGCCCAAAGTCATCACAAGTCATATGCCGATGTTCGAAGAAGAGGGCTTGAATTCGCCATAGGCGATTGGGTATTTTTAAAGGTGTCACCGATGAAAGGGGTAATGCGGTTCGGAAAGAAAGGGAAATTGAGTCCACGTTACATAGGCCCATATGAAATTATTAGAAGATTTGGGCAAGTTGCGTATGAATTAGCACTAACTCAAGAACTTTCCTCATCCATCCGGTATTTCATGTTTCGATGCTTCGAAAATGCATAGGAGATCCATCTCGTATTGTTCCAATTGAAGATGTCCAAGTTACGGAGGATATTACTTATGAAGAGGTACCCATTGCTATTCTAGATCGGCAAGTAAAATGTTATATATATCACTAACAATAACTGAGATTTCATTCTATCTAATTGTCCAAGCATACTGTGAAGGAATTGTTTTCCAGCATCATCTTGCTTGTTCACCCAGAATTTGTCCCTGCCAATTGTCAAAGAGCATGTCTCAGATTTCTAAGATTTCTGGAACCACTGGACCCAAGATATTTAAGATTTCTTTCTGTCCAAAATATACAGAGAGGAATTGTGTTCCAGCATCTGTATACCACGCTGAATGTTATCTATGTTGTTTTGCAATATTAATCTTACTGGTTACCCCAAAGCATGAAACTTGAATGTTATATATCCTTTTCAATCTTGATGTTTTCATCTGAACCGCAACTCTAGATGGATTTCAATCCCTAATATTTGTCAGTTTCCACACCTCTCTATCAGTTTTCTTTGAAGTGTCTCATCTTAAGTCCACTGGTGGCCATTATCCTGTGTTTCCCTTAAGTTCCAGAATCTGTCTTTAGCTAAATTTTCTTTTGTTTTTGTTTTTACAGGTCACTGATGCTCCAGAAATTCATTCCAATGGCTTCCATATTAAGTTTGATATAACTAATGGCCAAATAGGTTTTGTTTTGCCAACTGTTGTTCCTCCTTGTGACATTGACTTATATACCAGATTGGCCTCATCTGGCTCTGATTGCAATCATTGGAATACATGCATAGTGCTTCCCTTACAGATCAAATCTCTTGGACAGGTCCGTCGAAGAGAACATTATGTCAATGTTTGCTGATATTCATCCATCTTTACTGCTTTTTCTTCATCGTCTATGCTGTATCAAATTTCGAAACATGCTTAATGATTGTAATATTGTTATGAGGAAAGAATTTGTGGGAAATGGTATCATTAAGGTTTCTTTTGGAGAGGAGAAATTGACTTGTTTTGTGGTATCCCAGAAATTACGGGCTGACACTATTTGTCCTGATTCCCCAACGACAGAAATTTCCATAGCATTTACATTGCAAGACACACTTGATGGAAGCTACAACCCGCACCTGGACCAACAACCTGTTTTTGCATTCCTTCCTCTGAGGAAGTACGGCCTGAAGTTTATACTTCAGGGAGATTTTGTACTTCCTTCGTCCAGGGAAGAAGTTTATGGGGATAGTCCTTGGAACCAGTGGTTGCTGTCAGAGTTCCCTGGCTTGTTTGTTAGTGCGGAGAGGTCATTTTGTGATCTGCCGTGTTTTAAGGATAATCCTGCAAAAGGTGTTACAGCTTATATGAGCTTTGCCCCTCTTGTAGGGGAGGTTCACGGTTTCTTTTCTAGTCTTCCTCGGATGATTCTTTCTAGATTGCGCACGTCGAACTGCTTGATAACAGAAGGTATAGATAATGAGTGGGTTCCTCCATGCAAAGTTTTGAGAAATTGGACCGCAAGAGGCCTGTACCCTTTTGCCTGATAGCTTGCTTCGCAAGCATCTTGGTGTTGGTTTCTTGCATAAAGATATAGTTCTACCAGATTTATTAGCCAGGGCTCTAGGAATTGAGGAATATGGGCTCAAAGTTCTACTTCAGGTTGTAACTTCTTTATGCTCTTCGAACGATGGTCTAAAGTCAATGGGTTTGGAATGGTTATGTATGTGGTTAAATGCATTTTTTACAATGTCATTAAATGGAAAATATGCAGCAGATTTTGGGATTGAATCACATCTCATGAAGGAACTCAAGAAAATTCCATTTATTCCCCTTTCAGATGGTAAATATGGATCACTGGATGAAGGCACAATTTGGTTGCATATTGATTCAATGGGCACTACAACTAATGATGATTATGCACCAGAAACTTTCTCTATATTGTATTCTACTCTTAGAACTGTGAGTCCTGCATTTCTTTCTGCAGCTGCTGCTCTTGGCACATCATGCTCTGAATCATCAATAGTAGACAATGTTACTAGGATGCTGTACAGTGTTGGTGCCCGACGTTTATCGACACATCAAATAGTAAAGATTCATATCCTACCATTTCTCTGCAGAGATCAAAATGGACAAGGACATAGAGAAACAATGACAGAGTATCTTGCCTTCTTGATGTTCCACTTACAATCGAGTTGCGCTGACTGTCAATCAGAAAAGGACCAACTTATCAGCGAAGTGCGTGACAATGTTTTCATATTGACAAATCATGGTTGCAAACGTCCTGTTGAGTTTCCTATCCATTTCAGTAAAGAATTTGAAAATCCCGTTGATATGAGTAAATTAATCCATGCATTAGATCTTGAGTGGCATGAGATTGAGGATGTATACTTGAAGCATCCAATCAACAAATTGTTATCTGGAGTTGTGTTTTAAGTGGAGAAAGTTTTTCCAGGAAATTGGAATCATGGATTTTGTACGAGTTCTTCAGATTGAGAAAAGTATTTCTGATGTATGCTCTGTTTCCATGAATACGACATGGGATAAAGATTTCATTTCCAAAGGATCAATTGCAAAAGATTGGGTATCTGATGAGTGCGCTGATTTGCTGTCACGATTATCTTCAACACGTGACAAGGAAAAATGCAAGTATGTCTTGGAGGTGTTTGATAATATGTGGGACGATTATTTTGGTGATAAGATTGTTGGCTCCTATTTGAGTTCCACTGGAGAAAGGAAGTTATTTGACTCTTCATTCACCAGAACCCTCCGTGGTGTTCACTGGCTAGCATCAAGTATGGATAATGAGCTCCACTTTCCAAAAGAGTTATTTCATGATTGTGAGGCTGTGCATTCAATTTTTGGCGACAATGCTCCTTATGCCATTCCAAAGGTCTGTCTGATCTTACTTAAGTTTTATGTAGTGATATTAATCAGAACATTTCTTGGTTTTTGTATGTGTAAAGCCCAACTCCCTCTCCTAACAGGGAAAGAACCAAAAAGAGAAACAAAAAAACATGTGTTTTAGTGGAAGTTAGGACTGATCTGGACCATGGGTCTTGGGTGTTACTTGACCTGGTATTTTGATGTCAATAAACATTTGCATGAGGAGCTTCAACCTATTAATTTGGCTTGTCCATGATTGTTTGTGCAAGAATCTAGTGATCACACTGTAGCCTGTATTAAAAATATGACGTGGATGCTTTTTCACACCACATTCTGGTATAGCAAACTAACTCGTATTTGCGCAAAATTTTTACTTTACCACATTCTGGTATAGCAAATTAACTCGTATTTGCGCAAATTTTTTACTGTTGTGGGGAATTGACTAAGTGGTCAGCTGCTGTGTCAGCCTTCTTTGCAGTTTTGACATTCAGCGTGGGTTGATTTTGACTTTCATGACAAGTTAAAAATTATTCTGCTTATAATTTGTTCCTTTACCTTCAATCTTGTTCTTGTTTGTGCTGACATGTGCTTGTTGAAAAGTTTCTTCTTCTTTGTGGCTTCATTATTCCACTTTCAATTACCATTTGTAACCATGTTTATATATTTTTATTTACTAGTCTAATAAAGTTAAGTAAATTCTGTACATGGGTTGCAACCATATTATAATATGAAACAACCATCAAACAAGCTAATATGATAGTTTAGGTTTGTTATTTTACCATTAACTCTTACCAAAACAATACAATACATTACGAAACAATATGTAACAACCATCAAATCAAAACAAGCTTGTAAGGAGGAGCAAAAAAAAAAAAAAAAACTTGATCTAAATCCACATAACAACAATACCTTCATTTCTTGTTTTACACTGCAATTTTCAGCTGAGTTAAACTGCACCTCATCATTTTCCGCCATTTCTTCTGCCAAACGAGAAACTCTACCAATCAACTCATTGACTTTTTCCTCATAATAAACCTCTTTATTACTTTTCGCATTTTTTAACTCATCAATCCTCTCAAATAATAGCAGAGCGCGTTGAGGATTATAAGGAGAAAACCAATTTATTATATGAGAGGATTGATGAGTTAAAGAATGAGAAAAGTAATAGAGAGGCTTATTATGAGGAGAAATTCAATGAGTTGATTGGTAGAGTTTCTCGTTTGGCGGAAAATGATGAGGTGCTGTTTAACTCAGCTGAAAATTGCAGTGGTAAATCAAGAAATGAAGGTATTGCAGTTATATAGATTTAGGTCAATTTTTTTGGTTTGTTGTTTGCTCCTAACAACTTGTTTTGATGATTGTTAACTATTGTTTCATAATGTATTGTATTGTTTTGATAAGATTTAATGGTAAAAAAAAAGACCTAAGGTGTGTTTTGATGTTTGTTTCATATTGTTTAATATTATAATATGGTCCTATTGATTTCTAGTGTTCTTCTTGTGGGGAGAGGGAATGTGGGATCCTCGTATTTTATTGTTTTGATAAGAGTTAATGGTAAAAAAAACAGACCTGAGGTGTGTGTTGAAGGTTGGTTCATATTGTTTAGTATTACTAGTTTCGGGGAATGTTCGTTGCATGTTTGTTCCTTACTACTTGATAAAATTTATACATGATTGACTTTACGTTGATAGTTTAGTTATTTGTTCGTAAATTAGAAAATGCTAAAATATGTAAAAACTAATATATTAAGCTAATATAGCATTTATTGGTATGTGAATGATGTGTTACACCAAAATTGTAAACTCAAACTAATCCTACAATGAATAATAATGGCATGGCATGCCAAATAAAGGACAATACATAGAAAAGCAGACAAAAAACACATATTCAATTGAAATCATCACCTTAAACAATACATAAAGGCCAAATAATAAAGATTCACACAAATTAAAGAAGAATTAATTTGGAGAAGGAAAGAATTCAAGAAAAAGAACTATCGTAGTAGAAAAAATTTGTAGGAGAAACTAAGAGAATATATATCTTAAACACACAAAAAAGTATCTGGGCTTCCTGTCCATTTATCAAGTAATTATAAATTAGTGTACAATCAAACCTCTCTATAGTGGCAGCGTTTGTTCGAGAATTTCATTGCTGCTATAGAGAGGTGCTGTTATATACGTATACTGACATTTAATGTTCAGATCTCATTTAGCTGTTATAAACAAAAGTATGCAAAATTAGAAAGAGTATGAATATAAAAAAGGCAAGCATTAGTAGTTTTTTCTTCGTGAAGCTATGGAATAACTGATATGCACCATTTAAATATAATTTTTTTCTTTTAAATTAGATATTCGTACTTGAAATTTATTGTGTACATGACATTAAAGATGATTACCATAAATATTTTGGTATTTTATTTTTGTACATAATATATTTTTTACAAAATATTATTACATAATACTTGAGTATGCTGTTATAGAGAGGTAATTTTACAAATAGTGTACCACTATAATAAACGTCATTGCTGCTATAGGTAGAATGCCATTATAGAGAAGTAAAATATAACATGAAAACTTGGTTTCGGAAAAAATCAGGTCGCTATAGTGAAATGTCGTTATACCAAGGTGACGTTATAGAGAGGTCTAACTGTACATCTTAGAAGTATTACTTAACGCAACCTTCAAATTCTGCAAGTTGGCTAAATTAATGGTTAACGAAGAAATAAGTTTCATTTAAGTGGAAGATTGAATGTGAAAAGTTTGATATTATGAATAATAACTTTATATCTTCAAGTTGCAATAAAGTTAGAAGGTGAAAAGGTTATGTAAATAAATTCTATAATTCGCCATTAATATGATCCCACTAATTAACCACGTTCTTTATTACAGTTTATATTTATATATTTAATTAGATTTTGATTTATTACATTAAAATATTATTTAATTACATTTTAATTTACTAAAAGGACAAAATCGTAATCTAACTTTGCACTTTGGAGCTTCCCACTTTTAGTATAAAATATGATATGATTTTCCATGAATTTATGGTGGTAGTTTCATTTTATTTTTTGAGCTTCTTCCTGCTATAGGGAAGTACCAGAACTTATTTTTAATTAGCTCATTTTGACTTGAAATTTATTGGAGTTACTTTATGACTGCTCTTAAAGTGCTAATGCTTCTGTTGTGAAACAGGTGAAAAGCGAAATTTTGTTGACAGCTCTTGGTTTGAAAACACAAGTTACAGTTGATGACACTTTAGCAATTCTTAAAGTTTGGAGAGCTAAAGCATCTTTGAGCACTAGGTAATCGATCTTCCTTCTGCAAAAACGTGTGTAAACAGATAGATGCTTAAAATTTTCATTTGTCTGAAGAAAAATGTGGTGTATGGTGTCCGTTTTCTTTTCCTGTGGATAGTGTTAGGAATTAGTTACATGTTGCATCAATTGCTCTCATATATTTACATACTGTAGTAGGTACTGGTAACTGGTTTAGCGATGTTCTGTATAATTTCTTTTGTTTAGGGAATCAACGGCTTGTCAAAGTCGTTAGATTGTTGCTTTGCTAGAGTCATTTTTGTGCCTTTCCCCATTATTTAATGGTTATAATTATCTTAATTAGTTCTACGAGTTCCTTAAAAACGTATTGCTGATTCTTTTAGATATAAACTGAAACAAAAATCCACATCATTAATTGTCAGGTACTGTCTAGCCTTAACATGTCCCCTTGTAGCATTTTTAGCGTCCTGAATGCTTGATAAATAGAAGAAAGTGTCTTAGGTATCGGGTTTCCTTCATTCTGAGTTCCTCTATCTCATCATTGTTCTGTAGTTTCACGCTCAGCCATTGTTACTTTTTTTCAGTTTATCACAAATGTCAAAGTTCTACGCTTTCATCTGGAGTAGGATGAATACTTCAGAGAGAAAAGTTGTTGAAGAGTTGCGAATTGGACCTTTCGTGTTTGTTCCTTGTAAGTTGGTTGCTGCACATGAAGATGTTGTACCTGGTGTTTTTTTGTCATCTACAGAAGTCTTTTGGTGTGATTCAACTGGTTCGGTGGACCAAGTGAAGGTGGATTGCCCGGAATTTGACCCACATTTAGTTCAGCACCCGTTCACCAAAATGTTATGTAGTGCGTATCCAGCCCTTCATGACTTTTTTGTGAAAGAATGTGGAGTAGATGAGCTCCCTCATTTCCGCGGATACCTTCAAATATTGCTTCAGTTGTCAGCTGTTGCTTTACCTTCACAAGCAGCTAAGAATGTAAGCTATCTTTATGCTAAAATACTTCCATTGTAATAGTTAATGAATGATCTTGCAAATTAAACTATGTTCTGATGAATATCTTAGCTTAAAAATGAATTTAATACTTGTTTTCAGGTATTCTATATATTTCTCAAGTGGGTTGATGAGCTAAATTCGGGGTCTTTGAGATCTGAAGATTTTGATTTCTTGAGGGAAGGTCTTTTGACAAAGGATTATCTGGTTCTTCCAACTGCAGAAGATAAATGGGTATCTCTGAACCCATCGTTTGGGCTCATCTGTTGGGGTGATGATGATAAGTTGAGGAAGGAATTTAAGTATTTTGATAATATTAAGTTTCTCTACTTTGGGCAACTCAATGATGAGGAAAAGGAGATTCTCCGAAAAAAGTTTCAGTGTTCATGCACAAATTAAATATTCCTGCTCTATCAGAGGTAAGCTAAGTTATCCCGCCCTCCCTTTGCATTTGTGTCCACATGCATATAGGAGAAAGAGTTGCTGTTTCTGAAAGAGACGATCTTAGATGCCCACTAGGCTCTCCTATATCTATATCATGCTGCTCTAGTGTTCATTGTGTGTGGTTTACACTTTGTATGCACTCTCTCAACTAATTGCTACTCCTCTGTTTTAATGTGATGGTCTTTCTATTTTGGGGCATCCCAAAATATTTGACATCATTCCACCAATGGAATGCATTATTTATATATTTGGGGAGGCTTTTACTGAAAATGGTGTGATTTCAGTAGCTACTTAGCACATCATTGATAAATTAAAACAAACTGAGTTCGAGAACTTACAGATATATCATACTTTTTTTCTTTTTCTTTCCAGAGGAGATGATCGTATTGAAATTGGTGTGATTTCAGAAACAATCTAGCACACGATGGATAAAGATTAGCAAAACTAATTTTGGGACATGCCGAGAGTTGATATTTTTTCCTTTCTTTTGCAGTTTAAGTGTCACAAAGTTCTCTCTAGTCAAAAAAGACTCATCTCACAAAGTTTTCTCTAGTCACACATTAGTCTTCCCGTAAATGTATTCTCTACTTTCTTAATATCCTACCAGAAAAAGGTATCATTTGTCCTACTTATTCATCAAAGAAAGCTAAATTTCTTGAAAGTTTAATGTTCTCTCCATCTTTTGACCTATACTTGCTTAAATATGATAAAACTACACTTCACCTTAATAACTATGCCTAGTCAAATTAAGACACTTATTTGGGAGAAACATAGAGTAACACGACTTTCAGATCAATTTAGGATATTTAGTATTTGCTCTTTTGCAGGTTGTAACTCGTGAAGCAATATATGATGGTCCAACAGACTCTAGCTATGTAGCTTCAGTGGTTAACTGGGCTCTTCCATATGCGCAACGCTATATATACAATGTTCATCCAGACAAGTATTTGGAGCTCAGCCAGTCTGGATTTCAGAACCTGAGATGTCTACAGATTGTTGTTGTAGAAAAGTTGTTCTACAGGAATGTTATCAAAAGTTCCCACCTAGCGTCGAAGAAATGGTTTGAATGCAGCTGTCTGCTAGAGGTATTCTAATCACCACATCATCTGAGGGTTCTGATATCCGTATTGTGTTAGATACTTGAGATGTTTTTGGAAAATCCGTGTGCTATTTAAAACTTCATTGAACTATTTATGAAGAAGGATTACTAATCTATCAGGTTGAAATGTATTAAAATTTAAAGGGAAAATTGTCATATATACCCCTCTACTTTAATTTATTGTCTACCTTTGCCCTTCTTTATACTATCCGGCTATTTATACCCCCGATGTTACTAAACTTAACAAACATACCCCTAACTTTAACGGTTTCCCCAAATCAGCCTCAATTATCCAATTTCACTTAAAATTGCCATTTTAATCGGTTCCCTCTTATAAGCTGACCCACTAAACTAAACTAACTAAGCACACACCAAATTAACCTCACCTCTCCAACCTTCTTGTGCTGCCATTTATCTGGTCCGTTAGCCTCAACCATAACAGCTTTTCCACGCCTTTGATCCGGAATTATTGGCCCTGCCGGTAGTGGTCGAGGGAGCCTGAATTCCAGTAGTGTCTTTGCGACTAAAGAATGGTTCTTTGCCAAGTATGTAAGTGTTTCAAGAACACGACGAGATAGTAATGGAGGAATTCCTACAAGGCAATGAGATGAATCAAATGTAGCCATCATAAAATTTATCTTGGTTTTCGTTTTCTCTAGATTCTGCATTAGGATTGGCATGTGTACTCCATTTCCTATAGAAACTACTAATAATGTCTTTTCCAAGATTAATTTTTGAAAATTGTATTGTTGAGTTAATTGAGCTACTATGAATATGCTCTGTGCTCAGATATGATGCAATGGCTATATTTGTGGCACTGCAATCTCCTGAAATTGAGATAATCGGGATTACAACCATATAAGGAAATGTTTACACAATTCTAGCTACCAGAAATGCTTTACATCTGGTAAAGTTCCCATTTCTTGGAGAATTGCTAAATTTTTTATGCCTTATTTTTTGTTGGAACTGTAAATTTTAAAAGGTAAAAGACTCCTGAGTCAGCTTTGCTCCTCAGTTGAACTATGGTAATGGACTAGTGGTGTATAAGACATCTTATAGTTATTGATTTGAGGTCTTAATGATTCAGTTGGAGTCCAACTGCAGAAAGTAAACGTAAGAATTAAAGAACAGAAAGAACGAAAATAAAGAGACTTGAATTGGAAATTTTCTGAGGATTCTTTTTCAAGCACTGCTCATATATTTATATATGTATTTACGGTATAAAAATAGATGAAAAATATAAATATTCATATACATGTGTCCAATTCCTATTCGATATCCTATAACAACCTCTAACCAACTTCAAAGAATCCTAAGTTTGTGATTGATGACTGTGATTGCCTATAATCAGACGTTTCTTCTTCTGTATTAATTGAAGCTAAGATCGTCGGAGATGGAGTATCATTTTCAACACCCCCTCAAGTTGGAGGGGAGTGGAAAGAGACCCAACTTAGGAAGATTAATGGTATGATGAGAAGGTCCAGATAGGGCCTTAGTGTATACATCTGCGAGCTAAGAAGAAGCCAGGAAATAAGAAAGAGAGGCGAGTCCAGCAAGGACCTGTTGCCGAACAAAATGACAATCGAGTTCCACATGCTTGGTTCTCTCATGGAACACTCGGTCCGGGCGATATGGATCGCTGATTGACTATCAGAGTGAACTAGAATAGGAAGCTTTGGTGGACATCCAAGATCAAGGAAGAGACGGTTGAGCCGTAAACTCTACCACAACGCGTCACATTGAACGATATTCAGCTTCTGCTGATGACAAAGAAACAAAAATTTGCTTCTTTGATTTCCATGAAATGGGAGATCCGCCAAGTGTAACAAAATATCCACTCATAGACCGTCAAGTGTTTATACAAGAACCCCAATCCGCATCACAAAAAGCAACTAATATGAGTGAAGAATCCCTTGGGAAAAATAATCCCTGACCTAGATTGATTCTCAAATAGCGAATCACTCGGAGAGCTGCAGAGAAATGAGGGGTTCGTGGCTCTTGCATAAACTGAGACGAATACTGAACAACAAAACATATATCAGGTCGGCTATGACTAAGGCAATTTAGCTTACCTATTAATCATCTATAAGAAGTAGGATCAACCACTAAGTCCCCTGAAGTAGTGGATAATTTTGTTGCGGGATCAAGGGGAGAAGAAGCAACTGAAAGATGTGAGCAATCATACTCTGAGAGAAGATCCATAGTGTAATTCTGTTGAGTGATAATCAATCCTTAAGGTTCTCTGAGAATTTCAAGGCCTAAAAATAATGTAAGTTTCCAAGATCCTTTATCTTAAACTCTTCATCAATAAAGGATTTGAGCAGTTCAAGCTCAGTGGAATTGTTCCTTATTAGAATAATATCGTCCACATAAATACAACAATTGAAATAGACTGACCATCCCTTTTAACAAACAAGGAATAGTCATTCAGTGATGAAATGAATCCCTTATAATTCAGTGTTGAAGTAAGCCTATCATACCATTGGCGTGATGCCTGTCTAAGTCCATATAGAGACTTGAGTAAGTTTACAGACATAATCATGACTATGAGAAACCATCCCGGGGGAAATTGCATGAAAACTTCTTATTTTAATTCCCCATGTAAAATGGCTTAACATCTAGTTGAGAAATAGCCCAACTTTTCTTGATAGCAATGGCCAAAATGTATTTAATTGTGGTCATCTTAATAACAGGGGAAAAAATCTCATTAAAATCCACCCTTTCTTTCTGAATATCTCCTCTAACAACTAATCTAGCTTTAACTCTTTCTATGTTGTCATCTGATCTCCATTTCACCTCATAAACCCATTTACAAGGTAGTGCTTTCTTTTCCTTTGGCAAAATAACAACCTCCCAAGTCTTGTTAGCCTCTAAGGCTGCAAGTTCAAATGTCATAGCTTGCTGCCAATCAGGATGCATAGCAGATTGTGCAAAACTAGTTGGTTCACTGATGGTAAAAATAGTGTTAAGAGTATGTTGACTTTTTAAGGAAAGAGCTACAAAAGGATAGAATGGAGGTGCAATAGGATGAGTAAAACATGATTAAGTGAGATTGGTGAGGTAAACTGCATTACACATATAATCTGAAAAGATAACTAGTTTTTTTGTGTAATCTAGAAGACTGTCTAACAGGTGTGACAATAGGAGAAGTAGAGGAAATAGTTGGAGGTTCAGAAATAGAAGGGAGTGAGACTGTTGGAGAATCATCAGTTGAATCAAATGATACTTGAGTTGAAGACTGAATAGGTAGAATAAAGTCATCAAGAATGGAATGATGTTGAGAAGGAGGTATTGGGGTATTGGAAGAACAGTAGAAGGAGTAGGATGAGAGGTAGACACAAACTTAAAGGGAAAAATTGACTCAACAAACCTTACATCCCTAGACACAACATTTTTTCTTGATTCCAAAAATTAAAAGCTTATATCCTTTTTAACCTGGAGGATAACCCAAGAACACACATACCAAAGCTCTTGGATGAAATTTAGACCTTGATTGAGATAAAGTTGAATCATAGCAAAGGAACCCAAAACTTCTTAAATTTGCATAAGTAGGAGATTGCCCATAGAGTATTTGATAGGGATTGACACCTTTAAAAACTCTAATGGAAATCTATTGATTAAAAATATTGCAGTTTAACAAATATTTTCCCAGTAAGAAATTGAAAGACCTGAATGAAATAAAAGGGATCTTGAGGTTTTCAAAAGGTGTCTATGCTTTATTTCTACCACCCCATTTTGTTGTAGGGTGGAAGAAGTCTGATGAAAAATTCCCTTGGAATGAAAAAATTCGTTGCAATGATGCTTTTCCCTAATTCTAAGGCATTGTCAGGTCTTATGATTTTGAGTGGACATTTGAATTGTCTTTCAACCATGGCTAAAAATATTTGAGCTTGAAGAATGCATTGACTTTGGTTTTGAGCAAGCAGGTCTAAGTTGCCCTACTAAAATCATCTATAATAGTTTAAAAAAATACTTAAAACCATCACAGGTTGGAGATTTATAGAGTCCCCATGTGTCTATATAAATTAACTGAAAAATGGATTTAGTTTTGATTTGAGTGATAGGGTTAGGAAGTTTAGATTGCCTTGTAAGAGGATAAATATCACAATAACAATTTGACATAGATTTGAAAATAAAACATCTGATATATTTTATTGCTTGAATGGGCAAATACCCTAATCTGTTGTGCCAAAGCTTTACATCAAAATCTCATTTGATTACTACAGAATTAGAAACAGAAACTAAGTTAGTAGTCCTAACAGACAAAGCTCTATGTTGGACTCTCTTCTTGGAAAGAAAATTGGTAGATTCTAATCGATAAAGACCATCCCTGACATCATCAAGAACCAGTGGTCTCTTCATCGAAGAGCCCTACAAGAGACAATTAATGGAAGAAAATATGATAAGACATTATAATTAAGGACAAAGTTTGTGAATAGACAAGAGATTGATTCTGAAAGAAGGAACATAAAGAACTCTATGAATAATCATATCAGGAAATAGGGCAACACTTTCTGTCTGAGTTGCATTTACTTTAGTAGAATCATGTAAATTCACATAAATAGAGATAGACAGAGGTTCAAGATCAATAAATAAACTAGGTTTAGAAGAAAGGTGTTCTGTTGCACCAGAGTCTAAAATCCAATGAGTAGATTTGATAAATATAAGACAAGAAACAGATAGATTTTTACCTGCTGAATTGGCATTAACATCTAAAGCTGCAGTCTCAGTTTGACTAATTTTAACATGGTGAAGCAGCTGAATGAGCTGAGAAAATTGATCTTTGCTAAGTTGATTAATACCTGAAGTGTTGTCTAAAGTGGACTGATTATCCCCTTCTCCAGGTGCAAAGGTGGCATTGCTTCTCACATTTCCTGACACCCTCTTAGTTCTAGTAAATTTAAAATCTGTTGGAAATCCAATAATCCTGTAGCACTTATCCACTATATGATCAAGTTTCTTATAGATTTTTACCAGCTGAATTGGCATTAACATCTAAAGTTGCAATCTCAGTTTGACTAATTCTAACATGGTGAAACAGCTGAATGAGCTGAGAAAATTAATCTTTGCTAAGTTGATTAATACCTAAAGTGTTGTCTAAAGTGGACTGATTATCCCCTTCTCCAGGTGCAAAGGTGGCATTGCTTCTCACATTTCCTGACACCCTCTCAGTTTTAGTAAATTTAAAATCTACTGGAAATCCAATAATCCTGTAACACTTATCCACTATATGACCAAGTTTCTTATGGTGAGAGCACACCAAATTAGACTTCTCACCAAATTAGACTTCTTACCTCTTAGTTCACTAGTTCCAGCAACATAGTGACTTGTGGCCAAATAGGAAGCAGAATTTCTTGAAAATTGAGAGTGAATAGACACCTTCCTTTGCTTCTCATCCTACATGATGAGTGAATAAGCCAAGCTGACTGAAGGGAGTGGGCTGATCATCCAGATATTGCTTCTTGCATGAGATTAGGCATCATTTAAACTCATGAAAAATTGAATGAGCCTATCATCCTGCAGAGATTTATTGGAAACAATCTTTCCTTCACAAGAACAGGTACAAGAATAACAATTTTTAGTGTTTAAAATGTCTAGTTCATCCCATAATCCTTTTAGCTTAGTATAGTATCCTGCAATATCATTAGTTCAATAAACTAAATCAATGAATTCTTTTTGCAGGTGACAGAGTTTTGTCCCATTGGGTTGACCAAACCTATCCTAGGAATCTTACCAAAGATCCTTAGTAGTTTTTGTATAAATGATACCATCAGCAATATTCTTGGAGAAGGAGTTGAGTAACCAAGAGGTTACCATGTCATTGCTCCTTTCCCCGAGCTTAGAGTCTGGAGAATCAGATCTTGTGCTTCGCAAGACTCATCAATAAACTTCAGCTTATTTTTAACTGATAGAGTAATAAAGATGGATCTTCTCCAACCCCCATAACCCTTTCCTTCATAGATCGAATTCGCAAGAGACATCCTAGGTGAATTTGAAGGATGAAGAAAGTAGGAGCTACTAGAATCCATTGATTTAAATCCAGCAACAGATGAGGTCACAACAGAATTTGTTTCTATTGATGTAGGAATTTATTCTTGCTCTGATACCATAAAGAGATTTTGCAGAAAATAAATGTAAGAATTAATGTATTTATAAAAAGATTTGATTTGAAAGTTTTCTGATAATTTTTATTCAAGCACAATTCATGTATTTATACATGTATTTATAGTATAAAAATAAATGGAAAATATAAATATTCCTATACATGTGTCCTATTCCATTCGATATCCTATAACAGCCTTTAACCAACTTCAAAGAATCCTAAATTTGTGAATAATGATTGTGATTGCTTATAATCATACGACTGTGATGTATGCCAACACATTAATTTGAGGGATTTATAGAGGACACGTGTCCTTGCCTAGTAAAAGGGGGCAAAACAATTTCATCCACTTTGTGCCCTAATTCTTGAATTGATTCCCTCATTTTCTGCTTCTTTTTTTGTATTAATTGAAGCTAAGGTCGCCCGAGATGGAATATCATTTTCAACGTAATGAACCTGCTTCATATAATCATGTAAAAGTTATGTATCTACATAATGTAATAGTATATAATAGATTGTTACACACTGTTATATAATGGGGATATACTTATTATAATTGAAAAATGTTTCACTTAATGAGAATTATAATCTATAGTAAAATTCATCATTATTTTGTTATCAACGAGAAGCTCATTCAAATATCTTCAAATTGAAATAAGATCTGGACATTGATACACACCACTTGTACACCCAGTGATATTTGGTTAAAAATATATATTTATATTATTATCGCTTCATATCTTATACGTAATTATGTTGTTATATTGTTATCTTGGGTGTTTCGAGCTTATTACAAGTTTTATGTGTGTTTTAGTGGGAAGCTGCTTAAGTTGAATACTAAAAAGATTCTAACACTCATCATATTTCTTAGCATCTCATACAAATTAATTAATTACTAATTCGTGGTCAGTAGTGCAACCTTTAGCTAATTATTAGCATTATAAATCAAGTGTGTTTGGACCCATATGTATTATGGTTTAAAATGGCTAGATTTAGCTTCAAATGTTCTTATATAAAAAAAATCCACTTCTTCCCCGGTTTCTTGATTGGCATTAGCAATGGACTTCAATTCAACGAATAGGTAAATGAATAACTTTTAAGTAACAAAATCATTTAACTTTGGTGATCAAAGTTTGGGTTTTAGGCCACCAATAGTAGTAATCAATTGCCACTGATTTCGTTGTAGATTGTAATAAAAATTTGATGTGAAAAAAAAGTAGACGAATTAGGACGAGAAGAAGAGATTGCAAAAGATTTGCTAAGATAAAATATTAGACTAAGAATTGTAGGGACTTACCCCCATTAGAGGAATTCTCAACGGCCAAGAGGGGGTTTGGAAGTAGTTTTCAACCAGCAGTAGACGCGCTTCGGTGGAACCTCACTAGCTACGTCATTGCCCCAAAGCGCAAAGATATTTCCCTTTGATTTTGGGATGAATTTTGTAGTCCTCATTTCAGGACTCTATGCGTCCACATAGTCGATGTGGGATAATTGCCAAGTCACTTTCAAGGTAATGGTTTAGTTAGATTATATTAATATCAATAATACTCAAACCCAACTTCCGAAAAAATGAAACCAAAACTATATTGGTTATCACATGAAAGCTCTTAAAGGAACTAAACATATTCTTCAAAAAATATTATTGATTTTACTTTGTAAAAATGGACAGGTAGTTCCTTCTTTGACAATGTTTGACATCTGGAATAATGAAAATAGTATTTTAGTCGAGCATTGAGAAATGAGAATGACCTGCTATTTATGTTGTTTTTCCTGTAAAAACAAATACTCCTATTTAGTGGATTATTTTAGTTCTAGAAAAAGTTAAAATTGCACTTAGCGTACTAGAATGACTCAAAACGGTCCTTCCATCTATTGGATAAAAAAAATACCCAATGTACTGGAAATGACTTTAAAATGTCCTACCTATTGAAGCAAATTTGTCTCTAACATTATTTAGGCTTAAAATTATCCCTCCACTAATGGCACAATTAAATAACAATTAGAGTCCATTTGAATAGGATTAAAAAAAATAAAATTTTTAGCTTAAATGATTATAAGCAGAAAATAAGTGCTTATAAATTAAGCAGATAAGTGTTTGGATAGAAATGCTAAAACTGGAAAAAAAATTGTTGATGTGTTTGATAACAACACTTTTTAATTGTTAAAATGACTAAAATGTCCTTAAAGCTGTTATCACCATAAATAAGTTGAATTGTATGATTTTTAATTTAACTAATTCAAAAATAATTTATATTTAAATGCACTTTCAATGTAAAGTGATTATGTGAGGTAAATTTATAAATATAAGTTACTTTTTTATTTTTAACTATTAAAAAGTAAAAAATTTAGGATACACAAAGTTACAAAATGGAGAAGAACTTACCACAAGCAAGGATGAAATCATTGAAGAAGAGAGGAGAATGATTGATCATAAATGGAGGAAAGGGTGAACTCAAAGCGGTTGAAGAGAAAAATAAAAAGAAAATAGAGTTCGTACATTTTAGGCTACAATTTCGGGCTACTTGGAATTAGAGGAAAATATAATGGATAAAAAGGTAAATGTCTTGATCAAACTTTAAAAAAAAATTAAGCTAAAAAGTAAAAAGTTGGGGTACCCAACTTCTCACTTTTTGATTTTTTAAATCAAATTTTAGTTTTTTTTAAAATACTTTTTAATTTTACCAAACACCTAAAAAAGCTAAAAAAAAGAAGAAGAAGAAGAAGAGATTAAAAGCTAGTTTGACCAGCTTTTAATCCTATCCAAATGGACTCTTAATTAAATTCTAATTAAACACGTGATCTTTATTTACTGATATGAAAATTTCTTGTACAGCGTCAATATATAAAAGTTAAAATTCCACTAAATAATGAGAGCTGGCTGGAAAAGAATCTCCATGAATTGAGCCAGTCATCAAGAAGATTCGATGGAATTTAGAAATAGATATAGTGGTGACAAAGGAAAAATCTGATGAGAGCTGCGTAAAGTGGTCACGTCAAATCCAATCTGCTTTTTAACTTAGCGTTAACTTTATTGGTTTCTTTTTAATTATAATTCTGTTGTGAAACAGGTGAGAAGCAAACTGTTGGTAACAGCCCTTGCAAGTTACAGTTGATGACACATTATCAATTCTTAAGCTAAGAATGTATGCTATCGTTGTGCTAAATACTTCCACTGTAATAGTTGATGAAGGACTTTGATGCTAATGAAACCATGTACTGATGAATATCTTAGCTTAAGAATGGATTTGATACATGTTTCTCAGGTCTTCCAAATATTTCTGAAGTGAGCTAAACTCAGAATCTTTGAGATCTGAAGATACTTGGTTTCATGAAGAAGGGTGTTTTGACAAAGGATTATCTGGATCTTACAACTCCAGAAAACAAATTGGGCATCTCTTAACCCATCCTTTGGGCTCAACTGTAGGTGTGATGATGCAAGTTGAGGAAGGAATTAAGTAGGACAAATTACCCAATTAAGTATGTTGATGATATTAAGTTTCTCCAGTTTGGGCAACTTAATGACCAATCTACTTAATGACCAATCGAAAAGGAGATGCTCCCAACAAAAGTTCCAATATTCTTGCGCAAATAGAATATTCCTCCTCTATCAGAGGTGAGCTAAGTTACACGCATATAGTAGAAAGTTAGTCGGGAAAAGAGTATATGCATATAGGACACCAAACTGGTACTACATGTTTAAACAGAGCTCGCTTTATCCCTAATCTAGCCTACAACAGTACCAAGGACAAACATCCCCTAGTTCCAATTCCAAAATAACATTTTTACACCAACTGCGATAGCCACTTCCAAAATTTACTGTTCTCAGGCCTCGGCAACAGCCTCATCAATTTCATCTGCATGATCTCTGAGTACATTCCACTGATCCATACTCAATGAGATGCCTGAAGAAGGAAAAACACTAGGTTAGTTTTGGTTTCCAACTCCTGCAAATACATCGAAGAAATATATAGCCACAAAAAAGATTCAAGATGAATAGAACAACATACGCAATATATTCTTATAAGTGGGGTCTGGGGAGGGTGGGTGTACGCAGACCTTACCCCTACCTTTGTAGGGTAGAGAGATTGTTTCCGATAGACTTTCGGCTCAATAAAATTGTTTTTCATGAAAAATGCTATGGTAAAAGATTTGAAGAAAGAAAAGATAAAAGGTGAATTAAATTATAAATAAACTTGTGTTGAGAAAAGAAATAATTAAAGCAATTAACAACGGGTTTGTGGGCAAGCACTCACGCTCCCACCCTCCCTTTCTATTTAATTCTTTTAATAAAATGCAGGAGTTGTTTGGAATTTTGATGTTCTATTAAAAGTATGAAGCACCAAGGAAATGCAGCAGTACATACATAGCATACAAGAGCAAATTTCAGGACATGCTGAGGAATCTAAGCAGATTGGCCATAGAGGCAACACAAATAAGTTGGAGTCTCAGATCTACACAATGTCTTCAATCCTGTTTGCTCACTTACAACAACAACAACATACCCAGTAGGTTCCCACAAGTGGGGTCTGGGGAGGGTAGGATGTACGCAGACCTTAATACTACCTCGTAGAGGTAGAGAGGCTGTTTCCATGAGACCCTCTCTACATCTGAATTCAGCTACAAGCTGGTTCAATCTTTGGATAAACCAACTAGTTCTCTCTTTCTACAAGGTTCCCTATGACCCAATTCAGCTCACTTGACAATGCTCATTTCTAACATCAATGGAAGGAGCAAGCCTACAGAGACAGCAGACGGTATCCATGTTCAAGAGTCACCTATGGTGGCCTTGCATATCAATCTTTAAGAACAATGTCAATGCATCTCAAAGTATGTCAGCTTGAGAAAGCTCAGTACTGCAGCTAACATCAGTTAATGTGACTGAACAGCACTACAAGAGTAATGACTCCTTCCTTTTCAAATTGAATATACAACCACGAACCTTGTGAAAATAAGTCCACATCCTCCAATTTCACCATTCAGCATTTATTTTACATTGTACAAGAGGTAGACCAGTGTTCAGGAATGCACTCGCATTGTCGCATAATGCGATGATGTGAAGAGATGCGAGCCCCTCTCGCTGCGTGTGGTTGATGCGAGCCAACCTTACAGAAGCGGGCACATCACAGGGTTATGCAAGAAGCGAGCCGATGTGAGCGCATCTTGTTGATTTGATTTTTAGGGTCAATTTTAAATTAAAAAAAAAGAGTTGCTTCATGTTGATTTTATGGTTTAAGGAGGAATACTTCAAGCTTACATAACAAGGGAAAAGAAGTTACTACTTCAAGCCGAGTTGAGGAAGATGAGGAGGTTGAAGATGATGAGCAATATGATGATAATGAAAGAATAGAAGATTTGGACAATCTTGATTAAGTAGATGAACTTCAGAAGAACAAGAATTAGATGTTGAAACATTATTAATTTATATTTGGTTTTCTTCTTTTTTCTGGTTTGTTTTGCTTTTTTGTTGAACTATTTTGCTATTGTGGTCTGTGTTGTTTTGCTGGTCTGTTTCGCAGCAAGTGTTTCGGTGATCAAACCTGTGATTTTGGTGTTTAATTTAAACTTCTGCTTATATATATTGTCTAGATTGTTGATTATATAGTTATTGAGGTCTTTTCAGATCTGTCTTACTGTTTGGATGCTCTATTTAGTCTTTTTTCTTTTAAATTGCGCTTCACTTTAATGATGCGCTCACATCGCTTCACGCTTTGCGTAATGCATGATACGGAACATTGTCGCTTTTTTCCTCATCACGCTTCCCTAAACATTGAGGTAGACCTTATAGGAAAAGGATATAGCTCTGGAGAAAAAAGCTAACGTTTGGAAGGACAGAGACACTAAGGCATTAGATAAAAATGTTAACAGTTCCCTAGCTGACGGAGGGGAGCTCCCTATTGTTTAACCAAGTAGTAACATTGGCACAACCTCTTCTTCTGACCATAAAAGCCACATTCAAATCATAAGTTGATTTCTACACAACAGAGTAAACCCCTTAAAGATATCTCTAGAGCAATGTTATGTTGCTGTAGATTCTTCATTTGTCTAGAATTGCCAGTGTCAACCCAGTATGATATGATTTGATTTTATCTGTCCGATTACGATAATAATCATGCCAGTTCATACATACAACACAAACTATATGACATGTGAACAAAGCATCAGTCCTGGGCAACTAGAAACACCAAGATCATTCAGTCAGCAATTTTCCTTTCTGCAGATTACCTACAGTTCATAAACCATTACCTGAGTTTATGGTGACACCTTCCGGGAGGGTATAATTCTGAATTGGCTTGTGTATATAGATAGATGTTCCTTCCATCAACCAATTTCATATAGGGACAATGAGAATTGACAATTTCTTTTTAATGAAAGTGTTATCTGAGCCAGCTTGTATGCACCTTGACACCGAGTACCTATTACTTCCCACCAGCGCACCGCAGAATTGAATACCACTGCCCATCAAAGCTCAGCCAGATTCAGAACCTGAGACCTCATGCTTCTACTCCCACTCCATTGACCAGTAGGCCACACCTCGAGTGTTTCTAATTGATAATTCTTAGAACCGACTGAAATTGCAAACGCGACCCAAAAAAAAAACACCAACATTCTCCCTAAGTAAACATCATACTTATCCTGAGGCCGTTCCATAAACAGGATGACCAAAATCTTCCCTCAAGTCTCCAATTTAATTGCAGTCTCTTAGTGTTAATATTCTTTCTTCTCCAAAGGAAAAACAAATAATTTTGTTGCAGTCTCAGGATTTTAACATTTAATTGTTATATAGGTAGCCTTGTGCTAACATAGATATCGTTTCACAGGAACAAGTGCATCATGAAAGAAGCAATTCTTGACATATCTTCTTGTTTGAAGGATGTTGAAACTACATGCATATTTAGGATGAACACCCAGATACACAATTCTTAATACGAAACATAAGGAAAGCAGAGAGAAAATAACATAAGAAACTGGGAAACCTAAGAAACTTTCATTGCTCCCATGTCTCAGTTAACAATGTGTTTAAAAAGATAAGAATTGATATATTTATTAGAAAAAAAGACCTCACGGACCAATTAAGTAACAATAGGGGCATTTCTGGACCAAATTATTATCAGTACGGGCATTTTTTGGACCAAACAATTAACGATAGGGGCATTTTTATTCAATTTCACATTGTTAAAGGACATTTTCGTCCCTTTTTCGTAATTTATATACGGATATATCAATTATACTAGGGGAACTATATCCCAGCCTAAAGTGTTGAACAAGACAAAGTATGCTTATTTCTCGTCATCATACCCCTACATAGAAGCCATGGCGATGTGACAAATGCTGGCCCAGTTTCCATTCACCAGCTTCCGAAGCTCGAGGAAAAAGTTTCAATTCTATGTTCTTTAGTTGAGAGGCATGTTAGCTCCTGCTTGGTTTTTTTTTGTGTGTTTTTTCTGGTCCTTATCGGTAGCATCTCATCAAGCAAAGTGATTGTAATGGATTATAGTTCCTCCATATTGCATCTTTTAGTTTGGATGAAACAAGGTCATGAAGAATATATTATGACTCATCAAAATCTTTTAAATTCTCTGTTTGCATTTGTAAATCTTGTTATAACTACTGATGAAAGTGTTTGTCGATATTGTCTCAAATAATAATGTGCCTCTTAATCTATTTTATAAAAAAGTACATTTTAATTTTTCACTCTGATTAGTATATTCCTATCGAGTAAAATTCTTGTTACATCATTTATGTATCATACAATTCTCTTAAAACACTTGCCAATTGCCATATATGTCGAATAGTCACTATGGTCTAATTTGATATCTGGTCAACTTTATTCTTCTAATGAAAGTGACCTTATGGTGCATACAATACTACTCCCTCCGTTTCAAAAAGAATGACCTAGTTTGACTTGACACGGAGTTTAAGAAAATAAAGAAGACTTTTGAATCTTGTGGTCCTAAATTAAAGTTACGACAAATGTACCAAAATGCTCTTGAATCTTGTGGTGTTAAACATGTCATGTGGAAAGTTGAAATTAAAGTGTTGCCAAAAAAGGAAAGGGTCATTCTTTTTGAAACGGACTAAAAAGGAAAGTAGGTCATTCTTTTTGAAACGGAGGGAGTAGTTTATATGATTTTGAAATTTATTATTACAATAATTTATGCAAACAATTATCTATTTAATTAAAAATAAATTTGACAGTATATTTTATTTACATAATTTACACGAGCATAGAGAAAGTTTTACTTAACAAGAGTCAATTTTTGGCCGCCAAGATAAAGTCATGACTCATGACACAATTGTAGAAAAGCCAAAGGTAGAAAAGGTTGTTATAGCAAGAATTACTTTGATATGCTATTGCTTTTGTATCACTGTATGGACTTGATCGATCTATCTATTCCATACTCTATCCGCAGTTGTCATTCAAATATTTCCTTTAGACTAAGCGGGTTAAATTGGGCGGGTCAAGACCTAACCCGAGATTTTACCCATTTCAACCCAAACCAAATTTGGGCGGGTCATGACCCAACCCAATATCTAATTCAACCCATTTAATATCTCCAATTTCAACCCAACCCGCCCATTTGACACCCCGGGCTACAATTAATAAAAAAAAATTGTAAGCAAAACCCTAAATGCAACATAGAGTTCCATATGTAGCTAGCATCGCCTAAATCACATAAAAAAATAGAATGAAACAACGAGAACAACAAAACACACATATACCAAAAACAAAACGAAAGAAATTAAAATCAGCAACAAAATAAAATTAAATTAAAAGTAAGTAGAACTACCTACCTTTTCTGCCAGGCATTTGCTTTCCATCTTTAACATAAAACTCACGAATATCCACCATTATTTTCCCTCCAAAGCTCCTAACTGAAACTCTCCTATTCTTAGAAATCTGAAACAAAAGCAACACCACAATAAAATCAGAAAACAGCAGAAAAAGTGATAGAAAAATGCTTGTGCGGAAAGTGATACAACACCTCACAGACTACGATGCCATCAGCATCAGCATCGTCAGAATCATCAGTTTTGGAGAATTTCTTACGAGGATTTTCGCCTTCAGAAGAGTACTCATTCTCTTCCTTTCTCTTTCCAAACTTTCTAGACATTTCGGAATAGGGAAAGTGAGTGGGAGAATACCCTTCTGTGTGTTTTTGATCCCTTATGCCAAGTGTTGCTATGGGCCTCCGATGGTTCAACCTATTTTAAGCCCACATCAATTTAAAAGCTAGGGCAAAGTAAATTTTCCATTATTATAAGGGTGAATTACATTATTCCCCACGAGGATCATTAATACATAAAATCCTACAGCTTTCAAACAATTACATAAAATCTCATATTTTAAGAATTAAACTTGATACATATCAATCCCTCACACTGCCGCATACTACTCCACCACTGTCGCCCAAAATCTCACAACACAATCTTTCAAAATTTTCCATCCCAAAATTATCGATAACTTCTTCCCACAACCATGTTTCCATCACTCTCTTCAGCCTCCAACAACTACCCACATCCAATAAGTTGAGATCAAATCAATTTTAATTTTTTCTGATTTTTATGAAGTTAGTTGATGGTTGAAGTTAATTTTAAGTATCATTCAAATTTCTAAATTAATTTTTTGTTAGTTATAAAACATAAGTTGTTGTCTTGTTAATGTTTTGGACTTTTAATGGCTTCACCACCTTCATTCGATTTGGGCATTACCCAATTAGAAAAGAATAATGTTGGTTCTTCAATGGATGAAGTAGTTGATTTTGTTCTGGTGTATTTGATCACACTTCTGATGGTTTTCACGAAAATAGATCCAAACACCACAATGATCCTGTAATGATGAAGAAAATCTGAGAGAATATGATACAAGATCTGAGAATCTAGACATGCAAATGATGGAAGAGAAGGAAGCAGGGGAGATACACGATGACCCCCAAAATCAGGTAAAAAATCATGGATATTTTCATTTGATATACAGGATTTTAATTTAATTCTATGATACATTTTGTATGTGTACCACTGATACATTATTTTGAAACATTTTAACCTGTGAAATTTCGTATATGTACCACTGATATATTCTTTTGATATATTTTGTATATGTATGAATAATTTATTATTTTCACTGTACATGATAAATTTATTTCATATAATGAAAATATGTATCAAAAACTATAGTATATGTATGATACATATCAGAACCGCTCAATATATCGTGTACAAGTTTAGTTATTTATATTGATACATATGTACATCAAATTAATACATAAATATTTTAATATTATAGGACATTAAATTGGTGGTCAAAAAACGACCTTCCCACAATTTAAGGTTTAGTAACTCACATAATCCCCAGATTATTTCAAAACTCAATGCAATTCTGAAAGACAAAAGGATTACAATGTTCGGTCGTACGTCTTTTGGGGTATATCTAAACATACCCAAATGTAATTTCCAAGGGTCAATTGCTAGGTGCCTAATGACGCTAGAGCTACAACATGATTATCCTGATCAGTTAAGGGTATGCATTAAGGATACCATCCTTCGATTTATATTATATGAGTTTGTGCTTATTACAAATTTGAAATGCAGCGATAGTGAAGAGGATTTCGACTACTCTCATGCACCCCCTTGCAGACTCATAAGGAAGTATTTTCCTAGGAGCACAACACAAGTTAAGAGAGGTGGTTTGGTTGTTTGCTTTGAGCAAACAAAATGGGGGAGGAATCTTGAAAATGCAATTAAAATTATGATATTATACTTCATTCACACCTTCATCTTCTCACAATTGGACACGGTCAATGTTTGCGCCAGAGATTTTCATATGGTTGAGGATGGCAGCTACAGTTGATTTTCATGAAAAAAATTGCCTTCTTAGCACTGATTAGATCATTCAGCAAAGTCATGGATCAGACTAAATAGTATTATCGGTTAAATGGCATGTCATACGCACTTCAAGTATGGTTTTATGAATGTTATTCCAAAAATACAAGTATTATCGATTAAATGGCATGCCATACACACTTCAAGTTTGTAATACAACATCTTGCTGTAATGTTGCCTACTTATTTGACGATTAGTAATTCTTATGACAAGAAAGAGAGCACGAATTGGTCACAACTTGAAGCATACAAGGAAAAATTGATCAAGATCCATTTGATATTCAATATGTTAACGGTATTGTCCAATAGTCAAGAAGAACCCTGTATGTATCAAATTTCAATTTTAAAATAGTGGCTTTATATACGTACTTTACATTACATAACATTTATGTATTTCAGGGATTGTAGACTGTTTATGGCGAGATACGCAGAGTTTTTAAGTGATGAAGTTGAAATACCTACTTCAGATTTTGAGTCTGAGCTTCATCAAACCAGATACACGTCACTCTTATGAACTTATGGTTTGAACAAGAAAAAAGATGTGTATGTTAGTGATAATTAAGACCACCTAAGTCCAAACGCGCATACATCTTCTCAGATGATCAAGATTTGATAGATATTGATTAGTTGTTGTCTAGTAGTTTGCCTACATATATTTTCTTTTTGTTGGATAATTTATTTGGTGTTTATGCCAGCAGTTACCTTTCAAGACACAAATTTATATTTTCAATTAATGACATGTAGTACTTTTTTTATTTTACTAAATTTTATCAGATTTGATTAATGTGTCAGAAACAAATATCAAGTATACATCTATCAGACATGTACCAAACATATATATCAAACATATGTATAAGCCTTAATTTGATACAAATATGTAGCTGAAACTTTTTCTACACATTTCTGGTACATTTTCAAATGTATCAAAAAAATGTATCAGAATAATATGTATTAAAAAAATATATCAACAACACAAATATTTCAGCTACATATATGTCTCAGACATATGTATCAAACAAAAGCAGAAATATAAAATCTGCATTTCATTCAAGTAGATAACTGGAACTTTTAAACTTATTTCTGATACCTTTTTCAAATTTATCAAAAATATGAATCAAGAAAATGTCTTTGATTCAAATATGTTTGTGAACTGTTTTCAACATTTTTCTTCAGACATCTTATGTACATGTGAACTTCAAATATATGTTCATGAAATATGTTGAACATTTCTTTAAATATAAATTTCTATAAATGAAGAAAAATTAATATTTGATACATATCACTGATATGTTATATTGATACATATCATTGATACAATTCTATTAACATCAATAAATTTTATTTGTTAAAACTCAGACACATATCATTAAGCGTATTAGAGTGCAAACAAGTTTAATATATCACATATTACATTATTGTTGAGAAATGAGACGAATTCGAATTAATCAAAACATGAAAATTCTTAAAATATTCAACCTATGATACAACAACTTAAGTTACATCTGCCTTGGGAGGTAGTTGCAGGTGCGTCTATTATGACCTTCACGCCTACACTTCCCGCAACAATTTGAGCTTGATGAAAGAGTTTTACTCATTTTCTTGTATCTCTCTTTCTTTGGCTTTCTGAATTGTCTTTTGTATTTTGGTGGTAAATTCAATTATTCCAAAACTTTTTATGGTACATGCAAATCCTTTTTGTCGGACATCGGACAAATCGAGATTTCATATGTTTTGACAAGTGTTTCTGGCTTGTAGTAATCCGAACAATATGGCTTCATATCATCTATATATTTGCTTTTTAACACAGCAATAACATGAGCACATGGTATCTCATCTAGCTGGAATCTCCCATAGTTGCTTGTTTTATTATCTAGATGGACAATGTATCATCTTCTATCGTTGTAAACTGTGTAGATGTAGTTTGGTGACGCCCTAACCTGAATATTTATCAATGATTAACTGAAACATAACTATCAAAGTTATCAATAATCAATGAATCATAAAAATAATATGTATCATGAAGATATTCTATTGTACTTAATTCATACAAATGTATCTGCACTTTCTTATGTTCAAGATAAGTATGATATTTTTTTATTTATGGCCAAACACATCGCCAACCCCCTAAACTTGACATCAACTTTTATTTTGGCACCTCAACTTGACATTGTTCATTTTAAACACCTCAACCAGTATCCCGTTGTGTCATTTTGACACTTTTTGCTGACTACGCATAGGATGTGTGCTACACAAATTTTGAGCTAATTTAAGAAACTTTTTTGTAAATTTTCTTTTTTTCTTTCTCCTTCCTCCCCACTCTTTCTCCCTAATACCTTCCACCATTTTTTTTCTCTTTTTTCTTATTCCTCATTCTTTCTCCTACCACCTTCCACCACCCTCCACCATTACATAAAGTTTTAATAAATTTTATAATTTTTTGCCGGATTACACTATTGATTCTTTTTCTGTTTTGAAAATCGAATTTATTTTTCTAACCATCATTCAACACTAGTTCAAAATAAACCATTTGAATCTAAATTGCTAAATTACAAATACCTATTACAGTTTGAATTTGAATTGGCAAACCCCAAGTACCCATTACAATCACAGTATAATTCTAATAAAAAAAAAATAAAGCTCAAACACATTACCGTTCTTGCACGTTACAAATCAATTTTTGTCGTCACTTCCTTTGCACCTTAATTGTCGATTTTATTTCCTCTATTTTATTTGATTTTTGCATTTTTAAATTCTGACTAGTGAAGATTGAAGCTGTAAAAGGTGTTATTATTAAGCTTAACACTTTGTTACTTCCATTTCCCAGTTGAATTTTCTCTATTTTGTGTAGATACACTTTTATTTTGTGTTTTTAATGCTTAATTTCTTTTTGATCCAGTATATTTTTGGTGATTATCTTATCTGAGTTTGTTCAATTTTGTGTGATTTTACTTTTTTGTATTCAGATTAGTGAAAATCTAGCTATTAAAGATGCTGATTTTTAGCTTGATACTTTGTTGCTCTTATTTTTTTTTTTTCCATTGAATTTTCCTTTGTTCTTGGTGAAGTATGGGAAGGAGAAGGTACAAGAAGAAGACAAAAGATAGGGGTGGAACGATGGGGTTAAAAAAATATAAGTGAGGTTTTTTTTATAGAAAAATAAAATTTCCACGTATTGCATACGGATTTGTTCATTTTCCACATAGGAGGCGTTTGGCAACATGCACTTAAGTTGATCATGAGAATATAAAAAAAGTGCCAAAATGACAAAGCGAAATACTAGTTTAGGTATTTAAAATGAATAATGGCTAGTTGAGGTGACGAAATGAAAGTTGGTGTCAAGTTTAGGGGGCTGACAATGTGTTTGGCCTTCTGTTTATTGTTACTAATAGATTGCTGTTAGAAATATACATATATATCATAATTTATATTATCTTCATGATACATATCAGAATAATTCACTATGCTATACTTACAATGCTATCAAGAACCGGTGAGATCGTTATTGACAAACCCTAGATCTCCATCACCGGCCAGAATTCGAAGGCGCTACTAACGAACTCCGGTCATCCTGCAATTGATGGTCTTACGTTTCAGGAAAATTTCTCCAATCAACTTCTCCGGTGAGTAATTTCCGCGACCTCCTATAGCGAACTCCGGCGATGTTCTCCGTTCAATTTCTCGGCGACGTTCTCCGTTCAAATTTCAGGCCGATCTGACTGGAAAAGTATCCTCCGATGACTTCTCCGACGAACAGATTTGCACTCTTTTTTTTCTCTCTTCTCTCTTTTCTTTTCTTTCTAACCCCTTATAGGTACTACAAGTCCTGTGCATCTTTTTCGGTGGCGCACAACGTATATTTTTTGGGGACCAAATTTAGGGGCGGTATCAACAGTAGGTAAAGGTGACGACAACAAAATTTTGGCGACCAATTTCTACACCAACTTGCCATAATCTGATGAATAGATCAATAAAATGCCCCCATTTCATCTTCTCTCCTGATCAAGTGCACTCGTTTCATCTCCTTTAGTTATCTTGTCTAGGTTTCTTAACTATTGGTGGCAGATACACCCCGTCTCTTTTGATATTTGGATTTCATTCCTTCTCTCTGGTTTCTTGCTTGGTTATCTTTGACTGTTCTTGTTGGATTATTGGTTCCTGTTTCGTTGTTACTTCGTAGTAGTTAGTTGAGACTAGCATATCTATTTACTATCGTACGTGTTGTTATTTTTTTATTTTTTTTTTCTAAAGCCTGCCAGATTTATTGTGGATAGTATAGTTCTTTTTGTTGACTGTTATTTATCAAAACTTGTGTGGTAGTATATTGGGTTTTATTGCTTGTGGCATACGCTGTTGATTCTTGATTCTTTCCTGAAGATTTACTGCTTTTGGCATACGCTGCTGATTCTTGATTCTTTACTGTAGATTTTTGTTTGTTTCCTTAGCATATAGTGGTCACAACTTCAAGCTTCATTATTGATCTCACTCATTGTTACCATTGTGCCTTGTTAGCCTTACCTATTTGCGTGTCTTCTTATTTTCTTCTCTTATTGAGTAATGGATGTGGTGGTCGATGGTAGACTAGGGTCATATTATAGGTAGGGGTCGGGGTAGGGCCCAGGGCCTAGGGTGAGGTCGGGGTCTGGGTCTGCTGCTGGGTTAGGATCGTTTCTAGGGTCGAGTTTGGGGTTGGGGGCGAGGGGTAGTAGGGTAAAGTGGGATAAGGGATCCTTTCGGTTGAGAGTTGGATCTTGGAACATAGGGTCTCTTCAAGGTAAGTCCATAGAGCTCATGAAGATTCTTAGGAAGAAGAGGATTATTATAACTTTTATCCAAGAGACCAAATGGGTAGGTTCTAAGGTAAGGGATGTGAACGGGTATAAGTTATGGTACTCTGGTAGCGTGAAACATAGAAATGAGGTAGGTATCTTAGTAGATGAAGAGCTGAGGGGCAGGTGGTGGAGGTTAAGAGGGTTAACAATAGATTGATGTCGATTAAGTTAATTATTGGAGGGTCTACGTTGAAGGTTATTAGTGCCTACGCGCCACAATCAGGCTTGGATGAGGAGGAAAAAAAGAGTTTTTGGATGAGATTGTGAGGGGCGTTCTAAGCACTGAGAAACTTTTTGTAAGAGGGGATTTCAATGGGCATATTGGGTCTTTATCGAGAGGTTATGATGATGAACATAGATGTTTTGGCTTCGGGGAAAGAAATGAAGGAGGAGCTTCACTTTTGGATTTTTCTAGGGCCTTTGGGTTATGGGTTGAATTTGAGCTTCCCAAATAAGGAGGAGCACCTTATTACCTTTCTTAGTTTGGTGGCCAAGACTCAGATAAACTTTTTGCTCCTTAGAAAGGGCGATAGAGTGTTATGTAAGGACTGTAAAGTCATACCTGACAAGAATCTTTTGACCCAATATAAGCTTCTGGTAATGGACATAAAAATCAAAAAGAGCAGAAAGAAAAGGGGTGTGGAGGATCAACCTAGGATTAAGTGGGGTAGCTTGACTTTGTCCAGTGCTTTAGAGATTGAGAAGAAGTTGACGACAACGGGGGCTTGGGAGAGTAGAGAGAATATAGATAGTATGTGGGAGAAAACTACCATTTGCATCAGGGAGACAACTAGGAAGGTGTTGGGTGTCTCGAGAGGTGGATCGGCAAGCACCGAGGGGACTGGTGGTGGAATGACAAAGTTAAAAGGAAGGTGGAGACTAAGAAGGTGGCCTATGAAAAGTTTGTTGTGAGTAAGGATGACGAGGAGAAGCGGACAAATAGGGAAGAGTATAAGTTAGCTAGGAAAAAGGCTAAGTTAGCGGTGACGGTGGCTAAGACAACAACTTTCGATAGCTTGTATGCGACTTTAGAGAAAAAAGACAGAGATAAGAAGTTTTATAGCTCTGCCAAGGCTAGGGAGTGGAGGGCCCATGACCTTGAGCAAGCGAAGTACATCAAGAGGGAGGATGGAAAAGTGTTGGTGGAGGATGCCCTCATTAGGAAAAGGTGGCAGTCCTATTTCCATAGACTTTTGAACGAGGGGGACAAAGGTTTTGTGCTGGGGTCATGGAGCACTCGGAGAGGTGTCATGGTTACAGTTATTATAGGCATATCAAGGTTGAGGAGGTCAAGGGTTCTATTCATAGGATGCATAGGGGTCTGGCGACTGGGCCAAACAAGATTTTGGTGGATTTTTGGAAGAGCACTAGCAGGACAGGTATGAAGTGGCTGACTAGGTTGTTTAACATCATTTTTAGGGTGGAGAAGATGCCCAGAGCTTAGAGATAGAGTATGATGATTTCATTATATAAGAACAAGGGGGATATTCAGAGTTGCAACAACTATAGGGGAATCAAGTTGTTGAGTCATACTATGAAGGTTTGGGAAAGGGTGGTAGAGTTGAGGCTGAGGAGGATCATGACTATTTCTGAGAATCAGTTTAGTTGCATGCCAGGTCGCTTAACTACTTAGGCCATTCACCTTGTGAGGAGGTTAGTGGAATAATTTAGGGAGAGGAGGAAGGACTTGCACATAGTGTTTATCGATCTTGAGAAGGTGTACAACAAAGTCCCCAGGGAGATACTGTGGAGGTTCTTAGAGGCTAGAGGTGTGCCCGTGGCATACACTAGGTCTATTAAGGACATATACGATGGAGCGAAGACTCATGTGATGATGGTAGGAGGAGATTCAGAGCACTTTTCTATTTTGACAGGGTTGCACTAAGGATCATCTCTTAGCGCATTTTTATTTGCCTTGGTGATGGATGTTTTGACACAGCGTATTCAAGGGGAGGTGCCTTGGTGTATGCTATTTGTTGATAATGTTATAATAATTGACGAGACTCGGGGAGGAGTTAATGATAAGTTGGAGGTTAGGAGACAGACCCTAGTGTCTAAAGGGTTTAGGTTGAGCAGGACTAAGACGAAGTACTTGGAATATAAGTTCAGTGATTTGATGCAGGAGGCTGACGTGGTAGTAGAGATGGATTCTCAGGCCATTCAGAAGAGGAATAGTTTCAAGGATCTTGGATCTATGATTCAGGAGAATGGATATATTGACGAGAATGTCACATATAGTATTGGTTCAGGGTGGTTGAAGTAGAGGCTCAACTTCGGGAGTCTTGTGTGATAAGAAGGTTCCTCCTAAGCTTAAAGGTAAGTTCTACAGAGTGGCAGTCCGACAGGCTATGTTGTATGGAGCAGAGTGTTAGCCAGTTAAGAATTCTCATATCCAAAAGTTGAAGGTGGTGGAGATGAGGATGTTGAGATAGATGTATGGATGTACTAGGAGAGATAGGGTGAGAGATAAGGTTATTCAAGAGCAGGTAGCATGAGAAATAAGGTTATTCGAGAGAAGGTGGGAGTGGCTTCGGTGGAAGACAAGATGTGGGAAGTGAGGTTGCGATGTTTGGGCATGTGATGAGGAGGTGCCCGTATGCTCCAGTATAGAGGTGTGAGAGGATGGTTATAAATGGTTTTAGGCTGGGTAGAGGTAGGCTAAAGAAATATTGGAGAGAGGTGATTAGGCAGGACATGGAGTGGTTACAGCTTACAGAGGACATGACCCTTGATAGAAAGGTGTGGAGGACACGAATTAGGGTAGAGGGTTAGTGGGTAGGAGTGCATCTATAGTAGTAAAGAGGAGTTCTTTGTGTGTATCTGTGTCTTTAGTTCTTGCTCGTAGTGTTTGATGATGTTTGTGATTTTAAATAGATAGTGTATAGTATAACTCTGTGGGTGTCTTGTTTCTTTTATTATCTAGCGGTGTGTTATACCATTTTGTTTGTTTATTTTTTTATTTTTTGGTTGTTATACTGTTATCTGTCCTGAGCCGGGGGTCTATCAAAAATAGCCTCTCCACTTCATCTGAGGTGGTGGTATGGATTGCGTACACTGTACCCTCCCTAGACCCCACTTTGTGGGAATGTACTGGGTATGTTGTTGTTGTTGTTGCTATACTTACAATGTTATTGATACATTCAACCATTATTAACTTTCAGAAATTTAATATCAAACATGAAACAATGAAAAACACTTTAAAAGGACCTTACCGTCATACACATTGATTTTACTTCATTCAGTACAAGAATTTCTTGAATCTTATTTTCCCAATGTAGTTTTTGTATAGCTTGATCTGTCTCTATTTTTGTAGTTCCAAGAACCAAATAAGATTCTTACTTGTTCCAAATTTTTTATAATTGACAGTTCACATGCCTTCACAAGAAGAGAGTTGATACATTCAGCTATAATAGAAGTCATTATCCTTCCCCTATTTACTGGAGCATAAACTCTTGCCCACTTTTCAAATCCTGCCTTAACGAGATAGTCCTTCACTCTATGGTCAACCTTATGCAATTTAGACATAAGCTCATTAAAATCATCTTGCCTGTACGCTTTAGCCATAGCATAATATATGTCGCTCAATCTGTCCTTACTCTTTCTATAGTTTATGCACACATTATTCCAGAGATGCCAAATACAAGCAAAATATGGTATAGTGGGATACACTATACTAACACTCTTGATTTTACTCTCATTGTGATACAAGACAACACACATGTTCTCATGCTCATTGAAAGTACATTTAAACTACTGAAAAAACCATGTCCATGAAGAATCATTTTCTAAATCTGCTACCCCATATGCAAGTGGCATTATATGCCCTGATAAATATAAGGAAACAACTATTACTTTTATTGTAAATGAAACCTTTGATACATATTAAAAGAAATATTAATAAGACACATACCTGAGCCATCCAGTGTGCTAGCTGAAATGAATGTCCCCTTATATGCTCTACCCAAGTGACTCCCGTCTACTACGAAAACTGATCTACAATACTCAAATCCTCTCATTAATGGATACAGTGTTATGAATAGATACAAAAACTCATTATCTGGTGACTTATGCATCCTTATATATGAATTGGGGTATAAAAAATTCAACATATATATGTATCTAGGTATTTGTTTGTATCCATCAGCCGGGACACCCCTCAATATCTCTATAGCACATTTTTTAGCGAACCATACCTTTATGTAGTTTATGTCCAAACCAAGTTCACGTTTGACATCATCAATAATGTCATTTGGTGTGATTATTCTTTTATAGTTCACCAACTTTGGAGCAGTTATTCTACCTAAAAAGGCAATTGTGGCTTGACGTTGTCATGATCTAAATCACGGGATTGTGTGGGTATCTACCCAACTCTACCCTAGATAGGAGTACCCGTACCACCCTACCATTTCTTAAACAACGAAAAACATTGCTAAAACCTTAAGCATAATAAATAATAAACCTCTTTATTTAAACCCGAAACTTGTTACAATAATTACATTTTGGAATTAATAAACAACTTCCCAGAACCTAGTCTAAACAAGTACAAGAGCACCAAGTACAAGAAGGACGATTCTAGACATAACATCCATGTAAGAGTAGAATGACAGGAGCTGCCGAAGAATGATTACCGATGCACCTATAGAAACTCCAACTGACCTGCAACCATGGTTATACCCCCAAAAAGAGGTATAGTAAGTGTAGTATCAGTACAACCACACGTACTGCTATGTATCATAGATTGACCAGGGTTAGAAAAAAAATAATAACATATAGCAATCAAGGAGAAATCATGACAGTCATAAATACTTAGTAGCTGAACACACTAACACACTTAAACGTTCTTCAACTCCCAGCCTTACTGCCTTCCCTCTTTGTTACAATATTAATAATTTCTCCTAAGAGTGACTAAATGATAACAATTTCACGGAACTACCGAATCCATATCTCATACGCACTCATCTCCTTAGACTGCTCTATATTCCTATCTCATGACAACTCTCACCCACTATACTATTCCTATCACCACCGATAATTGTCATAATCCAACTATCTGGATCATGCGGACACTTACTCTAATCTATCTAGATAGGAGAACCCTTACCACCCATTTCAAAACATATGTAAAGTTAATAAGAAACAATAAAATACCTCATTTATTACAACAAATTTATCAAAACTTGAAATACAAACACAATACTTTTTCCAAGGAACTAGTCTAAATAGGTACAAGAGCTACTAAGGGAAGACACAACTGTACACATAACCCAACTTCCACCATAGGAGCAAAAATAGAAGCTGCTGGAGAATTTTACCGGGTCAAGTATGAAACACCTACTGATCCTGCACCCAGACTATACTTCAAAAAAAGGTTTAGCAATAGTAGTATCAGTACAAAAAATACATACTGGTTAGCATCATTGCTTGACCCAAATTAAATCACATAAATATTCAAAAAGAAACACGTAACTTAAGAGTAGTTTAGTCAAAGATCTTCCTTCATTAATCCCTTACCTCAAACTCATAAGACTTAAACCTTATTCAACAACATCATAGGATTTAACCCTAACGTACTAAGTTCCCACCATATCATCGGTGCATGCATAACACCCCTTCAATTATGAACTCTATCAGGCCTAACTTTAATGGTTCCCAGCCTTAACCACCCGCCTAGTCAGGGATTCCAGCAAGGCTAAAGATAATTAACAGTAAGACAACCACCATGAACACTTTCACGTAACCCATATCCCTTATGGACATTTAACTCTTATTTACCATGCTTTTGAGTTTAATTAAGTACAAGTTAATACAGACAACAGTTCAAGTCAAGTCTAACACTACCAACCTCAGAAATTTTGTCAAGTGCAGTCAATATAGACATTAAACAAAGTCAACAGCCATGACTCAACCACAATATACCACCTTGTGTCTCAATCACATAAGTACGTAGATAATAGAAAGGATATGTCAATTATTTCCAAATTAGCCCGAATCTCTCAAGGATCTATATTAACATCAATAATAGTAATTATTATAAGTATCGGTCATTCAAGAAACCAATTATGTCATGTAAACACATAACCAAATTCACTCAAGAAACCAATATAACACAAAACCACATAAGCCCGACTATGCAAGGAACCAATATAACACAGAACCACATAAACCCAATCCATATAGGGAACCAATATAATACATAACAACATAAGCCCGGTCCACGCAGGAAACCAATATAACACATAACTATATAAGGTCGATCCACAAGAAACCAAATTAATAGATAATTACATAAGCCAAGTTCAATCAAGGAACCATCACACTCACATGTACCTTGTACATACATGCTAAGGGTCTTATGGTCTCCCACTAGCCATGACTTGAAGGGCACGGGCTCTTGTCCATGTACCAAATTTCAGACATCAAGTGTCTGCTTACCTTATACCAACCAATCCCGTGAAGATATCCAAATATCGATACATCCCACAATAATAATAGAAATCATAATAATCACAACCACAATGATAGCAACACAACAATTGTAAAAACCAACAAGCTTTTCATATAGGTTCATGACATGTGATTAGCACTTCGGATATCAAATAGTCATTCATTCACCTTGGATATGCATTGTAACAAGTAGTCAACACTCCAAACACTTGGAAAATACTCAAGTCAATCATTTAATGTAAACAAAAATTAATTCTTTAACACACGAAATCACATGTATGCCCGAAGGCCAAACCACAACTTATAATCCAGGCCTTATCAATTCATAATTAGTAAAATCACGTATTTCCTTTCATTTTTATGGGCATAACTCGGATCTGAATGGTCTAGGTGTACAACCACCAATCATAGCAATTGATACCCAGTCTATAACTGCTATTCCTCTTGTTACCACCCTAGATTTTGTGGAATCCATCAACACTAATACTTAGTCAAGACTAACATTCCTCTAGTTACCACCATAGGTTTCCCAGAATCCATCAACACTCATACTTAGTCAAGACTAATATTCCATATAACCCAAAGGTACAACATCATTTTCTAATCATACGAGGATGAACAACATTAAAAGCAAAGTAAATTAATTACTTAGCAAATTCAATATCATGAAATAACAACAAATCCCCAGGTTTTCATCATTTTTGTCCATCCCCACACTGTACCTGAATGTCTAAGCATGAAATCTCTCATCAATCTATGTCATGCCTATGCTTTCTAACCCAGATCTAAACTAGTCAGTTAAACCTAGCCTACCTGAATGCCAACCAACTGCTATAGAGGCATGAATGCGAGTTTTTAACTTCATGCAAGAAAACCATGGGTTTTACCCCATTTGAGCTAAATCACTCCTCTCCATTGCTCCAAGGCTATAAAGTAGCTCTAGGAGGGTTTTAAAAGCAAACCTCACCCTTTTTACAACTGAAGAGGAGAAGGGAAAAATATTAAAATCGTGACTGAGGTTCTGATCCTATCGTCCTACTATAACTGCCTGTAGGCTGCTAAAACAAAGTTGCTATAACAAAAAAATTCCTACTATAGAGGGATGACGTCAGCCTCACCCAAAATTTCAAATTCCAAAATTTTTAGTCGCGTCATCTCATACTAGTTTGAGACTGTATTTCAAAAATCCCCAGTAACCCATACCCATAATGAGGTGTCTTTTCATAAAGATGGAATAGGTCATTAGAACATATACTAATTTACATGTCGTTTATCCCCAAACGATCACGAGAAGGAGAGAAAGGTACAAGTCTAAATTGAACGTTAACGCCCTCTCAATGATAACATATTTACAGACCTAAGTGAGACAATGAATTTTCATTCCCTGGCTTACTAAATTTCCAAGCGGTATTATATTACTACTCCGCTCCATCAAGGAACTTCCTTACTTGTGAATCACATGAAATTACCCGGAGCAAAACATTTTTTTGAGTACCCAAGGTATCTGAGGCCTCGTTAATATATCAGAGCAAAAAGAATTCAAAAACACAATGGACTAAAAGATTTTTTTTTCGGACATCTGAGAAACTAGATTCCGCTATAACGGGGGAGGTCCACTATACCGGGAGCCAACAGTTTAAAGGGGTGAGAAATGAGTTCCTCGATGATTTCTTCTCCTTTTACTCAAAAACTCCACTCCCCTCCCTGATCACTTTGCTCCCATCGTCAGAAAACAAGGTAATTATCGATATACTTCACCTCTTTACTTCATTACTCTCCTTTCTACACGTTTTATGCTTGAATTCATAGAAGTAGAATAGGTTTTGGGGTTGTTTTGTAAATTTGAAATTAGGGTTGATTTGGCCAAAATATTGAAGCATGGATGCTTTTCTTACGTTTACAACACTTCTATAGTGTTCTGGGCATAAAAATTATGGAGTTCATGGCCAAAATGGGCTAAAAATAGTAAGGAATGTGAAAGATTACTCTCTATTTGGTTTGGACAATTTGGGCATGTTTTCAAAGTTATCATGCCCAAATATTTGCATAAACTAGTGTTAGGGTACTTCATGAACACTGATCTGGTGTCGTAAAGGCAAAAATAGAACTTGTCATCAAGAGGCACCATTGTTGCACCTCTTGAGTTTTTGGGAAGATGAAGGACACTATAACGACCTCATCCCGCTATGGTGATCCTGTTATAGCGGTCCCATGGTAGCGGGATGTAGCTTGTTATAGAGGGAGGCTGCAGGCAGTAGCCTCCCAGTCCAAACCTAGACTTGGCCTTTTTCTGAAATTCGAATTCCTTGATACTTTTATGAGTTCTTACTAGATTTCTTACGATGTGTTTGCAGATCTACTACCCAAATAGTTGAAAACCAAGAAGATGCCCTCACCTACGAAAGATTCCCCGACAAGAACTGTCGGGAGAGATATCTAGAGTACCGAAGGATAGGATTCTGCTATAAGCGGGGTTTCGCAATGAGAGGGGTGGCGACCAAGGAGTTTGGCTGGATGCCACTGGTGGAGGCTCCTCCGACTGGGGTCTCGGGCTGGGTTAGACATTTCTATGCTATACTCCCTATCGTGCTTTAGGACGATCCCAACTATACCATCCACATTAGGAGAGTGGATGTCCCCGTGGATGCTGGTACTATCAATGAGGTACTCGGGGTGCCGAACGTCTCCAATGTCGGGTACCTGGATAAGGCCCGGGAGATGGATATGAAGTGGTTGTGGGACACTCTGATCGTGGAGGAGGAGAAGGACCGGATCTATTGGCCCTCCACCGAGGGGATTAGGAGCACTTACTTTACCGCTGATTCTAGGAGGTGGCTGATCCTGGTGTCCCAGAGGATTCGTCCATCGGACAACACTTCTGACGTGACTTATCCTCATGCCTGATGTAAGGCCAAAATTATATATATATTTAGTCATTTTTGCCTCTTATTTAGTATTTTTATTTGTGTTTTTTGAGCATTGATTTTATGGATTATGCTTAATATTATATTTTTATATATAAAATTAAATTGGTGTGAAGATGAAGAAATTTGGAGCAAAAACAGAATTAAAATGGAGAAGTTATATAAGGAAATCAAGCGGACAACTTAATGAATTAAATTTATTTAAATATTATATCTGAGAAACAACAAATTTGCAAAGTGGACAATTTGTACCGCCTACCAGACTTGCCACATGGCAGCCAGTGAAAGGGTAAGACAAAAGTGAAAGCGGCTGGAAGAGGCAACCACTGTAGCGTGAGATACAGTCCAAATTGGATTGGGTTTTTATTTTCCAGTTTATTTTGGACTCGGTTATTTTATTTGGAGTTTTTTCTCACACCTATAAATATTCCACAAAAATAATTATATGTAATTTTTCATAACTTTTAGAACTTGTGAACTTTTAATTTATTTAGAGAAAGCTTGGAGCCGTCGTGGAGGCCGGAGAAAATTGATTTATTCTTTTCTTCTCCATCTTTATTACTTATTCTTTGAGAGTTCAAGATTCCGAATTTATTCTATTCAATTTGTAAGTTCATAATTATGATTTTGTCTATAATTTCTAATTGTGATTTTCAAGACATGAGTAGCTAAATCTCATAACTAGAATTGTGGTAACCATGATGAATTAACGAAGTATATTAAAGTACATAGTAATTCTTGAATGGTGTTCATGCATGTATTGTTGTTTCCTTGGGTTTGATTGCTTTCTGACGGTGTACAACGTTCGAACTCACCTTATCTTTACTCTGGACGAAAGGATGAGTAACAGATGGGAAAAAGGGAATGAACAACATAGACTTGGAGCTACCAACCTCCACTTAATAGCTTGAGCTGATAATCCGGGAGAGCTAATCTGGGATCCAAGATAGGGGTTAGTAACACAAACTCAGGAGAAGAGAAAACTTACTTGAGGATATTGCTTAGACAAGAGTGTAAAGCTGTTCTAAGTATACATTACCTAGCGATTCTACATGCTAAGAACTGAGATAGATCACTGGTACGTAGAATTTACGGAGTTGTGAAATCATGGGAAACACAATCCTAGTTCATCATTCTCATTGATTTTCTCAACATAAACTGATATTTGTTGACTTGTTACTTAAATAAAAAAAACTCTTTACTTATTCTTTTAAATCCCTCCATCGAAAATAAACGACTAAAAGCCTAAATAACCACATTGACCTAGGTCCTAACCATATTCCTCGTGGGATCGACCCCAACCTTGGTTGGGTTCTATATTTGACAGCGACCGCTTTATACTTCATTACGAGGTGTAATTTGAACGACATCAAATTTTGGCGCCGTTGCTGGAAAATAGGTTTAGGGTTATATATATTAATTTTATTTTTTAAGTTTCTATTATTTTTTTATATTTTATTTTTTTATTTGTGAATATTTTACTACTCTTCTTGATATGACATTTTTACATGATAAAGTGTGGAGTGATGATGACTCCTATTTTATTGACATCTTAGATAGGATTATTTTTAAAGACTCTAGTGTGTGTGAATATGAGGATGTAAATAATAATGTTATTCATGAGTTAGGGCGTATTGGACCTCATTCTAATCATTTTTCCACATTGTGTTTAGATAGAAAGATATTAATCGAGCCATCTGAGCCTATGGAAGAGTGTAAGGAGGAGGAAATATATGTATACATTCTTGAATTTTTTGTGCCAAATTCAAAGAATTACATTCCTTACTTAACAGCCAAGAAGTGCAACATGCGACCTCTATTGCTTGGTTCTGTTGTTTTTAAAACACCGCCCCTTGAACATAGTAAAAAATTAGAAAAAAAATTAGGGGTGCAATTCATATCTTCAAAGTGGAGGGAAAAGTGAGAGGCAACCCAACTAGTAGTGTAACTTCTTATTTTTTTTTAAATTTATTTTTATAATATTTTTTTTCTCCAGATTTAGGGGAAGTCTGAGTACCCGAATTTGAAGCTAAGAAGCATGTTTAAGCTTAAGTGTACGGTGCGCGCAACCCTTGATGAAAATTGAAGAAACATGTTGCTAGCTAGGCCCTAGAGAGTCTCAGGGAGTATCTTTAGCCCTCGTTTTACTTTATTTATTGCTTTGGGGAAAATACATGATTTTAAGTGTGGTGTGTGACATCTTCCAGTATTTGTTAAGGGTAAAGTATGCTATAAGATTTTCTTTTATTTATTTATTTTTAGTTGAAAAAAGAAAAAGAAAAAAAAATGAAAAAGTTCAAAAATACAAAAAAAGAATTTTGTTTTATTCTTTAGATTAAAATAGTTTTTGTTGATTTTTAGTTTTTTAGTCTATAGTAGAGCATACTCCAATCCTTGATTTTTCTTTTCAGTTCTTTTTCGAGGAGGGGGGGGGGGGTATTCCTTGAACCTGTTGTTTGTGTTTTAGGAATAATTTTTTATCTTTTATTTTTATTTGTTGGAGTATTTATATTTATATATATATTTTGGAGTGAAAAGAAAAGACTTTATTTTTATTTGGTTGATATGGCCCCTGGTCGTGGCCTATGCCATATGGGGTGTACAACTGAATGTGGGAGCACAGATAGTGATAGAGTGAAAGGACTTCTACCGGGGAAGCAAGAAGGGCCCCTACCTTCCTGGACTGGTCTCTGTACTGTGCAGACGTGTTGGGGTATCTGAGGAGGATGCTGACATAAAGATGGAGATGGACACGCCCTTCCATCCCGGTGAAGGTGGTCTCGTCCAAGAGTAAGAAGAAGAGGAAGGTGGGCGAGGTTGAGAGCAGCCGGTTCGCGTAGGAGGACGACGATGATGGGGAGGCCTCTCCCTCCCAGCCTCCTGATTTCCAGCAGTCGCCTGGAAACGGAATTGGCTGTCGTGAGGAGGTACATAGAGCATGCCCACCTGCCTCCCTAGGTTACATCCCCTTTCGTCTCCACAACCCTACCTCCCACTGCCCAGGAATTTAAAGCACTCTGCAGAGAGCTCAACAAGGTGAAGAGGAGGAGGCGCTCTCAGGACCGCATGCTAGCACCGATGTGGAAGACCATGAAGGTCATGTTTAGGTGCACAGTCTCTGACAAGGAGCTCCCCCAACTGGAGGACATGCAAGAGTTTTCCTTCCTGACGCAGTAGCCCGCGATGATGACAGGCATCCAGCTAGGCCCCTTGGTGCAGATCAACTCAGTCCCCCCCCCCCCCCCCCCCCTTATACATTGTTACTATTTTTGGTTACCCCCGTTTGGGGCATGTAACAAACAATATTCCTCTCTTCCTTTTCCTTTTATTTTATTGCACATGGATGCTAGTTTTAGAAATTTTAATATTAAATGTATGCTTTACCTTTCCATATGCGATTTCTATAATTCATGCGGTAGCTCGTAGCTTAAATTAACGAATAATACAGGCAAAAAATGCAAAACAAAATAGGGGAAAACAGGGCAGGGATTCTATCCTCGCCCATCCCGCTATAGCGGCTAGCATACGCTGCTATGGTGATGCCGCTATAATGGAAAAATTCCCGCTATAGCGGACTCACTGTAGCGGGTTAGTGCCACTATGGTAGTCCAACAACAACAACCTTGAAGTTTTATATTTTTCTGCAAATTCCCTTATTCCTCTTCCCTGTTTCCAGTAGTTAGGTATGAAATCGTACTATGCCTTTAATGTAATCCCAAGACCGAACCCAGAAATTCATAAAACAACCACTTAGCATCATATTACTTTAGATTAGTTATGAATCAGTACAAAAAACTTTTCCTTTAAACAATTTTCCCTATTATGCAATAATAACCGTCTTTCCATGGTCCTTATTCACATTCCGACTGCTTGAAACAAGAGTTTCCACAATCATGAACCATTTTCCCCTTACCATTTCACCAATGATAAGTCCATGCCTAGTAACTAGCACACAATTTCCATTTGAACCACATAGCAAATAATTCCCTTAGCTATCAACACATACACAAATTATGCCTTTTGCAATTCATGAAATCCATAAGAATTCAAGAAATCACAACTCACATAAATATGAAACTCATAGTTCATTTATGTAACAAGTCTTGTCTTTATTACTCCTTTACTCGACTCGAGAATAACCATTAGCCGATTATCCGAAAGTTAATACCGCCTCAATGGCCAGATACCAATTGGAACCTTCTCAGTTTTGCTTCCGTTGTTTGTGTCATTCCATATAGTGTCAAGTGACATCCATTCGCCTTGCTGAGATACCAATTAGAATTGGGAGATACCAATTGGAATCAACTTAAACAAACAACCACCTGAAATACACAAACAGAGAGAAGAAAGTGAAATAATTTCCTAGAATGCCTCATATCTCCCAGAAGATTAGATGTGGACGTCAACACACCAATCCGTAGGGCTCTACTCGACATTTGCTCTTGTACTGAGAGATCGGTAACCTAGGCTCTGATACCAACTGTCACGACCTAATTACCCGAATAGTGCGGGCACCTTCTTTAATCTACCTAGCTAAGATAACCCTTACCACCCATTTCCAAACATATGCAGAAGTTAATAAGAAACAATAAAATACCTTATTTATTACAACCAGTTTATCAAAACTTGAAATACAAACACAATACTTTTCCCAAAAAACTAGTCTAAACAGGTACAAAAGCTACTAAGGGAAGACACAACTGTACACATGACCCAGTTTCTACCATAGGAGCAAAAATAGAAGTTGCTGGCAAACCTTACCACGTCTAGTATGAAACACTTACTGATCCTGCAACCAAACTATACCCAAAAAAGGGTATAAGAAGAGTATTATCAGTACAAACAACACGTACTAGTAAGCATCATCGGTCGACCCAATTTAAATCACATAAATATTACATAAATATTCGAAAAGAAACACACAACTTAAGAGTGGTTTAGTCAAAGATCTTGCTTCATTAATCCCTTACCTTAAACTCATAAGTATTAACCTTATTCAACAACATCTTGGGATTTAACCCTAAGGTACTAAGTTCCCATCGTATTATCAGTGCAAGCCTAACACCCCTTTAATTATGAACTCTATCAGGCCTAAGTTTAATGATTCCTAGCCTTAACCACCCGCCTAGTCAGGGATTCCAGCAAGGAAAAATGAAATTAATAATATGTCAACCACCATGAACACTTTCACGTCAACCATATCTCTTACGGACACTTGGCTCTTATTTACCATGCTTCTGAGTTTAATAAAGTACAAGTTAATATAGACAGCAGCTCAAGTCAAGACTACCACTACCAACCTCATAAATTCAGTCAAGTGTAGTCAATATAGGCATTAAACAAAGTCAACAACCATGACTCAACCACAATATACCAGCTCTTGTCTCTATTATATAAGTACATAGATAATAGAAAAGATATGTCAATTATTTCCAACTTAGCCTGGATCTCTCAAGGATCCATATTAACATTAACAATGGTAATAATTATAAGTCTTGGTCATTCAAGAAACCAATTATGTCATGTCAACACATAACCAAATTCGCTCAAGGAACCAATATAACACATAACCACATAAGCCCGATCCATACAACAAACCATTATAGTATATAACCATATAAGCCCGGTCCACGCAGGGAACCAATATAATACATAACCACATAAGCTCGGTCCATGCAAGGAACCAATATAACACATAACCACATAAGGCCGGTCCATGTAAGGAACCATATAATAGATAACTACATAATCCCAGTTCACTCAAAGAACCGTCACACTCACCTGTACCTTGTACATTCATACTAAGGGTCTTGTGGTCACCCACTAGCTTGTAGGGGACGGGCCCTTGTCCATGTACCAAATTCAAGACATCAAGTGTCTGCCAACCTTATACCAACCAAGTCTGTGAAGATGCCCAAGTACTGGTATATCCCACAATAATAACAGATATTATAATAATCACAATCACAATGATAACAGAACAACACTTGTAAAAACCAACAATGTTTTCATATAGGTTCATTGCATGTGATTAACACTTAGGATATCAAATAGTCATTCATTCAACTTGGACATGCATTGCAATAGGTAGTCAACACTATAAACATTTGGTAAATACTCAAGTTAATTATTTTATGCAAACAACAATTAATTCTTTAACACACGAAATCACATGTATGCCCGAAGGCAAACCCACAACTAAAGGCCAACCCACAACTAATAATCCAGGCCTTATTAATTCACAATTAGTAAAATCAAGTATTTCCTTTCATTTTTGTGGGCCTAACTCGGATCTGAATGGTCTAGGTGTACAACCACCAATCATAGCAATTGCTACTCAGTCTATGACTGCCATTCCTCTAGTTACCACCCTAGATTCTGTAGAATCCATCAACACTAATACTTAGTCATGACTAACATTCCTCTGGTTACTACTGTAGGTTCCTCGAAATCCATCAACACTAATACTTAGTCAAGACTAACATTCCAGATAACCTGATTTCTAGGTACAACACCATTTTCTAATCATGCGAGGATGAACAACATCAAAAGAAAAATACATTAATTACTTGGAAAATTCAATATCACAAAATAACAACAAATCCCCACCCAACAACCGAGTTTTCATCTTTTTTGTCCATCCCAACACCATGCCCGAAGGCCTAAGCATGAAATCTCCCATCAATCAATGTCATGCCTATGATTTCTAGCTCTGATCTAAACTACTCGGTTAAACCTAGCCTACCAAGATGCCAAGCAGTTGCTGCGGAGGCATGAATGCGAGTTTTTAACTTTGTGCTAGTGATTTTGGTGTGAATTTTGTGAGAAAACCTTGGGTTTTACCCCATTCAAGAAAAATCCCTCTTCTCCATTGCTCCAAGGCTATGAGGTAACCCCAAGAAAGTTTTAAGAGCAAACCTTGTCCTTTTTTCAACTAAAGAGGAGAAGGAAAATTATCAAAATTGTGACCGAGGTTCTGATCCCGCCATCCTACTATAGTGGCCTGTAGGCCGCTACAACGATGCTGTTATAGAAGAAAAATTCCCGCTATAGTGGGATGATGTTAGCCCGACCCAAAATTTCAAAGTCCAAAATTTTTAGCCGCATCGTCCCATACTAGTTCGAGATCGTATTTTCAAAAAATTTTGTGACCCGTAGCCATAACTAGGTGTTTTTTAATAATAATAGAATATGACGTTACAATAATGCTACTGCCATGCTAATTAAATAAGTAACAACAATTCCCTAATAAAAGATACTATAATACACCTCACATATACAATTATGCACACATGGGAATAAGAATTATACACAATCATGACTTTACTTATATTCCCACTATTCTTGTAATGCACTCTCATAGAACCATTAGCTTACTAACCATCGACTATCTTATTCATACCATTCCTTTTTGAGTTAGTCATATCGCATCACTTACACTTAAGCAATCCATTCACTAACCAATCTTGTATCAAATGATATATCGCAATGAAATCACCACAGTTCAATAGCAACAATGTAATAACAACCATGCAATATTATCAATGTAATGTCTAGAAATGGTGTACACACATACTAGGGTCGGCAAAGACACTTAGTTATGACCAACATGGGATGAACTCAGTCCATGTACCATACCGACATGGAACCCGATCCCAACAATATGCTCAATATACAATAACAATCAATATTCTAGTTCATACTACAATCATCAACACTTTAATTTTCAAGTTAATCACTTCAGCTTAGCTTTAACATTATCCCAACCAACAATTACAAGCATGCCCGAAGTTTAATAATGATCATTCAACTCAAATATAAGCATAGAGTCAAATCAAGTCTATAACTACATTTAATTTACCATCCGTACCTAAACATCAAGAATTACTACCAATCGACTACCATCTATTCTTATCCGGATTCTTGTGTTCTCATAAGAACACTTTATAACACTAAGCCTTTCCACATTTATTACACTAATGTCAACCCTTGCACGAACGACTAAAACCCAAGCTTAGTTCAACTTACATCCCCTCATTTTTCTCTTTTAACTCTATTATTACCTGTCCTCGAATCCACCCTTTCCTCCTTGACTCAGCCTATTTCCACTATACTACCAACCTGAAAACACACAAGGCATTTCTACGTCTGCCCACTAAGTCTATTCCTTAACATACTCATTTTAAAGGAAGTCATGCAAACAACCATTTATCGACCTATCTATTGTTCATGCAAGCATAACAACTCCTCAACAAATAAAAGGTTAACATATACCATAAACTTAAACATACATCACCAAATACATCCAATCCATTACCCTAAGTTCAGTTCGTTATCAATCCATCCAAACTTCATGCCCGTAGGCCTAGACATGAAGTATCCCATCAAACTATAGTTATTCCATGCATCTAACCCGAATCTACTATAATTAAACCAGAACCTACCTCGTGGATGAATTTTGCTAATATAGAGAGTGAACATCCTCTTCTCATGTGCCTTTTTCTATCCAATCCATCAAAGTTTCTTCAAGGAAATCTTGTAAATCACCCTCTCGGAGTTTGACCTTTATATCCTTATTATTCTAAGCCTAGGGTTCATCAAGGGTGTTTTTGTAGGAGATAAAAAAAATAAGAGACCATAATTGGGAGACGGGTTTTAACAAAACTCTGGAGGCTTACTTCCTAACCATTGTTGCAGCGATAGGAGTGTCACTGCAGAAGCGTCGCTACAGTGGTAGACTTGTCACTGTAATAATAGGTCGGTAGGCCTGGTCCAACTTGTAAATTTGGCCCAAATTAATTTTGGGCCACAGATTTTTTACCATGAACATTATTTCTAATCGGGCTCAAAACTTATTTTTGATCGAATTATTTTTCCATAACAACTTTTAACCTAACAAAGAAACGTGTCATTACAATAGATACCAATTTACCCATTGTTCATCCTCGAATGTGTAGATAAATTAGGAGGGAAGGTTTTAGCATGATTCTCGAAACCCAGCATATCTAAATAGTTAAAAATTTAACACAACCTCCCACCTATTTTTAATTTATTTGATAACACCTTAATAAATTGTTGTCTTATAAATAACGTAGAAATATTATCCGACCAGCCTACGCATCAGAGGTCACTAAGCTCTAGTCACAACTTATGATTACTATATCTAAAGAAATACGATTCGTAATAAAATTTCATGTATTGCATCATCTAAAATGCCAGAACACCACTTAATATTACAACACATAAAAATTTGGGATGAAACAAAAATCCACCTCAACCGTCATGGTAGCGAGGAATTTGTTGCTACAGTGATGTCACTACAGCGGCAGAGGGGTCGCTGTAGTGATGCTCAGCAGTTTCAAAAAGGGGAAGTGGGATTCATTTGTTCCCACTTCCCAGCTTTTAAACTTCTCAAACTCTCTCTGATAATTCTCTTCCCGGCATCAATACTAAGGTAATTCTTCATTCTTGCTATGTTATTTACACATTTATCATTATAGAATCATAGAATTTACGACTAAAAAATCAAAATTTTCTATTGGTTTTGGTGAAATTTTGGGCAACTCAAATTTTTGCCCTTTTTGAACGGATTCACGAAGCATGCTATTCTATTTTACATTCTCAATGCTCCTACAAAATTTTAGGCGTAAGATTTACGACGTTCATGATGATTTTTGGGATTGAAATGGGTAGAAGATGAAAAGGCTTGTGTTTGGTGTTAATCACTCCCAATTTAGTGTACAAGAGTTCAATAGCACTCTTCCAAGCCATATCTATGTGTAAAACTAAAAAAATTAAAGAAAATTTATGAATCCACCATTAAAGGGGGCCGAGACTATTTGGGGATGATGGCATCGCTGTAGTGGCACTTTTGTTGCTGCAGTGATGCTACTGTGGCGATGCTTTGTTGCTGTAACAATATTGTTGCAGTGACAAAAGCATTGCTGCAGCGATGATCTAGTAGTGGTTTGCCCAGAATTTTTCAAAATGATTTTTTTGTTCCTTTTTTTTCTGTAGCATCCCGGATTGGTTTCTAATTACGATAATGTGACACTACCAGGACTATCTATTATGGCCAACCCAAATGTCAACCAACCCGTATACCGATGATTCCCTAATAATGCTTACCATACCCAATACTGGGAGGGGAGGAGTACTAGGGGCTTCAATCACAAGAGGGGATTCGTGATGAAAGATGTGGCTGAAGAGGCACCCGAGTTCTTCAACCGGCTTTGGGCCTTTGGGTGGGAGATGCTGACGGAGCCCACCCCACATGCAATTTGGAGATAGTCTGGGAGTTCTATGTTATACTACTGATGGTGGAATGGTCTTTACCCAATCCCACCATCTGCATTTGAGGGGTAAATATTTTGGTGGATGCTGCCACCATCAATGAAACTCTAGGGTGCCAAAGCCTTCAAATGTGGCCTTTGAAGCAAAGAGGGATAAGGTTGATCTAAAGTGGTTGGCACAAACTTTGGTGTTGGGAATGTGCGATGGATGGGTGTTAGGGGTACCAAAAGCACCCCATTTTTGGTGGAGGCTCGGAGGTAGCTGAACTTGACGTCCTAGAGGATCCATCCTTCGGGCAATGTCACCAAAATGACCTTTCACTGAGTTATGGTGATGGCTTGTGCCCTATCAGGGATTGTGATAAATGTAGGAATTCAGATTATAAATGAGTGGAAGTTCTTCTACTCGGGAGGAGGGCCTACAAAGGACTTCTTCTTGCCCACCTTAATTACTGAGCTGTGTAAGTGGACGGATATGCCCAAGGATGGACATGACCCTATGGAGGAGTTTGGTGTACACTTCAACCCATTAAAGGTGAAGGGTTTGTAGGGAGGAAGCAAGAAGAAGATAAAGATAGGGGATAGAGGAGAGAGCAGCAGGGCCAGAGAGGGTGATAAGACTAGTACCCTTCCCACACAACCCCCTGTATCCCTTGAGTACTTGAAGGAAGATATGGCTGCCGTGAGGGGCTATTTAGAGCGGTCTCACTTGCCTCCCTATGGATCAACTCCTTCGATCTCTACCGCTCCGCCAGATCGAACTCGATCCTATATAGAGCTTTGAAGGGAGTTAGATGAGGAGAAGAAGAAGAGGCACTCCCAGGATCGCATGCTTTCCCAGATGTAGAAGACTGTGAGGTCATGTTCAAGTATGCCATCCCTGATCAGAATCTGCCCAAGTTAAAATAGGAGGACGTGGATGAATTCTCCTTTCTGAGTGGCTTGGAAAAATAGGGCTCTGATGACTCAATCTTGAATGATGCTGGGGCCTCTAGATAGATCCAGAGTGTACACATTAGCCTATCTCCTCTCCCCCTACTATTTTTATTACTATTTCTAGATTTAGGTTGCCCCCATTTGGGGCCTGTAATAAAGAATCATTCTATTTCCTGTACTTTTAAATATTTTATTTTATTGCAACTTAGCTTAATATACATCTAGCTTACTTATTATGCATGGTGAGCTATTTCTTCTTATATATATTACTAATACAGGGTTGTTTTTATGAAACACGAAAATAGGGGACTCTGCTGGTAGTATTTTGGCTAGGTGTCACTACAGCGATAGATCCATCACTGCAGAGACTCCGCGAGAGCGATAAGGAGTTATTATAGCGAGTTCGCTATAGCGACTCCCAACTAGTGACTCCGAGCCCTATTTTCCTCAAGATTTTCCAACTCGATGCTATCCCATGAATACTTTAATACTTCCCCTAACTGTGTTCTAGCAGTTTTAACCAAAGTCAGACCCCGATACATTAATTCTACACTCATTTACTACACATTTATAATTTCTCACCTCTTTTATACTCGACTAGTACCTCTAAAAGGATCGTACATCTAGATAAGTTTTTAACTTAACATAATCTTATGATAACTCCTTGTAAATATAACAAATCAATTAACAAAAGAGTTACACTTACCATTCCATTGAAAATCACAACATCCCTCTAAATCAAACAACCATAACCATATACGGAATTCATGCAACACTAAATCAAACATAATCATCAACAAAAAAACACAAGTATCTTTCTGTTAAGCATAAACGATCACTTAAAGAAATAACTACGCTTACCAACCGCACTGAAACTACACTATCCCACTATATCAAACAATATAACCACCTAAAAGATACACGTATCACTCATTTCAAACAAAACTCATAGCATTAGAACACAGTCGTACGCCTCTTATTGACCTCTATCGGTTAGAATAGCACAATTTCAACCATTTCAAACATTCCTGAGTTACCAATTGGGACTAGCATGATAGGAGAGAAGAAGGTGAGATAAAGTCCTAGATGCCTTGTAGCTTTTTAAGGATTTGATGTAGACGTCAACACACCAATCCGCAGGACTCTACTCGACATTTGCTCTTGTATTGGCAGACTAGTAACCTGGGATCTGATACCAACTTGTCACTTCCTAACTCATGAGATCGTGTGGGCACCTAGCCAACTATACCTTAGATAGGAGAACCTTACCACCCAATCATTCTTAAACAGTGAAAAACATTGCTAAAACCTTCAGCATAATAAACAATAAATCTCTTTGTTTAAACCCAAAACTTGATATAATGATTACATTAGGGAATTAATAAACAACTTCCCAGAACCTAGTCTAAACTAAGGTTGCTCATCGGACCAGAATGGGACGACCGGACAGGAATGAATTGGCATCGGGTAGGATCGAAACCCCTAGACCGGGATGGGGATCGATACCGGGTTGTACCGAACTTGGTTAACCGGTACAAAAACTTGATCCCATCCTATCCCACTATATATCGGGATAGTATCGAGATGGACTGGGACAGACCCAAATGGGACAGGACGGGACAAACTGGACGGTGAATAATTTTTTTTAAAAAATATATCTTAATTTTTTAGAGTTAAAGAATACTAATATTATATTTTGAATTACCATTTACGAATTAAGGATTTTTTTCTAAGCTTTTCAATTTATAAGTTCTAAGTTTTTAAGTTTTGAAATTTTTTATGTTTATAAGTTTGTAAGTTAAGTACTTAAGTTTATTAAAGTATATTTTTTCTAAGTTTTTCAATTTATAAGTTTGTAAGTTTTAAAGTATTTTTTATTTCTAAGTTTTTCAATTTATAAATTTGTGAGTTATGTTTATTAAAGTATTTTTTTCTAAGTTTTTCATTTTATAAGTTTGTAAGTAAAGTTTATTAAAGTATTTTTTTCTAAGTTTTCAATTTATAAGTTATTAGTTTTTATGATTTGAATTTTTTAAGAAGTTTATAAGATTTGTAGTTTATAAGTTTGCAAGTTAAGTTTGTTAAAGTTTTTTTTTTTTCTAAGTTTTTCAATTTATAAGTTATAAGTTTTTAAGTTTTGGAGTTTTTTAAGTTTATAATATTTGAAGAGAATTAAGTTTGTAAGTTATGTTTGTTAAAGTATATTTTTAAGCTTTTCAAATTATAAGTTATAAGTTTTTAAGTTTATAATATTTTAAGTTTTTAAGTTTGTAAACTCAAAAAACAAAAAAACAAAAAATAAATGCATTAAATAAAAGTATAAAATGAGTATAAAAACCAACCCAAGTTATTCAAATTGTATTACAATTTACAACTATTAGTGGATCTACTAATTTACGCAACTAACTTCTAGGAAGGATTCTGTTTCAACTAAGACTCGAATGTAATACTAATAGTTGTATAGTCGTATAAAGTTTCTTTCTAACTCTTGTAAAGATTGAGCGTTATCAACCTCCGGTCTTGGTAAAACTTCTTGATGATCTTGAATTTCCATGCCATCGTCACTATTCCATCCAATTACCGAATCTAAGTAATTTTCTTGTTGGCTACTTAACTTTGGAAGCCCTAGATTTTTTCGCTCGGCGTTGATCCAATCTCTAAACAACACCAAAATCTCCAAGTTGTCTTCTGCTAATAAATATCCATGATCTCCAATTTGAAATGTTGTCGCGCTGAAAGCTGCCTCCGAAGCTACTGATGATTCTTGAATAGCTAATATGTCCTTCACCATCCTGCTATATTTTGGAAATGTATTGACACGAGCCCTCCACCAATTCAATAGCTGTGGTATGCCTTCATCATTCATAATATTATCTTGTCACTGTTCAAGATTTTTAACAAATTCATATTTATTAGAATAATCAAGACTAAGTTGGGATTTTACTCTACCATGGGCACCTATTCGAGGCTTAGAAGTTTAAGGAGTTTCAAATTATCTAAGGACCAATATTTGTCATATATTTCTTTAGCACGTGTTTTAATTCTATTTTGATATGTTATCAAATCTGGTTGTTCATCTTGTTGAATATCTAAATTATCATAAATGCATTTAACTAATGCTTTTGCACCACTTTCTTTATATTCAGGGTTAAAATGAATTGCAGTTAAATAAATTTGGGATATAGGAAAACAATATTTTTTGAATTTTTCAATTATAGCTTCAATAGACGATTCAAATAATTCTTTTTCTTTATATTCAATAAAAAAGTTGAAATCTCACATACATGTAATAAAACTTCACAAATAGTAGGACAATACATTCCAGAAAAACTTTTGTAGCATCATAAAAAACTATTAAAAATTTCACTAGTTCATATACTTCATTTCAATCATTCTCACCAAGTTTTAATTAATCATAAGCGGTATGAGAATTAAATTGCATAGTAATAGACTTACAATATGTATAAGCAACATCAAACATTTCATAAAAAGAATTCCATCTAGTTTTAACATGTTTTGGAATTTTTCTGTAAGAAAGTTCACACACACGATAAAGATCTTTAAATTGATTAATTCTACTACTCTTATTCATATGAAAAATCCAAAAACAAGCATTTTCAACTTTATCACAACTATTTTCAAATAATTTCACACCATTATTCAGAACCAAATTTGATGTATGTACAACACATCTAACATAAAAAACATCCTTACTAATTGGACAAATTATAGTTTCTAGCATATTCATAGAATTTAAATTAGCAGAAGCATTATCTAAAGTAATACTAATCACTTTGTCACAAAGACCAAAAAAATCTAAAACTTCAGCTACAGTACAAGCAATCTAAGCACCAGTTTTCCTATGTTCACAAATTTTATAACCGAATTTTTTTTTACAAATTCCAATAATCAACCCAATGTGCAGTAATAGTTAAATAATCAAAACCATTAGGACTACGACCCATATCAGTGGTAATAGCAGCTCTACAATCCATTATTTCAAAATAGGCATGAAGAAATTGACAATATTTTTCTTAAATTCAAAAAAATCTCTTTTTACAATAATTCTTGAAAAAACTTGAAAATTGGGATTATAAGTATTCCAAATATATGTAATAAAATCCAGATGTTCTCCAAAACTAAAAGGCAAACCACAAACAACAATCATTTTAGCAAAATTTTCACAATCACGATTCCTATTATAGGGCCATTGTAAAAGAGGACCAACTGGGTTTAATAGTTTAGTTTACTTTGAACCATGTTTGAACCTCCAACTGATGGTCCAACACTAGAACAAGCAATACCACTAATAGTAGCTAAATGCGCACACCACTCTCTTTTATGTTTTTGTTCCAAATATTTTTTAACCCCCCCGTCAAACCTCCACTCCCGCCAGAAACATATTTCCATGTTTGTTTACGAACACTACACGTAGCAACGGTTATTTCTTCATTCTAAAAAAAAAAATTCCACATAGGTGATTTTAAAAGACGTTGTTGCTTGGTCTTACCCCTAACCAGAGCAATAGGGGGACAACCAGCTCCAACATGAGGGTTATCCTGAGTTGGAGCTTTGGTACTAGCGGGGGCGGGACTAGTTAGTGTGTCATATAAATCATCTTCTACTTCTACTTCTTCATCTAAATCATCTTCATAATCATTATATAGTCTCTCTAAAGTTTCATGGGGAATAAGAGTATCTGTATTAATTTCCATAGGATCGGGAGAGGCAAAATCAGTTTTGTTCACATGCATAAAATAATTCGTATTTATTCAAAGTCTAGGAAATTGAGAATAACTAGAAAAAGAACCTTTCTTTTTTACTAAACAAACCAACAACTTTTTGTGCAATTGTTTTTTTACCTCTGGAACTTTTTTTAGACGAATCCATGATATAATGAAATAAATTATGAAATTAGCTAATTCAAACAAATAAATGACAAATAATAAATTCAAAAAATAAATTAAAAATTAGAGAGTGGACGAATGTAGAAAATGTCTGCGTAAAAGTAGACGATTATAGCCAAAAAATTTTAAAATTAATGTTGAAACTTGAAGCTTGAAGAAGATTGCTCCTCCAAAATTGACCAAATTATACTTCAATTACAAAATAATAACAGTAATTATAGAATTTATAGATATTGGGAGTTGAAAATTGAGAGAAAATGAGAGAATTAGTGATTTTGTAAATAAAAATGTGGGGGGGGGGGGTATTTATAGAGCTTTTGAGTGTAGGGGAGCTGCTAGGGAGGCTGAGGGGCTATGGGGGCTTAGAGGGGGGGGGGGGCTGAAGGGTCAAACTAACCATTAGGGGTCCCCACTAGCCATTGCCAATGGACCCTAATGGCTAGTAGAAGTTGTAATTAATTTTTTTTTTAAATCTGTCTGACTGGACCAGAACAGAACCGTACAAGACCGCTACAAACCGGGACGAACCGATACCGGTATATCAAGATGAAAATCAGATCTCATCCCGATCCGAGTCCCGGTTCAACGTATATCGGTCCGTCCTGGGTCCTACCGAACCAGGATCGGTTCTGAGATGGACCAGAATGGTACCGATAGAACCTGGTCTAACGGTCACCCTTAGTCTTAACAGGTATACAAACACTAAGTACAAGAAGGACTACTCTAGACACAATATCTATGTAAGAATAGAATTACAGGAGCTACTGAAGAATGATCACCCCTGCACCTATAAAAACTCCAACTGACCTACAACCATGGCTATACCCCCCAAAGGACATATAGTAAGTGTAGTATCAATATAAGCACACGTACTGGTACTTATCATAGGCCGACCAGGGTTAGAAAATAACGAATAACATATAGCAATCAAGGAGAAATCATGACAGTCATAAATACTTAATAACTGAACACACTAACACACTTAAGCGTTCTTCAACTCTCAACCTTACCGCCTTTCCTTTTTATTATAATAGTAATAATTTCTCCTCAAAGCGACTAAAAGATAACAATTTCACAGAACTACCAAACTCATATCTCTTACGCACTCATCTTCTTACATTGCTCTATATCCCTCTCTCATGACAACACTCAGCCACCATACTATTCCCATCATCACCGGTAATACTACCACCAAACCAATTAAATAAGCAACTAAAATTCCCTAATAAAAGATACTACAATACACCTCACATATACAATTATGCATACAAGGGAATAAGAATTATACAAAATCAAGACTTACCTAATATTCCCACTTTTCTTGCAATGCACTCTCACAGAACCATTAGTTTACTAATCACCGACTATCTTCTTCATACCATTCCTTTTTGAGTTACTCATATCGCATTACTTACACTTAAGCAATAAATTCACCAACCAATAACATATCAAATGATATATCGCAATGAAATTATTACAGTTCAATAACAACAATGTAATAACAACCATGTAATATTATCAATGCAATGCGTAGAAATGGTGTACACACATACTAGGGTCGACAAGGACCATTAGTTATGACCTGCAGGGAATGAGCTTAGTCTATGTACTATATCGGTGTGGTACTCGATCCCAATATCAATCTGTACCAGCGTGACACCCGATCCAACTATCATCAAGATAGGTAAAACCCCAACAACATGCTCAATGTACAATAACAATCAGTATTCTAGTTCATACTACAATCATCACCATTTTAACTTTCAAGTTAATCACTTCAACTTAGCTTTAACTGTCACACCCAGAATTCCAACGAGGCGGACTGGCACCCAAAGCCGTTGAGGCCTGAGAGAACCAATCTTTGGTCATGTACATTCATATGCATGCCTCTGTATGAATATCATTCTATCTCATGTAACTAGATACCAATGGCGGAAGTCATGGAAAACATACTGTATATGAAACTTGGCCGTTAGGGCCATCAAGTCAAAATGGACATACATCCCTTAAATTGTCTTTCCACATCCGTCTACAAAGCCTCTACAGATACATATACATAACCAACCTATAGTCGGGACAAGTCCCCGCTTTATACCATCTAGAATGCCAAAAACCAAATGTACACATGAAACTCGAAAAGACCCAAACCAACTGGAGCTCACCAATGACTGGCAAATAATCCGCAACCTACTGTGGAGGTCTACTAGCACCTGTGCCTGCAGCAAGTAAGGTAAGTCCCCCAAGGGGGTCAGTACGACGAATGTACTGAGTATGCAAGGCTATAATAAACTACATCAATACATAAGAACTTCAATGGAAATAATTATAAGAGAATACCCAATATGGATAAACCATCAATCTGTAAGTTTGGAACTATGTAAGTTACGTTCATTACTTATCTTGCCTTTATGTTCATCATCATTATTAGTCATCCATCTTATCGGTGGGTTATAGTATAATCATCCACCTTATTGGTGGGTAGTCATCCACCTTATTGGTGGGTAGTCATCCACTTTATTAATGGGTAGTCATCCACTTTATTAGTGGGTAGTCATCCACCTTATCGGTGGGTAGTCATCCATTTATTAGTGGGTAGTCATCCACTTTATTAGTGGGTAGTCATCCACCTTATTGGTGGGTAGTCATCCACTTTATTAGTGGGTAGTCATCCACCTTATCGGTGGGTAGTCATCCACCTTATCAGTGGGTAGTCATCCACCTTATCGGTGGATAGTCATCCACTTTATTAGTGGGTAGTCATCCACTTTATTAGTGGGTAGTCATCCACCTTATCGGTGGGTCAATATAAATAGTATTAGGGTCCGCTCGAGCTAGGCTTATGTGCTCCTTTGAGTCATCCCGGTTCTCAAACATTAAACCATAAATGCATTACTTTATTCCTTTACTCTCGCAACCAACAAATATGCGTTACTTTATTTCTTACTTTTGAGAGATTGATACATTCGTTTGTGAGAGATTGATACATTCGTTTGTGAGATTGATACATTCGTAGTCATAACATTATTGGAACTTTAGAATGTAACATTATTGGAAATGCTACTCAAGAATGAATAGATTCTCTTTACATCATTACTTTCTCTGAGATAGTTCTTTTAGTAGTTACAACATTATGAGAGCTTCGGAACTTCAGTCAATGAGTAAGAGATATGTGAATCACAATTAGTCTAAGAATAGGAAACATATGAATAACAATATATATCAACCTGAGCTAGAAGCAAAAGCGCACTACTCAACACTCTTGGACATAACTATCATGATCTACTCAATATCTCATGCATATAATATATTAATTAATAAGATTTAACACTTACCAATACTTACAAAGAGATGATCTTGCCCAAACAAGTGATGGTTGCCTTAGGGTTTGAAAGGGATAAGAAAATGTTGTGGAAAATTCTAGAATGAGACATGTGTGTTGTAATGAATAAATCAGATTTTTCTTGACCTTTATAGTCCCTTTGTTCATCCTTAGGCAAACTTTTGAGGTGTTTACTTAGTCAAAGGGTGGAATGGGTCATTTTCCTAATTGGGCCATGTCTTTTGTTTAATATTTGGGCCTCAGTTGAGCCCGATGATACAAGATCAATTAAGCCTACTAATTTAATGTGTAATACCCCATCAATCTCATGTTTTAATAATTTCATAAATGTTATGGTAATAAAATAGGTTCAGAAATGTACGGGTGTTACATCCTTCCCCCTTAAAAACATTCGTCCTCGAATGTTTATCCAATGTAAACAAAGTCAAGTCTAGGATCGTTCTTCTTGTTATCATATATATATATATATACTTAATGCTTCTAAATACTTACTTGTTATTTCTCCGATCCCTCATCTTGAACTTTCTCTTCCATTTGAAACAAATGTGGGTACTTAGACCTCATCGTTTCTTCAGCTTTCCATGTGATTTCTTCTACTTACTGATTCCTCCAAAGTACTTTTACCGAAGCTACTTCTTTATTTCTTGACCTTATCACTTGTCATCGATCTAGAATAGCAATAGGTACCTCTTTATATGTGAGATCCTCCGTAACTTGTACAGCTCCACCAGGAGCAATACGAGATGGATCTCCTATACACTTTCAAAACATCGAACATAAAATACTGAATGAACTGTGGCGAGTTCTTGGGGTAGTGCTAATTGATATGCAACTTACCCAAATCTTTGGGTAATCTCATATGGCACGTTATATAGGGCCAACTTTCATTTCTTTCCAAATCTCATTACCCTTTCATTGGTGACACTTTCAAACATACCCAAGCACCTATGGCAAATTCTAATTCCCTTCTTCAAATATCGGCATATTGACAATATTCTTCTTTATATTGCCTCACCAATACATTTTTTTCCAAACCATGGTACATTTCAGTTGCTCCCGAATGAATAGAATACCATGAATGGTGTGCTTCTGTCATAATTCATTTCCTTAGCTCATCTATATTCGGTACACAAAATCTACATTGGCATTGAAGTAATTCCCCTCGTGTAAGCTCAAATACCTTTGTCGAACTTTGCTGTACATTCTTTTTCAACTAAAAGAAAATAGGATTTACATATTGCTTTTCTCTCTCTCAGCTACAAATGGAGACTCTGCCGCATTGTACACTATAATTTGTTCATCTGGAGTTTCAAGAAGTCAAAACCCCATACTGGTTAATGGATGTAGACTTCTTGGCTACATCTTTCTTTTCTGTGAGCTGGCCATTAGTACTTCCTACTACTTTGTAGCTTAGTGTATCAGCTACCACGTTTACTTTTCCCAAATGATACAAGATACCAACGTCATAATCTTTCAATAGTTCAACCAACCTTTGCTACCTCAGATTTAAGTCCTTCGGCTTAAAGATATATTGCAAATTCGTATGGTCAGTATATATATCACATGAATCCCTTACAAATAGTGACACCATATCTTTAAAGCAAATATCACAGCTGCTAGGGTCATGTGTTGGGTAATTTCTCTCATGTAGTCGCAACTGTCGTGAGGCATATGCTATTACCTTACCATGCTACATCAATAAACATCCGAGGCCAACCCCGAAAGCATCACAATATACCGCATAACATTCTGTGCCTTTGGGAAGTACTTAAAACTGGCGTGGAAGTGAATATATCTTTCAAATCTTGGAAACTTTTCTCACATACATCATTCCACTGGAACTTGATTACCTTGTGTGTAAGCTTCGTTAAGGGTACAGGGATAGAAGAAAATCTTTTAGTAATTCTCCTATAATAACCAACCAACCAACCCAAGAAAATAATGAATCTCTGTAAGCATCGTAGGCCTTAGCCAATTTTTCACCGTTTCTATCTTTTGCGTATCGACCTTCATTCCTTCATCTTACACAATGTGACCCAAAAACGCTATGGATTGTAACCAAAATTCACATTTAGAAAACTCTATAACACTTGCTGCAAAATGATTAGCATGGTCCTCTTGTTATTTTGAATTTCATCACCAAACATGGTCACATACACATTTAAAAGTGGCTTGAACTCTCTATTCATCAAATCCCTAACAACTGCTGGTGCATTGGTTAGCCCAAATGGCATAACTAGAAATTCATAGTAACCATAACGTGTTCAGAAAGCTGCCTCGGGTATATTTTTTTTGTTTCCAACCCTTACCTGGTGATATCCCGATCTCAAGTCAATCTTTGAAAATATTTAGCATCCTGTAATCGGTTAAGTAAATCATCAATTCTAGGGAGGGGATACTTATTCTTAATCGTCATTTTTTTTTTCAGTTGCCAATAATCAATACACATTCTCAATGTGCCATCTGCCTTTTGTACAAACAACATTGGTGCACCCCCCCTCCCCCCCCGCGAGGACATACTAGGTCTTACTAGGTGACATATGTACACTTTGGACATCATTTCCTTACCTTAGGATAGGAAATAAATTTACCTCTCGATGCTCCAAAATTACTCCTCCATTCAAGGACAGTCTTTTGTGGAAAATGGAAATACACTTTCTTAGTTTGGCAATCTACGTGATATAACAAGAAACCAACCAATTCATACCCATTACAACATTAAAATCTATCATTTCCATCCCGATAAGATCAGCCAACGTAACATGATCACAAACATTTACTATACCATTACGATCTATTCTTTTTAACTATAATAAATTCACCAACTAAGTAACATATGATAAGGTAGAGCCCGGATTGATCAATGCATGTACATTCTGTGAAAAGACAGATATTATACCTGTACCTACATTAGGAGAAACCTCCAAATTCTGTCGATCGACTAGAGCATAGGTACGATTCTGGGCTCCACTGGAACTAGCTGCTCCTCTAGCACCTCTACCACGACCAGCAGGTTGTACACCAAACGGCGATGCCACAACGGCTGATCTCGTAGGTCGCACCATACTACCCGTGTCCCCTTGTAGACACTTTCTCGTCAGATGCCCCGACATACCACACCGCAAGCAAACATTCGGTCCATACCAACATTCACCTTAATGAAACTTCCCGCAGTGCTGGCACAGCTAACGAGAAAATCTTACTATCTGTGAACCTCAAATCACACTGCTCTACCCCACATGACTGCCTCTAGACCCTCGGAATTGTGATGAAGTATCTACTGTAGGGGAAGAAAATGATGGTCTAGGCGGTCGAGAAGAACTCTGAGGCACAGATCCTCCTTGGGACACCATAAACTGTCCCATAGGTCTAGCCCTCTTTGAAGGCCCTCTTTCAAATTCATGTACCCTCCTTCGTTGCCTCTGATCCTCCATCTTTTGTGCAAAGGCCTGTATTCTGGCTATGTCCATATCTTTGTTCAAAGCAGCAATGGTACAGTCCCTTACCAAATATGGATCTAATCTGTCCACATATCGATGGACTCTGTCTGTCATCGTGGCCACTATATTCCGAGCATATCAAGCCAAAGAGTTAAACTGTAGATTGTATTCTCTAACACTCATATTCCCCTGATGGAGATTTAGAAATTGGTTTGCATGTGCCTCTCGGATCTCATATGGGAGGTAGTGGTCAAGAAAGGCCGTTTTAAATTCCTCCCAACCAACTGGAGGTACATCAATACCTCTCGATCTTTTCCAGTCTTCACACCATAATATAGCTTCACCTTTCAATCTATAGGTCGCAAGTTCGACTGTTCCTACACCAGTCACGTGCATGACATCTAGAGCCCTTTAAATTTGATCTACAAAGTCCTGTGGATCTGCTTTTGGGTCTGACCCAGTGAATATGGGAGGGTCTAATTTCAAAAAATCCTGCGTCCTCCGACTAGCTACTCTAGCCTCACTGTCATTGACTGTTATTGGAACAATTTGTCCTTGAATTTGTGCAGCAACTAGCTGGGTCAACATATGCACTGCATTTCTTAAATCCTGGTCAGTGGCATTCATAGGCGGTTATGAGGGTACTTCTCTACCCCTTGGCTACTCAGAAAATGAAAAAATAGAAGAAGACCCCGATGCAATTTCAGTGTCAGCCCCACCTTGACTAGCTTGGTCAGGTGGTGATTTACTCATTTCTTCTTCGTACAACATATCTACCTGCTTACCCTTGCCTCTACCTCGTCTTGTGATCGACATTTTACTATAAACAAGAAAACCAATTCCATGGTCAGATACAATTTTCACTTACAACATTGGCTCTATTACACGATCTAGAAATGAAGAAATGAAACAACTCCTAAATGTCCCGTAGCCTCCTACTTATAATGTGGTGTGCAACATATCCATAAGCAAGACTCTACTCAGACACGGCTTTGTAGACACCCTTAGGACGACCTGCTCTGATACCTCTTTTGTCTCTCCCCGAATTCCAACGAGGCGGACTGGCACCCGAAGCCGTTGAGGCCTGAGAGAACCAATCTTTTCTCATGTACATTCATATGCATGCCTCTGTATGAATATCGTTCTATCTCATGTAACTAGATACTAAGGACAAAAGTCATGGAAAACATACTGTATATGAAACTTGGCCGTTAGGGCCATCAAGTCAAAATGGACATACATCCCTTATATTGTCTTTCCACATCCATCTACAAAGCCTCTACAGATACATATACATAACCAACCTACAGTCGGGATAAGTCCCCGCTTTATACAACATCTACAATGCCAAAAACCAATGTACACATGAAACTCGGAAAGCTCCGAACCAACTGGAGCTCACCAATGACTGGCAAATAATCCGCAACCTACTGTGGAGGTCTACTAGCACCTGTTCCTGCAGCAAGTAAGGTAAGGCCCCCAAGGGGGTCAGTACGACGAATGTACTGAGTATGCAAGGCTATAAGAAACTGGATCAATACATAAGAAATTCAATGGAAATAATTATAAGAGAATACCCAATATGGATAAACCATCAATCTGTAAGTTTGGAACTATGTAGGTTACGTTCATTACTTATCTTGCCATTACGTTCATCATCATTATTAGTCATCCATCTTATCGGTGGGTTATAGTATAATCATCCACCTTATTGGTGGGTATTCATCCACCTTATTGGTGGGTATTCATCCACCTTATTGGTGGGTAGTCATCCACCTTATCGGTGGGTAGTCATCCACCTTATCGGTGGGTAGTCATCCACCACTTTATTAGTGGGTAGTCATCCACTTTATTAGTGGGTAGTCATTCACCTTATCGGTGGGTAGTCATCCACTTTATTAGTGGGTAGTCATCCACCTTATCAGTGGGTAGTCATCCACCTTATGGGTGGATAGTTATCCACTTTATTAGTGGGTAGTCACCCACCTTCTCGGTGGGTAGTCATCCACTTTATTAGTGGGTAGTCATCCACCTTATCGGTGGGTCAATATAAATAGTATTAGGGTCCACTCGAGCTAGGCTTATGTGCCTCTTTGAGTTGTCCCGGTTCTCAAAAATTAAACCATAAATGCATTACTTTATTCCTTTACTCTCGCAACCAACAAATATGCGTTACTTTATTTCTTACTTTTGAGAGATTGATACATTCGTTTGTGAGAGATTGATACATTCATTTGTGAGATTGATACATTTGTAGTCATAACATTATTGGAACTTTAGAATGTAACGTTATTGGAAATGCTACTCAAGAATGAATAGATTCTCTTTACATCATTACTTTCTCTGAGATAGTTCTTTTAGTAGTTACAACATTATGAGAGCTTCGAAACTTCAGTCAATGAGTAAGAGATATGTGAATCACAATTAGTCTAAGAATAGGAAACATGTGAATAACAATATATATCAACCTGAGCTGGGATACTTCCGAACACTTCGGAATGGAATAAGTACTATGTCAATGCGAACAATATATGCTGCAGAAGGATACAGAAAGAGTAACCTTACATACCTTATCTTCCCAATATGAATATACAGTCTTATATGTGAATACAATAATTCAGCTCCTTCCTTACATGTCACTCTACAACATAATTTCATAACGAAGCTCACGTTAACAACTAACTACATTACAAGTGCATAAGACGATAATGAATTATGTGAATGCCATATAACGTCATTTCTCCCTCTTAAAATACCATTTATTGCATCACCATACCAACAATACCATAACATTCCACACATTGACCAAGACACCATAAACCAATAACATTTCACACCAAGTTTATCCTTTACACTTCCTCATTAACACTACGTCACAATTACTCCACCAAGTCATCTTAATACCTTTCACAATAACACATGAACAACAATCCATAATTTATACAATTCAAAATACCTCCGGTATACTCCTTTAAAGTCATTCAAAAGGTACCATAAGTTGATAATTACATCCATGAAGGGTATAGGGGCTTTGGGGTGTCAAAGAGATGCAAAAACAACCGAAATGGGGTCCTGGCCTGACTTACGAAGTGACCTGCATCCGCAGGTGGTTGAGGTGTGGCCACAGGTGACCTTTGGAAGTGTCCAGAGTCACCTGCGTTGGCACCTGCGCCCGCAGGTGCTCCAGACGCGAGGGCGGATGCCCGTTTCGGCCAAAATAGGTCTCTTTTGTGTCCTTTTTTGTAATAAATGGTCCATGGTCATGAACAAGCTTATCTTTACATATTTTAGGTCACTTGGATACCAATGAACATTCATGGTTTCAGAACGCACATAAACATCACAAAACTACATTTTTCCTTCAATACGCCACCGGTTCCATGTACAATTTCGCAACAACAATTCCAAATGTTACACACAAAGATAAAGAAAATTAAGGACATAATCACATCTTACATGTTGATATTTAATCCATCAAAGTCACTTCCTTCAAGACCACAAGTCTCCTTTCAAGTTCAAGTCTCATATACAACAAAGCTTTCGTCAAAGAAGCAAAAGCGCACTACTCAACACTCTTGGACATAACTATCATGATCTACTCAATATCTCATGCATATAATCTATTAATTAATAAGATTTAACACTTACCAATACTTACAAAGAGATGATCTTGCCCAAACAAGTGATGGTTGCCTTAGGGTTTGAAAGGGATAAGAAAATATTGTGGAAAATTCTAGAATGAGACATATGTGTTGTAATGAATAAATCAGATTTTTCTTGCCCTTTTATAGTCCCTTTGTTCATCATCAGATTTTTCTTGCCCTTTTATAGTCCCTTTGTTCATCCTTAGGCAAACTTTTGAGGTGTTTACTTAGTCAAAGGGTGGAATGGGTCATTTTCCCAATTGGGCCATGTCTTTTGTTTAATGTTTGGGCCTCAATTGAGCCCAATGGCACAAGATCAATTAAACCTACTAATTTAATGTGTAATACCCCATCAATCTCATTTTTAAATAATTCCATAAATGTTATGGTAATAAAATAGGTTCAGAAATGTACGGGGTGTTACATCAACATTATCCCAACCCAAAATTACAAGCATGCCCAAAAGCTAATCACAATCATTCAACACAATAAGCATAGAGTCAAATCAAGTCTATAATTGCATTTAATTATCCATTTACACCCAACCATGAAGAATTACTACCAATCGTTTACCGTTTATCCTTATCCAAATTCCTATGTTCTCTTAAGGATACTTTATACTACTAAACCTTTCCCCATTTATTGCACTAACCTTAACCCTCACAGGAGTGACTAAAACCCAAGATTAGTTGTACCTACACCCCTCTCCTTTTTCTCTCTTAACTTTATTATTACCTGTCCTTAAATCCACCCTCTCCTCCTTCCACAATCACCTGACTCAAACTATTTCCACTCTACTACCGATCTGAAAACACACAAGGCATTTCTATGTCTGCCACTAGGACTATCCCTTTACATACTCATTTTAAACGGACTCATATCAACCACTATTTTGCCGACCTACCTCTAGTTCATGTAAGCATAACAACCCCTTAACAAATAAAGGGTTAACATATACTATAAACTTAAACATACATCACTAAATACATATAATCCGTTATCTTAAGTTCAGTTTGTTATCAATCTATCCAAACTCCATGCCCTATTCCTAGACATGAAGTCTCTCATTGAACTATAGTTATTACATACATCTAACCTGAATCTACTATAATTAAACCATAACCTACCTCATGATGAGTTTTGCTGCTATAGAGGATGGAGATCCTATCCTCCCGTGCCTTTTGCTATCCATTCCATTAAAGTTTCCTCATGGAATGCTTAGAAATCACCCTCATAGAGTTTGGCCTCTAAATCCTTGTTGTTCTAAGCCTAGGGTTCATATGGGATATTTTTAGAGAAGATTAACGAAATAAGAGACCACAGCTGGGAGAAGGAATTTATCAAAACTCGAGAGGCTTACTACCTAACCATCACTGCAATGATAGAAGTGTCTGCCGCTGCAGCGATGGGTCAGCAGGCCTGGCCCAACTTGAAAATTTAGCCAAGTTAATTTTGGGCCACAGATCTTGTACCACAAACATTATTTCTAATCAGTATCAAAATATATTATTGATCGAATTATTGTTTAATAATAATTTTTAATATAACAACGAAATGGGTCGTTACTGATGTTGATTGAACACCCTATCCTTTATTGGACATGTATGTTCATCATAAAAGCCCCTTACTTTAAAAGTATCAGAACCATACACACATGATGATCTGAATATTCAACTACAATCCTCAGATACACACTTTTAAAAATAGCTTCACAGAAAAAACATATAAATATATTAGCTGGATATCCACGAAGCTGAAAATATGTATCATTTATATCTATCAGACATATAAAACAAAAGACATAAAGCATATGTCTCATCCTGAATATATATGTATCAATCAATATGTACCTTTATGTATAGTATATATGAAATATAATAAAACATCTAATTTAAAAATAAATCTAATTTATATAATATGTATCTAGTGATTCATTTAACTTTCAATAAGTAATATGTATCATTCATCTTATCAGTCTTTAATGCGTTTACACCCTACATACATATGTATCATATACAAATTAGATTATTGTTTTATGTGATACAGATATATCCATCGACTTTCTATAGCATATACATTTATCATGCCTTTAACGTATTGCTTTAGAAAAATAAACCTCTGTTTGTAGGATCTCTTGACTTTGAAATTAAATCTATGTTTGATGGAATAGTTATGCATCACTGATACAATAGTTGCTTTGTTTTTGTACAACTGTTTCACCTTCGCTACCTTGTTATTACAATCTACTATTAGGTGGTCAACATCCATATCCAACACAGACAAGGATTCAATGTTATCAATTACAACTAGTGCAAGCCATCTGATTTAACAACATCCCGACACTCAATTGTACTTGTATCCACCTCAAACATACTTTCACCAATTTCTACATCCGTTGTAGTAATACACAGTGGTTACTTTCCAAAGGTAGATGCATGTTTTGAAACCTCAATAAAAGATTCGCACCCATATCATTATGAATCTTTATTTCTATTGAATTTCCTTGAATAATGTATTTGGTATGAGTTTTTTCGAGATTTATCAATTTGCAGTTAAATTGATATCACAATCATTAAATCTCTGTATGCTGCCTTTTCATGTATCACAATTCCATAAATTTTATAGGCGGCATATCTGATCTCCAAAACCCAAACTCCTGAATGCTTAACAATACTGAGACAGTCAACATTGTTATTCTTTCAGATTCAAAGATCTGAAAATCAAAATTTTAAGAAAAAAATAAAAGATTAATAGAGATGGAAGAAATTAAGCAAATTTTAAATTGCAATGATATAATCTGATGAAATTTTTTTGAATTTTTCTTCTATTTTGAAAGCCCAGTGTCACGACCCAAATCACAGATCTTGCGGGCACCTACCCAACTCTACTCTAGATAGGAGAATCCTTACCACCCAACCTTTAATCACTGCAGAAAATATTACTAAAATCTTAAGCATTAATAAATAGCAAACCTTTCATTTAATAAAATTTTTAATACAAATCTTAATACAAAAAAATACATTGCAGAATTTTTTTACACAACTCCCGAAAACCTAGTCTAAATAGGTACAAGAGCACTAAACAATAAAGAACGACTCAAGACACAATATCCATGTAAGAGTAGAATGATAGGAGCTGCTGAAGAATAATCACCACCGCACCTAAAGAAACTCTTACTGAACTGCAACATGGCTGTATATCCAAAAGGAGATATAGTAAGTATAGTATTATAGTAAGTGTAGTATCAGTAACACCACACATACTGGTAGGTATCATCGACTGACCAGGGTTAGAAACATATAACAACATATAGCTATCAAGAAAAGATCATGACAATATACACTTAACAACTTATCATACTTAACCTACTTTAATTTCCAGCCTTACCGCCTTTCCATTATTATAGCATTATCAATTTTTCCTTAAGGTGTGACTAACTGACACAATTTCATGAATCAAACTAACCCACATTTATTACACACTCACCTTGTTACAACAACTCTACACTTCTCTCTCTCTCATTAATCCTCTTTCGTAACAACCATCACTCCTTATTCTACTACCATTAGCCATAGGAATTATAACAACCAAGATAATTAAATAAACATCAACAACTTTGCAAGGAGGGATACTACAATACATATCATGTATATGATTATATACATAGGAGAATAAGATTTATACACAATCTAGGACATATCTTATATTCACACTTTGCTGCAATGTACAATTACAACCATCATCTTACAAGCCACCGGTTATCCTTTTTTTATTATTCCAATACAAGTTATTCATATCAAATCACTCACACTTAAGCAGTCTAGTTAACAATAATCTATGAACAATCACATGTGCAATGCAATCAATGAATGCATGTGCAATGTAAGGTGTACACACATACTCTGGTCAGCAAAGACCCTTAATTATGACCTGCAGGGGATGAACTCAGTCCATATACAAGTACCGACATGGTACTCGATCCAAATAATAGTGTAGGCGTGATACCTGATCCAAATAATAGAGTCGGCGTGGCACCCGATCTAAATAATAGTATCGGCATGACACCCAATCTAAATCATCATCTTACTAAATAATCTCAACACAATGCTCTATGCATGATGAAAATCAACAAATCACAAGCATGACCTAAGGCTAGTCACAACATCCAACCTAAAAATAAGCAAAGAGCAAATCAAGTCTATAACCGACTTAACCCAACACTATATAAATGGATGAGTTAAATGAAAGCAAGAAGCAATCAAGACACAACTCATAATCATATGACAATTAAATGTACATTCATAACACTTCAACTCACAGAATCAACAACAATCCTCTTCATATCAATCCATTGCAAGTTATTCAGATACATCACGTATACTTAAACGAATTCAGTCAACACTAATAAAAGACAACCATATTCAACAGTTAAACCCAATCATCAATCACAAACATGTCCAAAGACCAATCAATCAAGTATCCATTTTAGGAGTGTACGTTCCACCAAAATTGATGTCTACACTCAAATTCGACATACCTATTTTATTCATCAATCCAACCCTCTTTTATTCCTATCAAAACTGGTTAATTCAGTTACTAACTAGTAACCTTTATATTCCAGTCGTCAATAAGTGAAATACACTATTCCATTAGCTAATTATTCAACCACTCGATGCTATTCAACTAACAATTCTAGCTTGAGTCATACACCTTTACACATCTTACTTCCTAGCATTGAGCCAAACTTGACTTTAGGTTCTTAAGTTATGACACCACATCTTCTTCTTATCACTATCAATCCTCCTAACTATCTTTTTGCAAGAATATCGCATATTCTAAACACACAACTCGGATTCACCCCTTTTGAGGTATTAAAGACTAGTTTTATAGATTTCAAGTTCACCTAATTCCGCTATTGTTACCCACATTCACATATTAAATTTGTAAATCGTTGAGTAGGTCATACAAATACAAACACCCAAAAGGGATCCACACAAAATACAATAACACTCATTTAGATCCTTATTATATTAATTTCATGTTTTATCCATCCAAACTCCGTGCCCATAGGCCTAGACATGAAGTCTCCCATCAAACTTTTGTTATTACAAGTATCTATCCTAAGTCTGCAACATATTAAGTCATAACCGACCTCGATCGAAGATCTTGGAACAAGCAAGCCACACCAAGGTTGCTCTTTCCTTTTCTTCATACCTCCATTAGCCCAATAATCTAGAAATCAAATAATAATAGAAGTAATTAATCAATTACTCTTTGAATAACTACTTTGGAAATTCAATCCACCAATTCTATCCTTATTCATGGTCTAAAACATTAACCAAAGGCCAATTAACCATTTAATAGTTCTATTATACTCAACCCATCTCCATTAGTGGAGTTTTAAAGCTAAAGATTCTATTTTTATTGAATTCAAGGTCCCCAACCATCAATTTCATGTTTTAGAATCACTAATTCATGCTAGGAATCGTTAGTAAACAATCTAGAAGTAATTCTAGGTGATATTAACCCAATCCATAGGTTTTCTCCAAAAGCTCATGAACTTAGGGTTCTAATCGCTAATAATTTCACTATTAAAGATCATTCTATTGATTCTAAGATGTTATTGGATTGAAGGAAAAATAAGATAACAAAATAACTTACCTCAACAAAGAAGACCCGACTGTCGCTATAGCGGCCAATTTTTTAGCACAAACAGTCTTTAGTAAAATGAACATAACTTTTTACCCCAAAAGCAGATTAATGAATGGTTAGAGGCGGTTGAAAGAAGACTCAACGATATTTAATTTGATGGAAATTGTGCCCCATAAATCTTTATATTCTAAGAGGAGTGATCATTTGATGTTGAACCTAGTTTAAACTTAGCTCGAAACTCAATCAGTAAGAACAATTCCAATTTAACTTTTTGCTAGGGGTATTTATGACCTTAGTTCATGTTTAGTGCACTCCCATACACTACAAGAAAAAGGTCCATTAGGGATGAGAAAAATGGTCCCTAAAAGTCTTTTTCTGATCCCTAAAGGTCAATAACAACTAGGAAAATTTGGTCATCGCCCATCCCTATAGCCTTGACGCTAAAGGTCAATAGGGACATGATTTTTTTTCTAGTCCCTAAAGAGATTTTGCGACTGGAAAAATTCGGGTCCCTAAAATCCTTTTAGGGACCACTATTATGGTCCTTAACCATATAGATTAACGACCACCTTATTTTTTTACGACAAGCTTGGATGGTCCTAAAAAAGTCTTTACAACCAAGGATCTGGTCCTTGAACAGTTTTAAGGGATAACACAACGCTTGTCCCAAAAGGTGTATTTCTATAGATTTGAATTAAAATTGATTTATTTAAAATCTGATACTAAAGATGATTCGGGTCCATAAATATGGCAACTAAATAATACATGCCCTTTTTTTTGTCATAGATAATCAAATGCATATAAATAAATCTATAATTAGCATTAACTAATAGTCTGAATTAACATTCCATAAGTAGTACTGTTTACAAAAATATATAGTCATAATACTATTTACACAACTCTATCAGCCAAAAGAGCTAACATCTCTAAATATATAACAAAACTTTTACCAAATAATCCTAGAAAAATGATTTCATCTCCTTTGACAAAACTCTCCAGAAAAGGTGAATCCTCTAAAAGGGTATCCATCATATAATAGAGAGTAGGACTGTATATCGATTTAACTTCGGACCTGAATATAAGTGGCAAACAAGTAAAATTAAGCATCTGGGTAGCAACTTTATAGGAAACTGAAGTATATATAAGAAACAAGAGATTGCATACCTATATGTTCACAATGAAGAAAAATTCTGAAACACCATTTAATTTACTGCATATTCTGTAGAGAATATATAATAAAAAAGTAGGCTCACTAACATTAAACAACATGATGACTACATTTTCATTGAATAAAAAAAAACCCTGACGAATTCTCTCAGGCAGATTACCAAGATCATCTTCTCATTTGTTGACTTTGACCAATCCACACCCACCATTTGCATCAAGGTGCCTTTACCCTTGATTTACATAAGAGAGATATAATGATAGAATGGTATGGTTGATAATACAAGAAAAGTATCAAAAATTTGAAATATAGTAGCATACTTAAGAATTTTGACATTAAATAAGACAAGAACACCAGAAATCCACATGATTTTCAACATAATAGACACCTTGCCAAGGAGCATGCAAGCTTATCTCTATAATTACGGGAAAATGAAAAACCTCCTAATCACTATAAACCAAATTTCAATTGACGTCCTTATGGGCAATAAAGCATGGAGAGTTTGTTCATGTATGAATTGTCCACCTGAATAGGAAGCCTCGAGTGGTTACATTGAAGCAAGATTACGGTCCAACATGGGAAGTCAGATTTGATGCTGAAACTGCAATATGGTACCACAAAGTAATCAAATCATTGGATTCTAGTATAATGTGATGGTGAACTGTTTCAGCTAATTTCTCAAAGCTTTTACCTACTTTGTAGTTAGTGTACTATGATTAACATTGTTATTTTTCACTGCACAAGAATCTTCATAAAGTATTTGAAGTTGTCATGTGTCACATGATTTCTTTCTATATTCATAAAAAAATTGACATTAGACTAACTGTTGAATTGTTTCATGCGAGTAACAAAATAAAGTATAGATCCTGACAATCAATTCATACTCAACACACATAAGCTTTCACATACTGAACACAACTTCTAAGTCTTGCCTTCAAGGAATATAAACAAGAAAGACATAGAGACAAAGGCTACCAAATAGCTTTTGAGTAATGGATGTTTCTATAGATAGAACAAATACAAGTGAAAAAGGCTCATTAAAACAACATAAGCTAAAGGTAGAGCTACGTCAGCCTTACCCTCATCCCTTTCTTCTAGAAGATCCTAACTTTATCACATAAAAATCAAGAAAAAGTAAAAAAAGCACATACTTGAACAATTTCATTTAGGTCATCCTCCCTAGGCAGTACCCCACAGTTTTTTGTCGTTATATCAATAAAATTAGGATCAAAGTTCTCATAAAAAGACTTGAGTGCCTGAACATAGAAAAATGTCAAGCCAGTGAGAAGCTATTTTTGGCTAATGAGCAAAAATAGAAAAAGATGAAAAATAAACTTCAAATTTATAGAATAAGCATACAAGAGGGCATAAAAAGCATTACCCTGAGTATTTTGAACAGGATATAAGCCAATTTACATAAAAAAGTGTTTCCTTTGAGCTAATTTCTTATCCAAACCCAGAAGACCTACAAAAGAATAATATTAGAGAAATTTGGCAGTGGCAGGAACCACAAAAAGCTCAATAATAAAGATAGTGTTTTTACATACCTGAATAATACCAAGGGTTGTAGATGTATCAGAAATACAAAAGACCATCTAAAATAAGAGAACATAACTGATTCCTAGAGCTAAGACTAAAAGAAGCCATACACAAGTATAAAGTTAGTGCACAATATCTCTTATTTCTAACTAACATGTTTCAGTTGTGGATCTTTAGAAGAGCACCAGGATCACTATAAAATTAATCATATGACAAGATTAATCATCATTTTATTGCACTGTTGAATTTATATAAGGGTATAACAAGTGCAAACAAAATAGAAATGTCAAATGTATAGTGATACACTATTTACACAAGTTAATAACTTTATTATAACATTAAGATGATATCCTCAGCTACAAACTGTATCTTGAACTCATCTTGATGTAAATCAGCAATGCAAAAAATGAGATGATAGCCATATGATCACAACAACATTTAATAAAACTTTCAAATAAATTGACTAAACTAATTTTAGCAGTCCAACTTTGTAGTAACTAAAAAAAGGGAGGACATATTTATTTTCCAGCCCTACACTTCTTCCTTTCGTACCCAAATTAACACTAACCAGCTCTGCCACCAAATTCACATCAAAATTACCCCTATAGTCTAAATCTTGAAACCGACAAAACATAGCAACAGTTAATAAAAATGATGAAACTAGAAACACTCTTAGATATTTTGTGTACTGAATAAATTTTCAAAACAATAGCAGGCAAAGTATTTAAAGAACAACTCATATTTCTACTGAAGTTTCAGTTATACTTGTAATGACCCATTCCGTTATTACTGAAAATATCTGCAGTAAAAGTATGACAACCTCCTTAATCATAAGTTATAGGAAAAATAATTTAGTATGGGAGTGCATTGGACATGCAATAAGGTCATACAATACCCCTAACACAAAGTTAAGTTGAGAGTGTTCTTACCGATTGAGTTTCGAGCTAAGTTTAAACTAGGGTCAACTTCAAATGAGTATATCTCCTAGAATATAAAGTATTATGGGTACAAATATCCATTAAATGAAATATCTTTAAGTCTTCTTTCCAATGCATCTAACCGTTCATAAATCCGCCTTTGTAGTAAAAAGTTATGACCATTTTACTGAATACTATCTTGGTTGAGAAATTAGCCACCGCAGTGGTACCACTGCATCAGTAATTTTACCGCTGCAGCGGTAACTGGGCAATTTATAACTTTTTTTTTTGATGGTTTTTTGAGTTTTAACTCAAAAACTTTGTTCCAAAGTCCTGGGGGGAGATTTTCCTGAAAATTCTTTGTTGAGGAAAGTTCTTCCATCATCTTCTTCGTATTTCAATCCTTTAACATCCTAAAATCATTAGAACAATCTTTATGTAACACCCCAAAAATTCAAGCTAAGATTAGAACCATGATTCAAGTACATGTAAAATCAAACATCATGTTTTGGTAGTGTGGAAAGTGATTTAGACATGTAATAAGGCCACAAGTAACTCCTAGCTCAGAGCCAAGTTGAAACCTTCCTTACCGATTGTTTTCTTGTGAAGAATCTTCCTATAGTTGGCTTTAAACAAGAATAACTCTTAGATTCTGAGGTATTTTTTATCTTAAGACCAACCAAATGAAAGATCTTTGAATCATCTTTCCAAATCATCCAATTTCTCGTCAATCCAATTTCAGAGCTAAAAGTTATGGACATTTTAATGAAGCATTGTCCAGCAGTAAGATAGTACGAACGAAATCACGATCGTGGTTAGATTGTACGACCGTACAATGCTCTCGTATACATGAAACAGTCCCAAAAACTTGAAAGTTGACAAGTATACCTCCCAATCATAACAGGATCTCATGATCTTGGCTAGAAACCACAATCTTAGGTACGATCTTGGTTCCAAAAGTTGACTCGACTTGGACTTCCACCTATGAACCAAGGTACGATAGTGGATAGGTGCCATGAGTCATACCATGGATCATCTAATAAATTTGGGAGAAGCCTAAATCCATCCACCTAACCACAATCACCACCCACGATCATAGGTGGGTCCCACGATCGTGGGATGGCTCATACGTCATGTTCTGCAGCTTTTTCAGTTACATTTTATAAGGGGAATTCCAATATTTTCCCACTATTTATACCCCTATACTATGTCATTTAAGCTATTCCAAATCTTATTATTAAGAATAATATTACCCTAAGTCCCTTACTACTCAGAAAAACATTCGACACTTAGAGAGAAAACAAGAAAACAGGCAATGCTTCTTCCTTTAGGGAAAACTATGGTTCATTTCCTTCAGGCTCCTAGTTCAAGGAATTCACCAAGGTTTCTATCTCCAGGTATGTGAGATTTCATCATTGGGTTTCCTTTCACCCATTGAGTCCCAAAGTTATTTCAAAATCTTAGTTTAATTCATTATCCAAGCCTAGGGTTTTCATAAAAAGTGTGAATCCCATTATCTATCAGTTTTTTACCTTGGATAAGCCATGATTTCATGTTTTACCATAAAATTGAGCATCCTTAAATACTCTTGACTACAAACTCCTTCATATTGATAAATTTATGATTTTGGACTTGAGTTATGAAATTCCTTATTATGTTCAAATTATAGAATTGCCATTTGTAGTGCATTCTTTAGAGATGGCAGATTATGAACACTCGATGACCTAGGATTTCATGCATATATTACTAAATACTCAATCTTCCATGATTATATGATGTAGAATGCTTTTCAGATAAAGTGTCTACTATTTTAGTTTCAGATATCAGTGTTATGAGCTTATCAGTTATTTGTTCTAAATGAACTATCCAATTATCAGTCATATTTAGTTGGGAGTATAAGTACCTAAGTCCCAAAACTAATGTGCCATCATAGGTTCTAAAGGGTCACCCATCAGACTAAGCTTGACACCTTAGTCCTTTTGGACATCAGTTTAGTGGATCCACGTTAGTCAATGTTCATACCCTTAGTAAAGTACAGAGCACCCTTCTTGTTGGGGTTACAGATTTGACCCTAGTTAGCTCAAATTAGGGTATGTCAGTTAACAGTAGCTCCCACAACCCACAGTCCACAGTTTATGTTCAGATGTTTGCATGATCTTGTATTCAGTTAGTTCATCTATTATACCACTACATGTTTATTACTTGGTCATTGGATCAATTTGCATGTCTCAGTCCTATGTTCAGTTTACCATGTTACATTTAGAATATTCAACTAGATCATGCATATCTCACATGCTTAGTACATTCCAAGTACTGACCACATACTTTTCTTTACGCTGTATTGTCTTATAACATAGGTTTCGATGTTTAGCATCTTGCTCGAGGCTAGCACAATTCAGCATCATATCAGCAAAAGTATTTTTGTGAGTCCTCATCATTTGAGGACAAATTATCAATATTTCTTTTCAGTTTTATTTTAAGTTTAGATAGTTGGAATTAGTTGGGGGCTTGACCCAACAACTCATCTGCTTAGAGGCTTTTCAGACAAACAATTAGATTTTCAGTATGTTAGTGATATTAGGCAGTGTTAGCCTTGACTTTCAGTATTGGTTTTATTTATGATTATATCATTTCATTTTAGCTTCCGCTCAGTATTTCATCTGTTATTTCAATATACTTAGTGTTATGCCAAGCCATTAGTTACCTTGGGGTCACTTGTGACTCTAAGCACCATGTTAGAACTAGGGGGTATGCTCGAGTCATGACAAACTTGGTATCAGAGCCTCAAGTTTAAGGTGCCCTAGGGTGTTTGAAAGCCACGTTAAGTAGAGTCTTGTTCATGGGTGTGAATAATGCCACACATATGAGTGAGAGGCTATGAAACTTTTTAGAAAAAAGTTTTACTTCTTTCATGTTCATATCATGTGATATAGTGTGAACTCTACTAAAATCTTCTTCTATCTCATGCTCTACGCATTTATAGAAAATGCCTCCCAGAAGACCCAACGAAAGGAGAAATGGAAATAGAAATGGAAATGGTAATAGGAATGGGAATCAAAAAGCACCACCAGTTCCAATAGACCCTTTGAACGAGCAAGTCTCTCATGATGAGTTCAGGATTGCTTTCATGGTGCTAGCTCAGTGTAATTAAAAGGTTATTACCTCAGTCAATCCTACTGGTTCCACAATAGCAGCTATAGTCTGGGACTTCACTCGAATGAATCCTTCTGAGTTCCATAGTTCTAAGACAAAGGAAGATCCACAAGGGCTTCTTGATGATATTTAGAAGGTTACTAAAATTATAAGTGTCACTTCAGTTGAGAGTGCTGACTTGGATGCTTATAAATTGAAGGGAGTGGCTCATACTTGGTGCAAGCAGTGGAAGGAGGATAGAGGTGTGGATGCAGGTCCAGTAGAATGGGATGAGTTTGTCGCTACTTTTTTGGATAGGTTCTTCTTGCTTGAGCTAAGGGAAGCCAAGTTTCAGGAATTTATAAATCTGAGGCAGGGAAATATGAGTGTGAAGGAGTATTCTCTTAAGTTTACTCAACTTGCAATAGAATGCTTCGATAATGGTTGCTGACTCCAGAGCCCGCATGAGTAAGTTTGTGACAAGTGTTTCCGAGGATGTGGTTAAGGAGTGTCGGACTGCTATGTTATTTAAGAAAATAGACATCTCTAGGTTGATGGTTTATTCCCAATAGGTTAAGGAGGAAAATATCAAAGAGAGAGAAAGGGAGAACATGTAGTTTTAACTTCTCTCAGCAGCGGTTAGATGGTGGTGATCATTCTCAGTTCCATAAAAAAATCTTTAGCTCCAACCCCATCATCTGCTAGTGCTCTAGTGCCTAAGTTCAGGCAGGATAATTGGGATAGGGCACTAGGCTCAGGGTCCAAGGCAGTGTTACCATTGGTCGTACTTACCCTTTGTGCAAGAAGTATAGGAAGAACCACCAAAGTGAGTGTATGGCCGATAGTGGAAATTGTTTTGGGTGTGGTAAGCTGGGTCATAGGCTGAGGGAATATCCAGTGTCTTCACTGAGGGACAGGGATGATCGCCAGAAAAACCAGACTAACTCTTCAATAGTTTCAGTAGGTATCTCGACTCAGCAGTGTACCTCATCTAGTGCAGCTGGCGGACTGCGTCAGAACAAGTTATATGACTTTAAGAATCTTTCTAGGTCTTTTGACCACTAAGATTTTCACTTACATTCCCTGGGATTTGTTCGAATATAGCGCAACTATATAAGGAGTCACAAAAGAAAGTATGGCTCCAACTGGCAGACTGCATCAGAATAAGTTACATGACTTTCATAATCATGTCTATGCATTGTTAGATCCTAGAGCCATACTTTCTTTTGTGACTCCTTGTATAACTGTCGACTTCAGAGTCAGTCCAAAAATCCTTTCAGAACCTTTCTCAGTCTCTACTCCAGTCGGTGCTTTAGTTGTAGCTAGATGGGTATACAGAAAATGCCCAGTCATAGTTTCACAGAAAGTCACCTTAATTGATCTTGTAGGGTTAGACATGACATATTTTGATGTTATTATTGGCATGGATTGGCTCCAGTCTTGCTATGCCTCAATTGATTGTAGAAATAGAGTAGTCCAGCTTTAGTTTCCAAATGAGCCAGTCATAGAGTGGAAGGGTAGCACCTCAGTGCCTATAGGTCGGTTTGTCTCTTATCTTATGGCTAGAAAAGTGATTTCCAAAGGGTGTATCTATTATCTTGTTTGGGTTAAGGATTCAAAGTCAGGGAGCCCAACACTTGAGTCAGTTGTAGTGGTTAATCAATTTTCAAAAGTGTTTCCCAAAGTTATGCCTGGAGTTCCTCCCGAGCAGGAAATTGACTTTGGAATAGATCTCCTTCCAAATACCCAGCCTATTTTGATTCCACCCTATATAATGGCACCAACTGAGCTTAAAGAGTTCAAAGAACAACTGAAAGATCTTTTAGACAAAGGTTTTATCAAGTCCAGCATCTCTCCATGGGATGCTCCAGTTCTTTTTGTGTGCAAAAAAGACTGTTCTCTTTGAATATGCATCGACTACTGTCAGTTGAACAAAGTCACAATCAGGAATAAATATCCTATTCCCAGGATTGATAACTTATTCAACCAACTTCAAGGTGCCAATTGTTTCTCTAAGATAGACCTTAGATCTGGCTATCATCAGCTCAGAGTCAGAGAATGTGACATTCTGAAGACAGCGCCTTCAGAACGCAGTATGGTCACTTCAAATTTATTGTCATGTATTTTGGACTAACGAATGCTCCTGCAACTTTTATGGACTTGATAAACAGGGTGTTCAAGCTGTACTTGGACATGTTCGTCATTGTCTTTATTAATGACATCCTCATTTATTCTCGGAGTGAGGATGAACATGCAGACTATTTGAGGATTGTTTTACAAACTTTCAAAGATCTCCAATTATTTGCTAAGTTCAGCAAGTGTGAATTCTGGTTGAAATTAGTAGCATTCCTTGGTCATATCATTTTAGGTGAAGGTATTCCGGTTGATCCTCAAAAGACCAAAGCAGTTAGAAATTGGCCTAGACCTATCTCTCCATTAGATATTATGAGTTTCTTGGGTTTAGACGGTTACTATAGATGGTTTGTTGAGCGATTCTCCTCTATTTCTTCCCCTATATCTAGATTGACAAAGAATAAAGTCAAGTTTCAGTGATCCGATTCTTGCAAGAAGAGTTTTCAGGAGTTGAAGACTCAACTCACCTCCGCTCTAGTTTTGACTCTACTTGAAGGTTTAGATGGGCTTATGGTTTATTCTTATGCTTCCAGAGTTGGCCTCAATTGTGTGTTGATGCAGCATGGCAATATTATAGCATATACCTCTAGTCAGTTCAACCCTCATGAGAAAAATTACCCCATTCATGACCTTGAGTTGGCAACAGTGGTTATTGACTTAAAGATTTGGAGGCATTATCTCTATGGGGTTCATGTAGATATATTCACCAATCACAAGAGCGTTCATCATGTGTTCAGCCAGAAAGATCAAAATCTTTGTCAGAGGAGATGGCTAATATTGTTGAAGAACTATGATATGAGTGATCTGTACTATCAGAGTAAAGTCAATGTGGTGGCTAAAGCTCTTACTAGGTTGTCTATGGGAAGTGTTGCATATATAGAGAAGAGAAGAAACCGTTAGCTCGTGAGGTTCATCGTCTTGCAAGGCTGGGATTTTGGTTGGTTGATTTAGCCGAAGGTAATATTTTGGTCCAGAATGGTTCATAATCTTCATTGATAGCTGAGGTGAAAGAAAAGCAAAATAGTGATCCCATTTTGTGTGAGTTAAAGGAAGCGGTCCAAAGTTAGAAGGTTGAGGTTTTCTCCCAAGGGGGAGATGGTGTTCTTCATTGTCAGGGCATATTATGTGTTCTAGATGTGGATGAATTAAGCTAACAGATGCTAATAGAAGCTCACAATTCTCGGTATTCTATTTATCTAGGAGCCATTAAGATGTACCACGATCTATGGAAAGTCTATTGGTGGAATAGCATGAAGAAGGATATTGCAGAATTCATGGCTAAGTGTCCAAATTGCCAGCAGGTTAAGGTTGAACATCAGAGACCTGGTGGTATGATCCAGGATATCAGTATTCCTACTTAGAAGTGGGAAGTAGTGAATATGGACTTCGTTATAGGGTAGCCTCGTACTCGCCATCAACATGATTCTATTTGGGTTATTGTGGACTAAATGACTAAGTCAGCTCATTTCCTACCAGTTAACACTTCAGATTCAGCAGAGGATTATGCTAGACTCTACCTTAGAGAGTTGGTGAAATTGCATGGAGTCCCTTTGACTACTATCTCAGATAGGGGTACTCAGTTTATCTCTCAGTTCTGGAAGACTTTTCAGAAGGGTCATGGTACCCAAGTTCATCTCAGTACGACTTTTCATCTACAGATAGATGGTCTAGTAGAGTGGACCATTCAGACTTTAGAGGACATGTTGAAAGTGTGTATGATCGATTTCAAGGGTAGTTGGGATAACCATTTGCCTTTGATTGAGTTTGCTTATAATAACAACTATCACTCTAGTATTCAGATGGCCTCATACGAAACACTTTATGGCAGGGGTGTAGGGCTCATATTGTTTGGTTCAAAGTTGGTGAAGCTACTTTGATAGGGACAGATTCAACATGAGGCTATGGATAAAGTTTAGTTGATTAGAGAAAGGCTAAAAACAACCTTGAGTCGTCAGAAGTCCTATCCAAATGTGATTAGGAGGGAATTTGAGTTTGCTATTGGTGATTTTGTTTACTTGAAAGTTTCACCATTGAAAGAGGTGAAAAGATTTGGAAAGAAAGGGAAGCTCAGTCCCCGATATGTTGGTCCATATAAAATTGTAGGTCTCCTCGGTAATGTAGCCTATGAGTTAGATTTACCTGCAGACTTAGCATCAGTACATTCGATTTTCCATGTGTCTTTGTTAAAGAAATACGTTGGTGATCCCACATCGGTTGTTCCTTTAAACAGTGTGGGTGTGAAAGATAGTCTCTCTTACAAGGAGGTCCCAGTTGAGATCCTTAACTGTTAGGTTCGTAAGTTGAGGAATAAGGAGGTCACTTCAGTAAAGGTTCTTTGGCGGAATCAGCTAGTTGAGGGAGCTACTTAGGAAGCAAAGACAGATATGATGACCAAGTACCCCCATCTTTTCTCTTCAAATTCAGTTACAGCCTGATGTAATAGTTTTTCCTTAGTTAATTCTTTCCATCTCATGTCACTCTGTTATTCCCATATCATAGCATGCATTGATGAGTTTAGTTTAGTCCATGTTTTAGTTACAAACTCAATTATTATGTCAGTATTCATCTCTTAGAATTTCAGTGTTGGGATTGTAAATCTTTCCCAATCTTTTCAGCTTAGTTAATTTTCATTTGGGGACGAATGACCCAAAGAGGGAGATATTTTAACACTCCAAAAATTCAGGCTAAGATTAGAACCATGCTTCAAGTACATGTAAAATCAAACATTATATTTTCGTATTGTGGGAAGTGATTTATACATGTATTAAGGCCACAAGTAACTCCTAGCTTATAGCTAAGTTGAAACCTTCCTTACCAGTTGTTTTCTTGCAAAAAATCTTCCTATAGTCAACTTCAAATGAGCATAACTCTTAGATTCAGAATTATTTTTCATATCAACACCCACCAAATGAAAGGCCTTTGAGTCTTCTTTCCAACACATCTAATTGATTGTCAATCCAGTCCAGGAACTAAAAGTTATGGCCATTTTAGTGAAGCACTGTACAACAGTGAGATAGTACGAATGAAACCACGATCGTGGTTAGATTGTACGATCGTACAACACTCTCGTCTGCATGAAACAACCCCAAAAACCTGAAAGTTGAAAAGTATACCTCCCAAACACACAAAGATCCTACGATCTTGGTTAGAAACCACGATCTTAGGTACGATCTTGGTTCCAAAAGTTGACTCGGCTTGGACTTCAACCTACGAACCAAGGTACATCATGGGTGGGTTCGACAAGTTATACTATGGCTCGTATGATGAATTCCAGAGAATTCTCAATCTATCCACCCAACCACGAGCACCACCCATGATCGTAGGTAGGTCCTATGATCGTGGGATGGTTCGTACGTCATGTTCTGCAGCTTTTTTAGCTATGTTTTATAAGGGGCATTCCAGTCTTTTACCACTATTTAGACCCTACACTATGTTGTTTAAGCTATTCCATAGCTGATTATTAAGCTTAATATTACCCTAAGTACCTCATTACTCAGAAAAACATTCTACACTTAGAGAGAAAACAAGAAAATAGTCGATTCTTCTTCCTCCAAGGCAAACTAGGGTTCATCTCCTTAAAGCTCCAAGTTCAAGGAATTCGCCAAGGTTTCCATCTCTAGGTATGTGGAATTTCATCATTGGATTTCCTTTCACCCATTGAGTCCCAAAGTTATTTCAAAATCTCAGTTTAATTTACTGTCCAAGCCTAGGGTTTTCATGAAAAGTGTGAATCCCATTATCTTTCATTTTCTTGCCTTGACTAAACCATGATTACATGTTTCTCTCATAAAATTGAGCATCCTTACATACTCATGACTATGAACTCCTCCATATTGATAAATTTATGATTTTGGACTTGAGTTATAAAAATCCTTATTATGTTCAAATTATAAAATTGCCATTTGTAGTGCATTCTTCAGAGATGGCGGGTTATGAACACCCGATGACCTAGGATTTTAAGCATATATTACTGAATACTCATTCTTTCATGTTTATATGATGTAAAATGCTTTTCAAATAAAGTGTCTACTATTTTAGATTAAGATATCTGTGTTATGAGCTTATCAGTCATTCGTTCTAAATAAACTATCCAGTTATCAATGGAAGTAGAACTTAGCATTAATCAGACGTAGGAACAAAGGCTCACCCATCAGTTAGGCTGAGACCTATGGTAAAAGTCCCTAAGTCCTAGAACTACGATGCCACCGTAGGTTCTAAAGGGTCACCCGTCAGACCAGACTTGACACCTTAGTCCTTTTGTACATCAGTTTAGTGGATCCACATCAGTTATTGTTCATACCCTTGGCAAGGTACAGATCACCCTTCCAGATGGGGTTAAAAGTTGGGCCTCGGTTAGCTCAAATTGGGGAATATGTAACGACCCGAAATGTCATTATGTTAAAAAATGTTTCAAAAAATATCTTAAAACCAATAAAATTCTCTTACCAGGCCTGATAGAATTTAATTCTTAGGATAAAAGTAGGGCCCAATGTAATTGGGTCGAGAATCCAAAAGATAATTGGCCAGTCTATAGCCTACCACTGCATTTACCCGCTGCAACAGTAACCCGACAGTGGCCATCTCAAAATTCATTAAAATCTCTTTTTATTTTCAGCCTACTAGGAAGTTCCCCCCCCCCCCCCCCCCCCAGAAACTGTCGCGACCTAAAAATCGGGTTGTGATGGCACTTATCATGGCCCGACCTTGATAAGTAAGCCCGAATCCCAAAATGAATAAGAAACACAAAGTAATGCAAAATAAGAGTAAATGAAGAGACTTCTAGAATGAATTCAAGTCCTGAACATCATAAATACGGAATCCAAGAAATACATAACCAAATCCCAGAACCTGGCGTCATAAATACGGAGCATCTATTATAAAATTGAATCCGAAATATATATAGTCTTTAAAAATGTAATCAAGGCATAATAAGGGATAGATGAGGCTCGGGATCAACTCCGGAGGCATGAAGCAACCGATACCTAAAACTCTCGCTCAATCAGCACGAACTTAGCAGCCGTGTGTCGTACTCAGACCTGAATCTTCAATGAAAGGGCACAATAGGGATGAGTACGGCTCCACTTGTACTCAGTAGATATCATAGGCCGACTGAAAAAAGTAGATAATAATAAGGATAAAACTGACTATGAGCGCGTAACCTGCAAGTAGAAAAGTTCCCAAATGGTAGCTCACACTGTCTTCACAAACAGTTCTAAAATAATATCGAAGTAACAACACGGGTAAACACAGAAGTGCAAGAAAAGAACACAAGTCAAGCACAAAAGAATCATTGAATATGTAAATGTAATGCAACGATGATGATGATGGGTGGAACGGTGAAAGTCATCGCATGACTTTTAGTATACACCTACCGAGTTCGCAACTCCGCAATAGGACCCATGGGGGGTTCACAACCTATTTACTTTATCTCATATCTCAATCTCAACACAACTCACCTCTCTGACTCGTGTTCACGGAGAGGTTTTTATGAAAATATCTCATTTCTTTCAAAAACATTATTTCTCAATAGTACGAGTATCTCATGAATGTATATATACGAAACGAGGATATAATGCTTACAATCAAATCAGTATGAAGATATCCAATCAATTCAATACGATGTATATATGTAGGTGAGCTCAGAAATCAACTCAATATGTCCATAATTCATGATTCATCAACTATAATTGGGCACCATTGGAATAAATATGCATGTAAGACATCATAAATATCATATCAACCCCTAACTCGGGTGTGTTCAATCATGATAAAGCAACCAAAGCTCAGTAGCGCCTATAATAACAGTTTGAGCCCCCATACGGACATCATATCTAAACAATAAGGCATCTAAATGCACAGATAAGGCCAAATGATGTCAAATAAGACCCCCACTCGGGTTGCATGCAATATCAAATATCTCATGCGAATATCCACACCACATAAGCCCCCACATAGGCACACAACAATAATTGTAATCTCAAAATATAAATCGCATAGCCAAATTCCCCAACCCATAGCATGCTTTACCTATATTTTAACTACCCAGCTTAATTGGAAGAAAGTTAAGCAATAACCTACCTTGAAACGATGAAATTCGAGCCTAAATTACTTTAATACAGAGCCTTCCCCTTTCGATCTGCCTCAAAATCAACTAATACACACAAATATACCATCTATGCATTAAAAAAAAGTCAACAATACCCATATTGCCCATATCTGAATCGGGTCCAAAACGGACCTTGAAAATGGGTTTTGAAAACAAAGGGGCAAAACCAGAATTTTTGTCTAGAAAACCATTACCCATGATTAAAGGTCACAGGAGAAAACCCAAGTGAAATCGGATTTAAAATGAGTGTTTAATTGATGAAAACCCCTTTTTAAACTTTCTGAGCAAAACCCCCCAAAATCCATTTAAAAATCATAGTTTAAAGGATGTTTAAAAGATATAATCGAAGTAAAATGATGGAAAAAGGATTATGGAGCTTACCCAAGCTTTAGAAGTGAAGAATCGCCCCAAAAACTCTCAAACCCTAAGCTCCAATACTCAAAAATGGAAGAAGAATCGGGAAAAAAGATATTTATATCAACCCAACACTGACCGCTTAAGAGGTCAAATGACCGCTAAAGCAGTCATTGCTTAAGTGCCGGCTGACCGCTAAAGCGGTCAAGCCTGAGTGGCTAGGCGCTAAAGCTGTCTCCTTCTGCTAAAGCAGCACACGTTAAAGCGGTCAAGTGCCTGCTTTAGCGTTAGGCGACTTGGTCAAAGCTGACCACTAAAACGGTGCCTCGCCGCTTAAGCGGTTACCGCTAAAATGATATTTGGCTGCTAAAGTGGCTGCACCAGCTTCAGCTGCAACATCAACTTTGCTAAGTTGTAAAGTTGCCGGTCAACCCCTTGAGATTCATTCGAAATCTTGTGAACGCAAACGAACTATGCTACTAGGCTAATTTTGACGTTTTGAACTCAATGGCGACTTCAGATTTTTGAAAAAGGATTGTTTTCACAGAATTGACCCCCGGGGCCCTATTTCATAATTTTCCAAACCGAGGGTCAAAATGAGATATACAAGCCATAAAACTGAACCAACCATGCTACTAACCCAAAATCAACATTTCAGATCTACTGGCGCAATCCGTTTTACCATGCAACACTCAGAACAACAAATGTTGATCGAAGGCAACTGTTGGCTCTCAAAGCCTCAAAATGAACTCAAAACCATCCAAGGCCTTCCTGAAGACCTCCATAATCGTGCCAACCATCCCCATACCCCAAATCAACACATAACAACTACGGGTAAGGGTAAAATGGTCAAAACACATAAAAATGGAAAACCACAAAAAATAGGTCCTTACAATATCCACCACTAAGACTCTAGTTCATCCTCAAACTAAAAGGAAAAGGAATACCTGAATTGGCAAAATGTTGAGGATAATTACTATACATATCGGATTCGACCTCTCAAGTGTCCTCCTTTACAAGACGGTGTCTCTACTGAACCTTAACCACAGAAACATCTCTAGAACGTAATCGTCTAACTTCCCTGGCTAAAATGAAGACTGGCTCCTCAACAAAGGTCAACCTCTCATCCAATTGAAACGAATCCCACCTAAGCACATGGAATTCATCTAGAATATATCGTCGAAGCATATAAACATGGAAAACTGGATGCATGACTGAAAAATCTGGAGGTAAGGCCAACTCATAAGCAACCTCTCTAACAGTTTCGATATATATAGGGCTAAGCTTACCTCTCTTCCCGAACCTCATCACGCCCTTCATGGGCAATACATGAAGGGAGACTCGATCACTAATACTAAACTTCATGGCATGAAGTCTCCGGTCTGCATAGCTTTTCTGCCTACTCTGGGTTGCTCGAAGCCAATCCTAAATCACACAAACTCTATCCAAAGACTCGCAAAGCAAGTCGGTACCTCAAGGTCTAATTTCAGAAGTCTCAAACCTACCGATAGGAGATCGACAATACCTACCATACAATACCTTGAAAGGTTCCATCTTAATACTCGAATGGTAGCTATTATTATAGGCAAACTCCGCTAGGGATAAATGCTGCTCCTAACCTTCAAAGTCCAAAACACAAGCGCGGAGCATATTCTTAAAAACCTGAATAGTCCGCTCTGACTGACCGTTGATCTGAGGGTGGAAAGCTATATTGAGATCAACCTGAGTGCCAAACTCCTCCTAAAACGCCCTTCAAAAGCTAAAAGTGAAAACAGAATAGACACGGGAACCCCGTGAATACGAATAATCTCACTCAAATAGATCCGAGCTAACCTCTCAGCACTGAAGAATGTCTGAACAGGGGTGAATTGGGCTGATTTGGTCAATCAATCCACGATGACCCGAATACTGTCAGAACCATGAGAAGAATGAGGCATTCCACTAACGAAGTCCATGGTGATCAGCTCCAACTTCCACTCCAGAATGGGCAATCTCTAAAGCAAGCCATCCTGTCTTTGATACTCGACCTTCACCTGCTGACAACACAAGCAACGAGCTACAAAATCCCCCATATCCTTCTTCATACCCATCCACCAGTAAAGCTGTCTCAAATCACGATACATCTTAGTCACATCAGGATGAATGGAATATCTAGAACAATGTGCTTCCTCCAAAATCAATTTCACCCAACTACTAACTCTCGACACGCAAACTAGGCCAACAATCCTTAACACACCATCCAAATCAAGAGAGGCTTCCTTAGCCTCACCACTCAACACCTCATCTCAAATTGCCCTCAAGCTATCATCATCAAACTGGTGAGCACGAATCTGCTCCATCAAGGAAGATCTAGCACCAATGAAGGCTAAAGCATATCCAGGTGTCGAAATATCAAGCCTAACTATCTGGTTAGCTAAAGACTGAACCTCCAAGGCCAAAGGCCGCTTCTGAGTCAAAAGATGAGCCAAACTCCCTATACTAGTAGACTTCTGACTCAAGGCATCCGCTACCACATTAGCATTGCCCGAATGATACAAAATAGTGATGTCGTAATCTTAAGCAACTCAAGCCAACAATGCTGTCTCATATTAATATCTCTCTGGGTAAAGAAGTACTGAAGACTATGATGATCCGAGAAGATCTCATAATCAACTCCATACAAGTAGTGATGCCACAACTTCAATACAAACACTACGGCTTCCAACTCCAAGTCATGGGTAGGGTAATTCTTCTCATGAGGCTTCAACTGACGAGAAGCATAAGCAATCACCTTACCCTCCTACATCAACACTGCACCCAAACCAACACCTGAAGCATCACAGAACACGATAAAACCCCTTTCCTTCTTGGGAAAGGTCAAGATAGGAACCAAAGTCAACAACTCCTTGAACTTTTGGAAGCTCTCCTTACATGCTTTTGACCATGTCAATTTGATCAAAAGAAACTACAATCGAGAAGAAACCCTCTACAAAACACCAATAATAACCCACCAACCTAATAAAACTCTGAATCTCTGTAGGACTAGTGGGCCTAGCCCAATCTCGAATCACTGCAATCTTGGCCAGATCGACCATGATACTATCCTTGGTCACCACATGACCCAACAAAGAGATATAATCCAACCAACACTTACACTTCGAGAACTTAGCTTACAACTTCTCATCACGTAGCCTCTAAAGTATAGTCCTCAAGTGTCTCACATGATCGACCTCATTCTTAGAATAAACCAAGATATCATCTATAAATACAATCATAAAGGATTCGAGATACTGTCAAAATACTCGGTTCATCAACTCCATGAACGCTGCTGGGGCATTAGTCAACACAAAAGAAATGACCAAGAATCATAATGATCGTTCTGAGTCTAAAAAGTTGTTTTTGGAACATCCAAAGCCCTAATCCTCAACTGGTGATACCCGAAGCTCAAATCTATCTTAGAAAAAATTGAAGCACCTTGAAGCTGGTTAAACAACTCATTAATAAGAGAAAGAGGATACTTGTTCTTAACCGTCACCTTGTTCAATTGCCTATAGTCAATACACATACGCATGGAACCATCCTACTTCTTCACAAACAAGACAGGTTCACCCTAAGGAGAAGTACTAGGTCTAATGAAGCCTTTACTCAGTAAATCCTACCACTGATCCTTCAACTCCTTCAACTCAGTCGGGGCTATCCTATAAGAGAGAATCAAAATGGGGTTGGTGCCCGACTCAACATTAATAGCAAAGTCAATATCATAGTCCGGAGGCACACCAGACAAATCTGTAGGAAACATATCCCTGAACTCGCGAACTACTCAGATAGAATCTATAGGAGGCGGTGAAGCAACACTTGTATCACGAACATGAGCCAAATAAGAAAAACAACCCTTTTATACCATTCAACGAGCACGTAGAAAAGATATAACACCCTTCAAACCTGAATTAAGCATACCCTTCCAAGCTAATCTTGGCATACCCGGCATAGCGAAGGTCACAGTCTTGGCATAACAATCCAAAATAGCATGATAAGGAGCTAACCAATCCATACCCAAGATAACATCAAAGTCAACCATATCTAGGATAATCAAGTCTACCCAAGTCTCACGACCGACAAAAGTAATCATACAAGATCGGTACATCTGATCCACCACTAAAGAATCTCCTACGAGGGTAGAAACATGAAGAGGCATAGCAAGAGGCTCACATGCAATATCAAATCCAGAAAAAAATTAGGTAGACATATAGGAGAATGCAGATCCAGGGTCAAATAACATGAAAGCAGATCTGTAGCAAACTAGGACGATACCTATAATAACTGCATCATAAACCTCTGCCTCGGGCCTAACAGGTATAGCATAGCACTTTCCACGTCCACTCCCGGACTGAGTAATCCTACGACCACCACCATGAGAACCTCTACCTCTACCTTGAGCACCTCTAACAATACCTTTACCACTCTGAGAACCACCTCTCACTGAAGATATAAGAGTAGGTCTGAATAGATGCCGAGGACAATACTTGGCAACATAGCCAAACTCATCACATATGAAACACCCTCTGCGGCCTGACTCAATCTGAGGAGGTGTGGCTGAACTAGAACCACCACCCTGACTCGCTGTCTGGCTACCCGTAGTCACAACACCTAAAGGTCTACCACTTGATCCCTGCAACACGACCTGAAATGGACTACCATGATAACTATAGGAACCTCTACTTGAGAAATCTCTACCTCGAGAGGTGTGTCTACTAAACTCACCATGGCGACACACCTTCTTGGTGATTTCCTGAGTAGCCTGAAAGAAACTTAGTCATCTTGGCATGCTTAATAGTACTCTAAAAACAAACCCCTTAAACAACCATCTGGGTTGTAGCCACCTGATACGAAATATCTAACCCCTTCATGAACTTTCGAATCCTCTCAGACTTAGTAGAGATGCTAGAGGGAGAATATTTGGACAAGGAATGGAAACACACCTCATACTCAGCAATAGTCATGAAGCCCTTCTCCAAATAATTAAACTCATCTCTCATCTGATCTCTCAAGCTATACGACGCAAATGGCTCCAAGAAAACATCAGAAAACTGAGTCCAAGTCATCACAGGAGAACCCAATGGCCTGCAACTAGCATACGACCTCCACCAATCCCTAGCCATATCCATCAACTAATAATTAATATAAGCAACTCCATAGGACTTAAGGGATCGTAGGTTATACAACTTCTCCTGACAGTCGATCAAGAACTCATAGGCATCCTCCCGTATAGCTCCACTAAACTTGGGAGGGAATAGTAAGCTTGGATGGATGAGAATCCACCCGTGGTGGTACAATAGAAGATGGTTGTACCCCAAAACTCAGAATACCATAATCAGATACTGGCACAGAAGGTGAAGCACCACTCGAAGACTGCAGAATACCATGAGTAGATACCGGTACCGATGGAGGAATCACACTTGGAGTTGAAGGAATACCATAAATAGATGCTGGCACTGAAGACAGTATAACACTTGAAACTAGAGGAACACTAGGTGCACTCAAAGGAACACCCTCCAAATGGGTCAGCAAATAAATCAACAAACCCTCTAAAACCTAGGTAGCAGTACCTTATGAAACCTGAGTCGACCACATACTCTCTGCATGACTAACCTCAAGGTCAGGGGAGATCTCTCTAGTACTATCTCTGACTAGGGTAGCTCCTCATGCCCGTCCTCTACCTCAAGGTCGTCCACAAACCCTACCTAGCCCCCCTTGTCTGGGCTCTATCCTAGGGTGCTGGCTCAACATCCATAGCCTCTCGAGAACCAGTCCTTACCATCTGCGTAGAAAAGAGTGGAATACAACTTAGAATATTGGGTAAGTACAACCCGTAAGATAAGGAATCAATTTAGAAAAGTTTTTCCTAAAGATATATTATAGCCTCTCAAAGATAGATACGGACGTCTACATACCAATCCGCGAGACTCTACTAGACATCCTGCTTTGACACTTATAAGATCAGTATAACCTGGCTCTGATACCAATTTGTCACAACCCAAAAACCAGGTTGTGATGGCACTTATCATGGCCCAACTTTGATAAGTAAGCCCATATCCCAAAATGAATAAGAAACACAAAGTAATGCAAAATAAGAGTAAATAACTAGACTTCTAGAAGGATGTCAAGTCCTGAACATCATAAATACGGAATCCAAGAAATACATAACCAAATCCCAGAACCTGGCGTCATAAATACAGAGCATCTATTATAAAATCGAATCCAAAATCTAAAATACACATAGTTTTTAAAAGTGAAATCAAGACATAATAAGGGATAGATGAGGCCCGGGATAAACTCCTGAGGCATGGAGCAATTGATACCTCAAACTCTCTATCAATCAGCACAAACTCAGTAGCTGCGTGTCATACTCGGACCTGGATCAGCACCGAAAGGGTATAGTGGGGATGAGTACGGGTCCCCTTGTACTCAGTAGGTATCATACGCCTAATGAGGAAAGTAGATAATAATAAGGGTAAAACTAACTATGAGTGCGTAACCTACAAGCAGAAAAGTTCCCAAACGGTAGTTCACATCGTTTCCACTAACAGTTTTAAAATAATATAGAAGTAACAACAAGGGTAAACACAGAAGTGCAAGAAAAAAACACAAGTCAAGCACAAAAAATCATTGAATATGCTAATGCAATGCAATGATGATGACGAGGGGGGGGGGGGAACGGTGAAAGTCATCGCATGACTTTTAGTATACACCTACCGAGTTCACAACTCCGCATATCTCAATCTCAATCTCAACTCACCTCCCCTGCACGTGTTCACGGAGAGGATATTTATGAAAATGTCTTATTTTCTTTTAAAGATAGTGTTCCTCAATAGTACCCGTATCTCATGAATGTATATATATGAAACGAGGATATAATGCTCACAATCAGATCAGTATAAAGATTTTCAATCAATTCAATATGATGTATATATGTAGGTGAGCTCAGAAATCAACTCAATATGTCCATAATTCATGATTCATCAACTATAATTGGGCACGATTGGAATAAATATGCATGTAAGACATCATAAATATCATATCAACCCCTAACTCAGGTATGTTCAATCATGATAAAGCAACCAATGCTCAATAAGGCCTATAATAATAGTTTTGAGCCCCCATACGGGCATTATATATAAATAATAAGGCATCTAAATGCACATATAAGACCAAATGATGTCAAATAAGGCCTTCACTCGGGCTACATACAATATCAAATATCTCATGCCAATATCCACACCAAATATGCCCCCACACGGGCACACAACAATAACTGTAATCGCAAAATATAAACTGCATAGCCAAATTCCCCAACCCATAGCATGCTTTACCTATATTTTAACTACCCAACTCAATCTGAAGGAAATTAAGCCATAACCTACCTCGAAATGACAAAATCTGAGCCTAAAGTACTTTAAAACGGAGCCTCCCCTTCCAAACGGCCTCGAAATCAACTAAAACTCACAAATATAACATTATGCGTTAAAAGAAAGTCAACAATACCCATATTGCAATATCTGAACTGGGTCCAAATAGAACCTTGAAAATGAGTTTTTAAAATGAAGGGGTAAAACCACATTTTTTGTCTAGAAAACCATTACCCATGATTATAGAAACTCACAAGAGAAAACCCAAGTGAAATCGGATTAAAAACGAGTGTTTAATTTATGAAACCCCCTTTTTTTGAACTTTTCGAGCAAAACCCCAAAAATCCATTTAAAAGTCACAGTTTAAAGGATGTTTAAAAGATATAATTGAAGTAAAATTATGGAAAAAGGATTATGGAGCTTAACCAAGCTTGGGAAGTGAAGAATCTCCCCAAAAACTCTCAAACCCTAAGCTCCAATACTAAAAAATGGAAGAAGAATCGAAAAAAAATAATATTTATATCAACCCAATGCTGACCACTTAAGAGGTCAAATAACCGCTACAACGTTCATCACTTAAGCATTGGGTGACGGCTAAAGCAGTCAGGCTTGATTGGCTAGGCAGTTAAAGCGGTCTTCTTCTGCTAAAGTAGCACCCGCTAAAGCGGTCAATTGCCCGCTTTAGCAGTAGGCGACTTGGTTAAAGCTGACTACTAAAGCGGTGCCTCACCTCTTAAGCAATTACCATTAAAATTGTATTTGGCCGCTAAAGCGGCTGCACAAGCTTCAGCTGCAACATCAACTTTGCTAAGTTGCAAATTTGCCGATCGATCCCTCGAGATTCATTCGGAATACCATGAACACAAACAAACTGTGCTACTAGGCTAATTTTAATGTTCCTGACTCCATGACGAAGTTGGATTTTTGAAAAAGGATTATATTTGCAGAATTAACCCCCGGGACCCTATTTCATAAATTTTCAAATCGAGGGTCGAAATGAGATATACAAGTCATGAAACTGAATCAACCATGCTACTAACCCAAAATTAACGTTTTAGATCTACTGGAATAGTCTGTTTTGCCATCTAATACTCAAAACAATAAATATTGACTGAAGGCAACTATTGGCTCTCGAAGCATCAAAATAAACTCAAAACCATCAAAGGCCTTCTCGATGACCTAGAGAATCATGCCAACCATTCCCATACCCAAAAATAAACACGTAAAAATTACAGGGAAGGGTAAAATGGTCAAAGCACATAAAAATGGAAAACCATCAAAAATAGGTCCTTACAAAAACCTTGTAAATAAACCCTACCTCCATAGCCAGGTGATTCCAAAGTCCTCACTTTATGAGGGCGGTTCGAGGAACACGTGGTGGGAACTTGATGTGGGAATATGCTTAGCACGTGCGGGACAACCTTCTCCTCTTAGTAGCAATAGGTTTTATCTATGAGGTAGGTTATGGTTTTATTATTGTAGAAGTTAGACTTTGGTTAGATTCATATAACTTGGATAGTAATTCAGGAATTTTCATACATTAGACCTTCAGACACGGTGTTTGAATGGATGAAATTGATAAGAATTTTGCTAGGCTTAATTATTATCATGGATTATTGTTGTACTCAGGTGGTGCGATATTTGTGGCATGATTTCGGTTGAATATGGTGAGATTTATAATTAGTTTAATGAATATAATTGTTTACAATATAATATGGGGTAAGTACGACAAAAAGGAGGGAGGAGAGCTAATTGAGGTTCAAGTCGGTGGTTAATGGTAATCCAAGATAACCCGTGACTTACATTGAAGATGTGGTAATGAGGTGTAAGTGCGAAGTAAAGACTAGGATAGTGAAGTTACTCAAGTTGAGTGTTGTAAGGATTTATTAAGTAGGCGGGACAGTTTATCGGTAGCCTAATAGCCAGGTATGTGGAAAGGTAAGGTATCCCAAAATGGGTTGGTATATTTCTAAGTGTAGGAGTAGAAAGGTAAAGACTAAATGGTTCGGGTAAAAAGTGTTAGACATGAAAGTATGAACAAGCGACAAAATTAGGGGGTTAGCGCGGTCACCCAAATTGAGTACCGGTGAGTTAGTAGAGGTTATGTGGATAAAACATGAAAGTAATGTATTAATAAAATAATTGTGTGTTATTATCTTTTGTGTGGATCCCTTGATGGGTGTTTGTAGTTGTATGACTTGTTTAATGGGTTATAGAATTAATATATGGATGTGAATAATAAAAGAAGAACTAGGTGACCTCCTAATCTACAAAGCTAGTCTATAATATCTTAAAAAGGGGTGAACCCGATATTGTGTTTGGTCGAAGTAGGAGACATCCTTTCTAGGAGATAGTTTGGAGAATTGGTAGTGATATGAGAATGTGATGATGTAACCTAAGAAATTAAGGTTAAGTTTTCCAAGAGCTAGAATCATAAGTTGAATAGAGCTGGGTAGTTGAATAATAAGCTAAAAGGGATACCATTTTGAAAACTTAGTTATGACTTAAATATAAGGATTACTAGATAGTAATTGAATTATCGGTTTAATTTGGAAAAGAATGATGAATTAGAGTATAAATATCAATTTTGGAAGAATGTGCACTCCTAAAATAGATACTTGATTGATTGGTGTTTGGACATGTTTGTTATTGATGAGTTTGATAATGTTCAATTGACCAAGTGATGAACTGGCCTTCGGGCATACTTGTGATGTCCTCTGTTGGTGGATAATTATTGTACCTGGAATGATAAACTTGTGATGATTGACTGCATTACTTGGTTGTCATTAATTGTAAGTTCAGTTTTGGTTTATGTTGCTTGCAACTGATTTCGATTGAGTGTTTGCAATTCGCCTTTAGGCACTACTTATAATTATTGATTGCATCTTGCATTTATATTGATGAGATGATGATGATGTGATATGGGTCGGGAACCACACTAGTACAAATATGATATATTATAATATGGGTTGGGTACCACGCAGGTACAAATATGATATGTTGTGATATGGGTCGGGGAACACATCGGTACAAATGTGATATGATGTAATACTACCACACCAATATGGTATGATGTGGATGATGTTGATGAGATGAATGAGAAGGGATAAGGAGAGATAATGCACACATCTTGCATTCATATTCATTTATATACATTGACAATTATATGTGGTTGATGGTTCCTTGAGTGGTTTGAGTTATGTTGATGATGTGTTATGGTTCCTTGAGTGGATCAAGTTATGTTGATGATGTGTTATGGTTCCTTGTGTGGGCCCGTTATTTAATGGGATATTGTTGTCCCTTGAGTGGATCGATTATGTTAATGGATGTGATTTGATATTGTAGCTAAATATGAAGATAAGATACATCTTGATTTATGTATAAGTCTTATTCCCCTGTGTATATAGTGTTTACGTGATCTATATTATTGTGTCTGTTGTCCTTGACTAGGGAACAAAATTTGATTACCTAATTATACATAGCCAGAGGTTCCATGACTTCTAAGAAATTAGAAACCCAGTTGCCGTTAGTGGCCCCAAAGTGTTGATCTAGTAAACCCTGCAGAGCTATCCTTGCTAGGATGGTATTGGGGTTGTATAGTGGAGAAATAGTGTAAGGTTGAATGGCTTATCAAGGGACTAAGATACATGAAAATGTTAAATGACAGGTAGGTCACAAAGATGCTAAAGTAGAGTGCTAGTAATTGTAAAATTGGGGGTTTAGAAACCGAAACTTTACTTGATGCTCTAATTTCTCCCCAGTTATTATTAATGTTATTTGTTTCTAACCCTGGTCGGTCGATGATGCCTACCAGTACGTGTGGTTATACTGATGCTACACTTACTATATCTCCAATTGAGGATATAACTATGGTGCAGGTCAGTTGGGGTTTCTATAGCAGCGACGATAATAATTCAGCATTAGCTCCCACCCTCTCTATTTTGCATGGATGTTGTGTCATGGACTTTCCTATCTCTTGTCTAGTGCTCTTGTACTAGTTTAGGCTAGTTTCTGGGGATTCATTGTTGCTTATTTTCCTTATTTCTTTTACGGTTCAAATGTACTGATTGAAATTATATAAGGAGTAGATTGAATAATTGTAGTTGGTTTCAAGTTGCAACTCAATTAATTAAGTTTAAGGGGCTACTTTTGAAAATTGTTAAACTTATGCATTTGATTAAGTGATGAGGTATTCAGGGTTCTCCTATCTAGGGTAGGTTTAAGTAGGTGCCCGCACGATTCAGTAGGTGGGGTCGTGACAGTATGTTGGCTAATAGTAGCTCCCACCACCCACAGTCCACAGTTCAGGTTTAGATATTTGGATAATCTTGTTTTCGGTTCGTTTAGCTATTATACCACTACATGTTTATTACTTGGTCATTGGATCAATTTGCATGTCTCAGTCCCATGTTCAATTTACTATGTTACATTAAGAATATTTAGCTTATATTAGATCATGCATAACTCTCATGCTCAGTACATTCCAAGTACTGACCGCATACTTTTCTTTGTGCTATATTGTCTTATAATATAGGTTTCGATGTTCAGCATCCTGCTCGAGGCTAGTACGATTCAGCATCATATCTGCAACAGTATTTTTGTGAGTCCTCATCATTTGAGGACCAGTTATCAATATTTCTTTTCAGTTGTATTTTAGTTTCAGACAGTTGGAGTTAGTTAGGGGTTTTTCCCAACAACTCATCTACTTAGAGGATTTTCAGACAGACAGTTAGATTTTCAGCATGTTAGTGATGTTAGGCAGTGTTAGCCTTGACTTTTAGTATTGGTTATATTTATGATTATACCATTTTAGTTTAGCTTCCGCTTAGTATTTCATCTGTTATTTCAGTATACTTAGTGTTATGCCAGGCCATGGGTTAGCTTGGGGTCACTTGTGACTCTAAGTACCGTGTTACGACTAGGAGGTAGTCTCGGGTCATGACACTTTAATGGTGAAATTCTTGGGGCTTTGAACCCTAAGTTCATGATATTTTGGGGAAAACCTATGAGTTGAGGTAATATCATCTAGAATTACTTCTAGATTGTTAATTAATGATTTTAAACATGAATTAGTGATTCTAAAACATGAACGTTGATTCTTGGGAGCCTTGAATTCTTTAAAAATAGAACCTTTAGCTTGGAAACTCCACTAATGGAGATGGGTTATGAGTATGATAGAACTAGTTAAGGGTTAATTGACCTTGGGTAATGATTTAGACTATGAATAAGGATAGAATTAGTGAGTTGAATTCTCAAATTAGTTATTTAAAGAGTAATTGCTTAATTACTCTTATAATTATTTGATTTCTAGATATTTGGGCCAATGAAAGCATGAAGGAAAGGAAAGAGCAACCTTGGTACGACTTGCTTGTTCCTATATCTTTGGTCGAGGTAGATTATGGCTTAATATGTAGTAAACTTGGATTAGTTGCATGTAATAACTATAGTTGATGGGAGATTTCATGTCTAGGCCTACGGGCATGGAGTTTGGATGGATAAAACTTGAAAATAATGTAATAATAATATAAAGGTATGTTATTATGTTTTCTGTGGATCCCTTAATGGATGTTTGTATTTGTATAACTTACTTGATGATTTATAGAGTTTAATACGTGAATGTGAATAATAATAGAAGAATTAGGTGACCTTCCAATATATAGAACCAGTCTTTAATCTATACTACCTTAAAAGCACAAACTCAAAATATTTAAAGTAAAATTACTAAAATGCCCTTCTAATTTAATTAATATCCTATTTAAATAAGAAAATAAATAGTCTACTCATTTTAAAAGATTAATTAAAAGACAATTTACTGACCGGATGTGTCCTATCTATTCAATTTTGTTTTCAACCGTAGCGCCCTTTTACAATGGACAAAAATCAATACGTGTATCTTCCCTATTGCCACCGTGACCCAAACCCAATCATTATTTGTTTCTTTTGTGGCATTCAGAAATAAATGGGATTTTGGATTAAAAGTGACAAACAAATTTGTCAATTAAGTAGGGGTCCTTCAAGATTTTAAAATTAGATAAAAGTGACAATTTTTTTCAATTTTTTAATGCAGTTATCGAACAACTGTCTGTAACTGTTTGAGCGACTTTATCCTTTTTAATTTAATAATATTGTGGGACCCATTTATCCTTTTTATTTAACTGGATACTTGAAAAGCACTTTGAGCTCATTTTTCTCGAAATAACCCTAATACAGTCCAGTACTTTGCCTCACAATTTGAAACTTTAGGATCTACAGAAACTTAGATGAACATTGGTAAAGTATTGATTGGCTATTCCGAAGCAGAACGAGAATGAAACAGAATATATACGCAAAAGCTTTCTTTCTCTCTGATGAATTGCCACGTACTCTGTGGTGTTTCCTGAAAAGATTATGTGGTCATAGTTTTTTCCTTCTCCTCAAGAAAGAAATCTGATGATGGTACTTTCTCTTCAATAGATTCGTAGAATTACTCTTGGTTCATTAGATTTTCGGTTCTGCTCCTATTCTGTCCATGTATTCTCATAGGTAAGTTCTTGGAAATAATTATTTCTGGCAAATTCGACTTGTATGTTCACATAGCAAAAACTTATCTTATCTAATTAAAAATAACTAGATTTAGGGCCTTTTTGGTTGGAATTTATACCTGTTTCAATGATGTCTTTCTATTACATTAGTTTTGTGAATGGATATAAGTAACCAATCTCTCAATTAAATTTTAAGCAATTGATTAATATAACAATGATATTTGATGGTCATTTAAATAATGCTAGAATCAATATTAAGATCTAAAGTCTTTAATTAACACAAATTATGATAGGCAGCATATGCCGTAGATCATTTTTAACACTAACTATTTCTTTCCTGCTCTATAATATATTAAGAAGTTACAATCTTGTATATTTATACTTGTATATGCTGATCATCGAAATAAAGAAATTCAAATTCATATACTTGGAAGGTGACTGGATCCATCTTCTTTTTCTATACGGGGTGCTTTATCTCTGTCTTTATTGAATTCATGGAAAAGGGTTATATTTACCCTTATACTCTCATAAAAAAGTTATATTTATCTATCATTGTATTTTTTTTTGATATATTTACTCTTGCCATCCAACTAAGGGCACATATTTGCCCTTAGATTGTTAACTCCATGTCTGCAGTGTGTAGAAAACTTAAACCAGTTCTTTAATCATATTTTGTTGGGAAAAGTTGCTTAAAGATGTGATTATTATGTTCTACAGGGATGGCCTTTGGTATTGGAAGTACTGTGGCACATAAGACTGTAGATGCTGTCATGGGTCCGTCCACGCTCCATTCAACATGAAACTGTCATTACTGAGGCAGTTGCAACACCTGTACCTACTACAAGCGGTGCAGGTTCTGATGCTTGCAGTGTCCACACTAAAGCATTCCAAGATGTAGGTATTAATTTCACCCTTTAACTACTATAATTTGCAAATTGGAGGTTGTTCTTACATCTTTCAAGTCAGTATGACCTGTCTTGTTTTCACAAGAAGATTCTGATGATTCTATTGTTTGTGGTTCAACTTGTAGTGCATTAATAGCTCCGGAAGTGACATTTGCAAATGTCAGTTCTACAAGGACATATTGTCCGAGTGCAGGAGGAACTCAATGATGAATGCCTAAGCTTGTTGTGGTTGCGTCATTTTAATAACTTTGAAGTCATTCTTTAATCTGATTGGTGAAACAAAGATGGAATTATGATCAAGAACTAACTGGCACTGATTTGACAAGTGAATTTGGTTCTTGATATACCTTGCCTCCAATAACTATAGGCTGAAGCCTGAAGTATTGGACTTCTATAGACCTGTTTATGATACAAATTTCAGTTTGCTTTTATGCTATGATTTGCTACCTTTCGCTTCATTGATTATTATCCCAACTGTTAGATACAAAAACTCCAAGGTTTTCTATGAGTATAATTTAATTGACTAACTAGCTGGCATCCATGAAACTAAAATACCCTTATTATCTTATGTGCCGGCTATGTGACACCTACGAATATATTTTTATCCTGATGAAAATTTTCTTGAAATATAATTCTTCTACCCGACCCAATTAACCCAATAAACACATTTCCTAATACCCTTTGCAGAGCACATAAGGTAAAATATTTGTTAATATTTTGAAGTTCGGGCCGTGTATGGTGATATTCTTATTTCAGATCATGAAGCGAGGAGAAGTCAAGTCCGTGCTAAAGTTGTCCAGGTTGTTGGACAATATTGGAAATGGGAGGAGCAATGGAGGTCCTTCCTATAAGTTAAATAACATTTTATCAGTGTCAAGATCAATTTTTCCTTGGTAAGATCTTGTAAACTACACTTTTAAGAGGTGTTGATCTATGACTGATATTTTTTATAGTCATTGTTGATCTTGTGTAATGTGTCACTAGCATAAAGAAATTTCAAGAAATTTAATAGTAACATAAGTTAATCACTTCAGTTGGGCTATTGCCTGTTGTGTTGTAAATTATAGTTTATGTTTCATATAAGTTGTTTTCCCATCAACAAGCCTCCATTTGAAAGGGTTTTAGAAAATGAGTTTATTGGGTTAGTTGGGTTGGGTATATAATGGGTTGAATAGAAGAATAATAAAGTATATCCACGTAGGTACCACATAGCCGCCACTTAAGATAATAAGGGTGGGGACATGGGAGAATTCTATACTAGAATGGTGTCTACAGTTCGGGCAACCTTTGCAGATTTGGTAAAGATTGGTGAATCACTAGAAGAGGGCATCCAAATGGGGAAAATTATCCAGACTCCAACATTGACTGGGTCCTCTGTATTCCCTAGGAAGAAAAGAGAATACGTGACTGCAGTATCCACTGATTCTATTGCAAAGTTGAAAAGGAAATTCAGACCCAGGAATACCCTTTCTTCTCTACCACCCCCTCGTCCTCAATCCATCTTCTACGCCCAACCTCAATACCAAGCTCCAAAGCCAAATGTACTACCTCAATACCAAGCTCCACAACCAAATGTCCTGCCACAATATCAAACTCCATTGCCAAATTATCAGCCTAATGTCCAAACCACCGTCCCAAATCATCAGGCTAACGTCCACGTAGCTCCAAATTATCATCAAGTACCACCTCCCGCCAATCAAAATAACCTTCCTCGTCCAAACCTTGAAAAGAAACCTCCTCGAAACTTCACGCCGCTGGATGAAAGTCGGACTCAGCTTTTTGAAAGATTAAGAGTAGCCGGCTATCTCCATCCTGTCCAACCAAAACCCACCAATACCAGTTCTCGATTTTATCATGCTGATCAAAATTGTGCCTATCATTCTGGGGGAGTAGGGCACAACACCGAAGATTGCATTAACTTAAAACATAAGATCCAGGACATAATCGATCATAAAGTCATTACTCTTCAAGCACCAGCACCGAATGTCAGCAGTAATCTATTGCCTAACCACGGAGGAGCTTCTATCAACATGATTGAAACAGAAGAGGAATGGTTGGACAGTAAGTCCATCATCAATATTAATCCAGAAGGGTTAAAGAAGCCGGAGAGCAAAAAAAAGATGTGTTTTCCAGAGCCATTGCCACTCCTATACCAATCATTCCCTAGACGTGAGATGTCGAGAAATGTTGGTCTGGGGGATGGGATAGGAATTCTGTTTGAAGGCTGCAATGCTATAATAGAAGATTTCCCGAAGACTAGTGGAGTGAGGAAGGCTGCACCTGAAGAAGCTTTGCAAAATTGGACATCCACTCCGCTCATGACTCCTCTCCCTCTGTGGTAGATGAAAGAACAAATTTCTAGTTCTTGAAAATCGGTGATGATCCGGAGGGGGGCCCCACGATCCACCTTTTATCTTTCAAATTTTCTTTTCCTATTTTACTATTTTCAAAAAGGCGTGGTCCAATACTTGTGCGGGTCATGAGCCATATTTTGTAAATATTTCTCAAATTTTGATGAAAAGGCCTCCCTTTATCTAGAAAACTATTTTGAGTTATGCTATTCTTATTTTTCTATTTTTGAGTTATCTTGTTATTATCTGACTCGGTTTGTTTGTTTATTTCAACAATAATGACTTAAAACTGCCAATATCATGTCATGTCAAGAGCTAAATGGACAAAGTGAGGCAAATGATAATGAATGGGAAAATTATGATGAGAAACAGTTAACAGAGGATTTGGAAGAATTTGAAAACCGCAAGAAGCCTAACCTGGCAGAAACTAAAGTGGTCAATCTAGGGGGCCATGATGAAGTTAAGGAAACAAGAATCAGTGTTCACCTGATAGAAGCACATAAAAGAGAACTCATCCATTTGCTATGAGAATACATCGACATATTTACTTAGTCCTACGATGACATGCCGGGGTTAAGCACCAACATCGTGTCACATAAGTTGCCAATCAATTTAGAGTTTGATCCAGTAAAGCAAAAATGCAGAAATTCAAGCCAGACTTAAGTTTAAGGATTAAAGAAGAAGTGACAAAGCAAATCCAGTCTAAAGTTATGGAGGTCACAAAATATCCAACGTGGCTAGCCAATATCGTTTCGAAGCCAAAGAAGGACAGCAAGATCAGAATTTATGTTGACTACAGAGATCTGAACAGGGCCAGTCCCAAAGATAATTTCCCGCTACCCAACATCCACATTCTCATTGAAAACTGTACGAAGCATGAAATACAGTCCTTTCTAGATTGCTTTGCTGGGTATCATCAGATCTTAATGGATGAAGAAGATGCAGAAAAGACGACCTTTATCATACCCTGAGGTGTTTATCACTACAGGGTAATGTCGTTTGGTCTAAAAAATGCTGGTGCGACATACATAAGGGCTATGATAATGAGCTTTCACGATATGATCCACAAGGAAATTGAGGTATACGTGGATGATGTAATTATCAAATCCCGCGAGAGTTCAGATCATTTAACACACCTGAGAAAATCTTTGATCGATTGAGGAAGTACAACTTGAAGATGAATCCCGCTAAGTGTGCTTTTGATGTGCCAGCCAGAAAACTATTGGGGTTTATAGTCAGTAGGAGGGGCATAGAACTAGGCCCTTCCAAGATTAAGACAATTCAAGAGTTGCCCCCACCGAGGACCAAGAAAGAAACCATGAGTTTCTTGGGACGTTTGAATTACATTAGTAGGTTCATTGCCCAGTCAACTGTCATATGCGAGCCAATCCTTAAGATGTTGAAGAAGGATGCGTTGAACGAGTGGACAGAAGAGTGCTAGAAGGCTTTTGACAGGATCAAAGGTTTTCTATCCACTCCTCCTATTTTGGTTCTACTAAGAGAAAGAAGTCCATTGTTGTTGTATTTGTCAGTCTCAGAAAATGCTTTTGGATGCGTCCTTGGGCAACACGATGAAACCGACAAGAAAGAAAAGGCGATCTATTTTTTGAGTAAGAAGTTCACTCTGTACGAGGCTAGATACACCCTGGTTGAGAGGACGTGTTGTTCTTTAACTTGGGTTTCTCAGAAGCTAAGACATTATTTATCTTCATATACAACATATCTCATTTCCAGAATGGATCATTTGAAATATATATTTCAGAAATCCATGCCTACAGGGAAGTTGTCCAAATGGCAGATGTTGTTAAGTGAGTTTGACATTGTGTGTGTAACCCAAAAGGCAATCAAAGGGCAAGCCCTAGCAGATCATCTGGCTGAAAATCCAGTTGACATGAATATGAACCACTCCATACTTACTTCCCAGATGAAGAAGTTTTATTCGTTGGGGAAGACATAGCTGAGCATACCCCAGATGGAGGATGTTCTTTGATGGAGCGGTCAACTTCAAAGGTTTAGGAATTGGAGCGGTTCTAGTGTCAGAAACAGGTCAGCACTACCCGATAACTGCCAAACTGCATTTCCCGTGCACCAACAACTTGTCCGAATATGAAACTTGCATCCTAGGCCTTGATTTAGAACTCGATATGGGTGTTCGAGAATTATTAGTCATTGGAGACTCAGATCTATTGATTCACCAGGTGTGGAGAGAGTGGGCTGTGAAGAATTCCAAAATCACTTCTTACGTAGAATTAGCACAGGATTTATGCAAAAGATTCAAGGAGATTGACTTCAGACATATCCCAAGGGTACAAAATGAGTTTGCTGATGCTTTAGCCACTATATCCTCCATTATTCAACACCTAGATCGAAGTTACATTGATTCCTTGGAAATAAGTTTGAGAGAGCAACCAGTACACTATGCACATGTTGAAGAAGAGGTCGATGGAAAACCATGGTACTTCGATATCAAGAGGTATTTAGAGTCTGAGGCATACCCAGATGATTCCAGTAACATTCAAAAAAAGACAATCCGTCATTCGGAAAAGTGTTACCTCCCAAGCGGGGAAATCCTTTTTAGGAGGACCCCGAACCTAGGATTTCTAAGATGTGTCGATGCCGCAGAAGCCACGAAGTTATTGGAAGAAATGCATGCTGGAGTTTGTGGACCTCACATGAATGGATTTTCTCTCTCTAGAAAAATTTTGAGGACGGGTTATTTTTGGATGACTATGGAGAGTGACTGTAATAAGTACGTACAGAAATGGCCAAAGTGCAAGATACACGGACACTTGATTCGGATGCCTCCACATGAGCTTTACGCAATGAGTTCACCATGGCCCTTCATAGCATGGGGTATGGACGTCATTGGTCCGATAGAGCTGAAAACATTTAATGGACATAGATTCATCTTAGTTGCCATTGATTATTTTACAAAATGGGTAGAAGCTATCTCATATAAAGCCGTGACAAAGAAAGTCGTTGCAGATTTTGTCAGAAACAGCTTGATTTGCCGATTCGGAATACCAGAATCAATCATTAAGGATAATGGAGCCAACCTGAACAGTCACTTGATGAATAAAATTTGTGAAAAGTTCAAAATCACTGATCGAAAATCAACCGCGTATCGCCTGCAAATGAATGGAGCTGTAGAAGCCTCCAACAAAAACATTAAGAGGATATTGAGGAAAATGATTGAGAACAACAGATCCTGGCATGAGATGTTGCCTTATGCTTTGTTAGGATACCGTATGACAGTCAAAACTTCAACCGGGGAAACTCCATATCTATTGGTTTATGGAACTGAAGCCGTGATACCTGCCAAGGTAGAGATACCTTCCTTGAAGATTATTCAAGAGGCCAAACTAAGTAATGAAGAATGGGTTCGTGCTCGATATGAACAACTCATGCTAATCGATGAAAAGAAAATGGAGGTCGTATGCCATGGTCAGTTATACCAACAATGGATGATTCGTTCCTTCAACAAAAAGTGAGGACTCGCATTTGAAGTAGGACAATTGGTTCTCAAACGCATATTCCCCCATCAAGAAGAATACAAAGGCAAGTTTGTTCCAAACTGGCAAGGGCCGTATGTAGTGCGCAAGGTGCTATCTGGAGAAGCCCTAATCCTGTACGAGATGGATGGTCAAGAGTGGACAAGCCAATCAACTCCGATGCGGTGAAAAGATACTACGTCTGAAGATAGTATTTTCTCTATGTTTCCTTTATTTGTAATCACACTCTTTTGAATGTAATTGTTGAATGATTCGTAATCTCTTAGAATTTACTTTCCTTTTTTTGTACGAACTACGTTTGACCTGAATTCTCAAGAATGAGATACGTAGGCCTATGTCGGCTTCGGTCAACCCCTTATGAAAATCTATCCTTTCCCTTTTATGTACGAACTATGTTTGACCTGAATTCTCAAGAATGAGATATGTAGGTAGCCTATGTCGGCTTTGATCAACCCTTTAGGAATATCTATCTTTCCCTTTTTTGTACGAACTACGTTTGACCTGAATTCTCAAGAATGAGATACGTAGGCTGCCTCTGTCGACTTTGGTCAACCTTTTAGATTTTTGTTATGTTTCCCTAGAGTAGTCCTAAACTATGTTTGACCTGATTCCTGCTTCAACGGGATATGTAGGCGCTCCAATGGCTCGGTCATATCACCCAGGAAATGGAAACTGGGGCAGAATTTTTGAGAAGGAATCTCAAAAATTCCAAAGAAGAAGATCATCTTTTGGTAAAGAGATTGGAGACTAGCAAAGATTTTGGAAGAAAGTCTCGAGATCCCCATAAGTCGAGATCATCTCAAATAGTATCTAATTGGGGCAAAATTTTTGAGGAGATCCTCAAAATTTCCATTAACACTTTGGAACAAATTCCAAATTCCCGAGCACCGAAAGCTCAGAGTCAACTTCAGAAATCACCAGCTGCGACGGAGTCCAAATAGACTAAGTTCTCAGCTTTGACAAACTTCTGCAAACTACTCTATTGAACTCCCCAGTGATAATAATGAGTTTTAAGGGATCTTCCATTAGATGTCAGACATGACCAGGCCTCAAGCGAGAGATGTTTGTTGAGCTAGCACATGACATGACTGGCAGAGTTTTTCTAAAAAACTTTCACACAAGTTTTCAAATCTATGATTTTAAAACCCTAAATATTTTTGAAAATCTATGAATATTTTCTACTTGGATAAGTTTTGCCTTGCATCTATTTAAATAAAAGAGTCAGGGCGGAAGTCCAAACACACCAGAGTACCCGAAAGATGGCAGGGAGCAAACCAGAGATCTAAAGAGGTCAACGCGGAGTAGTTTCACCCAAAACTAACAATTTTTCTGTGGATGCAGGGATCGCCGCACATAAATAGGGTCTCTTTCAAAATCCCCTGAGAAAATCAAGAACTGTACCAAAAGTGTATAATGCTCAAGAACGGTATTCTTGGACAGCTCCAAAGATGGGTTGAATAACTCATTCAGGATCGAGGGCGTCTTGATTTGTCTATCCGACTTCAAAAGATATGGATGACAAACAAAAGCGTCTTATCCTTGTTATGAATATTTTATTTAGAGCTTTTTCTAAAAATAGTCGCTAGCAAAAGTGACTCTGTGTTTACTAAATGTCTACCTTGAGTGCTAGTACATCAGAGTAGTCGGTATAACAATGGTACGACCAAAAGGATCACCTAATAAGGAGAAGAGCAAAGATGTCCTCCTCAAGATTCACTGTGAGTTGAAGAATTACATGATCCAAAGGGACGTCTTAAGTCGTAGTCCATGGGTCATTTGTAAGTCACAACGACATCCTAACCAGATAGTTTGTGAGATTACCCAAAAACTGACAGCTCGAAGGTTCTCCGTAAGCCACAACTAAATCCTTACCAGAGAATATGCGAGATTACCAAATTGTTAGGTCCGAAGGTTCTTTATAAGCTATGCCATATCCAAGATCGATTATGCGCATAATTACCCAAAGACCGACAATTTGAGAGATATCTATAAGCCATATTATATCCAAGGTTGGATGATGTGCAGGATTGCCCAAAAGCTAATGATTCGAGGGATATCTGTAAGTCATATCTTATCCAAGTTCGGATAATGTGCAAAATCACCCAAAATCTAGCAACTCAAAGGATATCTGTAAGCCACCATATCCAAGATCGATTATGCGCGAGATTACCCAAATATTGACGATTTAAGGGATATCTATAAGTTGTATCAATACTAAGGATGTGCAGGAATTACCCGAGTTCATATGAAAAGGAGCATTATCAATAGCTGAGAAGGTTACCGAATTAAATACAAAAGCATACCGGTAACCGACAAGGTTATCAAACTAAAAATCAAACGGTTGCAGGGACCGTTCTTCCCAAAATGTCATCGGTGGCCAAGAGAGTCACCCCATTTTGAAAAAATAATCAATTGCCAAAGGTCCATCATATTCAACAGCTGAGATGGTTGTTGTACCTATACTGTTGTGGAAACCATTGTTTTCCAAAAGCAGGGTCAGGAAAGGACAACAATACTGATCAGAAATAATTCACACAGGAATAGGGTAAAAGACTCTATCCCTCAGTGAATTATGTTTATCGCTAACAATTTTTGTTTGATATGTTATCGAGAACATCCGAGAGGGTGAAAATCTCAAACCAAAACCACAGGTGTGGATGACTCCAAAAAGGACGCATCACAACGTGGAACTTTTTCTTAGCAGCGAAATAGGACATAGTTCGAAGGGGAATATCAAACTCTTTGGACGCGAGTTAAAATACACTTCCACCGCCATCAAACCAAACCCCTATTAGAAGGCATGTGGGAATTTTGGGATTTTTGGTTTCAGTTTCACTTCTGGAATACTTCTAAACTCACACCGAAAGTAACTTTCCTTTTCCTTCAAATTTGGGTGACAATACACCTAGAGACTTGGAAATTATGTCCTAGTAAATTCTTACCTATGGATGTGTAGATCTCCACATTCATGGTTAAGAGGTTAAAAGCCTATTTTCCATACCTCATCTTACCTGTCACTCATCCCGAATCAAAGGTCATTTTCAAATAAAAGATTACCTTTTCTACCGATTGAGTCGAACTACAAGCAGTCTGATTCCTTGAATCTTGGTGATATGTAGGATGGGATATATATTGAAAACTCGACTGCGTTCCAACCTCCCCCCATATCATCTTATTTCCCAGCTTTTTGGCTTCACCAAAGCTTGAAACGGGGATAGTTTGTGAATTCTTTGAAAATCGTACTTAAAAATCAAGCTTTATGAACTACAAGTGGCCTGAATTCTCATGAAACCTGAGATATGTAGGAAACCTAATACCAGGGTCCGATCAAAATTCCCTGAAATTCATGCGAAAACCAACCTATTCGAGAAACGAATTTGTGGTCGGACAAAATTAGGAACGTCAAACTCCCTTTGCCTAGGGTTACTTGCATTCACCTTACCCAAAGGGAGGGGGCAGTTGTTGACGCCTAATTTTTGCCCACCACAACTAAATTTAATCCTGAGTTTCTTCGGTTTTAAATAAAATTGAAATATTTGTTTTACCCGAATAAATATTTTCTAAAATATTTATTTGAGTTAAATTTGTCATTTAAGTGATAAATTATAAATTTTTGTATTCTTTTATACAAGATAATATAATTTTAGTCGCTTAAATGATTATTTTATCAAAAGTTAGATTTTTATCAGGAACCATCTTGAAAATTAATTCAAATGGTTGAATTTCGACTTAAACCTGTAAGTTGTTCCTAAAATAATTTATTCAAAAAATAGTTATTTGATTTTATTAAACCAAGAAGCTCGGGGTTAAATCATTTGTTAATTCATATTGGATTTTGATTTAATTTAGCCAAATTTATTAAATTTGGTCATAATTGAAATCAAATTATCCAAAATATAAATACAATTGGTTGAATTCCTAATCCTATTGGTCATTTATCAAATAGCCAAATCTCTACCCTTTTCCTAATTTTTTTTATTCTACCCAGGCCCATTATTTAATCACCAGTCCGGCCCAACACCTACAAATCGACCCGACCCACACCCTTATAACCCCTCTTCTCCACACCAATAGCAACCATCGACAACAACAACAACTCCTCAGCTCCGTTAAACAACTAGCCAAATGTCTCCAATATCCTCAACATTCCGTCATTTTTCCTCCGTTATCTCACGTTCATACTATCAATGCGCTTTCCATTCTAGAAGCATTGAGAAATTGGACATGTGGCAATTGCAACTGTCATATTCCCTTCAAATCTGACGAGAATTTGTTGATTTCGTACCATGAAGGTATAGTGTTGTGCCTTTATGATTGGCCATATAAGGATTCCAATTCCCCCCCCCCCCCCCCCCCCCCCGCCCCCCCCAAATCCCAAATGAATTTGAGCCTATTTTTGGTAATTTCAAGAGCTGGAAAACTCAATTCTTATCCACAAATTCGAATTTCAAAATACAATTCATTTTCCCCTTTTTACCCCTCTGTTTTCCCCCCAAAACAGCCAATTCCGACAAAAACTTAAAACTCTGACGAGTTTGAATTGAAACTCCAGCGGTGGTAATAGTCCTTGATCGACTCGTAGTCCCAGCTCGCTGCTCTAAAAAAGGTGAACACTTCATCTCTTTTTGCATTTTTTTCTTCTTTACATTTGGATGTCGTAAATATGGAATTTCGCAATAATTGCTGGTCTTGTCTGAAAAGTTTTGATTTTCGATGAAAATTTGGAATTGAGAGTTTTTGAAATCTGTTAGTCGAAGTCATGTTGTGAGTTTGATAGATGATATGCATTGGGTTTGTCGATTGAAGTGGTTATTGTTGAATGATGAATTTGGTTGGTGTTCGTCTGAACATAGGCGTTTACTATTTCAGTGTGCTTATTTGTTTTTTAGAAGATTGAATGGGCTTAGCACTCAAATGCTCTTTAAATGGATCCTCCTGGTTCATAATACCAAAGAGGATTCAAAGAAGATAAGGTCTTTAGGATTACCCTATAGTTTTTGTTTTTTTTTTAATTAAAAGACCATTGTTAAGAGGTTAAGTAGAGCTCAACAATAGCTCTTATTTAGCCTTTGAAATCTGACCTTTCGCAGCTCTTCACGGGAGTGATTACATGATTAATTTTTCTTATTTATTTCCTTTCTATCAGTTTGTTTTGCTTAGAAATTGATTGAATTTTGGAATTGAATTTCAAGTGTTCTCCTTTGGTTCATAATATCAAAGGAGGCATCTTGAAAAGATTCCAAGATGTAAAAAATCTTCTCTTCCCATCTTTACTTATGTCTTGAAACTTGATTTGGTTGAAATAGGTTTTATATTCTAATTCTGAACAAGAAGAATCCTGTAGTTTAGTTTTCATTTTGCATGTGTTAGTTTAAAATTGATCAATAGAAGAATGAGCCTCCCTGTTTGAGGATATTGTTTGGTATATAACTTTCTCTATGATCACCTCTGAATGATGATATTCGAGCTCAGGTAGCGGTAATAAATCTCCCCAAATACCTATTTTCTTCCTCATAGTCGTTGGTAATCTATGTTGAGGGGTTTTGACTATTGAATTGATTCAATAAAAATGGAGCGTTTATCAGTACTTCATTACCTATATGACATGAATTAATGTATGTTTTTTCCTATTTCAATGCAACATAGTCTTAGAATTGGATCATTCTGTCTTTAGGACATCGAATATAGTTAGTCATATTCCCTGCATATGCTTGATGTAAAAATGGAATATTGGACATTTGTATGTATAATTTGGTAGTTTTTCAAAGATTTAGTTTCCTTTATTTTGAATAATGTTGATTAGTGAAAATTTGATCTTTGTGCTTTCTAAAATTATATGTTAGAACTCTTTGGATTGATGTTAATCATTTAGTTCTTTTTTTTTTTTTTTTTTTTTTTTTTTTTGCATGTGACACACCGATGAGTTCAAATGGACTCCCTTCTTGCATTTCCTTCGAGTCAAACTTCTTCCAAGTCCTCAAAAGGATTAATTCACCAAGAGACGAGGCTGTATACACAGATGTACAACAGGTATACGCAAATATTCGAGAAGAATGAGGAAAGAGAAGCTAATATATAGGTGTAGTACCAAAAGATATGTATACATGACTTGATTTCCAGTCATGTATACACCAAGTATATAGAAAACGTGAAGAAGAAGGGTTGCTGATATACTGCAAGTATACACTGCAAAAATGGACCAAAGTCCATAAAGATTAAGCTCAAAGTCTGGGCAGATTGCAGATGGGTCAACAAGGGCCCAATTCTTACCTTCCCTCTTTATTTGTAATTACTTCCATTGTATGTGTAATTAACTCTTAAATTTGGTTAATCTTAATAAATCCCTTTCAGTTGTTATTTGTGTTTCTGCTTTCTCTCGAGATAATTATTTATATCACATAGTCTAAACTTTGGGTTAATAAAAATGGTTTCTTTAAGTAAGTCTTTTTCAAGATTGCATTCTCTTTATTCATATGTTAGTAGTTATTTGAGTTAGAAGAATTTTATCCAATTTTAAAACTTTAAGATTTTTCTTTAAAAATCTGAATTCTTTATAAATAATCAAATATTCTTTAATTTTGCCCTAATTTAGTGTTTCCTTAAAAGGTCCTATTTTTAAAAGGTTGTTTCATCGATTTTGAATAAAATCAACTCTTTCCTTAATAAATGATTTCTTCTCTTCTCCTTTTTTCACAAAGAAAATAATGTGTTTCATTTCAAGCATAATAAAAAATATCTTTGTGAATTAAGTTTTGCCCTTTTCTTAGGGGAATTTTTCTTTTAAGTCAAATAAACTATTTTTTACTTGAGTGGGAGAAATGCCATATTTGCAAATGAATTCAAGATTTTATAAAATTAACAATGTTTTTCAAAGATAGTCATTTTTTACAAATCAGTCAAATTGTTTTTGGTAATCCGCTTTCGCGGATGCTTCTTGAGTGCCTTAAAAACCTTCTCAAGGTGTTACCAGAATCCTTACCCATTTTCTCTAATTTTAAAGATTTGTTTCTGTTTTTGAGTCTTTAAAATTCTTTAAGTTTTTCCTTGATATTTTCTATAAAAAATCAAGTGGCGACTCTGTATTTTTTAAAATTGTTTCAAAATTTTCTTTAAAGCTTTGAAATAGTTTGAAAAGTCAAAAGTCAATTTTTTCCAACCCTTCGAGCCTGAAAAGGGATAAAATAGTCAACCAATGATACCTACCAGTATGGATGATTGTACTGATTCTACACTTACTATATTTCCATTTGGGGATATAGATATATTTTAGGTCAGTTGGATTTTCTATAGGTACAACGGTGTTTATTCTTCGACAACTCCTATTATCCTACTCATACATGAATTTTGTGTCTCGGGTCATTCCTTTATTTGTTTACTGCTCTTGTACCTGTTTAGATTAGGTTCTGGGGAAAACTGTTGATTTACTTTCGCATTGTTTTATATAATAACTATGTTTTGAAGAAGAAAGGTTATTTATTCATGGATTAATTTATGCTTACGGTTTAATAATGTCTTCTGCAATAATTGAATGGTTGGGTGGTAAGGGTTCTCTTAATTAGGGTAGAGTTGGGTAGGTGTCCGCATGATTTGTGATTTGGGTCATGACAATATAGTATTAGAGACCAGTTTACAAGTCTCCCAGTACCAGAGCAAATGTCGAGTAAAGTCCTTCAGATTGGTGTATTGACGTCCACATCAAATCTGTAGGAAACTACAAGGCATCTAGGAATCTATCTCACTTTTTTCTCTCCTATCATGCTATTTCAGTGTTGTCTCCTCGAGTTGAGTCCAATTGATATCTAGCAGATTTCAATTGGTATCTCAACCATCATAATTGGGATTAGGTTGTCCCAATCGGTATCTCGGTAATATTTGAAAGGTTGAAATAGTGTTATTCTAACTGGTAGAGGTTAATAAGAGGCGTAGGTCTTGTATTTTAATTTGTGAATTATGTTTGATTAAGTGGAATATTGTGGTTTTCAGTGCATTTGGTAAGCGTAACTCTTTCATGAATTGATCGGCTATGCTTACTAGAAAAATACTTATGTTTTAAATATTTTTATTGTGATATGATATAATGCTACGTGCATTACTTATATGGATGGTTATTGTTTTGATCATACTATTACCTAGTTGTTTGATGGTCCGAAACTTTGATGATTATACTTGGGATCCTTGTGTGGTCTGATCTTTGATGATTTTGTTTGGGCCTGAAGTGCTATTAGGTAATCCTTGTTCGAATAATCTAGTCAATGAGTTGACTTGTTAATGATACCTTAATAAGTGATTGGTTAAACCGAGATGAACGTAGTTGTTTTGTACAACCTTGGTGACTTGAACGTGAGATAAGTGGTGTAGTTGCTACTACTAATGCAAAGTAAATTGACTATGTATATAGAATTGCTAAGTTGAATATTAACTGTGTGACTGACAATGATGTAGCTTATTTGGTTAGGTGACTTAAATGATCTTATGAGGGTAAGGGCGTTGATATCCTAAAGGTAGACTAACCGATAGTACAAAGCTCATGGTGGCTATGAATAAATATAATGGGTTAAGTTTTATGGATGTGAATAAAGTGATATTAGGATAATGTTCATAGGCTTAGTGAAGAGGCAAGGCTACTAGACAGACCTTGTAGTTGGCTCGTTATGACTTGATATTGCATATATACTTATTGTATGAGAATAAATATTGGCTAATAGTATCCCTTGATTGTGGGGTGGTTGAGTTGATAAGGTTGGTGAAATAAGTTAGCTTAGCTTGTCTATGGTTGATGATCGTTAGTTGTAGGATCGACTGAGGGAGTAGAGTTATTAGATGTGTTTATCCATATTCAAATCCCTCCCATTGACACATTGTAATACTTGATTGCTATTGCCTCTTGAGTAGTTGAAGTATGCTGGGGATCGAATAGACTAATGTGAGTTGTAGTGGAGAATTTATGTGTTAATGAAACCCATAGTGGTGTGTTGTTGGTGTTGTGTTAGTTATAACATTGGTTAGGGTGTAAGTACCCCACTAAACTTTTTCCTAGTATAGGGATGACAACCTCGGAGTAGTGTAGTTTTGGTTAAAAATCTAGTAATGTGCGAATTAGTGTTGAATGGGGGATCATGATGTGTTGATTGGTGGATTTTAGTAGTTAATGTGTTAGAGGACTAGTTTAGGAAGTCGTAGCAACTTCCAGTGCATAAAATAGGTTAGTAGAACTCTGATTGTAGTCGTAGCAACTTCGGTACCTTCGAGAAGCACTAAAACTGGTGTGGAGGTTAATTTATCTTTCAACTTTTGGAAGCTTTTCTCACACGCATCATTCCACTGAAATTTAATTGCCTTATGCGTAAGCTTTGTTAACGGTGCAGCAATGGAGGAAAAACCTTCCACAAATCGTCTGTAATAACCTGCCAATCCAAGAAAACACCGAATCTCTGTAGGTGTCGTAGGTCTTGGCCAATTTTTCACTGCTTCAATCTTCTATGTATCAACCTGTATCCCTTCATCTGACACAATGTGACCCAAGAATGCAACGAATTTTAACCAAAACTCACACTTGGAGAACTTTGCATACAACTTACGCCCACGGAGAATCTGTAACACCTGCCGTAAGTGATTAGCATGGTCCTCCGGTGATCTTGAATAAACTAGGATGTCATCTATAAACACCGTGACGAACACATCCAGAAATGGCTTAAACACCCTATTCATCAAATCCATGAACACAGCTGGTGCATTTGTTAGTCCAAATGACATAACTAAAAATTCATAATGGCCATACCGTGTTCGGAAAGCTATCTTGGGTACATCTTCTTCTCTAACTTTGACTTGATGGTAACCCGACCTCAAGTCAATCTTTGAAAAAAACTTTGCACCCTGTAACTGATCAAACAAATCATCAATTCGAGGGAGGGGATATTTGTTCTTGATCGTTACCTTATTTAATTGCCGATAGTTAATGCACATTCTCAATGTGCCATCTTTCTTACGTACAAATAATACCGGTGCACCCCACGGGGACATACTAGGCCTAATGAAACCCTTGTCCAGCAAATCTTTCAATTGCTCCTTCAATTCACGTAATTCTGCTGGAGCCATTCTATATGGAGGACTGAGTGCCTGGAATCACATCAATTCCAAACTCTACTTCCCGTTCTGGGGGTAAGCCTGGAATATCCTCTGGAAACACATCAAGAAATTCATTGACCACTGGAACCGACTGCGGAATTAGTGGTTCCACATCATTATCTTTCACTCGTACTAAGTGACATATATACCCCTTGGCAATCATTTTCTGGCTTTTAAATAGGAAATAAATCTTCCTCGTGGTGCCCCTACATCACCCTTCCATTCAAGGACATTCATTTGTGGGAAATGAAAATGTACCTTCTTGGCCCGGCAATCTACTGTGGCATAACAAGAGGCCAACCAATCCATTCCCATTATCACATCAAAATCCACCATGTCTAGTTCGATAAGGTCGGCCAATGTATCATGACCGCACACAGTCACCACACAGTTATGATATACTCTTTTTGCAACAATTTATTCACCAACCGGTGTAGACACTTCAATTGACTTAATTAATAATTCTGGTGCCTTCGCAAATTTCGCAGCAACCAATGGAGTAACATAGGAAAATGTAGAACCCGAGTCAATCAATGCATATACATTATATGAGAATATGGATAATATACCTGTGACGACATCAGGAGAGACCTCTGAATTCTGTTGGTCCACTAAAGCATAAGTGCGATTCTGGACCCCACTAGTACTGGCCGCTCCTCTGGCACCTCTACCACGGCCAACAGACTATACACCTCGGCCCAGTGAAGGAACCGATGCTGATGACGCAACGATCGATCCTTTTGGTCGTGCTATACCACCCATACTCCTCTGGGGACACTCTTTTATCATGTGCCCCGTCATACCGCACCATAAACAAGCATTTGTCCCCACTCTGCATGTACCTGCATGAATACGTCCGCAGTGCTGACACTGCTGACGAGGAAAACCTGTCACCTGTGACCGTGAACTCCACTACTCTGCCCAGATGAACCACCTCTAAACCCTCGAAATTGAGAGTAAGTACCCGCTGTGGAATGAGAGAACGATGGTCTAGGTGGTCTAGGAAACATACGGGGCCTAGATCCCCCTTGGGACATCATAGATGGTCCCATAGGTCTAGCACTTTTTGACTGTCCCCTGTCAAATTCATGTGCCCTTCTTCTCTGTCTTTGATTTTCCATTTTCTAGGCGAAGACTTGTATTCTAGCTATGTCCATGTCCTTGTTCAAGGTAGCAATGGTGCAATCCCTTACCAAATATGGTTCTAATCTGTCCACGTATCGATGGACTCTATCTGTCATTGTATCCACCACATTTGGAGCATACCGTGCCAAGGAATTGAATTGCATACTATATTCTCTGACGCTCAAATTTCCTTGACGGAGATTTAGAAATTGATCCGCACGAGCCTCACGGATCTCATAGGGAAGATAATGATCAAGAAAAGCCGCTTTAAATTCTTCCCAATTCGGTGGATTCACACCAATATCACGAGATTTCTTCCAATCCTCGTACCATAATATCGCCTCCCCTTTTAATCTATACGCAACAAGTTCAACTGTTTCTACCCCTGTCACGTGCATAACTTCCAAAGTCCTCTGAATTTGATCCACAAAATCCTGTGGATCTGCTTTCGGATCTAACCCAGTGAATATAGGAGGGTCTAGTTTTAGAAAATCCTGTGTTCTGCGACTAGCTGCTCTCGCTGCACTATCATCGCCTATCATTGGACCACCTTGTCCCTGAACCTGTGCAACAACTATTTGGGTCAACATTTGTACTGTATCCTTTATGTCTTGGTCCGTAGTATTTACTGGTGGTTCTGCATGTGCTCTTCTCCTACTCAACTCTTCTGGAACAGAGGGAGTGGAGGAAGCCTGCGACACAAATTCATTTTCAATATCACCTTGATTAACTTGATCAGGTGGTGGTATACTGGTTCCCTCTCTAGCAATTTTATCTATCCTCTTACTTTTACCTCGACCTCTTCTTGTCATCGGCATTTTCTATAATATACAAGAACAACAATATTTATGGTCAGAAACAATCCCACCTATAACTTTGTCTCTAATGCACGATCTAGAAATGAAGGAAAGAAACAACATCCTAAATGTCCCGTAGCCTCCTACTTATAAATGTGGTGCACAACACATCGATAAGTAAGACTCTACTCAGACACGGCTTTGTAGACACCCTTAGAACGACCTGCTCTGATACCACTTTTGTGACGCCCCAAATCCCATTGAGGTGTGATTGGCACCCGAAGCCGATATGACTTGTGAGAACCAAGCTTTGCTTCTATTCAATCATATGCATGGCATAAGAAACCCATAATCACATAAGAGCTCAACAATACTAACAATGGAATTTATGGAACATGTGATATATATACATATGCGAAACTTGGACGTTGAGGCCATCAAGTCAAAAACATCATGTATCATCTTACATCCATACACCCACATACGTCTACAAAATCCTCTAACAGATGCATTGACCAAAATGAATTAAAAGTCGGGACAAGTCCCCACTTTATACAACATGTACAACACCAAAACATATGTACAACTGTGACTTGGAGAAGCCCCGAACTAACTGGAGCTCACCAAAACCTGTGAATGTCCTGCAACCTACTGTAGAGGTCTACTAGAACCTGCGCCTGCAACAAGTAAGGTAAATCCCCCCCAAGGGGGTCAGTACGAAGAATGTATTGAGTATGTAAGGCTCAAATGAAACTGTATGATATGTAAATATGTCAATGAACTCAAATTCAATTGCATAACCAACGTAGATAAGTCACTGTACTGAACTTTGGAAACCATGTATTTTGCTTTCATTACTTTCTTTGTATCTTTACTTCTATGATTATTCATCTTTGCCTGTGACCTGTGATACCCGGGCCCCGACTGAACAATGGGTTTTTAACATAACACGATGTTATGTTGGGATTGGCTCGAGCTAGGATTATGCCTCTAGAGCTACCACCCATGAATCAATATATCGGGATCGGCTCGAGCTAGGTTATTACCTCTAGAGCTGCCACCCATACCAACATATCAGGTTCGGCTCGATCTAGGTTGCTACCCCTAGAGCTGCCCCCTGTCAGGATCGGTCCGAGCTAGGCTTATGCCTCTAGGACTGCCCCCTGATCCAACAATCTCGGGATCGAATTGAGCTAGGCATTTCGCCCCCAAAGCTACCACCCATACTTGATCATTGACCACATATATGCATTACTTTATTTATTACTTTGAGATTGATACTATGATAGTCATAACTTTATTTGAAGCTTTGGACCAATAATCAATGAGTGAGAGACATGTGAATAAACATTATTGGAAACATAGCCTTATTGGAAACACAACACTATTGGAACCATTGGACAATAATCAATGAACAAGAGACATGAGTACAACCACTATTGGAACTTTGGAGCATCACTTTATTGGGCTTTTAGAACATTATTGATGAATATGAGACATGTGATTCACAATCAATCAATAAGTAGGAAACATGTAATAATGACCATTGATAACCGGATATAGAATACCTTCGCACATTTCGGGATGGGACAAGCGTAATGTCAATGTGAATACTATTTGCCGCAGAAAGATACGGACAGAGTAACCTTACATATATTGTATTCTCAATACGAATATACAATCTTAAATGTGCATACAATAGTCTCGCTCCTTCTTTATGTCACTCTACAACACAAATACATAACGGAGTTTACATTAACCACCAACTACCTTACAAATGCATATAACGATAATGAGTTTCATGTTTGCCTTTAAACATGCCATTTTCCCCCTTGACAAAACCATTGATGAAATTATCATACCAATAATCTCACAATATTCCATACATTGGACAATACATGATAATCAATAACATTTCACCACAAAACTTCTCCTTTACACTTTCTCATTCACACCACATCACAAATAATCCATCAAGTCACCTTAATACACCTCATAGCACATATCGGCCAAAATCCCATATTTTACACTTATAGAAAAATAACAAGTTTAATAAAAAAATCACACCATACACGTTCATATTTTATCCATACCATGCTCTTTCATCAAGACATCAAGTCTCTTTTCAAGTTCAAATCACAAAGATGGCACATCTTTACCAAAAGTAAAAATACACTATTCACCACCTTGCCAACACAACCATCATGATATACACACCATCTTAAGCATATAATATATTAATCCATGAGGGTATACACTTACCAAGGCTTACAAAGTGATGATCTTTACCAAAGAGTCCAAAGGAACTAGTTGCTTTAGGGTTTGGAAGAATAGAGAAATGTTTGAGAAATATCCAAAAAATGTATGAGAGTCTTTGTGAATAAAATCTGATTTTGGGGCCTTTATATAGAACTCAAGTCATCCTTATCCATGCTTGGCATGAAATGATATGTTTACTTGGTCAAATATTGAAAGAATGGGTCATTTTGCCTTTGGGCCTTTCATTTTGGCTCATTTTGGGCCTCAAATTGGGCCCAATAACTTATCTCAACTTAGCCCACCAAATCCCATGTATAATCAACCATATATCTCATGTTTAATTAATTCTATAATTTCACGAGAATACTCTCTTACGAGATTCTCATTCGTCGTCTCACTCGCAAAAAGAGGAATTCTAGCCACCCATGGCTTACTTGAACTTAATTTGATAACTACTTGTGTTTCATGACTTGATCATGTAGGAGTATGTAGCAGTGTATTAAAGTATTTGAAGCTTTAACAATGCTCAAAGAACTCCAAAGAACCAAAAGAAACCAAGAAAGAATCATCATTGAAATGCGTCGCAAAACGAGCACGGGAAGGGCCAAAGTGTTGTGCCTTGCGCCACTTGCTGCAAAGCAAGCAGTGACGCAAGACTTGGCTGATCTTTGAATCAAGGGGCTTGTTCCACACCCCCTGAAACAGGGAGTGGCGCAAGTTTGGCCACCTTGCTGAATTTTTCCCTACTCCGTCTAATTCTAGCGTATCTTCCAATGCCCCATCCAAACACTACAAAATACGTACTTAGTGATCTTAATCATCAAGTAAACATGAATCCAAGTTACCAAATGAGGTTGGAATATGTATGGGGTATTACATTCTTCCCCCCTTAGAAACATTCGTCCTCGAATGTTAACAATATCGTCCCATGCACAACCAATGCTTCTCTATATTAACATACATATACATATACACATAATGCTCTTAGATACTTACTTGTTATTGCTCCCTCCGTACTGTGAGATTTTTCTTACATTTGAAATAAGTGGGGGTATTTGGACTTCATCATTTCTTCAGCTTCCCATGTAATCTCCTCCACTTGTTGATTCCTCAAAAGGACTTTTACCGACGCTACGTATTTATTCCTTAACCTCTTCACTTGTTTATCCAGAATAGCAACAGGTATTTCTTCATAAGTGAGATCCTCTATAACTTGAAAATCGTCAATGGGAGCAATACAAGATGGATCTCCTATGCATTTTTGAAGCATCGACACATGGAATACTGGATGGACTGAGGAGAGTTCTTGGGGTAATTTCAATTCATATGCAACTTGCCCAAATCTTCTGATAATTTCATATGGGCCTAGATAGCGTGGACTCAATTTCCCTTTCTTTCCAAATCTCATCACTCCTTTCATTGGTGACACCTTCAAGAATACCCAATCACCTATAGCAAATTCAAGCCCTCTTCTTCTAACATCGGCATATGACTTGTGGCGACTTTGGGCCATTTGTAATCGTTGCTGGATTACCTTAACTTTCTCCATGGCTTGATGAACAAGATCTGGCCCAAGTAAAACAGTTTCACCTGCTTCAAACCATCCAATCAGTGATCTACATTTTCTTCCATATAACGCTTCATAAGGTGCCATTTTAATACTTGAATGATAGCTACTGTTGTAGGCAAATTCAATAAGAGGTATGTGATCATCCCAACTACCTTTAAAATCCATTGTACACGCTCGTAGCATATCTTCAAGTGTTTGAATAGTACATTCTGCTTGTCCATCGGTCTGAGGATGGAAAGCCGTACTCAGATTCACCCGTGTACCTAAGGTCTTCTGAAAAGATTTCCAGAAATGCGCAATAAATTGTGCTCCTCTATCTGATATAACGGAGATCAAAATTCCATGTAACCTCACTATCTCTTTAACATACAACTTTGCATAATCCTCAGCTGTGTAAGTGGTCCTGACTGGTAGGAAATGCACTGACTTGGTAATCCTGTCAACTATGACCCATATAGAATCAAATTTCTGTAATGTACGAGGCAAACCTGTGATGAAGTCCATATTAATCATATCCCATTTCCAAACTGGAAGATTGATACATTGCATGTAACCTCCCGTTTTCTGATGCTCTACTTTCACTTGTTGATAATTTAGGCATTGAGCGACAAACTCTGCAATGTTGCTCTTCATATTTCCCCACCAATACACTTCTTTTAAATCATGGTACATTTTAGTAGCACCGGGATGAATAGAATTGCGCGAGTGATGCGCCTCTGTCATAATTCGTTTCCTCAGCTCATCTACATCCGGTACACATAATCTTTCTTGACATTGAAGTACCCCTTCTTGGGTAAGATCAAAGGCCGTAGTCAGACCCTGTTGTACTTTCTCTTTTAGCTGTAATAACATAAAATCTGCAAACTGCTTCTCTTTTACTTCAGCTATTAAGGAGGACTCCGCTGCATTTTGTACAATAACCCCTTCATCTGGAGAATCAATAAGTCGAACTCCCAAGCTGGCTAGTTGATGTAAATCTTTGACTATCTCTTGCTTTTCAGTCAACTGGCCACTAGTGCTTTCTACCGCCTTGCGGCTCAATGCATCAGCTACTACATTTGCTTTGTCTGGATGATAAAGAATATCGATATCATAGTATTTTAAGATCTCTAACCATCTTCGTTGCCTCAAATTGAGTTCCTTCTTCTTAAAGAGATATTGCAAACTTTTGTGATCGGTATAGATATCAACATGAAATCCATACAAATAATGACGCCATATCTTTAAAGCAAAAACTACCGCTGCTAATTCAAGATCATGTGTGAGATAATTTTTCTCATGTGGCTGCAACTGTCGTGAGGCATATGCTATGACATTACCGTGCTGCATCAATACACATCCGAGGCCAACCCCGAAAGAATCACAATACACTGCATAACCTTCGATACCTTCGGGAAGTACTAAAACTGGTGTGGAGGTTAATTTATCTTTCAACTTTTGGAAGCTTTTCTCACACGCATCATTCCACTGAAATTTAACTGCCTTATGCGTAAGCTTTGTTAACGGTGCAGCAATGGAGGAAAAACCTTCCACAAATCATCTGTAATAACCTGCCAATCCAAGAAAACTCCGAATCTCTATAGGTGTCGTAGGTCTTGGCCAATTTTTCACTGCTTCAATCTTTTGTGTATCAACCTGTATCCCTTCATCTGACACAATGTGACCCAAGAATGCGATGGATTTTAACCAAAACTCACACTTGGAGAACTTTGCATACAACTTATGCCCACGGAGAATCTGTAACACCTGCCGTAAGTGATTAGCATGGTCCTCCGGTGATCTTGAATAAACTAGGATGTCATCTATAAACACCATGACGAACACATCCAGAAATGGCTTAAACACCCTATTCATCAAATCCATGAACACAGCTGGTGCATTTGTTAGTCCAAATGACATAACTAAAAATTCATAATGGCCATACCGTGTTCGAAAAGCTGTCTTGGGTACATCTTCTTCTCTAACTCTGACTTGATGGTAACCCGACCTCAAGTCAATCTTTGAAAAAAACTTTGCACCCTGTAACTGATCAAACAAATCATCAATTCGAGGGAGGGGATATTTTTTCTTGATCGTTACCTTATTCAATTGCTGATAGTCAATGCACATTCTCAATGTGCCATCTTTCTTACGTACAAATAATACCGGTGCACCCCACGGGGACATACTAGGCCTAATGAAGCCCTTGTCCAGCAAATCTTTCAATTGCTCCTTCAATTCACGTAATTCTGCTGGAGCCATTCTATATGGAGGACTGAGTGCCTGGAATCACATCAATTCCAAACTCTACTTCCGGTTCTGGGGGTAAGCCTGGAAGATCCTCTGTAAACACATCAAGAAATTCATTGACCACTGGAACCGACTGCGGAATTAGTGGTTCCACATCATTATCTTTCACTCGTACTAAGTGACATATACACCCCTTGGCAATCATTTTCCTGGCTTTTAGATAGGAAATAAATCTTCCTCGTGGTGCCCCTACATCACCTTTCCATTCAAGGACATTCATTTGTGGGAAATGAAAATGTACCTTCTTGGCCCGACAATCTACCGTGGCATAACAAGAGGCCAACCAATCCATTCCCATTATCACATCAAAATCCACCATGTCTAGTTCGATAAGGTCGGCCAATGTATCATGACCGCACACAGTCACCACACAGTTATGATATACTCTTTTTGCAATAATATATTCACCAACCGGTGTAGACACTTCAATTGACTTAATTAATAATTCTGGTGCCTTTGCAAATTTTACAGCAACCAATGGAGTAACATAGGAAAATGTAGAACCCGAGTCAATCAATGGATATACATTATATGAGAATATGGATAATGTACCTGTGACCACATCAGGAGAGACCTCTGAATTCTGTCAGTCCACTAAAGCATAAGTACGATTCTGGACCCCACTAGTACTGGCCGCTCCTCTGGCACCTCTACCACGGCCAATAGACTATACACCTCAGCCCAGTGAAGGAACCGATGCTGATGAAGCAACAATCGATCCTTTCGGTCGTGCTATACCACCTATACTCCTCTGGGGACACTCTTTTATCATGTGCCCCGTCATACGGCACCAGAAACTAGCATTTGTCCCCACTCTGCATGTACCTGCATGAATACGTCCGCAGTGCTGACACTGCTAACGAGGAAAACCTGTCGCCTGTGATCCGTGAACTCCACTACTCTGCCCAGATGAACCACCTCTAAACCCTCGAAATTAAGAGTGAGCACCCGCTGTGGAATGAGAGAACGATGGTCTAGGTGGTCTAGGAAACATACGGGGCCTAGATCCCCCTTGGGACAACATAGATGGTCCCATAGGTCTAGCACTTTTTGACTGTCCCCTGTCAAATTCATATGCCCTTCTTCTCTGTCTTTGATCTTCCATTTTCTGGGCGAAGGCTTGTATTATAGCTATGTCCATGTCCTTGTTCAAGGTAGCAATGGTGCAATCCCTTACCAAATATGGTTCTAATCTGTCCACGTATCGATGGACTCTATCTGTCATTGTAGCCACCACATTTGGAGCATACCGTGCCAAGGAATTGAATTGCATACTATATTCTCTGACGCTCAAATTTCCTTGACGGAGATTTAGAAATTGATCCGTACGAGCCTCACGGATCTCATAGGGAAGATAATGATCAAGAAAAACCGCTTTAAATTCTTCCCAATTCGGTGGATTCACACCAATATCACGAGATTTCTTCCAATCCTCGTACCATAATATCGCCTCCCCTTTTAATCTATACGCAACAAGTTCAACTGCTTCTACCCCTATCACGTGCATAACTTCCAAAGCCCTCTGAATTTGATCCACAAAATCCTGTGGATCTGCTTTCGGATCTAACCCAGTGAATATAGAAGGGTCCAGTTTCAGAAAATCCTGTGTTCTGCGACTAGCTGCTCTCGCTGCACTATCATCGCCTGTCATTGGACCACCTTGTCCCTGAACCTGTGCAACAACTATTTAGGTCAACATTTGTACTGTATCCTTTAAGTCTTGGTCCGTAGTATTTACTGGTGGTTCTGCATGTGCTCTTCTCCTACTCAACTCTTCTGGAACAGAGGGAGTGGAGGAGGCCCGTGACACAAATTTATTTTCAATATCACCTTGATTAACTTGATCAGGTGGTGGTATACTGGTTCCCTCTCCAGCAATTTTATCTATCCTCTTACTTTTACCTCGACCTCTTCTTGTCATCGGCATTTTCTATAATATACAAGAACAACAATATTTATGGTCAGAAACAATCCCACCTATAACTTTGGCTCTAATGCACGATCTAGAAATGAAGGAAAGAAACAACGTCCTAAATGTCCTGTAGCCTCCTACTTATAAATGTGGTGCACAACACATCAATAAGTAAGACTCTACTCAGACACGGCTTTGTAGACACCCTTAGAACGACGTGCTCTGATACCACTTTTGTCACGCCCCAAATCCCATCGAGGTGTGATTGGCACCCGAAGCCGATATGACTCGAGAGAACCAAGCATTGCTTCTTTTCAATCATATGCATGGCATAAGAAACCCATAATCACATAAGAGCTCAACAATACTAACAATGGAATTTATGGAACATGTGATATATATACATATGCGAAACTTGGACGTTGAGGCCATCAAGTCAAAAACATCACGTATTATCTTACATCCATACACCCACATACGTCTACAAAAGCCTCTAACAGATGCATTGACCAAAATGAATTAAAAGTCGGGACAAGTCCCCGCTTTATACAACATGTACAACACCAAAACATATGTACAACTGTGACTCGGAGAAGCCCCGAACTAACTGGAGCTCACCAAAACCTGTGAATGTCCTGCAACCTACTGTAGAGGTTTACTAGAACCTGCGCCTGCAACAAGTAAGGTAAATCCCCACCAAGGGGGTCAGTACGAAGAATGTATTGAGTATGTAAGGCTCAAATGAAACTGTATGATATGTAAATATGTCAATGAACTCAAATTCAATTGCATAACCAACGTAGATAAGTCACTGTACTGAACTTTGGAAACCATGTATTTTGCTTTCATTACTTTCTTTGTATCTTTACTTCTATGATTATTCATCTTTGCCTGTGACCTGTGATACCCGGGCCCCGACTGAACAATGGGTTTTTAACATAACACGATGTTATGTTGGGATTGGCTCGAGCTAGGATTATGCCTCTAGAGCTACCACCCATGAATCAATATATCGGGATCGGCTCGAGCTAGGTTATTACCTCTAGAGCTGCCACCCATACCAACATATCAGGTTCGGCTCGATCTAGGTTGCTACCCCTAGAGCTGCCCCCTGTCAGGATCGGTCCGAGCTAGGCTTATGCCTCTAGGACTGCCCCCTGATCCAACAATCTCGGGATCGGATTGAGCTAGGCATTTCGCCCCCAAAGCTACCACCCATACTTGATCATTGACCACATATATGCATTACTTTATTTATTACTTTGAGATTGATACTATGATAGTCATAACTTTATTTGAAGCTTTGGACCAATAATCAATGAGTGAGAGACATGTGAATAAACATTATTGGAAACATAGCCTTATTGGAAACATAACACTATTGGAACCATTGGACAATAATCAATGAACAAGAGACATGAGTACAACCACTATTGGAACTTTGGAGCATCACTTTATTGGGCTTTTAGAACATTATTGATGAATATGAGACATGTGATTCACAATCAATCAATAAGTAGGAAACATGTAATAATGACCATTGATAACCGGATATAGAATACCTTCGCACATTTCGGGATGGGACAAGCGTAATGTCAATGTGAATACTATTTGCCGCAGAAAGATACGGACAGAGTAACCTTACATACATTGTATTCTCAATACGAATATACAATCTTAAATGTGCATACAATAGTCTCGCTCCTTCTTTATGTCACTCTACAACACAAATACATAACGGAGTTTACATTAACCACCAACTACCTTACAAATGCATATAACGATAATGAGTTTCATGTTTGCCTTTAAACATGCCATTTTCCCCCTTGACAAAACCATTGATGAAATTATCATACCAATAATCTCACAATATTCCATACATTGGACAATACATGATAATCAATAACATTTCACCACAAAACTTCTCCTTTACACTTTCTCATTCACACCACATCACAAATAATCCATCAAGTCACCTTAATACACCTCATAGCACATATCGGCCAAAATCCCATATTTTACACTTATAGAAAAATAACAAGTTTAATAACAAAATTACACCATACACGTTCATATTTTATCCATACCATGCTCTTTCATCAAGACATCAAGTCTCTTTTCAAGTTTAAATCACAAAGATGGCACATCTTTACCAAAAGTAAAAATACACTATTTACTACCTTGCCAACACAACCATCATGATATACACACCATCTTAAGCATATAATATATTAATCCATGAGGGTATTCACTTACCAAGGCTTGCAAAGTGATGATCTTTACCAAAGAGTCCAAAGGAACTAGTTGATTTAGGGTTTGGAAGAATAGAGAAATGTTTGAGAAATATCCAAAAAACGTATGAGAGTCTTTGTGAATAAAATATGATTTTGGGGCCTTTATATAGAACTCAAGTCATCCTTATCCACACTTGGCATTAAATGATATGTTTACTTGGTCAAATATTGGAAGAATGGGTCATTTTGCCTTTGGGCCTTTCATTTTGGCTCATTTTGGGCCTCAAATTGGGCCCAATAACTTATCTCAACTTAGTCCACCAAATCCCATGTATAATCAACCGTATATCTCATGTTTAATTAATTCCATAATGTCACGACAATATTCTCTTACGAGATTCTCATTCGTCGTTTCAGTCGCAAAAATAGGAATTCTAGCCGCCCATGGCTTACTTGAACTTAATTTGATAACTACTTGTGTTTCATGACTTGATCATGTAGGAGTATGTAGGAGTTTATTGAAGTATTTAAAGCTTTAACAATGCTCAAAGAACTCCAAATAACCAAAAGAAACCAAGAAAGAATCATCGTTGAAATGCGTCGCAAAACGAGCACGGGAAGGGCCAAAGTGTTGTCCCTTGCGCCACTTACTGCAAATCAAGAAGTGGCACAAGACTTGGCTGCTCTCTGAATCAGGGGACTTGCGCCACACCCCCTGAAATAGGGAGTAGTGTAAGTTTGGCCACCTTGTTGAATTTTTCCCTACTCCGTCTAATTCTAGCGTATCTTCCAATGCCCCATCCAAACACTACAAAATACGTACTTTGTGATCTTAATCATCAAGTAAACATGACTCCAAGTTACCAAATGAGGTTGGAATATGTACGGGGTATTACAGGTAAATGTCATCAAATTGTGTTAGAAGTTGATGAGAGGTTGCATTAGTTTTGTAACCATTGTGTATGCTGAATTCCGAGAATCGTGCTAAAGACTCTACTCTTTACTAATGAACTTTCGGGGATGAACGGTGGGTAAATTTGTATCTAATGTAACATCTCATTCCGTCGTTACTGAAAATATCTGCAGTAAAAGCATGAGAACCTTCTTCACCATAAGTTATAGAACCAATTCTTTAGTATGGGAGTGTATTGGACATGTACTAAGGTCATACAATACCCCTAGCACAAAGTTAAGTTGGAAGTGTTCTTACCGATTGAGTTTCGAGCTAAGTTTAAACTAGGATCAACTTCAAACGAGCATATCTCCTAGAATAGAAAGAGTTATGGGGCCAAATACCCACCAAATGAAATATCTTTGAGTCTTCTTTCCAATGCATTCAACCGTCTGCTAATTTTCCTTTTAAGTAAAACGTTATGATCATTTTACTTAACACTATCTGAGCTGAGAAATTAACCACTGCAGCGGTAACTGGGCAGTATATAACTTTGTTTTTGACTGGTTTTTGAGTTTTAACTCAAAAACTTCATCCTAAAGCCCTAGGAGGGTGTGGGGGGGGGTGATTTTCAAACTTCTTGGTTGAAAATTCTTCGTTGAGGTAAGTTCTTCTCTCATCTTCTTCGTATTTCAATTCTTTAACATCCTAGAATCATTAGAACAATTTTTAATGGTGAAATTCTTGGGGATTTGAACCCTAATGTCACGTCCCAAATCCCATTGAGGCAGACTGGCACCCGAAGCCGATATGGCCCGTGAGAACCAATCTTTGTCTATGTCCATTCGTATGCATGCTATAAGAAATATCACCATCACGTAGGGACATAAAATGCTAATAGCGGAAATCATGGAACATGTGATACATACATATGTGAAACTTGGCCGTCAGGGCCATCAAGTCATAACAGACATACATCTCTTTCATTCATATACCCACAAACATCTACAAAAGCCTCTAACATATGCATCTACAAGACCAACTTAAAGTCGGTACAAGTCCCCACTTTATACAACATTTACAACATCAAAACAAATGTACAACTGTGACTCGAAAAGCCCCGAACCAACTGGAGCTCACCAAAGATCTACAAATAACTGGAAGCCTACTGTGGAGGTCTACTGGCACCTGCGCCCGCAGCAAGTAAAGTAAGCCCTCCCCCCCCCCCCCCCCCCAAAGAAGGTCAGTACGAAGAATGTACTGAGTATGTAAGGCTATAAGAAACTGCATCATACATAAGAACATCAATGGGATCAAATATGGAGGAATATTTAATATAGATAATTCACCGGTCTGCATAAGTGGAACCATGTACATTACATTCTTTACTTCTTTTGTCTTCATATTTATTCATCTTTATTGTTCTACCCATGCTAGGCTGTTCTGTCGCCCCTGGGATGAGATTAACCCATGCTAGGTATTTAGACCACCCCTAGGATGTTATTAACCCATGCTAGGTACTTTGACCCCTGGGATGTTAGATTAAACCATGCTAGGCTTTCATATCGCCCCTGGGATGTTATTAAACCATGCTAGATACTTTGACCCCTGGGATGTTATTTTAACCCATGCTAGGTGTTTATTCCACCCCTGGGATGTCATCCAAGAATATTTAAACAATTATACATTACTTCATTCTTCTGTTATAAGAATAGTACATTACTTCATTCCTTTACTTCTGTGAGATTGACACGTTGGTAGACATATTATTATTGGAACTTTAGAATATAACGTTATTGGAAATGCTACTCAAGAATGAATAGATTCTCTTGACGTCATTACTTCCTCTAAGATAGTTCTGTTAGTAATTACAACATTATGACAACTTTGGAACTTCAAAGAGATAAGTGAATCACAATTCGTCTAAGGATAGGACACATGTGAATAACAATATATGTCAACCTGAGTTGGGATACTTCAGAACCCTTCGGAATGGAATAAGTACAATGTCAATGTGAACAATATGTGCTACAGAAGGATACGAAAAGAGTAACCTTACATACCTTAACTTCCCAATATGGATACACAATCGTATTCGTGGACACAACAATCCAGCTCTATCCTTACGTCTACTCTACATACAAGTGCATAATAGAGCTTACGTTAACCACTAACTACATTACAAATGCATAACATGACAACAAGTTACGTAACTGTCATACAATGTTATTTCACCCTTTACAATACAATCCACTGCATTATCATACCAACAACACCATAACATTCCACACATTGACTAAGACATCATAGACCAATAGCATTTCACACCACGTTTACCCTTTACGCTTCCTCATTATCATTCCGTTACAATTACTCCATCGCATTGCCTCATAACAACATATGAACAACAATCCATAATTAATATAATCCAACATGCATCCATAAGACCCCTTAAAGTCATTAAAAAGGTATCATAAGTTGATAATTACATCAAAAAAGGGCATAGGGGCCTTCGGGGATCAAAGAGAGACAAAACCATACAAAATGACATTCTGGGGTGACCTGCGAAGCCAACTGCGCCTGCAAGTGGCTTACATATGTCCGCAGGTGACCCTTGGCAGTGTCCAGGGGCACCTGCAAAGTCACCTGCGCCCGCAGGTGCCTTCGTCTTCGAGGGCGGGTGCCCGTTTTGGCGAAAATGGGTCTCTTTTGGGTTCTTTTTTGTAATAAATGGTCCATGATCATAACTAACCTTATACTAAAATATTTTATATCATCTTAAATGCCAATGAACAACCATGGTTTCACAACACACATGAACATCACCAAAACCACATTTTTCCTTCAACACACCACCAAGTCCATGCACAATTTTGCAATAACAATTCCAAACATTATGTACAAGGATAAAACAAGTTAATTCTATAATCACATCTCACATGTAAATATTGAATCCGTCAAATTCACTTCCTTCAAGACCACAAGTCCATTTTCAAGTTTACAAGGCAAAACACATAGTGAACTTCTCACACTTCACCAACATAACCAACATGATATACACCATCTTCCATGCATATAATATATTAAACCATAAAAATAAACACTTACCAAAGCTTACCAAAGAGTGATCTTGTCCAACAAGTAGTTTCCTTAGGGTTTGTGGGAGAAGAGATATATTTGGAAAAATATAGAAAATGGCATGTGTGCTTTTATGAATAAAAATCTGATTTTTCTTGACTTATATAGTCCCTTACTAATCATACTTAGCCACACATTTAATGTGTTTACTTGGTCAATGTTAAGAATGGGTCACTCCCCATTTGGGCCATGTTTTTTATATAACATTTGGGCCTCCATTGAGCCCAATAGCACAAGATTTATTTGAGCCCAACAAATTAATGCATAATTCACCAATTCTCTCATGTTTACATAATTCCATAAATGTTACGGTAATCAACTAGGTTCGGAAACATACGGGGTGTTACATCCTTCCCCCCTTAGAAACATTCGTCCTCGAATGTTAGTGACATTACCCAATTTAAACCAATTCAAGTCTAGGATCAGTCTTCACGTTATCCTATGCACATAATGCTTGTAAAGTCTTATTTGTCATTGTTTCAATTCTTTACCTTGAACTTTTTCTTCCGTTTGAAACAAATATGGGTACTTCAACTTTATCATTTCCTCGGTTTCCCATGTGATTTCTCTTACTTACTCCTCTATTCCTCAACCTCTTCATTTGTCGATCCAGAATAGCAATAGGTATCTCTTCATAGATGAGATACTTCGTAACTTGTACATCTACAATGGGAGCAATACGAAATGGAACTCCTATGCACTTCGGCAATTTCACATGGCATGTTGTATAGGGCCAATTTTCCTTTCTTTCCAAATCCCAGTACCCCTTTCATTGGTGACACTTTTTTTTTAAGAGTACTTAATCATCTATGATCACAAACATCTACTATACCATTACGATATGTTCTTTTAACTATACTAAATTCACCGACAGGAGGAGATATTTCAATTGACTTAACTAATAACCCCGGTTGTCCCATTAAATTTCAGAGTAATCGATGGAGTAACATACGATAGGGTAGATCCCGGATCAATTAATGCAGATACATCATGCGAAAATATGGATAATATACCTGTAACTTCATTAGGACATGCCTCCGCATTCTGCCGGTCCACTAGAATATAGGTGCGATTTTGGGCTCCACTGGAACTAGCTGCTCCTCTAATATCTTTACCATGACCCATAGACTGAACACCTCTGCCTAGGGAAGGAACCGATGATGATGATGATGCAACGGTTTACCCCGTAGGTCCTGCTATACCACTCGCGCCCCTTTGTGGGCATTCTCTCATTATAAGCCCCGATGTACCACACCAAAAACAATTATTTGTCCCTAATCGGCATTCACCTAAATGATACCTTCCACATCGCTGACACGGAGGACGAGAAAATTCTACTGTCTGTGAACCTTGCACTCCACTACTCTGTCCAGATGGACTACTCCTAAACCCTCAGAATTAGGGTTGAGTGCCTGCTGTGGAATAAGAGAATGAGGGTCTAGATGGTAACATCCGAGGTCTAGATTCTCCTGGGGACACCATAGACTGCCCCATAGGTCTAGGCCTTTTTGATGGCCCTTCCTCAGATTCCCGCGTCCTTCTTTTTTGCCTTTGGTCCTCCATTTTCTGTGCGAAAGCCTAAATTCTGGCGATGTCCATATCTCTATTCAAAGCAGCAATAGTGCAGTCCCTTACCAAGTATGTCTCCAATATGTCCATATATCGATGGACTCTATCTTCCATTGTGGCCACCACATTCGGAGCATATCGAGCCAAAGAATTAAACTGAAGGCTGTACTCTCTGACACTCATACTTCCTTGACGAAGATTTAGAAATTAGTCGGCACGTGCCTCCCGGATCTCATACGGGAGGTAATGATCAAGAAATGCCATTTTAAATTCCTCCCAACCTGCTGGAGGTGCAGCAATACCCCTCGATCTTTTCCAGTCTTCATATCATAATATCGCTTCACCTTTCAATCTATAAGCTGCAAGTTTAACTGTTTCAACACCAGTCACGTGCATGACATCTAGAGCCCTTTGAATTTGATCCACGTAGTCTTGTGGATCTGCTTTTGGGTCTGACCCAGTGAATATGGGAGGGTCTAGTTTCAGAAAATCCTGTGTCCTGCGACTCGCTACCCTAGCCGCATCATCCTCATTTATTGTTGGACTAGCTCGTCCTTGACTTTGTGTAGCAACTAGCTGAGTCAACATATGCATTGCATTTCTTAAATCATGGTCAGTGGCATTCATAGGCGGTTCTGCAGGTACTTCTCTACCTATTGGCTCTTTCGGAGCTGGAAAAGTAGAAGAAGACCGCGACGCAATTTCAGTATTTGATCCACCTTGACTAGCTTGGTCAGGTGGTGATTTACTCATTCCTTCACCGGCAAGTATATCTACCTGGTTACCTTTGCCTCTACCTCTTCTTGTCATTGGCATTTTACTATACAAAAGAAAAACAATTACCATGGTCAGATGTAATTCCACCTACATCATTGGCTCTATTGCACGATCTAGATATGAAGAAAAGAAACAACTCCTAAATGTCCCGTAGCCTCATACTTATAAATGTGGTGCACAACACATCCATAAGTAAGACTCTACTCAGACACGACTTTGTAGACACCCTTAGGACGACCTGCTCTGATACCACTTTTGTCACGCCCCAAATCCCATTGAGGCGGACTGGTACCCAAAGCCGATATGGTCCGAGAGAACCAAGCTTTGTCTATGTCCATTAGTATGCATGCCATAAGAAACATCACCATCACATAGGGACATAAAATGCTAACAGCGGAAATTATGGAACATGTGATACATACATATGTGAAACTTGGCCGTCAGGGCCATCAAGTCAAAATGGGCATACATCTCTTTCATTCATATAACCACAAACATCTACAAAAGCCTCTAACATATGCATCTACAAGACCAACTTAAAGTCGGGAAAAGTCCCCGCTTTATACAATATTTACAACATCAAAACAAATGTACAACTGTGACTCGAAAATCCCCAAACCAACTGGAGCTCACCAAAGATCTGTAAATAACCGGCAGCCTACTGTGGAGGTCTAATGGCACCTGCGCCTGCAGAAAGTAAAGTAACCCCCCCCCCCCAAGGAAGGCCAGTACGAAGAATGTACTGAGTATGTAAGGCAATAAGAAACTGCATCATACATAAGAACATCAATGGGATCAAATATGAAAGAATATTTAATATAGATAATTCACCGGTCTGCATATGTGGAACCATGTACATTACATTCTTTACTTCTTTTGTCTTCATATTTATTCATCTTTATTGTTCTACCCATGCTAGGCTGTTCTGTCGCCCCTGGGATGAGATTAACCCATGCTAGCCATTTTGACCCCTGGGATGTTATATTAACCCATGCTAGGCTTTCATGTCGCCCCTGGGATGTTATTAACCCATGCTAGGTACTTTGACCCCTGGGATGTTAGATTAACCCATGCTAGGCTTTCATATCGCCCCTGGGATATTATTAAACCATGCTAGGTACTTTGACCCCTGGGATGTTATTTTAACCCATTCTAGGTGTTTATTCCACCCCTGGGATGTCATCCAAGAATATTTAAACAATTATACATTACTTCATTCTTCCGTTATAAGAGTAATACATTACTTCATTCCTTTACTTTTGTGAGATTGACACGTTGGTAGACATATTATTATTGGAACTTTAGAATATAACGTTATTGGAAATGCTACTCAAGAATGGATAGATTCTCTTGACATCATTACTTCCTCTGAGATAGTTCTTTTAGTAATTACAACATTATGACAGCTTTGGAACTTGAAAGAGATAAGTGAATCACAATTCGTCTAATGATAGGACACATGTGAATAACAATATATGTCAACCTGAGTTGGGATACTTCAGAACCCTTCAGAATGGAATAAGTACAATGTGAATGTGAACAATATGTGCTGCAGAAGGATACGGAAAGAATAACCTTACATACTTAACTTCCCAATATGGATACACAATCGTATTCGTGTACACAACAATCCAGTTCTTTCCTTACGTCTACTCTACATACAAGTGCATAACAAAGCTTACGTTAACCACTAACTACATTACAAATGCATAACATGACAACAAGTTATGTAACTGTCATACAACGTCATTTCACCCTTTACAATACAATCCACTGCATTATCATACCAACAACACCATAACATTTCACACATTGACCAAGACATCATAGACCAATAGCATTTCACACCACGTTTACCCTTTACGCTTTATAATTATCATTTCTTTACAATTACTCCATCGCATTGCCTCATAACAACATATGAACAACAATCCATAATTAATATAAGCCAACGTGCCTCCATACGACCCCTTAAAGTCATTAAAAAGGTATCATAAGTTGATAATTACATCCCAAAAGGGTATAGGGGCATTCGGGTATCAAAGAGAGACAAAACCATACAAAATAACATTCTGGGTGACCTGCGAAGCCAACTGGGGGCATGCACCCGCAGGTGCCTTCGTCTGCGAGGGCGGGTGCCCGTTTTGGCAAAAATGGGTCTCTTTTGTGTCCTTTTTTGCAATAAATGGTCCATGATCATAACTAACCTTCTCTTAACATATTTTAGATCATCTTAAATTCCAACGAACAAACATGGTTTCACAACACACATGAACATCACCAAAACCACATTTTTCCTTCAATACACCAACAAGTCCATGCACAATTTTGCAATAACAATTCCAAACATTATGTACAAGGATAAAACAATTTAAGGCTATAATAACATCTCACATTTAAATATTGAATCCTTCAAATTCACTTCCTTCAAGACCACAAGTCCATTTTCAAGTTTACAAGGCAAAACCCTTCACCGATTAAGCAAACACAAATTGTTTCACACATAGTGAACTTCTCACACTTCACCAACATAACCAACATGATATACACAATATTACATGCATATAATATATTAAAACATAAAAATAAACACTTACCAAAGCTTACCAAAGAGTGATCTTGTCCAACAAGTAGTTGCCTTAGGGTTTGTGGGAGAAGATAAATATTTGAAAAATCTAGAAAATGGCATGTGTGCTTTTATGAATAAAAATCTGATTTTTCTTGACTTATATAGTACCTTACTAATCATCTTTAACCACACATTTAATGTGTTTACTTGGTCAATGTTAAGAATGGGTCACTCCCCATTTGGGCCATGTCTTTTATATAACATTTGGGCCTCCATTGAGCCCAATAGCACAAGATTTATTTGAGCCCAACAAATTAATGCATAATTCACAAATTCTCTCATGTTTAAATAATTCCATAAATGTTACGGTAATCAACTAGGTTCAGAAACATACGGGGTGTTACACCTAAGTTCATGATATTTTGGGGAAAACCTATGGGTTGGGGTAATATCACCTAGAATCACTTCTAGATTGTTAATTAATGATTCCTAACATGAATTTGTTATTCTAAAACATGAAAGTTGATTCTTGGGAACCTTGAATTCTTGAAAATGGAACCTTTAGCTTGGAAACTCCACTAATGGAAATAAGATAAATATGATAGACCTAGTTAAGGGTTAATTGACGTTGGGTAATGATTTTGACCATGAATAAGGATAGAATTAGTGGGTTGAATTCCCAAATTAGTTATTCGAAAAGTAATTGCTTAATTACTCTTATAATTTTTTGAATTCTAGATATTTGGGTTAATGGAAGCATGAAGGAAAGGAAAGAGCAACCTTGGTGCGGCTTGCTTGTTCCAATATCTTCAGTCAAGGTATATTATGGTTTAATATGTAGTATACTTGGATTAGTTGCATGTAATAACTGTAGTTGACAGGAGATTTTATGTCTAACCCTATAGGCATGGAGTTTGGATGGATAAAACTTGGAAATAATGTAATAATAATATAATTGTGTGTTATTGTATTTTGTGTGGATCCCTTGATGGGTATTTGTATTTGTATGACTTATTTGATGATTTTTAGAATTTAATACGTGAATGTGAATAATAATAGAAGAATTAGGCAACCTTCTAATATATAGAGCTAGTCTTTAATACCCTAAAAAGGGTGAACCCGGCATTGTGTATATTTAATGTATGAGATATTCTTTCTAAAAGATAGTTAGGAGGATTGATTGTGATAAGAGGAGGTGATGATATAACTTAAGAACCTAAAGTCAAGTGTTGCTAAGTGCTATAAAGTAAGATGTGTAAAGGTGTATGACTCTAGCTAGAATTATAAGTTGAATAGAGCCGAATGGTTGAATGATCGACTAAAGGGGATAATGCCTTGAACTTTGTGATGACTTGAGTGTAAGGATTACTAGTTAGTGATTGAATTCATCGGTTTCAATATGAATATAAAAGAGTTAGATTGGTGAATAAAATAGGATGATGAATTAGAATGTAGATATCAATCCTGGTGGAATGTGCACTCCTAAAATGAATACTTGATTAATTGGTCTTCGAACATGTTTGTTATTGATGATTGGGTTGATAATGATCATTTGAGTATGTGGTGTATTGACCTTCGGTCATACTTGTGATTTCACGTGTTAGTGGATATTCGTTGTTTACTTGGAATGATGAACTTGTTGATTGTTGACTGCATTTACTTGGTTGTTATTAATTGTAAGTTATGCTTTAATCATTGTGACTTGCATCTGATTTGAATTGGGTGTTTGTGATTTACTTTTGGGCACTACTTGTGATTATTAACTGCATCTTGCATTTATATGATGATATTAATGAGGATATTGAGATCATGTTGATGATGATTTTGAAAATTATATTAATGATGATGATGAGATGATATTGAGATCATAATGATGATGTTGAGAATGATATTAATGATTATAATGAGATGATATTAATGATGGTGTTGAGATCATGATGAAATGATAAGATGATGATGATGTTGAGATGAGAATGGGATGATACGTACATCTTGCATACATACATTTATCATATGCATTTGGATGTACATTTATATTTATATGTTGTTGATGGTTCCTTGAGTGGACCGAGTTATGTGGATGATATATCATGGTTTCTTCTGTGACCGGTTATTTGATGAGATATTATGGTTCCTTGAATGGACCGATTATATTGATGGTTATGATTGTGCATTGCAGCAAAATGTGAATACAAGATATGTTCTGGATTGTGTATAAATCTTATTCCCCTGTGTATATAGTTATATACGTGATGCATATTTTAGTACCCTTTCTTGTAAAGTTGTTAATGTTATTGATTGTCTTGGTTGTTGGAATCCCGATGGTTAATGGTAGTATGATAGGGAGCGAGGGTTGTCACGAAAGAGGATTAATAAGAAATAGAGATAGAAGTATATAGAGTTATTGTAATAAGGTAACTGCATATGAATTGTGGGTTAGATTAATCCATAGAATATAATTAGTTAATCACGCTGTAAGGGTAAAATAATATTTCTTAAATAAAATAAAGGCTGTAATGTTGGAAGTTGAAGTAAGTTAAGTATGTTCAGATATTAACCTATATGCTTGTCATGATCTCTTCTTGTTAGCTATATGTTGTTATATGTTTCTTACCCTGGTCGACCGATGATACCTACCAGTACGTGTGGTTGTACTGATACAACACTTACTATATCTCCATTTAGGGATATAGCCATGTTGCAGGTTAGTTAGAATTTCTATAGGTATAATGGCATTTATTGTTTGGCAGCTCCTGTCATCCTACTCATACATGGATGTTGTGTCTCGGGTCATTCCTTCATTTGTTTATTGCTCTTGTACTGGTTTAGATTAGGTTCTAGGGAAAACTGTTGATTTACTTCCGCAATGTTCTTATGTAATAAATATATTTTGAACAAGAAAGGTTATTTATTCATGGATTTATTTATACTTAAGGTTTAATAATGTCTTCTGCAATAATTGAATGGTTGGGTGGTAAGGGTTATCCTACCTAGGGTAGAGTTGGGTAGGTGCCCACATGATACATGATTTGGATCGTGACAATACTAAAAGCTACTGACTAGAGGGATTAACTTGAAGGTCTTATTGCTTGTTCTTTTTGACTCTCAATTAATAAAACCTGACTAAGTTTTGAGGAGTCTCGTTCATAATCACAAACATAAGTGTTAAATCCAGGAGAGAAACACTTTTTTTTTCAAAAATTTCTTTGCTCACACGAATTAAGCCATTAACGGGAGCAATTTTCATGCCCGTTTCATCTAGCCCTTTTTAAATCTAACCCTAGCGACCATCCTTACATCAAACCCAATACTCTAACTTTTAACCCTAAAACCAAAACTATCATAATTCAGCGGATGACTATTGTTCTCAACAATCAAGGCCCAATTAGACAAAGAAAAGAAATTTTGTGTTCTTAACCTAAAACAAAAAGATGAAGAAAATCAACGAATCTGCTTAGGTAGATGACTCTTGTGATTCAGTTTGTAAATCTTTAGCCATTTCAGAAGCTACATCTTTGAGTGAGAATTTTGTAAGAGTCCATTGTTAGGGCCTTTACTCGATAGAGAGATAGGGTTTTGTTTTGGATAAAAAGGGGGAGGTTTTAATTAATAGTACATGTTTTATCACATTGGCCCTTGTACTTCTGCTGAAATGAGATACTGGTGACGAGACTTTTGTCTTTTTAGCAACTCAAAAAATAAAAATAGAAATTAGAGACTAGAAATAGATCTCATCCCTATAAGTACTATTCTAGGGACTAGATTTTAACTCCTTCGCTAAATGTTGGTCTCTAATAAGCAGTTTTCTTGTAGTGATACTAAAGGATTGATCCTATAACCTATGATGAATGAGGTTCTTATGCCTTTACCATAGATATTTTCATAACGATGGAATGAGTCATTACAATAGATATCAATTTACCCATCGTTCATCCCCGAATGTGTACGAAAAATAGGAGGGAGACTTTTAGCATGATTCTCAGAACCGAGCATATACAAATGGTAGAAGTTAAACACAACCTCCCATTTACTCCTAAAACAGATTAGTAACACTTACCGAACTGTCATCCTATAAATAGTGCAACAAAACTACCAACCAGCCTACGCACCATATGCCACTAAGCTCTAGGCACAAGTTATGATCACTATAATCCAAAAATACGATTCATAATAAAATTTATGTAACGGGTCAACTAAAATACCTGGGACACAATTCAAGGCAAAAATGGAAATAATGGGGAATGAAAATGCCACTTTCTGATTTAACTGGCACTGACTATGTATTCATCATTGTGGCGACATAATTATCGCTGCAACGACACATCTGTCTCTGCGGTGACACTCAGACAAATATACTGTTGATATGGCGACACTTCTGTTGTTGCTGCGATATTGTTACAATGATGCGCCCATTAATGTAACTATGCTAAAACAGTAGCTTGAGAATTGTTCCTAGTTCTGTGCATTTCACAATACACTTCTCGAATTTTGACATCACAAATTTATCCCAACACAACAACCTCTATAAGCAAAATTGTAGGATCCTATTTGTCATTTCGAAACTTCCTACGGAACACTAAATCAATCAAATATCCCGCAATAACCTCATCACCACCAATCATCATACTATAATCCACAATTCAATACTAAACCGCTAAACACAGGATTTTCAACCAAAACTATACTACTCCGAGGTCTGTCATTCTTATACTAGGAAAACTTTTAGTGGGATACTTACACCCTAACCAATGCTATAACAAACACAACACCACCAACACACCACTATGAGTTTCATTAATACATATATTCTCCACCACAACTCATATTAGTCTATTCGACCCTCAATATACCTCCACCACTCAAGGGGCAATACCAACCAAGTACTATCGTGTAACAACGAGAGGGATATGAATATGCAAAAAACACACATCTAATAACTCTATTCCCTCAATTGACCCTACAACTAAAGATCATCAACCATAATCAAGCTAACTTATTTCACCAACCTCATCAACTAACTCACCACTTTCAATAGATACTATTAATCGATAATTTTTCTTGTACAATAAGTATTTATACAATATCAAACCATAATAAGCCCGACCTCCTCACTAAGCCTATGAACATTAACCACTTATCACGTTATTCACATCCTTAAAACTTAATCGATCTCAATCATTTATAGCCACCATAGGCTTTGTACAAACAGTTAGTCTACCTTTAAGACAACAACGCCTTTACCCTCATAAAATCATTCAAGTCACTTAATCAAATAAGCTACATAATTATCAATCACACAGTTAAGGTTCAATTTACCAATATCAAGTAAAATTATTGTTATCATCTCCACTTACCATATTACAGGAAACAACCAATTTTATATACCTAGTTAATTTACCTTACATTAGTGATATCAACTACACAACTCATCTTACTTTAAAGTCACCAAGGTTGTGCAAAAAAACTAGGTCTATCTCAGTTTAACCAATTACTTACTAAGGCATCATTAGCAGGTTAACTCATTAATTATTCACATAAGGATAACCTAATAGCACTTCAGGACAGATATAATCATCAAAGATCGGACCGCACAAGGATTCCAACTATAGTCATCAAAGGTTCGGGCCACACAAGGATCCTAAGTATATTGTCAAAGACCAAATAGAAATCAAGACATACCTCAAATCATGGAAATGACGACATACCTCAAAATCACAGAAATGAATACATAACTCAAATTCATACCAGTCTTTATGATTCACGGATATTCTTTTGTAACAACTCACTCATATCACTCATAATAATCACTTACACTTAAGAAATTCAGCCATCACACAGTAAAACAATAATATAGTCCAGTGTTTTAAAAGGCGTGGGCGTGAGGAGAGGCAATTTACATAGCATGGGCGAGGCGTAAGCCCCGGGACATAGGGCGTAAGTCTCATGGATTTTTAATTTATAATTTATAATATAATAACATAAACTTATACAAAAAATGCATTATTAATTTTTAAAAATTTAAAACATGATTTTAAAAACTCATAGAAAACAAAACTTTTAACATCAGTTATAAGTACAAATAGTGCAATGATATAAAAATTATTATGTGATACAAATTAACTCTAACATCTTAACTTACAAATAATAAAAGAATCACAATTTCTTAAAATATATGAATATCATACTATGCAATTTACCTCCCTAAAAGAGATAATCAATAAACTATTAATATTATAATTAAAACATTAACTCTTTCATGAATAAAAATAAAATACTTTCAAATTACAAAATAAAATATGATAATTTTGAAATATAGGACAAAAACATATCGACTTATGACAAGTGAAGATGTAAAATTCAGTTATGTATTTAAAACAGAAATGTTAAGTCAAATCCACCCTCACGACGTTCTCAATTAGTAAATAAGCTTGTTACGCTTAATTTTCTTATATCAACAGATGAAAAAAACTACTAAGTATCATTCATTTAGTAGAGATTTATGAGTATCAACAATGTTGACTAAGAAATTTGACACAATTTGTGTAAGAACTATTTGGCGAGCCCCGGGCTTTGGGCGTTAGGCGTGTTCAGGGCGTACACTCGGGCGCTTAGGGTATAAGCCTCATAGAACTAAGTCCCATAGATGAGCCTCGAGGCGTTTTGCTAGTGCCTCCGAACTTTGCCTTTTAAAATACTGATATAGTCAATGTGGTAATAATCCACATAAGAAATACACGTAGCATTCTATCATAACACAACAAAAATATTTAAAACACAAGTATTTTGTGGTAAGAATAATCGATCAATTAACGAAAGAGTTACGCTTATCAACTGTATTAAAAGTTATAATATTCATTACCTCAAGCAATATAACAACCTAAAAGATACACATATCACTCATTTAGAACATAATTTACAATATTAGAATACAAGTCCTATGCCTCTTATTGACCTCTACCGGTTAGAATAACACTATTCCAACCTTTCGAATATTACCAATATACCAATTGGGACCAACTAATCCCAATTATAATTGTCGAGATACCAATTAGAATCTGCCAAATACCAATTGGACTCAACTCAGGGAGACAACATTGACTTAGTACGATAGGAGAGAAGAAAGTGAGATTGATTTCCTAGATGCCTTATAGCTTCCTACAAATTTGAAGTGGACATCAACATACCAATCCACAGGACCCTACTAGATATTTGCTCTTGTACTGGGAGATCGATAACCTGGGATCTGATACCATCTTGTTAAGACCTAAATCACGAATTATGCAGACACCTACCCAGCTCTACCCTAGATAAAAGAAACCTTACCACCCAACCTTTAATCACTGCAAAAAATATTGCCAAAATCTTAAGCATTAATAAATAACAAACCTTTCATTTAATACAAAAAAAATATATATATTGCAGAATTTATTTACACAACTCCCCAGAACCTAGTCTAAATAGGTACAAGAGCAATAAACAATGAAGAACGACTCAACACGCATCATCCATGTAAGAGTAGAATGACAGGAGCTGCTGAAGAATAATCACCTCCGCACCTATAGAAACTCCAACTTACCTACAACATATTTATATCCCCAAAAGGACATATAGTAAGCGTAGTATCAGTAAAACCACACGTACTTGTAGATATCATCGACCAACAAGGGTTAGAAACATATAACAACATATAGCAATCAAGGAAAGATTATGGAAATATGCACACAACTTATCATACTTAACCTACTTCAACTTCCAACCTTACCGCCTTTCCTTTATTATAACATTATCAATTTATCCTCAGGGCGTCACTAACTGACACAATTCCATGAATCAACCTAACCCACATTTCTTACATATTCACCTTGTTATAATAACGCTATACTTCTCTTTTTATATCTCTCTCATTAATCCTCTTTTGTAATATCCCTCGCTCCCTATTCTACTAACATTAACCATATAAATCGCAACAACCAAGACAATTTAATAAATATCAACAACTTTGCAAGGAGGGACACAATAATACATATCACATGTATGACTGTACGCATAGGAGAATAAGGTTTATACACAATCCAAGACATACCTTATATTCACACTTCGTTGCAATGCACAAATATAATCATCATATTACAAACCACTTGCTATCCTTTTTGAATTATTCCAATACAAGTTATTCATATAAAATCACTCATACTCAAGCAGTCCAGTCAACAATAGTCAATGAACAATCACATGTGCAATGGAACCAATGAATACATGTGCAATGCAAGGTATATACACATACTAGGGTCAGCAGGAGTTATGACCTACAGGGGACGATCTCAGTCCATGTACCAGTACCGATGTGGAACCCAATCCAAATAATAATATCGGTGTAACACCCAATCCAAATAAAGTGTCAATATGACACCCGATTCAAATAACAATGTTAGTGTGACACTCGATCTAAATCATCATCTCACAGAATAATCTCAACACAATGCTCCATGAATAATGACAACCAACAAATCACAAGTATCACAACCTAAATTACCGGATCGTAAGGGCACTTATTCTAATCCACCTAGAAAGGAGAACCCCTTACCACCCTTTAAGAAGATGTGCGAAAGTCTTAAATACACAACAGAATACCAATGCTTATTACAACAGATTTTACAAATAATAAATACTGAATGAAATTTACCCCTAGGACCTAGTATAAACCGGTACAAGAGCTTCTAAGTAAGAAAGTAAGATTGGACACAACTTCCACCATGAATGAGAGGAGCAAAAGCTACTGGAGATTATTATCCACGTTACCTGTGAAACATCAACTGATCCTGCAACCAGACTCTACCCCAAAAAGGGTATAGCAAGAGTAATATCAGTACAAACAACACATATATGAAGGTATCATTGGTCGACCAGGGTTATATCACATAAATACAATATAGAAATCACAATGATAAAACATGACAAATTATATAACAGTTTAATCCACAACACTCTTCTCCACTTGTGTTACCTAAGAGTATTCCCATTCTTATTCCCGTTGATCATTCATCACCTTCATATCAAGTGTCATCCATCCTATCTCTCACTTGGTTAACCCCAATAGTTATTAATCATGGTAAATGATTAATAATAATCATCTTGTAACAAATACAACTATGAACACACATTATGATAAATACCTTAAGTTTATGACACTTAGCCTTTTTAAGTAACTCTACAACTTCAGTCAAGTACAAGAAAAGAGACAACAAGTTAAGTCACTATGACCAAGTCAACAACCCTGACTCTAGCAAATATCCAAGTCAACAAACCATGAATTTGACCATAGCCAAGTCAACAAACCATGACTGTGACCATATCCAAGTTAACAAACCATTACTCCAACCATATCTAAGTCAATAAATCATGACTCTAACAACAAGAATCCCAAAATATACAAAGCAACATCACAATCCGATTAACTCAAGGAACCCACAATGATAACCACATTATAACTTAGTCCACTCATGGAACCAATATAAACAACAATAATAACAATAATCATATACCCGATCCACTCAAGGAACCGTCGCACTCATACATACCTTGTACATACATGCTAAGGGTCTTATGGTTGCCCACTAGTCATGATCTGTAGGGGATGTGCACTTATCCATGTACTGTACCGGCGTGGTACCCGAGCCAACCAATGAATCATATCAACCAATCACATAAAAATGTCCAAATTTGATACATCCCACAATAATAAGTATAAATTCCAACAATCACAACCATAATGAGAATAAACAATCATACTTGTACAATGAACAAACCTTTAATATAACCTCATTGTATGTGATTAACACTTAGGATATCATTTAACAATTGCATTCCTTAAGTATTCATTGCAACAACAGACAACCACCCAAATATTTGGTCAACTCGAGTTACTCAATTCATGTAAACAATAATCATACTTTAACACACTAAATCACAAGTAGATATGAATCATTGGTTTCACAAATTATAGCATGTCCGAAGACCGATTCCGGCTTATTCAAGTAAGCATTATAAAGCCATATTCATTCAATTCAAGTAGTCATTTTAGGAGGGCTCATTCAACTACATGGAGTCTAAAGTCTAGTAATTCATTTATTAATTCAATCCCCATTTATTCATACCAGAACTGGGGAATCTGCTATTATCTAGCAACCCTTACATTTATTACTAGGTTCAAGACCTACTCCATTAGCCAATCATTCAACTCTATTCAACTTATAATCTAGCTTTAGTTATACAACTTTGTACCTTTTACTTCCTAACCCTTAGCCTAACTTGAACTTAGGCTCCTAAGTTAAGTCACCATTTTCTTATACCATAATCAATCCTCAACACTAGCCTTAAGTAAGATTATCCTATATCGCAACCACACATAATACCAAGTTCACCCTTTTTATGGTAATTAAGGTAAATCACTAGATTATGAGCTCACACAATCACCTTATCAGCTATATTCACAATATTTCACATTACAATCCACTATAGAGTCATACAAACACAAAACATCCATTAAAGATTTATACATTAACATATTAACACACAATTAGGATCTTATTGCATTGAAACCATGTTTTATCCATCCAAACTCCATGCCCGTAGGCCCAAGCATGATTTCTCCCATCAAATCTATATTATGGATATGATTACTAACCACAGTCTACTACTCATAAACCATAACCTACCTGGGCACCGAACTGCTGTAACATGTAGCTATAACACGGATGATCCTCCTTCTTCTTCACATTTTTGAAGGCTAATCATCTATCGAATAACAACTATAAGAGTAATTAATAAACTACTCTTCAAACAAATACCTGGGGAATTCAAACCCACTAATTCTATGCTCATTTACGGTCTACAACATTACCCAAAGGGTCAATTAGTCATCAAAATAGTTCCTTCAAGCTCAACCAGACTCTATTAATGGAGTTTTCAGGCTAAAGGTTCCACCTTTATTGAATTCAAGGTCCCCAACTATCAATTTCATGTTTTAGAAACACAATTTCATACTAGGAATCGTTAATAAACAATTTAGAAGTGATTCTAGGTGATATTAACTCAACCCATAAGTTTTCCCCAAAATAACATGAATTTAGGATTCAAATCCCAAAGAATTTCACCATTAAAGGTTGTTCTAATGATATTAGGATGTTAAAGAATTGAAAAATGAAGAAGATGACGGAAGAAACTTACCTCCACAATGAATTTCCACCCATACCAAGAGAAAATCGCCCCTCTAAGGCTTAGGAATGAATTTTTAGGGTTGGGGGGCTAAAACCCGTCAAAATAAGGTTATAAATTGTTGTTACACTGCTATAGTTCCGTACATGCCGCTATAGCAGTGTATCTTATAGCGCCATTTGCTTTTCAATACGGTCAGTTTTCAGTAAAATGGACATAACTTTTTGCTCATGAAGTGGATTGACGAATGGTTGGTTGCATTGGAAAGAAGACTTAGAGATCTTTAATTTAGTGGGCATTAGGCCCCTTAACTCTTTATAGGCATTAGCACCCCTAACTCCTTATATACTAAGAGGAATGCTAGTTTGAATGTTGACCCTAGTTTAAACTTAGCCCAAAACTAAATCGACAAGGATACTTTAAACTTAACTTTGTGCTAGGGGTATTGTATGACCTTAGTACGTGTCTACTGCACTCCCATACTAAAGAATTACTTCTAACACTTACGACGAATAAGAAGCACATGCCTTTACCGCATATATTTTCAGTAATGACGGAACCGGTCGTTATAATAGATAACAATTTACCATCCGTTCGTCCCCGAATGGGCATTGGGTGAAGAGAAGCACGAATTAGTTATTTCCGTCATCGTTCTGAGAATGAAACCTTGAGAATTAAGATGAGGTAACATCTATACTCGGAGAAAACTGAACAACTACATCAATCCCGCTATAGCGACATCACTATATCGAGAATTTTTCCGCTATAGTGACATCTCTATAGAGGCATGCACGTTGCTATAGCGACCTAGGCGAGGCAGAAACTTGGGAATCCTCCTAGTTTTGCCTTTTTCACCACACTTTACTCAAATGTTTGATATTCCAAACTAACCCCTATACATTAAACAATATACCTACAGTTTTACAAACCCGAACTCTATTCCGAAAGGTCCTACGGGTTCTTTATCGTTTTACCTAACATAAAATTAATCTAAACTTTATTATATCTGCCCAATCCATTCCTGGATTGTCCTATACCATACCTTGCTCAGATTCATCCAAGAATAGCCTAGCCTAAAAATTCGAACTCTCAACTTGAGGAAAATCTTAACCCGAGCAATTACACCCTAAACAATGATATAATGAACATAACATCATCAAACACTACACCATGTTTTTCCTTTGGGACATCTACCTTATGACCCTTTTCACCCTTTCATAATCAACACATAAGAGCAGATCATCTAGAGTACAACCACTAACCAACACGCCACTATGGGTTTCATTAATACATAGATTCTCCACCACCACCTACATTAGTCTATTCAACCCTCAACAATCAATAATTTATAGCCAACCAGCTTTTTAGTTATCACCCGAGGACAAGCTATACTTATTTAGCCTCACAACCAGCTTACAACTAGTCAAGTTACCGACCCAACATACCTCAATCACTCAGGAGCAATAACAACCAAGTATTACCATGATCAACAAGATGGATATATCTATTCTAGAATATATCTAATAAGCCCATTCCCTCATCCGACCCTACAACTAAGGATCATCAATCATAATCAAGCTATCTCATTGCAAGGACCCTAGAAATTCAATTATACCATTCCCAAAGAACACTATTAATCAATAATTATTGTCATATAATAAGCATATGAGCAATGTCAAACAATAACCAGCCAATGACAAGTCATTTTCGTAATCAATACGTAGGTGACTATTTCTACCAATAGACAACCATAATTTCACAAATACCCAGGAACTTAGTTCCACTATAATCTCACGATTTTCTCATCAACTACACATTATCATCAAAAAGCAAGTAGCTACTCAATCAACAACAAAAACCACTGAGACAGATAAAGTCTAATGTTCAAATATAAATGTTATCTCAACCGACAACATCATCCACATTAAACAATTAACTTTCAAGCCAAGAGCTACCATATTCATCCTTTCATTTACTTAACCGACAATCCAATAATCAAGTAAACCTTAAGTTATCACAAAATTTAAAGCCAAAACAAATTTCCTTAAGTCAAAAACATGAATTACCACAAAATATTTTTTACCGCAATTCCCGATATCAAGCAACAATAGCCCTTTGTCCATGGTACTTATTCACGTACCAACTGTTTGAAACAAGAGTTTCCACAATTCTATACTATTTTTCCCTTACCATTTTATCATGATAAGACCATGCCCAACATTTAGCAAACTATTTTCCACTTACATCACATAACAAAAATTATTTTTAATCAATAACACATAACTAAGTTATGACCTTTCATAATTCATGGAATTTAAAATAATTCAACCAACTACAATTTACATAAGTACCAAGGCATTAACCTTATGCACCAATTTAAACCTTTATGTTACTACCAACCAGACAAGCATAATCGTAGTCAAATTCTATCATACACCACACAACACATGACAACTTGCAACACCCACCTATCACGGTTTTAGAGTTAATCAGCAACTACAAATCACAAACCCATCTAATATTACACTAACAAGGTTACAACCAACAATTTCATTATAATTCATATGACAATCATACATTCCATCCCTTATAGACAGATACCTATTGGAAATAAATAGGTTCCAATTGCGAACTCCTCAAGATACCAATTGAAATTGACCAGATTCCAATTATGATTGTAGAGATACCAATTGGAATCGGGAGATACCAATTGGATTTAACCCATATAAGCAACTATACAAACCACACCAGAGGAAAAAAGGAAATGAAATAATTTCCTAGAATGCCTCATAGCTCCCCGAAGATTAGATATGGACGTCAACACACTAATCCACAAGACTCTACTCGACACTTGCTCTTGTACTGGTAGACCAGTAACCTAGGCTCTGATACCAAATTGTCACGACCCAAATTACCGGATCGTGAGGGCACCTATTCTAATCCACCTAGATAGGAGAACCCTTTACCACCCTTTAAGAAGATGTGCGAAAGTCTTAAATACATAATAGAATACCAAACCTTATTACAACAGATTTTACAAATAATAAATATGGAATGAAATCTCCCCCTAGAACCAGTCTAAATAGGTACAAGAGATTCTAAGTAAGAAGGCAAGAGTGGACACAAATTCCACCATTAATAAGATGAGTAGAAGCAGCTGGAGATCACTATTCACGTCACCTGTGAAACATCAACTGATCCTGTAACCATACTATACCCCATAAAAGGTATAACAAGAGTAGTATCAATACACACAACACGTACTGAAAGGTATCATTGGCTGACCAAGGTTAGATTGCATAAACACAATATAGAAATCACAAAGAGAAAACATGACAACTTTATAACAGTTTAATTCGTAACACTATTATCCACTTGTGTTACCTAAGAGTATTCCCATTCTTTTTCCAGTTGATCATTTATCAACTTCACATCAAGTGTCATCCATCCTAACTCTCATTTGTTTAACCCCAATAGTTATTAATCATGGTAAATGATTAATAATTATCACCTTGTAACAAATACAACTATGAACACACATTATGATAAATACCTCAAGTTTATGACACTTAGCCTTTTTAAGTAACTCTACAACTTCAGTAAAGTATAAGTCAAGAGACAACAAGTCAAGTCACTATGACCAAGTTAAAAACCCTGACTCTAGCAAATATCCAAGTCAACAAACCATGAATTTGACCATATCCAAGTCAATAAGCCATGACTGTGACCATATCCAAGTCAACAAACTATGACTCTAACCATATCCAAGTCAACAAACCATGACGCTAACAACAAGAATCCCAAAATATACCAAATAACATCATCATTCGATTCACTCAAGGAACCCACAACAACAACCACATTATAACTTGGTCCACTCATGGAACCAATAGAAACAATAATAATAACAATAATTATATACCCGGTCCACTCAAGGAACCGCCACACTCATACATGCCTTGTACATACATGCTAAGGGTCTTATGGTTTCCTACTAGTCATGACCTGCAGGGGACAAGCTCTTTTCCATGTACTGTACTGGCGTGGTACCCGAGCCAACCAATGAATCATATCAACCAATCCTAGGAAAGTGTCCAAATTCTGATACATCCTACAATAATAAGTATAAATCCCAACAATCACAACCACAATGAGAGTAAGCAATCATACTTGTACAATCAACAAACCTTTAATATAACCTCATTATATGTGATTAACAGTTAGAATATCATTTAACACTTTCATTCCTTAAGTATTCATTGCAACAATGGACAACCACCCAAATATTTGGTCAACTCGAGTTACTCAATTCATGTAAACAATAATCAAACTTTAACACACTAAATCGCAAGTAGCTATGAATCATTGGTTTCATCAGTTATAGCATGTCCGAAGACCAATCCCGGCTTATTCAAGTAAGCATTATCAAGTCATATTCATTCAATTCAAGTAGTTATTTTAGAAGCACACGTTCAACCACATGCAGTCTAAAGTCTAGTAACATTTATTAATTCAATCCCCTTTTATTCATACCAGAACCGGGTATTCCACTATTATCTACCAACCCTTATATTCAAGTCATTACTAGGTTCAAGACCTACTCCATTAGCCAATCATTTAACTCTATTCAACTTATAATCTAGCTTTAGTTTTACATCTTTATACCTTTTACTTTCTAACCCTTAGCCTAACTTGACCTTAGGCTCCTAAGTTAAGTCACCGCCACTTTATACCATAATAAATCCTCAACACTAGCCTTAAGCAAGATTATCCCATATCGCAACCACACATAATACCAAGTTCACCCTTTTTATGGTAATTAAGCTAAATCACTAGATTATGAGCTCACACAATCTCCTTATCAGCTATATTCATAATATTTTACATTACAATCCTCCATAGAGTCATACAAACACAAAACATCTATCAAGTATTCATACAATAACATATCAACACACAATTAGGCTCTTATTGCATTAAAACCATGTTATATCCATCCAAACTCCATGCCCGCAGGCCTAAGCATGATTTCTCCCGTCAAATTTACATTATGGATATGATTACTAACCACAGTCTATTACTCATAAATCATAACCTACATGGATGCCAAGCTGCTGCAACAAGTAGCTATAACATGGATGACCCTCCTTCTTCATGTTTCCAAAGCCTAATCATCTAACAAATAACAATTATAAGAGTAATTAATAAACCACTCTTCAAACAAATACCTTGAAAACTCAAACCCACTCATTCTACCCTCATTTACAGTCTACAACATTACCCAAGGGTTAATTAGTCATCAAGATAGTTTCTTCAAGCTCAGCCCAACTCCATTAATGGAGTTTTTAGGCTAAGGTTCCATATTTATTGAATTTAAGGTCCCCATCTATCAATTTCATGTTTTAGAACCATAATTTTATACTAGGAATCATTAGTGAACAATTTAGAAGTGATTCTAGGGTATATTAACTCAACCCATAAGTTTTCCTAAAAATAACATGAACTTAGGGTTCAAATCCCAAAGAATTTCACCATTAAAGGTTGTTCTAATGATTCTAGGATGTTAAAGAATTGAAAAATGAAGAAGATGACTGAAGAAACTTACCTCCACGATGAAATTCCACCCATACCAAGGGAAAATCGCCCCTCTAAGGCTTAGAAATGAATTTTTGGGGTTTGGGGGTTGAAACCCATCAAAATAAGGTTATAAACTGCTGTTATACCGCTATAGTTCCGTGCATGCCGCTATAGCAGCGTCGCTATAGCGGCCTTACCCGCTATAGCGCTCTCAGCTTTTCAGCATGGACAATCTTCAATCAAATGGACATAATATTTTGCTCAGAAAGTGGATTGACAAACAGTCGGTTGCGTTGGAAAGAAAAATCATAGATATTTAATTTGGTGGGTATTAAGCCTCCTAAATCGTTATATACTAGGAGGAATACTCATTTGAAGTTGACCCTAGTTTAAACTTAGCTCGAAACTAAATTGACAAGGATACTTTCAACTTAACTTTCTGCTAGGGATATTGTATGACCTTTGTACATATCAAATGCACTATCATACTAAAGAATTACTTGTAACACTTATGAAGAATGAGAAGCACGTGCTTTTACTGCATATATTTTCAGTAACAACGGAACTGGTCGTTACAGCAAGTATGCCTGAAGGCTAGTTACAACATCAAACTCAAAAATAAGCACAGAGCAAATCAAGTCTATAATAGACTTAATCCAACACTATAAAATTAGATGAGTTAAGTGAAAGCATGAAAAGATCAAGACACAACTCGTAATCAGCTAACAATTAAATGTACATTTATAACACTTCAACTCATGAAACTAGCAACAATCCTCTACATATCAATCCATTTCAAGTTAGTCAGATACATTACTCACCCTTAGACAAATTTAGTCAACAATAATGAAAGACAACCATATTCAACAGTTAAACTCAATCATCAATCACAAACATGTCCGAAGACCAATCAATCAAGTATGTATTTTATGAGTGCACATTTCACCAAAATCGATGTCTACACTCAAATTCGACATACCTATTTCATTAATCAATCGAGCCCTCTTTTATTCTTATCGAAACTGGTAAATTCAGTCACTAACTAGTAACCCTTACATTTCAGTCGTCACTACGTGTAAGACATTATTCCATTAGCTGATTATTCAACTTACAATTCTAGCTTGAGTCATACACCTTTACACAACTTACTTCCTATCACTTAGTCAAACTTGACTTTAGGTTCTTAAGTTATGACACGACATCCTCTTATTACGATCTATTCTCCTATCTATCTTTCAACAAGAATATCTCATATTCCAAAAATACACAACATCGGATTCACCTTTTTAAGGTATTAAAGACTAGTTTTATAGATTACCAGTTCACCTAATTCCTCTATTGTTACCCATATTCACATATTAAACTTGTAAATCATCGAGTAAGTCATACAAATACAAACACCCAAACGGGATCCACACAAAATACAACAACACTCAATTATATCCTTATTATATTAATTAGTTTATCCATCAAAAATTCGTGCCCGTAGGCCTAAACATAAAGCCTTTCGTCAAACTATAGTTATTACACGTATCTAGCCTAAGTTACTACACATTAAACCATAACCTAACTCGATCGAAGATCTTGGAATAAATAAGCCACACCAAGGTTTCTCTTTCCTTTTCTTCATGCCTCCATTAGTCCAATCATCTAGAAATCAAATAATTATAGGAGTAACTAATTAATTACTCTTCGAATAATTACTTTGGGAATTCAACCACCAATTCTATTCTTATTCATAGTCTAAAACATTACCCAAGAGTCAATTAACAATTAACTAGTTCTATCATACTCAACTCATCTCCATTAAGGGAGTTTTAAAGCTAACAATTCCATTTTTATTGAATTCAAGGTCCCCAGCCATCAATTTCATATTTTAGAATCACTAATTCATGCTAGGAATCATTAGTTAACAATCTTGAAGTAATTCTAGGTTATATTAATCCAATCCATAGATTTTCCCCAAAATCTGATGAAATTAGGGTTCTAATCCCCAATAATTTTACCATTAAAGATTATTTTAATGATTATGAGATGTTATTGGATTGAAAGATGAAGAAGATGACAAAAGAACTTACCTCAACGAAGAATTTCCATCCAAGGACTTGGAAAATCATCCCCCTAGGGATTGGGATGAAGTTTTTGAGTTTAAAACTAAAAAACAGTCAAAAAAAGTAAGTACTGCCTATTTATCGCTGCAGCGATACGACTGTCCGTGCAGCGACGTCGTTGTAGTGGTCAACTTTTCAGCACAGACAGTCTTCAATAAAACGGTCATAACTTTTTACTTCGGAAGCGGATTAATGAATGGTTGGAGGAGTTGAAAAGAAGACTCAAAGATATTTAATTTAGTGGGTATTTAACCCCATAAATTTTTATATTCTAAGAGGAATGCTTGTTTGAAGTTGACCCTAGTTTAAACTTAGCTCGAAACTCAATTGGTAAGAACACTTCCAATTTAACTTTGTGCTAGGGGTATTGTATGACCTTAGTTTATGTCTAGTGCACTCCCATAATAAAGTATTGATTCTATAAGCTATGAAGAATGAGGTTCTTACGCCTTTACCACTGATATTTTTAGTAACGACGGAATGGGTCGTTACATTCAGAGATTCTCTATATCCTCCCAAACCGTTTTCAACTAATTTATTCCCCAAATAAATGTGATTTTTTTTTTTTTAAATTACTAATTAGTTGGCAATGTATCAAAAATTGTATTTTACGAGATTATATGTAATATGAAAAAGTTATGGTAAAAGAAGTTAGTAGCTCCTTAGCTTGTGGGATTTGTGTAAGTTACTCTTATTATAATTAGGGGAAAAGATACCACGTGGTCAGTAGCAATAAAAAAATTTTCCAGATTTTTCAAAACCCACATTTGAAAAAAAAAACAAAAAAACAAGAAATTTTATTGACAGATATTGTGAGTACAATTAAGGGCAGTTAGTAGCTTATATTTTGAATGTATGAAGATTTGGATTTGATCTCCATGAAAGAAGGTTTTGTGGATCTTCTTGAATTATTTGACTATCAAGAAGAGAGAGTCTTGATCTCTTTGTGTATACCACAAGATTTTATGGTATATTCTAGATGGTTGATCTCTGTGTGAATATCCCAAGAGTTTATAGGATTTCGAGATGCTTCTTCAAAGGAATATGTTACCCTTTAAATATACGTGATTTAGGATTTAGGATGGATTAGCCTCCAAGAACCCTTACAGGATTTGGTTCATTTTGTTGAGTTCCGTAAATTTTTGATGTCTACATAAAGATCTTAACTCTTTATCTCAACCGACAATTTGCTCCCCGCTCCCTTTTTGTCATAATTGAAGTCGTTGCTTTAGTTTTACTTGGTGGGGATTTTCTTTGTGCAATTTTATTTACAAATTTTTATTTTGGGTCCGATCAATTACAATGTTATGAAATAATGAAGAGAGCTTACCGATAGTATTACGATATGGGCTTATACTGTTTGACAAACTGTACTCTGTAATTTATTTTTCAAACTATGATTAAAATATAGCAGATTATCTTATTTTTCTACCTAATAAAATATTTACAATGTTGGAAATGATGTAAATTATCATGTAGACATTTTATTAAACTAGTCTCTATGTACGTGCATTGCACGAATATCAATCGTCAATTATCATAATATTTATATTAAAGTAATAAATTATACTTTTGCATGTAGAGTGATCACTAACATTTAAATTTAACATAGTAAGACATTATTTTTTTTTGGTAATTAACTGCAACTTTTATTAATCACCAAGTGAAAAACATTACATAACCACAGCTCGAATACAACCCATCCTGCTGTCTCATCACTATCTCATCATGACTACTAGGTATGTTAAGTGTAAGCCTATACTAAGGCTTACAACTACACTGGAAATGGAACAACTAAACCTCCAAAGCAGACAAGTTAAAATGGACACAGCTGTAGCATACTTCTGCTACCAGGTGATGCTCGAACATTGCAAGTAAAGGCAGTGTCTTGTGCTATTTTTTCCACTGATCTACCTACTCCTTCAAACAACCACTGATTGCGCTCCAGCCAAATTGCATAGATATAGTAAGACATTATTAAAGTATTTTAAAGTACTGATCGACTTGTATTTCTCTTAAAAACTAATATTTTCTTAATAAAGTAATTTCATGTTGGATATAACGACATTCCGAACGTTCCTATAAATTGTATACCTAAAGTTCTTAATAATAAAAAATATATTTTCTTAATAAGAATGAATTTGTCTTTTATTTCTAATTTTAGTGTAAGTAAAAGTTTTTTAAGAATACGATGAAATTATAAAAATTATTTGACTACAATTTTATCCAATAATACAAATTTTAATCACATTTTCTTTACATGAAAGGTCAGACTTCATATCTTTATTAGTTGTGAAGGGTATAAAAATCATTTAATATTTAATGAAGATTGAGAAAAAAATTATTGTTGTTTGTTTATTTTTCTTGTTTTATATATATAAAAATAGAAGATTCCTACTATAAGTTTTAATCAAGTATTTTTAGTTTCTAAATAGTGGAATTCTAGAATGTTTATAATCCACGAATAAGATTCCTTAGCTAAAAGTCAAGTCCTAATTTGAGGCAACCTTAATGACAAGATTATCCTATTCGACATTGTCTCATTGAAGAAATATTTTAATTATTAAGGATATAAAAGTGGATCAATATTAGAAGGATGTACGAAAGATAACCTTAGTCCTAATAGAAAACTGTTTTGTTTAGTCCTAATATAAAATTACAATTATATCCATTAGTAATTTTTCAGACCGAGAAAATTTTAATTTAAAAGGCCAAATAAGTCAATCAACTTTTAGTGGATATTTTGGTCAACCAACATTTATATTCATGCTTTTATATTGATCTGATATGATATGATGATATGATATAGTCAATTATTAATTTTGAACAAGACATGTTCCAAAACCTTTTTATTTTAAAGATAAGATGATAACCTACCACAGGAGAGAAATGTCAGTGGTAAAAAGTTTTCTAAAGAATTTTTCACTCGATATGGTATTTCGATTATAATTTACCTTCTTTATATTAGTATTTGATATATAAAACAATTGACAGGTACCGCGACGTTATGAAATCTCAAAAGATCTACCCTTTGTTTTTGTTTTCCGAAAAATTGCATTTTTTTTTTTTTAAAAAAGTTAGGTCCGAAGACCAGTTTTATTGATTAATAGTAACCAAAAAATAAAACGTAATGGCCAGAGGCCCAATCCACCAAATCCAAGACCAAAAAAGCGCGATCCAAGACAAAAAGGCCTGTAGGTTTCCTAATTTGATACTACAGCTAGAAAGTTAAAAAGCGTACTCAGTATTCTTTCTCCTGATAATCCTCCGTCATGAAAAGATGCCGGTGTGTTGTCAGAGAAATTTCCAACTGCTTTGGCTCCTTTTGTGGATCATTTTCAAACTCGAGTCATACTTAATACTATTGAAGCTCTATCTATCGCTTTCACTGTCACCTGATAAGCCTCCTCTCCCTTTTGCTCTTCCATTTTCTTTTTGAATATCAGATTCATGGTTCCATATTGCAGGTGGTTCGGGGTTTATCCCCAAGGGACCGAAGAAAAATTTGCTTTTGTTGTGCAACTTTATTTTTACATTGCTCCTCTAATATATTAAGTTTCATTATTTTTAATTTTTTATTTTTATTTGCAATTAAATTATCTCCCACTTTTATTTATATATTTGGATGTATAATCAACTTGCTTGAATAACTTATTAACCTACTGTTGAAGAGCATAACTTATTATCTTCTCTCTCTACATGCGAACACTAAACCCTAGCCATATCTCTATTGAAACCCACTATAATGGCCACTGATCAACCATCCACGACAATAATTGACCAGTCCTTACTAGCCGCACCAATCATAATTCCTACCCTTACCAACCCTACAGATCCTACAACCTTGAAAAACCCCATTTTGAACTACTCTAATCTTCTCAAGCCTCAAATTTTGAATGCAAATAGTCCTAAGAATTTACCTAAGATTCCAGTCAAAGCTATTACTATGTTACATGGAGAGCATTATATTAAATGGTCTAAAAAAGAGGTGAATGTCATGGATATCATATAGAATCTTCAACATGCAATGGTTGGAAAATTTTCTTATGAATGGCCTGAATTGGAAGAACTTAAGAGTATCATACCATCACAATGTAGCACTAAAGGTGATTGTCAAATAGTGCTTTTTAGAAATAGGAACATACTAATAAGGTTGTTTTTAAAAGAAGGCTTCATTAGTATTACATCCAAAACAACCTTTTATCTCAAATCCAAAGATGGTAATTCTTACCAAATATGACCATCGATATATGATTCATGCTTCAGTTTGGATGAAGAAACCACAAAATCCATGGCATAGATTTCTTTCCCTATTCTTTTACCCACAGACTACGTTAAAGAAGACATTCACATTAGCAGCAGCAGTTGGGACTCCATTACATCTGGACATGGCTATCATTAATAAGACTAGACCTAGTTGTACGAAAGTAAAGGTGCTAGTTGATCTATTGAATAAACTTCCTGATTATGTCAGAATGGATATTGAAAAAGAGAAAGCAGGGGCAATAAGAATAGTAAGGGCAAACATTCACTATGGCTATCTACCTAAATACTGCAGGGAATGTAAACTACAAGGCGACAATGTATATGAATGCAGAGTGATTCATCCTGAATTGGCATCAAGAAAGAAAGAAGGTAAAAAGAATGATGAGGTTGACAAGGAGAAGACAATGCAAGTTAACAAAGAAAAATGAGCGAGAAAAAATAATATGGGGTACAACGACTTAGAAAGTTGTTGTAATGATTTGTTCCCTCGTTACCAAAAATATCTGATTTGAAGGCATAATAACCTCATTCATCAGAGGTTATAGGATCAATTCTTTAGTATGGGAGTGCATTAGATATGAACTAAGGTCATACAATACACCTAACACTAAGTTAGTTGGAAGTGTTCTTACCAATTGAGTTTCGAGCTAAGTTTAAACTAGGGTCAACTTCAAACGAGCACTCTTCCTAGAAAATAAATATTTATGGGGATCAATACCTACCAAATGAAATATCTTTGAATCTTTTTTTCAATTCGTCCAACCGTTCTTTAATCCTCTTATGGAGTAAAACGTTATGACCATTTTCCTGAAGCCTATCTGTGCTGAAAAGTTGGCCGCTGCAACGACAAACAGATAGTACATAACCTTATTTTAGATGATTTATGGGTTTTAACTCAAAAACTTAGTTCCAAAGCTTTAGGGGGAAATTTTCCAAGTTCTAGGATGGAAATTCTTCGTTGTGATAAGTTTTTTCATCATCTTCTTCGTATTTCAATCCAATAACATCTTTGAATCACTAGAATTATCTTTAATGGTGAAATTCTTGGGGATTAGAATCCTAAGTTCATGAGATTTTAGGGAAAACCTATGGGTTGGGGTATTATCACCTAGAATTACGTCTAATTTGTTAACTAACAATTCCTAGCACGAATTTGTGATTCTAAAACATGAGTTTGATTGTTGGGAACCTTGAATTCAATAAAAATGGAAGCACTAGCTTTAAAAATCCATTAATGGAGATGGGTTGAGTATGATATAACTAGTTAATGGTTAATTGACCCTTGAGTAATGTTTTAGACCATGAATAAGGGTAGAAGTAGTGGTTTGAATTTCCAAAGTAGTTATTCTAAGAGTAATTGATTAATTAATTTTCTAATTGTTAGATTGCTAGATAATTGGGCTAATAGAGGAATGAAACAAAGGAAAAAGCAACCTTGGTATGGCTTGCTTGTTCCAAGATCTTCTGTCGAGCTAGGTTATGGTTTAATGTGTAGTAGACTTGGGTTAGATGCATGTAATAACTATAGTTGACAGGAGATTTCATGTCTAGTCTTACGGGCACAGAGTTTGGATGAACAAAACATGTAATTAACGTAATAAAGATTTAATTGGGTGTTGTTATTCTTTTGAGTGGATCCCTTGATGGGTGTTTATATTTATATGACTTACTTGATGATTTAGAAGTTTAATATGTGAATGTGGGTAGCAATAGAGGAATTAGGTGAACTTTTAATTTTTAAATCCAGTCTTTAATACTTTAAAAAAAGTGAATCCAATGTTGTGTGTTTGTTGAATATGAGATATTCTTGATGAAAGATAGTTAGGAGAATTGATTGTGATAAGAGGATGTGGTGTCATAACTTATGAACCTAAAGTCAAGGTTGACTAAGTGCTAGGAAGTAAGATGTGTAAATGTGTGTGACTCAAGCTAGAATTATAAGCTCTTAGTTGAATAATCGGCTAATGAAATGGTGTCTTGAACTTAGTGACGAGTTGAAAGTGAGAGTTATTAGTTAGTAACTGAATTTACCAGTTTTGATAGGAGTAAAAGACAATTAGATTGGTGAATGTAATAGGTATGTTAAATTAGAGTATAAACATCGATTTTGGTGGAATGTGCACGCCTAAATTGGATACTTGATTGATTGGTCTTTAGACATATTTGTGATTGATGATTGAGTTTGATAATGCTTATTTGAATAAATGGTGGATTGATATTCGGACATACTGTAACTGACAAATATGGTTTGATAAGGCCTTTATGACAAGTTGTGTGAATTGGCCTTCTGGTATGCTTGTGATTGTTGATTATCATCATGCATTGAGCATTGTGTTGAGATTATTCAGTGAGATATGTTGGGATCTGGTGTCACGCTGACATGAACTGTTATTTGGATTGAGTGTCACACTGATACTATTATTTGGATCGAGTGTCATGTCGACACTGTTATTTTGATCAAGTACCTCGCTGGTACTGGTACATAGACTGAGCTCATCCCTTGCAGGTCATAGCTGAGTGTGACGATCCAATTTCTCGAGTCAGGATGTCTACCTACTTTAACCCACCAGTAGGTAAGCCAACTATATCTCAAAACAACAAGTAATGGGCTAATCGAAAAAATAAGAGAATACTGAAGATAGACATGCAATAGAAGTACTAAGCAGTGATATATAAATACGATCGTACTAAACAACAGAGGAAAAGGAGTAAAATATACAAAAGAGCATCCCCATGACCTAGTAAAGTCGGTGCAAAGGCCACTAAATAAAAAATAGAGTACTAGACATTATCAAATATATATGTAGTCTCGAAGTAAATAAAAGACTATCAAAAAACAGCAGAAGGAGAGAGGATGAGCTCCGGGCTCTGAAATCTCACCCTATCTCTGAAGCAGCAACAAGCCTGAGGATAACGTCAACGACGGTGGCTCGTACTCAGATCTACATCAGGGAAAAGATGGAAAAGTGTAGTATGAGTACCAAAAATAATAGGTACTCAGTAAGCATCATAGGTCGACTGAGCTAAATTACAATAAAAGTATAATAAAATGTGAGAATGTAAACTAAAATAAGAAATAAGGGCGTAAATGGAAATTATACTCCAAATTGGGCGAATACGATTAATAAACAGAATAAGTAACTCAAAAGTAAATATAGTCTAGATACAACCTACCTGAGCCCCTATAAGCCCAAAAGTCATAAATAAGAAAGGAATAACCCAACCGAGCCCCCATAAGCCCGACGGATACAAATAAGGAGTACTCTAATACGAAGATGTATTTATCTCTAATAATAGCATATGGTGAACCACGGGTGAAACATACCTGAAACTCCTCTATGAACATAAATGCTGGACTTAAACTGGAACTAAAGAATAGGATCATGACAGAAGATACCACATATTAATCATAACTGCTGGACTTGAACCGGAACTAGTAAGTAAGCCAAAAGTAGTGAAAAATCACGGTTATAGCTCCTATTAATTCCAATTAGTCCAAAAATCCCTATTTGGGAGGTCAAATCTACAAGTGATGTGGGTTTTAACCATTAAATCTAAGGATAAGGTTTTACGGGTCAAATACTATTCTACCCCGAGTATCAAACTGTCACGCCCCGAATTCGAACAGGACGGACTGGCACCCGAAGCCGTTGATGCCCAAGAGAACCAATCTTTGCTCATGTACATTCCCATGCATGTCTCTGTATTAACATCACTATATCTCACGCAATTATGCGGAAGTCATGGAAACATATGCTATATATATATATATGAAACTTGGCCATTAGGGAAACACGTCGAAATGGACATACATCTCTTACATTCAGTTTCCCATATAAGTCTACAAAGCCACTACACATACATAACTATGACAAACCTAGAGTCGGGACAACACCCCGCTCTATACTCATATACAATATCAAACAAATGTGCATAATGACTCGGAAAGCCCCGAAGAAACTGGAGCTCACCAATGATCCGCAAATGATCTGCAATCTACTGTGGAAGTCTACTAGCACCTGTGCCTGAAACAAGTAAGGTAAGTCCCCCAAGGGGGGTCAGTACAAAGAATGTAATGAGTATGTAAGACCATAAGAATTGCATCATACATAATAACAACAATGGAGTCAATATAAGAGAAATAGTCAATGTGAATAAACCATCTTTCTGTATGTGAGGAACCATGTACATTACATTCTTTACCTCTTTTGCTTTCACATTTATTCATCTTTATTGTTCTACCCATGCTAGGCTGTTCTGTCACCCCTGGTATGAGATTAACCCATGCTAGGTACTTTGACCCCTGGGATGTTAAATTAACCCATGCTAGGCTTTCGTATTGCCTGTGGAATGTTATTAACACATGCTAGGTACTTTGACCCCTGGGATGTTATATTAACCCATGCTAGGCTTTCGTATCGCCCTTGGGATGTTATTAACCCATGCTAGGTACTTTGACCCCTGGGATGTTATATTAACCCATGCTAGGCTTTCGTATCTCCCCTGGGATGTAATTATGATATATTGGGATCGACCCATGCTAGGTGTTTCTTCCACCCCTGGGATACCACCCAAGAATACTCATCAATTGAACATTACTTCTTTCTTTCATTACTCTTTCATTCTAAGAGTGATACCTTGGTGATTGAAACATTCTTGGAACTTGGAACACATACATACATTACTTCATCCCTTTAATTTCATGAGATTGATACATTACTTCATTTCTTTACTTCTGTGAGATTGATACGTTGAGGATCATGACATTATTGGAAGCACTCATATATGCATTACTTCACTTCCTTTCCTCTTGCAACCAACAAATATGCGTTACTTTATTTCTTACTTTTGAGAGATTAATACATTCCCTTATGAGAGATTGATACATTCGCTGTCATAACATTATTGGAAGTTTAGAATATGACATTATTGGAAATGCTACTCAAGAATGAATAGATTCTCCTTACATCATTACTTCTCTTGAGATAGTTCTTTTAGTAATTACAACATTATGATAGCTTAGGAACTTCAGTCCATGGATAAGAGACATATGAATCATAATTCGTCTAAGAGTAGGACACACGTGAATAACAATATATGTCAACCTGAATTGAGATACTTTAGAACACTTCGGAATGGAACAAGTACCATGTTAATGTGAACAATATCTGCTGCAGAAGGATACGGAAAGAGTAACCTTACATACCTTATGATCTCAATATGAATATACCGTCCTAGATGTGAATACAACAATCCAGTTCCTTCCTTACGTGTCACTGTACAACACAAGTTCATAATGGAGGTCACGTTAACAACTAGTTACCTTACAAGTGCATAAGATGACAATGAGTTACGTGACTACTATATAGCGTCATTTCGTCCTTTACAATACAATTCACTGCATTACCATGACAACAACATCATCACATTTCACACATTGACTAAGACATCATAACCCAATAACATTTCACACCAAGTTCACCCTTTACACTTCCTTATTAACACTACGTTACCTTTTCTCCTCCAAGTCACTCGATAGCTTTCAGAATAACACTTTAAAAACAATCCATATTTTATACCATTCAAAATACCTCCGGGATACTCCTTTATAGTCATTTAAAAGGTACCATAAGTTGATAATTGCATCTATAAAGGGTATAGGGGCTTTGGGGTGTCAAAGAGATGCAAAAACAACCGAAACGGGGTTCTTTCCTGACCTGCGAAGACACTTGCACCCACAGGTGACCCTTGGCAGTGTCCAGGGGCACCTGCGTTGGCACCTGAGCCCGCAGGTGCTTCGTCTGCGAGGGCGAGTGCCGTTTCGGCCAAAAAGGGTCTCTTTTGGGTCTTTTTTTTTTTGTAATAAATGGTCCATGATCATAACTAACCTTTTATTAACATATTTTAGATCATCTTAGATGCCAACGAACAGCCATGGTTTCACAACGTACATAAACATCACCAAACTACATTTTTTTTCCAAGACGTCACCAATTCCATGCCCAATTTCGTAATAACAATTCCAAACATTATGTACAAGAATAAAACAAGTTAAGGCTATAATCACATCTCACATGTCAATATTGAATCCATAAAATTCACTTCCTTCAATACCACAAGTCCATTTTCAAGTTTTCAAGGCAAAACCCTTCACCGATTAAGCAAACACAAATTGTTTCACACATAGTGAACTTATCACACTTCACCAACATAACCAACATGATCTAAACCATATTCCATGCATATAATATATTAAACCATAAAAAGAAACACTTACCAAGGCTTAAAAAAGAGTTGATCTTTCCCAAAGAGGATTATAGTTTAGGGTTTGGAAGAGGAGAGATTATTGTAGAAAATTCTAGAATGAGGCATGTGTCTTTTGATGAATAAAAATCTGATTTGTTTGCCTTTATATAGTCCCCATGGTCATCCTTAGACACACTTTAATCAATAATTGATTAGTCAAAGGAAGAATGGGTCATTTTGCCCTTTTGGGCCATGTCTTCTTGGTATTTTTTTTGGGCCTTAAATTGGGCCCAATTGCACATGTTAATTCAGCCCAACTAATTAAATGTATAATAACCCAACAATCTCATGTCTACATAATTCCATAAATGTTAAGACAATCAATTAGGGTCGGAAAGGTACGGGGTGTTACACAAAGCTAATCGAAAACTCATTAAAGTGACTAAATCGTCTTAAGGCTTGAGAATTAATCTAAGGTGACGAATAAAGGCCTCTTATGTCTATAAGGAGCTAATTTAGACAATTTACGAAAATGAAAGGCCGATGAGGCCCGGTACTAGTCCCGCAATCCCAAACTAAGGCAAGCACCTACCCAACCTAGACTAAGGCTCATAATCCATCCCAAGGTACTAAGTAATTCCAAACTAGTCCTAAGGTATCGAAATAAACCAATATGAAAAGAGACTAGGACGAATTTTACCCAAAAGGCCCATAATCGGCTAACTTAATCAATGAAAACTAAATCATCAACCGAGTCATAAATACCCACCCATAGATAACATAATACATCACTAATACCATAATAAAGCTCAGTCTAAAAGAAAAGTAAACCTAGCCTACCTAGACGCCGCCGAAAGCTCGCAAAGTCCTCTACTCTAGAGCTTTTTCTTTCTGAGAAGCCTCCGAATGCTGCCACGCTATCAAAATAATAATCTACGCATTAAGTTGGGAACATCGATACCCATATTGCATATAAATGCTTCGATTCAAAAATTAAACTTAAAATCCCATGTGGGGCCCGCTTGCAGAATAAAAAATTTGGAACCATCAACGGGTCCCCCTTACTTCAAAGATCATTTATCCTAAGAAATGGGTGGAATCCGAGCATAATTTAAACCTCAAATTAGCCCCAACGCAAACTAGGGATTTGAAGTTAAATCGGAGAACTAAACTAGAAATTAAAGTGGAAACTTACGAAAATAATGACGAGGAAAAGAACACAACAAAGTTTCTAACCACTTCCAACACCCAATAATTAATCTCCATAATTTTCTAAGCTTCCTAGAGTTTTATGGTGTTGGACTTAGAATAAATTAGTTGAAAATTGGGATCTTCAGCATTAAATATGCCCAGGGGTCCTTTATCGCGATCACGGGACCCCTGTTGCCAACGCGATGCTTGACTAGGTCGGGCCTTCGCAAATGTGGTCGGTCCACCGCAATCACGAAGAAGAGGCCTGGACCGGTCAGCCAGCTAGCCCTTCACAAATACGAAGGCTAGCTCATGAATGCAATGACCAAAATCCTTGGCCCTCGAGAATGCGGCCAAGGCCTTACAAACGCTAAGACCATTTTTGGACTGCACCAGATGCACCAGCATCAGCAAATTTGGCTAAGTTGCCAAGTTTCTTATCGGCCCCTGGGGATTCATTCAGAATCGCATAAATGAAACAAACTATGTTACCCTATGAAATTCGACATTTTGGACTCAATGACGCCATTAAAATTTCCATCCGAGGTCATTTTGATCAAAAGTGGGTCCCTCACCCAAAAGGACATTTTAGCCAAAATCCACCCAATAGCCCAAAATGAGTTCGAAAGGCTCGAGACCCAAACCAGGGATCCTCCTAGGCTAAAATTGACATTCCAAAGCTAACGGATCTGTCAGAATTGGCATCCGAGGACGTTTCTCTCAAGTTCAAGCCCAATACCCTTTTCTTAACAGTGAAAGCTCTAAAATAGGGAATTGGTTCTAAATACCAAGCTAACATCCGATAACCGAACTGTCAGTACCAGCAAGTCATAAATGACTTGAGGCTACTATAGGAAAGTTATAAACTTTGAAAAAGCATGAAAATACAGGGAATGACTTGGAGGGTCATTACAATATCCACTACAAAAAGGACTTTTATCCGCAAAAGTAAAGGATCAAGAAGTACCTGAAGGCTCGAACAAGTGGGAATATTAGGCCCGTATCTCCCTGGTAGCCTCCTTGACTGTATGGTGTCTCTACTGAATCTTAACCAATGGAATATCTTTGGAATGCAATCATCTAACATCTATGGCTAGAATAACAACTGGCTCCTCCACAAAGGTAAACCTCTCATCCAACTGAACCGAATCGCAATGAAGCACGTGAGACTCATCTAGAATATAGCATTGCAAAAATAGATACATAGAAAACTGGATGGACGGCTGAAAAGTCTGGGGGCAAGGCCAACTCAGCAGCTACCTGATGTGGCCCAAATTACACCTCTAACTAAAGTATAAAATAGTCATTGATCAAATATAGAAACCAACTATGTTGGGGTCGATCCCACAAGAAATAGGTCAAAATCTCTATCAAGTTTTTTATCAAAGCAATCAATAACAATCTCCAGTAAAGTAGGGTTTTTTTGTAAATCTAAATGTCAATAGTATCAGTTATTGATTTGTTGGATTTGTAATCAGTATAAGAGAGGTACAAGAACTGTGTTCCCCAATAACTTCATAACTCCATAGGTTCTTCATACTTAGTGATCTCTTGTGGTTCTCTACATGCAGAATCGATAGGTTATGTTCATCTAAACAACTATGTTACGCCCCTAATAGATGACTATCCCTTAATAGCTCTAAGTCTCATTATTAATTCCCTTTTTCCATCCGTTACTCTTGATAAAGTATAGAGTAGAGATAAGGCGAGTTCTAACATTTGCAACTTTTAAAAGAAACAATCAAACCAAAGAGAATAACAATACATGCCCAAACACCCTTTGAGAATCACCTCATACTATGAACACTACTTCGTTAATCCATCACGATTCCCACAACCCTAATTGTAGTGTTTAGCTACTCATCATTGCAAAAACACAAGAAGAATTCATGGAAGAAAGCATAATTATGAACTTACAAGAATAAGATGAAAAACTCCAAAATCTCATTTTGAATTAAAACCCTAAAAATTAATGTTTGTACTTCCAAGAACAAAAATATACCTTGAAACCTTAGAATAATGTAATAAAGCATAAACTTGTACAGAAGACCTAATAGGAGTATTTATAGACAAAATAAAAACCTATCTTAAACACATAGGGATTTTCTGAATCGGTGCCTCGAACGAAGGAAGGTACGATCTTGGTTAGATCCCACGATCATCCTTGGTGGTCGTAGGTTGGTACTGGACTTTGTCACCTTGCAGATTATGGCTGCTACTAGTCTCAGTATGATCTCATTCCTTCTTGGTACAATCGTGCTTCCCTCTCATCTGATCCTCTTGACACTTAACACTTGAAAACCTCAAATCTGGTCTTCCTTCCCACGATGTCTTAGTACGATCGTGACAACTTCATATGACCGTGGAACCCTGTGTCGTGTGATCACTTCACACTTAGTTCCTGCAATACTGATTTTCAATACCCTTTTCCCATGATCAAGTTGTACGATCGTAGCATCAATGTAAGATCGTGGGAAGCTTTCATTTATATAACACCTGACAGTCAATCCTCTAATTCAACCCACGATAGCTTGGTACGACTGTGGTCAGATCCCACGATCGTGGAATGGGTCGTCTGATTCCCTAACTACCAAACATTTTGTACTTTGCTTCTTTGGGTTGATTTACCTAAAAATACCCCAAAAGCACTCATACCCACATAAAAATACCTTTGAACTTACAAATATTCATAGTTTTAAGCGTCGAAAGTGCCGTAAGTCCACGGTACATCAACACCCTCAACTTAGAACATTTGCATGTCCTCAGGCAAACAAAACACAACAATACTAAAACTTAACCAACGACGCTTAACCAAGAGAAATCCAAAAGTACTAAGACAGTCAGATATTCAAAAATCACTTAGGCACATATTAACAAAAAAAACAAGTTCAACACCCTCCGATACCATTAAAACCAACAATTATTGTATGCACACAAATTCCTCACCATGAAACTACGGGATCAAGTAATGGCATTACTGTATCAATAGACAACTTAGCATGCTAACAAATGACACTACTAAAATAAGCATACTATGGTGCAACCCTTACGTCCTCACATCAAAGAATTCCCTCATACTCATGCAATAAATATCAGGATAGGGACTGTGTAACACCCCGTATCCCAACGAGGCGGACTGGCACCCAAAACCGATATGGCCTGAGAGAACCAATCTTTGCTCATGAACATTCGTATACATGACCTCGTATAAATCTTAATACACCTCATGCAATTATGCGAAAGTCATGGAAAACTTATACGATATATGAAACTTGTCCGTTAGGGACATCAAGTCAAACAGAACATACATCTCTTACAGTCACTTTCCCACATATGTCTACAAAGCCTCTAACTGATACATGAACACAACAACCCTATAGTCGGGACAAGTCCCCGCTTTATACAATAATTACAATACCAAAACAATGTATACAGGTGACTCGAAAAGCCCCAAACCAACTGGAGCTCACCAATGATCCACGGATGACTCGTAGCCTATTGTGGAGTTCTACTAACACCTGTGCCTACAACAAGTAAAGTAAATCCCCCAAAGGGGTCAGTACGAAGAATGTACTGAGTATGCAAGGCTATAAGAAACTTCATGAAACTAAAAAAAAAAAAACTCAACGAACTTGATTTCAAGAGAATAGTCAATGTGGATAAATCATCGTTCAGTATGTGTGGAAATATGTTCCTTACGTTCATTAGTCCATTTGCCTTTATGTCCGTTACCGTTAGTAGTTAGAGTAACCATCAATATACAATGCAACCGTTAATATGCAACCGTCAATATATATATAGAGAGAGAAGGTTCGGACCTTTGGGCTACCCCCTATCAGGTTCGGCATCAAGTTAGGCTTTTGCCCCACTGAGCTTCCCCCCTGCCATCACTCGAAAAGGAGTGAAGTAGGTTCGGCATCAAGTTTGGCTTTTGCTTCACTGAGCTTTCCCCCTGATCCAACAATATCGTGATCGGCTTGAGTTAGGCTTGCACCCCCACAAAGCTATCACCCATACTCAATAAGTATAAGGAAAATATAAAGTAACCATAAGGAAAAATATAAAGTAACCATGAGGAAAATATAAGGTAACCATGAGGAAAAATATAAAGTAACCATGGGGGAATTCCTTCTTTCATTACTTCTTATTACTTCTCTCTTTTAATTTAATGGGATTGATACATGGGAGATCATACACTTATGGGAAACACATAACCGCATTACTTAAGTCTTTTACGTTCATGAGATTGATACTTTTGAAGTTGTAACATTATTGGAATCTTTGGAACATAACTTTATTGGAACTTTGAATCATGTCCATAATTATGTGAGACATGAATGACAATATATCAAGACTAACACATAGATGATAACATGAATTGAGATGCTTTAGGACATTTCGGAATTGAGTAAGTACCATGACAAGGTGAATACTATATGCTGCAGAAGGTTACGGAAAGAGTAACCTTACATACCTTGTCGTCTTACTACGATTACACAAGCCTATATGGGGATACACTAGTCCAGCTTCCTCTTTATTTTTCACTCTACAACACAAGCATACATCGGAGCTTACATTAGCAACTAGTTACTATACCAACGTATAAAATGACAATGAGCTATATGACTGTCGTATAATGTCATTTCGTCCTTTACAATACAATCCACTTCATTACCATGACAACAACATCATCACATTTCACACATTGACCAAGACATCATAAACCAATAACATTTTACACCAAGTTTACCCTTTACACTTCCTCATTAATACTACATTACCTTTTCTCCGGCAAGTCACTCGATAGCTTTCACAATAACACTTTTAACATCAATACATATTTTATACCATTCAAAATACCTCCGGTATACTCCTATATAGTCATTTAAAAGGTACCCTAAGTTGATAATTGCATCCATGAAGGGTATAGGGGTTTCGGGGGAGCCAAAGGGATGTAAAAACAAGCAATTCGGAGTTTTGAGCCAACCATATAAGACACATGCGCCTGAAGGTGACCTTTGGCAGTAGCCAGAGGCACCTGCGTTGGCACCTGCACCCGCAGGTGCTTCATCTGCGAGGGCGGGTGCCCGTTTCGTCCAAAAAGGGTCTCTTTTGGGTATTTTTATGCAATGAATGGTCCATGATCATAACTAAACTTATTTTAACATATTTTTGGTCATATAATATGCCAAACATTAGCCATGTTCTTACAACACACATAAACATCACCAAAACCTCACTTTCTTTTCAATCTGCCACCAAATCCATAACCAAATTTACAACAAAAATTCCAAACATTATACACAAGAATAAAACAAGGCAAGACTATAATCACATATAAAATGTCAATATTGAATCCATAAAGTTCACTTCCTTCAATATCACAAGTCTATGTTCAAGTTTACAAGGCAAAACCATCCTCCGATTTAGCAAACACAAATTGTTTTACACATAGTGAACATCTCACACTTCGCCAACATAACCTACATGAAATAAACCATCTTCCCTGCATAAAATATATTAAACCATTATAATATACACTTACCAAGTCTTGCAAGATGATGATCTTGGTCCAAAAGATGAAGGTCTAGGGTTTGTGTGAGATAAGGGAATATTGAAGATAATTCTAGAATTGGCATGGGTGTCACAATGGAATAAGAATCTGATTTGTGCCCTTTTATAGTCCCTTTTAGTCTCCCTTATCCAATCTTGGCATTACATGAAATGGTTGATTAGTCAAATGGAAGAATGGGTCATCTTTGCCCCATTGGGCCAAGTCTTCCATGTGATTTTAGGCCTCATTTAAGCCCAATGGCTCATGAATCATTTAATGCCCAACAAATTAATGGATAATTCATCAAGTCTATCATGTTTTACTAATTCCATAAATGTGAATGTAGTCGTATAGGTTTGACAACATACGGGGTGTTACACCTCCTACGAAGGTCTAATCCCATGTACTAGGCCCATTATCCATTATCTCATCAATAACATTACACAATACATACTTTTGGTTCTCGACACTTAAGTAACCATTGTTCAATGTCGTCAAGTAGGGTTTGGTAGGTATGGGGTGTTACATTCTCCCCCCCCCCCTTAGAAACATTCGTCCTCGAATGTTAACAACATAGTCTTATGTTGCGGACTTTCTTAGCTCGACAATCCACCATAGCATGCTCACAAATAGGTTCTATACAGTTATGATGTACTTTCTTAAGTATAGTAGATTCATCAACACGGGTCAATACTCCAGATGGCCTACCTAATAATTCTGATGTTCTTTCACTTCCATAACGGTCAATGGAGTAACCTATGATACTATAGAACCCAAACCAATCAATGCGTATATAGATACAAGATGAAAACAACAGATAATATACCTGTAGCTACATCAGGATAAGCCTCCACATTCTGCTGACCTGCTAGAGCATAAGTACGGTCCTGTATCCCACTAAAACTGGCTGCTCCTCTAATATCGTTACCACGACCAACCGGCTGCATATCTTGGCCTCAGAAAGGAACCGATGATGATGGTGCAACGGTTGATCCCGCAGGTCGCATAATAATGCCCGTGCCCCTTCTTGGGCAATCTTTCACCATGTGCCCGTACATACCGCACCAAAAGAAAATATTGGTCCCAAATCGGCATTCCTTTAAATGAAGCTTTCCACAGTGTGGACACGGCTGGCGAGGAGACCCCGATTGGTTTATGCTTCCTTGCTCTTTATATCCCACTATTTGTGAACCTTGAATTCCACTATTTTTTCCAACGTGATTGCCTCTAAACCCTTGGAACTCGGGTTGAGTGCCTGGTGTGGGATAAAAAAGTGATGGTCTCGGTGGTCTACTAAAATTCCGAGGCCCAAATTCTCCTTGGGACACCATATACTGTCCCATAGGTCTAGCTTTCTTTGATGGCCCCACTTCAAACTTATGCACCTTTCTTCTTTGCCTCTGATCCTCCATTTTCTGTGCGAAAGCCTGTATCCGGGCTATATCCATATCTCTGTTAAGAGCAGCAATGGTACAGTCTCTGACCAATGATGGATCCAATCGATCCACATACCGATGAATTCTATCATCCATAGTGGCTACCATATGGGGAGCATATCTGGCCAAAGAATTAAATCGAAGACTATACTCCCGAACACTCATATTCCCTTGACGAAGATTTAGAAACTGGTCTGCGCGTGCCTCCCAAATCTCATATGGAAGGTAGTGATCCAGGAATGCCACTTGAAATTCTTCCCAGCTAGCTGGGGGTGCACCAATACCCCTGGATCATGTCCAATCTTCATACCATAATATCGCCTCCCCTTTCAATCTATACGCCGCAAGTTCAACTGTTTCTACACCAAATATGTGCATGACATCCAAAGCCCTTTTGATTTGATCAATAAAATCTTGTGGGTCCTCATTAAGATCCGATCCAGTGAATATAGGAGGGTTTAATTTTAGGAAATCCTGTGTCCTTCAACTAGCTGCCCTAGCCTCACTGTCATTACTTGTCATTGGACCAGTTTGTCCTTGATTCTGTGCCGCAACTATCTGAATCAGCATATATACTGCATTTCTTAAGTCCTGGTCAGTGACATTAACAGGTGGCTCAACAGGTTCTTCTCTCCCTCTTGGCTCCCCTGGAGCTGGAAAAGTAGAAGAAGTTCGCGATGCAAACTCACTTCCAGCTTCATCTTGCTCAACCCGTCCAGGTGGGTAGTTACTAGTTCCTTCTCCACCAATCCTGTCTAGCTTCTTAGTTTTACCCTTGCCTCTTCTTGTATTCGGCATTTTTACTATAACGAAAGAGAAAAAAATCAATGGTCAGGTACAATTCTATAACCTTGGCTCTATTGTACGATCTAAAAATGAAGAAATGAAACAACTCCTAAATGCCCCATAGCCTCCTGCTCATAAATATGGTGCACAACACATCCATGAACAAGACTCTACTAGGACACGGCTTTGTAGACACCCTTAGAAAGACCTGCTCTGATACCACTTTTGTCACACCCCGTATCCCAACGAGGCGGACTGGCACCCAAAGCCGATATGGCCCGAGAGAACCAATCTTTGTTCATGAACATTCGTATACATGACCTCGTATAAATCTCATGCAATTATGCGAAAGTCATGGAAAACTTATACGATATGTGAAACTTGGCCGTTAGGGCCATTAAGTTAAACAGAACATACATCTCTTACATTCACTTTCCCACATATGTCTACAAAGCCTCTAACTGATACATGAACACAACAACCCTATAGTCGGGACAAGTCCCCGGTTTATACAATAATTATAATACCAAAACAATGTACACAGGTGACTCGAAAAGCCCCGAACCAACTGGAGCTCACCAATGATCCGCGGATGACTCGTAGCCTATTGTGGAGTTCTACTAACACCTGTGCCTACAACAAGTAAAGTAAATCCCCCAAAGGGGTCAGTACGAAGAATGTACTGAGTATGTAAGGCTATAAGAAACTTCATGAAACTAAAAAAAAAACTCAACGAACTTGATTTCAAGAGAATAGTCAATGTGGATAAATCATCGTTCAGTATGTGTGGAAATATGTTCCTTACGTTCATTATTCCATTTGCCTTTATGTCTGTTACCGTTAGTAGTTAGAGTAGCCATCAATATGCAATGCAATCGTTAATATGCAACCGTCAATATATATATAGAGAGAGAGCAGGTTCGGCCCTTAGGGCTACCCCTGTCAGGTTCGGCATCAAGTTAGGCTTTTTCCCCACTGAGCTTCCCCCCTTCCATCACTCGGAAAGGAGTGAAGCAGGTTCGGCATCAAGTTTGACTTTTGTTTCACTGAGCTTTCCCCCTGATCCAATAATATCGGGATCGGCTTGAGTTAGGCTTGTGACCCCATAAAGCTATCACCCGTACTCAATAAGTATAAGGAAAATATAAAGTAACCATAAGGAAAAATATAAAGTAACCATAAGAAAAATATAAGGTAACCATGAGGAAAATATAAGGTAACCATGAGGAAAAATATAAAGTAACCATGGGGGAAGTCCTTCTTTCATTACTTCTTATTACTTCTCTCTTTTAATTTAATGGGATTGATACATGGGAGATCATACAATTATGGGAAACACATAACCGCAATACTTCAGTGTTTTACGTTCATGAGATTGATACTTTTGAAGTTGTAACATTATTGGAATCTTTGGAACATAACATTATTGGAACTTGGAATCATGTCCATAATTATGTGAGACATGAATGACAATAGATCAAGACTAATACATAGATGATAACATGAATTGAGATGCTTTAGGACATTTCGGAATTGAGTAAGTACCATGACAAGGTGAATACTATATGCTGCAGAAGGATACGGAAAGAGTAACCTTACATACCTTGTCATCTTACTACGATTACACAAGCGTATATGGGGATACTCTAGTCCTGCTTCCTCTTTATGTTTCACTCTACAACACAAGCATACATCGGAGCTTACATTAGCAACTAGTTACTATACCAACGTATAAAACGACAATGAGCTATATGACTGCCATATAACGTCATTTCGTCCTTTACAATACAATCCACTTCATTACCATGACAACAACATCATCACATTTCACACATTAACCAAGACATCATAAACCAATAACATTTTACACCAAGTTTACACTTTACACTTCCTCATTAATACTACGTTACCTTTTCTCCGTCAAGTCACTCGATAGCTTTCACAATAACCCTTTTAACATCAATCCATATTTTATACCATTCAAAATACCTCCGGGATATTCCTATATAGTCATTTAAAAGGTACCCTAAGTTGATAATTGCATCCATGAAGGGTATAGGGGTTTTAGGGGGCCAAAGGGATGCAAAAACAAGCAATTAGGAGTTCTGGGCTGGCCTGCTAAGCCACCTGTGCCCGCAGGTGACCTTTGTCAGTAGCCATTGGCACCTGCGCCCGCAGGTGCTTCGTCTGCGAGGGCGGGTGCCCGTTTCGACCAAAAAAGGTCTCTTTTGGGTATTTTTATGCAATGAATGGTACATGATCATAACTAAACTTATTTTAACATATTTTTGGTCATCTCATATGCCAACCATCAGCAATGGTCTCACAACACACATAAACATCACCAAAACCTCACTTTCTTTTCAATCCGCCACCAAATCCATAACCAAATTTACAACAAAATTCCAAACATTATACACAAGAATAAAACAAGGAAAGACTATAATTACATCTCACATTTCAATATTGAATCCATAAAGTTCACTTCCTTCAAGATCACAAGTCTATGTTCAAGTTTACAAGGCAAAACCATCCTCCGATTTAGCAAACACAAATTATTTTACACATAGTGAACATCTCACACTTTGTGAGATAAGGGAATATTGGAGATAATTCTAGAATTGGCATGGGTGTCACAATGGAATAAAAATCTGATTTGTGCCCTTTTATAGTCCCTTTTAGTCTCCCTTATCCAATCTTGGCATTACATTAAATGGTTGATTAGTCAAATAGAAGAATGGGTCATCTTTGTCCCATTGGGCCAAGTCTTCCATGTGATTTTGGGCCTCATTTAAGCCCAATGGCTCATGACTCATTTAATGCCCAACAAATTAATGGATAATTCATCAAGTCTCTCATGTTTTACTATTTCCATAAATGTAAACATAGTCGTATAGGTTCGACAACATACGGGGTGTTACACCTCCTACGAAGGTCTAATCCCATGTACTAGGCCCAATATCTATTATCTCATCAATAACATTACACAATACATACTTTTGGTTCTCGACACTTAAGTAACCATTGTTCAATGTCGTCAAGTAGGGTTTGGTAGGTACGGGGTGTTACAGACTGCAAAGAAGAACTCACTCTCACAAAGAAGTTCAGACAGTGTGCGTTTGATACCATAGGCTTGCCCTTATTTTCTATGCCTTAGTTTTTTAAACAGTCGAATTAGGATCACTATAGAACTTTTATTGACTTGTAATGTAGGCTTGGGGGCGGGTATGGTACATATGGGTAAAGTGACTTATTCCTCCTTGGTACTACACTACTTTCAACTCTACTTTCCTACTTTCTTTATTATTTTCTCTCTCTCCCCTTTTCAACTATTTGAACCCCGGGCGCGGTTTCTTTTTACTCTTTTTCTCTCTCTTTTTTTTTTCAAACTTTTTTTCTTTTTCACTTTTTTTTTTCTTTTTTTTTTTTTACCGCAGCCGAATTCCTTTTCATTTCTTTTACTTACTTTTTCTTCATACCCATGCTATACTACACACTCCTATGATAACCACCCTCAACTTAGGTGATTTTTCTGAGTTGAGGTACACAGTGTACAAGGAGGGACCAGGGCCAAAACAGGTTCATTGTGATTAAAGCATTGAAGGTGAATTAGCTAATGAAAGAAATTGGTCTATTTAGGCTCAAATTATGGGATCAAGGGATATTATTTTTATTCAGCAGGCTTTTTCAGGCTTTTAGTGGACTATTCAAGAATGACCTATGATCCTTTCCTATTCTACTATCCTACAACTTTGGCGAGACTAACAGTCAAGTTCTAGACCGCACACAGACACCGACTAGGTATAACCTCATACACACTTGGCTCAGGTCTACACACACAGTTACTACCTATCTGGTTCATGCACAGTTAAGCTACATTTATCACAGTCATAATCCTAGTGCCATGACGAGATCCACATTGGTCACAGTTCAAGTAAGCACACAACACAACAAAAATATCATAAATTGTTTTACGGAGGGGTCATTAAAAGTTTTAAAACACAGATTGCATGCTTTTTTTATTTTGACTACAGCAAGTTCTTTTATTTCTCTCTTGGTTACACAAAACACACACAAAAAAAGAAAAAACATAACAAAAACAAAAATAAAATCCTAAACATGTCGATTCTACTATGATAACACCTTCAGGGGAAAAAACATGACAACAAAATCCCACGAGTGGTGCTATACCCCCACCCCCAACTAGAAATCATGTAATGTATTCATTGTATGAAATATGAAAAATAAAGTAAACTAAGGTAGGAAATATACCTGTGGCGAACTAGACACCTGCCGTCGACTGATCGGCTAGGGTCACAGATGAAACCCCTCCAAGCCCCTTAGCTCTAGTGGCCTCAGCTGTGCCTGTAGTACTCATGCTCAAGTGGTCACTGGTGGTGGCTGGTGCACTCAAAGATGTCATCACATGGGCAATCTCCATGCTCCCTTCCTTGTCAATCACATCAGCAACAACAATGGTGACACTAGCATGTGGGACCTCAATCCTCTCCAAAACATGTATATCAGAGGTCCTCTCAAGCTCAAAAATTACGGTCATCGTGTCACCCCCATCATTTCTTTTTCTTCCTTTCTTATCCTTCTTTTTTTCTCACCTTTATCTATCCTTTCCCTCTTCTTATGAGGATACAAATCACCCCTTGTCTCTTCAACCTCCTTATCCACGTTCATACCCTCACCTCCATCTATCGGGTCCTGGGTATAAAAATTGGACACCTGAGAATCCATACCTGAGAATGCATGTTTATAACTAAGTCATCAAAAGACGGGATAAGTGGAGGTAATAAAACCTAAAATGGCTGCTCGGTGATCTTCTTAATCGCAATCTTTAACTCGGCCAACTCCTTCACGACTATGCTCAAATATGAAGCCTAGACATTCTCCAACCTCTATAATATCCGAGCCACAAACCTATCAAAATGGGTCTACATACCCCGTACTACTGCCCTAATCTTATCAGACACGTAGGGCTTCGCCCCTACCTCCAACTTCTTAATTCTAGCATCATGAAGGGCCCGGTTCCTCATCAACTACTCTAAAAGAGATGTAGGTATCAATGTGCAGCCTGTGGGTACCGACTAAACTGCACTCATGGGGGTAGTGGATGCTGAGTAGACGAGGAAGTGGCACCAGCTTCAGAAGCCGAAATCTCAGTAGTGGGGGCACCCCACTCTAAATTTGTGGAGGTAAGTCGGGAAAAGGACCCCGAGATGGAGCTGTTGAGTTCCTCAAATCCTTGATCAGTGTACTATCCACATTCTTTGTTGGTCGGGTAAACCTATTAATTGCTGGAATGGATGAAACTTGAGAATTCCATAATAGCCGAGTAAACAATCAAGGGAATAGTAAATTAGTGCTAAATTGCAGTGCCCTTTCTTGAATCTCTTTTGTAATAATCTGCAAAATATTTAGCTCAAACTCCGCCATAAAAACTGCTGCTATTCCCACATTGTCAGCATTGAGTTTGTTATCATTTATAGTGGGTGCTATGCGGTGCCGCACTATGGACCACCAAGCTTTGGTGGCGAAACTCAATGTGTGCTTGTATATTGTCAAACTATTCACCCAACCTGCCCTAGCTTTAGCCTCTGCAATGTGGTCCACCAACCACTTGTAGTGCATGAGCTTATCTTCGATACTCCACTTCTTGACCTTCTTCAATTCTGTCATCCGATAGTCATATTCTGGAGTCTCTACTGATGGCTCAAAGTAAGGACCAAATGAGGCTATAACAATAGCCTTCACAATAATATCAATCTCCTTACCCCACACTACTATGTCATGTTAGGGTTGCTTCCTCATATCCTTCTCCCTTCTTGAAGGAGTCATATTCTTGATCGTAGCCTCATAGTTGGCATAAAACTCCCTCACCATCTCGAAACTATAGTTGCAAAGTGGTCTAGTCATCCACCCCAGCTGATACTTATCAAATACCTAGATCAACTCTAGAACTTTTTGTAGTGACTCGGGCAAGATATGGGGTTCTTCCTGGATACTCCACTTTTGGTTCCTTTTGTTATTCTGGAACCACGTCAGTGCAGTAGTCTTGAGAGTTTAGTACAATCTATCACCTTAGGTTTGTACCCCTTGGAGGTTGATTTATAGAAGCAACCCCATCGAACGATTTTGTATTAACACTTCCAGAACCATCCATGGATTCTTCCTCCTTAGAGGAACTCTCTTCCTCAGCAATTACTAGCTTATCCCTATTAGGGTTCGAGCTTTGACCTCCCTCTTTAGACTGGGAAAGTGTAATAGGAGTGGCATCGGGAACCAATGCAACAGATGTAATGTCTTTGGCCTTGGCAACTATGGATCTAGTGGCTCGAGGATCCAACTGTTCATCGTCACTGTTCTTGGAGTACTCAACCTCCGAGCCACTAGATTCTTCAGATTCAGTTTCTAAGGCCGAAGGCATTTACTTAGGTGCCCGTTCCTTCGCTATTCTTTTGCAAAGTTCCTCCTCTTGCATCTTCTTGAGGTATTTGGGTTCCATAGTACATGTACGAATAATGGTTAGCCTCAGTTTGACAAAAAAATATAGGTTCAGCAAGTCCTGCAGACGACCCTTGGTATGATTGTGTGAAGGTACCACCATTGTACCTTCGATCATAGGAAACATCTATTAAAAAGTACTGGGGGATTGTCACATCAAACAATTGCATACCATGATCGTACAAAGAAACTACGATCGTGGAATGTGATCGTCTGATGAACTCCTGAGATCTTACAACCAGGCACCCCACAATGATCTAACCTACCATTCTAGGTTGTGTCGTGGAGTGTGCACTGACACTTATCCATTTAAACTTAATCCTTTGACCCTATTTTGACCCAATTTAAACCAAAAGAGGTACTCAAACTTCCCCTAGTCTGTACTCATTCACATAAATAACCCCACACAATGCATTATTCAATTTTGAACAATAATTTTGGTGCCCTAACTCCCTCAGAACTCAAATTATCAACACTTGGTGCGTTTAAAAAGGTAATGTATCCTTTTATTCTTCTCATATATTAAGCCTTATAATAACAATTAACTATACGTGCACAAATGACTTACTTACAATGAAGTTGATTTGAAAACTTGAAGAGTTCAAATACTCGAGGGACTAGCCGAATAACGGGTGAAATCATACCAAATTTAGGTAGAAGTTTTTAACTTTAGCCTTGTGATCTAGTACTAAAAGGTGAATTTGGGTTTGAATGAAGAATGGGTACTATCGGGTCAAGGGTATAGGGTTTAAGAAATTTAAAATCGAGTCTGGTCTGGTCGGATGGGGAAAATTTTAAAATTTATAGGATCTAACAGATGACTCATGACCACGATTGTGGGTTGTCACCATGATTGTGGTATCCCTTTGTACCATGAGAGTTCATAAAAACTTACCTGGGAACCTACGAAGCTTAAGAATGATCATGGTATCTCATCACGGTCGTTCCTTAAAATTATAGGTTCCATCTCCCGGATGTTGATTTTTAGGAGTTAAATCAAAATATTAGTACCACGATCGTGCTTTTATTGTACGGTCGTGGTGACCAATCGTGGGATCAACTCCTAAAAATCAATTATATGGACATCATGCAGATGACTGAACCAACGATCGTACAATCCTTTTATAGGTTCAGTTCTATAGATTTTTCTCTGCATTGTCCCGACACAAGTAGCATACATTACCCTATAAATAAAATAAGTACAAAAACCTTGGGTTGCCTCCCAAGGAGCGCTTGATTTAATGTTGTGGCACGATGTGGTTAAGTTAGTTACTCAGACTTCACTAACTAATCCATGGGTTGCCTTCTATAAAGTGCCTGATTTAATGTCGCAATATGACTCGTGTACTTGATTTCTCAAGCACTATCTAGGTCCACTTCACATGTCACTTTGACCTCTTCAAACTCAACGAGATAGTGTTTCACCCTTTGGCCATTCACCTTAAACCTTTGACCCTCATTATTCTAAAGCTCTATTGCACCATAGGGAAACAATGTCATCACTCTACACGGTCCTCTCCATTTTGACTTTAGCTTGCCCGAAAATAGCTTCAGCCATAAATCAAATAGTAGTACCATATCGCCAATGTTGAATTCTCTCTTCTCAATCCTGCGATCATGGTACAATTTCATCTTCTCTTTTTATAAGGCTGAACTTTCATAGGCTCGGAGACGGAATTCATCCATCTCATTCAACTGTTCTAGTCTCAACTTTGCCCCATCACTCCACTCCAGATTCAACCTCCACAGTACCCACAATGCCTTATGCTTAAGTTTGACAGAAAAGTGGCACGCTTTACCATACACAAGATGATAAGGGGAAACACCAATACGGGTCTTAAATGCTTTCCGGTAGGCCCATAATGCATCATCCAACTTTTTAGCCCAGTCCATTCTTTTGGCATTCACAGTCTTTGCCAAAATAGACTTGATCTCCCGATTGGAGACCTCAACTTACCCACTTCTTTGAGGATGGTAAGGTGTTGCCAACTTATATTTCACACTATATTTCTCAAGCAAGTCTTTGAATAGACGATTGCAAAAGTGCAAGCCTCCATCACTAATGATTGCCCTTGGTGTAACAAATCTGGAAAATATATGCTTCTTCAAAAATGTGGTCACACTCTTCCCTTCATTATTTGAAAGCGCAAATACTTCCACCATTTCAAAACATAGTCAACCGCAACCAGGATGTACTTCATATCATATGAACTCACAAAGGGGCCCATGAAATCAATGCCCCATACATCAAATAGCTCAAGCTCTAGAATAGTGGTCATGAGAATCTCTTGTCTTCGTGAAATGATTCCTTGTATTGGGCATTGGTCACAAGCCTTTGCATAATCATGTGTGTCTTTGTAAATGGTGGTCCAGTAGTATCTACATTGTAGGATCTTATACACAGTCCGCACACCACTATGATGACCCCCAACTAGTAATGAGTGACATGACTCTAATATACTCATCATCTCTACTTCAGGAACACATTTTCTGACCACTCCATCTACACAAATTCAGAACAAGTATGGCTTATCCACAAAAACTTCCTCCTCTCATGCATAAACTTCTTTTGTTGGTGGAATGATAGGTCCTCAAGCACCACATCACTTACCAAATAATTGGCAAAATCTGCAAATCGTGGAATCAAGTCTTGTGATGCAGTCAATACCTGCTCATATGGAAAAGCATCATCGATCTCAAGCTCATCCTTCAGTTTTAGTATTGCCTCTTTCTTATGGAGTGATAAGTGGTCAGCCACTTGATTTTCAGTCCCCTTTCGATCCTTGACTACAAAGTCAAACTCCTGCATCAGAAGTATCTACCGAATTAACCTTTGTTTTGCATCCTTCTTTGCCATGAGGTACTTAAGAGCTGCATGGTCAGTATGTACAATTAATTTCATGCGAAGCAAATATGATCAAAATTTCTCAAATGCGAACACTATAGCTAGATGGTATGTAAGATCTTCTCTTACCTTTGGCCTAGAAATTCTCTTAGCACCACTCCGCTGGCATCGCACATAACCTCAAATGGCATGGAACAATCAGGTTATATAATAATAAAGATTGAAATCAACTTCACTTTCAAGCACTCAAATGCCTTCAGACACGCTTCATCAAACACGAACTTCACCGTCTTCTCCAATAACTTGCATAAGGGATGTGCAATCTTAGAGAAATCCATGATGAATCTACGATAAAATTGCGTATATCCCAAAAACCTCAGAATACATTTCATAGAAATTGGTGGAGGCAAATTTTCAATAACCACAATCTTTGCCATCTCAACTTCAATCCCTTTCTTTGAAATATTGTGACCAAGTACTATTCCTTCTTTAACCATGAAGCGGCACTTCTCCCAATTAAGCACCAAATTGTAATCTTCACATCTCCACAAAACACTAGCAAGATTGGCCAAACAAACTTCAAATAACTCAATAGTGTCCTTTACCATATCAGAAAAGATGGACATCATGCAATGCTTAAAGTGTCACGCCCCGAATACCATTAGGACGTGATTGGCACTCGAAGCCGATAAGGCCCGAGAGAACCAATATTTACTCATGCTCATGTACTCTCATATGTATGTTCGCGTATGAATATCATCTTATTTCATGTAATTAAATATCAATAGCGGAAGGCATGACAACATATGTAATATATATGCAACTTAGCCGTTAGGGCCATTTCGTCAAAATGAACGTACATCTTTTACCTCATGATACCCCACATATGTCTACAAAGACTCTAATAGATACATGACCATGTCTATACAATATTTACAAATGCCAAAATCTACTATACACATGTGACTTGGGAAGCCCCAAAGCAACTGGAGCTCACCAACAATCTGCGGGTATCTCGCCACTTACTGCGGAGATCTACTAACTCCTGTGCCTGAAGCATGTAAGGTAAGTCCCCCAAGAGGGGTCAGTACGAAAAAAGTACTGAGTATGTAAGGCCATATGAAACTAGAATAGCACATAAGTACTTCCAAGAAATGAAGCGTAAGAGAATAATAATATGGATATACCTCAGTCATGAATATGTGGAACCATGTTCATTACGTCTATTATTTCATTACTTGGTCATTCAGTCGCCTCGTCATCATTCTTATCATAACATCCATATTTGGATATACACGCAAGGGATATATTTGCATCTCTTTTACAACTATCTTTATTATTATTCACTCAACTAGTTAGTGATTCATAACACCTTACGGATCATCATCTTATATTAGTACCGGGCCTCCACTTTTGGTGGGATATGATGTATATATATATTTAGTACCGGGCCTCCATCTTGGTGGGATATATAGTACCGGGCATCCACCTTGATGGGATATGATAAATAAGTATATAGTACCGGGCCTCCATCTTGGTGGGATATAGTACCGGGCATCCACTTTTGAATATATATATGTATATAGTACCGGGCCTCCATCTTGGTGGGATATAGTACTGGGCATCCACCTTTGAATATATATATGTATATAGTACCGGGCCTCCATCTTGGTGGGATATAGTACCGGGCATCCACCTTTGATGGGATTTAATATATATATGTATATAGTACCGGGCATCCATCTTGGTGGGATATAGTACCGGGCATCCACCTTTGATGGGATATCATATATATATGTGTATATGTATAGCATTGAGATTGTTCCCTCTTAACTTATACCCTTTTAGTTTGTGATTCATACTCAAAGAAACATAAAGGAACCATATGCACATCTTTTCCTTTCCATACTTATAAGAGTGACACATTAGAGTTCATGACCTTAATTGAGGCACACACTTACATGAGATTGACATCTTCACTTATGAGGAATAATTAATTAACTTGCACCTCACCTTCGTATTAGTCTTATGAGAGTGATACTTCAACTTATGAGAGATTAACACATCCACTTATGAGAAACACACCTCTCTTATGAAACCTATGATATTGGTACAAAGATAGTCGTGACATTATTAGAACTTGGATCATACATCATCGGAGTTTGGAGTCATAGTATTATTGGAACTTTGGAATTGTGTCCACCCCCTATTATCTTCCTCCATTCTTGCAACCAACAACATGTATAACCTAATTTATTTCATTTGAGAGATTGATACATTGAGGATCGTGATACTTTTGAAAACACAAACACTTTACCTCATTCTTCACTTCTCATGAGATTGGTACTTTTACTTATAAAAGATTGGTACAAGGATAATCATCATATTAAAGGACTTTGGAACAAGGCATAATTGGAAAATGCCATCCAAGATTGAATAGATTCTCTTATGTTCTTATTCTCTTGAACTAGGTCTTTTAGAGATTTCGACGTTATGACAACTTTCCTCGAAGCTTCGGATCATTAACCAATGGGTAAGAGATATATGATTAAACGGTGTGAGAAACATCCCATTATGAGAAACATAACACGATTGAAACCATTGGACCATAATCCATAAAACAAGGGACATGAGTATAATCACTATTGGAACATGGGAACATAACCTTATTGTTTTTGGAACATTAACCATGAATATGGGACAAGAGATTCACCAATAATCAATGAATAGGAAATATATGACCAGGACCATGGATAACCGATTATGGGATACCTTAGCACATTTCGGGATGGAACATGCGTAATGTCAATGTGAAAACTATTTGCCGCAGGAAGAAATGGACAGAGTAACCTTACATACCTTATCTTCCCAAATGTAAATACACAATCCAATGTGTGAGCACAACAATCCCGCTCCTTTCTTACTCTACATCACAAGTACACAACGGAACCAACATTAACCACCAACTACCTTACACATACATACGACAACAATGAGTTACATGTTTATTTTTAAAATGTCATTTCCTTTCTTACAATGCCATTTACGGCATTGTCATACCAACAATTCCCCATTCATGCCATACATTGACCACAAGTTACATTCCAAGCATTTAAGATGACCATGAATTACATGAGTCCCTTATAATATTATTTCCCTCTTTACAATACCATTCATGGCATTAGCATACCAAAAACACCACAATATTCCATATATTGACCAACACATGATAACCCAATAACATTTCGCCACAAAGCTTCTCCTTTACACTTTCTTATTCCCACCATATCACAAATAATCCATCAAGTCATCTTAATACACTTCATAGCACAAATCGGCCAAAATCCCATAATTTACACATGTAGAAAAATAGAAAATTATGGACATAACAACACCATACAAGTTTAGATATCATCAACACCATTCACTTTCATCAAAACATCAAGTCCTTTTTCAAGTTTAATTCACAAGGATTACACATCTTTTTGTAAAAACCCCAAGTGCCATATCCAACACTTTCTAGCATAACCAATATGATCTACATAGTCTCTCATGCATATAAGATATTAAATCATAAGAATATAAACTTACCAAGACTTGCCAAATGATGATCTTGTCCAAAGAGTTGGCTTAGGGTTCTTGAGAAATGAGAGAAATATCTTTGGGAAATTTCTAGAATAGCATGAGAATTAAAATGATAGAAATCTGATTGTTTTCCACCTTTTATAGACCCTTAATGACCCTTTTTACTCACACACTTGGTCCAATAATAAGTCTCTACTTGGCCAAGATGAATGGGTCAAATTTCCCATATGGGCCATGTCTTTTATCCCAATTTGGGCTTTAAATTGAGCCCAATTTACTTGACCCAATAAAATTAATAATTCCTCATGTTTAAGGCATTTCATACACTTTACAATAATATTTCCACTCACGGGATTCATATCCATAGCCTCAATCCCAAGAACAAGCAATTCTAGCCCCGTATGGCCTATGTTGACCAAAAGGGTAAAATCGTCATTTTGACGCCAAATTCGTTCTCGAGTAATTTTATCATACCAATATATTATTTCATTCATTTCATGTATATTTTCATGGTTGTAGAATAATCGTGGCAAAAATTGGCTCAATACGTCCCCGGGAACCCTTGAGACTTAAACAAAATTTTCAACTTTTGAAAGGTGCGCAGGGGCGGCGTGGCACGCTGCCTGGAGCGCCCCTTTAGTGCCTCTGGACTGAAAATTTCAGCCCAGAGCGGCGTGGCACGCCCCTGGGCGCGCCCCTCCCAAAAATATATATATTTTTTTATTATTTTTTACCTATTGCTCTCAAAACTAAGGTAAACATGTACAGGGTGTTACATAAAGGTTTCTGCTTATTACACAGACAGAAAGGCATTCTCTTGAATGCGAAAGTCCCATATGGACAAGTGATAACAGTCTTCTCTTGTTCCTCTGGAGCAATAGAAATTTGATTGTAACTTGAATAACTGTCAAGAAAATAATACCATCTTCTTCCAGTAAGATAGTCTAACATCTGATCCACGAAAGGCATCTAAAAGTGATTCTTCTTGGTCCATGCATTCAACTTACCATAGTCCATGGATACACACCACCTGGTGACCGGCTCCATAGGAATAAGCTCATTTTTCTTATTAGGAACCACAGTAATTCTACCCTTCTTAGGAACATATTGGACCAGGCTCACCCATTTGCTGTTAGTAATAGGGTAACCACCCTTATATCTAACCACTTAATAATTTCCTTCTTCACTACCTCTTGCATAGGTGGATTTAGACTTTATGGTGCATAGTACTAGGCACATAATTTGGCTCAAGTTGGATTTTTTGTGTGTAAATTCCAGGTGGAATCCCAATGATATCAATAATGGTCCATCCAATGGCCCTCTTGAACCTCTGTAACATAGACACCAAAGCCTCAACTTGCCAATCTACCAAATCAACTGCAATAATAACCAACAAGGTATTGTCGGCTCCCAAAAATGCATAATAAAGATGGGATGGAATTGCCTTGAGCTATAAGACTGGAGGTTCCTTAATAGATGGCTTGGCTAGAGGGGTCACTCTATTCTTCAAGTCAAGATCCAGCTTCTTTGGAGCAAAATTGTATCAACCCCTATGATCAAATGCCCTCACTATCTCATCATAACCATCAATTTCATAACCTTCAAAGTTTATAATGACTATCGCAAGTTCTTCAACTCTAAGTCTCTCCTTAATAGGGGCAACCAATGCATCCTCGTCAACTGTATCAATCACAGAAACCATACGCATATCCTTCGGTTGCTTCATGGATTGACATACCTTGAAAGTCACATATTCGTCATTCAATCTAAACTTCATCTGCCCAGACTCTATCTCAACTAACGCACGTCGAGTTACAAGGAATGGTCTCCCAAAAATAATGGAAACCTTATAGTCTACCTCATAGTCAAGGATGACAAAATCAACCAAAAAAATAAAGGATACAGCCTTTACCAAAACATCACATAAGAACCCTATAGGCTTTTTCACAGTACGATCTTCCATGAGAAGTCTCATTGATGTTGGTTTGGGAGAAACCAACCCCAACTAAGTGTATACTGCTAGCGGCATCATATTAATGCTAGCACCCAAATCACACAAAGCTTTTACAAAGTTGAAAAACCTAATAGTATAGGGAATCGTGAAAGCTCCAGGATCTTTCTTCTTTTCTACCAGAGAGGGGGAGGCTATGGCACTGCAATGGTGTACATTATTAGCAGGTATAAAGCTCATAGTTCTCTTCTTTGTCACTAACTCCTTCTTGAACTTTGCGTAACTTGGCATTTGCTCAAGAGCCTCAACTAGAGGGATGTTCACTGAAAACTCTTTCAACACGGATATAAATTTCTAATACTTACCCTCTTCAACCTTCTTCTTCAATCATTGAGGAAAAAGAGGAGGAGGTCATGGAATGGGAGTCAATACTTTTGGGACCTGTTTTTCCTTCCCCTTTTTTACCTTGGCCTTTTTTTTCAACAACTAGAGGCTTTTCAATCGCGCTATCATCAACAGCTAAATTCTTAAATTTGGCCACTTTCTCATCATCGACGATTCCCGACTCACCCTTATTCTTAACAACCACAAGCATAGGTGGATTGGTGGTCATTTTTCCTCTCCTAGTAGTAATGGCCAAGCAATGACTATCATTTTTTAGGGTTTGGATGGTGTTGCTTGAAAGTATACTTTGTTGATACTGATTCAATATGGTGGACATCTGACCAAACTGTTGCTCAAGCTGCTTGATAGTGGTAGCATGTGCTTTGACCTTTTAACTCATGCTCGAAATATCTGCTTTTAACTTCTTGAGACACTCATAATTTTTCTCTACCCCTTTCAATACTTTAGCAAACATATCTTTCATCCTCTAATTGTTTGAATCATCATCTCAATTCCCCAGTGGAACATAAAGCCCACTTCTATCCTTGTAATCATCTTTTCTCCTCCAATCACCATCTCTTTCTCTACTCTTATATTTATACCCAGACTTGTTATAGTTGTTGTATTTATAGTCGTTCTGACCTTGATTACCTTGCCTAGAGTTCCAATTATCTTTATTAGACCCTTGGCCCTTGGTTTTGGTTCGAAAAACTTCCACCTGATTATCTAGTTACTTGGCCTCATTCTCAGAATCAAAATCATCATGCCTAGGTTCCTTCCCTTGAGAACCAACTGCATTCACCTTTTTTGTGCCTATTGTGGAAAATTGCTTGGTGAACAAACTAAGCTCCATTCTTAACTGAGTCATCTCTTAAGTGACTGAATTATCTAGCACTCTTTTCTTTATGTATGCTCCAATCATATAAGTACCTACGGGTATGTTTGCTTCACGAGTGTGCCAACCTTGGTTGGTTTTAGTGATCTAATCTAGAATCTCAGAAGCCTGCTCCTAAGGTAATCTCATAAAAGATCCACCTGTGATAGTGTCTACTATAGGCTTATTGTTTGCATTCAAACCTCTATAGAAGATCTCAAGCAAAGTACGACCTAGTATTTTATGATTTGGGACATTCTGCAGCTTCTTCTTAAACCTTAACTAGGTCTCATATAACACCTTCAAATGTAATTGCCTGAAGTTATAAATCTCATCTTTCAACTGCAACATTCAGGAAGGTGGGAAAAATCTCTCCAAGAATTGAGTCCTCACCTCATTCCAAGTAGTGATCGATCCACGTGGCAACTCAGTCAACCATAATGAAGCCTCCCCCATCAAAGAAAAGGAAAAACCCACAGTCTAATCACCTCTTAGCTCACTCTTGATAGATTATAGAAATTGTGAATCTCTAAAAAGTTCATCACGTAAAGGTTTGCATTAGCATTAGCAAGGCCTGTGAATACCCTCTTCAAGTTAAGCAACTGTATCATGGCACTGGTGATGTCAAACTTAGTTCCTGGAGGCAATACGTGGAATAATATCACCTATTTCGACTGGATCAAGAAAGTATAGCTTGTTTTCTATGTCATTAAACTGAGGAAGATATTGATGTAGAGGCTGATATCCCCTATTTCTTCTCTGCCTTTATCGTTCCTCAAGTGTGGCTAGACAGTCTGATTCATCTTGTCTAGATACTTCTTCCCTTGCTTACTGCCTGACAGCTTTTTGTCTTGCATTCTTCTCAGCGATCAATCGAGCAGTGGTCTATTCCACAGTTTCCTGAAGCCCTAGGTTTTGCAGCCCTTTGTTCAGAACTCCCGCATCCTGAACTCGTTAACTATGAACTCCCTCGTTCACTATCCTTCTATTAGCTCTAAGAGTTCTCACTATTTCCATATCAAGTGGAATCATGGATTGCCTTGACTCCAAGTGTTGGGCATGCACCGGTGTACACCCTAAAAATAAAACAAAAGTAAAATTAGGAAATAGAAACCAACAGCCTGACAAACACAATCTATCAACTCCATAACTGTATTCCCCAGTAATGGCGCCAAAATTTGATGTCATCCAAATTACACCTCTAAACAAAGTATAAAGCAGTCATTGATCAAATATAGAACCCAACTAGGTTAGGGTCGATACCACAGGGAATAAGTCAAATCTCTATCAAGTTGTCTGTCGAAACAATCAATAACAATCTCCAGTAAAATAGGGGTTTTTTGTAAATTAAAATGACAGTAGTAACAGTTGTTGATTTGTAATCAGAATGAGAGAGGCACTAGGACTGTGTTCCCTAATAACTTTATAACTTCATAGGTTCTTCGTACTTTATAATCTCTTGTGGTGCTCTGCATGCAGAATCGATAGGTTATATTCATCTAAATAAATATGTTACGCCCCTAATAGATGACTATCCCTAATCACAAAGGTTCACGTCTCATCGGTTTTGCATTACTAACCTCTATCATTGATCTCGTATCAGTTTATCCCATTTACCAACTTAAGATCTAATTAAATGAAGGTTTATAGCTCCAAGTCTCGTTGTTGATTCCCTTCTTCTATCTGCTACTCTAGCTAAAGTCCAAAGTAGAGATAAGGCTAGTTCAAATATTTGCAATCGTTAAAAGAAACAATCAAACCAAAGAGAATAATAATATATGGCCAAACAACCTTTGAGAATCACCTTGTACTATGAACACTACTTCATTAATCCGTCACCGGTTCCCCCAACCCTAGTTGTAGTGTTTAGCTACTCATCATTGTAAGAACATAAGAAGAATTCAATAAAAAAATCATAATTATGACCTTACAAGAATAAGATGAAAATCTCCAAAATCTCACTTTGAATTAAAACCCTAAAAATCAATGTGGGTAATTCCAAGAACAAAAATATTCCTTAAAACCTTAGAATAATAAAATAAAGCATAAACTGGTACAGAAGGCCTAATAGGAGTATTTATAGACAAAATAAAAACCTATCCTAAACACACAGGGATTTGGTGAGTTGGTGCCTCAGACGAAGAAAGGTACGATCGTGGTTAGATCCCATGATTATCCTTGGTGCTCGTAGGTTGGCACTGGACTTTTTCATCTTATAGATCATGGCTGCTACGAGTCTCAGTATGACTCGTGCCTTCTTGGTACGATTGTGCTTCCCTCTCATCTGATCCTCTTGAAACGTAACACTTGCAAGCATCAAATCTGGACTTCCTTCCCACGATGCCTTGGTATGACTGTGACATCTTCCTACGACAATGGAACCCTGTCATTTGATCACTTCACACTTAATTCCCGCAGCACTAATTTTTAAGACCCTCTTCCCACGATCAAGTTGTATGATTGTAGCATTAATATAGGATTGTGGGAAGCTTACATCTATATGAAACTTGAGAGTCAATCCTTTGATTCAACCCACGACAGCTTAGTATGATCTTGGTCAGATCCTAAAATAGTGGAATGGGTTTTCAGATGCCTAAACTGCCAGACTTCCTGCACTTTTCTTCTCTAGGATGATTTACCTGTAAATACCACAAAAACACATCATACCCACATAAAAATACCTTTGTACTTACAAATATTCATAGTTTTAAGCGACAAAAGTGTCGTAATTCCAAGATACATCACTACCTCCCCAACTGTCGAAAGTATCTCAAATGGACCACTATACTTGGGGCTGAGCTTACCCCCTCTTCTCAAACCTCATCATGCCCTTCTTGGGCGACACTAGAAGGAAAATCTGATCACTAACTCCAAACTTCAAAGCATAAACTTTGCGATCTGCCTAACACTTTTACCTGCTCTGAGCTGCTTGTAGCCTATCCGGAATTACCTGAACTCAATCCAAAGACTCATGAAGTAAGTTGGTACCATGAGGTCTAACCTCTGAAGTCTCAAGCTAACCAACTGGAGATCGATAATGCCTACCATATAACTCCTCAAAAGGTTCCATCTGAATACTCAAATGGTAGCTATTATTATAAGCAAACTCCGCCAAGGCTAAATATTGCTCCTACTGACCTCTAAAGTCCATAAAAAATGTGTGGAGCATATCGCCCAAATCCTGAATAGTCCGCTACAACTACCCGTCAGTCTGGGGGTGGAAAGTGGTTCTAAGGTCAACCTGAGTACCCAACTCCTCTTGAAAAGTCCTCCAGAAGCTAGTACTTAAATGAGATCCTTTCTATGAAATAATAGACACGAGTACCCCATGAAGGTGAACTACCTATCGAATATAGATATGGGATAACCTCTCTGTACTGAAGGTAGTCTAAATAGGGATGAAATAAGTAGATTTGGTCAACAGATCTATGATGACCCAAACGCTATCAGAACCACAAGAAGAGTAAACCACCAATAAAATCCATAGTAATCTGCTCTCACTTCCACTCAGGAATGGGTAGTCTTTGAATCAAGCCACCCGATATAAGGTGCTCGGCCTTTACCTGCTAACAACACAAACACTAAGCTACAAAGGCCTCTACATCCTTTTTCATACCACTCCACCAGTAATTCTGCCTCAAATATCTGTACATCTTAGTTATCCCAGGGTGAATAGAATATCTAGAGCTATGAGCCTCCCACAGTGTCAACTGAATCAAGTCTCCAACCCTTGAAACACAAATGCGATCGTCAAACCTCAAAATACCTTATGAATCTAAGGTAGCTCTCCTGGACTCACCCCTCAGCACTTGATCACAAATGCCATAATGTTTACTATCCTTAAACTGTCGGACCTGAATCTGATCCAACAAGGTAGACCTAGCCTCAACACTCATAAAAATCCTCCTAAGGTATGAAATATCAAGTCGAATTATCATGTTGGCTAAGGACAGGATGTCCAAGGCCAACGGTCGCTTTGAAACTGAAATAAAGCCTAAGTTACCCATACTTACCGCCTTACAGCTCAAGGCATCTGTTACCACATTTGCCTTGCCCAGATGGTATAGAATAGAGATACCATAGTCCTTTAGCAACTCAATTCACTTACACTGTCTAGAATTAAGCACCTTCTGAGTCATAATGTACTGAATACTATGATGGTGAGTGAATATCTTATAGCAAACACCACACAAGTAATGCCTCCAAATCTTAAGCGTAAAAACTACTGCCACGAATTCTAAGTCATGAGTGAGGTAGTTGCGCTCGTGCACCTTCAACTATCTCAGTGCATAAGAAATAACATAGCCCCGTTGCATCAGAACACCCCCCAAACCAACATTGGAAGCATCACAATAAACAGTAGACCCTTCACCCTCAACTGGAAGAGTCAAAATAGGAGCTGAAGTGAGCAAGTCCTCGAGCTTCAGAAAGCTCGACTCACACTCATTGGACCACTGAAATAGAACCTCCGTCCTAGTCAATCTAGTTATAGGAATTGCAATAGTAGCAAATCTCTCGATGAACCATCTGTAGTAGACGGCCAAACTAATAAAGCTCCTAACCTCAGTCGCAGATGTAGGTCTGGCCTAATCACGAATAGTCTCAATCTTCATCCACCATAATCCCATCCTTAGACACTATGTGTCCTACTAATGCCACATACTCTAGCCAGAATTCACACTTTGAGAATTTGGCAAAAAGCCTCTTATCTCTCTGAGTGTGGAGCACAGTCCTCAAATGCTGCTCATGCTCCTCCCTACTTCTCGAATAGACAAGGATGTCATCTATGAAAATGATCATAAAGAAGTCCAGATAAGGCCTAAAAACACGATTCATCAAGTCCATGAATGTTGTTGGGGCATTGGTCAACTTAAAAGACATCACCAGGAACTCATAATGGCCATAGCGAATCTTGAAGGATGTCTTAGGGATGTCCTCTCCCCTAATCCTCAACTGATGGTACCTTAATCTCAAATCAATCGTAGAAAACACTGTCGCACCCTGAAATTGGTCAAATAAATCATTGATACAAGGCATATGATACTTATTCTTCATTGTCACCTTATTCAGCTAACTCTATTCAATACACATACGTATAGAACCATCCTTTTTGTTTATGAATAAAATAAAGGCACCCTACCATGATACACTCGGCCTAATAAAACCCTTACCCATAAGATCCTGAAGCTGTAAATTTAGCTCATTTAGCTCGGTAGGAGCCATATGGTAAGGTGCCATAGAAATAGGTCGGGTGCCCAGCATGAGGTCAATCACAAACTCAACATCACGCTCAGGAAGAAGGCCAGGTAGGTTATTATGGAAAATATCAGGATACTCACAGACCACAACAATAGAGTTAAGAAAGGACTCTCTACGCTAATGTCACAAACATAGGCAAGATATGACTCATAACCCCTCGCTATCAATCCTCTAGTCTGAAGATAAATCTATGTCGGTGTACAACTAAAAGAACACTGCCACACAACTGGGGTATACTAGGCATGGCTAATGTAACGTTCTTGGCAAAATAATACAAGACCACATGGTAGGAGGATAACTAGTCCATGCCCAGAATCTCATTAAAATTCACCATATCTAGAACAAGATGGTCAGCCTGAGTATCATACTCTCGAACAGTCATAACACATGATCTATAAAACTGGTCCACTACTAAAGAATAATCCGTAAGAGTAGATACATGTAATGGTACAGATAAAGGCTCCCAAGAAAACTCTAACTGCGGTACATAATAAGCAGAAACATATGAATGGGTGGATCCTGGATCAAATAAAGAAATAATTGGCTTACAGCATACTAAAATCATACTTGTAATAACAACATCCGAAGACTCCACCTCCGGTATACTAAGTATAGCATATAATTGACCCCGTCTTCCCCCGTACTGGGTACCTATCCGACTACCTATCCTACCTTCTTAAGGACATCCTATAGAACCCTAGGGACCACCCCTACAACCCTGAGTACCCCCCCTAGCAAGAGACAATACTGATCTGATTGGCTGAATATTATGTACTACAGGCTTAATCATCCCATGCCTAGGACACTCTTTGGAGAAATGACCGACGAACCTATAATCATAACATGCCCTAAGCACTCTGCTCTATCTAAAAGGTCCGACTGACCTAGAATCGCAATCTCATCCTGAAGACCCTGACTGTGCACCCCTCGAGGACTAACCACAACTCTAACCACTGTAGTTACTATGACTGGGCTAACCTCAATCAGTAATCTAAAGTGCTGCCTGAATGTGCATACTAGACTTACCCTAATGCTGATAACACTGACGTTGAGGGTACCAACCCTGAAAACCTCTGCCTCTATACTGTGAGCCCATATGGCTCTCACTGTAACTGCCCTACTGATACAGCCTCTTATCGCCGCTCCTTAGGCCTCGTGATCCATCTCTTCTATAGTATAGACATGATCAGCAATACCAGTAAAAGACTTTCCTAAAGTCACCAAACTTTTAGTAGCCCTGTGGAGCGATAGATTCAACCCTCTAACGAAACACCAAATCCTCTCAAATAGGAAAAATCATAGTGTCATGTCTGGATAGCTCATTAAACCTCACCTCATACTTGACTACCGCCATAGAACCCTGTATCAATGTAGATAACTCATCCCTTAGGCGCTCGCGCATAGTGCAAGGCATGTACTTCTCCAAGAAAGCCTCGAGAACTAAGCCTAAGTCAATTGAGGAGATCCAGCTGACTTGGAATTAAGATAACCCCTCCACCACTGTCTCGCTTCCTTGTCAAGCTAATATGTGATGTCGCCCAAAATAAACTTGCAGACAAGTATAATGCAGTCGATGTATCAACTATAGAACCCAACTAGGTTGGGGTCAATCCCACAAGGAATAGGATGAAATTCTGTAGAATGCTAGTCTGAGTAGTTGGCAAATACGTAAAACTGGGGGGGGGGGGTTAGTGAATAAATGGTAACAATAACAATTTCTGATTTTTGGATTTGTAAACATTATGAGAAATACACTAGGACTATGATCCCCAATGATTCCTTAACTTCATCGGTTATTCGTACTTGAAAAAACTATCCCGCTGCGTTGCATGCAAAATCTAACAAGATATGTTCATCTAAATGTCTATCGACCTTGGTTAGATGAATTTCACTCTTCTTCTCTCGATCTTCGAGTGTCACATTACTAACCCTTGTCCTGGATCTCAGATAACTATCCGTATTTCAGCTCAAGTTATTAGATAAAAGTTGATAGATTCAAATCTCTGTTGTTATTCCCTTTTCCTAATCTTTACTTCTCTCTCGAGCAAGTATAGAATACAGGAGAGTATCTAACGTTTGCAACCATTAGAAGATCAATTATAACAAAGGTAATAACAATACATGCATTCATAATGGTTCAGGATTTGCTTCGCACTTAACCTGCTTCGTTAAGTCCTCATGGTTCACACAACCCTAGTTAATAGGTTTAGCTGCTCATTATTGTAACAATACAAGAAGAATTAAAAGATGAAAACATAATTGTAAACTCACGATAATGAAGAAAACTCTGAAATCTCAATATCAATAAACGACCCTAGAATCGATGTTCCAAGATTATACAAAATCAATAATATGTTCTCCAACTCAAAATAATGGAAAATATCTCTCAAAACAATGTACTGGCTAACTCCTGAACATAGGACAATACATGGGTATTTATAGATACAAGATGAATCCTATCCTAAACAAAATAGGAAAACAGAGTCGACAACTTTCCACGGTATCGTGACTTGGTATCGTGGAACCAAATCACGCCACGTAGGCCAGTTCTGTGGAAATCAGGCAACATTAGGCATCTTCAGAAGTTGACTCATGACGTACACTTACATCACGTGAGTGGACTCATGGCATGTGAGTCCTGTCATGGTTCACTCTCAGGTGCAGATCCTGGTTCTTTCATCTTCAGATACTCCATTTTCAAGCATGATTCTTTCGCATTGATAGTTTTGCCTCCAAAAACCTATTCTCCTGCGATATAAAATAGAAAACACATCATACCTACCAAACATACCCAAGTTATTGCATATTTTTGTTGTTTTAAGAATCGAAAGTGCCATGTGAACATGACACATCATCACCCTCAACTTAGAACATTTACATGTCCTCAGGTGAGCAAATCAAAATAAACACGATGATGCTTAACTTAGAGAAACCTAAGGGACCTACGGCAGTCGACTCATTGATTTTGACCTCAAAACTTTTATGACCCCTCCTACTTACAAATCAAAACCTCAGTGTGTAAACATGCAGCATATTATCATGACATAGAAGGGATCAAAGGATGGCATCAGATTATGAATAGACAACTAAGCATATATGCAAGTGACATTACCGAAACAAATAGCATCTACTAGTGCAACCTATGTACTCTCACAACAAAGAAGTCCCCTACACTCACAGTATACCAAAGGATGCCAAAGAAAGGACTGGGTCAAAACACTCTTTCACAAAAAAAAATTCAAACAATGTGGGTGAAATGCCATAGGCTTGCCCTTATTTTCTATGCCTTTAGTTTTTCGGACAGTTGGACTAGGATCACTGTAGGACTTTCATCAATATATAATGTAGGCTTTGGGACAGGTATGGTACATATGGATATGGTGACTCAACCCTTCTTGACACCACACTATTTTTGGCTCCACTTTCCTACCATTCTCATTTTATTTTCCCTTATTCTCCTTCATTTATTTTCAAATTTTGGAGTGTGATTTTCTTCACTTTCAAAACACAACTTTTTTTAATTTTATTTTATTTTTACTTTTTTCACACCCAAATCTGTTCTCTTGTTCTTTTACCAACCCGTTCTTCATAACTAAGTCAAACTATGCACCCCTATGATAGCCACCCTCAACTTAGGTGATTTGCCTGAGTTGAGGTACACAATGTCCAAGGAGGGACCAGGGCCAAGACAGGTTCATTGTAAGTCAAAACGGGAAGGTGATTAGGCTAACTAAAGAAATAGGTTAATTAAGGCTCAAACTTGGGATCAAGGGATACTTAATTCATTTGGTCAGGCATTAAGGCTAAACGTAGACTTATTCAAAAATAGCCTATGATTCTTTTCTAACCACTATCCTATAACCTAGGCAAGACTAACCAGGCAAGTTCTGGATCGCACACACAAAGTGAACTAGGTAGTGACCTCACACACACATGGCACAGGGTTACACTATCAACTACTACCTATCCAGGTAATGCACTGCTAGCTACAGTTATTCTGTCTATACTACTAACACCATAACAAGATCCAACAGCTGTCACAAACTAACATACTACAAATAAAATTTAAAATCAAAATTTCAGGAGGGGTGTCCTTTACACAAACACAAAGCATCCTTATCATTCAAAATACGTTCAAAATCATACTGTACTAAGGTTCCCCTAATTTTCTCCTAATTAATCATAAAAACACATCACTACTGTAAATAATGACCTAAACATGTCGTTTCTACTATGATAGCACACTTGGGGGGAAAGAAAACAAGACAATAAAAAACCCCAAGTAGTGGTATACCCCCTCCCACAACTAAAAATGGTGCACTGTCCTCAGTGCACATCTAGCAATAACATAAGTGTAATGGAATGAAGACATACCTGTGGCATCCTAGGCATCAGTTGTGGGCCCGCCCAATACGGGATCATTAGCATGCTCTCTGGGCTCTCTGCTAGGTGCGTGTGCCCGACCTCATCGGGGCCAGAACGGGTATAGGTGGAATAATAGGAGTGTTGCTCGGTGTCAAAGCTCTAACCTCCTCTCTCAATGCATCCACCTCATGTGTCAATCCAGCCATGTAAGGAATCTGTACCGAGCTCATCCGGGTGGTCATCCTTGCCTCAAAACTATCAATCCTCCCATGCAGCTCTCTCATAAATCTATCCATAGCCATAGTCATACGGGCCTTCACTCTAGCCTCTGCAGCCTCTACCGCGGTCCTAACCCAAGTCTTAAGCTGGGATACCAACTTAGCCATCTGTACCTCAATGTGAGCCTGCCTATCAAACATCTGTGTCTATCGATCCACCAACTGTTGCAGGAAGTCCCTCGAAACTGAAACCATACCAGAGGGGGGCGGTGGTGCTGTAGTGCCTGTGACCTCATCGTCAATCACTAGAACTGTGCCCTTAGCAGATGCATGCACTGTTTTCGATATACTCACCAGTACTGGAACAGGCATAGGTGTACTAACTGGCTCTTCTCTACCTCATCGTTAATATCAGGTAGTGTCTTTAAATCCTCTAGCCAATACAAGGGCTTCTCAGTAATAATATGTATACACACGACCCATTCAGTAAGTTCTACATCCCTATCATAAAAGTCCCTCATTCCCTGAACACACCAACGCTTGTTTTCTCTTCTCTGGGAGGAAGTCGTGGAATCTTGCCCCTCAGTACCAGAAATAGATGTTGTCGCCTCAACCGTAGAATCATCTAGACCTACAACATTATCCTCAGACACAAATACATCAACCTCATGTTCATCATCGGTTGCTGAGGCATCCTCCCCCTCTTCAGACTGGGGGGCAGAATCAGAAGACTGATCAGGAGTAGCCGGCTTGGCAGGTTGCTGAATAGGCTAAAGTGTGGCCCGTCCAGCAGCTTGTGCCCTAGTTTGTAGCCTTGTGGTATGAGGTACTAGTGTACAATCAGTAGTAGCAAGCTCATATACCTCTTCAGACCGACTTTTATTAGACCCCAAAGGTTCATCACACAACCTAGTCATAAATTTGGGGGGTTTAGTGTGGATTCTTGATGAAGAACCCATATATCCATGTTTGGGGTTTGACTTAGGCGGCATTGGGTCTGATGTTTGATCGAATTTTGGGTGGGGTGGGTTAGATATCAGGTCGGGTATGTCGTGATGCGGGTCGGGTGGGATTGTATTAGGATTGGGTGGGTCAAATTTTGGTAGTTGGGATTTGATGAATTTGGGAGTTGGCATTCGAGAATTTAAAGAATTTTGGATTTGGTCTATGGGAATTTGTTGCAATTTTGAAAATAGGGTTTATGTTAGGATTTGGTTTTGAAAGGGTTTGGTTTGGATTTTGAAAATAGGGTTTTGATTCAGATTTGAAATTGGGTCGGATTTGAGGAGTCTACCGATATATATATAAATTTAGGGTCGGGTCGGATTAGATCTTAGGTAATTAGAGGGTTCCTGATTCTCACGACACCACCCACTTGACGTGGGTCGACCTATATCACATGGTTCCCTTGTCATAGGTAGGGTCCTGCAGGTTGCAAATGGCCTCTGATTTTCATGGCACCACCCACATGGCGTAGGTTGACCTACATCACGTGGGTCACTGGCAAAGGTCGAGTTCAGCAAGCATGTAATTTCCTCTGACTTCTATGGTACCAACTCACATTATGTGGATGAACTTACATGGCGTGAAATAGTGTCGTGTGTTGTACTAAACATATTCAGTTTCAATATTATAAGTTCCCGCTAACTTATCCTTTAATGATCAGATCACAACCAATTCGGACCTTGGGTTGCCTCCCAAGCAGCGCCTGATTTAAAGTCGCGGGACGACATGGCTAGGTTGTCTATTCAGACTTCACCAATAACCCATGGTTTGCCTCCCATGAAGCATCTGATTTAACGTCACGGCATGACCTGGCTGGCTTGACTACTCAGAATTCGTCAAGACTAAGCTCTTCACTCCTCTTTACTTCTTCCGCAGTTCCCAAATAGAGCTTCACATGCTGACTATTTACCTTAAAAAGGACATCATTATCACCTTCTAGCTCAATTGCCCCATGCGGGAACATTCTAACAACAGTGAATGGTCCAGATCATTTAGTTCGCAGTTTACCAGGAAAAAGGCAAAGCCTATAGTTATAGAGCAGCACCAAATCTCCCAGGTGAAATTCTCGTCGTTTGATTTTTTGGTCATGATACAATTTCATCTTTTCTTTATAAAGTGCTGAACTTTCATAAGCCCGTAAATGAAATTCATCCATCTCATTCATTTGATCTAGCCTCAATTTAGCCGTGTCACTCCATTCCAGATTTAACCTCTTCAATGCCCATAATGCTTTATGTTCAAGTTCGACTGGCAGATGGTACGATTTACCAAAAACTAACTGATATGGTGAGGCACCAATTGGTCTCTTGAATGTAGTTCGATAAGCCCATAAAGCATCATCTAATCTTCTCGCCCAATCAGTTCTATTGGCGTTTACCGTCTTTGCCAAAATAGACTTAATCTCACGATTTGACACCACAACTTGCCCGCTCGTCTGAGGATGGTAGGGTGTTGCAACCTTATGTTTGACACTATATTTTTCAAGTAAGGTCTTGAACAGCCAATTGCAGAAGTGGGATCCTCCATCACTAATGATTACTCGTGGTGTCCCAAATCATGAAAATATATTCTTTTCAAGAATGTCGTGACACTTCTTCCTTCATTATTGGGAAGCGCAATCACCTCCACACATTTAGAAACATAGTCAACAGCTACCAAAATGTATTTCATCCCATGTGAGCTCACAAAAGGGCCCATAAAGTCAATTCCCCATACATTAAACAATTCAAGCTTAAGGATAGTTGTCATAGGAAGTTCATGTCTGTGTGAGATATTCCCTTGTCTTTGACATTGGTCTCAGGCCCGAGCATAGTCATGAGCATCTTTATAGATGGTAGGCCAATAATAACCGCATTGTAAGATCTTGTGCGCAGTCCGCGTACCACCATGATGACCCCCAACTGGAGATGAATGATATGCTTCCAAGATACTCATCATTTCAGCCTCTAGGATACACCATCGAATCATACCATCCGCACATACTCTAAAAAGGTAAGGCTCATCCTAGAAAAAATTTCTCACCTCATGCATGAACCTTCTCCGCTGCTGGTACGACATATCTTTCGGGACTAGGTGTCTTGCCAAAAAGTTGGCAAAATCTGCAAACCAAGGGATTAGGTCTTGTGATGCTTCCATCACTTTCTCATCTGGAAAAGTATCATCAATATCAAGATCATCCCTTAATTTAAGCTTGTAATCCTCCTCAAGACGTGATAGATGGTCAGCGACCTGATTCTCGATTCCCTTTTGGTCCTTGACTTCAAAATCATATTTTTACAGTAGAAGCACCCACCGAATCAATCTTAGCTTAGCATACTTCTTCAACATAAGATATTGAAGTGTTGTATGGTCTGTATGCACAATCACCATCGTGCCAATCAAATAAGATCAAAATTTTTCAAAAGCAAAAACCACAGCCAACAGCTCTTGTTTAGTCACAGTGTAATTCTTCTTAGCTAGATTTAGTGCCTTGCTAGCATGGTAAATAGATTGTATAATTTTTTCATGTCTTTGACCAAGGACTGCACCCAAAGCTACTCAACTAGCATCACACATAATCTCCAATGGCATCGTCTAATCTGGTATGACAATCATAGGAGTTGAAATCAACTTCTCTTTCAGACATTCGAATGCTTTTAGGCATTCTTCATCAACATGAACTTCATCTCTTTCTCCAAAATTTTGCATAACGGATGTACAATCTTAGAAAAATCCTTGATGAATCTTTTATAAAAGCCGTCATGACCTAAAAAATTTCGAATCCCTTTCACAGAAATTGGTGAGGTAATTTTTCAATCACCTCAATCTTTGCTTTGTCTACTTCGATACCCTTCTTTGAGATTCGATGACCCAATACAATACCTTCTTTAACCATAAAGTAACATTCTCCCAATTTAGCACCAAGTTGCTCTCCTCGTATCTTTGCAATACCTTAGCAAGGTGAGCTAGATAGTCGTCAAAAAAGTCTCTAACAACCAAAAAATCATCCATAAATACCTCAATAGTGTCTTCCACCATGTCAGAAAAAATGGACATCATGCAGCGTTGAAAAGTTCCTGGTGCATTAAATAATCCAAAAGGCATCCTCTTGAATGCAAACATCCCATATGGACAAGTGAAAGTGGTCTTCTCTTGGTCTTCGGGAGCAATGAAAATCTTATTATAACCCAAATAACTATCGAGGAAAAAATACCATCCTCTACCAGCAAGGCATTCTAATATCTGGTCCATGAAGGGCATAGGAAAATGGTCCTTCTCGATCCAAGAATTCAGCTTTCGATAATCCATGTAAACCCTCCATCTGGTTACTGGACTCATTGGGATCAATTCATTTTTATCATTTGGAACTACAATTATTCCTTCCTTCTTTGGCACACACTGAACTGGGCTTACCCACTTGCTATCAGCAATGGGATAGACTACGATTGCATCTAACCACTTAATGATCTCTTTCTTCACAACTTCCTGCATAGGTGGGTTCAGAAAATATTGGTGCTCAATGCTTGGAATACACTCTGGAAGAAGCTGGATCTTATGAGTGCAAATGTCGGGTGGAATCCCTATAATATCAGCAATGGCCCTTTTAAATTTCTTCAATACCGAAACCAGAGCTTCTGCCTATCCTCCTCCTAACTCAGAAGATATGATCATGGGAAAGGTGTTATTGGCACCCAAAAATGCGTAGCGAAGGTGTGGAGGAAGAGTCATAAGCTATAAGATTGGAGGTTCCTCAACAGATGGGCGAGCTGGTGGTGTTACCCTATTCTTCAGATCAAGATCGAGTTTCTTTGGAGTATAATTATAGGATCCTCTACCAGCAAGTGATCCAACCATTTTATCGTATTCTTCAATACCATCACTGTCAAAATTCATAACCACAGCTGCAAGAGTTTCTACCCCCAACCTTTCTTCAATTGGAACTACTTTGGCACTCTCATCAAGTATCTTAATTACAGAGATTACCTGCATATCCTTCGGTTGCTTCATGGAATGACAAACATTGAAAGTAAAATGTTCATCGTTTAACCTGAATTTTATCTGCCCAGTTTCCATGTCAACCAAAGCACGACCAGTGGCAAGGAATGGTCTCCCTAGGATGATAGGAACATCGAAGTCAACTTCACAATCTAGAATTACAAAGTCAGCTGGAAAGATGAAAGATGCAACTTTCACCAAAACATCATACAGAATGCCCATTGGTTTTTTGACAGTTCTATCTTCCATAAGAAGCCTCATAAAAGTCAAATTTGGTGCTCCCAACCCCAACTACTTGAACACGGCTAGCAGCATTAAGTTAATGCAAGCACCCAAATCACACAGTGCCTTTGTAAAGTTGTAAGAACCGATAGTGAAAGGGATGGTAAAAGCCCCTGGATCCTCCTTCTTTTCAACTAGGGAATGCAAAACAACTGCACTTCAATGATGCAAGTTATCTACAGGTTCAAAACTGGCAGTTCTCTTCTTTGTCACCAAATCTTTCATGAACTTTGCATAACCGGGAATCTGCTCTAAAGCCTCAAAAAGAGGGATATTTAACGATAGCTCCTTCAAAATTGTAATAAACTTCTGATATTTTCCTTCCTCAGCCTTCTTTTTCAACTTTTGAGGAAAGGGAGGAGGAGGTCGTGGGATAGTTTTCAACAATTGTGGAACTTCCTTCTTTTTCTTTTTACAGATGCAACTTCCTTAGTAATACTGTTGTCCGCTGCTAAATTTTTTGGCTCCATCTCAACCTCTTCATCGACCACCACTTGTTCATCTTTCTTATCATCATTCGCAGAAATAGGTGGGTTCGTCGTGCTCTTTTCGATTCTTGTAGTAATGGCTAAACAATGACCGTCATTTTTAGGATTTTGGATGGTGTTACTTGGAAGAGCTCCTGGTTGATGTTGGTTCAATGTCACCGATATCTGCCCAAGCTATTGCTCCAACTATTTTATGGCAGTTGAGTGAGATTCAACTTTTTGACTTATTCCCAAAATGTCCGCCCTAATTTATTTCAAGCAATTTTCTTGGTTTTCTGATCCTTTAACCAATTTGTTAAGAAGGGTTTCCATTCATGAATTTCCATAGTCAGCACCACGGTTCCCTGGTGGAACATAAGCACCGCTCTTCTCTTTGTAATCATCTTTTCATTGCCAATCTCCATCACAATCTCGTTCTCTGTCTCTATATCCTGACCTGTTATAATTGTCTCCATAACAGTTCCGACCTTGATTTATTTTCCTCGAGTTCCAAGAGTCTTGACTAGACCCTTGTTCATTGGCTCGAAAACCCATCACTTCTCGATCCAAGTATTTAGCTTCCTCATCAGATTTATAATCGTCATGCTTAGATGATTTACCCTGTGCACTTACGGTATGTACCTTCTCTGCATCTCTAGTCACAATCTGTTTGTCTAGCAAACCAATTTTTGTTCTCAGTTGTGCAACCTCTTGAGCTACAGATTCATCCAAAGCCCGCTGTGCTGATGATACTCCAATAGTGTATGTACCAGCCTGTGTCTTTGCCTCCAGAGTATGCCATCCTTGGTTGGTCTTAGTGACACGATCTAAAATCTCTGAAGCTTGTTCCCAGCTCAGACTCATAAATGCTCCGCCAGTGATAATATCTGTTACAGCCTTAGTATTTGTATTCAAATCCCTATAGAAAATTTCAAGTAAACTCCTACCACTTATCCTATGATTTGGCACATTCTGCAGCTTCTTCTTGAACCTTAGCCATGTCTCGTAAAGGGCTTCAGAGTGTAGTTGTATGAAGTTATAAATCTCATCCTTCAACTGTAGCATCTTGGATGGTGGAAAAAATCTTTTCAGAAATTGATTTCTCAGCTCTTGCCAAGTAGTAATGGAACCTCGTGGTAAGTCGGCCAGCCAAAATATCGCTTCTCCTGTTAAAGAGAACGAAAACAATCTTAACTGAATAGCCTCTTGGTCCACTCCAAGAAAATTATAAGAATTGCAAACCCCCACAAAGTTCATCACTTGCATGTTTGGATCATCTGTGGGAAGACCGACGAATACACCTTTCAAGTTAAGCAGGTAGTTCATGGCACTTGTAATGTCAAACTTAGTGCCCTGAGGTAATTCTGGTGGAATAATGGCACCAGTCTCTATCGGCTCAAAATAAGCCACATCTTCTTCCTCAAGATCATCATAAACTGGCACATGCGGTCATTGAGGTGGTTGGTGTGCCCTCAGTCTTCTTTGTATTTCTTCAGCATCAGCCAGACGTTGTCCTGCTTCTTGCATAGCTCGATTATCTCTATCTGTTTGCCTAAAAGCAGCTTGCCTAGCTTGCTCTTCCCATGTCAATTGAGCAGTATTTTGGTCCGCTATTTCATGACCAACTAGCTGAATTGGTTGGTTATGAATATCTCCCCCAGCTGTGGGTTCCTGAACTCCGTCGGTATTCACCATTCTTCAATTAGCTCTCAGAGTTCTTTCTATTTCAGGATCCAGTGGAATTAGGGGATTGCCTTAAATCCTAGTGTTGGGAATACACCGGCGTGTGCCCTTAAAAGTATAATAAAATAAAACTAATCAACTCCAACAAGAAAAATACTCAACTCCGTAATCGTACTTCCCTGGCAATGGCACCAAAATTTGATCCCACTGGGAATAGGACAAAATTTTGTAGAATGCTAGTCTGAGAAGTTGGCAAATACGTAAAACTAGGGGGGGGGGTTGTGAATAAATGGTAACAATAACAATTTCTGATTTTCGGATTTGTAAACAATATGAGAAATACACTAGGACTATGATCCCTAATGATTCCTTAACTTCACCGGTTATTCATGCTTGACAAAACTGTCCTGCTGCATTGCATGCAAAATTTAACAAGATATGTTCATATAAACGTCTCTTGATCTTAGTTAGATGAATTTCACTCTTCTCCTCTCGGTCTCCGAGTGTCGTATTACTAACCCTTGTCCTGGATCTCAGATAACTATCCTTGTTATAGCTTAAGTTATTAGATGAAGGTTGATAGCTTCAAATCTCTATTGTTATTCCCTTTTCCCAATATTTACTTCTCTCTCTCGTAAGTCAAGAATACAGGTGAGTATCTAACGTTTACAACCGTTAGAAGATCAATTATAACAAAGGTAATAACAATACATGCATTCACAACGGTTCAGAATTTGCTTCACACTTAACCTGTTTCGTTAAGTCCTCATGGTTCACACAACCCTAGTATTAGTTTAGCTGCTCATTATTGTAAGAACATAAGAAGAATTCGAAGATGAAAACATAATTGTAAACTCACGATAATGAAGAAAACTCTGAAATCTCAATATCAATAAACAACCCTAGAATCGATGTTCCAAGATTACAAAATCAATAGTATGTTCTCCAACTCAAAATAATGGAAAATATCTCTCAAAATAATGTACTGGCTAACTCCTGAACATAGGACAATACAGGGGTATTTATAGATACAAGATGAATCATATCCTAAACAAAATAGGAAAACAGAGTCGGCAACTTTCCACGGTATCGTGACTTGGTGTCGTGGAACCAAGTCACGCCATGTAGGCCAGTTTTGTGGAAATCAGGCAACATTAGGAATCTTCAGAAGTTGACTCACGACACACACTCAAGTCACGTGAGTGGACTCACGGAACGTGAGTGGACTCACGGCACATAAGTCCTATCGTGGGTCACTCTCAAGTGCAAATCCTAGTTCTTTCATCTTCAGATACTCCATTTTCAAGCATGATTCTTCTGTATTGATCATTTTGCCTCCAAAAACCTATTCTCCTGTGATATAGAACAGAAAACACATCATACTTACCAAACATACCCAAGTTATTGTATATTTTCGTTGTTTTAAGCATCGAAAGTACCATGTGAACATGACACATCAATATTTCATGTAATCCACTCTATACAACTCAACCAGCCCCAAATTTTGAAGCCTCTTCTTGCAACTGGTCAGAAACTCATAAGCATCCTCTTCTAGGGCCCCTATAAACCTAGGTGCAGTCAATCTCAGAAATTGGTCCAACATCTTCTACTCCTCAGCAGTCATAACTGGATGAGCTACAATCGGCTGTGGGACTACCGGTGCTGTGGAACCTCTACTCTGGGAGCGGCAGTTGTAGGCTGCACTCCTCAATTAATACCACTCTAGACTGTTGACTAAGCCCCATCTGATGATACACCACCTACTAACCCCAATAGTTGTAGCAAAGCATCTCTAAGCACTGAGGAAGTTATAAACCCCAATGGGGCCTGGGCTTCCCTTAGCCCAACAGCAGCTGGGGTGGCTAAATCTCTTGATCTACTTCTGGCTTGGGAGATATAATAGGACCTAGTGAGGGCTCTCTGTCCTGACATCTAGCTAGTGCCGCATCTCTAGCCTGGCCTCAACCTCTAGGTTGGCCTCGGCCTTTAATAGGTGACCTAGCTGTAGGATCGGGGTCTCTATCCCCGACCGTCATAGCCCACGTCCTATCCATCTGCGAAAGAGTGAAACAAATAAGAATTTAGAAACTAATATAGACTCAACGCACGAAAATTAACAAAGAAGGTCAGATTTTCCTAAGAATATCATGTAGCATCCCGAAGATAGGATACAGACATCATCATACCGATCCGCGAGACTCTACTAGACACTTGCTCTTACACCAACAATACCAATGAACCTAGGCTCTAATACCAATTTTTCACGACCCAATTTCTCGAGTCATGATGGCACCTACTTTAACCCACTAGTAGGTAAGCCAACCATAGCTCGAAATAACAAGTAATGGTCTAATCAGTGGAAGATAAAAGAATACTGAAGATAGACATGCAATAAAAGTACAAAGCAATAATATATAAATACGATCGTACTAAACAACAGAGGAAAAGGAGTAAAATATACAAAAGAGCATCCCCATGACCTAGTAAAGTCAGTGAAAGAGCCACTAAATCAAAAATAGAGTACTAGACAATATCAAATATACATGTAGCCTCAAAGTAAACAAAAGACTATCCGAAAATAGCAAAGGGAGAGAGGATCAACTCTGGGCCCTGAAAGCTCACCCTATCTCCGAAGCAACAACGAGCCTGAGGATAACGTCAACGGCGGTGGCTCGTACTAATATATACATCAAGGAAAAAATGCAGAAGTATAGTATGAGTACAAAAAAAAAATGGGTACTCAGTAAGCATCATAGGCCGACTGAGCTAAATTACAATAAAAGTATAATAAAATGCGAGAATGTAAACTAAAGTTAAAAAATGGTCCTAAATGAAAATAATACTCCACATTGGGCAAATATGATAAATAAATAGAATAAGTAACTCAAAAGTAAATACAGTCTAGCTACAACCTAACTGAGCCCTCATAAGCCCAGAAGGCACAAACAAGAAAGGAATAACCGAATTGAGTCCCCATAAGCCCGACTAATACAAACAAGGAGTACTCTAATATGAAGATATATTTATCTCTAATAATAGCATAAGGTGAACCACGAGTGAAACATACCTGAAACTTATCCATAAACATAAATGCCATACTTAAAACGAAACTAGAGAATAGGATCATGATAGAAGATACCGCATATAAATCATAACCATCAGACTTGAACGGGAACTAGTAAGTAAACCAAAAGTAGTGACAATCCATGGTTATGTCTCCTCTTAAGTCCAATTAGTGCTAAAATCCCAATTCAGGCGATCAAATCGACAAGCGGTGTGGGTTTTAACCATTAAATCTTAGGATAAGGTTTTACAGGTCAAATACTATTCTACCCTGAGTATCAAAGCTAATCGAAACTCATTGAAGTGACTAAATCATCTTAAGGATCAAGAATTAATCTAAGGTAACGAATGAAGGACTCTTATGTCTACAAGGAGCTAATTTAGACAATTTATAAAAATAAAGGTTGATGGGGCCCGCTACTAGTCCCGCAATTTCGAACTAAGGCAAGCACCTACCCAACCTAGAATAAGGCTCACAATTCTATCCCAAGGTACTAAGTAATTCCAAACTAGTCCTAAGGTATCTACATAAACCAATATGAAGAGAGACTAGGCCATATTCTACCCATAAGACCCCTAATCCGCAAACTTAATCAATAAAAACTAAATCATCAACCTAGTGATCCTTAGTAATTTATGCATAAAGCTTAGTCTAAAAGAAAAGTAATCCTAGCCTACCTGCTGAAAGCTCGCAAATTCCTCTACTCTAGAACTTTTTAATCTTAGCCTACCTGCTGAAAGCTCGCAAATTCCTCTACTCCAGAGCTTTTTCTTTCTGAGAAGCCTTCAAATACTACCACACTATCAAACTAATAATTTACGCATTAAGATGGGAACATCGATACCCATATTGCGTATAAATACTCCGGATAAAAAATTGAACTAAAAATCCCATATGGGGCCCACTTGCAAAATCACAAATTTGAAACCATCAACGCGTCCCCCTTAGCTCAAGGATCATTTACCCTAAAAAATGGGCAGAATCTGAGCACAATTCTACCCTCAAATTAGCCCTAACGTAAAATAGAGATTTAAAGTTAAATCAAAGAACTAAACTAGAAATTAAAGTGGAAACTTATGAAAATAATGACGAGGAAAAGACCACAATGAAGTTTCCAACTAACTCCCAACACCCAATAATTAATCTCCATAATTTTCTAAGCTTCCTAGGGTTTTATGGTGTTGGACTTGGAATAAATGAGATGAAAATTGGGATCTTTAGCATTAAATATGCCCAGGAGTCCTTCATCGTGATTGGAATACCCCTGTCATGAATGTGATGCTTGACTCGATCATTCCTTTGCGAACGCAGCCTATCCACCGCGATCACGAAGAAGAGGCTGGACCGATAGGTCAACTAACCCTTCACAAACGTGAATGATAGCTTGTAAACACAATGTACAAAATCCTTAGCCCTCACAAATGTGACCAAGGCCTCGCGAACGCGAAGGCCATTTTTGGCCTGCACCAGATGTACCAGCATTAACAAACTTTACTATGTTGCCAAGTTTCCAATCGGCCCCTCGGGATTCATTTGGAATCCCATGAATGCAAATGAACTATGCTATCCTTCCAAATTTGGCATTATGGAATCAAAAGCACCATCAAAATTTCCATCCAAGGTCGTTTCGATTAAAAATGGATCCCAAACACAAAGGCCCATTTTAGCCAAAATCCACCCGATATCTCAAAACAAGTCTGGAAGCATCTGGACCCAAACCAAGGGTCTGTATAACCTAAAATCAATATTTTAGAGATAAAAAAACTGTCAAAATTGGCATCCAAGGAGATTTACCTGAAGCTCAGGCTCGATACCCTTTTCTTAATAGCGAAAGCTCCAAAATAGATAATTGGTTCTAAAAACCAAATGAACTGCTAGGTAATCAAACTGTTAGTCCCAACAAGTCATAAATGACTTAGTCTAGCTATAATAAAGATCTTAATACATAAATAGCACAAAAACATAGGGAACAACCTGGAGGGTCCCTGCTGACCCTAGTATGTATGTACACCTTGCATGCATTCATTCATTATTGCATTGGATATGTGATTATTCATTGAATATTGTTGACTGGGCTTCTTGAGTATGAGTGATTGGATATGAATAACTTGTAATGAAATGATATGAAAAGTATAACTGGTAGTTTGTAAGTTAATGGTTTGATTGTGCATTGCAGCAAAGTGTGAATATAAGGTATGTCCTAAATTATGTATAAATCTTATTCTCATGTGTGTATAGTTATATACTTTATGTGTATTGTAGTTTCTCTTCTTACAAGTTTGTTGATGTTTTATTAATTTTCTTGGTTGTTGCAATTCCTATAGTTAATGGTAGTACAATAGAGAGCGAAGGTTGTTACAAAAGCGGACTAATAAGTGAAAGAAAAGTTTAGGATTATTGAAACAAGGTGAGTGCGTAAGATATGTGGGTCAGGTTGATTCATGGAATTGTGTTACTTAGTCACTACCCGAGGAGTAATTAATACTGCTATAATAAAGGAAAAGTGGTAAGGCTGGAATGTTGGAGTAGGTTAAGTATGATAAGTTGTTAAGTGTTATTGTCATGATATCTTCTTGACTTCTATATATTGTTATATGTTTTCAAACCCTAGTCGATCAATGATACCTACCAGTACATATGGTTGTACTGATACTGTACTTACTATGTCTCCTTTTAGGGATATTACCATGTTGCAGGTCAGTTGGAGTTTCTGTAGGTGCAACAATGATTATTCTTAAGTAGCTCCTGTCATTCTACTCTTACATGGATGTTGTGTCTTGAGTTGTACGTCATTTGTTTAGTGCTCTTGTACATGTTTAGACTAGGTTCTGGTGAGTTGTGTAATTAAATTCTACAATGTACTTTGTAATAAGTTTTGTTTTAAATAAAGGTTTATTATTTACTAATGCTTAAGGTTTTAGTAATATTTTCCACAGTAAGTTAAAGGTTGGGTGGTAAGGGTTCTCCTATCTAGGGTAGAGTTGGGTAGGTGCCTGCACAATTCATAATTTGGATTGTGATAGTTGTACCCCATATTATGATAGTTGAAAATTTAAAAAGTTTGATCAAAGTTAGCATTTGATGTTTGGGAGGTCAGATCTTTGTTTTAATGAATCCTTATGACTATGGCTAGTTGTTTAGAATTCTCGTCTAGGCTTTAAGTAGGTCTGGAGAGTTTTGCCAACATGGAGGTTTGAATGAGTTCCCAAGTCTATTGGGGGTATTTTTATTTTTGATTGAAATTATAGATTCTCCTTATGTTTGAATTGACCTCGACCAACACTTGGTTTAAACGATCTCAGAATGGTGTTTTGACGATTCAAATAGGTCCAAAATATATTTTACAACTGATATGCACTATTGGTTTGTGTTTGAAGAACTTTGAACGAGTTCTAGGGTCCCATTTTTAAAAAAAAGAGGTTTCTAACTTTGGTGTCAGCTAGTGCAGTGGTCATCTTCTGTTATCGTCAGAGGACTACCACGATCACGATGTTGCCATTGGTTTGGTCTTTGCTGTTTCGACCTACTTCGTGATCACAATGGATTGAGTGGACTGAATTTTGTGATCATGATGAAGGAGATAGCTGAGAAAGATTTAAATTTTCAGATTTCGAACGTAAGCTTATTTTTTATTTTTGGGAGTTTTAGAGCTTTGATTAAGGTAATTTTTTAAGGATTTTCAAAGATTCTTCATGGGGTAAGTTTCTAACCTTCATTTTGGCAACTCCCTAATGATTACACATTAGTTTCATTGATTAATCACATAGTTGAAATGAATTTTCAGGTCTTTCCCCCCAAAACTTAAGAGTGTAAAATGGTGATTTGAGGTCCGATTTGAGTTCCATTTTTTATGAATTCTTACCTAATGGATAGAGTGATTTTGAAAGCATTTTTAATTTCATCATTGGATTAAGGGTTGACTTTTTGACCCATGTTTGACAGGAACTTTTAGTAGATTTTATTTGATAAAATTAAAAATTATAAAAATATTCATTGTTTTAATGTAAAGTTTGTTTTCATTGCAAAAAGAAAAATAAACTTACAAAGATATATTCTTTTAATTTAACGTTAAATAAGTTAATGCCTTTTAATTTTTTCTTAGTCTAATTATTTGATTTTTGAAAAAATTTCTTGGTCTAAAAATAGTTAGCTAGTTTTACGTATTAATGTTTTTATTTATCTTTTAACAAAAAAAAATTAAGAAAAAGATTCATTCAAACATAATCACCTTGCAAATTGTAATATTCTTCCTTATCAAATTGAAAAAAATGACATTTTTAGTCATCAAGTTATTGCTTTACTATGATTTAATTCCTTATATTATTTAGTAAAGCACATCAATGTAACACCCCGTACTTTTTTAACCTCGCTTGATACCTTGGGATTATATCCACCTAGGTGTTGAGAAGCCATGAGTATGTGTCTTATAGTGTCATTGGTGAAACATTTGATATCGGACTTAATATGTGCGATTAGACCTTCGTAGGAGGTGTTTTGCGATTTTGTGGAGCATTTGGGTAATACCTCGTACGCATTCTAACCTCATTTGGTGACTTGAAGTCATGTTTACTTGATGATTCAGATCACTAAGTAAGTATTTTGTTTTGATAAGGTATTGGACGATATGCAAGTATTGGAGAAGTGGCCGAAAAATTCAGCAAGGTGCTGAAACTTGCGCCACTACCCTGTTTCAGGGGTGTGGCGCAAGCCACCTGAATTCAGAGGGGTCTCATTTCTTGCGCCACAGCCTGCTTTGCAGCTAGTGGCGCAAGGCACAAACATTACGCCTTTCCGGACCCGTTTTGTAACGCAATTCTACGACGATTCTTGGATGGTTTATTTTGGTTCTTTGGAGTTCTTTGAGCATTGTTAAATCTTCAAACACTTCAATACACTCCTACATACTCCTACATGATCAAATCATGAAACATGAATAGTGAACCAAAATGTCTACTGAAGCCATGGGCGACTAGAATTCCTATTTTTGCGATCGAAATGACGAATGAGAATCTCGTAAGAGAATATTGTCGTGACATTATGAAATTATGTAAACATGAGATATATGGTGAATAATACATGAAATTTGATGGGTTACATGGATATGTGTTATTGGGCCCAAAGTTAGGCCCAAAATGGAATTTAAAAGACATGGCCCAAGGGAAAAATGACCCATTCTTCCACTTTGACCACATTAAATGCCAAGGGAATAGCTAAGTATGACTTGGGGTATATATAAAGGCCCCAAGATCAGATATTTATTGTCCAAAACTCTCATGCCTTTAAGATATTTGTCTCAACATTTCTCTCATTTCCAAACCCTAAAGCAAAATAATTCCTTTGGACTCCTTGGACAAGATCATAATATTCCAAGCCTTGGTAAGTATTTATTCACATGGATTAACATATTATATGCATGGGAGATTATGTATATTATGCTAGTTGTGTTGGCAAGGTGGTGAATAGTGTATTTTTGCTTTTGGTGAAAGATGTGCTATCTTGGTGATTTGAACTTGAATTAGGACTTGTGCCTTTGATGAAAGAGCATGGTATGGAAAAAATATGAACATGTATGGTGTTATTTTTGGTATTAAACTTGTTCTTGTCTATAAGTGGAAATTGTGGGATTTGGTCGATATGTGTTATGAGGTGCATTAAGGTGACTTGATGGATTATTTGTGATATGGTGTGAATGAGAAAGTGTAAAGAAGAAGCTTTGTTGCGAAATGCTACTGGTTATGATGTTTGGTCAATGTACGGAATGTTGTAGTATTTTTTGTATGGTCATGCCGAAATTTCATTGTAAAGGGGGAAATGACGTTATAGGCAATTATGTAACTTTTGTCGTCTTTTGCACTTGTAAGGTGGTTAGATGTTGACGTAAACTCCGTTATGTACTTGTGTTGTAGAGTAAAGGGATGGATCATTATATTCATTAGAATTGTAGATTCTTATTGAGAAGCTAAGGTATGTAAGGTTCCCCTTTTCGTATCCTTCTGCAGTATATAGTGTACACCTTGTTAGGGTACTTACTCATTTCTGAATTTTCCTAAGGTATTTCATTTCGAGTTATCATTTATTGTTAATCACATATATCTCATTCTTGTATTATTATCATTCATGAGTCACATAATCATGAACATGGTTCCAAGTTCCAATAATATTATATTCAAAAGTTCCCAAGAATGAAGTAACCATTGATTGAGCTATTTCAAAGATTAAAGAAGTAATGTTGCAAAGAGGAGAGATGTTTCATGGGTGGTATCCCAGGGGTTAAATAACCTAGCATGGGTCGATCCCAATATTTAAGGATGGTATCCCAGGGGTGAGAAGAACACCTAGCATGGGTCGATTCCGCTACGGGTGGTATCCCAGGGGCAAGGAAAAGCCTAGCATGGGTCGATCCCGATTACTATTGTTTGCCCACTGATCAGCTTGGGGCCCGGGCATTATATGAATGGATGAATGAGTGATGGATAAAGGAATGAGTGAATGAACGAAAGAATGTAAGAGTAAAGAAAGTAATTCACATATTGTATACTTTTTCCATATATGGAAAATGGTGACTTATCTATATTGAGTACTCATTTATATTTGATTTCATTGAAGTCTTTATGCATCATTCAGTTTCATGCAGCTTTACATACTCGGTACATTCTTTGTACTGACCCCTCTTGGGGGATTTACCTTACTTGCTGCAGGCGCAGGCACTAGTAGACCTCCCCAGTGAGCCGCAGGACTTCTACTGACTTTTGGTGAGCTCCAGTTGATTCGAGACTTTCCGTATCACAGTTGTATATGTATTTTGATGTGGTAAATGTTATGTAAAGTGGGGCTTGTCCCGATTTTAAGTTGGTCATGTATGTACTTCTGTTAGAGGCTTTTGTAGACGTACGTGGGTATGTGAAGTGATGTGAAGAAAAGAGATGTGTGTCGTTTGACTTAATGGCTATGTCGGCCAAGTTTCTCATATGTCTATATATATATCCTACATGTTCTATGATTTTCGATGTTAGCCTATTAGTTCTTGCGTGATGGTGGTGTGTCCTATGGCATGTGTATGAATGAATGTAAGTGAATCTCGGTTCTCTCGGGCCTTGTCGGCTACGAGTGACAATCCGTCTCGACGGGGTTTGGGGCGTGATAAAAGTGGTATCAGAGCGGGTTGTCCTAAGGGTGTCTACAAAGCCGTGTCTGAGAAGAGTCTTACTTATCGATGTGTTGTGCACCACATTTATAAGTAGGATTCTACGGGACATTTAGGATGTTGTTTCTTTTTTTTCTTCATTTCTAGATCGTGCATTAGAGCCAAAGCTATAAGTGAAATTGTTCCTGACCACAAGTATTGTCGTTCTTTTGTATTATAGAAAAATGCCGATGGCAAGAAGAGGACGAGGTAAAAGTAAGATGATAGATAGAATTGCGGGAGAAGGAACTAGTAGAGCTTCGCCTGAACCAGTTAATCAAGGTGGCGCTGAACCAGAGATGGAATCACAAGCTTCTTCTACTCTTCCATTTTCAGAAGAGTCAAGAGGAAGAGAAGTACCTACAGAACTACCAGTAACTACTACTAATCAGGACTTAAAGGATGCAGTGCGAATGTTGACTCGAATTGTTGCTGCACAAGTTCAGGGACAAGGTGGTCCAGTTATAAATGATGATAACGCAGCTAGGGTAGCCAGTCGATGAACGCAGGATTTTCTGAAACTAGATACTCCTACATTCACTGGATCAGATTTGAATGAAGATCCACAAGACTTTATAGATCAAATTCAGAGGGCTCTGGAAGTTATGCACGTGACTGGGGTGGAAATAGTCGAACTTGCTGCGTATAGATTGAAAGGGGAGGAGATATTATGGTATGAAGAATGGAAGAAGTCTCGTGATATTGGTGCAAACCCACCTAGTTGGGAAGAATTTAAAACAGCCTTCCTCGACCACTACCTCCCCTATAAGATTCGAGAGGCTCGTGCGGATCAATTCTTGAATCTTCGTCAAGGGAATCTGAGTGTGCGGGAGTAAACCTTGCAGTTTAATTCCTTGGCTCGATATGCTCCAAACGTAGTGGCCACAATGACGGACAGGGTACCTCGCTATGTGGACAGGTTGGAGCCGTATTTAGTGAGGGACTGCACCATTGCCGCCTTGAACAAAGATATGGATATAGCTCGAATTCAGGCCTTTGCACAAAAGATGAAAGATCAAAGACAGAGAAGAAGGGTACATGAATCTGATAGAGGACATTCCAAAAGAGCTAGACCCATGGGGAGTTTATGGCGTCCCAAACGGAGTTCAGGCCTCGGAGTTTTAGTAGACCGCCTAGACCTTCATTCTCACATTCCACAGTAGGCGCACAATCTCAATTTCGAGGGTTCAGAGGTAGCAATGTTGGGCAGAGTAGTGGGATTCGAGGTTCACAGACTACTGGATTTTCTCATCCGCCATGTCAGCAATGTGGACGATTTCATGTAGGTGAATGTCGAACTAGGTCAAATGCTTGCTTCTGGTGCGGTATGCCGGGACATATGATGAGAGATTGCCCACGGAGAGGCTTGGGTAATGTGGCACGACCGGCAGGATCGACTGTTGCATCATCATTATCGGTTCCTTCTTTAGGCCGAGGTATGCAGTCTATCGGTCGTGGTAGAGGTGCCATAGGAGCAACCAGTACTAGTGGGGTCCAGAATCGCACTTATGCTTTGGTGGACCGACAAAACTCAGAGGTTTCTCCTGATGTCGTCACAGGTACATTATCCATATTTTCCTATAATGTATATGCATTGATTGACCCGGGTTCTACATTGTCCTATGTTACTCCCCTAGTTGCTGCGAAATTTGCAAAAGCACCAGAATTATTAATTAAGTCAAATGAAGTGTCTACACCGGTGGGTGAATATATTGTTGCAAAGAGAGTGTATCAAAATTGCGTGGTAACTGTGTGTGGTCATGATACGGTGGCCAACCTCATTGAACTAAATATGGTAGATTTTGATGTGATAATGGGGATGGAATTGTTGGCTTCTTGTTATGCCACGGTAGATTGCCGGGCCAAGAAGGTACATTTTCATTTCCCATAAATGAATGTTTTTGAATGGAAGGGGGATGTAGGGGCACCACGAGGAAGATTTATTTCCTATCTTGAAGCAAGGAAAATGATTGCTAAGGGGTACATATGTCACTTAGTTCGAGTGAAAGATAATGATGTGGAACCACTAACTCCGCAGTCGATTCCAGTGGTCAATGAATTTCTGGATGTATTTCCAGAGGATCTTCCTGGCTTACCTCCAGAATGGGAAGTAGAGTTTGCCATTGATGTGATTCCAGGCACTCAGCCTATCTCTATTCCTCCCTATCGAATGGCTCCAGCAGAACTGCATGAATTGAAGGAGCAGTTGAAAGATTTGTTGGACAAGGGCTTTATCAGGCCTAGTATATCCCCGTGGGGTGCACCAGTATTGTTTGTATGGAAGAAAGATGGCACCTTGAGAATGTGCATCGACTATCGGCAATTGAATAAGGTAACGATCAAGAACAAATATCCCCTCCCTCGAATTGATGATTTGTTTGATAAGTTACAGGGTGCCAAGTGTTTTTCAAAGATCGACTTGAGGTCAGGTTACCATCAAGTCAGAGTTAGAGAAGAGGATGTACCCAAGACATCTTTTCGAACACGGTATGGTCATTATGAATTTTTAGTTATGTCATTTGGACTAACAAATGCACCAGCTGTGTTTATGGATTTGATGAATAGGGTGTTTAAGCCATTCTTAGACGTGTTCGTGACAGTATTTATAGATGACATCTTTGTTTATTCAAGATCACCAGAAGGCCACGCTAATCATTTATGACAAGTGTTGCAGATTCTCCGTGAGCGTAAGTTGTATGCAAAATTCTCCAAATGTGAGTTTTGGCTAAAATCAGTTGCATTCCTGGGTCACATTGTGTCAAACGAAGGGATCCAGGTCGATACACAGAAGATCAAAGCAGTGAAAAATTGGCCAAGACTTACGACACCCACAGAGATTCGCAGTTTTCTGGGTTTGGCAGGTTATTACCGAAGATTTGTAGAAGGGTTTGCTTCTATTGCAGCACCATTAACAAAGTTAACTCACAAGGCAATTAAGTTCCAATGGAATGATGCATGTGAAAGAGGGTTTCAAAAATTGAAAGATAAGTTGACTTCCACACCAGTGTTAGTACTTCCTGAAGGCACAGAGGGCTATGCAGTGTATTGTGATGCTTTCGGGATTGGCCTCGGATGTGTGTTGATGCAGCATGGTAGGGTGATAGCATATGCCTCACGAAAGTTGCGGCCACATGAGAGAAATTATCCTACTCATGACCTTGAATTAGCAGCGGTAGTGTTTGCTTTAAAGATATGGCGTCATTATTTGTATGGAGTTCATGTTGATATTTATACGGATCACAAAAGTTTACAATATATCTTTAAGCAAAAAGAACTCAATTTGAGGCAACGAAGATGGTTAGAGCTCTTGAAAGACTATGATGTTGATATTCTATACCATCCAGGGAAGGCAAATGTAGTAGCAGATGCATTGATCCGTAAGGCAACAGGAGTTACTAGTAGCCAATCGATGGAAAAGAAGGAGATAATTAAAGATCTATATCAGTTAGCCAGCTTGGGAGTTCGCCTTATTGAATCCTCAGATGAGGGAGTTATTGTGCAGAATGCAGCGGAATCCTCCTTAATAGCTGAAGTGAAAGAGAGGCAGTTTGTGGATTCTATTTTATTACAGCTAAAGGAAAATGTACAGCAGAATCTGAACAAGGCATTTGATCTTACACAAGAAGGGATACTTCAATGCCAAGGGAGATTATGCGTACCGAGCGTAGATGAGATGAGGACACGAATTATGACAGAGGCGCACCATTCGCGCTATTCCATTCATCCGGGTGCTACTAAAATGTACCATGACTTGAAAGAGGTGTATTGGTGGGGAAATATGAAAAAGAACATTGCAAAATTTGTCGCGCAATGCCCGAATTGTCAACAAGTGAAGTGGAACATCAGAAATTGGGAGGTTACATGCAATGTATCAATCTTCCAGTCTGGAAATGGGATATGATTAATATGGATTTCATTACGGGTTTGCCTCGTACATTGCGGAAGTTTGATTCTATATGGGTCATAATGGACAGGCTTACCAAGTCAGCACATTTTCTACCAGTCAAGACCACCTATACAACTGAAGATTACGCAAAATTGTATGTGAAAGAAATAGTACGACTGCATGGTATTCCACTTTCTATTATATCAGACAGAGGAGCACAGTTCACAGCACACTTTTGGAAATCCATTCAGCAGAGTTTGGGTACACAGGTAAATTTGAGTACAACTTTCCATCCTCAGACTGATGGACAAGCAGAACGTACTATTCAAACACTTGAAGATATGCTGCGAGCTTGCGCATTAGATTTTCAAGGCAGTTGGGAGGACCATTTGCCTCTTATTGAATTTGCGTATAACAATAGCTATCATTCAAGTATTAAAATGGCACCTTATGAAGCCTTGTAATGAAGGAAATGTAGATCACCAATTGGATGGTTTGAAGCGGGTGAAACTGCGTTACTTGGGCCAGATATTGTTCATCAAGCCATGGATAAAGTTAAAGTAATCCAACAGCGGCTACAAACGGCCCAAAGTCGACACAAGTCATATGCCGATGTTCGATGGAGAGAGCTTGAATTCGCCATAGGTGATTGGGTGTTTTAAAGGTGTCACCGATGAAAGGGGTAATGCGGTTCGGAAAGAAAGGGAAATTGAGTCCACGTTACATAGTCCCATATGAGATCATTAGAAGATTTGGGCAAGTTGCGTACGAGTTGGCACTACCCCAGGACCTTTCCTCAGTCCATTCAGTATTTCACGTTTTGATGCTTCAAAAATGCATAGGAGATCCATCTCGTGTTGTTCCAATTGAAGATGTTCAAGTTACAGAGGATCTCACGTATGAAGAGGTACCCATTTCTATCCTAGATCGATAAGTAAAGAGATTGACGAATAAAGACATAGCCTCCGTGAAAGTCCTTTGGAGAAATCAACAAGTAGAGGAGATCACATGGGAAGCGGAAGAAATGATGAAATCCAAGTATCCCCATTTATTTCAAATGGATGAAGAAGTTTACAGTGTGGAGGTGGAACAGTAACAAGTAAGTATTTAAGAGCATTATGTGTATGTGTATACGTATGTTAAAGTAAAGATGCATTGGTTGTATATAAGACGATGTTGTTAACATTCGAGGACAAATGTTTCTAAGGGGGGAATAATGTAACACACCGTACTTTTCTAACCTCACTTGATACCTTGGGATCATATCCACCTAGGTGTTGAGAAGCCATGAGTATGTGTCTTATAGTGTCATTGGTGAAACATTTGATATCGGACTTAATATGTGCAATTAGACCTTCGTAGGAGGTGTTTTACAATTTCGTGGAGCATTTGGGTAATACCCCGTACGCATTCTAACCTCATTTGGTGACTTGAAGTCATGTTTACTTGATGATTAAGATCACTAAGTAAGTATTTTGTAGTGTTTTGATAAGGTATTGGACGATATGCAAGTATTAGAGAAGTGGTCGAAAAATTCAGCAAGGTGCTGAAACTTGCACCACTACCCTATTTCAGGGGTGTGGCGCAAGCCACCTGAATTCAGAGGGGTCTAATTTCTTGCGCCACAGCCTGCTTTGCAGCTAGTGGCGCAAGGCACAAACATTACGCCTTTCCGGACCCGTTTTGTAACGCAATTCTACGACGATTCTTGGATGGTTTATTTTGGTTCTTTGGAGTTCTTTGAGAATTTTTAAAGCTTAAAACACTTCAATACACTCCTAAATACTCCTAAACGATCAAATCATGAAACATGAATAGTGAACCAAAATGTCTACTGAAGCCATGGGCGACTAGAATTCCTATTTTTGCGATCGAAATGACGAATGAGAATCTCGTAAGAGAATATTGTCGTGACATTATGGAATTATGTAAACATGAGATATATGGTGAATAATACATGAAATTTGATGGGTTACATGGATATGTGTTATTGGGCCCAAAGTTAGGCCCAAAATGGAATTTAAAAGACATGGCCCAAGGGAAAAATGACCCATTCTTCCACTTTGACCACATTAAATGCCAAGGGAATAGCTAAGTATGACTTGGGGTCTATATAAAGGCCCCAAGATCAGATTTTTATTGTCCAAAACTCTCATGCCTTTAAGATATTTGTCTCAACATTTCTCTCATTTCCAAACCCTAAAGCAAAATAATTCCTTTGGACTCCTTGGACAAGATCATCATATTCCAAACCTTGGTAATTATTTATTCTCATGGATTAACATATTATATGCATGGGAGATTATGTATATTATGCTAGTTGTGTTGGCAAGGTGGTGAATAGTGTATTTTTGCTTTTGGTGAAAGATGTGCTATCTTGGTGATTTGAACTTGAATTAGGACTTGTACCTTTGATGAAAGAGCATGGTATGGAAAAAATTTGAAAATGTATGGTGTTATTTTTGGTATTAAACTTGTTCTTGTCTATAAGTGGAAATTGTGGGATTTTGGTCGATATGTGTTATGAGGTGCATTAAGGTGACTTGATGGATTATTTGTGATATGGTGTGAATGAGAAAGTGTAAAGAATAAGCTTTGTTGTGAAATGCTATTGATTATGATGTTTGGTCAATGTATGGCATGTTGTAGTATTTTTGGTATGGTCATGCCGAAATTTCATTGTAAAGGGGGAAATGACGTTATAGGCAATTATGTAACTTTTGTCGTCTTTTGCACTTGTAAGGTGGTTAGATGTTGACGTAAACTCCTTTATGTACTTGTATTATAGATTAAAGGGATGGATCATTATATTCATTAGGATTGTAGATTCTTATTGAGAAGCTAAGGTATGTAAGGTTCCCCTTTTCGTATCCTTCTGCAGTATATAATGTACACCTTGTTAGGGTACTTACTCATTTCCAAATTTTCCTAAGGTATTTCATTTCGAGTTATCATTTATTGTTAATCACATATATCTCATTCTTGGCTTATTATCATTCATGAGTCACATAATCATGAACATGGTTCCAAGTTCCAATAATATTATATTCAAAAGTTCCCAAGAATGAAGTAACCATTGATTGAGCTATTTCAAAGATTAAAGAAGTAATGTTGTAAAGAGGAGAGATGTTTCATGGGTGGTATCCCAGGGGTTAAATAACCTAGCATGGGTCGATCCCAATATTTACGGATGGTATCCCAGGGGTGAGAAAAACACCTAGCATGGGTCGATCCCGATTACTATTATTTGCCCACTGATCAGCTTGGGGCCCGAGCATTATATGAATGGATGAATGAGTGATGGATAAAGGAATGAGTGAATGAACGAAAGAATGTAAGAGTAAAGAAAGTAATTCACATATTGTATACTTTTTCCATATATGGAAAATGGTGACTTATCTATATTGAGTACTCATTTATATCTGATTTCATTGAAGTCTTTATGCATCATTCAGTTTCATACAGCCTTACATACTCGGTACATTCTTCGTACTGACCCCTCTTGGGGGATTTACCTTACTTGCTGCAGGAGCAGGCACTAGTAGACCTCCCCAGTGAGTCGCAGGACTTCTACTGACTTTTGGTGAGCTCCAGTTGATTCGGGGCTTTTCGTGTCACAGTTGTATATGTATTTTGATGTGGTAAATGTTATGTAAAGCGGGGCTTGTCCCGATTTTAGGTTGGTCATGTATGTACTTCTGTTAGAGGCTTTTGTAGACGTATGTGGGTATGTGAAGTGATGTGAAGAAAAGAGATGTGTGTCATTTGACTTGATGGCTATGTCGGCCAAGTTTCTCATATGTCTATATATATATATCCTACATGTTCCATGATTTTTGATGTTAGCCTATTATGTTCTTACGTGATGGTGGTGTGTCCTATGGCATGTGTATGAATGAATGTAAGTGAAGCTCGGTTCTCTCGGGCCTTGTCGGCTACGAGTGCCAATCCGTCTTGATGGGGTTCGGGGCGTGACAATCAAACCTTTAGTTAAGTCAAATGTTTAATTTTTGTCCTTAAACTAACAGAACTTATACAGAGTTAGCATTAGTTGAGGGCAATTTTGGGTTTTTATTTACCCATGGTTGCTAACTTGTTGCTATCAACTACTGCCAGTACCTTGAATCAGTGTCAAAAAAAATAAGGCAATATACCATATGTGTTAGTTTAGGAATCAAATTAAGTTTTCTCAAGAGTCACCAACATAGTTCAAATTGAAACTTTTTTAGCAATTTCTTCAATCGAAAAAATGTGTGATGGTCTCTATAGTAAATAGTAGACAAGGCCAACTAACTAAAATGAAGAGTCAAGATTAGTTTTAATTAAAGTGATTGTAAAGTCTCAAATTATGCCATGTCAGCTGCCAGCTCAGCTTAAGTTTGTTATAAGTTCTAACCTGTAACAACCCCTTTCGTCGTTACGGTATAGCTTAGCATGTCAAAATTTGGGTTAAGATTCTCCCCGGATAAAGTGTTAAAAATTTCAAGTTAGGCTAATCTTGGACGAATTCCAAGTGTGTTGTAGTTTAGGTAAATTCAATAATATATAGGTTGATGACTATGTGATTTGAGACCATAATATGCTAGTTAAGGTGTTAAGGAGTTCGTAGAAACTTTCAGAATTGAATTTGGGTTCGTAGAACTTTGGATAAAGCATTTGAGGTAAAAGGGTTGGTTTGCGATGTCAAAATCTGGGAGTGTATTGTAAAATTGGCCAAAAACTAGGACTACCAGAGTTACTGCCTTGCCTATGCTGCTATAGCAGAAATTTTCCCGCTATAGTGAGATTTTTCCTGCTTTAGCAGAAGTCAACAACGGTTAGTCCTACTATAGCGAAAAGATCTCGCAATAGCGAGAATGCTATAATGAACAGATCCCACTATAGCAAGGCCACTATAGCGGCAATTGGGTCGTTATAGCGAGCTATGCGCAGTAAAAAGCAATTTTTGGATTAAAATGTATTTTTCATTCCAAACTCGTTCAAGGCAAGGTTAGGGCAAAAAGTGACAAATTCCATCAGTTTCCACCCAAATTCATTCGCTGAGGTAAGTTAATCCACTTATTTAATTAGTTATTTTGTTAATTAATCCCTAAAAATCTGTAGGTTTTGATCATGATGGAGGAATTAACATGACCTAGGCTGATTTTCTGGTGCAAAGTAGTGAAAACAAGGTGTAAGCCTTGGGTTTGGTGAAGGGTGGATGGGTTTTGTTTACATGATTAGAATTTATTCTTGTAAATGCAAAATTGGTAGAATTAAAGTGGAATGAAGGTAGAAAAACCCTAGACTAAAGGGAATGATTCATGAAATTGACCTTGGGGTTATGGGATTAGGTTGTAATCCTTAAAATTGCTAGTGTATTGTTTGATTAGTGGTTCTTATGTTATTTTATACCACAATCAAGTCGAAGTTTCAAGAAAAGGTACGGCTCAAGTTTGTTAGATCATTACGGGGTTTGATTGAGTTAGATAACAGTTGAACTGGAGTTAAAAACTCAACTTGGTTTATGTGTGCATGTTAACTACCTATTTATTTACTTGTTACAATGTATGTTGTTGAATGTTGACCTGTTGACTTGTTATTTAATAATACAAGTTGTTTGATCACCTGAAATGAGATTATGTAAAATGGACTTGTTTTAAAGTGCAAGTGTGGTTAAATTATCTCATTATACGATTGTACTTGTTATGACATTAGTTGATATTGTGAGATAAATTGGTAAAGGTTGATCTTCAAGAAATTGGTGGATTTCAGAGAATATAAGGGTGGGGACGTGGAATAAGGGTGGTATAACATTTTGTTGGAATAAGGGTGGAAGACACTAAGTGTCAGGATTATTTGGTACATAGACTGAGCTCATCCCCTGCAGGTCATGGCTAGTGGGCATTTATAAGATCCTTGGCATGTGTGTACATGGTATTGGAAAGTTTGAAGGCTCCTTGAGTGAACTAAGTTATACTATTATTTGGTTATTTGGTTCCTTGAGTGAACTGAGTTATATTTTTTTATGTTAATTGGATCCATGAGTGGTTCTAGCTATTGATATATTTGAACCGAGTTAATGTTGTTGAGGTTCAAATAAGTGGTAATTGTGATAAGCTTGACTTGGTTGTTTATGAGTTATGTTTTTGTCTTGAGTTGATATTTTGTACTTGTGATATACTTTCCGTGTTTACTTGATTGCTTGCTTAAGTGAATCTTTTGTAATATTACATGGTTGCTTCTTTTTTAAAAATTGTTAGTTGAGTGTTCACATTATTAAGTTAAGTTGCCCTATGACCCTACTAGTACATAGTGGCTTTGTACTGATACTACATTATGCTCTTCTTTTTATTGAGTGCAGAGCATATTTCAGTGGCTCAGATGAGACCTCATTTGTAGGTAGTGATCGATTTCTGATCCAAGGGTGATCATCATCTTTCGAGCATCCATAGATCTTCCTGTTTTATGATCTTTTCCATTGTTTAGGACCTAGTCAGTAGTAGTTTATTTCTAGTTTTATAAGTTGTACCCATGGATTGTCTTGTTTAGATGTTTTGGTACGGTAACCTTCAGTTTCTGGGAGAGTTTTAAACTTTTGATATTATTCTGCACTGTTTTGGTTTAGTACTACTGTGGATATTGGTTATTAATATGGAATAGCTTTATTTTGCATTACAAATGACTAAGTGTTGGTAGTGGTTATTCGGGATCGATGGTTCTCTCATCGAAGGGTTAGTGTGGGTGCCACTCATGGAAGGGTTTGGGTCGTGACATAACCGACTTAGGGAGAAAGAGTATTCAGAAATTATCAGTGTTTTTCTCACCACTCATCTTTCTTCTAGAATCTTCTATTCTCTCCGCTTCTCTCTCTGTCTCTTTCTCTGATTTCTATCTCCTTCTCATTTTCTGCAGATCTCAATCTATCAATGTAGGCTAAATAAAGTAGTTGTTTACGTCAATTTAGCAGTTCATTTTCCTTGTGGTTTTCAATTCAGTTGATTAACTAGAAAATCTCAAAACTTGTCTAATTTTTTACTATTTTATTCGATTTGATTGTTTAGAACTTGACAATTGATATCAGAGCCTATAATCTGTGAATTGCGCATTCAACAATGGCTGAATGAACGAGATTGAAACTCATGGACGACAATTTACTGCGACATGATAAAATTTTAGAGGAACTCAATATGACATAAACTGGAATTAAAGGAACATTGGAGCTGATTTTAGATCGATTAACTGCTCTAGAGAGGGCACCTCAACATGCTTATGAGGTAGTAAATCCCGGTAGTGATGGTCTACTTCCGATTCCTGTGTAGGAAGCTAGAGGTCGACTGCCTATTCCTCCTTCCAAATAGAAATTACTTAGCTTTGAGGGAGTTGAACCCAAGGTATAGATGAGTAAGTGTGAGAGATACTTCAATTTGTATAAAATTAATAATTACTAGAAGGTATAATATGTTGTACTATATCCGAATGGTCTAGCTGAAACTTGATATAATTCACTTATTCTGAGTATGGGGGTGGTCTCGTGGGTTGAATTTAAGGAGGAATTATGTACAAGATTTGGGGAAACTCGAAATGAGGATATTGTGGGAGAGTTCAACAAACTTTATGAAATATGAACTGCCGAGAAATTCCTAGGGAGGTTTGAAAACTTGAAGGCTCAGATGATCATAAGGAATACAGCCTTAAATGAGGCATACTTTCTCTCTAGTTTTATTGGAGCATTGAAAAAGGAATTAAAGTTTGGGGTTAAGATGTTCAAGCCCACTACATTGAGGTTAACCATTGAGCAAGTTATGCTGCAGGAAAGGGCCATTGAAGTCACTCAGAAGAAAAATACAATAGTGGTCAAATCTACTACAGACCCAATAGGATCCAGTTATCCCAGGCCTACTGTTGTGAGCACCACTAGACCCAACACCTTTAGGATTATCCCTTAGGTATATGAATATAGGAAGACCAACAAACTGTGTTTCAAGTGTGGAAAGAAATGCTTTCCATGACACTACTGTAAAGCAGTTGAACTGCATGGTGGGTGAAGAAGAAATAGTATCACCTAAAGAGATAGAAATTCCTGAGCAACCTGATCGTGTTATTAAAGGTAAGATACAACTAGAAGTGTTGGAGGTTATTTGTTTGAGTGCACTTTCAGGCAATAATCAAGGTGTGAATTCTATACTAGTCCAGTGCTCATTAGGGAACATGACCCTTGCTGTGTTGATTGATTCAGGCAGTACACACTGTTTTATGGATGAGAAAGTTGTAAGTGTTACAGTATATGTAGATAAATATGGTGTTCCTATGAAGGTCACTATTGCTGATGGGAATTCTATGATGTGCTGCACTACTTGCACTGGTTTTAGCTAAAAATTGAAGGGTAAACCTTTTAAGAAGGATATTAGAATCATAAACTTGGGAGGTTATAACTTGGTCTTGGGCAATGATTGGATGAAGAAATACAATCTTACTAAGTTTGATCATGAGAAGAGGTGTGTGACCATTGGAAGAAAGGGTAATAAAACAACGTTACATGTTATTCCAATAGAGGGGTGCGTGAGTATGATTAATGGAAGTGCAATGGGAAAACTAATCAAGAAAGGACAAACTCTGATTGCTCATTTATGTATGTTAGGGGGTGAGATAGCAGACGAAGAAAAGGTAGTAGAAGACATTATCCAAGAAGTGATTAACAAGTATAAGGCAGTGATTGTGGAGCCTAAGACTTTCCCTCCAGTTAGGAACTTAGAATGCTCAATTAAACCTGGGGCTATACCAGTGATCTTAAGACCTTACATGTATAATTACTACCAGAAGGAAGAACTAGAGAAGCAATTTTCTGAGATGCTAACCAATGGAATCATTAATCACAGTCAATCTCCATTCTGGTCTCTAGCTTTATTAGTCAAAAAGAAAAATGGAACATAGAGCTTTTGTATGGATTACAGGGGGTTAAATGGAATTACTGTGAAGCAGAAGTACTCCATTCCCATTGTTAATGATCTTCTTGATGAGTTGCAGGGGAAATAATCTTTTTAAAGATAGATATAAGAGTTGGCTACTATCATATTAGGATGAAGGCTGAAGATGTCTACAAAACAACTTTTAGGACTCACATGGGGCAATATGAGTTCAAGGTGATACCCTTTGGGCTAATCAATACCCCTGCCACATTCCAATACCTCATGAATTAGGTATTTCAGCTTTACCTCAGGAAGTTTCTGTTGGTGTTTTTTAATGATATCCTCATATATAGAAAGTCATTGCATGAGTATGTTGATAAATTTGTATTAGTGTTCATTACCTTAGTGTCTCATTCATTTTATGCAAAAACGGTCCAAATGCTCCTTCGGTCAATCCAAGGTGGAATACCTAGAATATGTGATCAATGCTGAAGAAGTATTTACTAACCCTGCTAAGGTGAAATAAATGGTAGGGTGACCTACTCTGACTCTCAGCTTTTTATGGGACTAACAGGTTACTGTAGGAAGTATGCATCCAATAATGGGGGTGTAAGCAGACCCTTGACAAATTTGTTGAAGAAAGATATTTTTATGTGAACTGATAAGTCTGATCAAGACTTCTTATCTTTGAAGGTAGCAATGTGTACTACTCCTGTGTTAGCTTTAGCAGACTACAATATAGAATTTACAGTTGAAATTGATGCTTGTCATTTTGGGATTGGGGTTGTTCTCTTACAAAAGGGTAAACTTGTAGCTTATTTTAGTAGTGTTGGCTGCTAAGCACAGAGATAAGTTCATTTATGAGAAAAAGTATATGGATTTGTTGAATGTTGTGGACAAATGGAGACATTACCTGTAATAGAAGCATTTTGTAGTGAAGACTGACCATCATAGCCTCAAATATTTATTGGAATAAAGGGTCACTTCAACAGTGCAACAAAAGGGGTTGACTAAGCTTTTAGGGCTTAGTTATGAGGTATAATATAAAAAGAGAAAATATAATAGAGTAGCTGATGCTCTCTCAAGACAAAAAGAAGGGGTATTTCAGACTAAAGAGGCTCATCTTAATGCTATAATTGTGACAGATCCATTGTGGGTACAAGAGATTGTTGAGAGGTATAAAGATGATCCAATGGTTATAAAGTTTATAACTCATCTATCAATAGACACTTCTGGTCCTAGTCTGTGGCATTTTGGTTCAAGGATATTGAAGAAAAAGGGAAATATCTATGTGGGATCTACTAGGAATATCATGCTACAACTGATTCACACTTTCCATGATTCTACTTTGGGCGGCCACTCAGGTTAGCTCGGTACTCTCAAAAGACTATCACAACTATTCTATTGGACTTTGATGAAACAAATAGTGATACAAATGGTGTCTGTTAGAAAAGAAAAAATAAGAATGTGGCTTATCCAAACTTGCTACAACCCTTTCCCATCCCTGATCAATCTTGGAAACAAATAAGTATGGACTCTATTGATGGATTGCCTAGCTCCAAAAGTAAGGATGTCATCTGTGTTATGGTTGATAAATTTACAAAGTCTGCTCACTTTATAGCCTTTTCACATCCTTTCACTGCCTTATAAGTTGCTGAAAAGTTTTGGAAAAGAGTTCACACTCTCCATGGTTTCCTGAATATAGCATTTCTAATAGAAATGGGGTCTTTTTGAGTCACTTTTGGCAAGCTCTTTTCAAATTGAGTGGTACTCAGCTTTTGTATAGCTTAACCTACCATCCTCAAATATATGGACAGACTGAGAGAGTTAATAGGTTCATAGAGAACTACTTGAGTTGTATGACAAGCCACATACCTCATCAATGGAAAATATGGCTTCATTTTGCTGAATGGTGGTACAATACTAACTACCACACCAGCTTACAATGCACTCCCTTTGAGGCGTTATACAGCTACTGCCCAACTCAACTATCTATGAGTCTCTTATTAGATACTATTGTGCATACTGTTAATGATGTAATTATGAAAAGGCAGCAAATGCAATAATTACTCAAGGACAACCTCTTTAAAGCTCAGGAGAGAATAAAACATTACACTAATTTACAGAGGTGTGAGAGAGAATTTTAGATTGGAGACATGCTTTATCTTAAGCTACAGACATTATGACAGTCCTCTATAACTTTGATGAAGAATTTAAAGCTCGGCTCCAAGTACTATGGCGCTTATAAAGACATCAATAAGATTGGACCAGTTACTTATAAACTACAGTTGCCTTCTGAAAGCCATAGTTTTGGTGATGATTATATGGTGTGAGAGGGACATACGACGCCTTTACTAATTTGCTTTAATAAATTTGTTGAATTGTTTGACTTAAACTAGAATTGAAAATTTGAACTAGTGACTTGAGAATGTTTAAATTTAGTGACTACATATTGTGAACTTGTTTCTTGAAAATGGTTAAGTGTAGTTACTTAAAATGTAAATTAGTGACTTGAAAATGATTAAGTCTAGTTACTTGAAATGTTGATTAGTGACTTGAAAATGGTTAAGTGGAGTTACTTGAAATGTGAATTAGTGTCTTCAAAACGGTTAAAGTTAGTTACTTGAAATGAGAACTTGTGACTTGAATATGGTTAAGTGTAGTGACTTGAAATGTGAATTAGCGTCTTGAAAATGGTTAAGTGTAGTTACTTGAAATGTGAACTTGTGACTTGAAAATGGTTGAATGTAGCGACTTGAAATTGTAAACTTGTTTCTTGAAAATGGTTAAGTGTAGTGACATGAAATGTGAATTAGTGACTTGAAAATGGTTAAGTGTAGTGACTTGAAATTGTGAACTTGTTTCTTGAAAATGGTTAAGTGTAGTGACTTGAAATGTGAATTAGTGACTTGAAAATGATTAAGAGTAGTGACTTGAAATTGTGAACTTGTTTCTTGAAAATGGTTAAGTGTACTGACTTGAAATGTGAATTAGTGACTTGAAAATGGTTAAGTATAGTGACTTGAAATGTGAACTTATTTCTTGAAAATGGTTAGGTGCAGTGACTTGAAATGTGAATTAGTGACTTGAAAATGGTTAAGTGTAGTGACTTGAAATGTGAACTAGTGACTTGAAAATTGTTAAGTGTAGTGACTTGAAATGTGAATTAGTGACTTGAAAATGGTTAAGTGTAGTGACTTGAAATTGTGAACTTATTTTTTAAAAATGGTTAAGTGTAGTGACTTGTAATGTGAATAAGTGACTTGAAAATGGCTAAGTGTAGTGACTTGAAATTGTGAACTTGTTTCTTGAAAAAGGTTAAGTGCAGCGACTTGAAATGTGAATTAGTGACTTGAAATTGGTTAAGTGTAGTGACTTGAAAATGGTTATGTGTAGTGGCATCAAATGTGAATTAGTTTCTTGAAAATGGTTAAGGTTAGTTACTTGAAATGTGAACTTGTGACTTGAAAATGATTAAATGTAGTGACTTGAAATTGTGAACTTGTTTCTTTAAAATGGTTAAGTGTAGTTTCTTGAAATGTGAAGTAGTGACTTAAAATTTTTGTTGTGATTATTTGGTGTGAGAGGGACATGCGGAACCTCTACTTATTTGATTGTTTAAACTGTACAAGAATTTAATTAGTGAAGAAGTCATGACTTTGTATTGAAATAGTAAAGTGTATAGTGAATTGAAGTTATGGACTAGTGATTGTTGAAGTTGTGAACTTTTGACTTGGAAATATTAACTAATGACTTAATAGGTTAAGTAATGGCTTGAAAATATTAACTAGTGGCTTAAAAATTGTCAAGTGTCGTGACTTGAAATTGTGGACTTGTTTCTTGAAAAAGGTTCAGTGTAGTGACTTGAAATGTGAATTAGTGACATGAAATTGGTTAAGTGTAGTGACTTGAAAATGGTTATGTGTAGTGACTTGAAATGTGAATTAGTTTCTTGAAATGGTTAAGGTTAGTTTCTTGAAATTGATTAAATGTAGTGACTTGAAATTGTGAACTTGTTTCTTAAAAATGGTTAAGTGTAGTTACTTGAAATGTGAACTAGTGACTTGAAATTTTTGTTGTGATTATTTGGTGTGAGTGGAAAATGTGGCGCCTCTACTTATTTGATTTTTTAAACTGTACTAGAATTTAATTAGTGAAAAAGTCATGACTTTGTATTGAAATAGTAAAGTGTATAGTATATTGAAGTTGTGGACTAGTGATTGTTGAAGTTGTGAACTTTTGACTTGAAAATATTAACTAATGACTTAAACTGTTAAGTAGTGGCTTGAAAATATTAACTAGTGGCTTTAAAAATATCTAGGGTAGTGACTTGAAATTGTGGACTTGTTTCTTGAAAAATGGTTAAGTGTAGTGACTTGAAATGTGAATTAGCGACTTGAAAATGGTTAAGTGTAGTGACTTGAAATTGTGAACTTTTTCTTGAAAATGGTTAAGTGTAGTGACTAAAAATGTGAATTAGTGACTTGAAAATTGTTAAGTGTAGTGACTTGAAATGTGAATTAGTGACTTGAAAATGGTTAAGTGTAGTGACTTGAAATGTGAACTAGTGACTTGAAAATGGTTAAGTGTAGTGACTTGAAATGTGAATTAGTGACTTGAAAATGGTTAAGTGTAGTGACTTGAAATGTGAACTAGTGACTTGAAAATGGTTAAGTGTAGTGACTTGAAATTGTTAACTTGTTTCGTAAAAATGGTTAAGTGTAGTGACTTGAAGTGTGAATTAGTGACTTGAAAATGGTTAAGTGTAGTGACTAGAAATGTGAATTAGTGACTTGAAAATTGTTAAGTGTAGTGACTTGAAATGTGAATTAGTGACTTGAAAATGGTTAAGTGTAGTGACTTGAAATGTGAACTACTGACTTGAAAATGGTTAAGTGTAGTGACTTGAAGTGTGAATTAGTGACTTGAAAATGGTTAAGTGTAGTGACTTGAAATTGTTAACTTGTTTCTTAAAAATGGTTAAGTGTAGTGACTTGAAATGTGAATTAGTGACTTGAAAATGGTTAAGTGTAGTGACTTGAAATTTGAATTAGTGACTTGAAAATGGTTAAGTGTAGTGACTTGAAATGTGAATTAGTGACTTGAAAATGGTTAAGGGTAGTGACTTGAAATGTGAATTAGTGACTTGAATTTAGTGACTTGAAAATGGTTAAGTGTAGTGACTTGAAATTGTTAACTTGTTTCTTAAAAATGGTTAAGTGTAGTGACTTGAAATGTGAATTAGTGACTTGAAAATGGTTAAGTGTAGTGACTTGAAATGTGAATTAGTGACTTGAAAATGGTTAGTGTCGTGACTTGAAATTGTGAACTTGTGACTTGAAAATGGTTAAGTGTAGTGACTTGAAATGTGAATTAGTGTCTTCAAAATGGTTAAAGTTAGTTTACTTGAAATGAGAATTTGTGACTTGAATATGGTTAAGTGTAGTGAATTGAAATGTGAATTAGCGTCTTTAAAATTGTTAAGTGTAGTTACTTGAAATGTGAACTTGTGACTTGAAAATGGTTGAATGTAGCGACTTGAAATTGTGAACTTATTTCTTGAAAATGGTTAAGTGTAGTGACATGAAATATGAATTAGTGACTTGAAAATGGTTAAGTGTAGTGACTTGAAATTGTGAACTTGTTTCTTGAAAATGGTTAAGTGTACTGACTTGAAATGTGAATTAGTGACTTGAAAATGGTTAAGAGTACTGACTTGAATTTGTGAACTTGTTTCTTGAAAATGGTTAAGTGTACTGACTTGAAATGTGAATTCGTGACTTGAAAATGGTTAAGTGTAGTGACTTTAAATGTGAACTTATTTCTTTAAATGGTTAAGTGCAGTGACTTGAAATGTGAATTAGTGACTTGAAATGTGAACTAGTGACTTGAAAATGGTTAAGTGTAGTGACTTGAAATGTGAATTAGTGACTTGAAAATGGTTAGTGTTGTGACTTGAAATTGTGAACTTGTGACTTGAAAATGGTTAAGTGTAGTGACTTGAAATGTGAATTAGTGTCTTCAAAATGGTTAAAGTTAGTTTACTTGAAATGAGAATTTGTGACTTGAATATGGTTAAGTGTAATGACTTGAAATGTGAATTAGCGTCTTTAAAATTGTTAAGTGTAGTTACTTGAAATGTGAACTTGTGACTTGAAAATGGTTGAATGTAGCGACTTGAAATTGTGAACTTATTTCTTGAAAATGGTTAAGTGTAGTGACATGAAATATGAATTAGTGACTTGAAAATGGTTAAGTGTAGTGACTTGAAATTGTGAACTTGTTTCTTGAAAATGGTTAAGTGTACTGACTTGAAATGTGAATTAGTGACTCGAAAATGGTTAAGAGTACTGACTTGAATTTGTGAACTTGGTTCTTGAAAATGGTTAAGTGTACTGACTTGAAATGTGAATTCGTGACTTGAAAATGGTTAAGTGTAGTGACTTTAAATGTGAACTTATTTCTTTAAATGGTTAAGTGCAGTGACTTGAAATGTGAATTAGTGACTTGAAATGTGAACTAGTGACTTGAAAATGGTTAAGTGTAGTGACTTGAAATGTGAATTAGTGACTTGAAAATGGTTAAGTGTAGTGACTTGAAATTGTGAACTTATTTCTTGAAAATGGTTAAGTGTAGTGACTTGAAATGTGAATAAGTGACTTGAAAATGGTTAAGTGTAGTGACTTGAAATTGTGAACTTGTTTCTTGAAAAAGGTTAAGTGTAGTGACTTGAAATGTGAATTAGTGACTTGAAATTGGTTAAGTGTAGTGACTTGAAAATGGTTATGTGTAGTGGCTTTAAATGTGAATTAGTTTCTTGAAAATGGTTAAGGTTAGTTACTTGAAATGTGAACTTGTGACTTGAAATTGATTAAATGTAGTGACTTGAAATTGTGAACTTGTTTGAAGTGTAGTTACTTGATATGTGAACTAGTGACTTGAAATTTTTGTTGTAATTATTTGGTGTGAGAGGAAAATGTGGCACCTCTACTTATTTGATTGTTTAAACTGTACAAGAATTTAATTAGTGAAGAAGTCAAGACTTTGTATTGAAATAGTAAAGTGTATAGTGAATTGAAGTTATGGACTAGTGATTGTTGAAGTTGTGAACTTTTGACTTGGAAATATTAACTAATGACTTAATAGGTTAAGTAGTGGCTTGAAAATATTAACCAGTGGCTTAAAAAATGTCAAGTGTCGTGACTTGAAATTGTGGACTTGTTTCTTGAAAAAGGTTCAGTGTAGTGACTTGAAATGTGAATTAGTGACTTGAAATTGGTTAAGTGTAGTGACTTGAAAATGGTTATGTGTAGTGACTTGAAATGTGTATTAGTTTCTTGAAAATGGTTAAGGTTAGTTACTTGAAATGTGAACTTGTGACTTGACATTGATTAAATGTAGTGACTTGAAATTGTGAACTTGTTCGAAGTGTAGTTACTTGATATGTGAACTAGTGACTTGAAATTTTTGTTGTGATTATTTGGTGTGAGAGGAAAATGTGGCGCCTCTACTTTTTTGATTGTTTAAACTGTACTAGAATTTAATTAGTGAAAAAGTCATGACTTTGTATTGAAATAGTAAAGTGTATAGTGAATTAAAGTTGTGGACTAGTGATTGTTGAAGTTGTGAACTTTTGACTTGAAAATATTAACTAATGACTTAAAATGTTAAGTAGTGGCTTGAAAATATTAACTAGTGGCTTAAAAAATGTCAAGTGTAGTGACTTGAAATTGTGGACTTGTTTCTTGAAAATGGTTAAGTGTAGTGACTTGAAATGTGAATTAGCGACTTGAAAATGGTTAAGTGTAGTGACTTGAAATTGTGAACTTGTTTCTTGAAAATGGTTAAGTGCAGTGACTAAAAATGTGAATTAGTGACTTGAAAATTGTTAAGTGTAGTGACTTGAAATGTGAATTAGTGACTTGAAAATGGTTAAGTGTAGTGACTTGAAATGTCAACTAGTGACTTGAAAATGGTTAAGTGTAGTGACTTGAAGTGTGAATTAGTGACTTGAAAATGGTTAAGTGTAGTGACTTGAAATTGTTAACTTGTTTCTTAAAAATGGTTAAGTGTAGTGACTTGAAATGTGAATTAGTGACTTGAAAATGGTTAAGTGTAGTGACTTGAAAATGGTTAAGTGTAGTGACTTGAAATTGTGAACTTGTTTCTTGAAAATGGTTAAGTGTAGTGACTTGAAATTATGAACTTGTTTCTTGAAAATGGTTAAGTGTAGTGACTTGAAATGTGAAATAGTGACTTGAAAATGGTTAAGTGTAGTAACTTGAAATGTGCATTAGTGACTTGAAATTGTGAACTTGTTTCTTGAAAATGGTTAAGTGTAGTGACTTGAAGTTATGAACTTGTTTCTTGAAAATGGTTAAGTGTAGTGACTTGAAATGTGAATTAGTGACTTGAAAATGGTTAAGTATAGTAACTTGAAATGTGAATTAGTGACTTGAAATTGATTTAATGTAGTGACTTGAAATTGTGAACTTGTTTGAAGTGTAGTTACTTGATATGTGAACTAGTGACTTGAAATTTTTGTTGTGATTATTTGGTGTGAGAGGAAAATGTGGCGCCTCTACTTATTTGATTGTTTAAACTGTACTAGAATTTAATTAGTGAAAAAGTCATGACTTTGTATTGAAATAGTAAAGTGTATAGTGAATTGAAATTGTGGACTAGTGATTGTTGAAGTTGTGAACTTTTGACTTGAAAATATTAACTAATGACTTAAAATGTTAAGTAGTGGCTTGAAAATATTAACTAGTAGCTTAAAAAATGTCAAGTGTAGTGACTTGAAATTGTGGACTTGTTTCTTGAAAATGGTTAAGTGTAGTTACTTGAAATGTGAATTAGCGACTTGAAATTGTGAACTTGTTTCTTGAAAATGGTTAAGTGCAGTGACTAAAAATGTGAATTAGTGACTTGAAAATTGTTAAGTGTAGTGACTTGAAATGTGAATTAGTGACTTGAAAATGGTTAAGTGTAGTGACTTGAAATGTGAACTAGTGACTTGAAAATGGTTAAGTGTAGTGACTTGAAATTGTTAACTTGTTTCTTAAAAATGGTTAAGTGTAGTGACTTGAAGTGTGAATTAGTGACTTGAAAATGGTTAAGTGTAGTGATTTGAAATTGTTAACTTGTTTCTTAAAAATGGTTAAGTGTAGTGACTTGAAATGTGAATTAGTGACTTGAAAATGGTTAAGTGTAGTGACTTGAAATTTGAATTAGTGACTTGAAAATGGTTAAGTGTAGTGACTTGAAAAGTGAATTAGTGACTTGAAAATGGTTAAGTGTAGTGACTTGAAATTGTTAACTTGTTTCTTAAAAATGGTTAAGTGTAGTGACTTGAAATGTGAATTAGTGACTTGAAAATGGTTAAGTGTAGTGACTTGAAATGTGAATTAGTGACTTGAAAATGGTTAGTGTAGTGACTTGAAATTGTGAACTTGTTTCTTGAAAATGGTTAAGTGTAGTGACTTGAAATTGTGAACTTGTTTCTTGAAAATGGTTAAGTGTAGTGACTTGAAATTATGAACTTGTTTCTTGAAAATGGTTAAGTGTAGTGACTTGAAATGTGAATTAGTGACTTGAAAATGGTTAAGTGTAGTAACTTGAAATGTGAATTAGTGACTTGAAAATGGTTAAGTGTAGTGACTTGAAATTGTGAACTTGTTTCTTGAAAATGGTTAAGTGTAGTGACTTGAAATTGTGAACTTGTTTCTTGAAAATCGTTAAGTGTAGTGACTTGAAATTATGAACTTGTTTCTTGAAAATGGTTAAGTGTAGTGACTTGAAATGTGAATTAGTGACTTGAAAATGGTTAAGTATAGTAACTAGAAATGTGAATTAGTGACTTGAAATTGATTAAATGTAGTGACTTGAAATTGTGAACTTGTTTGAAGTGTAGTTACTTGATATGTGAACTAGTGACTTGAAATTTTTGTTGTGATTATTTGGTGTGAGAGGAAAATATGGCGCCTCTACTTATTTGATTGTTTAAACTGTACTAGAATTTAATTAGTGAAAAAGTCATGACTTTGTATTGAAATAGTAAAGTGTATAGTGAATTGAAATTGTGGACTAGTGATTGTTGAAGTTGTGAACTTTTGACTTGAAAATATTAACTAGTAGCTTAAAAAATGTCAAGTGTAGTGACTTGAAATTGTGGACTTGTTTCTTGAAAATGGTTGAGTGTAGTGACTTGAAATGTGAATTAGCGACTTGAAAATGGTTAAGTGTAGTTACTTGAAATTGTGAACTTGTTTCTTGAAAATGGTTAAGTGCAGTGACTAAAAATGTGAATTAGTGACTTTAAAATTGTTAAGTGTAGTGACTTGAAATGTGAATTAGTGACTTGAAAATGGTTAAGTGTAGTGACTTGAAATGTGAACTAGTGACTTGAAAATGGTTAAGTGTAGTGACTTGAAATTGTTAACTTGTTTCTTAAAAATGGTTAAGTGTAGTGACTTGAAGTGTGAATTAGTGACTTGAAAATGGTTAAGTGTAGTGATTTGAAATTGTTAACTTGTTTCTTAAAAATGGTTAAGTGTAGTGACTTGAAATGTGAATTAGTGACTTGAAAATGGTTAAGTGTAGTGACTTGAAATTTGAATTAGTGACTTGAAAATGGTTAAGTGTAGTGACTTGAAATGTGAATTAGTGACTTGAAAATGGTTAAGTGTAGTGACTTGAAATTGTTAACTTGTTTCTTAAAAATGGTTAAGTGTAGTGACTTGAAATGTGAATTTGTGTCTTGAATATGGTTAAGGTTAGTTACTCGAAATGCGAACGTGTGACTTGACAATGGTTAAATGTAGTTACTTGAAATGTGAACTAGTGACTTGAAATTTTTTTTGTGATTATTTGGTGTGAGAGGGACATGCAACGTGTCATGCCCCGAATCCCATCGGTACGTGATTGGCACCCGAAGCCGTTATGGCCCGAGAGAACCAAACCTTGCTTGTGAACACTCATATGCCTTACCTCATATGAAGCTTATTCTTCCTTAAGCGAATAAGCATATGCCATAAGTATATATACAAAACTTGGCCGTTGGAGCCATTACGTTGAACTGAATGTACACTTCTTTCATTCATATACCCACATAAGTCTACAAAAGCCTCTTACTGATGCATTTACAAGACCAACTACAAGTCTGGATGAGTCCCCGCTTTATACATTTACAACATCAAAACAATGGTACAACTGCGACTCGGAAAGTCCCAAAGCAACTGGGGCTCACCAAAAATCTGCAAATACTGTCAACCTACAGTGGAGGTCTACTAGTGCCTGCACCTGCAACATGTAAGGTAAGTCCCCTGAGGGGGTCAGTACGAAGAATGTACTGAGTATGTAAGGCTCATAAGAACTGCATTAAACATTATAACAACAATGGAATCAATATAAGAGAAATAGACAATGTGAATAAACTCTTTTTCTGTATGTAATGAACCATGTACTTATGTTTCTTTTGTCATTGCCACTTATGAGTATTCTCTCATGTCCTTATTATTCCTATACTATCCCTTACATACCATTTTATTCCAGAGAGTTACCTCCACTCAAAAGACTTGCTTCTCAGAGATTCTTCTACTCAAGAGATTCTAGAAATTTGGGTGAATAATATAACATACCTCCACTCTATTGGTGGGTTAATGACATACATGCATCCACTATATTTGTGGGTTAACATACATATGAACATCAATGGAAAACTACTGTAATAGGAAAACAACTGTAATAAAATAGCAAATATGGATAAACCATCAATCTGTGCTTTTGGAATCATGTCTATTGCTTTCATTACTTTCTTTGCTTCTATGATTATTCATCTTTGCCTGTGAACTGTGATACCCGGGCCCCAACTGATCAGTGGGTTTACATAACATAATGTTATGTTGGGATCGGCTCGATCTAGGCTTATGCCTCTAGAGCTGCCACCCTATGAATCAATATATTAGGATCGGCTCGAGCTAGGTTTTTACCTCTAGAGCTGCCACCCATAAATCAACATATCAGGTTCGGCTCGAGCTAGGTTTATACCTCTAGAGCTGCCCCCTGTCAGGTTCGGTCCGAGCTAGGCTTATGCCTCTAGGACTGCCCCCTAATCTTGGGATCGGCTTGAGCTAGGCTTATGCCCCCAAAGCTGCCACCCATACTTGATCATTAACCACATATGCATTACTTCACTTCTTTACATTAGAGAGATTGATATCTTTATTTGTGAGAGATTGTTACATTCCTTTGGCATAACATTTTTGGAAGATTTGGAACCATAACCAATAATAGAAGACATGTAAATAAAAATTATTGGAAACATAACCTTATTGAAAACATAGTACCATTGGAACCATTGGACAATAATCAATAAACAAGATACCTTAATATAACCACTATTGGAACTTTGGAACGTAACCTTATTGGGCTTTTGGAACAATACTCATGAATATGAGACATGAAGTTACAATTGATCAATGAGTAGGAAACATATGATAATGACCATTGATAACCGGGTATAGGATACCTTAGCACATTTCGGGATAGAACAAGCGTAATGTCACTGCGAATACTATTGGGACATGACATGATTGGAAAAGCTATTCAAGACTAAATAGACTCTCCTTACATCGTTATTTTCTTTGATATAGCTTCCTTAGAACTTACCACATTTTACAACTTTGGAACTTAAGTCAATGAATAGGAGATACGTGAATCATAATTCTTCTAAGAGTCGGACACATGTGGATGACAATATATCTCAACCTGAACTGATATACCTTTGGATATTTCGGAATGGAATAGATACAATGTCAATATGATCAACATGCTGCAGAAGGATACAGAAAGAGTAACCTTACATACCTTCACTTCCAAGTATGAGTATACGAGTCTATATATAAACACAATAGTCCAGCTCCTTCCTTATGTTTCACTCTACAACACAAGTTCATAATGGAACTTTCGTTAACAACAATTTACCGTACAAGTGTATAAAATGACAATGAGCTATATGAATACCGTATAAGGTCATATCACCCCTTATAATACAATCCATTTCATTCTCATACCAACAAAACCATAACATTCCACGCATTGACCAAGTTGTCATACATCAATAGCATTTTACACTACACTTACCCTTTATGCTTCCTTATTATCATTCCGTCACAATTTCTCCTATCAACTTGCCCCATAACAACTTATAAACAACAATACATACTTAACATAGTCCAACATGCCTCCATACTCCCCTTTAAAGTCATTAAAACGACATCACAAGTTGTTAATTACATCCAAAAAGGGTATAGGGGCCTTCGGGGATCAACTAGAGACGAAAACACACAAAACTAATTCTGGGGCTGAACTGCGCTGCCACCTGCACATTAAGGTGGCTGAGGTACGCACACAGATGCCCTATGGCAGCATCCAGAGGCATCTGCGTTGGCATCTGCGCCCGCAGGTGCCCTCGTCTGCGGGGGCGGATGCCCGTTTTGGTCCGAAATGGTCTTTTTTGGGTATTTTCATGCAATGAATGGTCCATGATCATAACCAAACTTATTTTGACATATTTTTATAATATTGGACACCAAAAATCATCCATGGTCTCACAACACACATAACAACACCCAAAACTGCACTTTACGGCCAATAAGTCACCAAAATCATAACCAATTTCACAATAAAAATTCCAAACATTTTTCACAAGAATAAAACAAGGTAAGACTATAATATAATCTCACATTTCAATAATAACTCCATCAAGTTCATTTTATTCAATATCACAAGCCCATGTTCAAGTTTACAAGGCAAAATCATCCTCCGATTTAGCAAACATGTCACATACACACATAGTGAACTTCTCACACTTCACCAACACAACCAACATGATATAAACCATCTTACATGCATAAAATATATTAAAACATAATAATATACACTTACCAATACTCACCAAGTGATGATCTTTGGCCAAAAGGATGAAGGCCTAGGGTTTGTATGAGATAAGGCAATGTTGAGAAAATCTATCTAAAGGCATGGGTATCCAAAATGAATTAAAATCTGATTTTTCCCTCATTATATAGTCTCCTCATGGTTCCTATTAACCACAAACTTGGTCCAATCCTCTTATATTGACTTGGTCTTCAAGAATGGGTCAAGAATGGGTCATTATACCCTTTTTGGGCCATGCCTTCATGCTACTTTTTGGGCCTCATTTAGATCATTACAAACTACTAATGTATCCCACCAATTGAATGGATAATTCCTCATCTATATACATATATATCCCTCAAGTCACTCTTACCCATCTCTTGGCATTACATGCATGGTTGATTAGTCAAATGGAAGATTGTATCATGTTTTGCCCCATTGGGCCAAGTCTTTCTTATGATCTTTGGGCCTCATTTGGACCAAGGGCTCAAGACTCATATAAGCCCCAACAAATAATTGCATAATTCTTCAAATCTCTCATGTTTAATCAATTTCATAAATGTACATGTAGTCGTATAGGTTCGACAACATACGAGGTGTTACACCTCCCACGAGGGTCTAATCCCTTGTACTGGCCCAATATCAATTACCTCATCAATAACATTACGTAATACATACTTTTGGCTCTCGACACTTAAGTAACCATTGTTCAACGTCGTCAAGTAAGGTTTGGTAGATACGGGGTGTTACACAACGCCTCTACTTATTTGATTGTTTGAAGTGTACTAGAATTTAATTAGTGAAGAAGTCATGAATTTGTATTGAAATAGTAAAGTGTATAGTGAATTGAAGTTGTGGAAAAGTGATTGTTGAAGTTGTGAACTTTTGACTTGAAAATGTTAACTAATGACTTAATGTTAAGTAGTGGCTTGAAAATGTTAATTAGTGACTTAAAAAATGTCAAGTGTTTAGTAAATTGAAAATGTGAACTAGTGACTTTAAAAATGTCAAGTGTTTAGTGAATTGAAACTGTAAACTAGTAACTTAAAAAATGTTAAGTGTTTAGTGACTTTAAATTGTGAAGAAGTGACTTTGTATTGGCTTGGAATTAGTGAAGTAGTACTTAAAATTGTGAAGTGTTTAGTTAATTGAAATTATGAACTATTGACTTGAAAATATTAACTAGTGACTTAAAAAATGCTAACTAGTGACTTAATAAATATGAAGTGTTTAGTGAGTTAAAGTTGTGGATTTGTGTCTTAGAAATACTAACTAGTGAATTAAAATTATGACTTGAAATATTTAAGTAATTAATTGACAATGTTAAGTAGTGACTTGAAATAGTAAAATATATAGTGAATTGAAGTTGTTGAGTAGTGATTGTTGAAGTTGGAAACTGTTGACTTGGAAATGTTAACTAATGGCTTAAAATGTTAAGTAGTGACTTGATAATGTTAACTAGTGACTTAAAAATGTTAAGTGTTTAGTAAATTGAAATTGTGAAGTAGTGACTTATAAAATGTCAAGTGTTTAGTGAATTGAAATTGTGAACAAGTAACTTAAAAAATGTTAAGTGTTTAGTGACTTTAAATAGTGAAGAAGTGACTTTGTATTGATTTGGAATTAGTGAAGTAGTGCTTAAAATTGTGAAGTGTTTAGTGAATTGAAAGTATGAACTATTGACTTGGAAATATTAACTAGTGACTTAAAAAATGCTAACTAGTGACTTAATAAATATGAAGTGTTTAGTGAAATTAAAGTTGTGGACTAGTGACTTGGAAATGCTAATTTATAATTGAATATCTGTATTTTTGTAGATGGATTATCGTTTGTGGATATATGATATGGATTATGAAACTGGTGGGGGTTTAAATCTTAATGGTGTTAGAGGTTTTATCGATCATGCAATGTCACTAGACTTGTTTCAAAAAAGTGGGGTGGTTAGGCGTCCTTGTAGTTCATGTAGGTGCATGAAGTTTTTTTAACCAGATATAGTTATGACTCATCTCTATCGTAATGGATTTAAGCCAAGATATTTTGTGTGGGTTGATCACAGAGAGAGATGGTTTGAAAGGTATATTTTATAATTCGCTGCCTGAGGATGAATATGACATGCTTGTACATGGTCGACATGCTAGGATTCAACATGCTAGAGTTCAACATAGGATTCATCACGATAGGGTACAACATGATGATAGAGTTCATGAAATTGCCAATGATGCCTTTGGGATTGGGGATGGGATGGAACCTGAATAGAATTTAGAAGAAGTTCTTAATGAAGAAGCAAGACGCTTCTATCAACAATTAGAAGAGGCTAGTCTCCTACTTTGTGAAGGAAGTTGTCATTCTGCTTTGTCTATTGTAGTTAGACTAATGAGTATCAAATCCGATTGGAATATTACTCAAGCTGCTATGGACTCTATGGTTGGTCTTTTGGGTGAACTAGTTATTTCGGAGTTGAACATACCTCAAAATTTTTATCGGGCAAAGAAATTGGTTTCCAAGTTAATTTATCGTATAATAGAATACATTTTTGTATGAATGGTTGCATGTTGTTCTATAAGAATGATGTTGAACTAGCTAATTGTAAGTTTTATGGACATGCTCGTCAGAAGCAGACTCCCGGTGGAAAGATGGTTCCGATTAAGGTGATGTACTATTTACCTCTTATACCTAGGTTAAAGTGGTTGTATGCTTCAATGAGTTTTGCCCCATATATGAGATGGCACGATGAAAATAGAAGGCCACTCTGTGTCTTGTCTCATCCATCGAATGGAGAAGCTTGGAAGCATTTGGATAGAACTTATCCTGATTTTGCTAGAGAACCAAGAAATGTTAGATTAGGCTTGTGTGCAGATGGTTTCACACCATTCTCTAATTTTGGTGCACCTTATTCTTATTGGCTTGTATTTATTACTCCATATAATCTTTCGCCTGAAATGTGCATGACAAGTCCCCACATATTCCTAAGTTGTATTATTACAGGTCCTCGTATCCAAAAAGCTTAATAGATGTTTATCTGCAGCCATTGATAGATGAGTTACTACAATTATGGTATGAAGGTGTAGTGAAATATGATATATCAACTAAGCAGAATTTTGTTATGCATGCTAATTTAATGTGGACTATTAGCCATTTTCCTGCATATGGGATGTTGTCTGGTTGGATGACTGCCAGAAAATTAGCTTGCCCGTGTTGCATGAAAATAGTAAAGCATTCACTTTAAAGCATGGTCGAAAAAATTATTGGTTTGATTGTCACCATCGGTTATTGCCAATGGACCACAAATTTAGAAAGATAAAAAATGCATTCAGAAAGAATAAGATTGAGAATGATCCGCCACCTCCATCACTATTAGGGAATTAGATTTGGAAAAGAGTCTGTAATTTGCCTAAAGTTACAGATGGTCCACCTTCTAGACTTCTCGGATATGGTGTTGAACATAATTGGACCAAACAAAGCATATTTTGGGAGTTGCCTTATTGGGGGGACAATAAACTACGACATAATCTTGATCCGATGCATATTGAAAAAAAATATTTTGATAATTTGTTCAACACAATCATGGATGTTAAGGGCAAGACAAAAGACAATCCAAAAGCTAGAATGGACATAAAGGAATATTGCAAGAGAAAGGAGTTGTGGTTGAAAGTAAAAGAAAATGGTAAGTTGTTTAAGCCCAAGGCCAGTTTTTCATTCATATTGGATGAGAAACGAGAAATATGTGACTGGGTTAAGAATTTGAGAGTGCCTGAGGGCTATGCTTCAAATTTAGAAAAATGAGCAGATATGGAAGAAGGAAAGTTGATTGGTATGAAAAGTCATGATTGTCATGTTTTTATGGAAACCTTGATTCCTATCGCATTTAGCCACCTTCCCGAGAGGATATGGAAACCAATCACAGAGATAAGTCTGTTCTTTGAAGATTTATGTTTGGGAAAGTTGTTGGAGAGTAGTTTGGACAGAATGGAGCAGAATATTCCCATCATCACTAGTAAGTTCGAGAAGATCTTTCCATGTGGCTTCTTTGATGTGATGGAGCATCTTCCAATTCACCTTGTAGAAGAGGCACGTCTTGGGGGGCCAGTTCAAACAAGGTGGATGTATCCAGGCAAGAGGTATCTTTTGTTTTGATTAACGCTTTAGTTTTTAAAAAAAATTATTTAACTACCTAAGATACAGTTATGCAGAAAAATTGGAGAGTGCAAACAAACTATAAAGCAAAGAGGAAAGATTGAAGGATCGATTTGTGAAGCTTATCTTGCAAAAGAAATTGCTCATTTTTGTTCTTACTATTTTGGGGATGAAGTGCCATGTAAGAGAAATAGGCCCAATCGCAATGATGAAGGTGATGGTGATCCTATGTTTCCACCAATTTTAATTTTTAATCAATCAGGAAAAGTATCTAAAAATCGTGATATGTGCGCCTTCATTGGTATGGAAAGAAAATCTGCTATGACACATGTTTTGCTCAATTGTCCCTAGATTCAACCATATCTTGAGTAAGTGTTAATTGTGTTATCAAATTACATGAATTTGGTAAGGACACTTGACTAAGGAAAAATCTCAATGAGGTACACTTAACAGTTTATTCATAAGGACATGGGGTAATGATGCCATACATACGAAGTTTTCAAGTTGGCTGAATGAATATATAAGTATGAAAGTCCATATGTGCATTTACAAAAATTATATATGTCATTTAATAAAACTTCATATTTTGGATTAACGATATGTAGGTTTTGGATGAATATAGTACCATCGAACATTTGCAATTGGTGAGAGATGTTGCATTTGGGCCTGGAAATCAAATTCATATGATGAATAAATATTGTGTGGATGGTTTCAAGTTTCAAACTGAAGAAGTTTCTAAGTATAAGAAAACTAATAACATCGGCATGTGTGTTTAAGGTGATATTGATGGTAACGGCCAAATCATTGAATATTTTGGTGTCATACAAGAGATTATTAAAGTTAGATACCCTGGTTGGACAAAAAAATAAGATAATACTATTCGGTGATCCATCACATAGAAGTACCAAGGTAAATCAGCAACATAATATAATTGAAGTTAAGCACACAAGGCAATATAATCGCTATGATCCTTTTATCAGTGCACAAAATGCCATGCAGGTATATTACGCTATATATCCATTGCACAGAGATAAAACCAATAGGTGGGTGGTTATAAAGACTAAGTCTGTGGGGAGAATTGAGATTGAGAATATGTTAGCTGTGGCATACCAGAACGAAGTCGCAGTTGTTGATCAAACGATGGATGTTGAGTTGGAAAATAATTTAGAACATCCTTAATGCATATTAGAAGAAGTTTCTGATGATGAGATCATTGCCATAAAAAATATTGAGGAAGAAATAAATGAGGGAAATGAATCATTCTAAGAGGAAGAATGGAATGACTAAAATGAAACAACTGAAGAGGAAAAATGAGAGAATGATAGAAATGAAATAAGCGAGGAGGAAGATTAGGAGAATATAGACTAGCATGTTAGTTTTTTTTGTTACCACTAATTATTTGTTAATACTAATAATTTTTTATATGTTTTAATGTAAACTTGCATACAGATGACATCCGGTGGTGATGGTGATCGACCTCGTACTAATAAGAGTTCGAAATCAATTGCTAAGAAGAAATCTAAGACGCCTATAGACCCTAATGATACTCCTAGTCGACTTTCATCCCAGCCATGGATGTACACTTCTTCATCAGGGCGATCTTATATCCCCTATAGCACTGGAAATCCTGTAGATTTTCATGGTCCCATAAAGCAATCACAACCTATACACATTTCTACTTCACATACTATTAGGCCTACAGATATAGGAACTTTGAGATTATCATCTGCTACTCCATTCCCCCGTAATTCACCACACACACATACACACCCCACCTTTCAGGATTGCTGCTTAGAGATAGCTCTGACTCCGATGTACAGATATCTACTCCCCCGTTGACTCAGAATTATGTACTCTCGAGAGTAGCATCTACATATGGATCTATACCTCCACCACTACCTATAGATAATGATACTGATGCAGATATGATCATACTTGTACCTGGTGATACGGACATGCTTGGTAGAGTGTTCATGGAACCTGATAGATCATTGTAAGTTTATTTTCTTAATTGATAAGTTTATTTATTTTTATATCTTTATTAGTTAAATATTTATGAGTTGACATATTTCTTATTTTTCTACAGGTGGTATCCCTCATTAAAAGAAGTTAATAAAGTTGTAAGGGAGATGGTTAGGAGGCTTTATTTGCATCCTTGGGTCAGTTGAGGGAGATTCCAGAGATATATCGAAAAGCCATGTCTGATGAGTTTAAGGTATATTGAATTTAATTGTTATTTAGTTAACTTTAATATTAATATATATATCATCTAATGCTAGTCAATTGATTTTTAGACTATGTGTAATTGGTTGTGAAAACACAATAAAGCCATGTCTGTTATTTTTGAAAATCATGCTGGAGCAAGGCTAAAAAGTTGTCTTGAACGTATCAGGCGTAAGGGAAATGTAAAAGAATGGCTTCTTAAAGAAGTGTATGTTGACATGCGTTTTATTTGTAATTCTCCTGAATACAAGGCTGTTTGAGAAAAATAAGCAAATCAGAGCTAGTTTAAAAGGTGGCTCATTACATACCGGGGGTGCAAAGAGTGTCGGGACCATAATTCAGGAAATTGTAAGTAATAACCTTAGATTCTAATTTACATGTTTTGCTTTTTGTTTACAAACAAAAGCTTTGGGTCGTGAACCTACTCAACTTGAGGTCTTCGAACGAACACATTTAAGGAAAAAAATGAAAGAGTCAGACTCGGATGTATGGATTGAGCCAAGGGTTGAAAATGCCAATGTAAGTTTTAAAAATTTACTTACAAAGTAAAATCTACTTACAAAGTAATTGTTCTTTTCTACGTTATGCTCCACTTTTCTTAGTAATGGTAAAACCTTCTAACATTTCTTTTTTAATATGCAAAATAATTATAAACGCTACTTGTCTGAGTTCGGTCCAACCGCGCCATCACAGAAAGAAGCTATTCAAATTTGGACTGAAAAAGTGGCGAGGGAAAAAGAAAAGGGGAGAGTCTATGGGATGGTCTCTCGAAATGAATTGGGTCGCATCCGGTCAGGATTGAAAGGTATTGGTTCCTCACGCCAGGCAGAGCCAATTGACGATGTTCAACTTGCTGCTATGTCACAGCAGATTGCACAGCTTACCCATGCCTTGGCACAGTCCGTTGCTCAAAATAATATCACGTGCAAGACCATCGAGGAACTTAAAAAACAAATGGTTAGCAAGGCTCATCGTTGTCGACCATCGAGTAACTTAATAAACAAATGGTTAGCACGGCTCGTCGTTGTCGTCGTCGTTCTCCATCACCCGATTCAAGTAGCGAAGAAGACACAGAGAGTGAAGATGAGTTAGTTGGGGCTACTCCTTAGTGTTGTTGGATTCGATGCTTAAAGACACCTTTTAGACATTCTTGAACTTAACTTTTAACTTTTTGAAAACTTTTTCGATTGTTTAAGTGTTTTAGATGTTGTTGGATTGACTATTTAGTGTTTTGAATATTGTTGGATTAATTGTTTAACTGTTGTTAACTAGTATTATGTGTTATATGCGTAATGTGTGTTGCTTGGGGCAGTACACATTAAATTGCATTTTCATTTGGCAGGTGGGATGCAGAAAATGCAATTTCTTGCATACAAAAAATATGCAGAAAAGCGACGAACAGTTTCGCTTTTGTCCGTAGCCTTTCAATTGCAATTTTTTTAAAAAAAAATATATCGACGCTATCCATCGGTTTTTTTCTTCATTTGTTCTTCATATGAAGAACAAAAAGTGACGGACAGCATCGAATTTTCTGAAAAAAAATTTTAAAAAAATTCCAAAAAAACGATGTTGTCCGTCGCTTTTTGTTCATCATTTGTTCTTTATATGAAGAACAAAAAACAATGGACAGCGTCACATTTTCTGGAAAAAAATAAAAAAAAATTCTACAAAAAATGACGTTGTCAGTCATAAAAAAAGCGACGCTGTCCGTCGTTTTTAAAAATCATCGAGCCTTTTTACGTAGCAAGTGACTGCATCACTTTTTCATTGATTTTGACTAAAAAAATGACGTAGTCCATCGCTTTTGGCTGTCTTTTTTTGGTCTTTTTTTAGTAGTGTCTCCCTACTAGTCATCACGAGACACGACGGGTGTCTTAACAGTTGCTTTAAGTAGTCATTTGGAAAAAGATCTGAAAGTTGATAAATATGCTCCAGTGGCTACGGATCACACAATGACTCATCAAAACTATCGATGAGTCATCATATAAAGCGTCACCAATTCGAAAAGAAACCAGACTACGGGAGCTCTAATACACACAATGATTCATGGCCTAATCCAATGACTCATTGCCACTGCCAATTTTGCTTTTCAATTTTATTTAGAATAGGATTTCTTTTGTATTTATAAATACTCTTCTTAGGTTTTATGTTTGAGTTTACGCTCTATTACCTCTTGTGAGATCTTATACACATTTTTTAGGGTTGTAGAACATATTCAAAGATTAATAATAGTTGAGGTTCTTGCTTTATTCTATTCTTCTTGTAAATGCATGATTATATTTTATTCTCTGAATTATTATCGTGTTCTTGCAATTATAAGTAGCGAAATCCAGCAACTAAGGTTGTGGAAACCATGATGAATTAACAAAGTAGGCAAAGTATTAGGGTTTGTTGAATGGTGTTGATGTATGTATTGTTCTTCTCTTCGTTTTGACTGCTTTTTAACAGTACGCAATGTTAGAACTCTCCTTAAGTCTTTAATTACTTAACCATAGAGGTAGAGAACAGGAAAAGGGAATACCAATAGAGATTTGAGGCTACCAACCCTCATCTAATAGCTTGACCTTAATCCAAAATAGCTAATCTAGGATCAAAGGTAAGGGTTAATACGCAAAGCTCATGAAACCTAACCAATAGTTGAGAATAATCATTTTTATAGGCCACCATCCATTTAGATGAACCTAACTTACTGATCTTGTATGCTAAGCATCAAGATAGAACACTAGTACGACATGCTTACTGAATTATGAAATCATGGGGAACACAATCCTATTTCATCAATGCTACTTGATTAAAAATAACATTAATTAATATTTTGTTACTTGTTTACTTACTGTCTACACATATTACTTGTTACAAAACCACTCTTTTATAAATAACTGACTGATAGCTTAAATATCTGCATCGATCGAGCTCCTAGACATATTTCTTGTGGGATCGACCCCAACCTTGGTTGAGTTTAATATTTGATTCAACGAACGCTTTATATCTCATTGTAGGGTATAATTTGGGCGACATCAAGTTCTGGAACCATTGCCGAGGAATACAGTATAGGATTAGATCAATTGTGTTTATTTAACTGTTTGTCCTTATTTCTTGATTTTATATTCAATTGTGTTTATTTAACTATTAGTCCTTATTTCTTGATTTTATATTTTTGTTGTTTATGCTTTGTTGGTTGGTTGCACACCGGTGCATGTCCAATACTCAGAGTCAAGGCAATCCCCTGATTCCTCTTGATCTTGAAATCAAAAGGACATTGAGAAATTTGAGAAGAATGGTTAATGATAGAGAGCACGGAGAACACGAATCTTGGGCGCAAGCCACAACCCAGATGATAGGTGAAGAATAGTCTACACAAGATGAACTAGCTTGACAAGCTGAATTGGAAGAAGAAGATAGATAGGAAGAAGCAACATGTTGGGCTGCAGCAGATGAATAAGTTAGACAAAAGAGAAATTGAGGTCATGACCAGCGACCCCGACGTTCTATCCCCTAATTTGATGATAAAGATGATGACACTGAACTGGATGATGCAGGTGGGACAGGCACTATTGTTCCACCCCCACTTCCTGCTGGGACTAATTTCTACATCACTAGTGCTATGATAAAATTATTGAACTTGAAAGGTGTGTTCACTAGACATGCTACTATTGATGCAAGCCTACATATAGCAAATTTTGTAGGGATTTGCAAATCCTACAAGATATCAAGTGTAAACCAAGATGCTATTAGGATAAGGTTGTTTCCTTTCTCATTGGCTAGTGAAGCTACTCTATGGCTTATAGAATTACCAAGCAGATCAATTACTACATAGCAGGAGTTGAAAATGACTTTCTTAGAATAGTCATTTTTTCCATCGTCTCAAATATTACAGCTAAAAGATGTGATCTATAACTTAAGGTAACTACTTTCGAAGGAATTGTATGAGACATGGTTGAGGTTCAAGAAGAAGCTGTACCATGTCCCAAATCACAAAATACCTAATCACAATCTGCTTGAAATCTTCTATAGATCTTTGAATGCTAACAACAAGGCTGTAGTTGACGCTGTACCAAGAGGTGCATTTATGAGCCTAACATAGAGCAGGCTTCAATGATACTTCATCAAATCATTAAAACCAATAGAGATTAGCACACATGAGATTTTAAAGTTCCCACAGGAATTTATACGATAGGAGCATCCACTGAGTAGTGGCAGATAGTTGAGGGGATTGTACAAGAAATAGCTCAAATGAGAACCAAATTGAGTTTGATTGTAAAAAGTTCACAGAAATGGGGGTTGAAAAGGTCCATGCAGACGATTCTCAAGGTAAAATGCCTAGACATGATGACTCTAAATCTAATGAGGAGGCAAACTATTTAGATGACCAGGTGGTGGGTTTCTGGTCCAAACCAAGGGTCTAACGAAGACACTTAGCACCAAGGTCAGGGGAATCAATGTTGGAACTATTACAAGGATAACAACTACAACCATTTAGGGTATAGAGATGGGAGAAGAGGCAAAGATGGTGATTAAAAGAAGAAAGATGGGTGCAAGAACAGCAAAAGTGGTTTGTACGTCCCCCCCCAGTAGTCGTGAAACTAAGTCGAGTAATGCTAGGGTGGAGAAGCCTCTTGTCAAAGTGTTGAAAGGGGTAGAGAAAACTGATGACAGACTTGAGAAAATTCAAGCAGATATTTCAGGGATAAGTCAAAAGATGGAGTCATAAGAAATTTGAGCAGCAGTTCAGCCAGATTTCTATAACTTTGAACCAACATCGAAAAGGTACACTTTCAAGCAACACTGTATAGAATCAAGAAATAATAATCACTGCATGGTTGTGACCACTAGAAGTGGTAAGATAAATATTGATCCTCCTATGCCTGTAGTTGTTGATGATGAGATCGAGACTGTGATGATTGAAGTTTAAAAGGTAGGTGAATTGGAGAATCAAGTTGTTAAAGAGAAGTTTCCTAAAAAGTTATCTCCAGTTGCTAAAAGCGAGACTAGGGCTAGAAAGGGAAAGGAAAACAAGGTCCCATAAATTTTGACTCCCATTCCATGACCTTCTCCAGCTTTTCCACAGAGATTGAAGAAGAGAGTTGAAGAAAGAAAGTACCAAATGTTTATTTTGATACTGAAGCAATTGTTTGTGATCATCCCTTTAGTTGAGGTACTTAAGAAAATATCTGGCTATGCAAGGTTTATGAAGGATCTTATGACAAAAAAGTGTACCATGAGTTTTGAGCCTGTTGATAATTTGCACCATTATAGTGAAATAGCTTCCCGGTACCTTATGCAGAAAAAAGTGGATCTTGGAGCTTTTACCATTCCATGCACCACTGGGGCATTCAATTTTGCAAAAATTTTGTGTGACATAGGTGCTACCATTAATTTGATGTCGCTAGAAGTATTTAGACAGGCTGGGTTGGGGTCGCCTAAACCAACTTCGATGAGACTACTTATGTAACATCCCGTACATTTTCGAACCTATATTAGTATCGTAACATTTATGGAATTAGTTAAATATGAGATAGTTGGTATATTATTCATGCATGTTATTGGGTTAAGTTAATCTTGTGCAATTGGGCTCAATTTAAGGCCCAATAATTAGGCAAAAGACATGGCCCAAAAATGGAAAATGACCTATTCTCAATGTTGACCAAGTAAACACTTCAATTATTGACCCAAGTGTGGATAATGATGGCCATGATGGTCTATATAAGGTGTAAAATCAAATTTTTATTCATTTAGACACACATGTAAATCTAGAAATTTCCACAAGATATTTCTTATCTTTCACAAAACCTAAGCTACTAACTCTTTGGACAAGATCAATCCTTTACAAGATTGGGTAAGTGTTTAGTCTAATGGTATAGTATATTATATGCTTAATATGGTGTATAAATCATGTTGGTTATGTTGGCAAAGTTTTGTACAGTTCACTATGTGTAAAACAGTCTACTTTTGCTTAATAGGTGAAGGGTTTTGTCTTCTAAACTTGAAAGTGGACTTGTGGTATTGAAGGAAGTGAACTTGATGGATTAAATATCAAAATTTAAGATGTGTTTATGTCCTTGACTTGCTTTCTCCTTGTGTATAACATTTGGAATAGTTGTTGTGAAATTGTGCATGGAATTGGTGACGTATTGAAAGAAAAATGTAGTTTGGTGATGTTTATGTGCGTTGTGAAAACATGGCTGTTTGTTGGAATCTAAGATAACTTAAAATATGAAAGAGAAGTTAAATTATGACCATGGACCATTCAGTGAGAAAAAGGACCCGAAAATGACCCCTGGAGGCTGAAACGGGCATCCGCCTTCGCGGATGGGGCACCTGCGGGCGTAGATGCCAATGCAGGTGTCCCTGTACCAGGAAAATGGTCACCTGCGGGCACAGGTGGCATTGTAGTTCATTCCAGAACCCCGTTTTGATTGTTTTTGCATCTCTTTGACCCCCCAAAGCCCCTATACCCTTCATGGATGCAATTATCAACTTATGGTACCTTTTGAATGACTTTAAAGGAGTATCCCGGAGGTATTTTTAGTGGTATCAATTATGGATTGTTGTTCATGTGTTGTTGTGAAAGGTATTGAGATGACTTGATGGAGTAATTGTGACATAGTGTTAATGAAGAAGTGTAAAGGATAAACTTGGTGTGAAATGTTATTGGTTTATGATGTCTTGGTCAATGTGTGGAATGTTATGGTATTGTTGGTATGGTGATGCAATAAATGGTATATTAAAAGAGCGAAATGACGTTATATGGTAGTCATGTAATTCATTGTCGTCTTATGCACTTGTAATGTAGTTAGTTGTTAACGTGAGCTCCGTGATGTACTTGTGTTGTAGAGTAACACGTAAGGAAGGAGATGGATTGTTGTATTCACATATAGGACTGTATATTCATATTGGGAAGATAAGGCATGTAAGGTTACTCTTTCCGTATCCTTCTGCAGCACATATTGTTCACATTGTCATTGTACTTGTTCCATTCCGAAATGCTCAAAGGTATCTCCTCTCAGGTTGTTATATATTGTCATTCACATGTTTCTTATTCAATGACCAGTTGTTATTCATGTGTCGCATAATTGTGTAAAGTGTTCCAAAGTTCCAATAATGTTACGTTCCAAAGTTCCAATAATGTTATAACCACCAATGTATCGATCTCACAAAAGTAATGCAAAGAAGTAATGCATATATGGTTATTTTATGGTGCTTTATGGTTACTTTATGATTACTGATTTATGGGTGGGAGATCAAAGGGGCATAAGCCTAGCTAGAGACGATCCCGATTGATTACTGATTTATGGGTGGGAGCTCAAAAGGGGCATAAGTCTATCTAGAGACGATCCCAATGTTATGTTATGTTATGATTATGATATGGCCACTGATCAGTTGAATAAATGATAATGATGATGAACTTAAAAGCAAAGAAAGAAATGAATGTAATGTACATGGTTCCACACATATACAGAACGATGATTTATCCAAAATGCTTAGCCACTTGTATTTGATTCCATCTGGGATCCTATGTTTCATACAGTTTCTTATAGACTTACATACTCAGTACATTCTTCGTACTGACGTCCCTTGTGGGACTTACCTTACTTACTGCAGGTACAGGTGCTAGTAGACCTCCACAGTAAGCTGTAGGTCATCTATGAATTATTGGTGAGCTCCAGTTCGGTTCGGGGCTTACCGAGTCACATGTGTACACTTGTTTTGGTATTATGTAAATGTTGTATAAAGTGGGGATTTGTCACGACTTAAGGTTGGTTGTGTCTATGTATCTATAGAGGCTTTGTAGACGTACGTTGTGGGATGAATGAAGGAATGTGAGAAATGTATGCTTTGGATGCAATGGCCCTAACGGCCAAGCTTCATATCTATATAAATCATATATTTTCCATGACTTCCGCCATTGGTATCTTGTAGCCACATGTGATAGAGTGTTGTTCATTTAATGACATGCATACGAGTGTACATGAATGAAGGTTGGTTCTCTCGGGCCTTATCGATTTCGAAATCTAGTCCGCCCCGTTGGAATTCGAGGCGTGACAACTTATGGCAGATCATACTATAAAAAAAACTATGGATGTTCTATATGATGTCTGGTGAAGGTTGAGTCATTCATCTTTACAGATGATTTCATCATCCTAGACTGTTAAGTTGATTTTAAGGTTCCAATTATCTTAGAGAGACTATTCCTAGCGACCAGACGAGTGTTAGTTGACATGGAAGCTGGACAGTTGAAGTTTTAGTTGAATAATGAGGAAGTGAATTTCAATGTTTGCCAATCTATGAAGCAACCAGACGATATGTGTGCCATCTCAGTTATTGATATAGTTGATGAGGAGTCCTTGAGAGCTCCAATTAAGGAGAGGCTTGGTGTCGAGGCACTAGCGGCGGTGATCATGAACTTTGAAGGCGATGATATTGATGAGTACGATGAGATAGTGAGTGCACTTGCTGGTATGGGTTCTTACTCTTATGCACCGAAAAGGTTAGACTTGGATTAGAATATTAGGGCAACTCAACTGGTCAAGCCTTCTATTGAGGAGACTCATGTCTTGAAGCTCAAAGCTCTCCCATCCACCTTTGCCATGCTTTCTTAGGAACCAACAATATGTTGTCAGTCATTATAGCTGCAGATTTGGTCTAATGGCAAGTTGAGGCTCCAGTTTCAATTTTACAAAATTTTAAGAGGGCCATTAGATGGTCCATTGCTGATATTATTAGTATTTCACCTAGAATTTGCACTCATAAAATCCAACTCGAGCCAGAATGTATTCCTAGTATTAAGCATCAATGTAGGCTTAATTCGCCTATGTAAGAGGTAGTCAAGACGAATATCATCAAGTGGTTGGATTCAAGTGTGGTTTACCCTGTTGCAGACAGCAAATGGGTGAGCTCAGTTTAATGTGTGCCAAAGAAGGGTGGAATCATTGTGGTCTCAAATGCTAAGAATGAACTTATTTTGATGAGACCGATCACAGGTTGGAGAGTGTGCATGGATTATAGGAAGCTAAATGCATGGATTGATAAAGCATATTTTTTGATGCCATTTATGGATCAAATGTTAGACCGTCTTGTTGGTAGAGAATGGTATTATTTTCTTAATGGTTAATCGGGATATAATTAGATTTTGATTGCTCCCGATGACTAAGAGAAGACCATTTTCGCTTGTCCATAGGGGATGTTTTCTTTCAAAAGGATGCCTTTTGGATTATGTAATGTGCCAGCTACCTTTCACTGTTGTATGATGTCTATCTTCTCATACATAGTGGAGGACATTATCGAGGTATTCATGGATAATTTTTCAGTGGTTGGTGACTCTTTTAAAGATTGTGTGGCCCATTTGGCTAATGTTTTGAGAAGGTGCAAAGATTTTATATTGGTGCTTAGTTGGGAAAAGTTTCACTTCATGGTAAAAAAAGGGATAGCGCTCGGTCACAAGTTACTAAATAAGGGGATTGAGGTTGATAAAACAAATATTGAGGTCATCAAAAAAATTGCCTCCACCAGTTTTTGTAAAGGGTATTTAAAGCTTTTTAGGGCATGCTAGATTTTATCACAGGATCATCAAGGATTTCCCTAAGATTGTGCATCCTTTGAGTAAATTGTTGGAGAATAAGGTGAAGTTTGTTTTTGTTGATGCATGTCTAAAGGCATTTGAGTGCCTAAAAGAGAAATTAACATTGACCCCAAACATTGTTTCACCTGATTAGTCCATGTCGTTTGAGGTTATCTGCGATGCTAGTGGAGTGGCGCTAGGAGCAGTCCTAGGCCAAAGGCGTGAGAAGATACTTCATACTATCTATTATGCTAGCAAGGCACTTAATCCAGGTTAGAAAATTACACAGTGACAAAACAAGAGTTACTTGTTGTGATTTTTGCTTTTGAGAAGTTTAGGTTCTACTTACTTGGCACGAAGGTGTTATGCACACTGACCATGCATCTCCTAGGTACTTTATGGAAAAAAAGGATGCAAAGCCTAGATTGATTTGATGGGTACTTCTGTTGCAAGAATTTGACTTTGAGGTCAAGGATAAAAAATAGACTAAAAATCAAGTGGCTATCCACTTGTCACGACTTGAGAAAGGAGAAATGCTGAAGTTGAAAGATGAGATCGACATTGATGATATGTTCTCAGATGAGCAAATATTGGATGTATGACAAGGCCTGATTCCATGTTTGTGGATTTTTCTAATTATTTGGTGAGTGATGTGGTGACTTTGAACTTATCCTTCCAGAAGTGAAAGAAGTTTATCTGATGTACGAAAATTCTTCTGGGATGAGCCATACTTGTTCCACATTTGTACTAACGGGATAATTTGTAGATGTTTACCTGAGGTCATGATGATGAGAATTTTAGGGACGTGTCACTCATCTCTTGTTGGGGGTATCATAGTGGTATTCAGACAACCCACAAAATTTTGTAATGTGGGTAATATTGGCCAATCATTCATCAAGATACTCATGACTATGTGAGAAAATGTGACGAATGCCAAAGGCGATTTTTGATGTTTGCGATATTGACTTTACGGGTCCATTTGTGAGATCGAATGGGATGAAGTATGTACTTGTAGTTGTTGACAATGTTTCCAAATGAGTGAAGGAGATTGCACTTCCTAATAATGAAGGAAAGAGTGTAACAACATTCTTGAAGCGGAACATCTTTTCAAGGTTTGGAACGCCAAGGGCAATCATTAGCGATGGAGGCTCTCATTTTTTTAACAGGTTATTTTGTGCCCTACTTGAAAAATATGGTGTGAAGCATAGGGTCGCAATACCTTGTCATCCGCAAACTAGTGGGCAAGTGAAGGTCTCCAATCAGGAGATAAAGACAATCCTTGTGAAGACTGCGAATGCAAATAGAATGGATTGGTCTAGGAAGTTGGATGATGCTTTATTGGCGTACCAGACTGCTTTCAAGACCCCTATAGGTATGTCTCCCTATCAGCTTGTATATGGAAAGTCATTTCATCTTCCAGTTGGGCTTGAACACAAAGCGTTGTGGGCACTCAAGAAGCTGAATTTGAATTGGGGTGATGCCTCTAACATGAGGCTTGAGCAATTGAATGAGTTGGATGAATTTTAACTAACAACCTATGAGAGTTTAGCTCTTTACATACAAAAGATGAAGATGTATCATGACTGGAAGATAGAAAAGAGAGAATTTAATCCGGGTGATTTGGTCTTGTTGTTCAATTCGAAATTTCAATTGTTTCCTGGCAAGTTAAGGTCTAAGTGGGCGAGGCTATTTTGAGTGGTACAAGTGTTCCCTTATGGTGCAATTGAACTTGAAAATCATGAAGAAAAATAGTTCAAGGTAAATGGTTAGAGAGTGAAAACATACTTGGGAACTGAAAAAGAGATAAAGGTAGTTGATGAATCGACCCTTGGAGAAGTCTAAGTAACCAAAGGACCCGAGTCGTGCTCCGATGTTAAATCAGGTGCTGCATAGGAGGCAATCCAAGGGTTAGTTTGGTGAAGTCTGAGTATCCAAATTAACCATGTCATGCCGCGACAATAAATTAACACTGCTTGGGAGGTAATCCAAGGATTTTTTTTTTTGCTTTTCATTGATTTTTAGTTTGTAGGATAGTAATAATGAATGTTGAAGTACGCATGTGGTTGTTGTACTGAAGCTGAAAACCATACAAAAAATTTGGTGCCCAGACCTCACGGGGTTCATAACGAGTCGTACCCAATGTCAACGACTCATGAGGTAACTCGTCACCATTGGGAGATACGAAATTAAACTTGAAAGTTCAAGAACCCCTCCTCACAATTGTCAGAATGAGTCAAAATGACTCGTAGGGTCTCACAACGACTCGTCATAATGAGTCATGGGAACTGGATAGGGTAAGTAAAATTCAGTCTGCATCATACAAGTCTCATGATGACTCAGAAGGATCCATCACTCCTCATAACGAATCATCGTGTCTCTCATAGGAAAATCAATGGAAAACTAGATAAGTAATCTCAAGTCATACGCAGCAGGTGTGCGTGATGACTCATACCCTCTCCCAATGAATAGTCGGGATAGTCATGGTCACTGGGTCAAAATTTGTTAATATTTTAAGCGACAAGACCCTACCGACTCGAAACATGAAGATAAAAACCTTCAATCACACCTGATTCAACTCTTCTTCCAAACTTTTGAAACCGTAACACCCTCCATTGAAGAAAATCGACCTTCATCATAAAATTTCTCCCCAAATCACACATAATCATTATTAAACACTTCCTCAACCACCATTTTTTGCATTAGCTTCAAGAATCCAAATAAAGTGAACTGTTCATTCAAATTTTTCCTTCAAGCATCATTTTCAAAGATCAAAGTAAGTGAATTTGCTTTTAATTACTTTGATTATTGACTTTGAGATTGTTCTTTGGGTTTTCCATCATTGGGTCTAATTTCTAAGAACCCTAGATGAAATTACATGAGTATGGAAGGGAGAATTATTTTAAACTAAAATCTTCAATGACTTGATTCATCTATTAAAACTGGCGTAATAGGTGTGATTTGTTTTTAACATTTATATGTCCTTAACTCGTGCGTAACTTAGATTCGGGTGAAGTCTGAGTAGCCCCGATAATTGGTGTAATGAGTACACATGAGAAAGTGGTATTCTCTACCATTCCAGTGATTTTAATAGTTGATTTTAGTCCTAATTTGTTAAAAGACAAGATATAAAATAAAAGGTGTTTAGAAACTAGCCCAGTACAGTCCTCACGACTCATGGAATGACTTGTACCTATAGGAAATGAGTCATCATGGGGGTCGTGATCACTGGCACTGTGGTTCAAAATTGTCATGTTTTTGAAGTTCTGAAAACTACTAAGTATGAGTCTCATGGCGAGTGTAGAAAGACCTGACGACTCATAGTGTCGACTTATTCTGAGAATATGTCGTTGACTAATTGAAGGAGTTGGCCAATATGAGTCGTACCCTGTTGCAACGACTCATAGCCTAACCCATAGTGACTGACAGTGACAATTACTTGTATTTTGTTTGTTGAATCTTTTTAGTACTAATGCTTACCCTTCATAGGGACCATGGAACCCAAGAATATGCACATAAAGGAGCTAGAAAGGTGGGAAACCTACCCCCACCAAGGCCCAGGCTCGATCTACTGAGCAATTAATTGATGAGCCTTCTAATGAAAAATCTAGTGGCTTAGTAGAGGATTATCCACTAGCGACTAAACTAGAGAAACTTGAAAGGTTACATCATACAAGGACATCTAGGCCCAAAATAAAGAATCTAGGGGTGATCCCACCCTTGAATGTTACACCATCACCTAAAAGAACTCCCTAGTCTGAAGAGGGAGAAAATTCAGAGTCCAAGAAATGTGATGATAAGAGCATAATCAGAAAGGAAGAGGGGACCGTATCTGGTAGTCCCTCAAAGGATGAAGAAGGGACCAAGTCTAGTACTAAGGTATCTGATGATGTTGATTATGAAACCTCTACAGAGAGTCCTCCACTACAGGTACAACCAGCATCACAGGTTTAGCCAGCACCTCAGATTCATGTAGATCCACAGGTTGACAAATGAGGTGTCCTGAGTATGCAGCTTATCCATGACCGGTACATTCCACTTACTGATAAAGGTTGATCGAAGAGGGGATTTTATGAGGATCTGAGTTTAGTGACCCCGGGATGTCTGAGATGCCTGAGTTTGAGCGACTGTTCAATCAGTACAGATTCAGGTGGATGACTAAACAGACCAGAAGAAATAGTCCTGATCTAGTTCGAGAGTTTTATGCAGCTTATCAAGCCACCCTAAAGGTACAGGCTTTGCAGGTTAAGTTATAAAAGGGTCAGCCACCACTTCCCACTATTTTGATTTGGGGTGTTCAGGTGGATATCTTGGAGCATACTATTTCATGTTTCCTATATGGTTGGAATTTTGAGAATCTGACCAACACAACATAGATAGATTATTGGATAGATGATATGAGGAAGGTGAAGCCTAAGTAGATTGGCACCAAGGACAAAATGGTGCACTATAGATGGATAGCAAACATTCTTGTTATGCAGAAGGAAGAAGTTGATTGGGTAGCCGGTGGAGAGTCTTAAATAAAGTGTCACGACCCCAACCCATTCTGAGTGGTACCCACACTATCCCTCCGGTTAGGGTACCATTTACTCCAATTACCCAACACCAACACTTAACGGATTTTAAAAGTGAAATAGCAATTCCATTAATCGACCAAGTATCTCAATAAATCTGGTAAATAAAAAATGTGGAAAATATCAAACACCTAAAATATCCCCAAGAATTGAAAGTCATTGTACCAAAACATCAAAAAATGTCAACTACTGGTACAACCCAAAAACCAAAATAGTAAAAATGTCTATGTCCGGAACAAGTGGACAAGAACTATAAGTAGGATGAATCATGGCTGCCTAGAAGATGTAGCTCACCCTTGAGTCAGGACGATAACTTGCTAATGCTGAGGTCTAGTCAAAGTCACTGAAATATACTCTATACACAACAAAAAGAACAGTACAATTAGCATCAGTACAAAACCACTATGTACTTCTAGGGTCATCGACCAACTCAAAATAATAAATATGTACACATAACTAACACTCAGTAAACAAGTACAATCATGCAACACTTAGCAATTATACGCCCACTTAGCCTTTTTCAATAATATCAACAATTTAGGCAAGTATAAGACACTACAGGTAATTCACAAAGTCAATAACACGGCGAACAACAATAAACTCAATTTTGCTACAATTATTCTTTTCATTAGACTTCAAAAAATACTTGCATAATTCAAGTAAATCAATATCCCAGACCACTCATAGATCCAATTAACAACAATAGTATCCACTAGTTCACTAAAGGAACCCAATAAATCAACAATACAACTTGGTCCACTCAAGGACCCATCAAACTCACTAGTATCGTGTACACACATGCTATGGTTCTTATGGTTGCCCACTAACCATGACCTACAGAGGACGAGCTTTGTCCATGTACCAAATCATAACTGGCATCTAAGTACCATCAAATAATAACTGACATCAAATATTGCCATCCTTATCCCAAACTGGTGTTGTACCTCCTTTATCCCCTATGATAGTATGCCACCCTTATTCTACTTTCCCTCTTATCCTCCCTGAATTCCACCAATACAATCATGATTAAACTTTACTGGTCCATTCTCACAATAACAACTCATGTCACATCAAGTATAATCACAATGAGAAATAACACAACCACACTGGTACATCAAACAAGTTTTTATATCAACTCATTATATATGTTTTAACACTTGTAATATAATCCAATAAGTCAACATTTACAGCATGCATTGCAATAAGTACACATAGAGATAGTTAATATGCACACATAAGCTAAATTGAGTTTTTAACTACAATTCAACCACCACTTACCTCAATCAAGCCTTGCACTTGCTCTAACGAACTTGAGCTTTGCCCTTTCTTCCAATTTCAGCTTGATTGTGGTCTAAAAATCACAATAAATCCAATATTCAAACAAACCAACAATTACAAGGATTATAGCCTAATCCCAAAATCCCAACGCTAAAATAATAATTATTCCATCATTCTAGGGTTTTTCTACTATCATTCCATCTTAATTCTACCAAATTCATGATTATAAGGATGACTTCTAAGCATACAACCATAATTCATCTATATTTAACCAAAACCCAAGGGTTTTCACCCTATATTCACTAAATTGCACTAAACATTCAACCTAGGTCAAGTTAAATCCTTCCCCATACTCAAAACCTAGTGATATAATTCTTCAAAAAACTAGTTAAACAGGTGGATTTACTTACCTCAATAAAGGATTTTGGTGAAAAATCAGTTGTATGTAATAGCCTAAAATCACCTCTCCAAGCTCTTAGATAAATATGGAACGAAAATAACATTTTGGGCTATTTTTTGCATTAAATAGTGCTTGTCCCGCTAAAACAGCCTAATTCCCACTATAGTGGCATTATTATAGAGGGATTCACCAGCTATAGCGGGATTGACCGACTCTAATTCCCGTTATGGCTGGAATATTCCCGTTATAGCGGGCTAGATATAGTGGCATGCCTCCCGCTATAGCAGCATAAGTGGAGGCAGAAAGTCCGACCACCCCAAAACTTTGACCATTTTACAACACACTTCCAGATATTGATTTGCTAAACTAACCCCTTTATGTCAAACATGATATCCGGAATTCTACTAACCCGAATCCACTTCCGTAAACTTTTACAAACTCATTAACATTTTAACTATAATAATATTGTCTCGAATCATTTAAACAACAACCTATACATTCCCAGATCAATATATACCACACCACACTTAGATTTCATCCAAGACTAGCCTAGCCTAAATTTTTTAGCTCTTTATTCAGGGAAAGTCTTAACCCAAATTTTGGCACGCTATACTATACCGTAATGATAGAAAGGATCGTTGCATAAAGAAGGGCACATTGATCTTCACCTCCAAGTCTTGGTGGTCTTTGGTTTATCATAGATTAGGGCACATAGCTGGGGATAATGCATTGAGCTTGGATCTAGCTGCCTTAGTATTAGGTATTATAGAGAGCTATTAGATTGACATTGATAGACTAATCTCTTGGGGAATCCTGGATAGAGTTGTTGAGGATGTGATGAGTATACCTTTCCCATTCTTGGTTACTCGGATGTGTTTGGAGGATGGTGCTCTTGAGCTGATCATTTCATTGAGTTTCACCGTATGACTAATCTGGGGTTGATTCGGGATCCAAAAAATCCTGTGTCAAAGGCAAATGTGGTAGATGGTGTTGCATTATTAGTTGGTGCCTTCCAATCAGGAATGCACATGTAGATTGATATGCTCAATTTTACTGATATCGAGACTACACATATTGAGTCCCAGAATGAGGCCTTGAGGCCCAAGACTACTGCTATCACTGCTGCCACCACCTCCTTCACTTCATAGCCGACTTCAGTCTTGATTTCGAAAACTCTACTCCCATCTCATCCATGATTCGCCCACTTACCGATAGGTATGTTGTTGACCCATAAAAGTTCTTACAAAAAATTTTTAAACGGTTGGCCATTATTGAGCTGAGAATTAGAAATATAGAAAGAGGGGTCAAGCCATAGGTAAAAGATGAGATTAAGGCGACAATATGAGGGATGCATACCTAATTTAATGGGTTTGAGCAGAGGATAACTGATAGGCTCGAGGGTTTTCAGTCCCCAAACTTGACTGGGATTAAAGATGAGCTTGCTTCTCTTCAAGAAGCAGTCCAGGACCTATCGTCTAGGAAGCTCCAGTCATTCTCATTGATGGCATGCCTGTGATTGAGGATGTTTTTGAGGATATTAAGGTGCCCGATATATGGGGAGATAAGGATAAAAGAAAAAGTACCGAGGAAGATGATGAGCTAGCCTGGTAAAAAAAGAGAAGGATGAGAGATAAGGAGAATATGAAAAAAGCTATGGATGATAGCCAGCAGTCCTCCGAGCTCTACTTGTCTGAGATGCATGAGAGAGTGAAAGAAGCTAAGATCTCTGTAGTTCATAAAGAGGCCTCGAGAGATGAGAGCATTATTATTCCTGAGGGAGGTGGGGTACGATAGTTGCCCTTATAAGTTCTACATCTTTGAGTGAATCGGCCACCGCTGGTGCCAATGTTGCCTTAAGTGCACCGGCCAAAGCTGATGCCATGAGAATGGAGATTGGGGTGATCTCTGAAACCCTAGCAGCTGACGAGTACACATAGAGCACCACAGGTATGTCTTTGCCTCTCATTTTTACATTTTATGATTATGGTCATGTAGTGAGGACACTTCATGTTCTCAAAGTTGGGGGTGGAGATATACCACCACTCTATGTATTACTGTCGTGTTTCTTTTCCCTAGGGTGTCTATCATAGTAGAACCGGCATGTTTAGGATTTTATTTCTATTTTTGTTGTGTTTATGTTGTGTTTGGTGTGTTTAATTATGAGAAAAATAGGGAAACCATAGTGCAGCCAATAAAAAGTTTTAAATGTTTGGATTTTGTTTGTTTAAAGGATACCCCCCTGAAAAATGTTTTAGACTATGTTTTGTGTTTGTTTTGTATTGTGACCATTGTAGATCTTGTTATGGCATTAGAATTATAGGCATGATAACCATATTTTAGAGATGCATGAACCAAATAGGTAGTAGTTGATAATGTAGCCCTGTACCATATGTGTGTGAGGTACAACTGTGTGTGTGCGATCTAGAACTTGTATGATTAGAATTGCCTAGGTTTTGAGTTAGTTGATTAGGAAAAGATCATAGGTCATTCTTGAATAGTCCACTTTTATCCTAAATGCCCTACCAAATGTAATAAATATCCCTTGATCCCGAGTTTGAGCTGAAATAGACATATTCTTTCACTAGCTCATTGACCTTCCTGTTTTGATTACAATGAACATGGCTTGGCCCTAGTCCTTCTTTGGACCCTATGTACCTCAACTCAGGCAAATCGCCTAAGTTGAGGTAAGTTGAGGGTGGCTATCGTAGAGGTGTATAGTTCGAGTGGGTATAAAGAAGAAGTTAGTAAATGAAAAAGGATTTAGGTATGGTAAGAAAGAAAAAGAGAGAAACAGAAAAATTATAAAAAGGAAACCACACCCAAAATCTAAAGAATAATAAAGGAGCATAAGGGAGGAAATAAAAAAATTAGGGTTGAAAAGTGAGACAAAAATAGTGTAGTGCTAAGGAGGTTTGAGTCACTTTATCCATATCTACTATACACGTCCCTAAGCCTACAAAACAAGCGAATAAAAGTTCTATAGTGATTCTAATAAGACTGTCCAAAAAAAAACTAAGGCATATAAAATAAGGGCAAGCCTATGGTATTTCAAGCGCACTATCTAAACTTCTTTGCGAGAGTGAGTACATCGATTCAGTCCCTATTAGATGTGCATAATTATACTGTGAGTGTACGAGACTTTTTTATTGTGAGGGCGTATGGGTTGCATTGTTAGTTGTTATTTGTTTGGGTAATGCCATTTGTATACATGTTCAGTTGTTTGTTCATAATGTGATGCCATCTCTTGACCTTTTTGTGTCATGGTAAGGAACTATACATATACACATGTGGTTTTTGATTTTGACTGAATAGGAGGGGGTTGAAAAAAAAATTTATGCTAAAGATGATGATGTGACTGTCGTAGGCCTCCTAGGTTTCTCTTAGTTAAGCACCGTATAGGTTTGTTTTATTTTATTTGCTTGAGGGCATGCAAACATTCTAAGTTGAGGGATTTGGTGTGCCATGATTTCATGGTACGTTCGACGCTTAAAATAAAGAAAATATGCAAGAACTTAGGTATATTTGTAGATATGATGTGTTTGTTTAAGCATTTTACAGGAAAACTGGTCTTGGTAATGAACGGAAGAAAAAGAGCTGAAATTGGATAAGTACATCATTCTGGTTCTTGGCCACAACTCGTAGGGTCACACTACGAGTGGTGTCATGACTCGTTTTGAAGAAATTATCCAAAGTCCCGAAGATGTGCAGATCAAGTCAGTGGCAACGACTTCTCCCTATGAGTCTTCAGGAGAGGACACGAGTCGTACCATGACTCATCCTGAGAAATAAAGGCTAAAAGATCTAAAGGATGAAAAATACAGTCTAGGGGAAATGACTCTCCCTATGATTCGTCACCAGAGACAATGGGTGTCTTGGCAGCCATTCTGAGTGGTCGTTGGGAAAAAGATCTGAAAGTTGACAAATGGGCTCCAGTGGCTATGGATCACATAATGACTGAAGCTTCACCATCTTGGTAAGAAACTAGACTACGGGAGCTCTAACACACGCAATGAGTCATGGCTTAACCCAATGACTCATTGCCACTACCGACTCTGCTTTTCAATTTTGTTTACGATAGGATTTCTTTTATATCTGTAAATATTCTCCTTAGGTTTTATGTTTGAGTTTACGCTCTATTACCTCTTGTGATTTCTTATACACACTTTTGAGGGTTGTAGAACAGATTCAAAGATTGATCATAGTTGAGGTTCTCGATTTATTTTATTCTTCTTGTAAGTGCATGATTATGTTTTCTTCTCTGAATTATTATCGTGTTCTTGCAATTATGAATAGCTAAATCCCGCAACTAGGATTGTGAGAATCATGATGAATTAACAAAGTAGGCAAAGTACTAGGGTTTCTTTAATGGTGTTGATGCATGTATTGTTCTTCCCTTCATTTTGATTATTTTTTAACGGTGCGCAACGTTAGAACTCACCTTTAGTCTTTACTTGCTTAACCATAGAGGTAGAGAACAGGAAAAGGAAAGTAACAATGGAGATTTGAGGCTACCAACCCTCATCTAATAGAATGACCTTAACCAGGAATAGCTAATCTGGGATCAAAGGTAAGGGTTAATATGCAAAGCTCATGAGACCTAACCGGTAATTGAGAATAGCCATCTTTATAGGCAACCATCCGTTTAGATGAACCTAACTTACCGATCTTGCATGCTAAGCACCAGGATAGAACACTAGTATGACACGCTTACTAAATTATGAAATCATGGGGAACACAATCCTAGTTCATCATCTCTAATTGATTAAAAACAACATTAATTAACATTCTATTACTTGGTTACTTATTGTCTACAAATATTACTTGTTAGAAAATCCCTTTTTTTGGAAATAATTGACCGATAGCTTAAATAACTGCAGCGACTGAGCTCCTAGCCATATTCTCTATGGAATCGACCCCAACCTTGGTTGGGTTCTATATTTGATTCAACGACTACTTTATATCTCATTGTGAGGTGTAATTTGGGCGACATCAATAGTATAAGAACTAACATTGAAATAAGACAGTAATTCGAGAACTAAAAGCACTATTTTCCCTATCAAATTTCACACTCTCAAGTGACACACACAAGCTCAATACATATCTTATGTACACTCATTTTCTGGAAGGGGACATTCATTAGAAGACAACAACAACATACTCAGTATATTCCCACAAAGTTGGGTTAAAGGCCGAGGAGGGAAACACATTCACTAGAAGACAATTTCAATGTAAGACATCACATTTTTATCCTTTGTTCTCAAACACTCACATTATTGTCCTCCAAAAAGGAATTCTCAAAGTATGTGCATGAAATCTAATTTAATATGATACTTCAAAATCAGAAAGTAGTATAAAAACTCATAACTTAAATTTCAGATGGAAAATAAAAGCTCAACATGATCTCCATGTAGCTCTTAAATAATTATTCATTAGCTCCTAATACAAGTTGATAATCATTATAGACATATTTATAAACAAACTCGAAGCTAACCAATTTTTCAAATATTTATTTTAGGTGAATAATTTATTAATCACCTCATTTTATATCGAAGACCTTTCTCATGAAAAGCTACTCATAATTACTTTACTTCTATTATTTTTGTATTTTTTAATTTAAATTCAGAATTGTTAGTTGTTCACTTTTGATTTAGCTAACAAATGATTTATTAGAGTCATTGTACTTCACAATTACCATATTGGTGTAGGGTGGATGAAATGAAGGCTCGTTTCCAGAGTGTTGTGTGATAAGAATATGCCTCTTAAACTTAAAGGAAAGTTCTACAGAGTGACGTTTAGACCAACTATGTTGTATGAGGTAGAGTGTTGGCCAGTCAAGAAATCTCACATCAAAAAGATGAAGGTGGTGGAGACGAGGATGTTGCGATGGATGTATGAGTTTACTAGGAGAGACAGGATTAGAAATGAGGTTATTCGAGACAATGTGGGAGTGACTTCAATGGAAGACAAGATATGGAAAGCAAAGTTGAGATGGTTCGGGCATGTGATGAGGAGGTGCACAGATGCTCCAGTGCGGAGGTGTGAGAGGTTGACTATGGATGGATTTAGGCGAGGTAGAGGTAGACCGAAAAAATATTTGAGAGAGGTGATTAGACATGATATGGAGCAGCTACAGCTTATCAAGGACATGACCCTAGATAGAAAGGTGTGGAGGACACAAATTAAGGTTGGAAGTTAGTAGGTAGGAGTGTGTCCTTGAGAATAGGTTGGAGTGCTTTGTCTATTACCCGTGCCATTAGTCGTAGTGCTATGCTTGTAGTGTCTTGGTGTTTTGGTGTTGTTTGTTGTTTCGGATAGATCGAGTGTATTATTACTTTGTGGTAGTCTTGTTCTGTTATTATCTGTTGTTTTGGTACTACCTATTATTTCTTGTTCTTATATTATGTTTTTTTCTAGACTATTTTTTTGTCTTGAGCCAGGGTCTATCGAAAACAGCCTCTCTACCTCACTCCGAGGTAGTGGCACAAACTGCATACACTTTACCCTCCCTAGACCTCACTTTATGGAAATATACTGGCATGTTGTTATTGTTATTGTACTTCACAATTAAATTTTCAAGAATATTGTTTATCGTCTTCTTTATTTCGCAATAAAATTATATTTTTTGGCAAAAAAAGTCAGACTCATATGCCTGAAATTTTAGTCAATTTCAGCATGACTGAAACCCACATATGCATAAAAAATTTAAAGGGTGCTAAATGAAAATGTTAAATTTGTTGTTTTTTTGACAAATTGATGAATGGAGTTTGTTCTTAAAGATATATGGAACTTATGTTTCTAATTGAGCTTATCTAGAGTAGATTTGAGTGTGAAATGGTTAAAACTCGAAGAACAAAAACTTTTTGGCAAAATAAGTCAGACACATGTGACATAGATTTAAGACAATTTTTACATACACTTCAGATGCGAATTTTCAACCACACGATCCTGTAAGTCTGAATTGTTCCAAAAAGTGGGCCTAAATTAAATTATGATCCCAAAACCAGGTATTTATGCACTTCACCTATCGGCCCGCTTTAGGATTAAAAATGGGAGTTTTTTTTTCGTTCAATAAGAGCATGACACGTGACCTTTTAAAACTAAAATGAAGTTTTAACAGGTGAAGAATAAATATAGCTAATTTTAACAAGTGAGGGATAAATATAACTTTAAAGTATGAATGTAGCAGTATATTTGTTGATTAAATATAACGAAAGACAAATATAACTTATTTTCGATAATAAAAAGCTAAATATGATCATTTTCCGAATTAATTATCATGAAGTTTGTAACTGGGTATAAAATATTTTAGGCTATAAATATATATTGTTTAAATTCATAGGTAAAATAAATATTTTTCACTCTTGAGAAGAAAGAGTGAAACTATCCAACAAGGGGAAACAAATCTACAAATGCCACAACTAAGTGTTTGTTTGCCCATGATTATTTATTTTTTTTTGAAATATTAGTTTGAAAAATTTTTTGGATATAGAATTGTTATAATATTCTGAAAGTTGAATTTCTGAATTTTTTCGAAATTCAAAAAATTGTTTTAACAATTGGTATCAATGTTTAATTACGACTCCAATTTTCAAATGCATTTTACAATTTTTTAAATTTCCAAATACTGTTGCTTTTTTTTTTTTTCATTTCATAATTTTTATATCCAAATGTCTTCTTTTTTATTATTATTATTATTATTATTATTATTATTATTATTATTATTATTATTATTATTATTATTATTATCAATAATAATAATAATAATAATAATAATAATAATAATGACAACAACAATAATAATAATAATAATATCAAGGATGGGGAAGATTAAATAGGTGGGGGAAGAGAGAGAGAATTATAAGATGGGAATTGAACCCTCACCAACAAAGTGAAAGTTTAAGTGTCCAAACTAAATGAACTACTAAGATTGATCCCCGTCCGAATGTCCACTTATTTAACAAACTTAAATTTAAATTCATTACTCCCTTCTAGGGGTGATCACAAATGGGTGGATTTGGATGGGTTGAAAATGGATTGAGCAAAATTAGGTAATTACCCAATCCGTCCATATTTTGTATGGGTAAAATATGAATTGGGTGTTAATGGACGGATTGGATATGATTTTACCATATTTCACCGATATTGATTGAAGAATTGAAAAATGAATTTGTATGTTCTAAGTTTCTAATGTAATTTTTTTTCTACCCCCCACTCCACCCCCACCCAGAGCAACAATTTTTTTATAAAAAATAAATAATTTTTTTTCTACCCCCACCAAACCCCAATTTTTAAAAAAAAAAAAAAAAAAAAATCAGAAAAACCCTCCTCCACCCCAAATACCCACTAATATTGTTTCCATATTCTTATAGACTTTTAAAATATATTGAAACTCATATTTACTCAATTAAAATATGAGTGATTCAATTTATTCAATATGAATTAAATTTACTTATTTCACTAATATGGGCTGAAATTGTCAGCCCTACACCCTTCATTTAAATTTGTGTGGTATTTTTATTGGGAAACTAACATAAATAGTCAAACATAAGGAAGCTATTTACAAAAGCCCACATAACTTTAAATTAATGACAAAACACCACAGCCCTGGGAAAACACGCGTGTGTATCTCAAATACATGCGACTTGACCTATTTTATAGCAGCGTGTATCTCAAATATACACGACATGCGAGTATCTTAGTTAAAGATACACGCGACTTGACCTGTGTGTGTATCTTAGGTAAAGATACACGTGACTTGACCTATGTGTGTATCTTAGGCAAAGATACACACGACTTGACCTGTGTATCTCAGATACATGCGACTTGGCCTGTGTATCTCAGATACACGCGACTCAGAGCAATTCCTTCGACATATCTTGTAATTATTGAAACTTTGGTGGTCCCTTGTAATTAGGGGTCAAACCTTCGAATTTTTTGTTGTTTGCCCATTTTTATTTTGTAAAACTTACATAAATCGCAATAAGTTTACCCCTAATTACTCCATATCCCTACTATTTGCTAAATTACAAATTATCCCTTATTTTATAATTTTCGGATACATAATTAGCATCCGGATACATAATTTTGAAGTTAAGATACATAATTTTGATTACTGAGATGCATCCATTTCTGAAATTATTTGGTCGAGATACATAATACATTAACTAGACCAAAGGGAGATACATAATTAAAATTATGTATCCATAAATTTATGGGTTTGTGGATGTATCCGGATGTTTTTTTTTTTAAAAAAAAGGATTTAGATAATTAATAAAAAGGATAGGGATTTTATGTAGTTTAATAAAGATAAGTTGTGGTGTTATGTAATTTTTCCTTTTATTTTTCCCAAGTCCATTTGATTAGTCTTTGAAGTTAAATAGGATCAGTTGATTAGATCAACTTTAATATTTTAATATTAACATATTTAAAAATTTTAGAAAAATATTATAAATTATACTCAATGTGTTTCAATTTATTTATTTTTATTTTGATTTAGTATGGAATTTAAGAACATAAAGAAGACTTAAATTTTGTGGGTTTAAATTAAAGATATGTAAAATGAATCAAAATGTCTTTTAATCTTGTGGTTTTAAACATGCTATGTTGAAAGTTACAACTAAATAATTGTAAAAAATGGAAGAGACAATCTTTTTTAAGTGGACTAAAAAGAAAAATAAGACGAAACGAATAATTTTTTAAAAGGAGAAATGAATTGAAAACAAAATATTTCTGGGATTACTCAGAAATATCGCTACTTTTTCCATGACAGAGACAGTAACACAACAATAATTGATGCTACATGTGTCCATATCAAACAAATTGGAAAGTTAAACAATCACAACTTCTTCCAAGCCATTTCTTTCTAGTCTTCCTGGTTGACCTCAAGTCAAGATCCATGCTCTATCATAATTTCATTCACTTAAACAAACAAAACCACATTTATAATGTTTTTGTTTTCTTTTCATTTTTATTCTTTATGAATGGAAATGTTTAGTCTGAAGTAAGTATACACCACTTTTTTCCATTCATGGTTTTGAGTATTTTCATGGATATGGATAGTAGTTGAACAATTCAAATGACCCAAACTAGGAAGGGGTCAATAATAATAAAAAGAAAGAAATATCGTATAAATCAGTAGACCGTTAGGGCTTGTTTGGTATGTGAGGGATAAAAAATAATAATTCCGGAATAAAATGCAGGATTATTTTATCTTGCATTTGTTCAAATATTAGCTAATCCTCAAATTATTCATCCCACCATTGAGTATCATATTATATCTCAAATCATGGATAACTTTGTTTATCCCATCTCCCATACCAAACAACTCCCTACTTTTTCTTTTTCTTTTTTCAATTCAGAGCCCAACATGTGGTCCTACATCTCTCTGTCACTAGGTAGAATCCACCAATTTCTATTCAAGGAATTTTAGCTCTTTCATCGCTAGTGCTGCCACTCACTATCACTGTCATTCTCCGCGGTGTGCGGAGAATTTTACATAAATAATGTCATACTCCATCACTCTCAATATAATTTATATAAGATTCAAATAAAGTGAATTTTGATCAATCTATTTAATTTTCTTAATATATATTTTAATCACATTGATAAGAAAATTATTTACTACAACTTATAGTAGTCTTTATACTCCCTCCATTTCAAAAAGAATGACCTAGTTTAACTTGACAAGGAGTTTAAGAAAATAAAGAAGACTTTTGAATCATGTGGTCATAAATTAAAGTTGTTTCAAATGTACCAAAATGCTCTTTAATCTTGTGGTCTTAAACATGTCACGTGGAAAGTTGGAATTAAAGTATTGCCAAAAAAAGAAAGGGTCATTCTTTTTGAAACAGACAAAAAAGAAAAGTAGGTCATTCTTTTTGAAACGGAAGAAGTATAATTTTTGAATATTTAAATTTTAAAATATTGAGTTGCCTTATTCCACTTTAATAATAAGTATTAGTCAAATTTCCTCTCAATAAGTGAAAAATGTCACATAAATTGAAATAAAAGGATTATTGCTTTATTATTTTAGTAAGTGTGTTTGATTATGAAATTGCAATAGTTTTAAGATATTATCTCTTATCTCACCTCCAAAGTGTTCGGTCTTGAATTTTTGTCCCCCAGATGTTTGATCTTGAATTTTTGTCCCCCAAAGTGTCCGATCTTGAATTTTTCTCCCCGCTCAATAAGTTTTAACATTTGTTTATAAGGCAGAACTTGTGAACAATTGAACAGGTTCACTGTCGTAAAATGTCATGAACGTCTGCCTTATAGACAAAGGGTTATAACTTATGTCTAATGGGCAATATACCTAAGTTTTAACTTTTACCTATATACGACAGAATTTCTAGTCAATTGAGTAGGTTCATCGTCTTAAAATGTCCTGAACGTCTGCCTTATGGAAAAAAGTTAGAACTTATATATTTGATGAGCAACATACCTAAGTTCAAACTTTTGTCTAAGCTATAAGGCAAAACTTTCGGTCAATTGTGTAGGTTCATCGTCATGAAATGTCCTTAACGTCTGTTTTATTGGCAAAAGTTGAAACGTTTGCCTTGTGGGAAAAATCTGTTAAGCAGGGCTAGAAAATCAAGACTGTTGGTGTAATATACCACAAATAAATAAATTACAGTTGAAAATAAAATGAATAAAATATTGAGTAAATAAAACTCAGGTTGAGACACAGATATCTCGCTCTCTTTAAAGAGACTCAAGTCCACTGCGGCATAATCTACACCGTTCCAGCAGTATCAACTCTTGATTTGTCTCCTTCAGAATACAACAACCCATCACAATGTACAACTCAAGCTACTCCGGATTAGTTGAAGAGTCCAAAGCTCCACCAAAAGAACAACTTCCTTCAACATATAATTACTCTCTTTTATATAATGAATATAGTTAGAGACTTAGAATATCTTTCTTTGTCTCAACTCTCTCTTTCACAAATGTAATTAAGAAAACTATGCAAGACCATCTCTATTTATAAGTGAGGTATTCTTCCTTGTATTGAATAGGAAGAGTAAATGAGAAGATAAATGAAATAGAGGTTACAAGAGAATCAAGCCAAGTAATGACTAAATAAGTTACAAAAACATTAAGAGTGTTAGGATATACTATTAACCATGTTGGTTTAAGTTATAGTATTATTTTTACATCCCATGTAAAGACAATTTATTTCATTTTCTTAATTTAATAAAGTCTTTATTTAAATAAATCATTATGTTGACATGTGTGTCTTTTACTTATATAGTAGGCAATTTTGTGCATGGAGTTATTTAACTCATGCATGGAAGATTAAAATTGTCGGTTCTTATAAGTTATAAATTAAAGTTCACAATCAAAGATGAAGTAGGACAAACATCTTGATGATTGTAGCACAAGATTAAAATATAATTTGATCTTAATTATGGGAGTGGTAATATTCCAACTTCTTGCGCTAGTACATTTCGTATGTATTGAACGGACCAAGTAGAGATGTTTGTTTATGTTCTGAATATTAATAAACAACTTCTCTAGTCCATTACATGTACTTATACTCTTAATCTTGATATAATTATTATGATCTATGTAGTTTGATTTATTATTTTAATCTATTAAAAGGTGAGACTCTATTACGAGTCGATATATTCCTAATAGATTGGATAATGACAAATCACTTAGTGAAATAATAATTAGTTGATAGAACCATGTCTCGGATTTGAGATAGAAGACACCCTTATATGGTTGCTTATAAGTTTTCACGTGTAAACCCTGCAGGTGGATTTAGTATCCGTCACGTGAAATAAGTTGAGCATAGTAATATAGGATTGAGTTAGTCAATAAATTAAATTTTCAAAAAAATTTGATTTAATTGATTGGTGTCGGTAATTCTAACATAGGGAGTTAAATAAGATGTAACGGTAGATTTCGAAGTTAATATCGAGGAGTGCAATTACAGATTTTTAGTGGAATGATTTGTAATTTATTATGATATGATAATTCATTCATTTGCGAATTAATATCATAATTAGAAGCCTCAGTTAATAAATCTACGGTCCCTATTTCATCTGAATAACTTAACATTGATCGAACCATTTCCATAAGAGTTCTATTTCTCCGCTCTGCCACACCATTTTGTTGTGGTGTTCCCGGAGCAGAATATTGAGATGTAATACCTGATTCTGATAAGTACTTAATGAATTCCGCAGAAAGGTATTCACCACCACGATCAGATCGTAATGTACGAATATGTTTATTATGTCGCTTTTCCGTTTCTATCTTAAATTCCTTGAATTTGTCAAAGTATTCAGATTTGCCTTTTTTCTTTTGGGGGTATGCATTAGAGACAGCAAATTATATTCTGAACTTGGTTCCTTCAAAATCAGTACCTTTAACCCCATCTGAATTGTGGAGTGGGCGCAAGCCTAGTCTACGGCATATTCGGGTTTGGGGTTGTCCAGCACATGTGCTGAAAGGGAAAACTAATAAACTGGAATCTCGGACAGAAGTGTGCATTTTTATTGGATATCCAAAAGGAACTAAGGGAGGTTTATTTTATTGTCCTACTGAACAGAAGGTTATTGTCTCGATAAATGCCAGATTTCTGGAAGCGGACTATTTAATGAACCATGTTCCTAGATGTAAACTAGTTTTACAGGAATTGAGTAATAGAATAACGAATAATGAAACACAACAAGAACATATTTCGGCAACCGTTATTGACATACCACTGCATCCACGTTGTGGGAGAAATGTCAATAGGCAAGAGGTTGCACAAGAGCAAACACTTGACATTACACTACCTCAAAGTAGTGGGAGTAATGTTGAGCAACATGCAATTGTGGAGGAAACTGTTCAGGGTAATGTCGAGCAGCCTACAATTGTGCAGGACGACGTTCAAGGCGTTCAGAATTCAGTTCCAAATGTAGCGGATCCTGTAGTGACTGTTCGTCGTAGTGGGAGAATTATTAGAAAACCTTTACGATTTGCGCTCTTGGGAGAATCATACGATCGAATCCCTGAGGAGCCTAATACAGAACCCCTTAATTACGCCGAAGCACTACAGGACAAAGATGCTGAAATGTGGATCGCTGCTATGAAATCTGAAATGGAGTCTGTGTACTCTAATCAAGTCTGGGATCTTGTAGAACCACCTGCGGGATTCAAACCCATTGGTTGTAGATGGATCTATAAGAAAAAGAGAGGTATGGATGGAAAAGTACAAACTTTTAAGGCAAGGCTTGTTGCGAAAGGGTTTACTCAAAAAGAAGGAATTGATTATGAGGAAACTTTTTCGCCCGTAGCTATGCTTAAATCCATTAGGATTCTCTTATCCATTGCTGCTCATTATGATTATGAGATTTGGCAAATGGATGTCAAGACGGCTTTCCTAAATGGAAGTCTTGATGAGTGCATTTATATGGCACAACCAGTAGGTTTCATAGAAAGTGGCAATGAAAACATGTTTTGTAAACTTAAGAAATCCATCTATGGATTGAAACAGGCATCTAGGGCATGGAATACTTGTTTTGACAATTCGATTAAGACTTTTGATTTTGATCAATGTGAAAATAAGTCATGCATATATAAAAAATGGGACGGAGACAAAGTAGCATTTTTGATTCTGTATGTAGATGACATTTTGCTCATAGGGAATAATGTGAGCATGTTGAATTCTGTTAAGGAGTGGCTGTCCTCGCGTTTTGATATGAAAGACTTGGGAGAAGCGGCTCATATCCTTGGGATCAAGCTTATGCGAGATCGCAAACAAAGGATAATAGGCTTATCTCAAGCGCTTTATATTGACACTATTCTTGCAAGGTTTAGCATGCAAAATTCCAAAAAGGGATTCCTTCCTTTTAGGCATGAAATTACTTTATCAAAGGATCAGTCACCCAAAATGGCTGATGAGATAGAGAGAATGAAGGCGGTCCCTTATGCTTCTGCTGTAGGGAGTCTCATGTATGCTATGTTGTGCACTAGACCTGATATTTGCTTTGCTGTTGGCATGGTTAGCAGATTTCATTCTAATCCTGGACAAGAACACTGGACTGCGGTAAAGCATATAATCAAGTACCTGAAAAGGACTAGGGATTACATGCTTGTCTTTCATTCTGACAATCTTGTACCTATTGGGTATACAGATTCAGATTTTCAGTCAGATAAGGATTCTAGAAAGTCTACCTCAGGATATGTGTTTACTTTAGGAGGTGGAGCCATAATTTGGAGGAGTATCAAGCAATCATGTGTTGCTGATTCCACCATGGAAGCTGAATATGTGGCCGCCTCTGAGGCGGTCAAGGAGGTTGTTTGGCTCGGTAACTTTCTGAAAGAGCTTGGAGTGGTTCCTTCGGTTCAAGCACCACTCACACTTTATTGTGACAATAGTGGTGCAGTTGCAAACTCGAAAGAGCCACGAAGCCATAAAATAAGTAAGCATATTGAGAGAAAATATCACTTGATTCGGGATATAACTCAAAGGGGTGATGTGAGAGTTTTGAAGATTGAGTCGAAGAACAATTTGGCGGACCCATTTACAAAGAGCTTAACTCAGAAGGTCTTTGATAAGCATGTGGAAGAAATGGGTGTTAAAATTGTTCATGCATGGTTATGAGTCTAAGTGGGAGATTGTAAGGATATACTATTAACCATGTTGGTTTAAGTTATAGTATTATTATTACATCCCATGTAAAGACAATTTATTTCATTTTCTTAATTTAATAAAGTCTTTATTTAAATAAATCATTATGTTGACATGTGTGTCCTTTACTTATATAGTAGGCAATTTTGTGCATGGAGTTATTTAACTCATGCATGGAAGATTAAAATTGTCGGTTCTTATAAGTTATAAATTAAAGTTCACAATCAAAGATGAAGTAGGACCAACATCTTGATGATTGTAGCACAAGATTAAAATATAATTTGATCTTAATTATGGGAGTGGTAATATTCCAACTTCTTGTGCTAGTACATTTCGTATGTATTGAACGGACCAAGTAGAGATGTTTGTTTATGTTCTGAATATTAATAAACAACTTCTCTAGTCCATTACATGTACTTATACTCTTAATCTTGATATAATTATTATGATCTATGTAGTTTGATTTATTATTTTAATTTATTAAAAGGTGAGACTTTATTACGAGTCGATATATTCCTAATAGATTGGATAATGACAAATCACTTAGTGAAATAATAATTAGTTGATAGAACCATGTCCCGGATTTGAGATAGAAGACACCCCTATATGGTTGCTTATAAGTTTTCACGTGTAAACCCTGCAGGTGGATTTAGTATCCGTCACGTGAAATAAGTTGAGCATAATAATATAGGATTGAGTTAGTCAATAAATTAAATTTTCAAAAAAATTTGATTTAATTGATTGGTGTCGGTAATTCTAACATAGGGAGTTAAATAAGATGTAACGGTAGATTTCGAAGTTAATATCGAGGAGTGCAATTACAGATTTTTAGTGGAATGATTTGTAATTTATTATGATATGATAATTCATTCATTTGCGAATTAATATCATAATTGGAAGCCTCAGTTAATAAATCTGCGGTCCCTATTACGCCTGATTAACTAATCGAATTTGATAAGAAAAAGTTTTTATAGAAGAAGTAATATTATTTTACTAGTCTTCTATAAGGAATAAATGGAACTTAATACTAATAATGAGCTGAAAACGTTTTTCACATAATGGGACTATTAAGGGTGAAAAACGTTTTGCTCATTATGGAGGTATTAAGTTCACATAAATGGCTGAAAACGTTTTTCCCCTCATCTTCGTTCTTCAATGAGATATTTGAATAAATAAGGTAGAGGAGATGGTTTTTCAGATATTGGAGATTCATTCTTTTTCTTGTAAAAAAAAAAAATACTTGTCCACACAAGTGGAGATTAAAAAGGGTTAGTCAGGAAGTAGTAGAAGGCTGCAGACCTGGAGAACAAGGATCTAAACAACGTTTGTGAAAGCTTCAAGAGGTATGTATATCTTTTCATGAATTTCGGTTTTTATTTTACATTATCATGTTGTCATGTAAGTTTGTGATCCGGAATTTATGCTTCCGCTGCATATGTGTATTATACGTTCTAGCAAAGAGGTAGAATAATAAATTAGAAGCTACAAGAGTTACTCAATACTAATGGCACTAAAGGACACATTCTACCACTAACTTAAAGAGAGTAAAGAAGGCATAGGAATGCCCATTCACGTTCTTGGCAGCAAATTATAAATGAGCACAAGTAATGTAGCCAATCACCCTCTTTAATAATATTATCTTTTCATATTCAAATGCAACAACAAAGACCACCCTTATGGAGGTTATTTTTGTAAGACTTTTCTTATGTGGGACAAAATATCAAGACCAACATATTTTAGGATCATTTCTGAACTTGAACCTATTATATTTTTGACAATGTCAATCTAATATATATATATATAATATGTTTATTATTGTTCATAAAAATATTATTAATATATATAAACAACTTTTTGAGAATCTATGAATTGGTATTGAAGCATATAGACATAAATGGTCAATGGAAGTCATCAATCCACAATATTACATTGATACATGTGAATATCAATTTCATGTATAGATGAAATATCTAATATATCTACGTATTTGTTTTGATTAAAACAATGATTTGGTACTTGGTTTGGAAGGACATCACTCACATTGAGACTAAGACACAAAGACAAATTCATGATTTAAAAGAAATGAATTTCAGTTTCGAATTCTACTAAAAGTTCATTTTATTTGCTTGGTTCGAAATCAAATATTTATACCAATTTAGTATTTTTTTTTTAAAAAAACATACGTCGTGTGAACTAAAATTACTGAATTTGAATGAATTTATACCTATAAGGCTATAACTCTATATCCACCCCTGCTTAGACAAGGCCAGGAACTTTTTCGCAATGGGTGAAGCCTGAGGAGCAATGCCGTGTGAAGGCATAAAAATGTCCACGAATTATGATTTTTTTTTTTCCTTCAAAAAAGAAACAATTATGATATCTAGTCTAGAAAATAAGTATTGATTACCTCTGTAACACTAAGAGGCAAGCATTATCCAGAATGATCGGGAGTTAAGCGTCAATTACACCTATAAGTAGAGGGTGTCATTCTCAATTGCGTGATGGGTGCAAAACAGGACAAAGGTTCTAGACTATAAAAGAGGCTCCTTAATTTATGTAGTCACACAAACATCCTATAAGAAAAAAGAAAATGTCATTGGCAGAGCTTGAGCTTCCTGGCTTCCGCTTTCATCCCACTGAAGAAGAACTTATCAACTTCTACCTCAAAAGGATTATCAATGGCAGCAAACTTGATTCCAATATCATTGGTTTTCTCAACATATATCTCTCTGATCCTTGGGAGTTACCTGGTTAGTAAACTCCTTACTAGCATCGTACAATTTAATTTATATACACCGATAGTACAATAGACCCTTGAAGTCCAGTCCTCTGGATTTCACGCATAGCAGAAACTTAGTGCACCGAATTGTTTTTTTTTGTTATACATTGATAGTACAATTTTTTTTTTGTGTGTGTATCAGAATGTTGTTTTAATTTATGATAGCGTTTACTTTTTTTTTTAAACTAGATAAAATTTTGCCTGATTGTGTAAAGCGGTCATTGCATCACAGTACATATTACAAAACCTTGACGTAGGACCTAGAAAGTTTATGACCTTGGACCATACAAGTAGTTTCTTCTTTTTTTCCTCCATTTCCTCCTATTTTAAGAAGGGGAGCTTTTGGCGTAACTGATAAAGTTGATGTCATGTGATCAGTAGGTCATGGGTTTGAGATGCGTAAACAATTTCTTGCAGAAATGCAGGTAAGACTGCATACAATATAGACCCTTGTGGTCTGATCCTTTCCTGTACCCAACACATAGTGGAAGCGTAGTGCACTAGACTGTCCTTTTCCTTCTATTTTACTTGCCAAAAAGTTTACTTGTACATGAGAATTGAGATTACACTTTCAAAACCAAATGAAATCCTATACAGCAACTATGGAACTGGATATTAAAAAAAGGTCGAAATTCCGTGGACATTATTTCGCTTGAAATACTGCTTAAACTAGTTTTTCAACTCCAATTTTTCTATTTGAAATTGACATATATTCTACAACATCGTAAAATAAAACATCGATAAATAGGAATATGTAACTTTTGCAGAGAGAATGTCTCTACGTGCCATCGTTAGGACATCGATGATGCAATTTAACTGAAAGGGGCAATTTTTCACTTATTTTTTCTTTTGTGTGTGTGTTTTAAATAGGGCTGGAAAGAATAGGAGAAAGAGAGTGGTATTTTTTTGTACCAATAAACAGGAAACATGGTCCTAAAGGGAAGCCCAACAGAACAACAAGAAATGGTTTCTGGAAGGCAACTGGTTCGGATCGCCCAATACGTTCTTCATTAGACCCAAAAAAGGTTATTGGTCTCAAGAAAACTTTGGTTTTTTATGGTGGAAGGGCACCTAAAGGCAGCAGAACAGATTGGGTCATGAACGAGTACAGACTTCCCAATGGACATAAGGTATTTTATTATGCAAAGACAATTCAAAAGGAGTCTTATCTTATTATATGTGTCCACATAATTTGAATAGAAGGCAATACATACAGTTACCTCCTAAATCCAACTCCGTAATACTTTGATATGCCTCCATGTTTTTGCCTGGCCCTTCTACAGTGTGATTCAAATGCAACTCTCATTTTACAGAAAATGTCATTGCATCTAAGCTATTGTTATAACTTGTATCCCCTGCCACAATCTAATCCCCCCACTCTGTTCTTTTTCTTTTCTACACTTTCTAGATCTTTTTCACAGTGAAGGCAGAAGTCTTGTGCTAGGAAAAGGTTAAATAGAGAACTATTCATAACTTTATCAACATGTTGCACTACAAGTCTACACGATTTAGACAAGACTCGCTTAGTTCACAAGGATTCAGCTTATACAAACTGATGATATGGTGTAAGAATTTTTATGCTACTACCGTAATTTAATCTGTTGTATCAGCCAATTCCATTAATTATGGAGAATTACTTGTATAGTTGATTTGATAGCGTAAATGTCCCCTTACACTGTTCAACATTGTATGTTTGTTAAATTCTTGTGTTATTGTCACCTTAAAGTAACTCAAATCTTGTTAATTTTATATTGGGATGCAGGGTCATGACATAGTACTTTGCAAAGTCTACAGAAAGGCAACCTCCTTTAAAGAATTGGAGCAAAGGGCAATGGTTGAAGAAGATGCAGAAAAAACATATATGCCAACTCCTCATGAATCACAGGACATGCTTGGTTCTTTAGAATCATCAAAAAATGACATGTACATCAAAAGTTGTGAAGAAGAAAATCACCACACAGCAGTAAAGCTACCTCAATTGTCTGGTTCAAATGCATTTGCGGAACCATCCAAGTTTAGCATTGACTCGTTATCAAGTCCCCTCTGGACAGGATTACAGAGTGCAGGGCAAGACTTGTGGAGTCTATTTTATTTGTCCTGAAGTGATTAATTACATACTTCTTTAAGCTAGAATGACATATTTCAATATGGAAGTCTTTACTGGACTTTAGTAATTGCATGTTTGATGTCGAAGTAATTGACTAGTGGAAAATAATTGTCATCTGACAATTTTGACGCTATTGCTGTTTAGTCATTTAGGAATCTTGATGTTTCCTAGTTCTTTGTGTTAAGATGGCTTCTTCATGAAATCAAATGTGATAGAGCTCATGCATTACATTTAATATGTTTTATTACCCTGTCTAACTATTTTGGAGAGTCCACGTCATATTTTCGGTACGAAAACTAAAAATTCAGGTGAGATTTACTCTTTAGTTAAATTAGTTAAAGTTAGATGATTTTAATGTGACAAAAAATAGAAAAGTAACTCTTGTATGATAAACTTTAAGTTGGATGACTTTAATATGCTAAATTTTAAAGTTGGATGACTCAAAGTTGAATAACCACCGGTAAAATTTATTCATCTACTTTTCATGTGAATTTAAACATTAATCTTCTTTCGGCCAAGTTACATATTAAGATCTAAGAGCTAGGTAGCTCTTTCAGGCATGATTCTTGCCTAGAGAATAGAATACGCTAGATAGAGACAGAGTCAAGATTTGAAGATTATAGTTTTAGGATTTCAAATGTTTTAAGTTAGAGGATTCTATATTAATAATTATACATATTAAAATAAATGAAAAAGGCCAAAAGTACCCTCGAACTATTCGAAATAGAGTATATATGCACTCCGTTTGTTTTTGGCCTCCGAACTACCCCTCCCGCTTAACTATAAGCTCCCATATAAACCCTCCACCCCCCTTTTTAACAAACTGCCACTAGTCCATACGTGACGTCTGATGTAGAAAAAAAACCACATGGCTCTGCACCTATGCATCCTACGTGGAAAAAATTCCACATGGCTCTACATCTAAGCATACTAGAGTCATGGAAACCTGACTCATTTAATGACCGACCCATCTCCTAATTAAAGGTAAATGATAGACCTATTCTTCATTTTGATTTAAACACTTGAAAAAAAATCAAGTGTGGGCAATTTTCTTCATTTAGGTTCATTGCGATTAGGGTTTCGAAGAATCTTGGAGTTAAAAACTAAGAGATTCTGTGAGTTCTTTCCCCTTTTAGTTTAGTAAATTATTATTTATTTATTTTTGCTATCAGATTAGTCATTTTCTGTTTAATTGAGCTTTGAAGTTAGGGTTTACGATTTGTATAATAATATAATCTTCTGTTATTTTTTATGATTATTTATTTATTTGAGTTAAAATAAACATATTAATGTGATTTTGGGTCTGATTGATTTGGTCATGGGGATGGGTTAGTGTTTAATATTCTTTTAAGAATTTTATCTTGCAGATTGTAGTCCTGTATGGTAATGTTAGTGTCACGACCCAAACGGTCATGATTGGCACCCACCCTAAACTATGGCGGGAGAATCATGCTTAACCCAATCCTCACTAATCAAGTTCAATAGTCAACACTTACTTCTATCATGCTTATCGTTAATAAGTTCTAAACTCAATTATTCAATAAAAAAATAAAATGTCAAATCCAACATACTCATCCAATCACTAATATAGTGCAAAAATCCTCTATTAATTACATCTCCGGGATATGAAATCATCGTACAAGAACAACTAAGAGTATCAAGTCGATGGCTAAAAGATTATCCAAAATGCAAAATTAAACAAAAGAGTATTTTGGTCCCGAAATAAGGGACAAGAACAAAAAGCTGAAGATTCAATGGCTGCCCGATCATGGTGCTCACCCTTAAATCAAAATCCACAATTGCTGGCTATAGTCGAGGTCTCGTCTCAAATGCTGGAACACGCTCTACACTCAACAAAAAGAAGAGCACATGTAGCATCAGTACATCTATAAGTAATGGTAGGCATCATAGGCCGACTCAACTCAACACCATACAAATAAGCAAACCAAATAAATGCAACAACGATCATAACAGAACTTATAACTAAAGACAACAACACATTTATGACACTTCACTTTAGTGGGAATACAGACTCATATTTATGTAGGTTTACACTTAGCCAATTTCAGCATCAAGTTGCATCACATCATATAATTATAACCGAACATTCAATGCATATGAGTGAATGTATGAATGTAAGATGTGCGCATCATCTCCTTCTCTTTTCAACCTTATCAACATCATTCTCAAAATCATGAACATCATGATCAATATCTACATCATTATCATCAACTCATCATTAACAATATGTATGAATATGAATATGGAGTCAATAGTTACAAGTAGTGCTCAAAAATAATTATAAATATTCACTTCACGTATAAGCACGGAGCCAAACAAGTCTAATTACTACAATAAATCGTAACCTACGTCGATTCCCTACTCGAATCACCTTTAGGCCACAAGCTTGACTTTCCTTTCTCTTTCACTTCGTTCTTAATCTATAACAACAAGTTTACATACCCATTTCAATTATTTCATTCCTTCTAACCACTAGGGATCAATAATTAATAATTTCATCCATAAATTTTCCCTAATTCATAATCTTAGGGTTTTTTACCCTTTAAACCTCATGAATTCTACCTTATTTAGCATGAACAACTATGATTCTACTCCAAATTGTGTTTTTAACACCGTAGAATCATTGTCAACTGATTTCATATACATTCCCACCAATTCATATTAAATTTATGAATTAGGACTAAACACTATTTTTTAACCATGTACAAAATTCTAACGATTCTCAAGGATTCTAAGAAGTAATTCAAGTTTAGAAAATAAAGCACTTACCTCCAAAGATGAAAACCTTCCAAAATTTATAGAAAATCATATTTCCCAAAGCCTTGGTTCATTTTAAAAAAAATAGGGAATTAAAATATTTCTAAGTATTTAAAACTGAAAATATACTATGTTTTACCGCTACAGCAGTTTACGACGAGACTGAGGCTACCACGATAGCAGTATCTTTTCTGCTGCAGCGGTTCCTTTTTCCACTGCAGCAGTACCACTGCAACAGTTCCTTTTTCCGCTACAGTAGTCCCAGACAGAAAATTGGGGCCTCTTCCAAAATAGATTCATTTTACAATACACCCCTTGAAATTCGATATCACGAAGCAACCCTTTTACGATAAACTCTATAACTGGAGTTCAATAAATCTGTTTTACGTGTCAGAAGTTGCTACGGCTTTCTAAACTTGTTCTCTATTCATAAATCAAGTCAAACTCTCCCACAAATTCTTACATTAATACCATATTTTCTTAGACTAGTACATACTCAAAATTCATCTAACACTAGACCAACCTTGAATTTCTTAACAATTATCTAAGGGAAAATTTAGCTGGGGTTAACAATTTCTTAACAATGTACCACTTGTTCATTCCAAATGACAACTAGCCCCAAAATGACACAACTAAGGCAAGAGCACATACCTGGGTCTATGAACAACTACGAGTATTACTTGCGCATATCTGCTTCTATCTCTCAAGTTGTCTCTTTAATCAGAAGGCTCCTCCATTGAACCTTCACAGAAGGAATGACTCTGATTTTTAATTTTCCCACATCCCGTTCTAATATAGCAATTGGTTCCTCTTTGTAAGATAGCTCCTTATCAAACAACTCAGAGTCCCAATGAATGATGTAGTCCCCATCTCCATGGTACTTCTTTAATATAGATACATGAAATATTGGGTGAACCCTAGACATAATAGGAGGCAAGGCCAGCTTATAAGCTACTGACCCTATTCCCTTTAAAACCTCAAAGGGTCCAATGTACCTCGAACTCAATTGTCCCTTCTTGCCAAAATGCATCAGACCCTTCATGGGTGAAACTTTCAAGAGTACTTTATCTTCTTGTTCAAACTTTACCTCCCTCACATTATTATCCACGTACTCTTTCTATCTGCTCTAAGCTGCTAGGAGTTTCTCTTGTATAAACCTTACCTTCTTCATTGAATCCTTCAGCATATCAGTACCCCAAGATCTCACTTCAAAAGTATCAAATCATCCGATTGGAGACCTACATCTTCTACCATATAACGCTTCAAAAGGAGCCATGTCAATACAAGAGTGGTAGCTATTGTTGTAGGCGAATTCACATAAAGGTAGATATTGGTCACACTGACCGCCAAAGTCTATAACACAAGCCCGAAGCATATCCTCAAGCACTTGAATGGTCTATTTCGACTGCCCATCGGTCTGTGGATGGAAAGTTGTACTTAGGTCTAATATAGAACCGAACTTTGACTAAAACTTCTTAAAAAAATTAAAGGTAAACTGAGTACCACTGTCTGATACGATCAAAACAGGTACCCCATGGAGCCTTACGATCTCTTTCACATAAATCTTGGCCAACGTAGCTGTATTATAATTTATCCTTAACAGAATAAAATGAGCTGACTTGGTCAATCGATCAATAATAACCAATATAGAGTCACACTTCCTCAAGGTCGTAGAAAGACCCAACACAAAGTCCATGATTATTAGTTCCCACTTGCATTCCAGAATGGGCATCCTTTGAAAGGTGCCACCAGATTTCTAATGCTCATACTTGACCTGTTGACGATTTTGGCATGTAGTCACAAAATTTGCAATATCACGTTTCATTCTTTGCCACCAATAATATTGTCTTAAGTCTCGATACATCTTGGTTGCACCCAGATGTATAGAGTACTTAGAGTTGTGAGACTCTGCAAGGATAGTAGAAATCAAATTACCCATATGAGGCACACATAATCGCCCCAGAATCCTCAACACTCCTTCATCATCAAAAATGACTTCTCTAGCTTCACTTTGCAACACTTTTTCTCTAAGGTTGCTCAGCTGCTTGTCTTTGAACTGTCTGCTTTTGATTTGGTCAAAAAATGTGTACCTAACTTCCACATGAGGTAATACTCCTCCCTCACTAGTCACCTACAATCTCAGGAAATCATTAGCCAAGGATTGTACCTCTTTCGCCGAGGGGCGCCTAGACGCCTCCAGCCATGCCAAACTTTCCATGCTTACTGGCTTCCAGCTCAATGTTTATGCTACCACATTATCCTTGCCCATATGATATAGAATTAAGATGTCATAGTGCTTGATCAACTTTATCCACCTTCTCTGTCTCATATTTAGGTCTCTCTGAGTAAACACATACTACAAGCTACGGTGGTCCGTGACCACTTCTCACTTCAATCCATAGAGGTAGTGTCTTCAAATCTTCAAAGCAAACACCACGGCCACCAATCTAAGTCATGTGTGGGATAGTTTTTCTTATTAGGCTTCAGTTTTTCTCGAAGTATTACCAATCACATTCTAGTCCTGCACCAAACAACAACATAACCCAACCTTGAAGCATCACAATATACAATGAAATCCTTATCTTCAATAGGAAAGGTGAAAATTGAGGCTGAGGGTAGCAAATTTTTAGCTTTTGGAAGATCTCCTCACACTTATCATCCCACACAAATGGAACCTCCTTCTGAGTTAGGCAGGTCATGTGCCAAGCAATGGCAGCAAATCCATTGATGAATCGATGATAATAACTGGCCAACCCTACAAAGCTACAAATTTCGATCAAATTCATTTATCTAGCCCAATTATTAGCAGGCTCAACTTTCTGCGGGTCTACCATAACCCTTTTCATAGATACCATTTTCCCAGGATGGACACTGAAGACAACCAGAACTCACACTTGGAATATTTAGCATATAGTTGCTTTTTCTTAAGCAACCCCAACACCAAACACAAGTGAGTTTTATGCTCTTCTTCCCTCTTAGAGTAAACCAGAATGTCGTCGATGAGACAATGATGAAAGAATCCAGGAATGACTTAAAAGCCCCATTTATCAGACTCATTAATGTAGTTGGGGCATTAGTCAAGCCAAAAGACATGACTAGAAACTTGTAGTGTCCATAACTAGTTCGGAAAGCAGTCTTTGGGATGTCCTCCACCCTAATCTTGAGTTGGTGGTAAACCAACCTTAAATCAATTTTGGAGAATACTGGAGCTCTTTGCAACTGGTCAAACATGTCATCTATCCTATACAAAGGATACTTGTTGCGAATGGTTACCTTATTCAACTGGCGATAGTCTATGCACATCCTCATGCTACCATCATTCTTTTTCACAAATAAAATAGGAGCACCCCAAGTAGAAATATTTGGGTGAATAAATCCCTTCTCTAACAATTCTTACAACTAGGACTTCAATTCTCTTAACTCTGTTGGTGCCATGCAATAATGAGGAACAGAGATGGGATGAGTTCCTGGTTCTAAGTCTATACAGAAGTCAACTTCACGATCTGGAGGCATACCAGGAAGGTCATCATGAAACAGCTCTAAGAGTTCACACACAACTAGAACGAACATTATAGGAGGAACTATAGATTTATCTTCCTAAAGATGGGATAAAAAATGCCTTACAATTCTCACTAGAGTAGGCTTAAAGGTACCCTCCCACTCTAACTTTTCTATCTCAGGCATTGCTACAGTGACGATCTTAGCATATCAATCAAGAATAGCACGATAAGGGGACAACCAACTCATCCCCAAAATAATATCACATTCATCTATATCCAGAATCACTAAATCTGCTAAGGTCTTAAACCCAATAAACATCACAAGACATGCACGTTACACTTGATCAATACATAAAGGCACCCCAACTGGTGTGGCATATACATAGGTGTATCAAGATATTCATAGTCTAAATCCCAGCCCAAGGCGAATTTCATATACACATAAAAGAAAGTGGACCCGGGATTAAACAATACAAAAGCCATACGATCACAGACAAAAATAGTACTTGTGATCACAGCATTAGAAGTTTTTGCCTCTGGATGAGTAGGAACTGCATAAAGTTGAGCTTTATCACCCCCATGACTACTACCTCTACCAGTTTGAGCACCATGTCTACCAACCTGTCTTTCATCTCGGTTGGCTTGGTTGCCACCCATTCCTGAAGTCTGGCTACCACGCCCACCTTGTGGACGACCTCTACTATTTCCTCCACTATAATGACCTACTAGAACTAGAGCACTAAAAGTCGGTTGTTGAGTCAACTGACCTGTAGAAAACAAATTAGGACAATGCCTTCTAATGTACCCCAAACCTCCACACTCATGGCGCTTAATGCCCAAAGCAGATCTTTGAACTGAAGAGGACAAAGATGTATAGCTGATTATCCATGAAGGCTAATAACTGACCCCATACGAGCCTTATGCAAACATAGGTATGGCTGAATGATAAGAACGGGAAGAAGGACCTTGCGACCCACGACCCTTAGAAAAAGTATCGTTGAATTGGCTCAAGGTCCGGGCCTTCTTTTTTTCTGTTTCCACTTCTCCTTGCTTCCTAATTGCCTCAGCCTTTGTAGAGAATTCCACAACCTCTTGGGAGGACTTGCCCACTGCCACTACTGATAGAGTAATCATTTGAATCCTAAAATTTAGACCCTTCATAAAGTACCTAATTCGCTCCTCCTCTAAAGTGATCAACTGAAGAGCATAGTGAGATAAGGTATGAAACTTAGCCTCATAAGCCGCCATATATGTCACCCTGCTCTAACTTTAAGAATTCATCTTTCTTCTGATCACGATAAGCGTGGGGAACATACTTCTCTAGAAAGATATTCTGAAATTGTACCCAAGTAAGTGGAGGAAAGGCAGCCCTGCACTTTACGAATGACCTCCACTATTGCTTGGCTTCGGCCTGCAGCTAAAAAGAAAAAAACTTCACACCGTACCTTTCAATAATACCCATCTTATATAGGCATTCATGACAATCTATCCAAAACTCGAATGGATTCTCAAACTCTGTACCCTGAAATACCAAGAGTTTCATCTTCATGAACTTACAAAATAGTCCATACTCATCATCAGTCATCACTGGTCCAACTACTTGTTGGGGATACACCCCTGTCTAAGAGCCTTCATCCATCCTTGAATCTATAGTAGTGACATGTTATAAAGCTGGGGATGTAAATGCCAGAATAACTGGAGTATTATTGGTTCTATCCAAACAACTAGACTACTACTTCATCCTCCTCGGCTACCACTCCCTCATTCTGGGAAAAGTCTGGAGCATTCTGTTGTAGGGTAGGGGATGGTAATTTTTCCCAAGCCGGTCCTCTGGCTTTCTGGGCTCCACCCCTAATAAGTGTGCCCTTCTTCCTCTCCTTCTAGCTCTATCCCTAACTCAAAATCTGCCTCGAACTACGGCCTCAGTGGCCAGTGCAGGTATGGGTGAGGGAATTGTTGCTGCGGTTGCCGCTGCTTTAGTGGAATGAGTATTTAGCATTTTGAATAAGAGTAAATGAGTTAGATACCAATTGGAATCAAATAGTAGTACAAAAGGAAGAAAGAAAGAAATTCACTTCCTAAAGCCCTGTAGCCTCTTGAAGAAAAGTATAGATGTCTCGATACCGTTCCATAAGACTCCACTAGACCTAATCTTGTACGATGAGATCTATGAACCCAGTACTCTGATACCATCTTTTTCATGACCCAAACGGTCATGATTGGCTCTCCCACCCTAAACTATGGAGGGAGAATCATGCTTAACCCAATCCTCACTAATCAAGTTCAATAGTCAACACTTACTTTCTATCATTCTTATTGTTAATAAGTTCTAAACTCAATTATTCAACAAATAAATAAAAATGTCAAATCCAACAAACTCATCCAATCACTAATAGAGTTTGAAAATCCTCTTTTTATTACATCCCAGGGATCTGAAGTCACCGTACAAGAATAACTAAGAGTACTCAAGTCTATGGCTAAAAGATTATCCAAAATGTGGAATTAAACAAAAGAGTGTTTAATTTCGAAACAAGGGACAAGAACACAAAGCTGAAGATTTAATGGTTGCCCGATCATGGTGCGCACCCTTAAATCAAAATTCAAAACTGCTAGCTAGAGTCGAGGTCTAGACTTAAATGTTGGAACACACTCTGTTCTCAACAAAAAAAAGAGCATAGGTAGCATCAGTACATCTACAAGTAATGGTATGCATCATAGGTCAACTCAACTCAACACCATACAAATAAGAAACTAAACAAATGAAACTACAATCATCACAAAATTTATAACTAAAGACAACAATACATTTATGACACTTCACTTTAGAGGGAATACAAACTCATATTTATGTAGGTTTACACTTAACAAATTTCAGCATCAATTTGCATCACAACATATAATTATAACCGAACATTCAATGCATATGAGTGAATGTATGAATGTAAGATGTGTGGATCATCTCCTTCTCTTTTCAACCTTATCAACATCATAATCATTCTCAACATCATGAACATCATGATCAGTATCAATCTCAATATCATTATCATCAACTCATTATCAATAACATGTATAAATATGCAAATGCAATCAATAATTACAAGTAGTGCTCAAAAACAATTACAAATATTTACTTCATGTATAACCACAGAGCTAAGAAAGTCTAATTGCTACAATCAGTAGCGGTGCCGGGAATTTGACGAAGAGTGTGAAAATTTTCTTCTCAGTTGCGTTAAGGGTGTGCAAAATTAAATACACACTCATAATAGCAAACGTTTAGCCTATATACACAACATAATTTTTTGACGAAGGTTGTGCACCTGACCACCCTTCGATATAGGTGGCTCTGCCTATGGCTACAATAAACCATAACCTACATCGATTCCCTGCTCGAATAACCTTTAGGCCACAAGCTTGCCTTTCCTTTATCTTTTACTTCATCTTGATCTATAACAACTTCACATACCCATTTCAATCATTTCATTCCTTCTAACCACTAGGGATCAATAATTAATAAATTCATCCTTAAATATACCCTAGCTCATAATTTTAGGATTTTCTACCCTTTAAACCTCATGAATTCTACCATATTTAGCATGAACAACTATGATTCTACTCCAAATAGTATTTTCTAACACTCTAGAATTTTTGTCAACTGATTTTATACACATTCCCACCAATTTGTATTAAGTTCATGAATTAGGGCTAAATCCTAATTTTTCACCATGAACAAAATTCTAACGACTCAAGGATTCTGAGAAGTAATTCAAGTTTAGAAAGTAAAGAACTTACCTCCAAAGATGAAAACCTTCAAAAATTTACAGAAAATCGTATTTCGTAGAGCCTTGGTTCATTTTTCTAAAAATGGGGAATGAAAACGTTTCTAAGTCTTTAAAACTGAAAATATACTGCATTTTATAGATGCAACGGTAAAGTTACCGTTGCAGCGGTTCATTTTTCCGCTGCAGCTGTCCTAGGCAAAAACTCTGGGCCTCTCCCCAAATAGGTCCATTTTACAATATACCCCTCAAAATACGATAGCGTAACCAATTCCTTTACAGTAAACTCTATAATTGGAGTTCTATAAATCTATTTTATGTGTCGGAAGTTGCTACGACTTTTTAAACTTGTTCTCTATCCATAAATCAAGTCAAACTCCCCCACCAATGCTCACATCAATACATAATTTTCTTAGACTATTACACCCTCAAATTCATCTAACAGTAGACCAACCCTAAATTTCCTAAAAGTTATCTAAGGGAAAATTTGGCGGGGTTTTTACTCCTTATTTCAGCGTAACAACGATTTGGATCATTACAGTTAGATTTTGGGACTGATTATTTACTTATTTAAGTTAAAATAGTAGTATTCATGTAGTGTTGGATTTGATTGATTCGGACATAGGGATGAGTTAGGGTGTTGTAATCTTTTGAGAATTTTGTCTTGTATATGGTGGTTCTATTATGTTGTTTTATGTTAGGGTGTGCATCGGTCGGTTTGGTTCGATTTTATGTATTATCAATTCGATTTATCAGTTTTCTATTTTTAAATATGCTAAACCAATAACCAACCAATAAGATATTTTTTATCGATTTTCGATTTATTGATTTTTGGTCCTTAACAGTTTGATTTTCGGTTTAACCGATAAGAAAATGCTCATAAAACAAATATCAATTTGGCACAATAATTTTCAATGTTATGTAACAACAACAACTAACATAACAACAATAAGAATGCTCATAAAATTAAAACAGTAGCAGCTAACATGACATATGCCTTGCAGTGCCAAATTTAACAAAATAAGAAGTTCACCATCCTGTCCACAAACTATGCAGCTGTCATCGTCGCAAACCCTCGTCGTTTATTTACTAGAGAGGAAATTGAAAAGATTTAACTTTATCGGGTTATAGGTTTTTAGGAAATTGAATAGGTTTGTAGAAATTAAAGAGAAATTAAGGAAAATATATATATATATATATATATATATATTGGGTTATCTGTTTACCCAATAACCCAATAAGAAAAACCAAAACTGAACCAATAACCCAATAATTCTTTTTATAAAACTATTAAAAAACTGTTAATCCAATAACCCAATAACAATAATCCAATAACATTTTTATCGGTTCGATTTATTGATCAGTTTAATTTTTGCACACCCCTAGTTTTATGGCCTGTGTTGACCATTATTTTGGCTACATGTAATTAATGGGTTACTTGATAAGGGCTTCTTTGTATGTGTATTGCATTATATAGTTCAAATTTGATGTATATGGTCACAATGGCCTCTTTGCATTGTTTATTATTGTCTTGCTGTTTAAGTCTTTTCTTTTTATTTTTTATATGTAAAAAACTTGTGACCCTGCTATGTTTTGCTTTCATTTAGTATAGATTCCTTAAAGTGCTTACTTTATTGATGTGAAGCCCTTTATGTTTGTTATTTTCTGTCAATTAAACATGAAAGATTTATTTATGAGATTTGAATTAATATCTCTCCTAGTAGCAAGAAGTATACTAAACTAGTATATAACAAGAAGCATGTTGCTACTAGGAGAGATATTGATTCAAATCTCATAGACTATTATAAAATAAAAGATGATTTTGAAGAATCTGTTTCTGCCCCAAATATTGTTGACCATAGTGAAGCAAACTTTGTTGATTGTAAGTATGGTACTGAAGCTGAGTCAGAAAGTGGTTCTAGTGATACTGACAAGTCAAATACTGATGAATATAACTTTAAGAAGTTAGAGCTCATTAAGATGCAAATGATTAAGGAAGTCAATGAGAAATTCAGTCATTACAAAGAACTTCATCTCTTCATGACCTTTGAGGACTTAAATGAAGCCAGAAGTGTTGTGAATTTGTATTCTCTTGCAAATTCCAAACCTCTATTAGTGGATAAAAGTTGTAGAAAAAACCCGAGGTATAAACTGATAATTGATTGTCCATTTATCGTTCTAATTTTATAATATTGTAAGTGTACAGGATTTAATGTTAAAACCTTAAAGATAAAGCACAATTGTGAGGCGTATTAAAAATTCTAATGCCACCAAAAATAATTTAGCCCAGTATTTCATGAGTAAAGTACAGAATAATTTCAATTACAAGCTTAAGTTTAAGAAACAACACTTATAGGATCAGTTCAACTTGAATACTAATTTCTCAAAGTTGAAAAGGGCCAAGAGGATGACCGTTCAAAAAATACAAGACAGTTTCTTAAATGACTACAAAAGACTAAAGGCTTATGCAAATGAGATTTGATTGAGAAATCCTAGTAGTTATGTGGTGATCAATTGGGACAAGGTAAAAGAAAGTTTCTTAGAATGAACATCTATTTTAATGCACTGAAATTAGGATGAAAAGAAAGGTTAGGACCCTTTATAAGACTAGATGAGACCTTTTTTAAGGGTCAATGCAAGGAAAAACTACTGGTGGCTATGATACAGGATTATCAAAATTCCTTTTATCATTTGGCATGGGTTGTAGTGGATAGGAGCACCCCAGGGCATGGACATGGTTTCTACAGCTGCTGAAAAGGTCATTGAATTTGAAAAATGGTGAAAGAGTCACCTGTATATCTGACATATAGATGGTAATTACTTCCTTTTGTTTATTTGAATCATTCTATCTACTTTTATAGTATTAACTGAATATTTATTTATTTGACATATATAGGATATGTTAGATGCAGTGAAAAATGTTCTTCGTTTAGCTCACTCTAGGTACTTTAAGATGTGTTAATTATTTTTTCTTTGTATTTGTTGAGTAACCATTAACTTTTAATGACTACGTGCATTGTGTTAGGCATCTTGAGGCCAACTGAATGAAGAGATTTAGGTCAAAAGAGATGAAAAAACTATTTTGATGGGCTGCTTGAAGTACTTATGAGGAAGATTATAAGAATTAGTTCAATGCATTTAGTGCATTATCAAAGGGTGCTGCCAAGGATTTGGTTAAGTTTTCACCAGAGAAATAGTGCCAGGAATACTTGGATACTATATGCAAAAATCAAATGATGAATAACAATTTCGCTGAGTCCTTCAATTCTTGGATCTTGGAACTACTCAAAGATCATTGATCTGATGCTCAGTGTTCTAGTTGTTCTGAGGAGTCTCCGACATGATGAGAGGTTTTGAGAGTGTGAAGAATAGTGTTCTAGTAAAGAGCAGAAAGGAAAGATCGGACTAATTTCATAGTTACATATCCACACAGACGGCATCAAAATATTTTTTGAAAAATTGTATGGGTGTAAACTAAGTTAAAATTTTAAAAAAAGGATTAAAAGTAAGTGAATTAGGTACGATCACGTTTTCCTTCTTTTTCGGCCAGAAACTAATGATAAAAGCAGACAAAATGATAGCAATGAGTAAGAGTAAAATTGTTCCTTAATATCAAGATCTGAAGATCAATGACGAAAGAGAGATTATGTATTTAGAATTAAGATAGCTTGTTATAATTGAGAAAGATGAGTTGCTTTCTACTCCCATACAAAAGTTTATTTAAAGAGATAAATTCCTTAGATAATCCTACAAAAAATTAATCTAAATTCTATAAGAAAAAGCTACTCTAGATTGTACTTGAGTATTATTATGAGTATCAAATCTGATTCTGGTTTTGAGATTAATTGTGTCAGAATCGGTGATCGCTGCAAACTATTATTTGATGTGACGGAGAACTTTTCTTTAAGTGGGCGTTTAATAAAAGATCCCAGGGTAGGTAACTACTTACTCGGTCACTATGCTCCTGAAATAATGTTTTAATCAGTTCAGGCACAAGGGTCATCCTCGATGTTCATGTCGGACTTGCTGCCCATACAATGATCTTGGCCGCTGTCTTCCTCGTGTTTCCTCCCTTATTTTTTCATAAAATATCCTCTAAGGTATGATTGATTGTTAAACTTGATTTTTCCATACAACACTAATGATAAATAATATATCAACATTGTAAAATAGTGTATAAGAGGTGTTATAAGCACACTTTTATATCGTTTTTCAAAATTATAGAATATTATATAAATTTATTAAAAAATTGAGTTTCATCTCCTACAAACATAACCCACAAAACTCCATATGAAAAGGGTCAAAAGGACATCACCAAATAGCTCAAATCTTCATCGGATAGCTCCAGAAATTAACTACATGTTCAAAATTACATTTCAAAACGAAAATCAATCATCAATTTGTCAAAAAGAAATTCAATAATTCACAAAATTCATTTGTGAGTTTCAAGTTTTTAAGAATTCCAACAATGGATTTTTTAATTTTTCACTTTAATTCACCCATATTATTTAAATGTACGATGATAAACTTGAATATCACTCTCAATCAGTTTCTAAATATAAAAAATGAAAATCATAGTCACGTAAAAAATTATTACATTGTCACAAAGCATTTCAAATTATATATAAAATGGACTAAATAGGACAAGATTAAAATAAATAAGCTCATTTCAATTATAAGCTTGGATCATCAAGTAATATAGATGGTAAAAATATTCTTTTTTTATGGTTATAGTTCACTGGTTAAATATAAGGATAGTTCACTACTAAAAAAAGGAAAAAAAACGACGGACAAAAAAGCGACGGATTGCGTCGCTTCAGAAAAACGACGTTGTCCGTCGTTTTTTAATTTATTTTAAATTTTTATTTATTTTTTTATTAAAATCGACGGACAGCGTCTCAATTTCCGTCGCTTATTTTCGCGGATTATTGTGCCAAACAATTAATAAATAATTTATAATATTTTTTTTAATAAAAGCGACGGAATGCGTCGCTTTTAATTTTAAAAAAAGAAAATTAATTTTAGAAAAGCGACGCAGTCCGTCGCTTTTTTAATTTAAATTAAATTTTTATTTATTTTTACAAATATCGACGGACAGCGTCGCTATTATTTTTTTAAAAAAGAAAATTATTTTTTAGAAAAAACGACGCTGTCCGTCGCTTTTTAAATTTATTTTTAATTTTTCTTTATTTTTTATTAAAAGCGACGGACAGAGTCGGTTTTTCTAAAAATAAGTTTATAAAAATGACACTGTCCGTCGATATTTGATATTTTTAATTTATTAATAAATAAATAATTTTTATATTTTTAAAAAATAATTCATATATATTTTTTAAAAAAAAATCGACGGACAGCGTCGATTTTTTCCGTCGCTTTTTTAGTCAACTTTTTAGTCACCCATATAATTAGGGCAAGACTCTATTATTGCTCTTTCTCTTTCTCTTTCAAGACTCTCTTCTCTCTTCTCTCTATCTCTTTCTTTTTTTTCCTCTCTCAAATATTCAACAAATCTCTCTCTCTCACACACTAATCTACACCAACATTGCTCCCGACGGAAAGAAGCAGCCGGCGACGAACCACTGCCCTTGCCCACCCGCCGCCGCCCCCGTCGCCGCCGCCTCCTTCCGCCGCCAGCAGTAGCCAACATCAAAAACATTCTCTCTCCGCTCCTTCTCTCACCAACGACAACAACAACAACCAAGTAAAGGTAAGTTGATTTCTCTATATTTTCTTATATTGAAGTTCCTAAATGTAGTGTTATGGTGGGATTATTTGCTGTAGAAGGCTTTGAAAGCCTTAGGTTTTGTGATGATTATATGGTGTGAGAGGGACATGCGACGCCTCTACTTATTCGCTTTATTGAATTGTTTGACATATATTAGAATTGAAAATTTGAAGTAGTGACTTGAAAATGTTTAAATGTAGCGATTTGAAATTGTGAACTTATTTCTTGAAAATGGTTTAGTTACTTGAAATGTGAATTAGTGACTTGAAAATGATTAAGTCTAGTTACTTGAAATGTTGATTAGTGACTTGAAAATGGTTAAGTTGAGTTACTTGAAATTTGAATTAGTGTCTTTAAAATGGTTAAGGTTAGTTACTTGAAATGAGAACTTGTGACTTGAAAATGATTAAGTGTAGTAACTTGAAATTGTGAACTTGTTTTTTGAGAATGGTTAAGTGTAGTGACTTGAAATGTGAATTAGTGAGTTGAAAATGGTTAAGTGTAGTGACTTGAAAATGGTTAAATGTAGTGAATTGAAATTGTGAACTTGTTTCTTGAAAATGGTTAAATATAGTGACTTGAAATGTGAATTAATGACTTGAAAATGGTTAAGTGTAGTGACTTGAAATGGTTAAGTGTAGTGACTTGAAATGGTTAAGTGTAGTGACTTGACATTGTTAAGTGTAGTGACTTGAAATGTGAATTTGTGAATTGAAAATGGTTAAGTGTAGTGCATGGAAATTGTGAACTTATTTTTTAAAAATTGTTAAGTGTAGTGATTTGAAAATGTGAACTTGTTTTTTGAAAATGGTTAAGTGTAGTGATTTGAAATTGTGAACTTGTGACTTGAAAATGGTTAAGTGTAGTGACTTGAAATGTGAACTTGTGAATTGAAAATGGTTAAGTGTAGTGCATGGAAATTGTGAACTTATTTTTTTAAAATTGTTAAGTGTAGTGATTAGAAATTGTGAACTTGTTTTTTGAAAATGGTTAAGTGTAGTGACTTGAAATGTGAACTTGTGACTTGAAAATTGTTAAGTGTAGTGACTTGAAATTGTGAATTAGTGTTTTGAAAATGGTTAAGTGTAGTGACTTGAAATGTGAACTTGTGACTTGAAAATTGTTAAGTGTAGTGACTTGAAATGGTTAAGTGTAGTGACTTGAAAATTGTTAAGTGTTGTGATTTGATATTGTGAACTTGTGACTTGAAAATGTTTAAGTGTAGTGACTTGAAATGTGAACTTGTGAATTGAAAATGGTTAAGTGTAGTGCATGGAAATTGTGAATTTATTTTTTTTAAATTGTTAAGTGTAGTGATTTGAAATTGTGAACTTGTTTTTTGAAAATGGTTAAGTGTAGTGACTTGAAATGTGAACTTGTGACTTGAAAATTGTTAAGTGTAGTGACTTGAAATTGTGAATTAGTGTTTTGAAAATGGTTAAGTGTAGTGACTTGAAATGTGAATTTGTGAATGGAAAATGGTTAAGTGTAGTGCATGGAAATTGTGAACTTATTTTTTGAAAATTGTTAAGTGTAGTGATTTGAAAATGTGAACTTGTTTTTTGAAAATGGTTAAGTGTAGTGATTTGAAATTGTGAACTTGTGACTTGAAAATGGTTAAGTTTAGTTACTTGAAATGTGAACTTGTGAATTGAAAATGGTTAAGTGTAGTGCATGGAAATTGTGAACTTATTTTTGAAAATTGTTAAGTGTAGTGATTTGAAATTGTGAACTTGTTTTTTCAAAATGGTTAAGTGTAGTGACTTGAAATGTGAATTAGTGAGTTGAAAATTTTTAAGTGTAGTGACTTGAAATGTAAACTTGTGAGTTGAAAATGGTTAAGTGTAGTGACTTGAAATGTGAACTTGTGAATTGAAAATGGTTAAGTGTAGTGCATGGAAATTGTGAACTTATTTTTTGAAAATTGTTAAGTGTAGTGATTTGAAATTGTGAACTTGTTTTTTTAAAATGGTTAAGTGTAGTGACTTGAAATGTGAACTTGTGACTTGAAAATTGTTAAGTGTAGTGACTTGAAATGGTTAAGTGTAGTGACTTGAAAATTGTTAAGTGTTGTGATTTGATATTGTGAACTTGTGACTTGAAAATGTTTAAGTGTAGTGACTTGAAATGTGAACTTGTGAATTGAAAATGGTTAAGTGTAGTGCATGGAAATTGTGAACTTATTTTTTTAAAATTGTTAAGTGTAGTGATTTGAAATTGTGAACTTGTTTTTTGAAAATGGTTAAGTGTAGTGACTTGAAATGTGAACTTGTGACTTGAAAATTGTTAAGTGTAGTGACTTGAAATTGTGAATTAGTGTTTTGAAAATGGTTAAGTGTAGTGACTTGAAATGTGAACTTGTGAGTTGAAAATGGTTAAGTGTAAGCATTGAAATTGTGAACTTATTTTTTGAAAATTGTTAAGTGTAGTGATTTGAAATTGTGAACTTGTGACTTGAAAATGGTTAAGTGTAGTGACTTGAAATGTGAACTTGTGAATTGAAAATGGTTAAGTGTAGTGCATTGAAATTGTGAACTTATTTTTTGAAAATTTTTAAGTGTAGAGACTTGAAAAGTGAAGTAGTGAGGTGAAAATGGTTAAATGTAGTGAAATTGAAATTGTGAAGTTGTTTCTTGAAAATGGTAAAATATAGTGACTTGAAATGTGAATTAGTGTTTTGAAAATTTTTAAGTGTAGTGACTTGAAATGTAAACTTGTGTGTTGAAAATGGTTAAGTGTAGTGACTTGAAATGTGAACTTGTGAATTGAAAATGGTTAAGTGTAGTGCATGGAAATTGTGAACTTATTTTTTGAAAATTGTTAAGTGTAGTGATTTGAAATTGTGAACTTGTTTTTTGAAAATGGTTAAGTGTAGTGATTTGAAATTGTGAACTTGTGACTTGAAAATGGTTAAGTTTAGTGACTTGAAATGTGAACTTGTGAATTGAAAATGGTTAAGTGTAGTGCATGGAAATTGTGAACTTATTTTTGAAAATTGTTAAGTGTAGTGATTTGAAATTGTTGAACTTGTTTTTTCAAAATGGTTAAGTGTAGTGACTTGAAATGTGAATTAGTGAGTTGAAAATTGTTAAGTGTAGTGACTTGAAATGTAAACTTGTGAGTTGAAAATGGTTAAGTGTAGTGACTTGAAATGTGAACTTGTGAATTGAAAATGGTTAAGTGTAGTGCATGGAAATTGTGAACTTATTTTTTGAAAATTGTTAAGTGTAGTGATTTGAAATTGTGAACTTGTTTTTTTAAAATGGTTAAGTGTAGTGACTTGAAATGTGAACTTGTGACTTGAAAATTGTTAAGTGTAGTGACTTGAAATGGTTAAGTGTAGTGACTTGAAAATTGTTAAGTGTTGTGATTTGATATTGTGAACTTGTGACTTGAAAATGTTTAAGTGTAGTGACTTGAAATGTGAACTTGTGAATTGAAAATGGTTAAGTGTAGTGCATGGAAATTGTGAACTTATTTTTTGAAAATTGTTAAGTGTAGTGATTTGAAATTGTGAACTTGTTTTTTGAAAATGGTTAAGTGTAGTGACTTGAAATGTGAACTTGTGACTTGAAAATTGTTAAGTGTAGTGACTTGAAATTGTGAATTAGTGTTTTGAAAATGGTTAAGTGTAGTGACTTGAAATGTGAATTTGTGAATTGAAAATGGTTAAGTGTAGTGCATGGAAATTGTGAACTTATTTTTTAAAAATTGTTAAGTGTAGTGATTTGAAAATGTGAACTTGTTTTTTGAAAATGGTTAAGTGTAGTGATTTGAAATTGTGAACTTGTGACTTGAAAATGGTTAAGTGTAGTGACTTGAAATGTGAACTTGTGAAATGAAAATGGTTAAGTGTAGTGCATTGAAATTGTGAACTTATTTTTTGAAAATTTTTACGTGTAGAGACTTGAAAAGTGAAGTAGTGAGGTGAAAATGGTTAAATGTAGTGAATTGAAATTGTGAAGTTGTTTCTTGAAAATGGTAAAATATAGTGACTTGAAATGTGAATTAGTGTTTTGAAAATTGTTAAGTGTAGTGACTTGAAATGTAAACTTGTGAGTTGAAAATGGTTAAGTGTAGTGACTTGAAATGGTTAAGTGTAGTGACTTGAAAATTGTTAAGTGTTGTGATTTGATATTGTGAACTTGTGACTTGAAAATGTTTAAGTGTAGTGACTTGAAATGTGAACTTGTGAATTGAAAATGGTTAAGTGTAGTGCATGGAAATTGTGAACTTATTTTTTGAAAATTGTTAAGTGTAGTGATTTGAAATTGTGAACTTGTTTTTTGAAAATGGTTAAGTGTAGTGACTTGAAATGTGAACTTGTGACTTGAAAATTGTTAAGTGTAGTGACTTGAAATTGTAAATTAGTGTTTTGAAAATGGTTAAGTGTAGTGACTTGAAATGTGAACTTGTGAGTTGAAAATGGTTAAGTGTAAGCATTGAAATTGTGAACTTATTTTTTGAAAATTGTTAAGTGTAGTGATTTGAAATTGTGAACTTGTGACTTGAAAATGGTTAAGTGTAGTGACTTGAAATGTGAACTTGTGAATTGAAAATGGTTAAGTGTAGTGCATTGAAATTGTGAACTTATTTTTTGAAAATTTTTAAGTGTAGAGACTTGAAAAGTGAAGTAGTGAGGTGAAAATGGTTAAATGTAGTGAAATTGAAATTGTGAAGTTGTTTCTTGAAAATGGTAAAATATAGTGACTTGAAATGTGAATTAGTGTTTTGAAAATTTTTAAGTGTAGTGACTTGAAATGTAAACTTGTGTGTTGAAAATGGTTAAGTGTAGTGACTTGAAATGTGAACTTGTGAATTGAAAATGGTTAAGTGTAGTGCATGGAAATTGTGAACTTATTTTTTGAAAATTGTTAAGTGTAGTGATTTGAAATTGTGAACTTGTTTTTTGAAAATGGTTAAGTGTAGTGATTTGAAATTGTGAACTTGTGACTTGAAAATGGTTAAGTTTAGTGACTTGAAATGTGAACTTGTGAATTGAAAATGGTTAAGTGTAGTGCATGGAAATTGTGAACTTATTTTTGAAAATTGTTAAGTGTAGTGATTTGAAATTGTTGAACTTGTTTTTTCAAAATGGTTAAGTGTAGTGACTTGAAATGTGAATTAGTGAGTTGAAAATTGTTAAGTGTAGTGACTTGAAATGTAAACTTGTGAGTTGAAAATGGTTAAGTGTAGTGACTTGAAATGTGAACTTGTGAATTGAAAATGGTTAAGTGTAGTGCATGGAAATTGTGAACTTATTTTTTGAAAATTGTTAAGTGTAGTGATTTGAAATTGTGAACTTGTTTTTTTAAAATGGTTAAGTGTAGTGACTTGAAATGTGAACTTGTGACTTGAAAATTGTTAAGTGTAGTGACTTGAAATGGTTAAGTGTAGTGACTTGAAAATTGTTAAGTGTTGTGATTTGATATTGTGAACTTGTGACTTGAAAATGTTTAAGTGTAGTGACTTGAAATGTGAACTTGTGAATTGAAAATGGTTAAGTGTAGTGCATGGAAATTGTGAACTTATTTTTTGAAAATTGTTAAGTGTAGTGATTTGAAATTGTGAACTTGTTTTTTGAAAATGGTTAAGTGTAGTGACTTGAAATGTGAACTTGTGACTTGAAAATTGTTAAGTGTAGTGACTTGAAATTGTGAATTAGTGTTTTGAAAATGGTTAAGTGTAGTGACTTGAAATGTGAATTTGTGAATTGAAAATGGTTAAGTGTAGTGCATGGAAATTGTGAACTTATTTTTTAAAAATTGTTAAGTGTAGTGATTTGAAAATGTGAACTTGTTTTTTGAAAATGGTTAAGTGTAGTGATTTGAAATTGTGAACTTGTGACTTGAAAATGGTTAAGTGTAGTGACTTGAAATGTGAACTTGTGAAATGAAAATGGTTAAGTGTAGTGCATTGAAATTGTGAACTTATTTTTTGAAAATTTTTACGTGTAGAGACTTGAAAAGTGAAGTAGTGAGGTGAAAATGGTTAAATGTAGTGAATTGAAATTGTGAAGTTGTTTCTTGAAAATGGTAAAATATAGTGACTTGAAATGTGAATTAGTGTTTTGAAAATTGTTAAGTGTAGTGACTTGAAATGTAAACTTGTGAGTTGAAAATGGTTAAGTGTAGTGACTTGAAATGGTTAAGTGTAGTGACTTGAAAATTGTTAAGTGTTGTGATTTGATATTGTGAACTTGTGACTTGAAAATGTTTAAGTGTAGTGACTTGAAATGTGAACTTGTGAATTGAAAATGGTTAAGTGTAGTGCATGGAAATTGTGAATTTATTTTTTTTAAATTGTTAAGTGTAGTGATTTGAAATTGTGAACTTGTTTTTTGAAAATGGTTAAGTGTAGTGACTTGAAATGTGAACTTGTGACTTGAAAATTGTTAAGTGTAGTGACTTGAAATTGTGAATTAGTGTTTTGAAAATGGTTAAGTGTAGTGACTTGAAATGTGAATTTGTGAATGGAAAATGGTTAAGTGTAGTGCATGGAAATTGTGAACTTATTTTTTGAAAATTGTTAAGTGTAGTGATTTGAAAATGTGAACTTGTTTTTTGAAAATGGTTAAGTGTAGTGATTTGAAATTGTGAACTTGTGACTTGAAAATGGTTAAGTTTAGTTACTTGAAATGTGAACTTGTGAATTGAAAATGGTTAAGTGTAGTGCATGGAAATTGTGAACTTATTTTTGAAAATTGTTAAGTGTAGTGATTTGAAATTGTGAACTTGTTTTTTCAAAATGGTTAAGTGTAGTGACTTGAAATGTGAATTAGTGAGTTGAAAATTTTTAAGTGTAGTGACTTGAAATGTAAACTTGTGAGTTGAAAATGGTTAAGTGTAGTGACTTGAAATGTGAACTTGTGAATTGAAAATGGTTAAGTGTAGTGCATGGAAATTGTGAACTTATTTTTTCAAAATTGTTAAGTGTAGTGATTTGAAATTGTGAACTTGTTTTTTTAAAATGGTTAAGTGTAGTGACTTGAAATGTGAACTTGTGACTTGAAAATTGTTAAGTGTAGTGACTTGAAATGGTTAAGTGTAGTGACTTGAAAATTGTTAAGTGTTGTGATTTGATATTGTGAACTTGTGACTTGAAAATGTTTAAGTGTAGTGACTTGAAATGTGAACTTGTGAATTGAAAATGGTTAAGTGTAGTGCATGGAAATTGTGAACTTATTTTTTTAAAATTGTTAAGTGTAGTGATTTGAAATTGTGAACTTGTTTTTTGAAAATGGTTAAGTGTAGTGACTTGAAATGTGAACTTGTGACTTGAAAATTGTTAAGTGTAGTGACTTGAAATTGTGAATTAGTGTTTTGAAAATGGTTAAGTGTAGTGACTTGAAATGTGAACTTGTGAGTTGAAAATGGTTAAGTGTAAGCATTGAAATTGTGAACTTATTTTTTGAAAATTGTTAAGTGTAGTGATTTGAAATTGTGAACTTGTGACTTGAAAATGGTTAAGTGTAGTGACTTGAAATGTGAACTTGTGAATTGAAAATGGTTAAGGGTAGTGCATTGAAATTGTGAACTTATTTTTTGAAAATTTTTAAGTGTAGAGACTTGAAAAGTGAAGTAGTGAGGTGAAAATGGTTAAATGTAGTGAATTGAAATTGTGAAGTTGTTTCTTGAAAATGGTAAAATATAGTGACTTGAAATGTGAATTAGTGTTTTGAAAATTGTTAAGTGTAGTGACTTGAAATGTAAACTTGTGAGTTGAAAATGGTTAAGTGTAGTGACTTGAAATGGTTAAGTGTAGTGACTTGAAAATTGTTAAGTGTTGTGATTTGATATTGTGAACTTGTGACTTGAAAATGTTTAAGTGTAGTGACTTGAAATGTGAACTTGTGAATTGAAAATGGTTAAGTGTAGTGCATGGAAATTGTGAATTTATTTTTTTTAAATTGTTAAGTGTAGTGATTTGAAATTGTGAACTTGTTTTTTGAAAATGGTTAAGTGTAGTGACTTGAAATGTGAACTTGTGACTTGAAAATTGTTAAGTGTAGTGACTTGAAATTGTGAATTAGTGTTTTGAAAAATGGTTAAGTGTAGTGACTTGAAATGTGAATTTGTGAATGGAAAATGGTTAAGTGTAGTGCATGGAAATTGTGAACTTATTTTTTGAAAATTGTTAAGTGTAGTGATTTGAAAATGTGAACTTGTTTTTTGAAAATGGTTAAGTGTAGTGATTTGAAATTGTGAACTTGTGACTTGAAAATGGTTAAGTTTAGTTACTTGAAATGTGAACTTGTGAATTGAAAATGGTTAAGTGTAGTGCATGGAAATTGTGAACTTATTTTTGAAAATTGTTAAGTGTAGTGATTTGAAATTGTGAACTTGTTTTTTCAAAATGGTTAAGTGTAGTGACTTGAAATGTGAATTAGTGAGTTGAAAATTTTTAAGTGTAGTGACTTGAAATGTAAACTTGTGAGTTGAAAATGGTTAAGTGTAGTGACTTGAAATGTGAACTTGTGAATTGAAAATGGTTAAGTGTAGTGCATGGAAATTGTGAACTTATTTTTTGAAAATTGTTAAGTGTAGTGATTTGAAATTGTGAACTTGTTTTTTTAAAATGGTTAAGTGTAGTGACTTGAAATGTGAACTTGTGACTTGAAAATTGTTAAGTGTAGTGACTTGAAATGGTTAAGTGTAGTGACTTGAAAATTGTTAAGTGTTGTGATTTGATATTGTGAACTTGTGACTTGAAAATGTTTAAGTGTAGTGACTTGAAATGTGAACTTGTGAATTGAAAATGGTTAAGTGTAGTGCATGGAAATTGTGAACTTATTTTTTTAAAATTGTTAAGTGTAGTGATTTGAAATTGTGAACTTGTTTTTTGAAAATGGTTAAGTGTAGTGACTTGAAATGTGAACTTGTGACTTGAAAATTGTTAAGTGTAGTGACTTGAAATTGTGAATTAGTGTTTTGAAAATGGTTAAGTGTAGTGACTTGAAATGTGAACTTGTGAGTTGAAAATGGTTAAGTGTAAGCATTGAAATTGTGAACTTATTTTTTGAAAATTGTTAAGTGTAGTGATTTGAAATTGTGAACTTGTGACTTGAAAATGGTTAAGTGTAGTGACTTGAAATGTGAACTTGTGAATTGAAAATGGTTAAGGGTAGTGCATTGAAATTGAGAACTTATTTTTTGAAAATTTTTAAGTGTAGAGACTTGAAAAGTGAAGTAGTGAGGTGAAAATGGTTAAATGTAGTGAAATTGAAATTGTGAAGTTGTTTCTTGAAAATGGTAAAATATAGTGACTTGAAATGTGAATTAGTGTTTTGAAAATTTTTAAGTGTAGTGACTTGAAATGTAAACTTGTGTGTTGAAAATGGTTAAGTGTAGTGACTTGAAATGTGAACTTGTGAATTGAAAATGGTTAAGTGTAGTGCATGGAAATTGTGAACTTAATTTTTGAAAATTGTTAAGTGTAGTGATTTGAAATTGTGAACTTGTTTTTTGAAAATGGTTAAGTGTAGTGATTTGAAATTGTGAACTTGTGACTTGAAAATGGTTATGTTTAGTGACTTGAAATGTGAACTTGTGAATTGAAAATGGTTAAGTGTAGTGCATGGAAATTGTGAACTTATTTTTGAAAATTGTTAAGTGTAGTGATTTGAAATTGTTGAACTTGTTTTTTCAAAATGGTTAAGTGTAGTGACTTGAAATGTGAATTAGTGAGTTGAAAATTGTTAAGTGTAGTGACTTGAAATGTAAACTTGTGAGTTGAAAATGGTTAAGTGTAGTGACTTGAAATGTGAACTTGTGAATTGAAAATGGTTAAGTGTAGTGCATGGAAATTGTGAACTTATTTTTTGAAAATTGTTAAGTGTAGTGATTTGAAATTGTGAACTTGTTTTTTTAAAATGGTTAAGTGTAGTGACTTGAAATGTGAACTTGTGACTTGAAAATTGTTAAGTGTAGTGACTTGAAATGGTTAAGTGTAGTGACTTGAAAATTGTTAAGTGTTGTGATTTGATATTGTGAACTTGTGACTTGAAAATGTTTAAGTGTAGTGACTTGAAATGTGAACTTGTGAATTGAAAATGGTTAAGTGTAGTGCATGGAAATTGTGAACTTATTTTTTTAAAATTGTTAAGTGTAGTGATTTGAAATTGTGAACTTGTTTTTTGAAAATGGTTAAGTGTAGTGACTTGAAAATGTGAACTTGTGACTTGAAAATTGTTAAGTGTAGTGACTTGAAATTGTGAATTAGTGTTTTGAAAATGGTTAAGTGTAGTGACTTGAAATGTGAACTTGTGAGTTGAAAATGGTTAAGTGTAAGCATTGAAATTGTGAACTTATTTTTTGAAAATTGTTAAGTGTAGTGATTTGAAATTGTGAACTTGTGACTTGAAAATGGTTAAGTGTAGTGACTTGAAATGTGAACTTGTGAATTGAAAATGGTTAAGTGTAGTGCATTGAAATTGTGAACTTATTTTTTGAAAATTTTTAAGTGTAGAGACTTGAAAAGTGAAGTAGTGAGGTGAAAATGGTTAAATGTAGTGAAATTGAAATTGTGAAGTTGTTTCTTGAAAATGGTGAAATATAGTGACTTGAAATGTGAATTAGTGTTTTGAAAATTTTTAAGTGTAGTGACTTGAAATGTAAACTTGTGTGTTGAAAATGGTTAAGTGTAGTGACTTGAAATGTGAACTTGTGAATTGAAAATGGTTAAGTGTAGTGCATGGAAATTGTGAACTTATTTTTTGAAAATTGTTAAGTGTAGTGATTTGAAATTGTGAACTTGTTTTTTGAAAATGGTTAAGTGTAGTGATTTAAAATTGTGAACTTGTGACTTGAAAATGGTTAAGTTTAGTGACTTGAAATGTGAACTTGTGAATTGAAAATGGTTAAGTGTAGTGCATGGAAATTGTGAACTTATTTTTGAAAATTGTTAAGTGTAGTGATTTGAAATTGTGAACTTGTTTTTTCAAAATGGTTAAGTGTAGTGACTTGAAATGTGAATTAGTGAGTTGAAAATTGTTAAGTGTAGTGACTTGAAATGTAAACTTGTGAGTTGAAAATGGTTAAGTGTAGTGACTTGAAATGTGAATTAGTGTTTGGAAAATTGTTAAGTGTAGTGACTTGAAATGTAAACTTGTGAGTTGAAAATGGTTAAGTGTAGTGACTTGAAATGGTTAAGTGTAGTGACTTGAAATGTGAATTAGTGAGTTGAAAATTTTTAAGTGTAGTGACTTGAAATGTAAACTTGTGAGTTGAAAATGGTTAAGTGTAGTGACTTGAAATGTGAACTTGTGAATTGAAAATGGTTAAGTGTAGTGCATGGAAATTGTGAACTTATTTTTTGAAAATTGTTAAGTGTAGTGATTTGAAATTGTGAACTTGTTTTTTTAAAATGGTTAAGTGTAGTGACTTGAAATGTGAACTTGTGACTTGAAAATTGTTAAGTGTAGTGACTTGAAATGGTTAAGTGTAGTGACTTGAAAATTGTTAAGTGTTGTGATTTGATATTGTGAACTTGTGACTTGAAAATGTTTAAGTGTAGTGACTTGAAATGTGAACTTGTGAATTGAAAATGGTTAAGTGTAGTGCATGGAAATTGTGAACTTATTTTTTTAAAATTGTTAAGTGTAGTGATTTGAAATTGTGAACTTGTTTTTTGAAAATGGTTAAGTGTAGTGACTTGAAATGTGAACTTGTGACTTGAAAATTGTTAAGTGTAGTGACTTGAAATTGTGAATTAGTGTTTTGAAAATGGTTAAGTGTAGTGACTTGAAATGTGAACTTGTGAGTTGAAAATGGTTAAGTGTAAGCATTGAAATTGTGAACTTATTTTTTGAAAATTGTTAAGTGTAGTGATTTGAAATTGTGAACTTGTGACTTGAAAATGGTTAAGTGTAGTGACTTGAAATGTGAACTTGTGAATTGAAAATGGTTAAGGGTAGTGCATTGAAATTGTGAACTTATTTTTTGAAAATTTTTAAGTGTAGAGACTTGAAAAGTGAAGTAGTGAGGTGAAAATGGTTAAATGTAGTGAAATTGAAATTGTGAAGTTGTTTCTTGAAAATGGTAAAATATAGTGACTTGAAATGTGAATTAGTGTTTTGAAAATTTTTAAGTGTAGTGACTTGAAATGTAAACTTGTGTGTTGAAAATGGTTAAGTGTAGTGAATTGAAATGTGAACTTGTGAATTGAAAATGGTTAAGTGTAGTGCATGGAAATTGTGAACTTAATTTTTGAAAATTGTTAAGTGTAGTGATTTGAAATTGTGAACTTGTTTTTTGAAAATGGTTAAGTGTAGTGATTTGAAATTGTGAACTTGTGACTTGAAAATGGTTATGTTTAGTGACTTGAAATGTGAACTTGTGAATTGAAAATGGTTAAGTGTAGTGCATGGAAATTGTGAACTTATTTTTGAAAATTGTTAAGTGTAGTGATTTGAAATTGTTGAACTTGTTTTTTCAAAATGGTTAAGTGTAGTGACTTGAAATGTGAATTAGTGAGTTGAAAATTGTTAAGTGTAGTGACTTGAAATGTAAACTTGTGAGTTGAAAATGGTTAAGTGTAGTGACTTGAAATGTGAACTTGTGAATTGAAAATGGTTAAGTGTAGTGCATGGAAATTGTGAACTTATTTTTTGAAAATTGTTAAGTGTAGTGATTTGAAATTGTGAACTTGTTTTTTTAAAATGGTTAAGTGTAGTCACTTGAAATGTGAACTTGTGACTTGAAAATTGTTAAGTGTAGTGACTTGAAATGGTTAAGTGTAGTGACTTGAAAATTGTTAAGTGTTGTGATTTGATATTGTGAACTTGTGACTTGAAAATGTTTAAGTGTAGTGACTTGAAATGTGAACTTGTGAATTGAAAATGGTTAAGTGTAGTGCATGGAAATTGTGAACTTATTTTTTTAAAATTGTTAAGTGTAGTGATTTGAAATTGTGAACTTGTTTTTTGAAAATGGTTAAGTGTAGTGACTTGAAATGTGAACTTGTGACTTGAAAATTGTTAAGTGTAGTGACTTGAAATTGTGAATTAGTGTTTTGAAAATGGTTAAGTGTAGTGACTTGAAATGTGAACTTGTGAGTTGAAAATGGTTAAGTGTAAGCATTGAAATTGTGAACTTATTTTTTGAAAATTGTTAAGTGTAGTGATTTGAAATTGTGAACTTGTGACTTGAAAATGGTTAAGTGTAGTGACTTGAAATGTGAACTTGTGAATTGAAAATGGTTAAGGGTAGTGCATTGAAATTGTGAACTTATTTTTTGAAAATTTTTAAGTGTAGAGACTTGAAAAGTGAAGTAGTGAGGTGAAAATGGTTAAATGTAGTGAAATTGAAATTGTGAAGTTGTTTCTTGAAAATGGTAAAATATAGTGACTTGAAATGTGAATTAGTGTTTTGAAAATTTTTAAGTGTAGTGACTTGAAATGTAAACTTGTGTGTTGAAAATGGTTAAGTGTAGTGACTTGAAATGTGAACTTGTGAATTGAAAATGGTTAAGTGTAGTGCATGGAAATTGTGAACTTATTTTTTGAAAATTGTTAAGTGTAGTGATTTGAAATTGTGAACTTGTTTTTTGAAAATGGTTAAGTGTAGTGATTTGAAATTGTGAACTTGTGACTTGAAAATGGTTAAGTTTAGTGACTTGAAATGTGAACTTGTGAATTGAAAATGGTTAAGTGTAGTGCATGGAAATTGTGAACTTATTTTTGAAAATTGTTAAGTGTAGTGATTTGAAATTGTGAACTTGTTTTTTCAAAATGGTTAAGTGTAGTGACTTGAAATGTGAATTAGTGAGTTGAAAATTGTTAAGTGTAGTGACTTGAAATGTAAACTTGTGAGTTGAAAATGGTTAAGTGTAGTGACTTGAAATGTGAATTAGTGTTTGGAAAATTGTTAAGTGTAGTGACTTGAAATGTAAACTTGTGAGTTGAAAATGGTTAAGTGTAGTGACTTGAAATGGTTAAGTGTAGTGACTTGAAAATTGTTAAGTGTTGTGATTTGATATTGTGAACTTGTGACTTGAAAATGTTTAAGTGTAGTGACTGGAAATGTGAACTTGTGAATTGAAAATGGTTAAGTGTAGTGCATGGAAATTGTGAATTTATTTTTTTTAAATTGTTAAGTGTAGTGATTTGAAATTGTGAACTTGTGAATTGAAAATGGTTAAGTGTAGTGCATTGAAATTGTGAACTTATTTTTTGAAAATTTTTAAGTGTAGAGACTTCAAAAGTGAAGTAGTGAGGTGAAAATGGTTAAATGTAGTGAATTGAAATTGTGAAGTTGTTTCTTGAAAATGGTAAAATATAATGACTTGAAATGTGAATTAGTGTTTTGAAAATTGTTAAATGTAGTCAATTGAAATTGTGAAGTTGTTTCTTGAAAATGGTTAAGTGTAGTGACTTGAAATGTGAACTTGTGAATTGAAAATGGTTAAGTGTAGTGCATGGAAATTGTGAACTTATTTTTTGAAAATTGTTAAGTGTAGTGATTTGAAATTGTGAACTTGTTTTTTGAAAATGGTTAAGTGTAGTGATTTGAAATTGTGAACTTGTGACTTGAAAATGGTTAAGTTTAGTGACTTGAAATGTGAACTTGTGAATTGAAAATGGTTAAGTGTAGTGCATGGAAATTGTGAACTTATTTTTGAAAATTGTTAAGTGTAGTGATTTGAAATTGTGAACTTGTTTTTTCAAAATGGTTAAGTGTAGTGACTTGAAATGTGAATTAGTGACTTGAAAATTGTTAAGTGTTGTGATTTGATATTGTGAACTTGTGACTTGAAAATGTTTAAGTGTAGTGACTTGAAATGTGAACTTGTGAATTGAAAATGGTTAAGTGTAGTGCATGGAAATTGTGAACTTATTTTTTGAAAATTGTTAAGTGTAGTGATTTGAAATTGTGAACTTGTTTTTTTAAAATGGTTAACTGTAGTGACTTGAAATGTGAACTTGTGACTTGAAAATTGTTAAGTGTAGTGACTTGAAATGGTTAAGTGTAGTGACTTGAAAATTGTTAAGTGTTGTGATTTGATATTGTGAACTTGTGACTTGAAAATGTTTAAGTGTAGTGACTTGAAATGTGAACTTGTGAATTGAAAATGGTTAAGTGTAGTGCATGGAAATTGTGAACTTATTTTTTTAAAATTGTTAAGTGTAGTGATTTGAAATTGTGAACTTGTTTTTTGAAAATGGTTAAGTGTAGTGACTTGAAATGTGAACTTGTGACTTGAAAATTGTTAAGTGTAGTGACTTGAAATTGTGAATTAGTGTTTTGAAAATGGTTAAGTGTAGTGACATGAAATGTGAACTTGTGAGTTGAAAATGGTTAAGTGTAAGCATTGAAATTGTGAACTTATTTTTTGAAAATTGTTAAGTGTAGTGATTTGAAATTGTGAACTTGTGACTTGAAAATGGTTAAGTGTAGTGATTTGAAATTGTGAACTTGTGACTTGAAAATGGTTAAGTGTAGTGACTTGAAATGTGAACTTGTGAATTGAAAATGGTTAAGTGTAGTGCATTGAAATTGTGAACTTATTTTTTGAAAATTTTTACGTGTAGAGACTTGAAAAGTGAAGTAGTGAGGTGAAAATGGTTAAATGTAGTGAATTGAAATTGTGAAGTTGTTTCTTGAAAATGGTAAAATATAGTGACTTGAAATGTGAATTAGTGTTTTGAAAATTGTTAAGTGTAGTGACTTGAAATGTAAACTTGTGAGTTGAAAATGGTTAAGTGTAGTGACTTGAAATGGTTAAGTGTATTGACTTGAAAATTGTTAAGTGTTGTGATTTGATATTGTGAACTTGTGACTTGAAAATGTTTAAGTGTAGTGACTGGAAATGTGAACTTGTGAATTGAAAATGGTTAAGTGTAGTGCATGGAAATTGTGAATTTATTTTTTTTAAATTGTTAAGTGTAGTGATTTGAAATTGTGAACTTGTTTTTTGAAAATGGTTAAGTGTAGTGACTTGAAATGTGAACTTGTGACTTGAAAATTGTTAAGTGTAGTGACTTGAAATTGTGAATTAGTTTTTTGAAAATGGTTAAGTGTAGTGACTTGAAATGTGAATTTGTGAATTGAAAATGGTTAAGTGTAGTGCATGGAAATTGTGAACTTATTTTTTGAAAATTGTTAAGTGTAGTGATTTGAAAATGTGAACTTGTTTTTTGAAAATGGTTAAGTGTAGTGATTTGAAATTGTGAACTTGTGACTTGAAAATGGTTAAGTTTAGTGACTTGAAATGTGAACTTGTGAATTGAAAATGGTTAAGTGTAGTGCATGGAAATTGTGAACTTATTTTTGAAAATTGTTAAGTGTAGTGATTTGAAATTGTGAACTTGTTTTTTCAAAATGGTTAAGTGTAGTGACTTGAAATTGTGAACTTGTTTTTTGAAAATGGTTAAGTGTAGTGACTTGAAATGTAAACTTGTGAGTTGAAAATGGTTAAGTGTAGTGACTTGAAATGTGAACTTGTGAATTGAAAATGGTTAAGTGTAGTGCATGGAAATTGTGAACTTATTTTTTGAAAATTGTTAAGTGTAGTGATTTGAAATTGTGAACTTGTTTTTTTAAAATGGTTAAGTGTAGTGACTTGAAATGTGAACTTGTGACTTGAAAATTGTTAAGTGTAGTGACTTGAAATGGTTAAGTGTAGTGACTTGAAAATTGTTAAGTGTTGTGATTTGATATTGTGAACTTGTGACTTGAAAATGTTTAAGTGTAGTGACTTGAAATGTGAACTTGTGAATTGAAAATGGTTAAGTGTAGTGCATGGAAATTGTGAACTTATTTTTTGAAAATTGTTAAGTGTAGTGATTTGAAATTGTGAACTTGTTTTTTGAAAATGGTTAAGTGTAGTGACTTGAAATGTGAACTTGTGACTTGAAAATTGTTAAGTGTAGTGACTTGAAATTGTGAATTAGTGTTTTGAAAATGGTTAAGTGTAGTGACTTGAAATGTGAATTTGTGAATTGAAAATGGTTAAGTGTAGTGCATGGAAATTGTGAACTTATTTTTTAAAAATTGTTAAGTGTAGTGATTTGAAAATGTGAACTTGTTTTTTGAAAATGGTTAAGTGTAGTGATTTGAAATTGTGAACTTGTGACTTGAAAATGGTTAAGTGTAGTGACTTGAAATGTGAACTTGTGAAATGAAAATGGTTAAGGGTAGTGCATTGAAATTGTGAACTTATTTTTTGAAAATTTTTACGTGTAGAGACTTGAAAAGTGAAGTAGTGAGGTGAAAATGGTTAAATGTAGTGAATTGAAATTGTGAAGTTGTTTCTTGAAAATGGTAAAATATAGTGACTTGAAATGTGAATTAGTGTTTTGAAAATTGTTAAGTGTAGTGACTTGAAATGTAAACTTGTGAGTTGAAAATGGTTAAGTGTAGTGACTTGAAATGGTTAAGTGTAGTGACTTGAAAATTGTTAAGTGTTGTGATTTGATATTGTGAACTTGTGACTTGAAAATGTTTAAGTGTAGTGACTTGAAATGTGAACTTGTGAATTGAAAATGGTTAAGTGTAGTGCATGGAAATTGTGAATTTATTTTTTTTAAATTGTTAAGTGTAGTGATTTGAAATTGTGAACTTGTTTTTTGAAAATGGTTAAGTGTAGTGACTTGAAATGTGAACTTGTGACTTGAAAATTGTTAAGTGTAGTGACTTGAAATTGTGAATTAGTGTTTTGAAAATGGTTAAGTGTAGTGACTTGAAATGTGAATTTGTGAATGGAAAATGGTTAAGTGTAGTGCATGGAAATTGTGAACTTATTTTTTGAAAATTGTTAAGTGTAGTGATTTGAAAATGTGAACTTGTTTTTTGAAAATGGTTAAGTGTAGTGATTTGAAATTGTGAACTTGTGACTTGAAAATGGTTAAGTTTAGTTACTTGAAATGTGAACTTGTGAATTGAAAATGGTTAAGTGTAGTGCATGGAAATTGTGAACTTATTTTTGAAAATTGTTAAGTGTAGTGATTTGAAATTGTGAACTTGTTTTTTCAAAATGGTTAAGTGTAGTGACTTGAAATGTGAATTAGTGAGTTGAAAATTTTTAAGTGTAGTGACTTGAAATGTAAACTTGTGAGTTGAAAATGGTTAAGTGTAGTGACTTGAAATGTGAACTTGTGAATTGAAAATGGTTAAGTGTAGTGCATGGAAATTGTGAACTTATTTTTTCAAAATTGTTAAGTGTAGTGATTTGAAATTGTGAACTTGTTTTTTTAAAATGGTTAAGTGTAGTGACTTGAAATGTGAACTTGTGACTTGAAAATTGTTAAGTGTAGTGACTTGAAATGGTTAAGTGTAGTGACTTGAAAATTGTTAAGTGTTGTGATTTGATATTGTGAACTTGTGACTTGAAAATGTTTAAGTGTAGTGACTTGAAATGTGAACTTGTGAATTGAAAATGGTTAAGTGTAGTGCATGGAAATTGTGAACTTATTTTTTTAAAATTGTTAAGTGTAGTGATTTGAAATTGTGAACTTGTTTTTTGAAAATGGTTAAGTGTAGTGACTTGAAATGTGAACTTGTGACTTGAAAATTGTTAAGTGTAGTGACTTGAAATTGTGAATTAGTGTTTTGAAAATGGTTAAGTGTAGTGACTTGAAATGTGAACTTGTGAGTTGAAAATGGTTAAGTGTAAGCATTGAAATTGTGAACTTATTTTTTGAAAATTGTTAAGTGTAGTGATTTGAAATTGTGAACTTGTGACTTGAAAATGGTTAAGTGTAGTGACTTGAAATGTGAACTTGTGAATTGAAAATGGTTAAGGGTAGTGCATTGAAATTGTGAACTTATTTTTTGAAAATTTTTAAGTGTAGAGACTTGAAAAGTGAAGTAGTGAGGTGAAAATGGTTAAATGTAGTGAAATTGAAATTGTGAAGTTGTTTCTTGAAAATGGTAAAATATAGTGACTTGAAATGTGAATTAGTGTTTTGAAAATTTTTAAGTGTAGTGACTTGAAATGTAAACTTGTGTGTTGAAAATGGTTAAGTGTAGTGACTTGAAATGTGAACTTGTGAATTGAAAATGGTTAAGTGTAGTGCATGGAAATTGTGAACTTAATTTTTGAAAATTGTTAAGTGTAGTGATTTGAAATTGTGAACTTGTTTTTTGAAAATGGTTAAGTGTAGTGATTTGAAATTGTGAACTTGTGACTTGAAAATGGTTATGTTTAGTGACTTGAAATGTGAACTTGTGAATTGAAAATGGTTAAGTGTAGTGCATGGAAATTGTGAACTTATTTTTGAAAATTGTTAAGTGTAGTGATTTGAAATTGTTGAACTTGTTTTTTCAAAATGGTTAAGTGTAGTGACTTGAAATGTGAATTAGTGAGTTGAAAATTGTTAAGTGTAGTGACTTGAAATGTAAACTTGTGAGTTGAAAATGGTTAAGTGTAGTGACTTGAAATGTGAACTTGTGAATTGAAAATGGTTAAGTGTAGTGCATGGAAATTGTGAACTTATTTTTTGAAAATTGTTAAGTGTAGTGATTTGAAATTGTGAACTTGTTTTTTTAAAATGGTTAAGTGTAGTGACTTGAAATGTGAACTTGTGACTTGAAAATTGTTAAGTGTAGTGACTTGAAATGGTTAAGTGTAGTGACTTGAAAATTGTTAAGTGTTGTGATTTGATATTGTGAACTTGTGACTTGAAAATGTTTAAGTGTAGTGACTTGAAATGTGAACTTGTGAATTGAAAATGGTTAAGTGTAGTGCATGGAAATTGTGAACTTATTTTTTTACAATTGTTAAGTGTAGTGATTTGAAATTGTGAACTTGTTTTTTGAAAATGGTTAAGTGTAGTGACTTGAAATGTGAACTTGTGACTTGAAAATGGTTAAGTGTAGTGACTTGAAATTGTGAATTAGTGTTTTGAAAATGGTTAAGTGTAGTGACTTGAAATGTGAACTTGTGAGTTGAAAATGGTTAAGTGTAAGCATTGAAATTGTGAACTTATTTTTTGAAAATTGTTAAGTGTAGTGATTTGAAATTGTGAACTTGTGACTTGAAAATGGTTAAGTGTAGTGACTTGAAATGTGAACTTGTGAATTGAAAATGGTTAAGTGTAGTGCATTGAAATTGTGAACTTATTTTTTGAAAATTTTTAAGTGTAGAGACTTGAAAAGTGAAGTAGTGAGGTGAAAATGGTTAAATGTAGTGAAATTGAAATTGTGAAGTTGTTTCTTGAAAATGGTAAAATATAGTGACTTCAAATGTGAATTAGTGTTTTGAAAATTTTTAAGTGTAGTGACTTGAAATGTAAACTTGTGTGTTGAAAATGGTTAAGTGTAGTGACTTGAAATGTGAACTTGTGAATTGAAAATGGTTAAGTGTAGTGCATGGAAATTGTGAACTTATTTTTTGAAAATTGTTAAGTGTAGTGATTTGAAATTGTGAACTTGTTTTTTGAAAATGGTTAAGTGTAGTGATTTGAAATTGTGAACTTGTGACTTGAAAATGGTTAAGTTTAGTGACTTGAAATGTGAACTTGTGAATTGAAAATGGTTAAGTGTAGTGCATGGAAATTGTGAACTTATTTTTGAAAATTGTTAAGTGTAGTGATTTGAAATTGTGAACTTGTTTTTTCAAAATGGTTAAGTGTAGTGACTTGAAATGTGAATTAGTGAGTTGAAAATTGTTAAGTGTAGTGACTTGAAATGTAAACTTGTGAGTTGAAAATGGTTAAGTGTAGTGACTTGAAATGTGAATTAGTGTTTGGAAAATTGTTAAGTGTAGTGACTTGAAATGTAAACTTGTGAGTTGAAAATGGTTAAGTGTAGTGACTTGAAATGGTTAAGTGTAGTGACTTGAAAATTGTTAAGTGTTGTGATTTGATATTGTGAACTTGTGACTTGAAAATGTTTAAGTGTAGTGACTGGAAATGTGAACTTGTGAATTGAAAATGGTTAAGTGTAGTGCATGGAAATTGTGAATTTATTTTTTTTAAATTGTTAAGTGTAGTGATTTGAAATTGTGAACTTGTGAATTGAAAATGGTTAAGTGTAGTGCATTGAAATTGTGAACTTATTTTTTGAAAATTTTTAAGTGTAGAGACTTCAAAAGTGAAGTAGTGAGGTGAAAATGGTTAAATGTAGTGAATTGAAATTGTGAAGTTGTTTCTTGAAAATGGTAAAATATAATGACTTGAAATGTGAATTAGTGTTTTGAAAATTGTTAAATGTAGTCAATTGAAATTGTGAAGTTGTTTCTTGAAAATGGTTAAGTGTAGTGACTTGAAATGTGAACTTGTGAATTGAAAATGGTTAAGTGTAGTGCATGGAAATTGTGAACTTATTTTTTGAAAATTGTTAAGTGTAGTGATTTGAAATTGTGAACTTGTTTTTTGAAAATGGTTAAGTGTAGTGATTTGAAATTGTGAACTTGTGACTTGAAAATGGTTAAGTTTAGTGACTTGAAATGTGAACTTGTGAATTGAAAATGGTTAAGTGTAGTGCATGGAAATTGTGAACTTATTTTTGAAAATTGTTAAGTGTAGTGATTTGAAATTGTGAACTTGTTTTTTCAAAATGGTTAAGTGTAGTGACTTGAAATGTGAATTAGTGACTTGAAAATTGTTAAGTGTTGTGATTTGATATTGTGAACTTGTGACTTGAAAATGTTTAAGTGTTGTGACTTGAAATGTGAACTTGTGAATTGAAAATGGTTAAGTGTAGTGCATGGAAATTGTGAACTTATTTTTTGAAAATTGTTAAGTGTAGTGATTTGAAATTGTGAACTTGTTTTTTTAAAATGGTTAACTGTAGTGACTTGAAATGTGAACTTGTGACTTGAAAATTGTTAAGTGTAGTGACTTGAAATGGTTAAGTGTAGTGACTTGAAAATTGTTAAATGTTGTGATTTGATATTGTGAACTTGTGACTTGAAAATGTTTAAGTGTAGTGACTTGAAATGTGAACTTGTGAATTGAAAATGGTTAAGTGTAGTGCATGGAAATTGTGAACTTATTTTTTTAAAATTGTTAAGTGTAGTGATTTGAAATTGTGAACTTGTTTTTTTAAAATGGTTAAGTGTAGTGACTTGAAATGTGAACTTGTGACTTGAAAATTGTTAAGTGTAGTGACTTGAAATTGTGAATTAGTGTTTTGAAAATGGTTAAGTGTAGTGACTTGAAATGTAAACTTGTGTGTTGAAAATGGTTAAGTGTAGTGACTTGAAATGTGAACTTGTGAATTGAAAATGGTTAAGTGTAGTGCATGGAAATTGTGAACTTAATTTTTGAAAATTGTTAAGTGTAGTGATTTGAAATTGTGAACTTGTTTTTTGAAAATGGTTAAGTGTAGTGATTTGAAATTGTGAACTTGTGACTTGAAAATGGTTATGTTTAGTGACTTGAAATGTGAACTTGTGAATTGAAAATGGTTAAGTGTAGTGCATGGAAATTGTGAACTTATTTTTGAAAATTGTTAAGTGTAGTGATTTGAAATTGTTGAACTTGTTTTTTCAAAATGGTTAAGTGTAGTGACTTGAAATGTGAATTAGTGAGTTGAAAATTGTTAAGTGTAGTGACTTGAAATGTAAACTTGTGAGTTGAAAATGGTTAAGTGTAGTGACTTGAAATGTGAACTTGTGAATTGAAAATGGTTAAGTGTAGTGCATGGAAATTGTGAACTTATTTTTTGAAAATTGTTAAGTGTAGTGATTTGAAATTGTGAACTTGTTTTTTTAAAATGGTTAAGTGTAGTGACTTGAAATGTGAACTTGTGACTTGAAAATTGTTAAGTGTAGTGACTTGAAATGGTTAAGTGTAGTGACTTGAAAATTGTTAAGTGTTGTGATTTGATATTGTGAACTTGTGACTTGAAAATGTTTAAGTGTAGTGACTTGAAATGTGAACTTGTGAATTGAAAATGGTTAAGTGTAGTGCATGGAAATTGTGAACTTATTTTTTTACAATTGTTAAGTGTAGTGATTTGAAATTGTGAACTTGTTTTTTGAAAATGGTTAAGTGTAGTGACTTGAAATGTGAACTTGTGACTTGAAAATTGTTAAGTGTAGTGACTTGAAATTGTGAATTAGTGTTTTGAAAATGGTTAAGTGTAGTGACTTGAAATGTGAACTTGTGAGTTGAAAATGGTTAAGTGTAAGCATTGAAATTGTGAACTTATTTTTTGAAAATTGTTAAGTGTAGTGATTTGAAATTGTGAACTTGTGACTTGAAAATGGTTAAGTGTAGTGACTTGAAATGTGAACTTGTGAATTGAAAATGGTTAAGTGTAGTGCATTGAAATTGTGAACTTATTTTTTGAAAATTTTTAAGTGTAGAGACTTGAAAAGTGAAGTAGTGAGGTGAAAATGGTTAAATGTAGTGAAATTGAAATTGTGAAGTTGTTTCTTGAAAATGGTAAAATATAGTGACTTCAAATGTGAATTAGTGTTTTGAAAATTTTTAAGTGTAGTGACTTGAAATGTAAACTTGTGTGTTGAAAATGGTTAAGTGTAGTGACTTGAAATGTGAACTTGTGAATTGAAAATGGTTAAGTGTAGTGCATGGAAATTGTGAACTTATTTTTTGAAAATTGTTAAGTGTAGTGATTTGAAATTGTGAACTTGTTTTTTGAAAATGGTTAAGTGTAGTGATTTGAAATTGTGAACTTGTGACTTGAAAATGGTTAAGTTTAGTGACTTGAAATGTGAACTTGTGAATTGAAAATGGTTAAGTGTAGTGCATGGAAATTGTGAACTTATTTTTGAAAATTGTTAAGTGTAGTGATTTGAAATTGTGAACTTGTTTTTTCAAAATGGTTAAGTGTAGTGACTTGAAATGTGAATTAGTGAGTTGAAAATTGTTAAGTGTAGTGACTTGAAATGTAAACTTGTGAGTTGAAAATGGTTAAGTGTAGTGACTTGAAATGTGAATTAGTGTTTGGAAAATTGTTAAGTGTAGTGACTTGAAATGTAAACTTGTGAGTTGAAAATGGTTAAGTGTAGTGACTTGAAATGGTTAAGTGTAGTGACTTGAAAATTGTTAAGTGTTGTGATTTGATATTGTGAACTTGTGACTTGAAAATGTTTAAGTGTAGTGACTGGAAATGTGAACTTGTGAATTGAAAATGGTTAAGTGTAGTGCATGGAAATTGTGAATTTATTTTTTTTAAATTGTTAAGTGTAGTGATTTGAAATTGTGAACTTGTGAATTGAAAATGGTTAAGTGTAGTGCATTGAAATTGTGAACTTATTTTTTGAAAATTTTTAAGTGTAGAGACTTCAAAAGTGAAGTAGTGAGGTGAAAATGGTTAAATGTAGTGAATTGAAATTGTGAAGTTGTTTCTTGAAAATGGTAAAATATAATGACTTGAAATGTGAATTAGTGTTTTGAAAATTGTTAAATGTAGTCAATTGAAATTGTGAAGTTGTTTCTTGAAAATGGTTAAGTGTAGTGACTTGAAATGTGAACTTGTGAATTGAAAATGGTTAAGTGTAGTGCATGGAAATTGTGAACTTATTTTTTGAAAATTGTTAAGTGTAGTGATTTGAAATTGTGAACTTGTTTTTTGAAAATGGTTAAGTGTAGTGATTTGAAATTGTGAACTTGTGACTTGAAAATGGTTAAGTTTAGTGACTTGAAATGTGAACTTGTGAATTGAAAATGGTTAAGTGTAGTGCATGGAAATTGTGAACTTATTTTTGAAAATTGTTAAGTGTAGTGATTTGAAATTGTGAACTTGTTTTTTCAAAATGGTTAAGTGTAGTGACTTGAAATGTGAATTAGTGACTTGAAAATTGTTAAGTGTTGTGATTTGATATTGTGAACTTGTGACTTGAAAATGTTTAAGTGTTGTGACTTGAAATGTGAACTTGTGAATTGAAAATGGTTAAGTGTAGTGCATGGAAATTGTGAACTTATTTTTTGAAAATTGTTAAGTGTAGTGATTTGAAATTGTGAACTTGTTTTTTTAAAATGGTTAACTGTAGTGACTTGAAATGTGAACTTGTGACTTGAAAATTGTTAAGTGTAGTGACTTGAAATGGTTAAGTGTAGTGACTTGAAAATTGTTAAATGTTGTGATTTGATATTGTGAACTTGTGACTTGAAAATGTTTAAGTGTAGTGACTTGAAATGTGAACTTGTGAATTGAAAATGGTTAAGTGTAGTGCATGGAAATTGTGAACTTATTTTTTTAAAATTGTTAAGTGTAGTGATTTGAAATTGTGAACTTGTTTTTTGAAAATGGTTAAGTGTAGTGACTTGAAATGTGAACTTGTGACTTGAAAATTGTTAAGTGTAGTGACTTGAAATTGTGAATTAGTGTTTTGAAAATGGTTAAGTGTAGTGACATGAAATGTGAACTTGTGAGTTGAAAATGGTTAAGTGTAAGCATTGAAATTGTGAACTTATTTTTTGAAAATTGTTAAGTGTAGTGATTTGAAATTGTGAACTTGTGACTTGAAAATGGTTAAGTGTAGTGACTTGAAATGTGAACTTGTGAATTGAAAATGGTTAAGTGTAGTGCATTGAAATTGTGAACTTATTTTTTGAAAATTTTTACGTGTAGAGACTTGAAAAGTGAAGTAGTGAGGTGAAAATGGTTAAATGTAGTGAATTGAAATTGTGAAGTTGTTTCTTGAAAATGGTAAAATATAGTGACTTGAAATGTGAATTAGTGTTTTGAAAATTGTTAAGTGTAGTGACTTGAAATGTAAACTTGTGAGTTGAAAATGGTTAAGTGTAGTGACTTGAAATGGTTAAGTGTATTGACTTGAAAATTGTTAAGTGTTGTGATTTGATATTGTGAACTTGTGACTTGAAAATGTTTAAGTGTAGTGACTGGAAATGTGAACTTGTGAATTGAAAATGGTTAAGTGTAGTGCATGGAAATTGTGAATTTATTTTTTTTAAATTGTTAAGTGTAGTGATTTGAAATTGTGAACTTGTTTTTTGAAAATGGTTAAGTGTAGTGACTTGAAATGTGAACTTGTGACTTGAAAATTGTTAAGTGTAGTGACTTGAAATTGTGAATTAGTTTTTTGAAAATGGTTAAGTGTAGTGACTTGAAATGTGAATTTGTGAATTGAAAATGGTTAAGTGTAGTGCATGGAAATTGTGAACTTATTTTTTGAAAATTGTTAAGTGTAGTGATTTGAAAATGTGAACTTGTTTTTTGAAAATGGTTAAGTGTAGTGATTTGAAATTGTGAACTTGTGACTTGAAAATGGTTAAGTTTAGTGACTTGAAATGTGAACTTGTGAATTGAAAATGGTTAAGTGTAGTGCATGGAAATTGTGAACTTATTTTTGAAAATTGTTAAGTGTAGTGATTTGAAATTGTGAACTTGTTTTTTCAAAATGGTTAAGTGTAGTGACTTGAAATTGTGAACTTGTTTTTTGAAAATGGTTAAGTGTAGTGACTTGAAATGTAAACTTGTGAGTTGAAAATGGTTAAGTGTAGTGACTTGAAATGTGAACTTGTGAATTGAAAATGGTTAAGTGTAGTGCATGGAAATTGTGAACTTATTTTTTGAAAATTGTTAAGTGTAGTGATTTGAAATTGTGAACTTGTTTTTTTAAAATGGTTAAGTGTAGTGACTTGAAATGTGAACTTGTGACTTGAAAATTGTTAAGTGTAGTGACTTGAAATGGTTAAGTGTAGTGACTTGAAAATTGTTAAGTGTTGTGATTTGATATTGTGAACTTGTGACTTGAAAATGTTTAAGTGTAGTGACTTGAAATGTGAACTTGTGAATTGAAAATGGTTAAGTGTAGTGCATGGAAATTGTGAACTTATTTTTTTAAAATTGTTAAGTGTAGTGATTTGAAATTGTGAACTTGTTTTTTGAAAATGGTTAAGTGTAGTGACTTGAAATGTGAACTTGTGATTTGAAAATTGTTAAGTGTAGTGACTTGAAATTGTGAATTAGTGTTTTTAAAATGGTTAAGTGTAGTGACTTGAAATGTGAACTTGTGAGTTGAAAATGGTTAAGTGTAAGCATTGAAATTGTGAACTTATTTTTTGAAAATTGTTAAGTGTAGTGATTTGAAATTGTGAACTTGTGACTTGAAAATGGTTAAGTGTAGTGACTTGAAATGTGAACTTGTGAATTGAAAATGGTTAAGTGTAGTGCATTGAAATTGTGAACTTATTTTTTGAAAATTTTTAAGTGTAGAGACTTCAAAAGTGAAGTAGTGAGGTGAAAATGGTTAAACGTAGTGAATTGAAATTGTGAAGTTGTTTCTTGAAAATGGTAAAATATAATGACTTGAAATGTGAATTAGTGTTTTGAAAATTGTTAAATGTAGTCAATTGAAATTGTGAAGTTGTTTCTTGAAAATGGTTAAGTGTAGTGACTTGAAATGTGAACTTGTGAATTGAAAATGGTTAAGTGTAGTGCATGGAAATTGTGAACTTATTTTTTTAAAATTGTTAAGTGTAGTGATTTGAAATTGTGAACTTGTTTTTTGAAAATGGTTAAGTGTAGTGATTTGAAATTGTGAACTTGTGACTTGAAAATGGTTAAGTTTAGTGACTTGAAATGTGAACTTGTGAATTGAAAATGGTTAAGTGTAGTGCATGGAAATTGTGAACTTATTTTTGAAAATTGTTAAGTGTAGTGATTTGAAATTGTGAACTTGTTTTTTCAAAATGGTTAAGTGTAGTGACTTGAAATGTGAATTAGGGAGTTGAAAATTGTTAAGTGTAGTGACTTGAAATGTAAACTTGTGAGTTGAAAATGGTTAAGTGTAGTGACTTGAAATGTGAACTTGTGAATTGAAAATGGTTAAGTGTAGTGCATGGAAATTGTGAACTTATTTTTTGAAAATTGTTAAGTGTAGTGATTTGAAATTGTGAACTTGTTTTTTTAAAATGGTTAAGTGTAGTGACTTGAAATGTGAACTTGTGACTTGAAAATTGTTAAGTGTAGTGACTTGAAATGGTTAAGTGTAGTGACTTGAAAATTGTTAAGTGTTGTGATTTGATATTGTGAACTTGTGACTTGAAAATGTTTAAGTGTAGTGACTTGAAATGTGAACTTGTGAATTGAAAATTGTTAAGTGTAGTGATTTGAAAATGTGAACTTGTTTTTTGAAAATGGTTAAGTGTAGTGATTTGAAATTGTGAACTTGTTTTTTCAAAATGGTTAAGTGTAGTGACTTGAAATGTGAATTAGTGAGTTGAAAATGGTTAAGTGTAGTGACTTGAAATGTAAACTTGTGAGTTGAAAATTGTTAAGTGTAGTGATTTGAAATTGTGAACTTATTTTTTAAAAATTGTTAAGTGTAGTGATTTGAAATTGTGAACTTGTTTTTTGAAAATGGTTAAGTGTAGTGACTTGAAATGTGAACTTGTGACTTGAAAATGGTTAAGTGTAGTGACTTGAAATGTGAACTTGTGAATTGAAAATGGTTAAGTGTAGTGCATGGAAATTGTGAACTTATTTTTTGAAAATTTTTAAGTGTAGTGATTTGAAAATGTGAACTTGTTTTTTGAAAATGGTTAAGTGTAGTGATTTGAAATTGTGAACTTATTTTTTGAAAATTGTTAAGTGTAGTGATTTGAAATTGTGAACTTGTGACTTGAAAATGGTTAAGTGTAGTGACTTGAAATTGTGAATTAGTGTTTTGAAAATGGTTAAGTGTAGTGACATGAAATGTGAACTTGTGAGTTGAAAATGGTTAAGTGTAAGCATTGAAATTGTGAACTTATTTTTTGAAAATTGTTAAGTGTAGTGATTTGAAATTGTGAACTTGTGACTTGAAAATGGTTAAGTGTAGTGATTTGAAATTGTGAACTTGTGACTTGAAAATGGTTAAGTGTAGTGACTTGAAATGTGAACTTGTGAATTGAAAATGGTTAAGTGTAGTGCATTGAAATTGTGAACTTATTTTTTGAAAATTTTTACGTGTAGAGACTTGAAAAGTGAAGTAGTGAGGTGAAAATGGTTAAATGTAGTGAATTGAAATTGTGAAGTTGTTTCTTGAAAATGGTAAAATATAGTGACTTGAAATGTGAATTAGTGTTTTGAAAATTGTTAAGTGTAGTGACTTGAAATGTAAACTTGTGAGTTGAAAATGGTTAAGTGTAGTGACTTGAAATGGTTAAGTGTATTGACTTGAAAATTGTTAAGTGTTGTGATTTGATATTGTGAACTTGTGACTTGAAAATGTTTAAGTGTAGTGACTGGAAATGTGAACTTGTGAATTGAAAATGGTTAAGTGTAGTGCATGGAAATTGTGAATTTATTTTTTTTAAATTGTTAAGTGTAGTGATTTGAAATTGTGAACTTGTTTTTTGAAAATGGTTAAGTGTAGTGACTTGAAATGTGAACTTGTGACTTGAAAATTGTTAAGTGTAGTGACTTGAAATTGTGAATTAGTGTTTTGAAAATGGTTAAGTGTAGTGACTTGAAATGTGAATTTGTGAATTGAAAATGGTTAAGTGTAGTGCATGGAAATTGTGAACTTATTTTTTGAAAATTGTTAAGTGTAGTGATTTGAAAATGTGAACTTGTTTTTTGAAAATGGTTAAGTGTAGTGATTTGAAATTGTGAACTTGTGGCTTGAAAATGGTTAAGTTTAGTGACTTGAAATGTGAACTTGTGAATTGAAAATGGTTAAGTGTAGTGCATGGAAATTGTGAACTTATTTTTGAAAATTGTTAAGTGTAGTGATTTGAAATTGTGAACTTGTTTTTTCAAAATGGTTAAGTGTAGTGACTTGAAATGTGAATTAGTGAGTTGAAAATTGTTAAGTGTAGTGACTTGAAATGTAAACTTGTGAGTTGAAAATGGTTAAGTGTAGTGACTTGAAATGTGAACTTGTGAATTGAAAATGGTTAAGTGTAGTGCATGGAAATTGTGAACTTATTTTTTGAAAATTGTTAAGTGTAGTGATTTGAAAATGTGAACTTGTTTTTTGAAAATGGTTAAGTGTAGTGATTTGAAATTGTGAACTTGTGACTTGAAAATGGTTAAGTTTAGTGACTTGAAATGTGAACTTGTGAATTGAAAATGGTTAAGTGTAGTGCATGGAAATTGTGAACTTATTTTTGAAAATTGTTAAGTGTAGTGATTTGAAATTGTGAACTTGTTTTTTCAAAATGGTTAAGTGTAGTGACTTGAAATTGTGAACTTGTTTTTTGAAAATGGTTAAGTGTAGTGACTTGAAATGTAAACTTGTGAGTTGAAAATGGTTAAGTGTAGTGACTTGAAATGTGAACTTGTGAATTGAAAATGGTTAAGTGTAGTGCATGGAAATTGTGAACTTATTTTTTGAAAATTGTTAAGTGTAGTGATTTGAAATTGTGAACTTGTTTTTTTAAAATGGTTAAGTGTAGTGACTTGAAATGTGAACTTGTGACTTGAAAATTGTTAAGTGTAGTGACTTGAAATGGTTAAGTGTAGTGACTTGAAAATTGTTAAGTGTTGTGATTTGATATTGTGAACTTGTGACTTGAAAATGTTTAAGTGTAGTGACTTGAAATGTGAACTTGTGAATTGAAAATGGTTAAGTGTAGTGCATGGAAATTGTGAACTTATTTTTTTAAAATTGTTAAGTGTAGTGATTTGAAATTGTGAACTTGTTTTTTGAAAATGGTTAAGTGTAGTGACTTGAAATGTGAACTTGTGATTTGAAAATTGTTAAGTGTAGTGACTTGAAATTGTGAATTAGTGTTTTTAAAATGGTTAAGTGTAGTGACTTGAAATGTGAACTTGTGAGTTGAAAATGGTTAAGTGTAAGCATTGAAATTGTGAACTTATTTTTTGAAAATTGTTAAGTGTAGTGATTTGAAATTGTGAACTTGTGACTTGAAAATGGTTAAGTGTAGTGACTTGAAATGTGAACTTGTGAATTGAAAATGGTTAAGTGTAGTGCATTGAAATTGTGAACTTATTTTTTGAAAATTTTTAAGTGTAGAGACTTCAAAAGTGAAGTAGTGAGGTGAAAATGGTTAAACGTAGTGAATTGAAATTGTGAAGTTGTTTCTTGAAAATGGTAAAATATAATGACTTGAAATGTGAATTAGTGTTTTGAAAATTGTTAAATGTAGTCAATTGAAATTGTGAAGTTGTTTCTTGAAAATGGTTAAGTGTAGTGACTTGAAATGTGAACTTGTGAATTGAAAATGGTTAAGTGTAGTGCATGGAAATTGTGAACTTATTTTTTTAAAATTGTTAAGTGTAGTGATTTGAAATTGTGAACTTGTTTTTTGAAAATGGTTAAGTGTAGTGATTTGAAATTGTGAACTTGTGACTTGAAAATGGTTAAGTTTAGTGACTTGAAATGTGAACTTGTGAATTGAAAATGGTTAAGTGTAGTGCATGGAAATTGTGAACTTATTTTTGAAAATTGTTAAGTGTAGTGATTTGAAATTGTGAACTTGTTTTTTCAAAATGGTTAAGTGTAGTGACTTGAAATGTGAATTAGGGAGTTGAAAATTGTTAAGTGTAGTGACTTGAAATGTAAACTTGTGAGTTGAAAATGGTTAAGTGTAGTGACTTGAAATGTGAACTTGTGAATTGAAAATGGTTAAGTGTAGTGCATGGAAATTGTGAACTTATTTTTTGAAAATTGTTAAGTGTAGTGATTTGAAATTGTGAACTTGTTTTTTTAAAATGGTTAAGTGTAGTGACTTGAAATGTGAACTTGTGACTTGAAAATTGTTAAGTGTAGTGACTTGAAATGGTTAAGTGTAGTGACTTGAAAATTGTTAAGTGTTGTGATTTGATATTGTGAACTTGTGACTTGAAAATGTTTAAGTGTAGTGACTTGAAATGTGAACTTGTGAATTGAAAATTGTTAAGTGTAGTGATTTGAAAATGTGAACTTGTTTTTTGAAAATGGTTAAGTGTAGTGATTTGAAATTGTGAACTTGTTTTTTCAAAATGGTTAAGTGTAGTGACTTGAAATGTGAATTAGTGAGTTGAAAATGGTTAAGTGTAGTGACTTGAAATGTAAACTTGTGAGTTGAAAATTGTTAAGTGTAGTGATTTGAAATTGTGAACTTATTTTTTAAAAATTGTTAAGTGTAGTGATTTGAAATTGTGAACTTGTTTTTTGAAAATGGTTAAGTGTAGTGACTTGAAATGTGAACTTGTGACTTGAAAATGGTTAAGTGTAGTGACTTGAAATGTGAACTTGTGAATTGAAAATGGTTAAGTGTAGTGCATGGAAATTGTGAACTTATTTTTTGAAAATTTTTAAGTGTAGTGATTTGAAAATGTGAACTTGTTTTTTGAAAATGGTTAAGTGTAGTGATTTGAAATTGTGAACTTATTTTTTGAAAATTGTTAAGTGTAGTGATTTGAAATTGTGAACTTGTGACTTGAAAATGGTTAAGTGTAGTGACTTGAAATTGTGAATTAGTGTTTTGAAAATGGTTAAGTGTAGTGACATGAAATGTGAACTTGTGAGTTGAAAATGGTTAAGTGTAAGCATTGAAATTGTGAACTTATTTTTTGAAAATTGTTAAGTGTAGTGATTTGAAATTGTGAACTTGTGACTTGAAAATGGTTAAGTGTAGTGATTTGAAATTGTGAACTTGTGACTTGAAAATGGTTAAGTGTAGTGACTTGAAATGTGAACTTGTGAATTGAAAATGGTTAAGTGTAGTGCATTGAAATTGTGAACTTATTTTTTGAAAATTTTTACGTGTAGAGACTTGAAAAGTGAAGTAGTGAGGTGAAAATGGTTAAATGTAGTGAATTGAAATTGTGAAGTTGTTTCTTGAAAATGGTAAAATATAGTGACTTGAAATGTGAATTAGTGTTTTGAAAATTGTTAAGTGTAGTGACTTGAAATGTAAACTTGTGAGTTGAAAATGGTTAAGTGTAGTGACTTGAAATGGTTAAGTGTATTGACTTGAAAATTGTTAAGTGTTGTGATTTGATATTGTGAACTTGTGACTTGAAAATGTTTAAGTGTAGTGACTGGAAATGTGAACTTGTGAATTGAAAATGGTTAAGTGTAGTGCATGGAAATTGTGAATTTATTTTTTTTAAATTGTTAAGTGTAGTGATTTGAAATTGTGAACTTGTTTTTTGAAAATGGTTAAGTGTAGTGACTTGAAATGTGAACTTGTGACTTGAAAATTGTTAAGTGTAGTGACTTGAAATTGTGAATTAGTGTTTTGAAAATGGTTAAGTGTAGTGACTTGAAATGTGAATTTGTGAATTGAAAATGGTTAAGTGTAGTGCATGGAAATTGTGAACTTATTTTTTGAAAATTGTTAAGTGTAGTGATTTGAAAATGTGAACTTGTTTTTTGAAAATGGTTAAGTGTAGTGATTTGAAATTGTGAACTTGTGGCTTGAAAATGGTTAAGTTTAGTGACTTGAAATGTGAACTTGTGAATTGAAAATGGTTAAGTGTAGTGCATGGAAATTGTGAACTTATTTTTGAAAATTGTTAAGTGTAGTGATTTGAAATTGTGAACTTGTTTTTTCAAAATGGTTAAGTGTAGTGACTTGAAATGTGAATTAGTGAGTTGAAAATTGTTAAGTGTAGTGACTTGAAATGTAAACTTGTGAGTTGAAAATGGTTAAGTGTAGTGACTTGAAATGTGAACTTGTGAATTGAAAATGGTTAAGTGTAGTGCATGGAAATTGTGAACTCATTTTTTGAAAATTGTTAAGTGTAGTGATTTGAAATTGTGAACTTGTTTTTTTAAAATGGTTAAGTGTAGTGACTTGAAATGTGAACTTGTGACTTGAAAATTGTTAAGTGTAGTGACTTGAAATGGTTAAGTGTAGTGACTTGAAAATTGTTAAGTGTTGTGATTTGATATTGTGAACTTGTGACTTGAAAATGTTTAAGTGTAGTGACTTGAAATGTGAACTTGTGAATTGAAAATGGTTAAGTGTAGTGCATGGAAATTGTGAACTTATTTTTTTAAAATTGTTAAGTGTAGTGATTTGAAATTGTGAACTTGTTTTTTGAAAATGGTTAAGTGTAGTGACTTGAAATGTGAACTTGTGACTTGAAAATTGTTAAGTGTAGTGACTTGAAATTTTGAATTAGTGTTTTGAAAATGGTTAAGTGTAGTGACATGAAATGTGAACTTGTGAGTTGAAAATGGTTAAGTGTAAGCATTGAAATTGTGAACTTATTTTTTGAAAATTGTTAAGTGTAGTGATTTGAAATTGTGAACTTGTGACTTGAAAATGGTTAAGTGTAGTGACTTGAAATGTGAACTTGTGAATTGAAAATGGTTAAGTGTAGTGCATTGAAATTGTGAACTTATTTTTTGAAAATTTTTACGTGTAGAGACATGAAAAGTGAAGTAGTGAGGTGAAAATGGTTAAATGTAGTGAATTGAAATTGTGAAGTTGTTTCTTGAAAATGGTAAAATATAGTGACTTGAAATGTGAATTAGTGTTTTGAAAATTGTTAAGTGTAGTGACTTGAAATGTAAACTTGTGAGTTGAAAATGGTTAAGTGTAGTGACTTGAAATGTAAACTTGTGAATTGAAAATGGTTAAGTGTAGTGCATGGAAATTGTGAACTTATTTTTTAAAAATTGTTAAGTGTAGTGATTTGAAATTGTGAACTTGTTTTTTTAAAATGGTTAAGTGTAGTGACTTGAAATGTGAACTTGTGACTTGAAAATTGTTAAGTGTAGTGACTTGAAATAGTTAAGTGTAGTTTTTTGAAAATTGTTAAGTGTTGTGATTTGATATTGTGAACTTGTGACTTGAAAATGTTTAAGTGTAGTGACTTGAAATGTGAACTTGTGAATTGAAAATGGTTAAGTGTAGTGCATGGAAATTGTGAATTTATTTTTTTTAAATTGTTAAGTGTAGTGATTTGAAATTGTGAACTTGTTTTTTGAAAATGGTTAAGTGTAGTGACTTGAAATGTGAACTTGTGACTTGAAAATTGTTAAGTGTAGTGACTTGAAATTGTGAATTAGTGTTTTGAAAATGGTTAAGTGTAGTGACTTGAAATGTGAATTTGTGAATTGAAAATGGTTAAGTGTAGTGCATGGAAATTGTGAACTTATTTTTTGAAAATTGTTAAGTGTAGTGATTTGAAAATGTGAACTTGTTTTTTGAAAATGGTTAAGTGTAGTGATTTGAAATTGTGAACTTGTTTTTTCAAAATGGTTAAGTGTAGTGACTTGAAATGTGAATTAGTGAGTTGAAAATGGTTAAGTGTAGTGACTTGAAATGTGAACTTGTGAATTGAAAATGGTTAAGTGTAGTGCATGGAAATTGTGAATTTATTTTTTTTAAATTGTTAAGTGTAGTGATTTGAAATTGTGAACTTGTTTTTTGAAAATGGTTAAGTGTAGTGACTTGAAATGTGAACTTGTGACTTGAAAATTGTTAAGTGTAGTGACTTGAAATTGTGAATTAGTGTTTTGAAAATGGTTAAGTGTAGTGACATCAAAATGTGAACTTGTGAGTTGAAAATGGTTAAGTGTAAGCATTGAAATTGTGAACTTATTTTTTGAAAATTGTTAAGTGTAGTGATTTGAAATTGTGAACTTGTGACTTGAAAATGGTTAAGTGTAGTGACTTGAAATGTGAACTTGTGAATTGAAAATGGTTAAGTGTAGTGCATTGAAATTGTGAACTTATTTTTTGAAAATTTTTACGTGTAGAGACTTGAAAAGTGAAGTAGTGAGGTGAAAATGGTTAAATGTAGTGAATTGAAATTGTGAAGTTGTTTCTTGAAAATGGTAAAATATAGTGACTTGAAATGTGAATTAGTGTTTTGAAAATTATTAAGTGTAGTGACTTGAAATGTAAACTTGTGAGTTGAAAATGGTTAAGTGTAGTGACTTGAAATGTAAACTTGTGAATTGAAAATGGTTAAGTGTAGTGCATGGAAATTGTGAACTTATTTTTTAAAAATTGTTAAGTGAAGTGATTTGAAATTGTGAACTTGTTTTTTTAAAATGGTTAAGTGTAGTGACTTGAAATGTGAACTTGTGACTTGAAAATTGTTAAGTGTAGTGACTTGAAATAGTTAAGTGTAGTGACTTGAAAATTGTTAAGTGTTGTGATTTGATATTGTGAACTTGTGACTTGAAAATGTTTAAGTGTAGTGACTTGAAATGTGAACTTGTGAATTGAAAATGGTTAAGTGTAGTGCATGGAAATTGTGAATTTATTTTTTTTAAATTGTTAAGTGTAGTGATTTGAAATTGTGAACTTGTTTTTTGAAAATGGTTAAGTGTAGTGACTTGAAATGTGAACTTGTGACTTGAAAATTGTTAAGTGTAGTGACTTGAAATTGTGAATTAGTGTTTTGAAAATGGTTAAGTGTAGTGACTTGAAATGTGAATTTGTGAATTGAAAATGGTTAAGTGTAGTGCATGGAAATTGTGAACTTATTTTTTGAAAATTGTTAAGTGTAGTGATTTGAAAATGTGAACTTGTTTTTTGAAAATGGTTAAGTGTAGTGATTTGAAATTGTGAACTTGTTTTTTCAAAATGGTTAAGTGTAGTGACTTGAAATGTGAATTAGTGAGTTGAAAAAGGTTAAGTGTAGTGACTTGAAATGTGAACTTGTGAATTGAAAATGGTTAAGTGTAGTGCATGGAAATTGTGAATTTATTTTTTTTAAATTGTTAAGTGTAGTGATTTGAAATTGTGAACTTGTTTTTTGAAAATGGTTAAGTGTAGTGACTTGAATTGTGAACTTGTGGCTTGAAAATGGTTAAGTTTAGTGACTTGAAATGTGAATTTGTGAATTGAAAATGGTTAAGTGTAGTGCATGGAAATTGTGAACTTATTTTTTGAAAATTGTTAAGTGTAGTGATTTGAAAATGTGAACTTGTTTTTTGAAAATGGTTAAGTGTAGTGATTTGAAATTGTGAACTTGTGGCTTGAAAATGGTTAAGTTTAGTGACTTGAAATGTGAACTTGTGAATTGAAAATGGTTAAGTGTAGTGCATGGAAATTGTGAACTTATTTTTGAAAATTGTTAAGTGTAGTGATTTGAAATTGTGAACTTGTTTTTTCAAAATGGTTAAGTGTAGTGACTTGAAATGTGAATTAGTGAGTTGAAAATTGTTAAGTGTAGTGACTTGAAATGTAAACTTGTGAGTTGAAAATGGTTAAGTGTAGTGACTTGAAATGTGAACTTGTGAATTGAAAATGGTTAAGTGTAGTGCATGGAAATTGTGAACTTATTTTTTGAAAATGGTTAAGTGTAGTGATTTGAAATTGTGAACTTGTTTTTTTAAAATGGTTAAGTTTAGTGACTTGAAATGTGAACTTGTGACTTGAAAATTGTTAAGTGTAGTGACTTGAAATGGTTAAGTGTAGTGACTTGAAAATTGTTAAGTGTTGTGATTTGATATTGTGAACTTGTGACTTGAAAATGTTTAAGTGTAGTGACTTGAAATGTGAACTTGTGAATTGAAAATGGTTAAGTGTAGTGCATGGAAATTGTGAACTTATTTTTTTAAAATTGTTAAGTGTAGTGATTTGAAATTGTGAACTTGTTTTTTGAAAATGGTTAAGTGTAGTGACTTGAAATGTGAACTTGTGACTTGAAAATTGTTAAGTGTAGTGACTTGAAATTGTGAATTAGTGTTTTGAAAATGGTTAAGTGTAGTGACATGAAATGTGAACTTGTGAGTTGAAAATGGTTAAGTGTAAGCATTGAAATTGTGAACTTATTTTTTGAAAATTGTTAAGTGTAGTGATTTGAAATTGTGAACTTGTGACTTGAAAATGGTTAAGTGTAGTGACTTGAAATGTGAACTTGTGAATTGAAAATGGTTAAGTGTAGTGCATTGAAATTGTGAACTTATTTTTTGAAAATTTTTACGTGTAGAGACTTGAAAAGTGAAGTAGTGAGGTGAAAATGGTTAAATGTAGTGAATTGAAATTGTGAAGTTGTTTCTTGAAAATGGTAAAATATAGTGACTTGAAATGTGAATTAGTGTTTTGAAAATTGTTAAGTGTAGTGACTTGAAATGTAAACTTGTGAGTTGAAAATGGTTAAGTGTAGTGACTTGAAATGTAAACTTGTGAATTGAAAATGGTTAAGTGTAGTGCATGGAAATTGTGAACTTATTTTTTAAAAATTGTTAAGTGTAGTGATTTGAAATTGTGAACTTGTTTTTTTAAAATGGTTAAGTGTAGTGACTTGAAATGTGAACTTGTGACTTGAAAATTGTTAAGTGTAGTGACTTGAAATAGTCAAGTGTAGTGACTTGAAAATTGTTAAGTGTTGTGATTTGATATTGTGAACTTGTGACTTGAAAATGTTTAAGTGTAGTGACTTGAAATGTGAACTTGTGAATTGAAAATGGTTAAGTGTAGTGCATGGAAATTGTGAATTTATTTTTTTTAAATTGTTAAGTGTAGTGATTTGAAATTGTGAACTTGTTTTTTGAAAATGGTTAAGTGTAGTGACTTGAAATGTGAACTTGTGACTTGAAAATTGTTAAGTGTAGTGACTTGAAATTGTGAATTAGTGTTTTGAAAATGGTTAAGTGTAGTGACTTGAAATGTGAATTTGTGAATTGAAAATGGTTAAGTGTAGTGCATGGAAATTGTGAACTTATTTTTTGAAAATTGTTAAGTGTAGTGATTTGAAAATGTGAACTTGTTTTTTGAAAATGGTTAAGTGTAGTGATTTGAAATTGTGAACTTGTTTTTTCAAAATGGTTAAGTGTAGTGACTTGACATGTGAATTAGTGAGTTGAAAATGGTTAAGTGTAGTGACTTGAAATGTGAACTTGTGAATTGAAAATGGTTAAGTGTAGTGCATGGAAATTGTGAATTTATTTTTTTTAAATTGTTAAGTGTAGTGATTTGAAATTGTGAACTTGTTTTTTGAAAATGGTTAAGTGTAGTGACTTGAAATGTGAACTTGTGACTTGAAAATTGTCCAGTGTAGTGACTTGAAATTGTGAATTAGTGTTTTGAAAATGGTTAAGTGTAGTGACTTGAAATGTGAATTTGTGAATTGAAAATGGTTAAGTGTAGTGCATGGAAATTGTGAACTTATTTTTTGAAAATTGTTAAGTGTAGTGATTTGAAAATGTGAACTTGTTTTTTGAAAATGGTTAAGTGTAGTGATTTGAAGTTGTGAACTTGTTTTTTCAAAATGGTTAAGTGTAGTGACTTGAAATGTGAATTAGTAAGTTGAAAATGGTTAAGTGTAGTGACTTGAAATGTAAACTTGTGAGTTGAAAATTGTTAAGTGTAGTGATTTGAAATTGTGAACTTGTTTTTTCAAAATGGTTAAGTGTAGTGATTTGATATTGTGAACTTGTGACTTGAAAATGTTTAAGTGTAGTGACTTGAAATGTGAACTTGTGAATTGAAAATGGTTAACTGTAGTGCATGGAAATTGTGAACTTATTTTTTGAAAATTGTTAAGTGTAGTGATTTGAAATTGTGAACTTGTTTTTTGAAAATGGTTAAGTGTAGTGACTTGAAATGTGAACTTGTGACTTGAAAATTGTTAAGTGTAGTGACTTGAAATTGTGAATTAGTGTTTTGAAAATGGTTAAGTGTAGTGACATGAAATGTGAACTTGTGAGTTGAAAATGGTTAAGTGTAAGCATTGAAATTGTGAACTTATTTTTTGAAAATTGTTAAGTGTAGTGATTTGAAATTGTGAACTTGTGACTTGAAAATGGTTAAGTGTAGTGACTTGAAATGTGAACTTGTGAATTGAAAATGGTTAAGTGTAGTGCATTGAAATTGTGAACTTATTTTTTAAAAATTTTTACGTGTAGAGACTTGAAAAGTGAAGTAGTGAGGTGAAAATGGTTAAATGTAGTGAATTGAAATTGTGAAGTTGTTTCTTGAAAATGGTAAAATATAGTGACTTGAAATGTGAATTAGTGTTTTGAAAATTGTTAAGTGTAGTGACTTGAAATGTAAACTTGTGAGTTGAAAATGGTTAAGTGTAGTGACTTGAAATGTAAACTTGTGAATTGAAAATGGTTAAGTGTAGTGCATGGAAATTGTGAACTTATTTTTTAAAAATTGTTAAGTGTAGTGATTTGAAATTGTGAACTTGTTTTTTTAAAATGGTTAAGTGTAGTGACTTGAAATGTGAATTTGTGAATTGAAAATGGTTAAGTGTAGTGCATGGAAATTGTGAACTTATTTTTTGAAAATTGTTAAGTGTAGTGATTTGAAAATGTGAACTTGTTTTTTGAAAATGGTTAAGTGTAGTGATTTGAAATTGTGAACTTGTTTTTTCAAAATGGTTAAGTGTAGTGACTTGAAATGTGAATTAGTGAGTTGAAAATGGTTAAGTGTAGTGACTTGAAATGTGAACTTGTGAATTGAAAATGGTTAAGTGTAGTGCATGGAAATTGTGAATTTATTTTTTTTAAATTGTTAAGTGTAGTGATTTGAAATTGTGAACTTGTTTTTTGAAAATGGTTAAGTGTAGTGACTTGAAATGTGAACTTGTGACTTGAAAATTGTCAAGTGTAGTGACTTGAAATTGTGAATTAGTGTTTTGAAAATGGTTAAGTGTAGTAACTTGAAATGTGAATTTGTGAATTGAAAATGGTTAAGTGTAGTGCATGGAAATTGTGAACTTATTTTTTGAAAATTGTTAAGTGTAGTGATTTGAAAATGTGAACTTGTATTTTGAAAATGGTTAAGTGTAGTGATTTGAAATTGTGAACTTGTTTTTTCAAAATGGTTAAGTGTAGTGACTTGAAATGTGAATTAGTGAGTTGAAAATGGTTAAGTGTAGTGACTTGAAATGTAAACTTGTGAGTTGAAAATTGTTAAGTGTAGTGATTTGAAATTGTGAACTTGTTTTTTCAAAATGGTTAAGTGTAGTGATTTGATATTGTGAACTTGTGACTTGAAAATGTTTAAGTGTAGTGACTTGAAATGTGAACTTGTGAATTGAAAATGGTTAAGTGTAGTGCATGGAAATTGTGAACTTATTTTTTGAAAATTGTTAAGTGTAGTGATTTGAAATTGTGAACTTGTTTTTTAAAATGGTTAAGTGTAGTGACTTGAAATGTGAACTTGTGACTTGAAAATTGTTAAGTGTAGTGACTTGAAATGGTTAAGTGTAGTGACTTGAAAATTGTTAAGTGTTGTGATTTGATATTGTGAACTTGTGACTTGAAAATGTTTAAGTGTAGTGACTTGAAATGTGAACTTGTGAATTGAAAATGGTTAAGTGTAGTGCATGGAAATTGTGAATTTATTTTTTTAAAATTGTTAAGTGTAGTGATTTGAAATTGTGAACTTGTTTTTTGAAAATGGTTAAGTGTAGTGACTTGAAATGTGAACTTGTGACTTGAAAATTGTTAAGTGTAGTGACTTGAAATTGTGAATTAGTGTTTTGAAAATGGTTAAGTGTAGTGACTTGAAATGTGAATTTGTGAATTGAAAATGGTTAAGTGTAGTGCATGGAAATTGTGAACTTATTTTTTGAAAATTGTTAAGTGTAGTGATTTGAAAATGTGAACTTTTTTTTTGAAAATGGTTAAGTGTAGTGATTTGAAATTGTGAACTTGTTTTTTCAAAATGGTTAAGTGTAGTGACTTGAAATGTGAATTAGTGAGTTGAAAATGGTTAAGTGTAGTGACTTGAAATGTAAACTTGTGAGTTGAAAATTGTTAAGTGTAGTGATTTGAAATTGTGATCTTATTTTTTAAAAATTGTTAACTGTAGTGATTTGAAATTGTAAACTTGTTTTTTGAAAATGGTTAAGTGTAGTGACTTGAAATGTGAACTTGTGACTTGAAAATGGTTAAGTGTAGTGACTTTAAATGTGAACTTGTGAATTGAAAATGGTTAAGTGTAGTGCATGAAAATTGTGAACTTATTTTTTGAAAATTGTTAAGTGTAGTGATTTGAAATTGTGAACTTGTTTTTTTAAAATGGTTAAGTGTAGTGACTTGAAATGTGAACTTGTGACTTGAAAATTGTTAAGTGTAGTGACTTGAAATGGTTAAGTGTAGTGACTTGAAGATTGTTAAGTGTTATGATTTGAAATTGTGAACTTGTGACTTGAAAATGTTTAAGTGTAGTGACTTGAAATGTGAACTTGTGAATTGAAAATGGTTAAGTGTAGTGCATGGAAATTGTGAACTTATTTTTTTAAAATTGTTAAGTGTAGTGATTTGAAATTGTGAACTTGTTTTTTGAAAATGGTTAAGTGTAGTGACTTGAAATTGTGAATTAGTGTTTTGAAAATGGTTAAGTGTAGTGACTTGAAATGTGAATTTGTGAATTGAAAATGGTTAAGTGTAGTGCATGGAAATTGTGAACTTATTTTTTAAAAATTGTTAAGTGTAGTGATTTGAAAATGTGAACTTGTTTTTTGAAAATGGTTAAGTGTAGTGATTTGAAATTGTGAACTTGTGACTTGAAAATGGTTAAGTGTAGTGACTTGAAATGTGAACTTGTGAATTGAAAATGGTTAAGTGTAGTGCATTGAAATTGTAAACTTATTTTTTGAAAATTTTTACGTGTAGAGACTTGAAAAGTGAAGTAGTGAGGTGAAAATGGTTAAATGTAGTGAATTGAAATTGTGAAGTTGTTTCTTGAAAATGGTAAAATATAGTGACTTGAAATGTGAATTAGTGTTTGGAAAATTGTTAAGTGTAGTGACTTGAAATGTAAACTTGTGAGTTGAAAATGGTTAAGTGTAGTGACTTGAAATGGTTAAGTGTAGTGACTTGAAAATTGTTAAGTGTTGTGATTTGATATTGTGAACTTGTGACTTGAAAATGTTTAAGTGTAGTGACTTGAAATGTGAACTTGTGAATTGAAAATGGTTAAGTGTAGTGCATGGAAATTGTGAATTTATTTTTTTTAAATTGTTAAGTGTAGTGATTTGAAATTGTGAACTTGTTTTTTGAAAATGGTTAAGTGTGGTGACTTGAAATGTGAACTTGTGACTTGAAAATTGTTAAGTGTAGTGACTTGAAATTGTGAATTAGTGTTTTGAAAATGGTTAAGTGTAGTGACTTGAAATGTGAATTTGTGAATGGAAAATGGTTAAGTGTAGTGCATGGAAATTGTGAACTTATTTTTTGAAAATTGTTAAGTGTAGTGATTTGAAAATGTGAACTTGTTTTTTGAGAATGGTTAAGTGTAGTGACTTGAAATGTAAACTTGTGAGTTGAAAATGGTTAAGTGTAGTGACTTGAAATGTGAACTTGTGAATTGAAAATGGTTAAGTGTAGTGCATGGAAATTGTGAACTTATTTTTTGAAAATTGTTAAGTGTAGTGATTTGAAATTGTGAACTTGTTTTTTTAAAATGGTTAAGTGTAGTGACTTGAAATGTGAATTAGTGAGTTGAAAATTGTTAAGTGTAGTGACTTGAAATGTGAACTTGTGAATTGAAAATGGTTAAGTGTAGTGCATGGAAATTGTGAACTTATTTTTGAAAATTGTTAAGTGTAGTGATTTGAAATTGTTGAACTTGTTTTTTCAAAATGGTTAAGTGTAGTGACTTGAAATGTGAATTAGTGAGTTGAAAATTGTTAAGTGTAGTGACTTGAAATGTAAACTTGTGAGTTGAAAATGGTTAAGTGTAGTGATTTGAAATTGTGAACTTGTGACTTGAAAATGGTTAAGTGTAGTGCATGGAAATTGTGAACTTATTTTTTGAAAATTGTTAAGTGTAGTGATTTGAAATTGTGAACTTGTTTTTTTAAAATGGTTAAGTGTAGTGACTTGAAATGTGAACTTGTGACTTGAAAATTGTTAAGTGTAGTGACTTGAAATGGTTAAGTGTAGTGACTTGAAAATTGTTAAGTGTTGTGATTTGATATTGTGAACTTGTTACTTGAAAATGTTTAAGTGTAGTGACTTGAAATGTGAACTTGTGAATTGAAAATGGTTAAGTGTAGTGCATGGAAATTGTGAACTTATTTTTTGAAAATTGTTAAGTGTAGTGATTTGAAATTGTGAACTTGTTTTTTGAAAATGGTTAAGTGTAGTGACTTGAAATGTGAACTTGTGACTTGAAAATTGTTAAGTGTAGTGACTTGAAATTGTAAATTAGTGTTTTGAAAATGGTTAAGTGTAGTGACTTGAAATGTGAACTTGTGAGTTGAAAATGGTTAAGTGTAAGCATTGAAATTGTGAACTTATTTTTTGAAAATTGTTAAGTGTAGTGATTTGAAATTGTGAACTTGTGACTTGAAAATGGTTAAGTGTAGTGACTTGAAATGTGAACTTGTGAATTGAAAATGGTTAAGTGTAGTGATTTGAAATTGTGAACTTATTTTTTGAAAATTTTTAAGTGTAGAGACTTGAAAAGTGAAGTAGTGAGGTGAAAATGGTTAAATGTAGTGAAATTGAAATTGTGAAGTTGTTTCTTGAAAATGGTAAAATATAGTGACTTGAAATGTGAATTAGTGTTTTGAAAATTTTTAAGTGTAGTGACTTGAAATGTAAACTTGTGTGTTGAAAATGGTTAAGTGTAGTGACTTGAAATGTGAACTTGTGAATTGAAAATGGTTAAGTGTAGTGCATGGAAATTGTGAACTTATTTTTTGAAAATTGTTAAGTGTAGTGATTTGAAATTGTGAACTTGTTTTTTGAAAATGGTTAAGTGTAGTGATTTGAAATTGTGAACTTGTGACTTGAAAATGGTTAAGTTTAGTGACTTGAAATGTGAACTTGTGAATTGAAAATGGTTAAGTGTAGTGCATGGAAATTGTGAACTTATTTTTGAAAATTGTTAAGTGTAGTGATTTGAAATTGTTGAACTTGTTTTTTCAAAATGGTTAAGTGTAGTGACTTGAAATGTGAATTAGTGAGTTGAAAATTGTTAAGTGTAGTGACTTGAAATGTAAACTTGTGAGTTGAAAATGGTTAAGTGTAGTGACTTGAAATGTGAACTTGTGAATTGAAAATGGTTAAGTGTAGTGCATGGAAATTGTGAACTTATTTTTGAAAATTGTTAAGTGTAGTGATTTGAAATTGTTGAACTTGTTTTTTCAAAATGGTTAAGTGTAGTGACTTGAAATGTGAATTAGTGAGTTGAAAATTGTTAAGTGTAGTGACTTGAAATGTAAACTTGTGAGTTGAAAATGGTTAAGTGTAGTGACTTGAAATGTGAACTTGTGAATTGAAAATGGTTAAGTGTAGTGCATGGAAATTTTGAACTTATTTTTTGAAAATTGTTAAGTGTAGTGATTTGAAATTGTGAACTTGTTTTTTGAAAATGGTTAAGTGTAGTGACTTGAAATGTGAACTTGTGACTTGAAAATTGTTAAGTGTAGTGACTTGAAATTGTAAATTAGTGTTTTGAAAATGGTTAAGTGTAGTGACTTGAAATGTGAACTTGTGAGTTGAAAATGGTTAAGTGTAAGCATTGAAATTGTGAACTTATTTTTTGAAAATTGTTAAGTGTAGTGATTTGAAATTGTGAACTTGTGACTTGAAAATGGTTAAGTGTAGTGACTTGAAATGTGAACTTGTGAATTGAAAATGGTTAAGTGTAGTGCATTGAAATTGTGAACTTATTTTTTGAAAATTTTTAAGTGTAGAGACTTGAAAAGTGAAGTAGTGAGGTGAAAATGGTTAAATGTAGTGAAATTGAAATTGTGAAGTTGTTTCTTGAAAATGGTAAAATATAGTGACTTGAAATGTGAATTAGTGTTTTGAAAATTTTTAAGTGTAGTGACTTGAAATGTAAACTTGTGTGTTGAAAATGGTTAAGTTTAGTGACTTGAAATGTTAACTTGTGAATTGAAAATGGTTAAGTGTAGTGCATGGAAATTGTGAACTTATTTTTTGAAAATTGTTAAGTGTAGTGATTTGAAATTGTGAACTTGTTTTTTGAAAATGGTTAAGTGTAGTGATTTGAAATTGTGAACTTGTGACTTGAAAATGGTTAAGTTTAGTGACTTGAAATGTGAACTTGTGAATTGAAAATGGTTAAGTGTAGTGCATGGAAATTGTGAACTTATTTTTGAAAATTGTTAAGTGTAGTGATTTGAAATTGTTGAACTTGTTTTTTCAAAATGGTTAAGTGTAGTGACTTGAAATGTGAATTAGTGAGTTGAAAATTGTTAAGTGTAGTGACTTGAAATGTAAACTTGTGAGTTGAAAATGGTTAAGTGTAGTGACTTGAAATGTGAACTTGTGAATTGAAAATGGTTAAGTGTAGTGCATGGAAATTGTGAACTTATTTTTTCAAAATTGTTAAGTGTAGTGATTTGAAATTGTGAACTTGTTTTTTTAAAATGGTTAAGTGTAGTGACTTGAAATGTGAACTTGTGACTTGAAAATTGTTAAGTGTAGTGACTTGAAATGGTTAAGTGTAGTGACTTGAAAATTGTTAAGTGTTGTGATTTGATATTGTGAACTTGTGACTTGAAAATGTTTAAGTGTAGTGACTTGAAATGTGAACTTGTGAATTGAAAATGGTTAAGTGTAGTGTATGGAAATTGTGAACTTATTTTTTTAAAATTGTTAAGTGTAGTGATTTGAAATTGTGAAGTTGTTTTTTGAAAATGGTTAAGTGTAGTGACTTGAAATGTGAACTTGTGACTTGAAAATTGTTAAGTGTAGTGACTTGAAATTGTGAATTAGTGTTTTGAAAATGGTTAAGTGTAGTGACTTGAAATGTGAACTTGTGAATTGAAAATGGTTAAGTGTAGTGCATGGAAATTGTGAACTTATTTTTTGAAAATTGTTAAGTGTAGTGATTTGAAATTGTGAACTTGTTTTTTTAAAATGGTTAAGTGTAGTGACTTGAAATGTGAACTTGTGACTTGAAAATTGTTAAGTGTAGTGACTTGAAATGGTTAAGTGTAGTGACTTGAAAATTGTTAAGTGTTGTGATTTGATATTGTGAACTTGTGACTTGAAAATGTTTAAGTGTAGTGACTTGAAATGTGAACTTGTGAATTGAAAATGGTTAAGTGTAGTGTATGGAAATTGTGAACTTATTTTTTTAAAATTGTTAAGTGTAGTGATTTGAAATTGTGAAGTTGTTTTTTGAAAATGGTTAAGTGTAGTGACTTGAAATGTGAACTTGTGACTTGAAAATTGTTAAGTGTAGTGACTTGAAATTGTGAATTAGTGTTTTGAAAATGGTTAAGTGTAGTGACTTGAAATGTGAATTTGTGAATTGAAAATGGTTAAGTGTAGTGCATGGAAATTGTGAACTTATTTTTCAAAAATTGTTAAGTGTAGTGATTTGCAAATGTGAACTTGTTTTTTGAAAATGGTTAAGTGTAGTGATTTGAAATTGTGAACTTATTTTTTGAAAATTGTTAAGTGTAGTGATTTGAAATTGTGAACTTGTGACTTGAAAATGGTTAAGTGTAGTGACTTGAAATGTGAACTTGTGAATTGAAAATGGTTAAGTGTAGTGCATTGAAATTTTGAACTTATTTTTTGAAAAATTTTAAGTGTAGAGACTTGAAATGTAAACTTGTGTGTTGAAAATGGTTAAGTGTAGTGACTTGAAATGTGAACTTGTGAATTGAAAATGGTTAAGTGTAGTGCATGGAAATTGTGAACTTATTTTTTGAAAATTGTTAAGTGTAGTGATTTGAAATTGTGAACTTGTTTTTTGAAAATGGTTAAGTGTAGTGATTTGAAATTGTGAACTTGTGACTTGAAAATGGTTAAGTTTAGTGACTTGAAATGTGAACTTGTGAATTGAAAATGGTTAAGTGTAGTGCATGAAAATTGTGAACTTATTTTTGAAAATTGTTAAGTGTAGTGATTTGAAATTGTTGAACTTGTTTTTTCAAAATGGTTAAGTGTAGTGACTTGAAATGTGAATTAGTGAGTTGAAAATTGTTAAGTGTAGTGACTTGAAATGTAAACTTGTGAGTTGAAAATGGTTAAGTGTAGTGACTTGAAATGTGAACTTGTGAATTGAAAATGGTTAAGTGTAGTGCATGGAAATTGTGAACTTATTTTTTTAAAATTGTTAAGTGTAGTGATTTGAAATTGTGAACTTGTTTTTTGAAAATGGTTAAGTGTAGTGACTTGAAATTGTGAATTAGTGTTTTGAAAATGGTTAAGTGTAGTGACTTGAAATGTGAACTTGTGACTTGAAAATGGTTAAGTGTAGTGACTTGAAATGTGAACTTGTGAATTGAAAATGGTTAAGTGTAGTGCATTGAAATTTTGAACTTATTTTTTGAAAAATTTTAAGTGTAGAGACTTGAAAAGTGAAGTAGTAAGGTGAAAATGGTTAAATGTAGTGAATTGAAATTGTGAAGTTGTTTCTTGAAAATGGTAAAATATAGTGACTTGAAATGTGAATTAGTGTTTTGAAAATTGTTAAGTGTAGTGACTTGAAATGTAAACTTGTGAGTTGAAAATGGTTAAGTGTAGTGACTTGAAATGTGAACTTGTGAATTGAAAATGGTTAAGTGTAGTGCATGAAAATTGTGAACTTATTTATTGAAAATTGTTAAGTGTAGTGATTTGAAATTGTGAACTTGTTTTTTTAAAATGGTTAAGTGTAGTGACTTGAAATGTGAACTTGTGACTTGAAAATTGTTAAGTGTAGTGACTTGAAATGGTTAAGTGTAGTGACTTGAAGATTGTTAAGTGTTATGATTTGATATTGTGAACTTATTTATTGAAAATTGTTAAGTGTAGTGCATGAAAATTGTGAACTTATTTATTGAAAATTGTTAAGTGTAGTGATTTGAAATTGTGAACTTGTTTTTTTAAAATGGTTAAGTTTAGTGACTTGAAATGTGAACTTGTGACTTGAAAATTGTTAAGTGTAGTGACTTGAAATGGTTAAGTGTAGTGACTTGAAAATTGTTAAGTGTTGTGATTTGATATTGTGAACTTGTGACTTGAAAATGTTTAAGTGTAGTGACTTGAAATGTGAACTTGTGAATTGAAAATGGTTAAGTGTAGTGCATGGAAATTGTGAACTTATTTTTTTAAAATTGTTAAGTGTAGTGATTTGAAATTGTGAACTTGTTTTTTGAAAATGGTTAAGTGTAGTGACTTGAAATGTGAACTTGTGACTTGAAAATTGTTAAGTGTAGTGACTTGAAATTGTGAATTAGTGTTTTGAAAATGGTTAAGTGTAGTGACATGAAATGTGAACTTGTGAGTTGAAAATGGTTAAGTGTAAGCATTGAAATTGTGAACTTATTTTTTGAAAATTGTTAAGTGTAGTGATTTGAAATTGTGAACTTGTTTTTTTAAAATGGTTAAGTGTAGTGACTTGAAATTGTAAACTTGTTTTTTGAAAATGGTTAAGTGTAGTGATTTGAAATTGTGAACTTGTGACTTGAAAATGGTTAAGTGTAGTGACTTGAAATGTGAACTTGTGAATTGAAAATGGTTAAGTGTAGTGCATTGAAATTGTGAACTTATTTTTTGAAAATTTTTACGTGTAGAGACTTGAAAAGTGAAGTAGTGAGGTGAAAATGGTTAAATGTAGTGAATTGAAATTGTGAAGTTGTTTCTTGAAAATGGTAAAATATAGTGACTTGAAATGTGAATTAGTGTTTTGAAAATTGTTAAGTGTAGTGACTTGAAATGTAAACTTGTGAGTTGAAAATGGTTAAGTGTAGTGACTTGAAATGTGAACTTGTGAATTGAAAATGGTTAAGTGTAGTGCATGGAAATTGTGAACTTATTTTTTGAAAATTGTTAAGTGTAGTGATTTGAAATTGTGAACTTGTTTTTTTAAAATGGTTAAGTGTAGTGACTTGAAATGTGAACTTGTGACTTGAAAATTGTTAAGTGTAGTGACTTGAAATGGTTAAGTGTAGTGACTTGAAAATTGTTAAGTGTTGTGATTTGATATTGTGAACTTGTGACTTGAAAATGTTTAAGTGTAGTGACTTGAAATGTGAACTTGTGAATTGAAAATGGTTAAGTGTAGTGCATGGAAATTGTGAACTTATTTTTTTAAAATTGTTAAGTGTAGTGATTTGAAATTGTGAACTTGTTTTTTGAAAATGGTTAAGTGTAGTGACTTGAAATGTGAACTTGTGACTTGAAAATTGTTAAGTGTAGTGAGTTGAAATTGTGAATTAGTGTTTTGAAAATGGTTAAGTGTAGTGCATGGAAATTGTGAACTTATTTTTTAAAAATTGTTAAGTGTAGTGATTTGAAATTGTGAACTTGTTTTTTTAAAATGGTTAAGTGTAGTGACTTGAAATGTGAACTTGTGACTTGAAAATTGTTAAGTGTAGTGACTTGAAATAGTCAAGTGTAGTGACTTGAAAATTGTTAAGTGTTGTGATTTGATATTGTGAACTTGTGACTTGAAAATGTTTAAGTGTAGTGACTTGAAATGTGAACTTGTGAATTGAAAATGGTTAAGTGTAGTGCATGGAAATTGTGAATTTATTTTTTTTAAATTGTTAAGTGTAGTGATTTGAAATTGTGAACTTGTTTTTTGAAAATGGTTAAGTGTAGTGACTTGAAATGTGAACTTGTGACTTGAAAATTGTTAAGTGTAGTGACTTGAAATTGTGAATTAGTGTTTTGAAAATGGTTAAGTGTAGTGACTTGAAATGTGAATTTGTGAATTGAAAATGGTTAAGTGTAGTGCATGGAAATTGTGAACTTATTTTTTGAAAATTGTTAAGTGTAGTGATTTGAAAATGTGAACTTGTTTTTTGAAAATGGTTAAGTGTAGTGATTTGAAATTGTGAACTTGTTTTTTCAAAATGGTTAAGTGTAGTGACTTGACATGTGAATTAGTGAGTTGAAAATGGTTAAGTGTAGTGACTTGAAATGTGAACTTGTGAATTGAAAATGGTTAAGTGTAGTGCATGGAAATTGTGAATTTATTTTTTTTAAATTGTTAAGTGTAGTGATTTGAAATTGTGAACTTGTTTTTTGAAAATGGTTAAGTGTAGTGACTTGAAATGTGAACTTGTGACTTGAAAATTGTCCAGTGTAGTGACTTGAAATTGTGAATTAGTGTTTTGAAAATGGTTAAGTGTAGTGACTTGAAATGTGAATTTGTGAATTGAAAATGGTTAAGTGTAGTGCATGGAAATTGTGAACTTATTTTTTGAAAATTGTTAAGTGTAGTGATTTGAAAATGTGAACTTGTTTTTTGAAAATGGTTAAGTGTAGTGATTTGAAGTTGTGAACTTGTTTTTTCAAAATGGTTAAGTGTAGTGACTTGAAATGTGAATTAGTAAGTTGAAAATGGTTAAGTGTAGTGACTTGAAATGTAAACTTGTGAGTTGAAAATTGTTAAGTGTAGTGATTTGAAATTGTGAACTTGTTTTTTCAAAATGGTTAAGTGTAGTGATTTGATATTGTGAACTTGTGACTTGAAAATGTTTAAGTGTAGTGACTTGAAATGTGAACTTGTGAATTGAAAATGGTTAAGTGTAGTGCATGGAAATTGTGAACTTATTTTTTGAAAATTGTTAAGTGTAGTGATTTGAAATTGTGAACTTGTTTTTTGAAAATGGTTAAGTGTAGTGACTTGAAATGTGAACTTGTGACTTGAAAATTGTTAAGTGTAGTGACTTGAAATTGTGAATTAGTGTTTTGAAAATGGTTAAGTGTAGTGACATGAAATGTGAACTTGTGAGTTGAAAATGGTTAAGTGTAAGCATTGAAATTGTGAACTTATTTTTTGAAAATTGTTAAGTGTAGTGATTTGAAATTGTGAACTTGTGACTTGAAAATGGTTAAGTGTAGTGACTTGAAATGTGAACTTGTGAATTGAAAATGGTTAAGTGTAGTGCATTGAAATTGTGAACTTATTTTTTGAAAATTTTTACGTGTAGAGACTTGAAAAGTGAAGTAGTGAGGTGAAAATGGTTAAATGTAGTGAATTGAAATTGTGAAGTTGTTTCTTGAAAATGGTAAAATATAGTGACTTGAAATGTGAATTAGTGTTTTGAAAATTGTTAAGTGTAGTGACTTGAAATGTAAACTTGTGAGTTGAAAATGGTTAAGTGTAGTGACTTGAAATGTAAACTTGTGAATTGAAAATGGTTAAGTGTAGTGCATGGAAATTGTGAACTTATTTTTTAAAAATTGTTAAGTGTAGTGATTTGAAATTGTGAACTTGTTTTTTTAAAATGGTTAAGTGTAGTGACTTGAAATGTGAACTTGTGACTTGAAAATTGTTAAGTGTAGTGACTTGAAATAGTCAAGTGTAGTGACTTGAAAATTGTTAAGTGTTGTGATTTGATATTGTGAACTTGTGACTTGAAAATGTTTAAGTGTAGTGACTTGAAATGTGAACTTGTGAATTGAAAATGGTTAAGTGTAGTGTATGGAAATTGTGAATTTATTTTTTTTAAATTGTTAAGTGTAGTGATTTGAAATTGTGAACTTGTTTTTTGAAAATGGTTAAGTGTAGTGACTTGAAATGTGAACTTGTGACTTGAAAATTGTTAAGTGTAGTGACTTGAAATTGTGAATTAGTGTTTTGAAAATGGTTAAGTGTAGTGACTTGAAATGTGAATTTGTGAATTGAAAATGGTTAAGTGTAGTGCATGGAAATTGTGAACTTATTTTTTGAAAATTGTTAAGTGTAGTGATTTGAAAATGTGAACTTGTTTTTTGAAAATGGTTAAGTGTAGTGATTTGAAATTGTGAACTTGTTTTTTCAAAATGGTTAAGTGTAGTGACTTGAAATGTGAATTAGTGAGTTGAAAATGGTTAAGTGTAGTGACTTGAAATGTGAACTTGTGAATTGAAAATGGTTAAGTGTAGTGCATGGAAATTGTGAATTTATTTTTTTTAAATTGTTAAGTGTAGTGATTTGAAATTGTGAACTTGTTTTTTGAAAATGGTTAAGTGTAGTGACTTGAAATGTGAACTTGTGACTTGAAAATTGTCAAGTGTAGTGACTTGAAATTGTGAATTAGTGTTTTGAAAATGGTTAAGTGTAGTGACTTGAAATGTGAATTTGTGAATTGAAAATGGTTAAGTGTAGTGCATGGAAATTGTGAACTTATTTTTTGAAAATTGTTAAGTGTAGTGATTTGAAAATGTGAACTTGTTTTTTGAAAATGGTTAAGTGTAGTGATTTGAAATTGTGAACTTGTTTTTTCAAAATGGTTAAGTGTAGTGACTTGAAATGTGAATTAGTGAGTTGAAAATGGTTAAGTGTAGTGACTTGAAATGTAAACTTGTGAGTTGAAAATTGTTAAGTGTAGTGATTTGAAATTGTGAACTTGTTTTTTCAAAATGGTTAAGTGTAGTGATTTGATATTGTGAACTTGTGACTTGAAAATGTTTAAGTGTAGTGACTTGAAATGTGAACTTGTGAATTGAAAATGGTTAAGTGTAGTGCATGGAAATTGTGAACTTATTTTTTGAAAATTGTTAAGTGTAGTGATTTGAAATTGTGAACTTGTTTTTTAAAATGGTTAAGTGTAGTGACTTGAAATGTGAACTTGTGACTTGAAAATTGTTAAGTGTAGTGACTTGAAATGGTTAAGTGTAGTGACTTGAAAATTGTTAAGTGTTGTGATTTGATATTGTGAACTTGTGACTTGAAAATGTTTAAGTGTAGTGACTTGAAATGTGAACTTGTGAATTGAAAATGGTTAAGTGTAGTGCATGGAAATTGTGAATTTATTTTTTTAAAATTGTTAAGTGTAGTGATTTGAAATTGTGAACTTGTTTTTTGAAAATGGTTAAGTGTAGTGACTTGAAATGTGAACTTGTGACTTGAAAATTGTTAAGTGTAGTGACTTGAAATTGTGAATTAGTGTTTTGAAAATGGTTAAGTGTAGTGACTTGAAATGTGAATTTGTGAATTGAAAATGGTTAAGTGTAGTGCATGGAAATTGTGAACTTATTTTTTGAAAATTGTTAAGTGTAGTGATTTGAAAATGTGAACTTTTTTTTTGAAAATGGTTAAGTGTAGTGATTTGAAATTGTGAACTTGTTTTTTCAAAATGGTTAAGTGTAGTGACTTGAAATGTGAATTAGTGAGTTGAAAATGGTTAAGTGTAGTGACTTGAAATGTAAACTTGTGAGTTGAAAATTGTTAAGTGTAGTGATTTGAAATTGTGATCTTATTTTTTAAAAATTGTTAACTGTAGTGATTTGAAATTGTAAACTTGTTTTTTGAAAATGGTTAAGTGTAGTGACTTGAAATGTGAACTTGTGACTTGAAAATGGTTAAGTGTAGTGACTTTAAATGTGAACTTGTGAATTGAAAATGGTTAAGTGTAGTGCATGAAAATTGTGAACTTATTTTTTGAAAATTGTTAAGTGTAGTGATTTGAAATTGTGAACTTGTTTTTTTAAAATGGTTAAGTGTAGTGACTTGAAATGTGAACTTGTGACTTGAAAATTGTTAAGTGTAGTGACTTGAAATGGTTAAGTGTAGTGACTTGAAGATTGTTAAGTGTTATGATTTGATATTGTGAACTTGTGACTTGAAAATGTTTAAGTGTAGTGACTTGAAATGTGAACTTGTGAATTGAAAATGGTTAAGTGTAGTGCATGGAAATTGTGAACTTATTTTTTTAAAATTGTTAAGTGTAGTGATTTGAAATTGTGAACTTGTTTTTTGAAAATGGTTAAGTGTAGTGACTTGAAATTGTGAATTAGTGTTTTGAAAATGGTTAAGTGTAGTGACTTGAAATGTGAATTTGTGAATTGAAAATGGTTAAGTGTAGTGCATGGAAATTGTGAACTTATTTTTTAAAAATTGTTAAGTGTAGTGATTTGAAAATGTGAACTTGTTTTTTGAAAATGGTTAAGTGTAGTGATTTGAAATTGTGAACTTGTGACTTGAAAATGGTTAAGTGTAGTGACTTGAAATGTGAACTTGTGAATTGAAAATGGTTAAGTGTAGTGCATTGAAATTGTAAACTTATTTTTTGAAAATTTTTACGTGTAGAGACTTGAAAAGTGAAGTAGTGAGGTGAAAATGGTTAAATGTAGTGAATTGAAATTGTGAAGTTGTTTCTTGAAAATGGTAAAATATAGTGACTTGAAATGTGAATTAGTGTTTGGAAAATTGTTAAGTGTAGTGACTTGAAATGTAAACTTGTGAGTTGAAAATGGTTAAGTGTAGTGACTTGAAATGGTTAAGTGTAGTGACTTGAAAATTGTTAAGTGTTGTGATTTGATATTGTGAACTTGTGACTTGAAAATGTTTAAGTGTAGTGACTTGAAATGTGAACTTGTGAATTGAAAATGGTTAAGTGTAGTGCATGGAAATTGTGAATTTATTTTTTTTAAATTGTTAAGTGTAGTGATTTGAAATTGTGAACTTGTTTTTTGAAAATGGTTAAGTGTGGTGACTTGAAATGTGAACTTGTGACTTGAAAATTGTTAAGTGTAGTGACTTGAAATTGTGAATTAGTGTTTTGAAAATGGTTAAGTGTAGTGACTTGAAATGTGAATTTGTGAATGGAAAATGGTTAAGTGTAGTGCATGGAAATTGTGAACTTATTTTTTGAAAATTGTTAAGTGTAGTGATTTGAAAATGTGAACTTGTTTTTTGAGAATGGTTAAGTGTAGTGACTTGAAATGTAAACTTGTGAGTTGAAAATGGTTAAGTGTAGTGACTTGAAATGTGAACTTGTGAATTGAAAATGGTTAAGTGTAGTGCATGGAAATTGTGAACTTATTTTTTGAAATTGTTAAGTGTAGTGATTTGAAATTGTGAACTTGTTTTTTTAAAATGGTTAAGTGTAGTGACTTGAAATGTGAACTTGTGACTTGAAAATTGTTAAGTGTAGTGACTTGAAATGGTTAAGTGTTGTGACTTGAAAATTGTTAAGTGTTGTGATTTGATATTGTGAACTTGTTACTTGAAAATGTTTAAGTGTAGTGACTTGAAATGTGAACTTGTGAATTGAAAATGGTTAAGTGTAGTGCATGGAAATTGTGAACTTATTTTTTTAAAATTGTTAAGTGTAGTGATTTGAAATTGTGAACTTGTTTTTTGAAAATGGTTAAGTGTAGTGACTTGAAATGTGAACTTGTGACTTGAAAATTGTTAAGTGTAGTGACTTGAAATTGTAAATTAGTGTTTTGAAAATGGTTAAGTGTAGTGACTTGAAATGTGAACTTGTGAGTTGAAAATGGTTAAGTGTAAGCATTGAAATTGTGAACTTATTTTTTGAAAATTGTTAAGTGTAGTGATTTGAAATTGTGAACTTGTGACTTGAAAATGGTTAAGTGTAGTGACTTGAAATGTGAACTTGTGAATTGAAAATGGTTAAGTGTAGTGCATTGAAATTGTGAACTTATTTTTTGAAAATTTTTAAGTGTAGAGACTTGAAAAGTGAAGTAGTGAGGTGAAAATGGTTAAATGTAGTGAAATTGAAATTGTGAAGTTGTTTCTTGAAAATGGTAAAATATAGTGACTTGAAATGTGAATTAGTGTTTTGAAAATTTTTAAGTGTAGTGACTTGAAATGTAAACTTGTGTGTTGAAAATGGTTAAGTGTAGTGACTTGAAATGTGAACTTGTGAATTGAAAATGGTTAAGTGTAGTGCATGGAAATTGTGAACTTATTTTTTGAAAATTGTTAAGTGTAGTGATTTGAAATTGTGAACTTGTTTTTTGAAAATGGTTAAGTGTAGTGATTTGAAATTGTGAACTTGTGACTTGAAAATGGTTAAGTTTAGTGACTTGAAATGTGAACTTGTGAATTGAAAATGGTTAAGTGTAGTGCATGGAAATTGTGAACTTATTTTTGAAAATTGTTAAGTGTAGTGATTTGAAATTGTTGAACTTGTTTTTTCAAAATGGTTAAGTGTAGTGACTTGAAATGTGAATTAGTGAGTTGAAAATTGTTAAGTGTAGTGACTTGAAATGTAAACTTGTGAGTTGAAAATGGTTAAGTGTAGTGACTTGAAATGTGAACTTGTGAATTGAAAATGGTTAAGTGTAGTGCATGGAAATTGTGAACTTATTTTTTGAAAATTGTTAAGTGTAGTGATTTGAAATTGTGAACTTGTTTTTTGAAAATGGTTAAGTGTAGTGACTTGAAATGTGAACTTGTGACTTGAAAATTGTTAAGTGTAGTGACTTGAAATGGTTAAGTGTAGTGACTTGAAAATTGTTAAGTGTTGTGATTTGATATTGTGAACTTGTGACTTGAAAATGTTTAAGTGTAGTGACTTGAAATGTGAACTTGTGAATTGAAAATGGTTAAGTGTAGTGTATGGAAATTGTGAACTTATTTTTTTAAAATTGTTAAGTGTAGTGATTTGAAATTGTGAAGTTGTTTTTTGAAAATGGTTAAGTGTAGTGACTTGAAATGTGAACTTGTGACTTGAAAATTGTTAAGTGTAGTGACTTGAAATTGTGAATTAGTGTTTTGAAAATGGTTAAGTGTAGTGACTTGAAATGTGAACTTGTGAATTGAAAATGGTTAAGTGTAGTGCATGGAAATTGTGAACTTATTTTTTGAAAATTGTTAAGTGTAGTGATTTGAAATTGTGAACTTGTTTTTTTAAAATGGTTAAGTGTAGTGACTTGAAATGTGAACTTGTGACTTGAAAATTGTTAAGTGTAGTGACTTGAAATGGTTAAGTGTAGTGACTTGAAAATTGTTAAGTGTTGTGATTTGATATTGTGAACTTGTGACTTGAAAATGTTTAAGTGTAGTGACTTGAAATGTGAACTTGTGAATTGAAAATGGTTAAGTGTAGTGTATGGAAATTGTGAACTTATTTTTTTAAAATTGTTAAGTGTAGTGATTTGAAATTGTGAAGTTGTTTTTTGAAAATGGTTAAGTGTAGTGACTTGAAATGTGAACTTGTGACTTGAAAATTGTTAAGTGTAGTGACTTGAAATTGTGAATTAGTGTTTTGAAAATGGTTAAGTGTAGTGACTTGAAATGTGAATTTGTGAATTGAAAATGGTTAAGTGTAGTGCATGGAAATTGTGAACTTATTTTTCAAAAATTGTTAAGTGTAGTGATTTGAAAATGTGAACTTGTTTTTTGAAAATGGTTAAGTGTAGTGATTTGAAATTGTGAACTTATTTTTTGAAAATTGTTAAGTGTAGTGATTTGAAATTGTGAACTTGTGACTTGAAAATGGTTAAGTGTAGTGACTTGAAATGTGAACTTGTGAATTGAAAATGGTTAAGTGTAGTGCATTGAAATTTTGAACTTATTTTTTGAAAAATTTTAAGTGTAGAGACTTGAAAAGTGAAGTAGTAAGGTGAAAATGGTTAAATGTAGTCAATTGAAATTGTGAAGTTGTTTCTTGAAAATGGTAAAATATAGTGACTTGAAATGTGAATTAGTGTTTTGAAAATTGTTAAGTGTAATGACCTGAAATGTAAACTTGTGAGTTGAAAATGGTTAAGTGTAGTGACTTGAAATGTGAACTTGTGAATTGAAAATGGTTAAGTGTAGTGCATGAAAATTGTGAACTTATTTATTGAAAATTGTTAAGTGTAGTGATTTGAAATTGTGAACTTGTTTTTTTAAAATGGTTAAGTGTAGTGACTTGAAATGTGAACTTGTGACTTGAAAATTGTTAAGTGTAGTGACTTGAAATGGTTAAGTGTAGTGACTTGAAGATTGTTAAGTGTTACGATTTGATATTGTGAACTTGTGACTTGAAAATGTTTAAGTGTAGTGACTTGAAATGTGAACTTGTGAATTGAAAATGGTTAAGTGTAGTGCATGGAAATTGTGAACTTATTTTTTTAAAATTGTTAAGTGTAGTGATTTGAAATTGTGAACTTGTTTTTTGAAAATGGTTAAGTGTAGTGACTTGAAATTGTGAATTAGTGTTTTGAAAATGGTTAAGTGTAGTGACTTGAAATGTGAATTTGTGAATTGAAAATGGTTAAGTGTAGTGCATGGAAATTGTGAACTTATTTTTTAAAAATTGTTAAGTGTAGTGATTTGAAAATGTGAACTTGTTTTTTGAAAATGGTTAAGTGTAGTGATTTGAAATTGTGAACTTGTGACTTGAAAATGGTTAAGTGTAGTGACTTGAAATGTGAACTTGTGAATTGAAAATGGTTAAGTGTAGTGCATTGAAATTGTAAACTTATTTTTTGAAAATTTTTACGTGGAGAGACTTGAAAAGTGAAGTAGTGAGGTGAAAATGGTTAAATGTAGTGAATTGAAATTGTGAAGTTGTTTCTTGAAAATGGTAAAATATAGTGACTTGAAATGTGAATTAGTGTTTTGAAAATTTTTAAGTGTAGTGACTTGAAATGTAAACTTGTGAGTTGAAAATGGTTAAGTGTAGTGACTTGAAATGGTTAAGTGTAGTGACTTGAAAATTGTTAAGTGTTGTGATTTGATATTGTGAACTTGTGACTTGAAAATGTTTAAGTGTAGTGACTTGAAATGTGAACTTGTGAATTGAAAATGGTTAAGTGTAGTGCATGGAAATTGTGAATTTATTTTTTTTAAATTGTTAAGTGTAGTGATTTGAAATTGTGAACTTGTTTTTTGAAAATGGTTAAGTGTGGTGACTTGAAATGTGAACTTGTGACTTGAAAATTGTTAAGTGTAGTGACTTGAAATTGTGAATTAGTGTTTTGAAAATGGTTAAGTGTAGTGACTTGAAATGTGAATTTGTGAATGGAAAATGGTTAAGTGTAGTGCATGGAAATTGTGAACTTATTTTTTGAAAATTGTTAAGTGTAGTGATTTGAAAATGTGAACTTGTTTTTTGAGAATGGTTAAGTGTAGTGACTTGAAATGTAAACTTGTGAGTTGAAAATGGTTAAGTGTAGTGACTTGAAATGTGAACTTGTGAATTGAAAATGGTTAAGTGTAGTGCATGGAAATTGTGAACTTATTTTTTGAAAATTGTTAAGTGTAGTGATTTGAAATTGTGAACTTGTTTTTTTAAAATGGTTAAGTGTAGTGACTTGAAATGTGAACTTGTGACTTGAAAATTGTTAAGTGTAGTGACTTGAAATGGTTAAGTGTAGTGACTTGAAAATTGTTAAGTGTTGTGATTTGATATTGTGAACTTGTTACTTGAAAATGTTTAAGTGTAGTGACTTGAAATGTGAACTTGTGAATTGAAAATGGTTAAGTGTAGTGCATGGAAATTGTGAACTTATTTTTTTAAAATTGTTAAGTGTAGTGATTTGAAATTGTGAACTTGTTTTTTGAAAATGGTTAAGTGTAGTGACTTGAAATGTGAACTTGTGACTTGAAAATTGTTAAGTGTAGTGACTTGAAATTGTAAATTAGTGTTTTGAAAATGGTTAAGTGTAGTGACTTGAAATGTGAACTTGTGAGTTGAAAATGGTTAAGTGTAAGCATTGAAATTGTGAACTTATTTTTTGAAAATTGTTAAGTGTAGTGATTTGAAATTGTGAACTTGTGACTTGAAAATGGTTAAGTGTAGTGACTTGAAATGTGAACTTGTGAATTGAAAATGGTTAAGTGTAGTGCATTGAAATTGTGAACTTATTTTTTGAAAATTTTTAAGTGTAGAGACTTGAAAAGTGAAGTAGTGAGGTGAAAATGGTTAAATGTAGTGAAATTGAAATTGTGAAGTTGTTTCTTGAAAATGGTAAAATATAGTGACTTGAAATGTGAATTAGTGTTTTGAAAATTTTTAAGTGTAGTGACTTGAAATGTAAACTTGTGTGTTGAAAATGGTTAAGTGTAGTGACTTGAAATGTGAACTTGTGAATTGAAAATGGTTAAGTGTAGTGCATGGAAATTGTGAACTTATTTTTTGAAAATTGTTAAGTGTAGTGATTTGAAATTGTGAACTTGTTTTTTGAAAATGGTTAAGTGTAGTGATTTGAAATTGTGAACTTGTGACTTGAAAATGGTTAAGTTTAGTGACTTGAAATGTGAACTTGTGAATTGAAAATGGTTAAGTGTAGTGCATGGAAATTGTGAACTTATTTTTGAAAATTGTTAAGTGTAGTGATTTGAAATTGTTGAACTTGTTTTTTCAAAATGGTTAAGTGTAGTGACTTGAAATGTGAATTAGTGAGTTGAAAATTGTTAAGTGTAGTGACTTGAAATGTAAACTTGTGAGTTGAAAATGGTTAAGTGTAGTGACTTGAAATGTGAACTTGTGAATTGAAAATGGTTAAGTGTAGTGCATGGAAATTGTGAACTTATTTTTTGAAAATTGTTAAGTGTAGTGATTTGAAATTGTGAACTTGTTTTTTGAAAATGGTTAAGTGTAGTGACTTGAAATGTGAACTTGTGACTTGAAAATTGTTAAGTGTAGTGACTTGAAATGGTTAAGTGTAGTGACTTGAAAATTGTTAAGTGTTGTGATTTGATATTGTGAACTTGTGACTTGAAAATGTTTAAGTGTAGTGACTTGAAATGTGAACTTGTGAATTGAAAATGGTTAAGTGTAGTGTATGGAAATTGTGAACTTATTTTTTTAAAATTGTTAAGTGTAGTGATTTGAAATTGTGAAGTTGTTTTTTGAAAATGGTTAAGTGTAGTGACTTGAAATGTGAACTTGTGACTTGAAAATTGTTAAGTGTAGTGACTTGAAATTGTGAATTAGTGTTTTGAAAATGGTTAAGTGTAGTGACTTGAAATGTGAACTTGTGAATTGAAAATGGTTAAGTGTAGTGCATGGAAATTGTGAACTTATTTTTTGAAAATTGTTAAGTGTAGTGATTTGAAATTGTGAACTTGTTTTTTTAAAATGGTTAAGTGTAGTGACTTGAAATGTGAACTTGTGACTTGAAAATTGTTAAGTGTAGTGACTTGAAATGGTTAAGTGTAGTGACTTGAAAATTGTTAAGTGTTGTGATTTGATATTGTGAACTTGTGACTTGAAAATGTTTAAGTGTAGTGACTTGAAATGTGAACTTGTGAATTGAAAATGGTTAAGTGTAGTGTATGGAAATTGTGAACTTATTTTTTTAAAATTGTTAAGTGTAGTGATTTGAAATTGTGAAGTTGTTTTTTGAAAATGGTTAAGTGTAGTGACTTGAAATGTGAACTTGTGACTTGAAAATTGTTAAGTGTAGTGACTTGAAATTGTGAATTAGTGTTTTGAAAATGGTTAAGTGTAGTGACTTGAAATGTGAATTTGTGAATTGAAAATGGTTAAGTGTAGTGCATGGAAATTGTGAACTTATTTTTCAAAAATTGTTAAGTGTAGTGATTTGAAAATGTGAACTTGTTTTTTGAAAATGGTTAAGTGTAGTGATTTGAAATTGTGAACTTATTTTTTGAAAATTGTTAAGTGTAGTGATTTGAAATTGTGAACTTGTGACTTGAAAATGGTTAAGTGTAGTGACTTGAAATGTGAACTTGTGAATTGAAAATGGTTAAGTGTAGTGCATTGAAATTTTGAACTTATTTTTTGAAAAATTTTAAGTGTAGAGACTTGAAAAGTGAAGTAGTAAGGTGAAAATGGTTAAATGTAGTCAATTGAAATTGTGAAGTTGTTTCTTGAAAATGGTAAAATATAGTGACTTGAAATGTGAATTAGTGTTTTGAAAATTGTTAAGTGTAGTGACCTGAAATGTAAACTTGTGAGTTGAAAATGGTTAAGTGTAGTGACTTGAAATGTGAACTTGTGAATTGAAAATGGTTAAGTGTAGTGCATGAAAATTGTGAACTTATTTATTGAAAATTGTTAAGTGTAGTGATTTGAAATTGTGAACTTGTTTTTTTAAAATGGTTAAGTGTAGTGACTTGAAATGTGAACTTGTGACTTGAAAATTGTTAAGTGTAGTGACTTGAAATGGTTAAGTGTAGTGACTTGAAGATTGTTAAGTGTTACGATTTGATATTGTGAACTTGTGACTTGAAAATGTTTAAGTGTAGTGACTTGAAATGTGAACTTGTGAATTGAAAATGGTTAAGTGTAGTGCATGGAAATTGTGAACTTATTTTTTTAAAATTGTTAAGTGTAGTGATTTGAAATTGTGAACTTGTTTTTTGAAAATGGTTAAGTGTAGTGACTTGAAATTGTGAATTAGTGTTTTGAAAATGGTTAAGTGTAGTGACTTGAAATGTGAATTTGTGAATTGAAAATGGTTAAGTGTAGTGCATGGAAATTGTGAACTTATTTTTTAAAAATTGTTAAGTGTAGTGATTTGAAAATGTGAACTTGTTTTTTGAAAATGGTTAAGTGTAGTGATTTGAAATTGTGAACTTGTGACTTGAAAATGGTTAAGTGTAGTGACTTGAAATGTGAACTTGTGAATTGAAAATGGTTAAGTGTAGTGCATTGAAATTGTAAACTTATTTTTTGAAAATTTTTACGTGGAGAGACTTGAAAAGTGAAGTAGTGAGGTGAAAATGGTTAAATGTAGTGAATTGAAATTGTGAAGTTGTTTCTTGAAAATGGTAAAATATAGTGACTTGAAATGTGAATTAGTGTTTTGAAAATTTTTAAGTGTAGTGACTTGAAATGTAAACTTGTGAGTTGAAAATGGTTAAGTGTAGTGACTTGAAATGGTTAAGTGTAGTGACTTGAAAATTGTTAAGTGTTGTGATTTGATATTGTGAACTTGTGACTTGAAATGTGAACTTGTGACTTGAAAATTGTTAAGTGTAGTGACTTGAAATGGTTAAGTGTAGTGACTTGAAAATTGTTAAGTGTTGTGATTTGATATTGTGAACTTGTTACTTGAAAATGTTTAAGTGTAGTGACTTGAAATGTGAACTTGTGAATTGAAAATGGTTAAGTGTAGTGCATGGAAATTGTGAACTTATTTTTTTAAAATTGTTAAGTGTAGTGATTTGAAATTGTGAACTTGTTTTTTGAAAATGGTTAAGTGTAGTGACTTGAAATGTGAACTTGTGACTTGAAAATTGTTAAGTGTAGTGACTTGAAATTGTAAATTAGTGTTTTGAAAATGGTTAAGTGTAGTGACTTGAAATGTGAACTTGTGAGTTGAAAATGGTTAAGTGTAAGCATTGAAATTGTGAACTTATTTTTTGAAAATTGTTAAGTGTAGTGATTTGAAATTGTGAACTTGTGACTTGAAAATGGTTAAGTGTAGTGACTTGAAATGTGAACTTGTGAATTGAAAATGGTTAAGTGTAGTGCATTGAAATTGTGAACTTATTTTTTGAAAATTTTTAAGTGTAGAGACTTGAAAAGTGAAGTAGTGAGGTGAAAATGGTTAAATGTAGTGAAATTGAAATTGTGAAGTTGTTTCTTGAAAATGGTAAAATATAGTGACTTGAAATGTGAATTAGTGTTTTGAAAATTTTTAAGTGTAGTGACTTGAAATGTAAACTTGTGTGTTGAAAATGGTTAAGTGTAGTGACTTGAAATGTGAACTTGTGAATTGAAAATGGTTAAGTGTAGTGCATGGAAATTGTGAACTTATTTTTTGAAAATTGTTAAGTGTAGTGATTTGAAATTGTGAACTTGTTTTTTGAAAATGGTTAAGTGTAGTGATTTGAAATTGTGAACTTGTGACTTGAAAATGGTTAAGTTTAGTGACTTGAAATGTGAACTTGTGAATTGAAAATGGTTAAGTGTAGTGCATGGAAATTGTGAACTTATTTTTGAAAATTGTTAAGTGTAGTGATTTGAAATTGTTGAACTTGTTTTTTCAAAATGGTTAAGTGTAGTGACTTGAAATGTGAATTAGTGACTTGAAAATTGTTAAGTGTTGTGATTTGATATTGTGAACTTGTTACTTGAAAATGTTTAAGTGTAGTGACTTGAAATGTGAACTTGTGAATTGAAAATGGTTAAGTGTAGTGCATGGAAATTGTGAACTTATTTTTTGAAAATTGTTAAGTGTAGTGATTTGAAATTGTGAACTTGTTTTTTGAAAATGGTTAAGTGTAGTGACTTGAAATGTGAACTTGTGACTTGAAAATTGTTAAGTGTAGTGACTTGAAATTGTAAATTAGTGTTTTGAAAATGGTTAAGTGTAGTGACTTGAAATGTGAACTTGTGAGTTGAAAATGGTTAAGTTTAAGCATTGAAATTGTGAACTTATTTTTTGAAAATTGTTAAGTGTAGTGATTTGAAATTGTGAACTTGTGACTTGAAAATGGTTAAGTGTAGTGACTTGAAATGTGAACTTGTGAATTGAAAATGGTTAAGTGTAGTGCATTGAAATTGTGAACTTATTTTTTGAAAATTTTTAAGTGTAGAGACTTGAAAAGTGAAGTAGTGAGGTGAAAATGGTTAAATGTAGTGAAATTGAAATTGTGAAGTTGTTTCTTGAAAATGGTAAAATATAGTGACTTGAAATGTGAATTAGTGTTTTGAAAATTTTTAAGTGTAGTGACTTGAAATGTAAACTTGTGTGTTGAAAATGGTTAAGTGTAGTGACTTGAAATGTGAACTTGTGAATTGAAAATGGTTAAGTGTAGTGCATGGAAATTGTGAACTTATTTTTTGAAAATTGTTAAGTGTAGTGATTTGAAATTGTGAACTTGTTTTTTGAAAATGGTTAAGTGTAGTGATTTGAAATTGTGAACTTGTGACTTGAAAATGGTTAAGTTTAGTGACTTGAAATGTGAACTTGTGAATTGAAAATGGTTAAGTGTAGTGCATGGAAATTGTGAACTTATTTTTGAAAATTGTTAAGTGTAGTGATTTGAAATTGTTGAACTTGTTTTTTCAAAATGGTTAAGTGTAGTGACTTGAAATGTGAATTAGTGAGTTGAAAATTGTTAAGTGTAGTGACTTGAAATGTAAACTTGTGAGTTGAAAATGGTTAAGTGTAGTGACTTGAAATGTGAACTTGTGAATTGAAAATGGTTAAGTGTAGTGCATGGAAATTGTGAACTTATTTTTTGAAAATTGTTAAGTGTAGTGATTTGAAATTGTGAACTTGTTTTTTGAAAATGGTTAAGTGTAGTGACTTGAAATGTGAACTTGTGACTTGAAAATTGTTAAGTGTAGTGACTTGAAATTGTAAATTAGTGTTTTGAAAATGGTTAAGTGTAGTGACTTGAAATGTGAACTTGTGAGTTGAAAATGGTTAAGTGTAAGCATTGAAATTGTGAACTTATTTTTTGAAAATTGTTAAGTGTAGTGATTTGAAATTGTGAACTTGTGACTTGAAAATGGTTAAGTGTAGTGACTTGAAATGTGAACTTGTGAATTGAAAATGGTTAAGTGTAGTGCATTGAAATTGTGAACTTATTTTTTGAAAATTTTTAAGTGTAGAGACTTGAAAAGTGAAGTAGTGAGGTGAAAATGGTTAAATGTAGTGAAATTGAAATTGTGAAGTTGTTTCTTGAAAATGGTAAAATATAGTGACTTGAAATGTGAATTAGTGTTTTGAAAATTTTTAAGTGTAGTGACTTGAAATGTAAACTTGTGTGTTGAAAATGGTTAAGTGTAGTGACTTGAAATGTGAACTTGTGAATTGAAAATGGTTAAGTGTAGTGCATGGAAATTGTGAACTTATTTTTTGAAAAATTTTAAGTGTAGAGACTTGAAAAGTGAAGTAGTAAGGTGAAAATGGTTAAATGTAGTCAATTGAAATTGTGAAGTTGTTTCTTGAAAATGGTAAAATATAGTGACTTGAAATGTGAATTAGTGTTTTGAAAATTTTTAAGTGTAGTGACTTGAAATGTAAACTTGTGTGTTGAAAATGGTTAAGTTTAGTGACTTGAAATGTTAACTTGTGAATTGAAAATGGTTAAGTGTAGTGCATGGAAATTGTGAACTTATTTTTTGAAAATTGTTAAGTGTAGTGATTTGAAATTGTGAACTTGTTTTTTGAAAATGGTTAAGTGTAGTGATTTGAAATTGTGAACTTGTGACTTGAAAATGGTTAAGTTTAGTGACTTGAAATGTGAACTTGTGAATTGAAAATGGTTAAGTGTAGTGCATGGAAATTGTGAACTTATTTTTGAAAATTGTTAAGTGTAGTGATTTGAAATTGTTGAACTTGTTTTTTCAAAATGGTTAAGTGTAGTGACTTGAAATGTGAATTAGTGAGTTGAAAATTGTTAAGTGTAGTGACTTGAAATGTAAACTTGTGAGTTGAAAATGGTTAAGTGTAGTGACTTGAAATGTGAACTTGTGAATTGAAAATGGTTAAGTGTAGTGCATGGAAATTGTGAACTTATTTTTTGAAAATTGTTAAGTGTAGTGATTTGAAATTGTGAACTTGTTTTTTGAAAATGGTTAAGTGTAGTGATTTGAAATTGTGAACTTGTGACTTGAAAATGGTTAAGTTTAGTGACTTGAAATGTGAACTTGTGAATTGAAAATGGTTAAGTGTAGTGCATTGAAATTGTGAACTTATTTTTGAAAATTGTTAAGTGTAGTGATTTGAAATTGTTGAACTTGTTTTTTCAAAATGGTTAAGTGTAGTGACTTGAAATGTGAATTAGTGAGTTGAAAATTGTTAAGTGTAGTGACTTGAAATGTAAACTTGTGAGTTGAAAATGGTTAAGTGTAGTGACTTGAAATGTGAACTTGTGAATTGAAAATGGTTAAGTGTAGTGCATGGAAATTGTGAACTTATTTTTTTAAAATTGTTAAGTGTAGTGATTTGAAATTGTGAACTTGTTTTTTGAAAATGGTTAAGTGTAGTGACTTGAAATTGTGAATTAGTGTTTTGAAAATGGTTAAGTGTAGTGACTTGAAATGTGAACTTGTGACTTGAAAATGGTTAAGTGTAGTGACTTGAAATGTGAACTTGTGAATTGAAAATGGTTAAGTGTAGTGCATTGAAATTTTGAACTTATTTTTTGAAAAATTTTAAGTGTAGAGACTTGAAAAGTGAAGTAGTAAGGTGAAAATGGTTAAATGTAGTCAATTGAAATTGTGAAGTTGTTTCTTGAAAATGGTAAAATATAGTGACTTGAAATGTGAATTAGTGTTTTGAAAATTGTTAAGTGTAGTGACTTGAAATGTAAACTTGTGAGTTGAAAATGGTTAAGTGTAGTGACTTGAAATGTGAACTTGTGAATTGAAAATGGTTAAGTGTAGTGCATGAAAATTGTGAACTTATTTATTGAAAATTGTTAAGTGTAGTGATTTGAAATTGTGAACTTGTTTTTTTAAAATGGTTAAGTGTAGTGACTTGAAATGTGAACTTGTGACTTGAAAATTGTTAAGTGTAGTGACTTGAAATGGTTAAGTGTAGTGACTTGAAGATTGTTAAGTGTTATGATTTGATATTGTGAACTTGTGACTTGAAAATGTTTAAGTGTAGTGACTTGAAATGTGAACTTGTGAATTGAAAATGGTTAAGTGTAGTGCATGGAAATTGTGAACTTATTTTTTTAAAATTGTTAAGTGTAGTGATTTGAAATTGTGAACTTGTTTTTTGAAAATGGTTAAGTGTAGTGACTTGAAATTGTGAATTAGTGTTTTGAAAATGGTTAAGTGTAGTGACTTGAAATGTGAATTTGTGAATTGAAAATGGTTAAGTGTAGTGCATGGAAATTGTGAACTTATTTTTTAAAAATTGTTAAGTGTAGTGATTTGAAAATGTGAACTTGTTTTTTGAAAATGGTTAAGTGTAGTGATTTGAAATTGTGAACTTGTGACTTGAAAATGGTTAAGTGTAGTGACTTGAAATGTGAACTTGTGAATTGAAAATGGTTAAGTGTAGTGCATTGAAATTGTAAACTTATTTTTTGAAAATTTTTACGTGTAGAGACTTGAAAAGTGAAGTAGTGAGGTGAAAATGGTTAAATGTAGTGAATTGAAATTGTGAAGTTGTTTCTTGAAAATGGTAAAATATAGTGACTTGAAATGTGAATTAGTGTTTGGAAAATTGTTAAGTGTAGTGACTTGAAATGTAAACTTGTGAGTTGAAAATGGTTAAGTGTAGTGACTTGAAATGGTTAAGTGTAGTGACTTGAAAATTGTTAAGTGTTGTGATTTGATATTGTGAACTTGTGACTTGAAAATGTTTAAGTGTAGTGACTTGAAATGTGAACTTGTGAATTGAAAATGGTTAAGTGTAGTGCATGGAAATTGTGAATTTATTTTTTTTAAATTGTTAAGTGTAGTGATTTGAAATTGTGAACTTGTTTTTTGAAAATGGTTAAGTGTGGTGACTTGAAATGTGAACTTGTGACTTGAAAATTGTTAAGTGTAGTGACTTGAAATTGTGAATTAGTGTTTTGAAAATGGTTAAGTGTAGTGACTTGAAATGTGAATTTGTGAATGGAAAATGGTTAAGTGTAGTGCATTGAAATTGTGAACTTATTTTTTGAAAATTGTTAAGTGTAGTGATTTGAAAATGTGAACTTGTTTTTTGAGAATGGTTAAGTGTAGTGACTTGAAATGTAAACTTGTGAGTTGAAAATGGTTAAGTGTAGTGACTTGAAATGTGAACTTGTGAATTGAAAATGGTTAAGTGTAGTGCATGGAAATTGTGAACTTATTTTTTGAAAATTGTTAAGTGTAGTGATTTGAAATTGTGAACTTGTTTTTTTAAAATGGTTAAGTGTAGTGACTTGAAATGTGAACTTGTGACTTGAAAATTGTTAAGTGTAGTGACTTGAAATGGTTAAGTGTAGTGACTTGAAAATTGTTAAGTGTTGTGATTTGATATTGTGAACTTGTTACTTGAAAATGTTTAAGTGTAGTGACTTGAAATGTGAACTTGTGAATTGAAAATGGTTAAGTGTAGTGCATGGAAATTGTGAACTTATTTTTTTAAAATTGTTAAGTGTAGTGATTTGAAATTGTGAACTTGTTTTTTGAAAATGGTTAAGTGTAGTGACTTGAAATGTGAACTTGTGACTTGAAAATTGTTAAGTGTAGTGACTTGAAATTGTAAATTAGTGTTTTGAAAATGGTTAAGTGTAGTGACTTGAAATGTGAACTTGTGAGTTGAAAATGGTTAAGTGTAAGCATTGAAATTGTGAACTTATTTTTTGAAAATTGTTAAGTGTAGTGATTTGAAATTGTGAACTTGTGACTTGAAAATGGTTAAGTGTAGTGACTTGAAATGTGAACTTGTGAATTGAAAATGGTTAAGTGTAGTGCATTGAAATTGTGAACTTATTTTTTGAAAATTTTTAAGTGTAGAGACTTGAAAAGTGAAGTAGTGAGGTGAAAATGGTTAAATGTAGTGAAATTGAAATTGTGAAGTTGTTTCTTGAAAATGGTAAAATATAGTGACTTGAAATGTGAATTAGTGTTTTGAAAATTTTTAAGTGTAGTGACTTGAAATGTAAACTTGTGTGTTGAAAATGGTTAAGTGTAGTGACTTGAAATGTGAACTTGTGAATTGAAAATGGTTAAGTGTAGTGCATGGAAATTGTGAACTTATTTTTTGAAAATTGTTAAGTGTAGTGATTTGAAATTGTGAACTTGTTTTTTGAAAATGGTTAAGTGTAGTGATTTGAAATTGTGAACTTGTGACTTGAAAATGGTTAAGTTTAGTGACTTGAAATGTGAACTTGTGAATTGAAAATGGTTAAGTGTAGTGCATGGAAATTGTGAACTTATTTTTGAAAATTGTTAAGTGTAGTGATTTGAAATTGTTGAACTTGTTTTTTCAAAATGGTTAAGTGTAGTGACTTGAAATGTGAATTAGTGAGTTGAAAATTGTTAAGTGTAGTGACTTGAAATGTAAACTTGTGAGTTGAAAATGGTTAAGTGTAGTGACTTGAAATGTGAACTTGTGAATTGAAAATGGTTAAGTGTAGTGCATGGAAATTGTGAACTTATTTTTTGAAAATTGTTAAGTGTAGTGATTTGAAATTGTGAACTTGTTTTTTGAAAATGGTTAAGTGTAGTGACTTGAAATGTGAACTTGTGACTTGAAAATTGTTAAGTGTAGTGACTTGAAATTGTAAATTAGTGTTTTGAAAATGGTTAAGTGTAGTGACTTGAAATGTGAACTTGTGAGTTGAAAATGGTTAAGTGTAAGCATTGAAATTGTGAACTTATTTTTTGAAAATTGTTAAGTGTAGTGATTTGAAATTGTGAACTTGTGACTTGAAAATGGTTAAGTGTAGTGACTTGAAATGTGAACTTGTGAATTGAAAATGGTTAAGTGTAGTGCATTGAAATTGTGAACTTATTTTTTGAAAATTTTTAAGTGTAGAGACTTGAAAAGTGAAGTAGTGAGGTGAAAATGGTTAAATGTAGTGAAATTGAAATTGTGAAGTTGTTTCTTGAAAATGGTAAAATATAGTGACTTGAAATGTGAATTAGTGTTTTGAAAATTTTTAAGTGTAGTGACTTGAAATGTAAACTTGTGTGTTGAAAATGGTTAAGTGTAGTGACTTGAAATGTGAACTTGTGAATTGAAAATGGTTAAGTGTAGTGCATGGAAATTGTGAACTTATTTTTTGAAAATTGTTAAGTGTAGTGATTTGAAATTGTGAACTTGTTTTTTGAAAATGGTTAAGTGTAGTGATTTGAAATTGTGAACTTGTGACTTGAAAATGGTTAAGTTTAGTGACTTGAAATGTGAACTTGTGAATTGAAAATGGTTAAGTGTAGTGCATGGAAATTGTGAACTTATTTTTGAAAATTGTTAAGTGTAGTGATTTGAAATTGTTGAACTTGTTTTTTCAAAATGGTTAAGTGTAGTGACTTGAAATGTGAATTAGTGAGTTGAAAATTGTTAAGTGTAGTGACTTGAAATGTAAACTTGTGAGTTGAAAATGGTTAAGTGTAGTGACTTGAAATGTGAACTTGTGAATTGAAAATGGTTAAGTGTAGTGCATGGAAATTGTGAACTTATTTTTTGAAAATTGTTAAGTGTAGTGATTTGAAATTGTGAACTTGTTTTTTGAAAATGGTTAAGTGTAGTGACTTGAAATGTGAACTTGTGACTTGAAAATTGTTAAGTGTAGTGACTTGAAATTGTAAATTAGTGTTTTGAAAATGGTTAAGTGTAGTGACTTGAAATGTGAACTTGTGAGTTGAAAATGGTTAAGTGTAAGCATTGAAATTGTGAACTTATTTTTTGAAAATTGTTAAGTGTAGTGATTTGAAATTGTGAACTTGTGACTTGAAAATGGTTAAGTGTAGTGACTTGAAATGTGAACTTGTGAATTGAAAATGGTTAAGTGTAGTGCATTGAAATTGTGAACTTATTTTTTGAAAATTTTTAAGTGTAGAGACTTGAAAAGTGAAGTAGTGAGGTGAAAATGGTTAAATGTAGTGAAATTGAAATTGTGAAGTTGTTTCTTGAAAATGGTAAAATATAGTGACTTGAAATGTGAATTAGTGTTTTGAAAATTTTTAAGTGTAGTGACTTGAAATGTAAACTTGTGTGTTGAAAATGGTTAAGTGTAGTGACTTGAAATGTGAACTTGTGAATTGAAAATGGTTAAGTGTAGTGCATGGAAATTGTGAACTTATTTTTTGAAAATTGTTAAGTGTAGTGATTTGAAATTGTGAACTTGTTTTTTGAAAATGGTTAAGTGTAGTGATTTGAAATTGTGAACTTGTGACTTGAAAATGGTTAAGTTTAGTGACTTGAAATGTGAACTTGTGAATTGAAAATGGTTAAGTGTAGTGCATGGAAATTGTGAACTTATTTTTGAAAATTGTTAAGTGTAGTGATTTGAAATTGTTGAACTTGTTTTTTCAAAATGGTTAAGTGTAGTGACTTGAAATGTGAATTAGTGAGTTGAAAATTGTTAAGTGTAGTGACTTGAAATGTAAACTTGTGAGTTGAAAATGGTTAAGTGTAGTGACTTGAAATGTGAACTTGTGAATTGAAAATGGTTAAGTGTAGTGCATGGAAATTGTGAACTTATTTTTTGAAAATTGTTAAGTGTAGTGATTTGAAATTGTGAACTTGTTTTTTTAAAATGGTTAAGTGTAGTGACTTGAAATGTGAACTTGTGACTTGAAAATTGTTAAGTGTAGTGACTTGAAATGGTTAAGTGTAGTGACTTGAAAATTGTTAAGTGTTGTGATTTGATATTGTGAACTTGTGACTTGAAAATGTTTAAGTGTAGTGACTTGAAATGTGAACTTGTGAATTGAAAATGGTTAAGTGTAGTGTATGGAAATTGTGAACTTATTTTTTTAAAATTGTTAAGTGTAGTGATTTGAAATTGTGAAGTTGTTTTTTGAAAATGGTTAAGTGTAGTGACTTGAAATGTGAACTTGTGACTTGAAAATTGTTAAGTGTAGTGACTTGAAATTTTGAATTAGTGTTTTGAAAATGGTTAAGTGTAGTGACTTGAAATGTGAATTTGTGAATTGAAAATGGTTAAGTGTAGTGCATGGAAATTGTGAACTTATTTTTCAAAAATTGTTAAGTGTAGTGATTTGAAAATGTGAACTTGTTTTTTGAAAATGGTTAAGTGTAGTGATTTGAAATTGTGAACTTATTTTTTGAAAATTGTTAAGTGTAGTGATTTGAAATTGTGAACTTGTGACTTGAAAATGGTTAAGTGTAGTGACTTGAAATGTGAACTTGTGAATTGAAAATGGTTAAGTGTAGTGCATTGAAATTTTGAACTTATTTTTTGAAAAATTTTAAGTGTAGAGACTTGAAAAGTGAAGTAGTAAGGTGAAAATGGTTAAATGTAGTCAATTGAAATTGTGAAGTTGTTTCTTGAAAATGGTAAAATATAGTGACTTGAAATGTGAATTAGTGTTTTGAAAATTGTTAAGTGTAGTGACTTGAAATGTAAACTTGTGAGTTGAAAATGGTTAAGTGTAGTGACTTGAAATGTGAACTTGTGAATTGAAAATGGTTAAGTGTAGTGCATGAAAATTGTGAACTTATTTATTGAAAATTGTTAAGTGTAGTGATTTGAAATTGTGAACTTGTTTTTTTAAAATGGTTAAGTGTAGTGACTTGAAATGTGAACTTGTGACTTGAAAATTGTTAAGTGTAGTGACTTGAAATGGTTAAGTGTAGTGACTTGAAGATTGTTAAGTGTTATGATTTGATATTGTGAACTTGTGACTTGAAAATGTTTAAGTGTAGTGACTTGAAATGTGAACTTGTGAATTGAAAATGGTTAAGTGTAGTGCATGGAAATTGTGAACTTATTTTTTTAAAATTGTTAAGTGTAGTGATTTGAAATTGTGAACTTGTTTTTTGAAAATGGTTAAGTGTAGTGACTTGAAATTGTGAATTAGTGTTTTTAAAATGGTTAAGTGTAGTGACTTGAAATGTGAATTTGTGAATTGAAAATGGTTAAGTGTAGTGCATGGAAATTGTGAACTTATTTTTTAAAAATTGTTAAGTGTAGTGATTTGAAAATGTGAACTTGTTTTTTGAAAATGGTTAAGTGTAGTGATTTGAAATTGTGAACTTGTGACTTGAAAATGGTTAAGTGTAGTGACTTGAAATGTGAACTTGTGAATTGAAAATGGTTAAGTGTAGTGCATTGAAATTGTAAACTTATTTTTTGAAAATTTTTACGTGTAGAGACTTGAAAAGTGAAGTAGTGAGGTGAAAATGGTTAAATGTAGTGAATTGAAATTGTGAAGTTGTTTCTTGAAAATGGTAAAATATAGTGACTTGAAATGTGAATTAGTGTTTGGAAAATTGTTAAGTGTAGTGACTTGAAATGTAAACTTGTGAGTTGAAAATGGTTAAGTGTAGTGACTTGAAATGTGAACTTGTGAATTGAAAATGGTTAAGTGTAGTGCATGGAAATTGTGAACTTATTTTTTGAAAATTGTTAAGTGTAGTGATTTGAAATTGTGAACTTGTTTTTTTAAAATGGTTAAGTGTAGTGACTTGAAATGTGAACTTGTGACTTGAAAATTGTTAAGTGTAGTGACTTGAAATGGTTAAGTGTAGTGACTTGAAAATTGTTAAGTGTTGTGATTTGATATTGTGAACTTGTGACTTGAAAATGTTTAAGTGTAGTGACTTGAAATGTGAACTTGTGAATTGAAAATGGTTAAGGGTAGTGCATGGAAATTGTGAACTTATTTTTTTAAAATTGTTAAGTGTAGTGATTTGAAATTGTGAACTTGTTTTTTGAAAATGGTTAAGTGTAGTGACTTGAAATGTGAACTTGTGACTTGAAAATTGTTAAGTGTAGTGACTTGAAATTGTAAATTAGTGTTTTGAAAATGGTTAAGTGTAGTGACTTGAAATGTGAACTTGTGAGTTGAAAATGGTTAAGTGTAAGCATTGAAATTGTGAACTTATTTTTTGAAAATTGTTAAGTGTAGTGATTTGAAATTGTGAACTTGTGACTTGAAAATGGTTAAGTGTAGTGACTTGAAATGTGAACTTGTGAATTGAAAATGGTTAAGTGTAGTGCATTGAAATTGTGAACTTATTTTTTGAAAATTTTTAAGTGTAGAGACTTGAAAAGTGAAGTAGTGAGGTGAAAATGGTTAAATGTAGTGAAATTGAAATTGTGAAGTTGTTTCTTGAAAATGGTAAAATATAGTGACTTGAAATGTGAATTAGTGTTTTGAAAATTTTTAAGTGTAGTGACTTGAAATGTAAACTTGTGAGTTGAAAATGGTTAAGTGTAGTGACTTGAAATGTGAACTTGTGAATTGAAAATGGTTAAGTGTAGTGCATGGAAATTGTGAACTTATTTTTTGAAAATTGTTAAGTGTAGTGATTTGAAATTGTGAACTTGTTTTTTGAAAATGGTTAAGTGTAGTGATTTGAAATTGTGAACTTGTGACTTGAAAATGGTTAAGTTTAGTGACTTGAAATGTGAACTTGTGAATTGAAAATGGTTAAGTGTAGTGCATGGAAATTGTGAACTTATTTTTGAAAATTGTTAAGTGTAGTGATTTGAAATTGTTGAACTTGTTTTTTCAAAATGGTTAAGTGTAGTGACTTGAAATGTGAATTAGTGAGTTGAAAATTGTTAAGTGTAGTGACTTGAAATGTAAACTTGTGAGTTGAAAATGGTTAAGTGTAGTGACTTGAAATGTGAACTTGTGAATTGAAAATGGTTAAGTGTAGTGCATGGAAATTGTGAACTTATTTTTTGAAAATTGTTAAGTGTAGTGATTTGAAATTGTGAACTTGTTTTTTGAAAATGGTTAAGTGTAGTGACTTGAAATGTGAACTTGTGACTTGAAAATTGTTAAGTGTAGTGACTTGAAATTGTAAATTAGTGTTTTGAAAATGGTTAAGTGTAGTGACTTGAAATGTGAACTTGTGAGTTGAAAATGGTTAAGTGTAAGCATTGAAATTGTGAACTTATTTTTTGAAAATTGTTAAGTGTAGTGATTTGAAATTGTGAACTTGTGACTTGAAAATGGTTAAGTGTAGTGACTTGAAATGTGAACTTGTGAATTGAAAATGGTTAAGTGTAGTGCATTGAAATTGTGAACTTATTTTTTGAAAATTTTTAAGTGTAGAGACTTGAAAAGTGAAGTAGTGAGGTGAAAATGGTTAAATGTAGTGAAATTGAAATTGTGAAGTTGTTTCTTGAAAATGGTAAAATATAGTGACTTGAAATGTGAATTAGTGTTTTGAAAATTTTTAAGTGTAGTGACTTGAAATGTAAACTTGTGTGTTGAAAATGGTTAAGTGTAGTGACTTGAAATGTGAACTTGTGAATTGAAAATGGTTAAGTGTAGTGCATGGAAATTGTGAACTTATTTTTTGAAAATTGTTAAGTGTAGTGATTTGAAATTGTGAACTTGTTTTTTGAAAATGGTTAAGTGTAGTGATTTGAAATTGTGAACTTGTGACTTGAAAATGGTTAAGTTTAGTGACTTGAAATGTGAACTTGTGAATTGAAAATGGTTAAGTGTAGTGCATGGAAATTGTGAACTTATTTTTGAAAATTGTTAAGTGTAGTGATTTGAAATTGTTGAACTTGTTTTTTCAAAATGGTTAAGTGTAGTGACTTGAAATGTGAATTAGTGAGTTGAAAATTGTTAAGTGTAGTGACTTGAAATGTAAACTTGTGAGTTGAAAATGGTTAAGTGTAGTGACTTGAAATGTGAACTTGTGAATTGAAAATGGTTAAGTGTAGTGCATGGAAATTGTGAACTTATTTTTTGAAAATTGTTAAGTGTAGTGATTTGAAATTGTGAACTTGTTTTTTTAAAATGGTTAAGTGTAGTGACTTGAAATGTGAACTTGTGACTTGAAAATTGTTAAGTGTAGTGACTTGAAATGGTTAAGTGTAGTGACTTGAAAATTGTTAAGTGTTGTGATTTGATATTGTGAACTTGTGACTTGAAAATGTTTAAGTGTAGTGACTTGAAATGTGAACTTGTGAATTGAAAATGGTTAAGTGTAGTGTATGGAAATTGTGAACTTATTTTTTTAAAATTGTTAAGTGTAGTGATTTGAAATTGTGAAGTTGTTTTTTGAAAATGGTTAAGTGTAGTGACTTGAAATGTGAACTTGTGACTTGAAAATTGTTAAGTGTAGTGACTTGAAATTGTGAATTAGTGTTTTGAAAATGGTTAAGTGTAGTGACTTGAAATGTGAATTTGTGAATTGAAAATGGTTAAGTGTAGTGCATGGAAATTGTGAACTTATTTTTCAAAAATTGTTAAGTGTAGTGATTTGAAAATGTGAACTTGTTTTTTGAAAATGGTTAAGTGTAGTGATTTGAAATTGTGAACTTATTTTTTGAAAATTGTTAAGTGTAGTGATTTGAAATTGTGAACTTGTGACTTGAAAATGGTTAAGTGTAGTGACTTGAAATGTGAACTTGTGAATTGAAAATGGTTAAGTGTAGTGCATTGAAATTTTGAACTTATTTTTTGAAAAATTTTAAGTGTAGAGACTTGAAAAGTGAAGTAGTAAGGTGAAAATGGTTAAATGTAGTCAATTGAAATTGTGAAGTTGTTTCTTGAAAATGGTAAAATATAGTGACTTGAAATGTGAATTAGTGTTTTGAAAATTGTTAAGTGTAGTGACTTGAAATGTAAACTTGTGAGTTGAAAATGGTTAAGTGTAGTGACTTGAAATGTGAACTTGTGAATTGAAAATGGTTAAGTGTAGTGCATGAAAATTGTGAACTTATTTATTGAAAATTGTTAAGTGTAGTGATTTGAAATTGTGAACTTGTTTTTTTAAAATGGTTAAGTGTAGTGACTTGAAATGTGAACTTGTGACTTGAAAATTGTTAAGTGTAGTGACTTGAAATGGTTAAGTGTAGTGACTTGAAGATTGTTAAGTGTTATGATTTGATATTGTGAACTTGTGACTTGAAAATGTTTAAGTGTAGTGACTTGAAATGTGAACTTGTGAATTGAAAATGGTTAAGTGTAGTGCATGGAAATTGTGAACTTATTTTTTTAAAATTGTTAAGTGTAGTGATTTGAAATTGTGAACTTGTTTTTTGAAAATGGTTAAGTGTAGTGACTTGAAATTGTGAATTAGTGTTTTTAAAATGGTTAAGTGTAGTGACTTGAAATGTGAATTTGTGAATTGAAAATGGTTAAGTGTAGTGCATGGAAATTGTGAACTTATTTTTTAAAAATTGTTAAGTGTAGTGATTTGAAAATGTGAACTTGTTTTTTGAAAATGGTTAAGTGTAGTGATTTGAAATTGTGAACTTGTGACTTGAAAATGGTTAAGTGTAGTGACTTGAAATGTGAACTTGTGAATTGAAAATGGTTAAGTGTAGTGCATTGAAATTGTAAACTTATTTTTTGAAGATTTTTACGTGTAGAGACTTGAAAAGTGAAGTAGTGAGGTGAAAATGGTTAAATGTAGTGAATTGAAATTGTGAAGTTGTTTCTTGAAAATGGTAAAATATAGTGACTTGAAATGTGAATTAGTGTTTGGAAAATTGTTAAGTGTAGTGACTTGAAATGTAAACTTGTGAGTTGAAAATGGTTAAGTGTAGTGACTTGAAATGGTTAAGTGTAGTGACTTGAAAATTGTTAAGTGTTGTGATTTGATATTGTGAACTTGTGACTTGAAAATGTTTAAGTGTAGTGACTTGAAATGTGAACTTGTGAATTGAAAATGGTTAAGTGTAGTGCATGGAAATTGTGAATTTATTTTTTTTAAATTGTTAAGTGTAGTGATTTGAAATTGTGAACTTGTTTTTTGAAAATGGTTAAGTGTGGTGACTTGAAATGTGAACTTGTGACTTGAAAATTGTTAAGTGTAGTGACTTGAAATTGTGAATTAGTGTTTTGAAAATGGTTAAGTGTAGTGACTTGAAATGTGAATTTGTGAATGGAAAATGGTTAAGTGTAGTGCATGGAAATTGTGAACTTATTTTTTGAAAATTGTTAAGTGTAGTGATTTGAAAATGTGAACTTGTTTTTTGAGAATGGTTAAGTGTAGTGACTTGAAATGTAAACTTGTGAGTTGAAAATGGTTAAGTGTAGTGACTTGAAATGTGAACTTGTGAATTGAAAATGGTTAAGTGTAGTGCATGGAAATTGTGAACTTATTTTTTGAAAATTGTTAAGTGTAGTGATTTGAAATTGTGAACTTGTTTTTTTAAAATGGTTAAGTGTAGTGACTTGAAATGTGAACTTGTGACTTGAAAATTGTTAAGTGTAGTGACTTGAAATGGTTAAGTGTAGTGACTTGAAAATTGTTAAGTGTTGTGATTTGATATTGTGAACTTGTTACTTGAAAATGTTTAAGTGTAGTGACTTGAAATGTGAACTTGTGAATTGAAAATGGTTAAGTGTAGTGCATGGAAATTGTGAACTTATTTTTTTAAAATTGTTAAGTGTAGTGATTTGAAATTGTGAACTTGTTTTTTGAAAATGGTTAAGTGTAGTGACTTGAAATGTGAACTTGTGACTTGAAAATTGTTAAGTGTAGTGACTTGAAATTGTAAATTAGTGTTTTGAAAATGGTTAAGTGTAGTGACTTGAAATGTGAACTTGTGAGTTGAAAATGGTTAAGTGTAAGCATTGAAATTGTGAACTTATTTTTTGAAAATTGTTAAGTGTAGTGATTTGAAATTGTGAACTTGTGACTTGAAAATGGTTAAGTGTAGTGACTTGAAATGTGAACTTGTGAATTGAAAATGGTTAAGTGTAGTGCATTGAAATTGTGAACTTATTTTTTGAAAATTTTTAAGTGTAGAGACTTGAAAAGTGAAGTAGTGAGGTGAAAATGGTTAAATGTAGTGAAATTGAAATTGTGAAGTTGTTTCTTGAAAATGGTAAAATATAGTGACTTGAAATGTGAATTAGTGTTTTGAAAATTTTTAAGTGTAGTGACTTGAAATGTAAACTTGTGTGTTGAAAATGGTTAAGTGTAGTGACTTGAAATGTGAACTTGTGAATTGAAAATGGTTAAGTGTAGTGCATGGAAATTGTGAACTTATTTTTTGAAAATTGTTAAGTGTAGTGATTTGAAATTGTGAACTTGTTTTTTGAAAATGGTTAAGTGTAGTGATTTGAAATTGTGAACTTGTGACTTGAAAATGGTTAAGTTTAGTGACTTGAAATGTGAACTTGTGAATTGAAAATGGTTAAGTGTAGTGCATGGAAATTGTGAACTTATTTTTGAAAATTGTTAAGTGTAGTGATTTGAAATTGTTGAACTTGTTTTTTCAAAATGGTTAAGTGTAGTGACTTGAAATGTGAATTAGTGAGTTGAAAATTGTTAAGTGTAGTGATTTGAAATGTAAACTTGTGAGTTGAAAATGGTTAAGTGTAGTGACTTGAAATGTGAACTTGTGAATTGAAAATGGTTAAGTGTAGTGCATGGAAATTGTGAACTTATTTTTTGAAAATTGTTAAGTGTAGTGATTTGAAATTGTGAACTTGTTTTTTTAAAATGGTTAAGTGTAGTGACTTGAAATGTGAACTTGTGACTTGAAAATTGTTAAGTGTAGTGACTTGAAATGGTTAAGTGTAGTGACTTGAAAATTGTTAAGTGTTGTGATTTGATATTGTGAACTTGTGACTTGAAAATGTTTAAGTGTAGTGACTTGAAATGTGAACTTGTGAATTGAAAATGGTTAAGTGTAGTGTATGGAAATTGTGAACTTATTTTTTTAAAATTGTTAAGTGTAGTGATTTGAAATTGTGAAGTTGTTTTTTGAAAATGGTTAAGTGTAGTGACTTGAAATGTGAACTTGTGACTTGAAAATTGTTAAGTGTAGTGACTTGAAATTGTGAATTAGTGTTTTGAAAATGGTTAAGTGTAGTGACTTGAAATGTGAATTTGTGAATTGAAAATGGTTAAGTGTAGTGCATGGAAATTGTGAACTTATTTTTCAAAAATTGTTAAGTGTAGTGATTTGAAAATGTGAACTTGTTTTTTGAAAATGGTTAAGTGTAGTGATTTGACATTGTGAACTTGTGAGTTGAAAATGGTTAAGTGTAAGCATTGAAATTGTGAACTTGTTTTTTTAAAATGGTTAAGTGTAGTGACTTGAAATGTGAACTTGTGACTTGAAAATTGTTAAGTGTAGTGACTTGAAATGGTTAAGTGTAGTGACTTGAAAATTGTTAAGTGTTGTGATTTGATATTGTGAACTTGTGACTTGAAAATGTTTAAGTGTAGTGACTTGAAATGTGAACTTGTGAATTGAAAATGGTTAAGTGTAGTGCATGGAAATTGTGAATTTATTTTTTTTAAATTGTTAAATGTAGTGATTTGAAATTGTGAACTTGTTTTTTGAAAATGGTTAAGTGTAGTGACTTGAAATGTGAACTTGTGACTTGAAAATTGTTAAGTGTAGTGACTTGAAATTGTGAATTAGTGTTTTGAAAATGGTTAAGTGTAGTGACATGAAATGTGAACTTGTGAGTTGAAAATGGTTAAGTGTAAGCATTGAAATTGTGAACTTATTTTTTGAAAATTGTTAAGTGTAGTGATTTGAAATTGTGAACTTGTGACTTGAAAATGGTTAAGTGTAGTGACTTGAAATGTGAACTTGTGAATTGAAAATGGTTAAGTGTAGTGCATTGAAATTGTGAACTTATTTTTTGAAAATTTTTACGTGTAGAGACTTGAAAAGTGAAGTAGTGAGGTGAAAATGGTTAAATGTAGTGAATTGAAATTGTGAACTTGTTTTTTGAAAATGGTTAAGTGTAGTGATTTGAAATTGTGAACTTGTGGCTTGAAAATGGTTAAGTTTAGTGACTTGAAATGTGAACTTGTGAATTGAAAATGGTTAAGTGTAGTGATTTGAAATTGTGAACTTGTGACTTGAAAATGGTTAAGTTTAGTGACTTGAAATGTGAACTTGTGAATTGAAAATGGTTAAGTGTAGTGCATGGAAATTGTGAACTTATTTTTGAAAATTGTTAAGTGTAGTGATTTGAAATTGTGAACTTGTTTTTTCAAAATGGTTAAGTGTAGTGACTTGAAATGTGAATTAGTGAGTTGAAAATTGTTAAGTGTAGTGACTTGAAATGTAAACTTGTGAGTTGAAAATGGTTAAGTGTAGTGATTTGAAATTGTGAACTTGTTTTTTCAAAATGGTTAAGTGTAGTGACTTGAAATGTGAATTAGTGAGTTGAAAATTTTTAAGTGTAGTGACTTGAAATGTAAACTTGTGAGTTGAAAATGGTTAAGTGTAGTGACTTGAAATGTGAACTTGTGAATTGAAAATGGTTAAGTGTAGTGCATGGAAATTGTGAACTTATTTTTTGAAAATTGTTAAGTGTAGTGATTTGAAATTGTGAACTTGTTTTTTTAAAATGGTTAAGTGTAGTGACTTGAAATGTGAACTTGTGACTTGAAAATTGTTAAGTGTAGTGACTTGAAATGGTTAAGTGTAGTGACTTGAAAATTGTTAAGTGTTGTGATTTGATATTGTGAACTTGTGACTTGAAAATGTTTAAGTGTAGTGACTTGAAATGTGAACTTGTGAATTGAAAATGGTTAAGTGTAGTGCATGGAAATTGTGAACTTATTTTTTTAAAATTGTTAAATGTAGTGATTTGAAATTGTGAACTTGTTTTTTGAAAATGGTTAAGTGTAGTGACTTGAAATGTGAACTTGTGACTTGAAAATTGTTAAGTGTAGTGACTTGAAATTGTGAATTAGTGTTTTGAAAATGGTTAAGTGTAGTGACTTGAAATGTGAATTTGTGAATTGAAAATGGTTAAGTGTAGTGCATGGAAATTGTGAACTTATTTTTTGAAAATTGTTAAGTGTAGTGATTTGAAAATGTGAACTTGTTTTTTGAAAATGGTTAAGTGTAGTGATTTGACATTGTGAACTTATTTTTTGAAAATTGTTAAGTGTAGTGATTTGAAATTGTGAACTTGTGACTTGAAAATGGTTAAGTGTAGTGACTTGAAATGTGAACTTGTGAATTGAAAATGGTTAAGTGTAGTGCATTGAAATTTTGAACTTATTTTTTGAAAAATTTTAAGTGTAGAGACTTCAAAAGTGAAGTAGTAAGGTGAAAATGGTTAAACGTAGTCAATTGAAATTGTGAAGTTGTTTCTTGAAAATGGTAAAATATAGTGACTTGAAATGTGAATTAGTGTTTTGAAAATTGTTAAGTTTAGTGACTTGAAATATAACTTGTGAGTTGAAAATGGTTAAGTGTAGTGACTTGAAATGTGAACTTGTGAATTGAAAATGGTTAAGTGTAGTGCATGGAAATTGTGAACTTATTTTTGAAAATTGTTAAGTGTAGTGATTTGAAATTGTGAACTTGTTTTTTCAAAATGGTTAAGTGTAGTGACTTGAAATGTGAATTAGTGAGTTGAAAATGGTTAAGTGTAGTGACTTGAAATGTAAACTTGTGAGTTGAAAATGGTTAAGTGTAGTGACTTGAAATGTGAATTTGTGAATTGAAAATGGTTAAGTGTAGTGCATGGAAATTGTGAACTTATTTTTTAAAAATTGTTAAGTGTAGTGATTTGAAATTGTGAACTTGTTTTTTTAAAATGGTTAAGTGTAGTGACTTGAAATGTGAACTTGTGACTTGAAAATTGTTAAGTGTAGTGACTTGAAATGGTTAAGTGTAGTGACTTGAAAATTGTGAAGTGTTGTGATTTGATATTGTGAACTTGTGACTTGAAAATGTTTAAGTGTAGTGACTTGAAATGTGAACTTGTGAATTGAAAATGGTTAAGTGTAGTGCATGGAAATTGTGAACTTATTTTTTGAAAATTGTTAAGTGTAGTGATTTGAAATTGTGAACTTGTTTTTTGAAAATGGTTAAGTGTAGTGACTTGAAATGTGAACTTGTGACTTGAAAATTGTTAAGTGTAGTGACTTGAAATTGTGAATTAGTGTTTTGATAATGGTTAAGTGTAGTGACATGAAATGTGAACTTGTGAGTTGAAAATGGTTAAGTGTAAGCATTGAAATTGTGAACTTATTTTTTGAAAATTGTTAAGTGTAGTGATTTGAAATTGTGAACTTGTGACTTGTAAATGGTTAAGTGTAGTGATTTGAAATTGTGAACTTGTGACTTGAAAATGGTTAAGTGTAGTGACTTGAAATGTGAACTTGTGAATTGAAAATGGTTAAGTGTAGTGCATTGAAATTGTGAACTTATATTTTGAAAATTTTTACGTGTAGAGACTTGAAAAGTGAAGTAGTGAGGTGAAAATGGTTAAATGTAGTGAATTGAAATTGTGAAGTTGTTTCTTGAAAATGGTAAAATATAGTGACTTGAAATGTGAATTAGTGTTTTGAAAATTGTTAAGTGTAGTGACTTGAAATGTAAACTTGTGAGTTGAAAATGGTTAAGTGTAGTGACTTGAAATGGTTAAGTGTAGTGACTTGAAAATTGTTAAGTGTAGTGCATGGAAATTGTGAACTTATTTTTTGAAAATTGTTAAGTGTAGTGATTTGAAAATGTGAACTTGTTTTTTGAAAATGGTTAAGTGTAGTGATTTGAAATTGTGAACTTGTGGCTTGAAAATGGTTAAGTTTAGTGACTTGAAATGTGAACTTGTGAATTGAAAATTGTTAAGTGTAGTGATTTGAAATTGTGAACTTGTGACTTGAAAATGGTTAAGTTTAGTGACTTGAAATGTGAACTTGTGAATTGAAAATGGTTAAGTGTAGTGCATGGAAATTGTGAACTTATTTTTGAAAATTGTTAAGTGTAGTGATTTGAAATTGTGAACTTGTTTTTTCAAAATGGTTAATTGTAGTGACTTGAAATGTGAATTAGTGAGTTGAAAATTGTTAAGTGTAGTGACTTGAAATGTAAACTTGTGAGTTGAAAATGGTTAAGTGTAGTGACTTGAAATATGAACTTGTGAATTGAAAATGGTTAAGTGTAGTGCATGGAAATTGTGAACTTATTTTTTGAAAATTGTTAAGTGTAGTGATTTGAAATTGTGAACTTGTTTTTTTAAAATGGTTAAGTGTAGTGACTTGAAATGTGAACTTGTGACTTGAAAATTGTTAAGTGTAGTGACTTGAAATGGTTAAGTGTAGTGACTTGAAAATTGTTAAGTGTTGTGATTTGATATTGTGAACTTGTGAGTTGAAAATGGTTAAGTGTAGTGACTTGAAATGTAAACTTGTGAGTTGAAAATGGTTAAGTGTAGTGACTTGAAATGTGAACTTGTGAATTGAAAATGGTTAAGTGTAGTGCATGGAAATTGTGAACTTATTTTTTGAAAATTGTTAAGTGTAGTGATTTGAAATTGTGAACTTGTTTTTTTAAAATGGTTAAGTGTAGTGACTTGAAATGTGAACTTGTGACTTGAAAATTGTTAAGTGTAGTGACTTGAAATGGTTAAGTGTAGTGACTTGAAAATTGTTAAGTGTTGTGATTTGATATTGTGAACTTGTGACTTGAAAATGTTTAAGTGTAGTGACTTGAAATGTGAACTTGTGAATTGAAAATGGTTAAGTGTAGTGCATGGAAATTGTGAACTTATTTTTTTAAAATTGTTAAGTGTAGTGATTTGAAATTGTGAACTTGTTTTTTTAAAATGGTTAAGTGTAGTGACTTGAAATGTGAACTTGTGACTTGAAAATTGTTAAGTGTAGTGACTTGAAATGGTTAAGTGTAGTGACTTGAAAATTGTTAAGTGTTGTGATTTGATATTGTGAACTTGTGACTTGAAAATGTTTAAGTGTAGTGACTTGAAATGTGAACTTGTGAATTGAAAATGGTTAAGTGTAGTGCATGGAAATTGTGAACTTATTTTTTTAAAATTGTTAAGTGTAGTGACTTGAAATGTAAACTTGTGAGTTGAAAATGGTTAAGTGTAGTGACTTGAAATATGAACTTGTGAATTGAAAATGATTAAGTGTAGTGCATGGAAATTGTGAACTTATTTTTTGAAAATTGTTAAGTGTAGTGATTTGAAATTGTGAACTTGTTTTTTTAAAATGGTTAAGTGTAGTGACTTGAAATGTGAACTTGTGACTTGAAAATTGTTAAGTGTAGTGACTTGAAATGGTTAAGTGTAGTGACTTGAAAATTGATAAGTGTTGTGATTTGATATTGTGAACTTGTTACTTGAAAATGTTTAAGTGTAGTGACTTGAAATGTGAACTTGTGAATTGAAAATGGTTAAGTGTAGTGCATGGAAATTGTGAACTTATTTTTTTAAAATTGTTAAGTGTAGTGATTTGAAATTGTGAACTTGTTTTTTGAAAATGGTTAAGTGTAGTGACTTGAAATGTGAACTTGTGACTTGAAAATTGTTAAGTGTAGTGACTTGAAATTGTAAATTAGTGTTTTGAAAATGGTTAAGTGTAGTGACTTGAAATGTGAACTTGTGAGTTGAAAATGGTTAAGTGTAAGCATTGAAATTGTGAACTTATTTTTTGAAAATTGTTAAGTGTAGTGATTTGAAATTGTGAACTTGTGATTTGAAAATGGTTAAGTGTAGTGACTTGAAATGTGAACTTGTGAATTGAAAATGGTTAAGTGTAGTGCATTGAAATTGTGAACTTATTTTTTGAAAATTTTTAAGTGTAGAGACTTGAAAAGTGAACTTGTTTTTTCAAAATGGTTAAGTGTAGTGACTTGAAATGTGAATTAGTGAGTTGAAAATTGTTAAGTGTAGTGACTTGAAATGTAAACTTGTGAGTTGAAAATGGTTAAGTGTAGTGATTTGAAATTGTGAACTTGTTTTTTCAAAATGGTTAAGTGTAGTGACTTGAAATGTGAATTAGTGAGTTGAAAATTTTTAAGTGTAGTGACTTGAAATGTAAACTTGTGAGTTGAAAATGGTTAAGTGTAGTGACTTGAAATGTGAACTTGTGAATTGAAAATGGTTAAGTGTAGTGCATGGAAATTGTGAACTTATTTTTTGAAAATTGTTAAGTGTAGTGATTTGAAATTGTGAACTTGTTTTTTGAAAATGGTTAAGTGTAGTGACTTGAAATGTGAACTTGTGACTTGAAAATTGTTAAGTGTAGTGACTTGAAATTGTGAATTAGTGTTTTGAAAATGGTTAAGTGTAGTGACTTGAAATGTGAACTTGTGAGTTGAAAATGGTTAAGTGTAAGCATTGAAATTGTGAACTTGTTTTTTTAAAATGGTTAAGTGTAGTGACTTGAAATGTGAACTTGTGACTTGAAAATTGTTAAGTGTAGTGACTTGAAATGGTTAAGTGTAGTGACTTGAAAATTGTTAAGTGTTGTGATTTGATATTGTGAACTTGTGACTTGAAAATGTTTAAGTGTAGTGACTTGAAATGTGAACTTGTGAATTGAAAATGGTTAAGTGTAGTGCATGGAAATTGTGAATTTATTTTTTTTAAATTGTTAAATGTAGTGATTTGAAATTGTGAACTTGTTTTTTGAAAATGGTTAAGTGTAGTGACTTGAAATGTGAACTTGTGACTTGAAAATTGTTAAGTGTAGTGACTTGAAATTGTGAATTAGTGTTTTGAAAATAGTTAAGTGTAGTGACTTGAAATGTGATTTTGTGAATTGAAAATGGTTAAGTGTAGTGCATGGAAATTGTGAACTTATTTTTTGAAAATTGTTAAGTGTAGTGATTTGAAAATGTGAACTTGTTTTTTGAAAATGGTTAAGTGTAGTGATTTGAAATTGTGAACTTGTGGCTTGAAAATGGTTAAGTTTAGTGACTTGAAATGTGAACTTGTGAATTGAAAATGGTTAAGTGTAGTGATTTGAAATTGTGAACTTGTGACTTGAAAATGGTTAAGTTTAGTGACTTGAAATGTGAACTTGTGAATTGAAAATGGTTAAGTGTAGTGCATGGAAATTGTGAACTTATTTTTGAAAATTGTTAAGTGTAGTGATTTGAAATTGTGAACTTGTTTTTTCAAAATGGTTAAGTGTAGTGACTTGAAATGTGAATTAGTGAGTTGAAAATTGTTAAGTGTAGTGACTTGAAATGTAAACTTGTGAGTTGAAAATGGTTAAGTGTAGTGATTTGAAATTGTGAACTTGTTTTTTCAAAATGGTTAAGTGTAGTGACTTGAAATGTGAATTAGTGAGTTGAAAATTTTTAAGTGTAGTGACTTGAAATGTAAACTTGTGAGTTGAAAATGGTTAAGTGTAGTGACTTGAAATGTGAACTTGTGAATTGAAAATGGTTAAGTGTAGTGCATGGAAATTGTGAACTTATTTTTTGAAAATTGTTAAGTGTAGTGATTTGAAATTGTGAACTTGTTTTTTTAAAATGGTTAAGTGTAGTGACTTGAAATGTGAACTTGTGACTTGAAAATTGTTAAGTGTAGTGACTTGAAATGGTTAAGTGTAGTGACTTGAAAATTGTTAAGTGTTGTGATTTGATATTGTGAACTTGTGACTTGAAAATGTTTAAGTGTAGTGACTTGAAATGTGAACTTGTGAATTGAAAATGGTTAAGTGTAGTGCATGGAAATTGTGAACTTATTTTTTTAAAATTGTTAAATGTAGTGATTTGAAATTGTGAACTTGTTTTTTGAAAATGGTTAAGTGTAGTGACTTGAAATGTGAACTTGTGACTTGAAAATTGTTAAGTGTAGTGACTTGAAATTGTGAATTAGTGTTTTGAAAATGGTTAAGTGTAGTGACTTGAAATGTGAATTTGTGAATTGAAAATGGTTAAGTGTAGTGCATGGAAATTGTGAACTTATTTTTTGAAAATTGTTAAGTGTAGTGATTTGAAAATGTGAACTTGTTTTTTGAAAATGGTTAAGTGTAGTGATTTGACATTGTGAACTTATTTTTTGAAAATTGTTAAGTGTAGTGATTTGAAATTGTGAACTTGTGACTTGAAAATGGTTAAGTGTAGTGACTTGAAATGTGAACTTGTGAATTGAAAATGGTTAAGTGTAGTGCATTGAAATTTTGAACTTATTTTTTGAAAAATTTTAAGTGTAGAGACTTCAAAAGTGAAGTAGTAAGGTGAAAATGGTTAAACGTAGTCAATTGAAATTGTGAAGTTGTTTCTTGAAAATGGTAAAATATAGTGACTTGAAATGTGAATTAGTGTTTTGAAAATTGTTAAGTTTAGTGACTTGAAATATAACTTGTGAGTTGAAAATGGTTAAGTGTAGTGACTTGAAATGTGAACTTGTGAATTGAAAATGGTTAAGTGTAGTGCATGGAAATTGTGAACTTATTTTTGAAAATTGTTAAGTGTAGTGATTTGAAATTGTGAACTTGTTTTTTCAAAATGGTTAAGTGTAGTGACTTGAAATGTGAATTAGTGAGTTGAAAATGGTTAAGTGTAGTGACTTGAAATGTAAACTTGTGAGTTGAAAATGGTTAAGTGTAGTGACTTGAAATGTGAATTTGTGAATTGAAAATGGTTAAGTGTAGTGCATGGAAATTGTGAACTTATTTTTTAAAAATTGTTAAGTGTAGTGATTTGAAATTGTGAACTTGTTTTTTTAAAATGGTTAAGTGTAGTGACTTGAAATGTGAACTTGTGACTTGAAAATTGTTAAGTGTAGTGACTTGAAATGGTTAAGTGTAGTGACTTGAAAATTGTGAAGTGTTGTGATTTGATATTGTGAACTTGTGACTTGAAAATGTTTAAGTGTAGTGACTTGAAATGTGAACTTGTGAATTGAAAATGGTTAAGTGTAGTGCATGGAAATTGTGAACTTATTTTTTGAAAATTGTTAAGTGTAGTGATTTGAAATTGTGAACTTGTTTTTTGAAAATGGTTAAGTGTAGTGACTTGAAATGTGAACTTGTGACTTGAAAATTGTTAAGTGTAGTGACTTGAAATTGTGAATTAGTGTTTTGATAATGGTTAAGTGTAGTGACATGAAATGTGAACTTGTGAGTTGAAAATGGTTAAGTGTAAGCATTGAAATTGTGAACTTATTTTTTGAAAATTGTTAAGTGTAGTGATTTGAAATTGTGAACTTGTGACTTGTAAATGGTTAAGTGTAGTGATTTGAAATTGTGAACTTGTGACTTGAAAATGGTTAAGTGTAGTGACTTGAAATGTGAACTTGTGAATTGAAAATGGTTAAGTGTAGTGCATTGAAATTGTGAACTTATATTTTGAAAATTTTTACGTGTAGAGACTTGAAAAGTGAAGTAGTGAGGTGAAAATGGTTAAATGTAGTGAATTGAAATTGTGAAGTTGTTTCTTGAAAATGGTAAAATATAGTGACTTGAAATGTGAATTAGTGTTTTGAAAATTGTTAAGTGTAGTGACTTGAAATGTAAACTTGTGAGTTGAAAATGGTTAAGTGTAGTGACTTGAAATGGTTAAGTGTAGTGACTTGAAAATTGTTAAGTGTAGTGCATGGAAATTGTGAACTTATTTTTTGAAAATTGTTAAGTGTAGTGATTTGAAAATGTGAACTTGTTTTTTGAAAATGGTTAAGTGTAGTGATTTGAAATTGTGAACTTGTGGCTTGAAAATGGTTAAGTTTAGTGACTTGAAATGTGAACTTGTGAATTGAAAATTGTTAAGTGTAGTGATTTGAAATTGTGAACTTGTGACTTGAAAATGGTTAAGTTTAGTGACTTGAAATGTGAACTTGTGAATTGAAAATGGTTAAGTGTAGTGCATGGAAATTGTGAACTTATTTTTGAAAATTGTTAAGTGTAGTGATTTGAAATTGTGAACTTGTTTTTTCAAAATGGTTAATTGTAGTGACTTGAAATGTGAATTAGTGAGTTGAAAATTGTTAAGTGTAGTGACTTGAAATGTAAACTTGTGAGTTGAAAATGGTTAAGTGTAGTGACTTGAAATGTGAACTTGTGAATTGAAAATGGTTAAGTGTAGTGCATGGAAATTGTGAACTTATTTTTTGAAAATTGTTAAGTGTAGTGATTTGAAATTGTGAACTTGTTTTTTTAAAATGGTTAAGTGTAGTGACTTGAAATGTGAACTTGTGACTTGAAAATTGTTAAGTGTAGTGACTTGAAATGGTTAAGTGTAGTGACTTGAAAATTGTTAAGTGTTGTGATTTGATATTGTGAACTTGTGAGTTGAAAATGGTTAAGTGTAGTGACTTGAAATGTAAACTTGTGAGTTGAAAATGGTTAAGTGTAGTGACTTGAAATGTGAACTTGTGAATTGAAAATGGTTAAGTGTAGTGCATGGAAATTGTGAACTTATTTTTTGAAAATTGTTAAGTGTAGTGATTTGAAATTGTGAACTTGTTTTTTTAAAATGGTTAAGTGTAGTGACTTGAAATGTGAACTTGTGACTTGAAAATTGTTAAGTGTAGTGACTTGAAATGGTTAAGTGTAGTGACTTGAAAATTGTTAAGTGTTGTGATTTGATATTGTGAACTTGTGACTTGAAAATGTTTAAGTGTAGTGACTTGAAATGTGAACTTGTGAATTGAAAATGGTTAAGTGTAGTGCATGGAAATTGTGAACTTATTTTTTTAAAATTGTTAAGTGTAGTGATTTGAAATTGTGAACTTGTTTTTTTAAAATGGTTAAGTGTAGTGACTTGAAATGTGAACTTGTGACTTGAAAATTGTTAAGTGTAGTGACTTGAAATGGTTAAGTGTAGTGACTTGAAAATTGTTAAGTGTTGTGATTTGATATTGTGAACTTGTGACTTGAAAATGTTTAAGTGTAGTGACTTGAAATGTGAACTTGTGAATTGAAAATGGTTAAGTGTAGTGCATGGAAATTGTGAACTTATTTTTTTAAAATTGTTAAGTGTAGTGATTTGAAATTGTGAACTTGTTTTTTGAAAATGGTTAAGTGTAGTGACTTGAAATGTGAACTTGTGACTTGAAAATTGTTAAGTGTAGTGACTTGAAATTGTGAATTAGTGTTTTGAAAATGGTTAAGTGTAGTGACTTGAAATGTGAATTTGTGAATTGAAAATGGTTAAGTGTAGTGCATGGAAATTGTGAACTTATTTTTTGAAAATTGTTAAGTGTAGTGATTTGAAATTGTGAACTTGTGACTTCAAAATGGTTAAGTGTAGTGATTTGAAATTGTGAACTTGTGACTTGAAAATGGTTAAGTGTAGTGACTTGAAATGTGAACTTGTGAATTGAAAATGGTTAAGTGTAGTGCATTGAAATTGTGAACTTATTTTTTGAAAAATTTTAAGTGTAGAGACTTGAAAAGTGAAGTAGTAAGGTGAAAATGGTTAAACGTAGTCAATTGAAATTGTGAAGTTGTTTCTTGAAAATGGTAAAATATAGTGACTTGAAATGTGAATTAGTGTTTTGAAAATTGTTAAGTGTAGTGACTTGAAATATAACTTGTGAGTTGAAAATGGTTAAATGTAGTGACTTGAAATGTGAACTTGCGAATTGAAAATGGTTAAGTGTAGTGCATGGAAATTGTGAACTTATTTTTGAAAATTGTTAAGTGTAGTGATTTGAAATTGTGAACTTGTTTTTTCAAAATGGTTAAGTGAAGTGACTTGAAATGTGAATTAGTGAGTTGAAAATGGTTAAGTGTAGTGACTTGAAATGTAAACTTGTGAGTTGAAAATGGTTAAGTGTAGTGACTTGAAATGTGAATTTGTGAATTGAAAATGGTTAAGTGTAGTGCATGGAAATTGTGAACTTATTTTTTAAAAATTGTTAAGTGTAGTGATTTGAAATTGTGAACTTGTTTTTTTAAAATGGTTAAGTGTAGTGACTTGAAATGTGAACTTGTGACTTGAAAATTGTTAAGTGTAGTGACTTGAAATGGTTAAGTGTAGTGACTTGAAAATTGTTAAGTGTTGTGATTTGATATTGTGAACTTGTGACTTGAAAATGTTTAAGTGTAGTGACTTGAAATGTGAACTTGTGAATTGAAAATGGTTAAGTGTAGTGCATGGAAATTGTGAACTTATTTTTTAAAAATTGTTAAGTGTAGTGATTTGAAATTGTGAACTTGTTTTTTGAAAATGGTTAAGTGTAGTGACTTGAAATGTGAACTTGTGACTTGAAAATTGTTAAGTGTAGTGACTTGAAATTGTGAATTAGTGTTTTGAAAATGGTTAAGTGTAGTGACATGAAATGTGAACTTGTGAGTTGAGAATGGTTAAGTGTAAGCATTGAAATTGTGAACTTATTTTTTGAAAATTGTTAAGTGTAGTGATTTGAAATTGTGAACTTGTGACTTGAAAATGGTTAAGTGTAGTGATTTGAAATTGTGAACTTGTGACTTGAAAATGGTTAAGTGTAGTGACTTGAAATGTGAACTTGTGAATTGAAAATGGTTAAGTGTAGTGCATTGAAATTGTGAACTTATTTTTTGAAAATTTTTACGTGTAGAGACTTGAAAAGTGAAGTAGTGAGGTGAAAATGGTTAAATGTAGTGAATTGAAATTGTGAAGTTGTTTCTTGAAAATGGTAAAATAAAGTGACTTGAAATGTGAATTAGTGTTTTGAAAATTGTTAAGTGTAGTGACTTGAAATGTAAACTTGTGAGTTGAAAATGGTTAAGTGTAGTGACTTGAAATGGTTAAGTGTAGTGACTTGAAAATTGTTAAGTGTTGTGATTTGATATTGTGAACTTGTGACTTGAAAATGTTTAAGTGTAGTGACTGGAAATGTGAACTTGTGAATTGAAAATGGTTAAGCGTAGTGCATGGAAATTGTGAACTTATTTTTTTAAAATTGTTAAGTGTAGTGATTTGAAATTGTGAACTTGTTTTTTGAAAATGGTTAAGTGTAGTGACTTGAAATGTGAACTTGTGACTTGAAAATTGTTAAGTGTAGTGACTTGAAATTGTGAATTAGTTTTTTGAAAATGGTTAAGTGTAGTGACTTGAAATGTGAATTTGTGAATTGAAAATGGTTAAGTGTAGTGCATGGAAATTGTGAACTTATTTTTTGAAAATTGTTAAGTGTAGTGATTTGAAATTGTGAACTTGTTTTTTGAAAATGGTTAAGTGTAGTGATTTGAAATTGTGAACTTGTGACTTGAAAATGGTTAAGTTTAGTGACTTGAAATGTGAACTTGTGAATTGAAAATGGTTAAGTGTAGTGCATGGAAATTGTGAACTTATTTTTGAAAATTGTTAAGTGTAGTGATTTGAAATTGTGAACTTGTTTTTTCAAAATGGTTAAGTGTAGTGACTTGAAATGTGAATTAGTGACTTGAAAATTGTTAAGTGTTGTGATTTGATATTGTGAACTTGTGACTTGAAAATGTTTAAGTGTAGTGACTTGAAATGTGAACTTGTGAATTGAAAATGGTTAAGTGTAGTGCATGGAAATTGTGAACTTATTTTTTTAAAATTGTTAAGTGTAGTGATTTGAAATTGTGAACTTGTTTTTTTAAAATGGTTAAATGTAGTGACTTGAAATGTGAACTTGTGACTTGAAAATTGTTAAGTGTAGTGACTTGAAATGGTTAAGTGTAGTGACTTGAAAATGGTTAAGTGTTGTGATTTGATATTGTGAACTTGTGACTTGAAAATGTTTAAGTGTAGTGACTTGAAATGTGAACTTGTGAATTGAAAATGGTTAAGTGTAGTGCATGGAAATTGTGAACTTATTTTTTTGAAATTGTTAAGTGTAGTGATTTGAAATTGTGAACTTGTTTTTTGAAAATGGTTAAGTGTAGTGACTTGAAATGTGAACTTGTGACTTGAAAATTGTTAAGTGTAGTGACTTGAAATTGTGAATTAGTGTTTTGAAAATGGTTAAGTGTAGTGACTTGAAATGTGAACTTGTGAATTGAAAATGGTTAAGTGTAGTGCATGGAAATTGTGAACTTATTTTTTGAAAATTGTTAAGTGTAGTGATTTGAAATTGTGAACTTGTTTTTTTAAAATGGTTAAATGTAGTGACTTGAAATGTGAACTTGTGACTTGAAAATTGTTAAGTGTAGTGACTTGAAATGGTTAAGTGTAGTGACTTGAAAATGGTTAAGTGTTTTGATTTGATATTGTGAACTTGTGACTTGAAAATGTTTAAGTGTAGTGACTTGAAATGTGAACTTGTGAATTGAAAATGGTTAAGTGTAGTGCATGGAAATTGTGAACTTATTTTTTTAAAATTGTTAAGTGTAGTGATTTGAAATTGTGAACTTGTTTTTTGAAAATGGTTAAGTGTAGTGACTTGAAATGTGAACTTGTGACTTGAAAATTGTTAAGTGTAGTGACTTGAAATTGTGAATTAGTGTTTTGAAAATGGTTAAGTGTAGTGACTTGAAATGTGAATTTGTGAATTGAAAATGGTTAAGTGTAGTGCATGGAAATTGTGAACTTATTTTTTGAAAATTGTTAAGTGTAGTGATTTGAAATTGTGAACTTGTGACTTCAAAATGGTTAAGTGTAGTGATTTGAAATTGTGAACTTGTGACTTGAAAATGGTTAAGTGTAGTGACTTGAAATGTGAACTTGTGAATTGAAAATGGTTAAGTGTAGTGCATTGAAATTGTGAACTTATTTTTTGAAAAATTTTAAGTGTAGAGACTTGAAAAGTGAAGTAGTAAGGTGAAAATGGTTAAACGTAGTCAATTGAAATTGTGAAGTTGTTTCTTGAAAATGGTAAAATATAGTGACTTGAAATGTGAATTAGTGTTTTGAAAATTGTTAAGTGTAGTGACTTGAAATATAACTTGTGAGTTGAAAATGGTTAAATGTAGTGACTTGAAATGTGAACTTGCGAATTGAAAATGGTTAAGTGTAGTGCATGGAAATTGTGAACTTATTTTTGAAAATTGTTAAGTGTAGTGATTTGAAATTGTGAACTTGTTTTTTCAAAATGGTTAAGTGAAGTGACTTGAAATGTGAATTAGTGAGTTGAAAATGGTTAAGTGTAGTGACTTGAAATGTAAACTTGTGAGTTGAAAATGGTTAAGTGTAGTGACTTGAAATGTGAATTTGTGAATTGAAAATGGTTAAGTGTAGTGCATGGAAATTGTGAACTTATTTTTTAAAAATTGTTAAGTGTAGTGATTTGAAATTGTGAACTTGTTTTTTTAAAATGGTTAAGTGTAGTGACTTGAAATGTGAACTTGTGACTTGAAAATTGTTAAGTGTAGTGACTTGAAATGGTTAAGTGTAGTGACTTGAAAATTGTTAAGTGTAGTGATTTGATATTGTGAATTTGTGACTTGAAAATGTTTAAGTGTAGTGACTTGAAATGTGAACTTGTGAATTGAAAATGGTTAAGTGTAGTGCATGGAAATTGTGAACTTATTTTTTAAAAATTGTTAAGTGTAGTGATTTGAAATTGTGAACTTGTTTTTTGAAAATGGTTAAGTGTAGTGACTTGAAATGTGAACTTGTGACTTGAAAATTGTTAAGTGTAGTGACTTGAAATTGTGAATTAGTGTTTTGAAAATGGTTAAGTGTAGTGACATGAAATGTGAACTTGTGAGTTGAGAATGGTTAAGTGTAAGCATTGAAATTGTGAACTTATTTTTTGAAAATTGTTAAGTGTAGTGATTTGAAATTGTGAACTTGTGACTTGAAAATGGTTAAGTTTAGTGATTTGAAATTGTGAACTTGTGACTTGAAAATGGTTAAGTGTAGTGACTTGAAATGTGAACTTGTGAATTGAAAATGGTTAAGTGTAGTGCATTGAAATTGTGAACTTATTTTTTGAAAATTTTTACGTGTAGAGACTTGAAAAGTGAAGTAGTGAGGTGAAAATGGTTAAATGTAGTGAATTGAAATTGTGAAGTTGTTTCTTGAAAATGGTAAAATAAAGTGACTTGAAATGTGAATTAGTGTTTTGAAAATTGTTAAGTGTAGTGACTTGAAATGTAAACTTGTGAGTTGAAAATGGTTAAGTGTAGTGACTTGAAATGGTTAAGTGTAGTGACTTGAAAATTGTTAAGTGTTGTGATTTGATATTGTGAACTTGTGACTTGAAAATGTTTAAGTGTAGTGACTGGAAATGTGAACTTGTGAATTGAAAATGGTTAAGCGTAGTGCATGGAAATTGTGAACTTATTTTTTTAAAATTGTTAAGTGTAGTGATTTGAAATTGTGAACTTGTTTTTTGAAAATGGTTAAGTGTAGTGACTTGAAATGTGAACTTGTGACTTGAAAATTGTTAAGTGTAGTGACTTGAAATTGTGAATTAGTTTTTTGAAAATGGTTAAGTGTAGTGACTTGAAATGTGAATTTGTGAATTGAAAATGGTTAAGTGTAGTGCATGGAAATTGTGAACTTATTTTTTGAAAATTGTTAAGTGTAGTGATTTGAAATTGTGAACTTGTTTTTTGAAAATGGTTAAGTGTAGTGATTTGAAATTGTGAACTTGTGACTTGAAAATGGTTAAGTTTAGTGACTTGAAATGTGAACTTGTGAATTGAAAATGGTTAAGTGTAGTGCATGGAAATTGTGAACTTATTTTTGAAAATTGTTAAGTGTAGTGATTTGAAATTGTGAACTTGTTTTTTCAAAATGGTTAAGTGTAGTGACTTGAAATGTGAATTAGTGACTTGAAAATTGTTAAGTGTTGTGATTTGATATTGTGAACTTGTGACTTGAAAATGTTTAAGTGTAGTGACTTGAAATGTGAACTTGTGAATTGAAAATGGTTAAGTGTAGTGCATGGAAATTGTGAACTTATTTTTTTAAAATTGTTAAGTGTAGTGATTTGAAATTGTGAACTTGTTTTTTTAAAATGGTTAAATGTAGTGACTTGAAATGTGAACTTGTGACTTGAAAATTGTTAAGTGTAGTGACTTGAAATGGTTAAGTGTAGTGACTTGAAAATGGTTAAGTGTTGTGATTTGATATTGTGAACTTGTGACTTGAAAATGTTTAAGTGTAGTGACTTGAAATGTGAACTTGTGAATTGAAAATGGTTAAGTGTAGTGCATGGAAATTGTGAACTTATTTTTTTGAAATTGTTAAGTGTAGTGATTTGAAATTGTGAACTTGTTTTTTGAAAATGGTTAAGTGTAGTGACTTGAAATGTGAACTTGTGACTTGAAAATTGTTAAGTGTAGTGACTTGAAATTGTGAATTAGTGTTTTGAAAATGGTTAAGTGTAGTGACTTGAAATGTGAACTTGTGAATTGAAAATGGTTAAGTGTAGTGCATGGAAATTGTGAACTTATTTTTTGAAAATTGTTAAGTGTAGTGATTTGAAATTGTGAACTTGTTTTTTTAAAATGGTTAAATGTAGTGACTTGAAATGTGAACTTGTGACTTGAAAATTGTTAAGTGTAGTGACTTGAAATGGTTAAGTGTAGTGACTTGAAAATGGTTAAGTGTTTTGATTTGATATTGTGAACTTGTGACTTGAAAATGTTTAAGTGTAGTGACTTGAAATGTGAACTTGTGAATTGAAAATGGTTAAGTGTAGTGCATGGAAATTGTGAACTTATTTTTTAAAAATTGTTAAGTGTAGTGATTTGAAATTGTGAACTTGTTTTTTGAAAATGGTTAAGTGTAGTGACTTGAAATGTGAACTTGTGACTTGAAAATTGTTAAGTGTAGTGACTTGAAATTGTGAATTAGTGTTTTGAAAATGGTTAAGTGTAGTGACTTGAAATGTGAATTTGTGAATTGAAAATGGTTAAGTGTAGTGCATGGAAATTGTGAACTTATTTTTTGAAAATTGTTAAGTGTAGTGATTTGAAATTGTGAACTTGTGACTTCAAAATGGTTAAGTGTAGTGATTTGAAATTGTGAACTTGTGACTTGAAAATGGTTAAGTGTAGTGACTTGAAATGTGAACTTGTGAATTGAAAATGGTTAAGTGTAGTGCATTGAAATTGTGAACTTATTTTTTGAAAAATTTTAAGTGTAGAGACTTGAAAAGTGAAGTAGTAAGGTGAAAATGGTTAAACGTAGTCAATTGAAATTGTGAAGTTGTTTCTTGAAAATGGTAAAATATAGTGACTTGAAATGTGAATTAGTGTTTTGAAAATTGTTAAGTGTAGTGACTTGAAATATAACTTGTGAGTTGAAAATGGTTAAATGTAGTGACTTGAAATGTGAACTTGCGAATTGAAAATGGTTAAGTGTAGTGCATGGAAATTGTGAACTTATTTTTGAAAATTGTTAAGTGTAGTGATTTGAAATTGTGAACTTGTTTTTTCAAAATGGTTAAGTGAAGTGACTTGAAATGTGAATTAGTGAGTTGAAAATGGTTAAGTGTAGTGACTTGAAATGTAAACTTGTGAGTTGAAAATGGTTAAGTGTAGTGACTTGAAATGTGAATTTGTGAATTGAAAATGGTTAAGTGTAGTGCATGGAAATTGTGAACTTATTTTTTAAAAATTGTTAAGTGTAGTGATTTGAAATTGTGAACTTGTTTTTTTAAAATGGTTAAGTGTAGTGACTTGAAATGTGAACTTGTGACTTGAAAATTGTTAAGTGTAGTGACTTGAAATGGTTAAGTGTAGTGACTTGAAAATTGTTAAGTGTAGTGATTTGATATTGTGAATTTGTGACTTGAAAATGTTTAAGTGTAGTGACTTGAAATGTGAACTTGTGAATTGAAAATGGTTAAGTGTAGTGCATGGAAATTGTGAACTTATTTTTTAAAAATTGTTAAGTGTAGTGATTTGAAATTGTGAACTTGTTTTTTGAAAATGGTTAAGTGTAGTGACTTGAAATGTGAACTTGTGACTTGAAAATTGTTAAGTGTAGTGACTTGAAATTGTGAATTAGTGTTTTGAAAATGGTTAAGTGTAGTGACATGAAATGTGAACTTGTGAGTTGAGAATGGTTAAGTGTAAGCATTGAAATTGTGAACTTATTTTTTGAAAATTGTTAAGTGTAGTGATTTGAAATTGTGAACTTGTGACTTGAAAATGGTTAAGTTTAGTGATTTGAAATTGTGAACTTGTGACTTGAAAATGGTTAAGTGTAGTGACTTGAAATGTGAACTTGTGAATTGAAAATGGTTAAGTGTAGTGCATTGAAATTGTGAACTTATTTTTTGAAAATTTTTACGTGTAGAGACTTGAAAAGTGAAGTAGTGAGGTGAAAATGGTTAAATGTAGTGAATTGAAATTGTGAAGTTGTTTCTTGAAAATGGTAAAATAAAGTGACTTGAAATGTGAATTAGTGTTTTGAAAATTGTTAAGTGTAGTGACTTGAAATGTAAACTTGTGAGTTGAAAATGGTTAAGTGTAGTGACTTGAAATGGTTAAGTGTAGTGACTTGAAAATTGTTAAGTGTTGTGATTTGATATTGTGAACTTGTGACTTGAAAATGTTTAAGTGTAGTGACTGGAAATGTGAACTTTTGAATTGAAAATGGTTAAGTGTAGTGCATGAAAATTGTGAATTTATTTTTTTTAAATTGTGAAGTGTAGTGATTTGAAATTGTGAACTTGTTTTTTGAAAATGGTTAAGTGTAGTGACTTGAAATGTGAACTTGTGACTTGGAAATTGTTAAGTGTAGTGACTTGAAATTGTGAATTAGTTTTTTGAAAATGGTTAAGTGTAGTGACTTGAAATGTGAATTTGTGAATTGAAAATGGTTAAGTGTAGTGCATGGAAATTGTGAACTTATTTTTTGAAAATTGTTAAGTGTAGTGATTTGAAAATGTGAACTTGTTTTTTGAAAATGGTTAAGTGTAGTGATTTGAAATTGTGAACTTGTGACTTGAAAATGGTTAAGTTTAGTGACTTGAAATGTGAACTTGTGAATTGAAAATGGTTAAGTGTAGTGCATGGAAATTGTGAACTTATTTTTGAAAATTGTTAAGTGTAGTGATTTGAAATTGTGAACTTGTTTTTTCAAAATTGTTAAGTGTAGTGACTTGAAATGTGAATTAGTGAGTTGAAAATTGTTAAGTGTAGTGACTTGAAATGTAAACTTGTGAGTTGAAAATGGTTAAGTGTAGTGACTTGAAATGTGAACTTGTGAATTGAAAATGGTTAAGTGTAGTGCATGGAAATTGTGAACTTATTTTTTGAAAATTGTTAAGTGTAGTGATTTGAAATTGTGAACTTGTTTTTTAAAAATGGTTAAGTGTAGTGACTTGAAATGTGAACTTGTGACTTGAAAATTGTTAAGTGTAGTGACTTGAAATGGTTAAGTGTAGTGACTTGAAAATTGTTAAGTGTTGTGATTTGATATTGTGAACTTGTGACTTGAAAATGTTTAAGTGTAGTGACTTGAAATGTGAACTTGTGAATTGAAAATGGTTAAGTGTAGTGCATGGAAATTGTGAACTTATTTTTTTAAAATTGTTAAGTGTAGTGATTTGAAATTGTGAACTTGTTTTTTGAAAATGGTTAAGTGTAGTGACTTGAAATGTGAACTTGTGATTTGAAAATTGTTAAGTGTAGTGACTTGAAATTGTGAATTGGTGTTTTTAAAATGGTTAAGTGTAGTGACTTGAAATGTGAACTTGTGAGTTGAAAATGGTTAAGTGTAAGCATTGAAATTGTGAACTTATTTTTTGAAAATTGTTAAGTGTAGTGATTTGAAATTGTGAACTTGTGACTTGAAAATGGTTAAGTGTAGTGACTTGAAATGTGAACTTGTGAATTGAAAATGGTTAAGTGTAGTGCATTGAAATTGTGAACTTATTTTTTGAAAATTTTTAAGTGTAGAGACTTCAAAAGTGAAGTAGTGAGGTGAAAATGGTTAAATGTAGTGAATTGAAATTGTGAAGTTGTTTCTTGAAAATGGTAAAATATAATGACTTGAAATGTGAATTAGTGTTTTGAAAATTGTTAAATGTAGTCAATTGAAATTGTGAAGTTGTTTCTTGAAAATGGTTAAGTGTAGTGACTTGAAATGTGAACTTGTGAATTGAAAATGGTTAAGTGTAGTGCATGGAAATTGTGAACTTATTTTTTGAAAATTGTTAAGTGTAGTGATTTGAAATTGTGAACTTGTTTTTTGAAAATGGTTAAGTGTAGTGATTTGAAATTGTGAACTTGTGACTTGAAAATGGTTAAGTTTAGTGACTTGAAATGTGAACTTGTGAATTGAAAATGGTTAAGTGTAGTGCATGGAAATTGTGAACTTATTTTTGAAAATTGTTAAGTGTAGTGATTTGAAATTGTGAACTTGTTTTTTCAAAATGGTTAAGTGTAGTGACTTGAAATGTGAATTAGTGACTTGAAAATTGTTAAGTGTTGTGATTTGATATTGTGAACTTGTGACTTGAAAATGTTTAAGTGTAGTGACTTGAAATGTGAACTTGTGAATTGAAAATGGTTAAGTGTAGTGCATGGAAATTGTGAACTTATTTTTTTAAAATTGTTAAGTGTAGTGATTTGAAATTGTGAACTTGTTTTTTTAAAATGGTTAAATGTAGTGACTTGAAATGTGAACTTGTGACTTGAAAATTGTTAAGTGTAGTGACTTGAAATGGTTAAGTGTAGTGACTTGAAAATGGTTAAGTGTTGTGATTTGATATTGTGAACTTGTGACTTGAAAATGTTTAAGTGTAGTGACTTGAAATGTGAACTTGTGAATTGAAAATGGTTAAGTGTAGTGCATGGAAATTGTGAACTTATTTTTTTAAAATTGTTAAGTGTAGTGATTTGAAATTGTGAACTTGTTTTTTGAAAATGGTTAAGTGTAGTGACTTGAAATGTGAACTTGTGACTTGAAAATTGTTAAGTGTAGTGACTTGAAATTGTGAATTAGTGTTTTGAAAATGGTTAAGTGTAGTGACTTGAAATGTGAATTTGTGAATTGAAAATGGTTAAGTGTAGTGCATGGAAATTGTGAACTTATTTTTTGAAAATTGTTAAGTGTAGTGATTTGAAATTGTGAACTTGTGACTTCAAAATGGTTAAGTGTAGTGATTTGAAATTGTGAACTTGTGACTTGAAAATGGTTAAGTGTAGTGACTTGAAATGTGAACTTGTGAATTGAAAATGGTTAAGTGTAGTGCATTGAAATTGTGAACTTATTTTTTGAAAAATTTTAAGTGTAGAGACTTGAAAAGTGAAGTAGTAAGGTGAAAATGGTTAAACGTAGTCAATTGAAATTGTGAAGTTGTTTCTTGAAAATGGTAAAATATAGTGACTTGAAATGTGAATTAGTGTTTTGAAAATTGTTAAGTGTAGTGACTTGAAATATAACTTGTGAGTTGAAAATGGTTAAATGTAGTGACTTGAAATGTGAACTTGTGAATTGAAAATGGTTAAGTGTAGTGCATGGAAATTGTGAACTTATTTTTGAAAATTGTTAAGTGTAGTGATTTGAAATTGTGAACTTGTTTTTTCAAAATGGTTAAGTGAAGTGACTTGAAATGTGAATTAGTGAGTTGAAAATGGTTAAGTGTAGTGACTTGAAATGTAAACTTGTGAGTTGAAAATGGTTAAGTGTAGTGACTTGAAATGTGAATTTGTGAATTGAAAATGGTTAAGTGTAGTGCATGGAAATTGTGAACTTATTTTTTAAAAATTGTTAAGTGTAGTGATTTGAAATTGTGAACTTGTTTTTTTAAAATGGTTAAGTGTAGTGACTTGAAATGTGAACTTGTGACTTGAAAATTGTTAAGTGTAGTGACTTGAAATGGTTAAGTGTAGTGACTTGAAAATTGTTAAGTGTTGTGATTTGATATTGTGAACTTGTGACTAGAAAATGTTTAAGTGTAGTGACTTGAAATGTGAACTTGTGAATTGAAAATGGTTAAGTGTAGTGCATGGAAATTGTGAACTTATTTTTTAAAAATTGTTAAGTGTAGTGATTTGAAATTGTGAACTTGTTTTTTGAAAATGGTTAAGTGTAGTGACTTGAAATGTGAACTTGTGACTTGAAAATTGTTAAGTGTAGTGACTTGAAATTGTGAATTAGTGTTTTGAAAATGGTTAAGTGTAGTGACATGAAATGTGAACTTGTGAGTTGAGAATGGTTAAGTGTAAGCATTGAAATTGTGAACTTATTTTTTGAAAATTGTTAAGTGTAGTGATTTGAAATTGTGAACTTGTGACTTGAAAATGGTTAAGTGTAGTGATTTGAAATTGTGAACTTGTGACTTGAAAATGGTTAAGTGTAGTGACTTGAAATGTGAACTTGTGAATTGAAAATGGTTAAGTGTAGTGCATTGAAATTGTGAACTTATTTTTTGAAAATTTTTACGTGTAGAGACTTGAAAAGTGAAGTAGTGAGGTGAAAATGGTTAAATGTAGTGAATTGAAATTGTGAAGTTGTTTCTTGAAAATGGTAAAATAAAGTGACTTGAAATGTGAATTAGTGTTTTGAAAATTGTTAAGTGTAGTGACTTGAAATGTAAACTTGTGAGTTGAAAATGGTTAAGTGTAGTGACTTGAAATGGTTAAGTGTAGTGACTTGAAAATTGTTAAGTGTTGTGATTTGATATTGTGAACTTGTGACTTGAAAATGTTTAAGTGTAGTGACTGGAAATGTGAACTTTTGAATTGAAAATGGTTAAGTGTAGTGCATGAAAATTGTGAATTTATTTTTTTTAAATTGTGAAGTGTAGTGATTTGAAATTGTGAACTTGTTTTTTGAAAATGGTTAAGTGTAGTGACTTGAAATGTGAACTTGTGACTTGGAAATTGTTAAGTGTAGTGACTTGAAATTGTGAATTAGTTTTTTGAAAATGGTTAAGTGTAGTGACTTGAAATGTGAATTTGTGAATTGAAAATGGTTAAGTGTAGTGCATGGAAATTGTGAACTTATTTTTTGAAAATTGTTAAGTGTAGTAATTTGAAAATGTGAACTTGTTTTTTGAAAATGGTTAAGTGTAGTGATTTGAAATTGTGAACTTGTGACTTGAAAATGGTTAAGTTTAGTGACTTGAAATGTGAACTTGTGAATTGAAAATGGTTAAGTGTAGTGCATGGAAATTGTGAACTTATTTTTGAAAATTGTTAAGTGTAGTGATTTGAAATTGTGAACTTGTTTTTTCAAAATTGTTAAGTGTAGTGACTTGAAATGTGAATTAGTGAGTTGAAAATTGTTAAGTGTAGTGACTTGAAATGTAAACTTGTGAGTTGAAAATGGTTAAGTGTAGTGACTTGAAATGTGAACTTGTGAATTGAAAATGGTTAAGTGTAGTGCATGGAAATTGTGAACTTATTTTTTGAAAATTGTTAAGTGTAGTGATTTGAAATTGTGAACTTGTTTTTTAAAAATGGTTAAGTGTAGTGACTTGAAATGTGAACTTGTGACTTGAAAATTGTTAAGTGTAGTGACTTGAAATGGTTAAGTGTAGTGACTTGAAAATTGTTAAGTGTTGTGATTTGATATTGTGAACTTGTGACTTGAAAATGTTTAAGTGTAGTGACTTGAAATGTGAACTTGTGAATTGAAAATGGTTAAGTGTAGTGCATGGAAATTGTGAACTTATTTTTTTAAAATTGTTAAGTGTAGTGATTTGAAATTGTGAACTTGTTTTTTGAAAATGGTTAAGTGTAGTGACTTGAAATGTGAACTTGTGATTTGAAAATTGTTAAGTGTAGTGACTTGAAATTGTGAATTAGTGTTTTTTAAATGGTTAAGTGTAGTGACTTGAAATGTGAACTTGTGAGTTGAAAATGGTTAACTGTAAGCATTGAAATTGTGAACTTATTTTTTGAAAATTGTTAAGTGTAGTGATTTGAAATTGTGAACTTGTGACTTGAAAATGGTTAAGTGTTGTGATTTGATATTGTGAACTTGTGACTTGAAAATGTTTAAGTGTAGTGACTGGAAATGTGAACTTGTGAATTGAAAATGGCGTCACCGTCCAGTTGAGGAGGCTACTTGGGAACTTGAACGTGACATGCGAGCCCAGTATCCCTACTTGTTTACGTCTTCAGGTATATGCTTATTCTTGACTTTCGCGGACGAAAGTCCTTTTAGTAGTGGATATTGTAATGACCTTCCCGGTCATTTTCCTCATTTTCGTGCGTTCTCAGCGTTTAGAGCTTTTCTATAACTGCCCCAAGTTATTTATGACTTGCTGGGACTGACAGTTCGGTTCCCGGGCAGTTCGTTTGAGAATATTATTTAGACCGAGCACGTTGTAAAATGTTAAATTAAATTAGAATTTGATAAAATGACATAGTTAATTACCTTTCAAAAATATTTATGATATTTATAAAATTCTTTAGTGATGATGTATCTATACTACTTTATAAAAGTTCTATAATTTATTTATATTTTAAACGGAGATAGTAAATCTAAATATGTTAAAATAATATTTTTATTTTATAGAAGTTTTGTTCAAAATAATTTTCTATTCATGATGGTATATTTAAAATATTATATTTATTTTACCACGAGCCTATGCAGTATCCGAATATATATATATACGGAGAGCAAAATAATGGATAAAGCCATGTGCATGCAACATTAATTGGCATTTGACTAAAAGACTTATTTTTTTGTTGGTCTTGTACGTGTAGTGTATATATATATATATACTCTAATATTAATTCCTTTCTTATTTTGTCTTGTTTAAAGAAAAAAAAACTACATATATTCCACCATTTTTTTTTAGCACTTTAAGCTCAACTTTAAACATTATATTTGAGTTCGTGGACTCGTTCTCGTCATTTCTACGGTACGTTTTCCTATTTTTACGGTAGTTTTAGTTACGGTGGTTGTTGGAATTGGTATTGATGTTTGAGCTAGATATTGAGCTCAAATTGAGCGGTGTTAGTTGTGACTATTGGTCATGGGGTGATTTGGGACGCTGTGACGGTTTCGGTTTTTCGATTCCACAAGTGGGCCCCACATGGACCGTTTGGATATTTTTTTGAACTAATGCAATATGGGTATCAAAATTCATGTTTTGACATGTAGTTTATTATTTTGCTAGCGTGGCAGCAATCGGAGGTCTCTCGAAAGGGAAAGACTCCTATTTAGCAAGCTTTGGCAGGCGTTTGGCGGCGTCCAGGTAGGCTAGGCTTACCATATACCTAGACTGAGTTTGTTTATAGTATTTGCATATTATTATGCTAGTGTTTGGGCTGGTAGTTGTAGATTGGCATTGGCTTGCTATGATTAGGCCTTTTGGGCCGGTTAGGACCTTGTTCGGATGTGTTTCGGGCCTGCTATCCTCGTGGTGTGCCAGATATTACTTTTATAGGGTTGGTTAATGTTGTACCGCTGTTAGTAGGGGTTTGGGGAACCTTAGCCCAGACTTGGTTCCGGGATCCCGTAGTGGGCCCCGCTACTCTTCACAGTCGGTGTAGTTAGCTTTAAACCTTATTAGGCTTAGTTAATCCCCGAGATGATCTTTTAGGATAACATTTGTATTAAATTACCCTATTTATGCCCTTTTGACCTGTTTAGCCTTGTTAGTCTCTAATAGCACCGTATTTGACTGGGGTCGGCTAGTTTGATTTAGAATGCGGACCCGCCTTGCCATGACTTAGAATGTATACCCAGACTTGTAGTACGTGGTGGGTTAGCTCCTTTACTTATGTTTCGAGTTTATTTTGGGGCTGGTATGTCCCCGTTTACTTGTATTTGTGTGGATTCTGGCACTATTATGTCACTTGGTTACTGATTATTATGAGTTCCGGTTCAAGTCCGGCCACTGATTCAGCATGATGGTTACTGATTATTATGAGTTCCGGTTCGAGTCCGGCCACTGATTATTATGAGTTCCGGTTCGAGTCCGGCATCTGGTTATGATATGATTGGAGAGTTTTGGTACTGAGTTCCGGTTCGAGTCCGGCGGTTATGATATATGTGGCCTATTGTTATTATCCACTATGTCCGGTTCGATTCCGGTGTCTGGCCTCTTGTTATTACCCATTGGTGCCGGTTCAAGCCCGGTGCACCCTTGTTGGTTATTCTGGTTACTGGATACTGATACAGCTTCGAGACACTGGTGACTATGCATTTACTATTCTTGTGTGTCCCACCGGTTTATGGGGGCCAGGCTGGGTTATTGTTTTCTTTCGTGTGCCTATCGGGTTTATGGGGGCCCAGATAGGTTATGTTTGACTTGAGTGCTTACTTATGCATTTATTTACTCTTTACTTAGTATCGTATTTATTTATCTCCTGAGCATATCTACACGCCTCGGCAGTAGTGTATTTACTTATTATTTATACCCCGGATCTAGCATGCACCCTCGCATTTTAGCTTGCTTATATTATATTGAGCTCAGTCGGCCGATGATGCCTACTGAGTACCCGTTGCCCCGATACTCATACTGCACTTCTGCATCTTTTTCCCCGATGCAGATCCGGGCACTAGTCGACGGTTTTGACGTGACTCTCTTTCCAGCACTGACTCCGGAGCAGGGTGAGCTTACTGACGTCCGAGGCAGATCCTACTCCATCTCTATTGTATAGTCTTTTGCTCTCGAGACTGTAGTACTTGTTGTATATATTTGGTTTCTGTCTTGTTTTTTTTGACATGTCTAGTAGTGGCTCTTGTACCGACTTCACCAGGTCTTGGGAGGGGTTCTCAGTTGTATATATTGTTCTCTTCCTTCTCAGTCTTGGTATGGATATATATATTTTGATTTTGTTTTTTTTTTGTATTTCTAGCATGTGTATTAGTCTGGTTACTTCCACTTCATCTCTGTTTCCTGAGATTCCACCCGTTAGCCTGTCGCTTGTCGCTCCGGGCTAGGGTTTGGCTTGCCTATTGGTGGGTTACGGTAGGCGCCATCAGGACTCGAAAAATCGGGTCGTGACAGCTTGGTATCAGAGCCTAGGTTTCACTGGTATTGTTGGTGCATGAGCCGATGTTTAGTAGAGTCTCGCGGATCGGTACGGAGACGTCCGTATCCTATCTCCGGGAGGCTACCGAGCATGTTTAGGGTAAATCTTATTTCTTTGATTCGCCTCAGTGCGTTGGTGTCTATGTTTGTTTCTAATCTCTATTTGGTTCATTCTTTACGCAGATGGTTAGGACGCATAACACGAGAGCCGGGGGTCGGGACCCCGAGCCTGCAGCGAGGGCTCTAGTTAGGGGTCGTGGTCGACCTAGAGGTCGAAGGCAGGGCAGAGTAGCAGCCCCAAGACCAGATCGTGCTAGGGATCCGTCACCCGATCCCGTTATAGTTCCAGATGTTCCGCCGCCACAGCAGCCGGTGGGCCAGGGGGCAGCCCAGGCTCCACCCGGATTTATTGATGCTTCTTTGCTCCGAGGTACATTGCTTCAGTTGTTGGAATTAGTTGGAGGTCCGCCTACTGCGGGAGTACAGCCAGCCGCACAGGGAGTTGGTGCTGGGGCGCAGCCTGTAGCTGTGGCACCGAGAGTTGAGGTTCTACCTGTACCAGTAGCTCCACAGCCAGTTATAGATCAGCCAGTTATGTCTGCCGAGGAGCAGAAGATGTTGGGTCGCTTCCTGAGATTAGCTCCACCGAGATTTGCTGGTACTCCGGGTGAGGATGCATATGAGTTCTTGTCCAGCTGTGAGGATAGACTTAGGAATTTGGGATTGGTACAGTCTCGTGGTGTTGATTTTGTGGCATATCAGTTCGATACTGCAGCGAGGAGATGGTGGAGGGGATATCTTGATTCCAGGCCAGTGGGATCTCCACCGATTACCTGGACCCAGTTCTCCGAGATTTTCTTGGGAAAGTATATGCCCCGTACTATGCGGGAGCGACTCAGGGATGAGTTCTCCAGGTTGACTCAGGGTTCATTATCTGTCGCCGATTATGAGGCGAGATTTCATGATCTTGCTAGGCACGCTACTTCTATTTTGCCTGATGAGTACGAGAGAGTTAGATGTTTTGTCAGGGGACTGAGATTGCCACTCCGCAGGGCTACCCAGAGTTTAGTGACTTCAGGGAAGTCATTCGCAGAGATTATTGAGCATGTATACTCTATTGAGGAGATGGATCGCGAGGCCCAAGGGGGCAGCGATAAGAGACCTCGTGTCTAGGGTAGTTTCAGTGGGAGCCATAGTGGTTCGCAGTTCAGAGGTCGTGGTTTCCAGTTTCAGGGTAGGTACCCTCATCAGCAGCAGCAGTCTTTTCAGCGACAGGGTCAGCCTAGTAGGCCCATACAGTCAGCTTTGCAGATATCTGATAGGGGTCAGCCCACCTATAGTGGTTCTGTTAGCCAGCCTCAGGGGCGTGGTCAACCCAGTTCATCTGCTAGAGGTGGTCATATTGGATCTTCTAGGCCGAGCAGGGAGCCAGGAGCATGTTATACTTGTGGGGTTTTCGGTCATTTCGCGCGTGAGTGTCCTCAGCGCAGGGCTATTGAGCCTTCAGTTCAGACAGCACAGCCCATCAGATCTGTACCGCCAGCAGGCAGAGGTGGTGCACAGGGTCGTCGGGGTGGTCCCCAGGGTTCTCGAGGTGGAGCACAGGGAGGTCGGACTGGTAGTCAGGTTGGTACTCAGACTAGTGGTAGCCAGCGTCAGTTGTATGCCGTGCCAGCTAGGCCAGAGGCTGAGGCTTCGGATGCGGTGATTACAGGTACGATTTCCGTATGCCGTCAGCCAGCTTCTGCATTATTTGATCCCGGATCCACGTTTTCTTATGTATCTACTTATTATGCACCACGGTTGGGTTTATGTTCTGAGTTATTATCTGTGCCCTTACGTGTATCTACCCCCGTTGGTGATTCTTTAGTAGTGGATCGGGTATATAGATCATGTCTGGTGACTATTCAGGAGTTTGAGACTCAGGTTGATTTTATTGTATTGGCCATGGTAGATTTTGATGTGATTCTGGGCATGGACTGGTTGTCTTTTCATCATGCAGTCTTGGATTGCTTTGCCAAGACCGTGACCTTAGCCATGCCTGGTGTACCCCCGGTAGTGTGGCAGGGTTCTATTAGCCGCACACCGACGGGGATTATTTCATATGTTCGGGCTCGTAGATTGATGGTGAGGGGTTGTGATTCATTCCTTGCTTATGTTCGGGATGCTAGCATTGAGAGTCCGTCACTTGACTCTGTCCTTATTGTTCGTGAGTTTCCTGATGTATTCCCGACTGACCTACCTGGCCTTCCTCCTGAGCGTGATATAGAGTTTATTATTGACCTCGAGCCGGGCACCCGACCTATTTCTATGGCTCCGTATCGTATGGCTCCTGCTGAGTTGAGGGAGCTGAGTATTCAGCTTAAGGATCTTTTGGGGAAGGGTTTTATTAGGCCGAGTGTGTCGCCTTGGGGTGCTCCAGTTCTTTTTGTAAAGAAGAAGGACGGGTCTATGCGAATGTGTATTGATTACAGGCAGCTAAATAAGGTGACAGTAAAGAATAAGTATCCGATGCCTCGTATTGACGATTTGTTTGATCAGCTTCAGGGTGCCGCGGTGTTCTCAAAGATAGATTTGAGATCTGGATATCATCAGTTGAGAGTTAGGGCTGAGGACATCCCAAAAACAGCCTTCAGGACTCGGTACGACCATTATGAGTTCCTGGTGATGTCTTTTGGATTGACTAATGCCCCTGCAGCTTTCATGGATTTGATGAATCGGGTATTTAGGCCATACTTGGACTCCTTTGTCATTGTGTTTATTGACGACATCTTAGTTTATTCGAGGAGTAGCGAGGAGCACGAGCAGCATTTGAGGACTGTGCTCCACACTTTGAGAGATCATCGGCTTTATGCCAAATTCTCAAAGTGTGAGTTCTGGCTTGAGTCTGTAGCTTTCTTGGGGCATGTTGTATCCAGACAGGGTATCATGGTAGACCCAGCGAAGATTGAGGCTATTCGAGGTTGGGCTAGGCCCACGTCGCCTACTGAGGTTCGCAGTTTTGTTGGGTTGGCAGGTTATTACAGACGGTTTGTTGAGGGCTTCTCGTCTATTGCATCTCCTATGACCAGACTGACCAGGAAGGAGGTTCCGTTTCAGTGGTCCGAGGATTGTGAGGCAAGCTTCCTGAAGCTCAAGGATCGACTTACTTCTGCCCCTGTGTTGACTCTTCCAGTTGAGGGCGAGGGTTTCACCGTGTATTGTGATGCGTCTGGTATCGGTTTGGGGTGTGTTCTGATGCAGCGGGGTCGTGTTATTGCTTATGCATCGAGACAACTGAAGGTGCACGAACGTAATTACCCCACTCATGACTTGGAATTAGCAGCGGTAGTATTTGCACTGCGGATTTGGAGGCATTATCTATACGGTGTGCATTGTGAGATCTTTACAGACCACCGCAGTCTTCAGCATATTATGACTCAGAGAGATCTTAATTCGAGGCAGCGCAGGTGGATTGAGTTGCTGAAGGACTATGATATCTCTATTCTCTATCATCCGGGCAAGGCGAATGTGGTAGCGGACGCCTTAAGCCGGAAGACAGTGAGTATGGGTAGCTTAGCCTTCATTCCAGTCTCTCAGCGGCCATTAGCTTTGGACATTCAGTCCTTAGCTAACTCGATGGTTCGATTGGATATTTCTGACCCCAGGAGGATTGTTGCTTGTGTTGAGGCTAGATCTACTTTGCTGGAGCAGATTCAGGGTTGTCAGTTTGAGGATAGCGGTCTCTGTAGCATTCGATATCAGGTATTGAGGGGTGAGTCTGAGAGAGCTACCTTGGGTTCTGATGGTGTTCTGAGGTTTGACGGTCGTATTTGTGTCCCGAGGGTTGGAGATTTGATTCAGTTGATTCTGCACGAGGCACACAGTTCCAGATATTCTATTCACCCTGGGACAGCTAAGATGTATCGGGATCTGAGGCAGCACTATTGGTGGAGTGGTATGCGGAGAGACATAGCAGGGTTTGTAGCTCGATGCCTTTGTTGTCAGCAGGTAAAGGCCGAGCACCAGAGACCTGGTGGTCTACTTCAGCCGTTACCCATTCCTGAGTGGAAGTGGGAGCGGATCACGATGGATTTCGTTGGTAGGTTACCTCGCACCTCTCGTGGCTTTGATAGTATTTGGGTTATTGTAGATCGGTTGACTAAGTCCGCGCACTTTATCCCTGTTCAAACTTCCTACAGTGCTGAGAAGTTAGCTCGTGTATATATTCAGGAGGTAGTTCGCCTACACGGAGTACCGGTGTCTATTATCTCAGACCGAGGGTCTCAGTTTACCTCCAGTTTCTGGCAGGCTTTCCAGGAGGAGTTGGGTACTCAAGTGGACCTCAGTACTGCGTTTCATCCTCAGACCGACGGGCAATCAGAGCGGACTATTCAGGTGTTAGAGGATATGCTCCGTGCTTGTGTGTTAGACTTTGGGGGTCAGTGAGATCAGTTCTTGCCTTTAGCGGAATTCGCGTATAATAATAGCTTCCACTCCAGCATTCAGATGGCTCCGTTTGAGGCTTTGTATGGTAGACGGTGTCGGTCTCCAGTTGGATGGTTTGAGACTTCAGAAGTCAGTCCTCGTGGCACAGATTTGCTCCGAGAGTCTTTGGACCGAGTTCGGGTGATTCAGGACAGGCTGCGGACAGCGCAGAGTAGACAGAGGAGTTATGCTGACCGTAGACGTCGTCCGTTGAGATTCAGAGTTGGTGATAGGGTCTTCTTACGAGTATCGCCAATGAAGGGCGTGATGCGATTCGGTAGGAGGGGCAAGCTTAGCCCCAGGTATATTGGACCCTTTGAGATTCTTCGGACAATCGGGGAGGTAGCATATGTACTGGCCTTACCTCCGACCTTTTCAGCTATCCACCCAGTATTTCATGTTTCTATGCTGCGACAATATATCCCAGATGAGTCGCATGTGCTTCAGTGGGACTCGGTTCAGTTAGACGAGAAGTTAGCATTTGTTGAGGAGCCTGTGTCCATTTTAGCCAGAGATGTCAGACGGTTACGCTCCCGGGAAATTCCAGTGGTTAAGGTACAATGGCGTCACCGTCCAGTTGAGGAGGCTACTTGGGAACTTGAACGTGACATGCGAGCCCAGTATCCCTACTTGTTTACGTCTTCAGGTATATGCTTATTCTTGACTTTCGCGGACGAAAGTCCTTTTAGTAGTGGATATTGTAATGACCTTCCCGGTCATTTTCCTCATTTTCGTGCGTTCTCAGCGTTTAGAGCTTTTCTATAACTGCCCCAAGTTATTTATGACTTGCTGGGACTGACAGTTCGGTTCCCGGGCAGTTCGTTTGAGAATATTATTTAGACCGAGCACGTTGTAAAATGTTAAATTAAATTAGAATTTGATAAAATGACATAGTTAATTACCTTTCAAAAATATTTATGATATTTATAAAATTCTTTAGTGATGATGTATCTATACTACTTTATAAAAGTTCTATAATTTATTTATATTTTAAACGGAGATAGTAAATCTAAATATGTTAAAATAATATTTTTATTTTATAGAAGTTTTGTTCAAAATAATTTTCTATTCATGATGGTATATTTAAAATATTATATTTATTTTACCACGAGCCTATGCAGTATCCGAATATATATATATACGGAGAGCAAAATAATGGATAAAGCCATGTGCATGCAACATTAATTGGCATTTGACTAAAAGACTTATTTTTTTGTTGGTCTTGTACGTGTAGTGTATATATATATATATACTCTAATATTAATTCCTTTCTTATTTTGTCTTGTTTAAAGAAAAAAAAACTACATATATTCCACCATTTTTTTTTAGCACTTTAAGCTCAACTTTAAACATTATATTTGAGTTCGTGGACTCGTTCTCGTCATTTCTACGGTACGTTTTCCTATTTTTACGGTAGTTTTAGTTACGGTGGTTGTTGGAATTGGTATTGATGTTTGAGCTAGATATTGAGCTCAAATTGAGCGGTGTTAGTTGTGACTATTGGTCATGGGGTGATTTGGGACGCTGTGACGGTTTCGGTTTTTCGATTCCACAAGTGGGCCCCACATGGACCGTTTGGATATTTTTTTGAACTAATGCAATATGGGTATCAAAATTCATGTTTTGACATGTAGTTTATTATTTTGCTAGCGTGGCAGCAATCGGAGGTCTCTCGAAAGGGAAAGACTCCTATTTAGCAAGCTTTGGCAGGCGTTTGGCGGCGTCCAGGTAGGCTAGGCTTACCATATACCTAGACTGAGTTTGTTTATAGTATTTGCATATTATTATGCTAGTGTTTGGGCTGGTAGTTGTAGATTGGCATTGGCTTGCTATGATTAGGCCTTTTGGGCCGGTTAGGGCCTTGTTCGGATGTGTTTCGGGCCTGCTATCCTCGTGGTGTGCCAGATATTACTTTTATAGGGTTGGTTAATGTTGTACCGCTGTTAGTAGGGGTTTGGGGAACCTTAGCCCAGACTTGGTTCCGGGATCCCGTAGTGGGCCCCGCTACTCTTCACAGTCGGTGTAGTTAGCTTTAAACCTTATTAGGCTTAGTTAATCCCCGAGATGATCTTTTAGGATAACATTTGTATTAAATTACCCTATTTATGCCCTTTTGACCTGTTTAGCCTTGTTAGTCTCTAATAGCACCGTATTTGACTGGGGTCGGCTAGTTTGATTTAGAATGCGGACCCGCCTTGCCATGACTTAGAATGTATACCCAGACTTGTAGTACGTGGTGGGTTAGCTCCTTTACTTATGTTTCGAGTTTATTTTGGGGCTGGTATGTCCCCGTTTACTTGTATTTGTGTGGATTCTGGCACTATTATGTCACTTGGTTACTGATTATTATGAGTTCCGGTTCAAGTCCGGCCACTGATTCAGCATGATGGTTACTGATTATTATGAGTTCCGGTTCGAGTCCGGCCACTGATTATTATGAGTTCCGGTTCGAGTCCGGCATCTGATTATGATATGATTGGAGAGTTTTGGTACTGAGTTCCGGTTCGAGTCCGGCGGTTATGATATATGTGGCCTATTGTTATTATCCACTATGTCCGGTTCGATTCCGGTGTCTGGCCTCTTGTTATTACCCATTGGTGCCGGTTCAAGCCCGGTGCACCCTTGTTGGTTATTCTGGTTACTGGATACTGATACAGCTTCGAGACACTGGTGACTATGCATTTACTATTCTTGTGTGTCCCGCCGGTTTATGGGGGCCAGGCTGGGTTATTGTTTTCTTTCGTGTGCCTATCGGGTTTATGGGGGCCCAGATAGGTTATGTTTGACTTGAGTGCTTACTTATGCATTTATTTACTCTTTACTTAGTATCGTATTTATTTATCTCCTGAGCATATCTACACGCCTCGGCAGTAGTGTATTTACTTATTATTTATACCCCGGATCTAGCATGCACCCTCGCATTTTAGCTTGCTTATATTATATTGAGCTCAGTCGGCCGATGATGCCTACTGAGTACCCGTTGCCCCGGTACTCATACTGCACTTCTGCATCTTTTTCCCCGATGCAGATCCGGGCACTAGTCGACGGTTTTGACGTGACTCTCTTTCCAGCACTGACTCCGGAGCAGGGTGAGCTTACTGACGTCCGAGGCAGATCCTACTCCATCTCTATTGTATAGTCTTTTGCTCTCGAGACTGTAGTACTTGTTGTATATATTTGGTTTCTGTCTTGTTTTTTTTGACATGTCTAGTAGTGGCTCTTGTACCGACTTCACCAGGTCTTGGGAGGGGTTCTCAGTTGTATATATTGTTCTCTTCCTTCTCAGTCTTGGTATGGATATATATATTTTGATTTTGATTTTTTTTTGTATTTCTAGCATGTGTATTAGTCTGGTTACTTCCACTTCATCTCTGTTTCCTGAGATTCCACCCGTTAGCCTGTCGCTTGTCGCTCCGGGCTAGGGTTTGGCTTGCCTATTGGTGGGTTACGGTAGGCGCCATCAGGACTCGAAAAATCGGGTCGTGACAGTAGTGATTTGAAATTGTGAACTTGTTTTTTGAAAATGGTTAAGTGTAGTGACTTGAAATGTGAACTTGTGACTTGAAAATTGTTAAGTGTAGTGACTTGAAATTGTGAATTAGTGTTTTGAAAATGGTTAAGTGTAGTGACTTGAAATGTGAATTTGTGAATTGAAAATGGTTAAGTGTAGTGCATGGAAATTGTGAACTTATTTTTTGAAAATTGTTAAGTGTAGTGATTTGAAAATGTGAACTTGTTTTTTGAAAATGGTTAAGTGTAGTGATTTGAAATTGTGAACTTGTGGCTTGAAAATGGTTAAGTTTAGTGACTTGAAATGTGAACTTGTGAATTGAAAATGGTTAAGTGTAGTGCATGGAAATTGTGAACTTATTTTTGAAAATTGTTAAGTGTAGTGATTTGAAATTGTGAACTTGTTTTTTCAAAATGGTTAAGTGTAGTGACTTGAAATGTGAATTAGTGAGTTGAAAATTGTTAAGTGTAGTGACTTGAAATGTAAACTTGTGAGTTGAAAATGGTTAAGTGTAGTGACTTGAAATGTGAACTTGTGAATTGAAAATGGTTAAGTGTAGTGCATGGAAATTGTGAACTTATTTTTTGAAAATTGTTAAGTGTAGTGATTTGAAATTGTGAACTTGTTTTTTTAAAATGGTTAAGTGTAGTGACTTGAAATGTGAACTTGTGACTTGAAAATTGTTAAGTGTAGTGACTTGAAATGGTTAAGTGTAGTGACTTGAAAATTGTTAAGTGTTGTGATTTGATATTGTGAACTTGTGACTTGAAAATGTTTAAGTGTAGTGACTTGAAATGTGAACTTGTGAATTGAAAATGGTTAAGTGTAGTGCATGGAAATTGTGAACTTATTTTTTTAAAATTGTTAAGTGTAGTGATTTGAAATTGTGAACTTGTTTTTTGAAAATGGTTAAGTGTAGTGACTTGAAATGTGAACTTGTGACTTGAAAATTGTTAAGTGTAGTGAGTTGAAATTGTGAATTAGTGTTTTGAAAATGGTTAAGTGTAGTGACATGAAATGTGAACTTGTGAGTTGAAAATGGTTAAGTGTAAGCATTGAAATTGTGAACTTATTTTTTGAAAATTGTTAAGTGTAGTGATTTGAAATTGTGAACTTGTGACTTGAAAATGGTTAAGTGTAGTGACTTGAAATGTGAACTTGTGAATTGAAAATGGTTAAGTGTAGTGCATTGAAATTGTGAACTTATTTTTTGAAAATTTTTACGTGTAGAGACTTGAAAAGTGAAGTAGTGAGGTGAAAATGGTTAAATGTAGTGAATTGAAATTGTGAAGTTGTTTCTTGAAAATGGTAAAATATAGTGACTTGAAATGTGAATTAGTGTTTTGAAAATTGTTAAGTGTAGTGACTTGAAATGTAAACTTGTGAGTTGAAAATGGTTAAGTGTAGTGACTTGAAATGTAAACTTGTGAATTGAAAATGGTTAAGTGTAGTGCATGGAAATTGTGAACTTATTTTTTAAAAATTATTAAGTGTAGTGATTTGAAATTGTGAACTTGTTTTTTTAAAATGGTTAAGAGTAGTGACTTGAAATGTGAACTTGTGACTTGAAAATTGTTAAGTGTAGTGACTTGAAATAGTTAAGTGTAGTGACTTGAAAATTGTTAAGTGTTGTGATTTGATATTGTGAACTTGTGACTTGAAAATGTTTAAGTGTAGTGACTTGAAATGTGAACTTGTGAATTGAAAATGGTTAAGTGTAGTGCATGGAAATTGTGAATTTATTTTTTTTAAATTGTTAAGTGTAGTGATTTGAAATTGTGAACTTGTTTTTTGAAAATGGTTAAGTGTAGTGACTTGAAATGTGAACTTGTGACTTGAAAATTGTTAAGTTTAGTGACTTGAAATTGTGAATTAGTGTTTTGAAAATGGTTAAGTGTAGTGACTTGAAATGTGAATTTGTGAATTGAAAATGGTTAAGTGTAGTGCATGGAAATTGTGAACTTATTTTTTGAAAATTGTTAAGTGTAGTGATTTGAAAATGTGAACTTGTTTTTTGAAAATGGTTAAGTGTAGTGATTTGAAATTGTGAACTTGTTTTTTCAAAATGGTTAAGTGTAGTGACTTGAAATGTGAATTAGTGAGTTGAAAATGGTTAAGTGTAGTGACTTGAAATGTGAACTTGTGAATTGAAAATGGTTAAGTGTAGTGCATGGAAATTGTGAATTTATTTTTTTTAAATTGTTAAGTGTAGTGATTTGAAATTGTGAACTTGTTTTTTGAAAATGGTTAAGTGTAGTGACTTGAAATGTGAACTTGTGACTTGAAAATTGTCAAGTGTAGTGACTTGAAATTGTGAATTAGTGTTTTGAAAATGGTTAAGTGTAGTGACTTGAAATGTGAATTTGTGAATTGAAAATGGTTAAGTGTAGTGCATGGAAATTGTGAACTTATTTTTTGAAAATTGTTAAGTGTAGTGATTTGAAAATGTGAACTTGTTTTTTGAAAATGGTTAAGTGTAGTGATTTGAAATTGTGAACTTGTTTTTTCAAAATGGTTAAGTGTAGTGACTTGAAATGTGAATTAGTGAGTTGAAAATGGTTAAGTGTAGTGACTTGAAATGTAAACTTGTGAGTTGAAAATTGTTAAGTGTAGTGATTTGAAATTGTGAACTTGTTTTTTCAAAATGGTTAAGTGTAGTGATTTGATATTGTGAACTTGTGACTTGAAAATGTTTAAGTGTAGTGACTTGAAATGTGAACTTGTGAATTGAAAATGGTTAAGTGTAGTGCATGGAAATTGTGAACTTATTTTTTGAAAATTGTTCAGTGTAGTGATTTGAAATTGTGAACTTGTTTTTTTAAAATGGTTAAGTGTAGTGACTTGAAATGTGAACTTGTGACTTGAAAATTGTTAAGTGTAGTGACTTGAAATGGTTAAGTGTAGTGACTTGAAAATTGTTAAGTGTTGTGATTTGATATTGTGAACTTGTGACTTGAAAATGTTTAAGTGTAGTGACTTGAAATGTGAACTTGTGAATTGAAAATGGTTAAGTGTAGTGCATGGAAATTGTGAATTTATTTTTTTTAAATTGTTAAGTGTAGTGATTTGAAATTGTGAACTTGTTTTTTGAAAATGGTTAAGTGTAGTGACTTGAAATGTGAACTTGTGACTTGAAAATTGTTAAGTGTAGTGACTTGAAATTGTGAATTAGTGTTTTGAAAATGGTTAAGTGTAGTGACATGAAATGTGAACTTGTGAGTTGAAAATGGTTAAGTGTAAGCATTGAAATTGTGAACTTATTTTTTGAAAATTGTTAAGTGTAGTGATTTGAAATTGTGAATTTGTGACTTGAAAATGGTTAAGTGTAGTGATTTGAAATTGTGAACTTGTGACTTGAAAATGGTTAAGTGTAGTGACTTGAAATGTGAACTTGTGAATTGAAAATGGTTAAGTGTAGTGCATTGAAATTGTGAACTTATTTTTTGAAAATTTTTACGTGTAGAGACTTGAAAAGTGAAGTAGTGAGGTGAAAATGGTTAAATGTAGTGAATTGAAATTGTGAAGTTGTTTCTTGAAAATGGTAAAATAAAGTGACTTGAAATGTGAATTAGTGTTTTGAAAATTGTTAAGTGTAGTGACTTGAAATGTAAACTTGTGAGTTGAAAATGGTTAAGTGTAGTGACTTGAAATGGTTAAGTGTAGTGACTTGAAAATTGTTAAGTGTTGTGATTTGATATTGTGAACTTGTGACTTGAAAATGTTTAAGTGTAGTGACTTGAAATGTGAACTTGTGAATTGAAAATGGTTAAGTGTAGTGCATGGAAATTGTGAATTTATTTTTTTTAAATTGTTAAGTGTAGTGATTTGAAATTGTGAACTTGTTTTTTGAAAATGGTTAAGTGTAGTGACTTGAAATGTGAACTTGTGACTTGAAAATTGTTAAGTGTAGTGACTTGAAATTGTGAATTAGTTTTTTGAAAATGGTTAAGTGTAGTGACTTGAAATGTGAATTTGTGAATTGAAAATGGTTAAGTGTAGTGCATGGAAATTGTGAACTTATTTTTTGAAAATTGTTAAGTGTAGTAATTTGAAAATGTGAACTTGTTTTTTGAAAATGGTTAAGTGTAGTGATTTGAAATTGTGAACTTGTGACTTGAAAATGGTTAAGTTTAGTGACTTGAAATGTGAACTTGTGAATTGAAAATGGTTAAGTGTAGTGCATGGAAATTGTGAACTTATTTTTGAAAATTGTCAAGTGTAGTGATTTGAAATTGTGAACTTGTTTTTTCAAAATGATTAAGTGTAGTGACTTGAAATGTGAATTAGTGAGTTGAAAATTGTTAAGTGTAGTGACTTGAAATGTAAACTTGTGAGTTGAAAATGGTTAAGTGTAGTGACTTGAAATGTGAACTTGTGAATTGAAAATGGTTAAGTGTAGTGCATGGAAATTGTGAACTTATTTTTTGAAAATTGTTAAGTGTAGTGATTTGAAATTGTGAACTTGTTTTTTTAAAATGGTTAAGTGTAGTGACTTGAAATGTGAACTTGTGACTTGAAAATTGTTAAGTGTAGTGACTTGAAATGGTTAAGTGTAGTGACTTGAAAATTGTTAAGTGTTGTGATTTGATATTGTGAACTTGTGACTTGAAAATGTTTAAGTGTAGTGACTTGAAATGTTAACTTGTGAATTGAAAATGGTTAAGTGTAGTGCATGGAAATTGTGAACTTATTTTTTTAAAATTGTTAAGTGTAGTGATTTGAAATTGTGAACTTGTTTTTTGAAAATGGTTAAGTGTAGTGACTTGAAATGTGAACTTGTGACTTGAAAATTGTTAAGTGTAGTGACTTGAAATTGTGAATTAGTGTTTTGAAAATGGTTAAGTGTAGTGACTTGAAATGTGAATTTGTGAATTGAAAATGGTTAAGTGTAGTGCATGGAAATTGTGAACTTATTTTTTGAAAATTTTTAAGTGTAGTGATTTGAAAATGTGAACTTGTTTTTTGAAAATGGTTAAGTGTAGTGATTTGAAATTGTGAACTTATTTTTTGAAAATTGTTAAGTGTAGTGATTTGAAATTGTGAACTTGTGACTTGAAAATGGTTAAGTGTAGTGACTTGAAATGTGAACTTGTGAATTGAAAATGGTTAAGTGTAGTGCATTGAAATTGTGAACTTATTTTTTGAAAATTTTTACGTGTAGAGACTTGAAAAGTGAAGTAGTGAGGTGAAAATGGTTAAATGTAGTGAATTGAAATTGTGAAGTTTTTTCTTGAAAATGGTAAAATATAGTGACTTGAAATGTGAACTTGTGAATTGAAAATGGTTAAGTGTAGTGCATGGAAATTGTGAACTTATTTTTTGAAAATTGTTGAGTGTAGTGATTTGAAATTGTGAACTTGTTTTTTTAAAATGGTTAAGTGTAGTGACTTGAAATGTGAACTTGTGACTTGAAAATTGTTAAGTGTAGTGACTTGAAATGGTTAAGTGTAGTGACTTGAAAATTGTTAAGTGTTGTGATTTGATATTGTGAACTTGTGACTTGAAAATGTTTAAGTGTAGTGACTTGAAATGTGAACTTGTGAATTGAAAATGGTTAAGTGTAGTGCATGGAAATTGTGAACTTATTTTTTTAAAATTGTTAAGTGTAGTGATTTGAAATTGTGAACTTGTTTTTTGAAAATGGTTAAGTGTAGTGACTTGAAATGTGAACTTGTGACTTGAAAATTGTTAAGTGTAGTGACTTGAAATTGTGAATTAGTGTTTTGAAAATGGTTAAGTGTAGTGACTTGAAATGTGAATTTGTGAATTGAAAATGGTTAAGTGTAGTGCATGGAAATTGTGAACTTATTTTTTGAAAATTTTTAAGTGTAGTGATTTGAAAATGTGAACTTGTTTTTTGAAAATGGTTAAGTGTAGTGATTTGAAATTGTGAACTTATTTTTTGAAAATTGTTAAGTGTAGTGATTTGAAATTGTGAACTTGTGACTTGAAAATGGTTAAGTGTAGTGACTTGAAATGTGAACTTGTGAATTGAAAATGGTTAAGTGTAGTGCATTGAAATTGTGAACTTATTTTTTGAAAATTTTTACGTGTAGAGACTTGAAAAGTGAAGTAGTGAGGTGAAAATGGTTAAATGTAGTGAATTGAAATTGTGAAGTTGTTTCTTGAAAATGGTAAAATATAGTGACTTGAAATGTGAATTAGTGTTTTGAAAATTGTTAAGTGTAGTGACTTGAAATGTAAACTTGTGAGTTGAAAATGGTTAAGTGTAGTGACTTGAAATGGTTAAGTGTAGTGACTTGAAAATTGTTAAGTGTTGTGATTTGATATTGTGAACTTGTGACTTGAAAATGTTTAAGTGTAGTGACTTGAAATGTGAACTTGTGAATTGAAAATGGTTAAGTGTAGTGCATGGAAATTGTGAATTTATTTTTTTTAAATTGTTAAGTGTAGTGATTTGAAATTGTGAACTTGTTTTTTGAAAATGGTTAAGTGTAGTGACTTGAAATGTGAACTTGTGACTTGAAAATTGTTAAGTGTAGTGACTTGAAATTGTGAATTAGTGTTTTGAAAATGGTTAAGTGTAGTGACATGAAATGTGAACTTGTGAGTTGAAAATGGTTAAGTGTAAGCATTGAAATTGTGAACTTATTTTTTGAAAATTGTTAAGTGTAGTGATTTGAAATTGTGAACTTGTGACTTGAAAATGGTTAAGTGTAGTGATTTGAAATTGTGAACTTGTGACTTGAAAATGGTTAAGTGTAGTGACTTGAAATGTGAACTTGTGAATTGAAAATGGTTAAGTGTAGTGCATTGAAATTGTGAACTTGTTTTTTGAAAATGGTTAAGTGTAGTGATTTGAAATTGTGAACTTATTTTTTGAAAATTGTTAAGTGTAGTGATTTGAAATTGTGAACTTGTGACTTGAAAATGGTTAAGTGTAGTGACTTGAAATGTGAACTTGTGAATTGAAAATGGTTAAGTGTAGTGCATTGAAATTGTGAACTTATTTTTTGAAAATTTTTACGTGTAGAGACTTGAAAAGTGAAGTAGTGAGGTGAAAATGGTTAAATGTAGTGAATTGAAATTGTGAAGTTGTTTCTTGAAAATGGTAAAATATAGTGACTTGAAATGTGAATTAGTGTTTTGAAAATTGTTAAGTGTAGTGACTTGAAATGTAAACTTGTGAGTTGAAAATGGTTAAGTGTAGTGACTTGAAATGGTTAAGTGTAGTGACTTGAAAATTGTTAAGTGTTGTGATTTGATATTGTGAACTTGTGACTTGAAAATGTTTAAGTGTAGTGACTTGAAATGTGAACTTGTGAATTGAAAATGGTTAAGTGTAGTGCATGGAAATTGTGAATTTATTTTTTTTAAATTGTTAAGTGTAGTGATTTGAAATTGTGAACTTGTTTTTTGAAAATGGTTAAGTGTAGTGACTTGAAATGTGAACTTGTGACTTGAAAATTGTTAAGTGTAGTGACTTGAAATTGTGAATTAGTGTTTTGAAAATGGTTAAGTGTAGTGACATGAAATGTGAACTTGTGAGTTGAAAATGGTTAAGTGTAAGCATTGAAATTGTGAACTTATTTTTTGAAAATTGTTAAGTGTAGTGATTTGAAATTGTGAACTTGTGACTTGAAAATGGTTAAGTGTAGTGATTTGAAATTGTGAACTTGTGACTTGAAAATGGTTAAGTGTAGTGACTTGAAATGTGAACTTGTGAATTGAAAATGGTTAAGTGTAGTGCATTGAAATTGTGAACTTATTTTTTGACAATTTTTACGTGTAGAGACTTGAAAAGTGAAGTAGTGAGGTGAAAATGGTTAAATGTAGTGAATTCAAATTGTGAAGTTGTTTCTTGAAAATGGTAAAATAAAGTGACTTGAAATGTGAATTAGTGTTTTGAAAATTGTTAAGTGTAGTGACTTGAAATGTAAACTTGTGAGTTGAAAATGGTTAAGTGTAGTGACTTGAAATGGTTAAGTGTAGTGACTTGAAAATTGTTAAGTGTTGTGATTTGATATTGTGAACTTGTGACTTGAAAATGTTTAAGTGTAGTGACTTGAAATGTGAACTTGTGAATTGAAAATGGTTAAGTGTAGTGCATGGAAATTGTGAATTTATTTTTTTTAAATTGTTAAGTGTAGTGATTTGAAATTGTGAACTTGTTTTTTGAAAATGGTTAAGTGTAGTGACTTGAAATGTGAACTTGTGACTTGAAAATTGTTAAGTGTAGTGACTTGAAATTGTGAATTAGTTTTTTGAAAATGGTTAAGTGTAGTGACTTGAAATGTGAATTTGTGAATTGAAAATGGTTAAGTGTAGTGCATGGAAATTGTGAACTTATTTTTTGAAAATTGTTAAGTGTAGTAATTTGAAAATGTGAACTTGTTTTTTGAAAATGGTTAAGTGTAGTGATTTGAAATTGTGAACTTGTGACTTGAAAATGGTTAAGTTTAGTGACTTGAAATGTGAACTTGTGAATTGAAAATGGTTAAGTGTAGTGCATGGAAATTGTGAACTTATTTTTGAAAATTGTTAAGTGTAGTGATTTGAAATTGTGAACTTGTTTTTTCAAAATGATTAAGTGTAGTGACTTGAAATGTGAATTAGTGAGTTGAAAATTGTTAAGTGTAGTGACTTGAAATGTAAACTTGTGAGTTGAAAATGGTTAAGTGTAGTGACTTGAAATGTGAACTTGTGAATTGAAAATGGTTAAGTGTAGTGCATGGAAATTGTGAACTTATTTTTTGAAAATTGTTGAGTGTAGTGATTTGAAATTGTGAACTTGTTTTTTTAAAATGGTTAAGTGTAGTGACTTGAAATGTGAACTTGTGACTTGAAAATTGTTCAGTGTAGTGACTTGAAATGGTTAAGTGTAGTGACTTGAAAATTGTTAAGTGTTGTGATTTGATATTGTGAACTTGTGACTTGAAAATGTTTAAGTGTAGTGACTTGAAATGTTAACTTGTGAATTGAAAATGGTTAAGTGTAGTGCATGGAAATTGTGAACTTATTTTTTTAAAATTGTTAAGTGTAGTGATTTGAAATTGTGAACTTGTTTTTTGAAAATGGTTAAGTGTAGTGACTTGAAATGTGAACTTGTGACTTGAAAATTGTTAAGTGTAGTGACTTGAAATTGTGAATTAGTGTTTTGAAAATGGTTAAGTGTAGTGACTTGAAATGTGAATTTGTGAATTGAAAATGGTTAAGTGTAGTGCATGGAAATTGTGAACTTATTTTTTGAAAATTTTTAAGTGTAGTGATTTGAAAATGTGAACTTGTTTTTTGAAAATGGTTAAGTGTAGTGATTTGAAATTGTGAACTTATTTTTTGAAAATTGTTAATTGTAGTGATTTGAAATTGTGAACTTGTGACTTGAAAATGGTTAAGTGTAGTGACTTGAAATGTGAACTTGTGAATTGAAAATGGTTAAGTGTAGTGCATTGAAATTGTGAACTTATTTTTTGAAAATTTTTACGTGTAGAGACTTGAAAAGTGAAGTAGTGAGGTGAAAATGGTTAAATGTAGTGAATTGAAATTGTGAAGTTGTTTCTTGAAAATGGTAAAATATAGTGACTTGAAATGTGAATTAGTGTTTTGAAAATTGTTAAGTGTAGTGACTTGAAATGTAAACTTGTGAGTTGAAAATGGTTAAGTGTAGTGACTTGAAATGGTTAAGTGTAGTGACTTGAAAATTGTTAAGTGTTGTGATTTGATATTGTGAACTTGTGACTTGAAAATGTTTAAGTGTAGTGACTTGAAATGTGAACTTGTGAATTGAAAATGGTTAAGTGTAGTGCATGGAAATTGTGAATTTATTTTTTTTAAATTGTTAAGTGTAGTGATTTGAAATTGTGAACTTGTTTTTTGAAAATGGTTAAGTGTAGTGACTTGAAATGTGAACTTGTGACTTGAAAATTGTTAAGTGTAGTGACTTGAAATTGTGAATTAGTGTTTTGAAAATGGTTAAGTGTAGTGACATGAAATGTGAACTTGTGAGTTGAAAATGGTTAAGTGTAAGCATTGAAATTGTGAACTTATTTTTTGAAAATTGTTAAGTGTAGTGATTTGAAATTGTGAACTTGTGACTTGAAAATGGTTAAGTGTAGTGATTTGAAATTGTGAACTTGTGACTTGAAAATGGTTAAGTGTAGTGACTTGAAATGTGAACTTGTGAATTGAAAATGGTTAAGTGTAGTGCATTGAAATTGTGAACTTATTTTTTGAAAATTTTTACGTGTAGAGACTTGAAAAGTGAAGTAGTGAGGTGAAAATGGTTAAATGTAGTGAATTGAAATTGTGAAGTTGTTTCTTGAAAATGGTAAAATAAAGTGACTTGAAATGTGAATTAGTGTTTTGAAAATTGTTAAGTGTAGTGACTTGAAATGTAAATTTGTGAGTTGAAAATGGTTAAGTGTAGTGACTTGAAATGGTTAAGTGTAGTGACTTGAAAATTGTTAAGTGTTGTGATTTGATATTGTGAACTTGTGACTTGAAAATGTTTAAGTGTAGTGACTGGAAATGTGAACTTGTGAATTGAAAATGGTTAAGTGTAGTGCATGGAAATTGTGAATTTATTTTTTTTAAATTGTTAAGTGTAGTGATTTGAAATTGTGAACTTGTTTTTTGAAAATGGTTAAGTGTAGTGACTTGAAATGTGAACTTGTGACTTGAAAATTGTTAAGTGTAGTGACTTGAAATTGTGAATTAGTGTTTTGAAAATGGTTAAGTGTAGTGACATGAAATGTGAACTTGTGAGTTGAAAATGGTTAAGTGTAAGCATTGAAATTGTGAACTTATTTTTTGAAAATTGTTAAGTGTAGTGATTTGAAATTGTGAACTTGTGACTTGAAAATGGTTAAGTGTAGTGATTTGAAATTGTGAACTTGTGACTTGAAAATGGTTAAGTGTAGTGACTTGAAATGTGAACTTGTGAATTGAAAATGGTTAAGTGTAGTGCATTGAAATTGTGAACTTGTTTTTTGAAAATGGTTAAGTGTAGTGATTTGAAATTGTGAACTTATTTTTTGAAAATTGTTAAGTGTAGTGATTTGAAATTGTGAACTTGTGACTTGAAAATGGTTAAGTGTAGTGACTTGAAATGTGAACTTGTGAATTGAAAATGGTTAAGTGTAGTGCATTGAAATTGTGAACTTATTTTTTGAAAATTTTTACGTGTAGAGACTTGAAAAGTGAAGTAGTGAGGTGAAAATGGTTAAATGTAGTGAATTGAAATTGTGAAGTTGTTTCTTGAAAATGGTAAAATATAGTGACTTGAAATGTGAATTAGTGTTTTGAAAATTGTTAAGTGTAGTGACTTGAAATGTAAACTTGTGAGTTGAAAATGGTTAAGTGTAGTGACTTGAAATGGTTAAGTGTAGTGACTTGAAAATTGTTAAGTGTTGTGATTTGATATTGTGAACTTGTGACTTGAAAATGTTTAAGTGTAGTGACTTGAAATGTGAACTTGTGAATTGAAAATGGTTAAGTGTAGTGCATGGAAATTGTGAATTTATTTTTTTTAAATTGTTAAGTGTAGTGATTTGAAATTGTGAACTTGTTTTTTGAAAATGGTTAAGTGTAGTGACTTGAAATGTGAACTTGTGACTTGAAAATTGTTAAGTGTAGTGACTTGAAATTGTGAATTAGTGTTTTGAAAATGGTTAAGTGTAGTGACATGAAATGTGAACTTGTGAGTTGAAAATGGTTAAGTGTAAGCATTGAAATTGTGAACTTATTTTTTGAAAATTGTTAAGTGTAGTGATTTGAAATTGTGAACTTGTGACTTGAAAATGGTTAAGTGTAGTGATTTGAAATTGTGAACTTGTGACTTGAAAATGGTTAAGTGTAGTGACTTGAAATGTGAACTTGTGAATTGAAAATGGTTAAGTGTAGTGCATTGAAATTGTGAACTTATTTTTTGACAATTTTTACGTGTAGAGACTTGAAAAGTGAAGTAGTGAGGTGAAAATGGTTAAATGTAGTGAATTCAAATTGTGAAGTTGTTTCTTGAAAATGGTAAAATAAAGTGACTTGAAATGTGAATTAGTGTTTTGAAAATTGTTAAGTGTAGTGACTTGAAATGTAAACTTGTGAGTTGAAAATGGTTAAGTGTAGTGACTTGAAATGGTTAAGTGTAGTGACTTGAAAATTGTTAAGTGTTGTGATTTGATATTGTGAACTTGTGACTTGAAAATGTTTAAGTGTAGTGACTTGAAATGTGAACTTGTGAATTGAAAATGGTTAAGTGTAGTGCATGGAAATTGTGAATTTATTTTTTTTAAATTGTTAAGTGTAGTGATTTGAAATTGTGAACTTGTTTTTTGAAAATGGTTAAGTGTAGTGACTTGAAATGTGAACTTGTGACTTGAAAATTGTTAAGTGTAGTGACTTGAAATTGTGAATTAGTTTTTTGAAAATGGTTAAGTGTAGTGACTTGAAATGTGAATTTGTGAATTGAAAATGGTTAAGTGTAGTGCATGGAAATTGTGAACTTATTTTTTGAAAATTGTTAAGTGTAGTAATTTGAAAATGTGAACTTGTTTTTTGAAAATGGTTAAGTGTAGTGATTTGAAATTGTGAACTTGTGACTTGAAAATGGTTAAGTTTAGTGACTTGAAATGTGAACTTGTGAATTGAAAATGGTTAAGTGTAGTGCATGGAAATTGTGAACTTATTTTTGAAAATTGTTAAGTGTAGTGATTTGAAATTGTGAACTTGTTTTTTCAAAATGATTAAGTGTAGTGACTTGAATTGTGAATTAGTGAGTTGAAAATTGTTAAGTGTAGTGACTTGAAATGTAAACTTGTGAGTTGAAAATGGTTAAGTGTAGTGACTTGAAATGTGAACTTGTGAATTGAAAATGGTTAAGTGTAGTGCATGGAAATTGTGAACTTATTTTTTGAAAATTGTTGAGTGTAGTGATTTGAAATTGTGAACTTGTTTTTTTAAAATGGTTAAGTGTAGTGACTTGAAATGTGAACTTGTGACTTGAAAATTGTTCAGTGTAGTGACTTGAAATGGTTAAGTGTAGTGACTTGAAAATTGTTAAGTGTTGTGATTTGATATTGTGAACTTGTGACTTGAAAATGTTTAAGTGTAGTGACTTGAAATGTTAACTTGTGAATTGAAAATGGTTAAGTGTAGTGCATGGAAATTGTGAACTTATTTTTTTAAAATTGTTAAGTGTAGTGATTTGAAATTGTGAACTTGTTTTTTGAAAATGGTTAAGTGTAGTGACTTGAAATGTGAACTTGTGACTTGAAAATTGTTAAGTGTAGTGACTTGAAATTGTGAATTAGTGTTTTGAAAATGGTTAAGTGTAGTGACTTGAAATGTGAATTTGTGAATTGAAAATGGTTAAGTGTAGTGCATGGAAATTGTGAACTTATTTTTTGAAAATTTTTAAGTGTAGTGATTTGAAAATGTGAACTTGTTTTTTGAAAATGGTTAAGTGTAGTGATTTGAAATTGTGAACTTATTTTTTGAAAATTGTTAATTGTAGTGATTTGAAATTGTGAACTTGTGACTTGAAAATGGTTAAGTGTAGTGACTTGAAATGTGAACTTGTGAATTGAAAATGGTTAAGTGTAGTGCATTGAAATTGTGAACTTATTTTTTGAAAATTTTTACGTGTAGAGACTTGAAAAGTGAAGTAGTGAGGTGAAAATGGTTAAATGTAGTGAATTGAAATTGTGAAGTTGTTTCTTGAAAATGGTAAAATATAGTGACTTGAAATGTGAATTAGTGTTTTGAAAATTGTTAAGTGTAGTGACTTGAAATGTAAACTTGTGAGTTGAAAATGGTTAAGTGTAGTGACTTGAAATGGTTAAGTGTAGTGACTTGAAAATTGTTAAGTGTTGTGATTTGATATTGTGAACTTGTGACTTGAAAATGTTTAAGTGTAGTGACTTGAAATGTGAACTTGTGAATTGAAAATGGTTAAGTGTAGTGCATGGAAATTGTGAATTTATTTTTTTTAAATTGTTAAGTGTAGTGATTTGAAATTGTGAACTTGTTTTTTGAAAATGGTTAAGTGTAGTGACTTGAAATGTGAACTTGTGACTTGAAAATTGTTAAGTGTAGTGACTTGAAATTGTGAATTAGTGTTTTGAAAATGGTTAAGTGTAGTGACATGAAATGTGAACTTGTGAGTTGAAAATGGTTAAGTGTAAGCATTGAAATTGTGAACTTATTTTTTGAAAATTGTTAAGTGTAGTGATTTGAAATTGTGAACTTGTGACTTGAAAATGGTTAAGTGTAGTGATTTGAAATTGTGAACTTGTGACTTGAAAATGGTTAAGTGTAGTGACTTGAAATGTGAACTTGTGAATTGAAAATGGTTAAGTGTAGTGCATTGAAATTGTGAACTTATTTTTTGAAAATTTTTACGTGTAGAGACTTGAAAAGTGAAGTAGTGAGGTGAAAATGGTTAAATGTAGTGAATTGAAATTGTGAAGTTGTTTCTTGAAAATGGTAAAATAAAGTGACTTGAAATGTGAATTAGTGTTTTGAAAATTGTTAAGTGTAGTGACTTGAAATGTAAATTTGTGAGTTGAAAATGGTTAAGTGTAGTGACTTGAAATGGTTAAGTGTAGTGACTTGAAAATTGTTAAGTGTTGTGATTTGATATTGTGAACTTGTGACTTGAAAATGTTTAAGTGTAGTGACTGGAAATGTGAACTTGTGAATTGAAAATGGTTAAGTGTAGTGCATGGAAATTGTGAATTTATTTTTTTTAAATTGTTAAGTGTAGTGATTTGAAATTGTGAACTTGTTTTTTGAAAATGGTTAAGTGTAGTGACTTGAAATGTGAACTTGTGACTTGAAAATTGTTAAGTGTAGTGACTTGAAATTGTGAATTAGTGTTTTGAAAATGGTTAAGTGTAGTGACATGAAATGTGAACTTGTGAGTTGAAAATGGTTAAGTGTAAGCATTGAAATTGTGAACTTATTTTTTGAAAATTGTTAAGTGTAGTGATTTGAAATTGTGAACTTGTGACTTGAAAATGGTTAAGTGTAGTGATTTGAAATTGTGAACTTGTGACTTGAAAATGGTTAAGTGTAGTGACTTGAAATGTGAACTTGTGAATTGAAAATGGTTAAGTGTAGTGCATTGAAATTGTGAACTTGTTTTTTGAAAATGGTTAAGTGTAGTGATTTGAAATTGTGAACTTATTTTTTGAAAATTGTTAAGTGTAGTGATTTGAAATTGTGAACTTGTGACTTGAAAATGGTTAAGTGTAGTGACTTGAAATGTGAACTTGTGAATTGAAAATGGTTAAGTGTAGTGCATTGAAATTGTGAACTTATTTTTTGAAAATTTTTACGTGTAGAGACTTGAAAAGTGAAGTAGTGAGGTGAAAATGGTTAAATGTAGTGAATTGAAATTGTGAAGTTGTTTCTTGAAAATGGTAAAATATAGTGACTTGAAATGTGAATTAGTGTTTTGAAAATTGTTAAGTGTAGTGACTTGAAATGTAAACTTGTGAGTTGAAAATGGTTAAGTGTAGTGACTTGAAATGGTTAAGTGTAGTGACTTGAAAATTGTTAAGTGTTGTGATTTGATATTGTGAACTTGTGACTTGAAAATGTTTAAGTGTAGTGACTTGAAATGTGAACTTGTGAATTGAAAATGGTTAAGTGTAGTGCATGGAAATTGTGAATTTATTTTTTTTAAATTGTTAAGTGTAGTGATTTGAAATTGTGAACTTGTTTTTTGAAAATGGTTAAGTGTAGTGACTTGAAATGTGAACTTGTGACTTGAAAATTGTTAAGTGTAGTGACTTGAAATTGTGAATTAGTGTTTTGAAAATGGTTAAGTGTAGTGACATGAAATGTGAACTTGTGAGTTGAAAATGGTTAAGTGTAAGCATTGAAATTGTGAACTTATTTTTTGAAAATTGTTAAGTGTAGTGATTTGAAATTGTGAACTTGTGACTTGAAAATGGTTAAGTGTAGTGATTTGAAATTGTGAACTTGTGACTTGAAAATGGTTAAGTGTAGTGACTTGAAATGTGAACTTGTGAATTGAAAATGGTTAAGTGTAGTGCATTGAAATTGTGAACTTATTTTTTGAAAATTTTTACGTGTAGAGACTTGAAAAGTGAAGTAGTGAGGTGAAAATGGTTAAATGTAGTGAATTCAAATTGTGAAGTTGTTTCTTGAAAATGGTAAAATAAAGTGACTTGAAATGTGAATTAGTGTTTTGAAAATTGTTAAGTGTAGTGACTTGAAATGTAAACTTGTGAGTTGAAAATGGTTAAGTGTAGTGACTTGAAATGGTTAAGTGTAGTGACTTGAAAATTGTTAAGTGTTGTGATTTGATATTGTGAACTTGTGACTTGAAAATGTTTAAGTGTAGTGACTTGAAATGTGAACTTGTGAATTGAAAATGGTTAAGTGTAGTGCATGGAAATTGTGAATTTATTTTTTTTAAATTGTTAAGTGTAGTGATTTGAAATTGTGAACTTGTTTTTTGAAAATGGTTAAGTGTAGTGACTTGAAATGTGAACTTGTGACTTGAAAATTGTTAAGTGTAGTGACTTGAAATTGTGAATTAGTTTTTTGAAAATGGTTAAGTGTAGTGACTTGAAATGTGAATTTGTGAATTGAAAATGGTTAAGTGTAGTGCATGGAAATTGTGAACTTATTTTTTGAAAATTGTTAAGTGTAGTAATTTGAAAATGTGAACTTGTTTTTTGAAAATGGTTAAGTGTAGTGATTTGAAATTGTGAACTTGTGACTTGAAAATGGTTAAGTTTAGTGACTTGAAATGTGAACTTGTGAATTGAAAATGGTTAAGTGTAGTGCATGGAAATTGTGAACTTATTTTTGAAAATTGTTAAGTGTAGTGATTTGAAATTGTGAACTTGTTTTTTCAAAATGATTAAGTGTAGTGACTTGAAATGTGAATTAGTGAGTTGAAAATTGTTAAGTGTAGTGACTTGAAATGTAAACTTGTGAGTTGAAAATGGTTAAGTGTAGTGACTTGAAATGTGAACTTGTGAATTGAAAATGGTTAAGTGTAGTGCATGGAAATTGTGAACTTATTTTTTGAAAATTGTTGAGTGTAGTGATTTGAAATTGTGAACTTGTTTTTTTAAAATGGTTAAGTGTAGTGACTTGAAATGTGAACTTGTGACTTGAAAATTGTTCAGTGTAGTGACTTGAAATGGTTAAGTGTAGTGACTTGAAAATTGTTAAGTGTTGTGATTTGATATTGTGAACTTGTGACTTGAAAATGTTTAAGTGTAGTGACTTGAAATGTTAACTTGTGAATTGAAAATGGTTAAGTGTAGTGCATGGAAATTGTGAACTTATTTTTTTAAAATTGTTAAGTGTAGTGATTTGAAATTGTGAACTTGTTTTTTGAAAATGGTTAAGTGTAGTGACATGAAATGTGAACTTGTGAGTTGAAAATGGTTAAGTGTAGTGACTTGAAATTGTGAATTAGTGTTTTGAAAATGGTTAAGTGTAGTGACTTGAAATGTGAATTTGTGAATTGAAAATGGTTAAGTGTAGTGCATGGAAATTGTGAACTTATTTTTTGAAAATTTTTAAGTGTAGTGATTTGAAAATGTGAACTTGTTTTTTGAAAATGGTTAAGTGTAGTGATTTGAAATTGTGAACTTATTTTTTGAAAATTGTTAATTGTAGTGATTTGAAATTGTGAACTTGTGACTTGAAAATGGTTAAGTGTAGTGACTTGAAATGTGAACTTGTGAATTGAAAATGGTTAAGTGTAGTGCATTGAAATTGTGAACTTATTTTTTGAAAATTTTTACGTGTAGAGACTTGAAAAGTGAAGTAGTGAGGTGAAAATGGTTAAATGTAGTGAATTGAAATTGTGAAGTTGTTTCTTGAAAATGGTAAAATATAGTGACTTGAAATGTGAATTAGTGTTTTGAAAATTGTTAAGTGTAGTGACTTGAAATGTAAACTTGTGAGTTGAAAATGGTTAAGTGTAGTGACTTGAAATGGTTAAGTGTAGTGACTTGAAAATTGTTAAGTGTTGTGATTTGATATTGTGAACTTGTGACTTGAAAATGTTTAAGTGTAGTGACTTGAAATGTGAACTTGTGAATTGAAAATGGTTAAGTGTAGTGCATGGAAATTGTGAATTTATTTTTTTTAAATTGTTAAGTGTAGTGATTTGAAATTGTGAACTTGTTTTTTGAAAATGGTTAAGTGTAGTGACTTGAAATGTGAACTTGTGACTTGAAAATTGTTAAGTGTAGTGACTTGAAATTGTGAATTAGTGTTTTGAAAATGGTTAAGTGTAGTGACATGAAATGTGAACTTGTGAGTTGAAAATGGTTAAGTGTAAGCATTGAAATTGTGAACTTATTTTTTGAAAATTGTTAAGTGTAGTGATTTGAAATTGTGAACTTGTGACTTGAAAATGGTTAAGTGTAGTGATTTGAAATTGTGAACTTGTGACTTGAAAATGGTTAAGTGTAGTGACTTGAAATGTGAACTTGTGAATTGAAAATGGTTAAGTGTAGTGCATTGAAATTGTGAACTTATTTTTTGAAAATTTTTACGTGTAGAGAGTTGAAAAGTGAAGTAGTGAGGTGAAAATGGTTAAATGTAGTGAATTCAAATTGTGAAGTTGTTTCTTGAAAATGGTAAAATAAAGTGACTTGAAATGTGAATTAGTGTTTTGAAAATTGTTAAGTGTAGTGACTTGAAATGTAAACTTGTGAGTTGAAAATGGTTAAGTGTAGTGACTTGAAATGGTTAAGTGTAGTGACTTGAAAATTGTTAAGTGTTGTGATTTGATATTGTGAACTTGTGACTTGAAAATGTTTAAGTGTAGTGACTTGAAATGTGAACTTGTGAATTGAAAATGGTTAAGTGTAGTGCATGGAAATTGTGAATTTATTTTTTTTAAATTTTTAAGTGTAGTGATTTGAAATTGTGAACTTGTTTTTTTAAAATGGTTAAGTGTAGTGACTTGAAATGTGAACTTGTGACTTGAAAATTGTTAAGTGTAGTGACTTGAAATTGTGAATTAGTGTTTTGAAAATGGTTAAGTGTAGTGACTTGAAATGGTTAAGTGTAGTGACTTGAAAATTGTTAAGTGTTGTGATTTGATATTTTGAACTTGTGACTTGAAAATGTTTAAGTGTAGTGACTTGAAATGTGAACTTGTGAATTGAAAATGGTTAAGTGTAGTGCATGGAAATTGTGAACTTATTTTTTTAAAATTGTTAAGTGTAGTGATTTGAAATTGTGAACTTGTTTTTTTAAAATGGTTAAGTGTAGTGACTTGAAATGTGAACTTGTGACTTGAAAATTGTTAAGTGTAGTGACTTGAAATTGTGAATTAGTGTTTTGAAAATGGTTAAGTGTAGTGACTTGAAATGTGAATTTGTGAATTGAAAATGGTTAAGTGTAGTGCATGGAAATTGTGAACTTATTTTTTGAAAATTTTTAAGTGTAGTGATTTGAAAATGTGAACTTGTTTTTTGAAAATGGTTAAGTGTAGTGATTTGAAATTGTGAACTTATTTTTTGAAAATTGTTAAGTGTAGTGATTTGAAATTGTGAACTTGTGACTTGAAAATGGTTAAGTGTAGTGACTTGAAATGTGAACTTGTGAATTGAAAATGGTTAAGTGTAGTGCATGGAAATTGTGAACTTATTTTTTGAAAATTTTTACGTGTAGAGACTTGAAAAGTGAAGTAGTGAGGTGAAAATGGTTAAATGTAGTGAATTGAAATTGTGAAGTTGTTTCTTGAAAATGGTAAAATATAGTGACTTGAAATGTGAATTAGTGTTTTGAAAATTGTTAAGTGTAGTGACTTGAAATGTAAACTTGTGAGTTGAAAATGGTTAAGTGTAGTGACTTGAAATGGTTAAGTGTAGTGACTTGAAAATTGTTAAGTGTTGTGATTTGATATTGTGAACTTGTGACATGAAAATGTTTAAGTGTAGTGACTTGAAATGTGAACTTGTGAATTGAAAATGGTTAAGTGTAGTGCATGGAAATTGTGAATTTATTTTTTTTAAATTGTTAAGTGTAGTGATTTGAAATTGTGAACTTGTTTTTTGAAAATGGTTAAGTGTAGTGACTTGAAATGAGAACTTGTGACTTGAAAATTGTTAAGTGTAGTGACTTGAAATTGTGAATTAGTGTTTTGAAAATGGTTAAGTGTAGTGACTTGAAATGTGAACTTGTGAGTTGAAAATGGTTAAGTGTAAGCATTGAAATTGTGAACTTATTTTTTGAAAATTGTTAAGTGTAGTGATTTGAAATTGTGAACTTGTGACTTGAAAATGGTTAAGTGTAGTGATTTGAAATTGTGAACTTGTGACTTGAAAATGGTTAAGTGTAGTGACTTGAAATGTGAACTTGTGAATTGAAAATGGTTAAGTGTAGTGCATTGAAATTGTGAACTTATTTTTTGAAAATTTTTACGTGTAGAGACTTGAAAAGTGAAGTAGTGAGGTGAAAATGGTTAAATGTAGTGAATTGAAATTGTGAAGTTGTTTCTTGAAAATGGTAAAATAAAGTGACTTGAAATGTGAATTAGTGTTTTGAAAATTGTTAAGTGTAGTGACTTGAAATGTAAACTTGTGAGTTGAAAATGGTTAAGTGTAGTGACTTGAAATGGTTAAGTGTAGTGACTTGAAAATTGTTAAGTGTTGTGATTTGATATTGTGAACTTGTGACTTGAAAATGTTTAAGTGTAGTGACTGGAAATGTGAACTTGTGAATTGAAAATGGTTAAGTGTAGTGCATGGAAATTGTGAATTTATTTTTTTTAAATTGTTAAGTGTAGTGATTTGAAATTGTGAACTTGTTTTTTGAAAATGGTTAAGTGTAGTGACTTGAAATGTGAACTTGTGACTTGAAAATTGTTAAGTGTAGTGACTTGAAATTGTGAATTAGTTTTTTGAAAATGGTTAAGTGTAGTGACTTGAAATGTGAATTTGTGAATTGAAAATGGTTAAGTGTAGTGCATGGAAATTGTGAACTTATTTTTTGAAAATTGTTAAGTGTAGTAATTTGAAAATGTGAACTTGTTTTTTGAAAATGGTTAAGTGTAGTGATTTGAAATTGTGAACTTGTGACTTGAAAATGGTTAAGTTTAGTGACTTGAAATGTGAACTTGTGAATTGAAAATGGTTAAGTGTAGTGCATGGAAATTGTGAACTTATTTTTGAAAATTGTTAAGTGTAGTGATTTGAAATTGTGAACTTGTTTTTTCAAAATGATTAAGTGTAGTGACTTGAAATGTGAATTAGTGAGTTGAAAATTGTTAAGTGTAGTGACTTGAAATGGTTAAGTGTAGTGACTTGAAAATTGTTAAGTGTTGTGATTTGATATTGTGAACTTGTGACTTGAAAATGTTTAAGTGTAGTGACTTGAAATGTGAACTTGTGAATTGAAAATGGTTAAGTGTAGTGCATGGAAATTGTGAACTTATTTTTTTAAAATTGTTAAGTGTAGTGATTTGAAATTGTGAACTTGTTTTTTGAAAATGGTTAAGTGTAGTGACTTGAAATGTGAACTTGTGATTTGAAAATTGTTAAGTGTAGTGACTTGAAATTGTGAATTAGTGTTTTTAAAATGGTTAAGTGTAGTGACTTGAAATGTGAACTTGTGAGTTGAAAATGGTGAAGTGTAAGCATTGAAATTGTGAACTTATTTTTTGAAAATTGTTAAGTGTAGTGATTTGAAATTGTGAACTTGTGACTTGAAAATGGTTAAGTGTAGTGACTTGAAATGTGAACTTGTGAATTGAAAATGGTTAAGTGTAGTGCATTGAAATTGTGAACTTATTTTTTGAAAATTTTTAAGTGTAGAGACTTCAAAAGTGAAGTAGTGAGGTGAAAATGGTTAAACGTAGTGAATTGAAATTGTGAAGTTGTTTCTTGAAAATGGTAAAATATAATGACTTGAAATGTGAATTAGTGTTTTGAAAATTGTTAAATGTAGTCAATTGAAATTGTGAAGTTGTTTCTTGAAAATGGTTAAGTGTAGTGACTTGAAATGTGAACTTGTCAATTGAAAATGGTTAAGTGTAGTGCATGGAAATTGTGAACTTATTTTTTGAAAATTGTTAAGTGTAGTAATTTGAAAATGTGAACTTGTTTTTTGAAAATGGTTAAGTGTAGTGATTTGAAATTGTGAACTTGTGACTTGAAAATGGTTAAGTTTAGTGACTTGAAATGTGAACTTGTGAATTGAAAATGGTTAAGTGTAGTGCATGGAAATTGTGAACTTATTTTTGAAAATTGTTAAGTGTAGTGATTTGAAATTGTGAACTTGTTTTTTCAAAATGATTAAGTGTAGTGACTTGAAATGTGAATTAGTGAGTTGAAAATTGTTAAGTGTAGTGACTTGAAATGTAAACTTGTGAGTTGAAAATGGTTAAGTGTAGTGACTTGAAATGTGAACTTGTGAATTGAAAATGGTTAAGTGTAGTGCATGGAAATTGTGAACTTATTTTTTGAAAATTGTTAAGTGTAGTGATTTGAAATTGTGAACTTGTTTTTTTAAAATGGTTAAGTGTAGTGACTTGAAATGTGAACTTGTGACTTGAAAATTGTTAAGTGTAGTGACTTGAAATGGTTAAGTGTAGTGACTTGAAAATTGTTAAGTGTTGTGATTTGATATTGTGAACTTGTGACTTGAAAATGTTTAAGTGTAGTGACTTGAAATGTGAACTTGTGAATTGAAAATGGTTAAGTGTAGTGCATGGAAATTGTGAACTTATTTTTTTAAAATTGTTAAGTGTAGTGATTTGAAATTGTGAACTTGTTTTTTGAAAATGGTTAAGTGTAGTGACTTGAAATGTGAACTTGTGATTTGAAAATTGTTAAGTGTAGTGACTTGAAATTGTGAATTACTGTTTTTAAAATGGTTAAGTGTAGTGACTTGAAATGTGAACTTGTGAGTTGAAAATGGTGAAGTGTAAGCATTGAAATTGTGAACTTATTTTTTGAAAATTGTTAAGTGTAGTGATTTGAAATTGTGAACTTGTGACTTGAAAATGGTTAAGTGTAGTGACTTGAAATGTGAACTTGTGAATTGAAAATGGTTAAGTGTAGTGCATTGAAATTGTGAACTTATTTTTTGAAAATTTTTAAGTGTAGAGACTTCAAAAGTGAAGTAGTGAGGTGAAAATGGTTAAACGTAGTGAATTGAAATTGTGAAGTTGTTTCTTGAAAATGGTAAAATATAATGACTTGAAATGTGAATTAGTGTTTTGAAAATTGTTAAATGTAGTCAATTGAAATTGTGAAGTGGTTTCTTGAAAATGGTTAAGTGTAGTGACTTGAAATGTGAACTTGTCAATTGAAAATGGTTAAGTGTAGTGCATGGAAATTGTGAACTTATTTTTTGAAAATTGTTAAGTGTAGTGATTTGAAATTGTGAACTTGTTTTTTGAAAATGGTTAAGTGTAGTGATTTGAAATTGTGAACTTGTGACTTGAAAATGGTTAAGTTTAGTGACTTGAAATGTGAACTTGTGAATTGAAAATGGTTAAGTGTAGTGCATGGAAATTGTGAACTTATTTTTGAAAATTGTTAAGTGTAGTGATTTGAAATTGTGAACTTGTTTTTTCAAAATGGTTAAGTGTAGTGACTTGAAATGTGAATTAGTGAGTTGAAAATTGTTAAGTGTAGTGACTTGAAATGTAAACTTGTGAGTTGAAAATGGTTAAGTGTAGTGACTTGAAATGTGAACTTGTGAATTGAAAATGGTTAAGTGTAGTGCATGGAAATTGTGAACTTATTTTTTGAAAATTGTTAAGTGTAGTGATTTGAAATTGTGAACTTGTTTTTTTAAAATGGTTAAGTGTAGTGACTTGAAATGTGAACTTGTGACTTGAAAATTGTTAAGTGTAGTGACTTGAAATGATTAAGTGTAGTGACTTGAAAATTGTTAAGTGTTGTGATTTGATATTGTGAACTTGTGACTTGAAAATGTTTAAGTGTAGTGACTTGAAATGTGAACTTGTGAATTGAAAATGGTTAAGTGTAGTGCATGGAAATTGTGAATTTATTTTTTTAAAATTGTTAAGTGTAGTGATTTGAAATTGTGAACTTGTTTTTTGAAAATGGTTAAGTGTAGTGACTTGAAATGTGAACTTGTGACTTGAAAATTGTTAAGTGTAGTGACTTGAAATTGTGAATTAGTGTTTTGAAAATGGTTAAGTGTAGTGACTTGAAATGTGAATTTGTGAATTGAAAATGGTTAAGTGTAGTGCATGGAAATTGTGAACTTATTTTTTGAAAATTTTTAAGTGTAGTGATTTGAAAATGTGAACTTGTTTTTTGAAAATGGTTAAGTGTAGTGATTTGAAATTGTGAACTTATTTTTTGAAAATTGTTAAGTGTAGTGATTTGAAATTGTGAACTTGTGACTTGAAAATGGTTAAGTGTAGTGACTTGAAATGTGAACTTGTGAATTGAAAATGGTTAAGTGTAGTGCATTGAAATTGTGAACTTATTTTTTGAAAATTTTTACGTGTAGAGACTTGAAAAGTGAAGTAGTGAGGTGAAAATGGTTAAATGTAGTGAATTGAAATTGTGAAGTTGTTTTTTGAAAATGGTAAAATATAGTGACTTGAAATGTGAATTAGTGTTTTGAAAATTGTTAAGTGTAGTGACTTGAAATGTAAACTTGTGACTTGAAAATTGTTAAGTGTAGTGACTTGAAATGGTTAAGTGTAGTGACTTGAAAATTGTTAAGTGTTGTGATTTGATATTGTGAACTTGTGACTTGAAAATGTTTAAGTGTAGTGACTTGAAATGTGAACTTGTGAATTGAAAATGGTTAAGTGTAGTGCATGGAAATTGTGAATTTATTTTTTTTAAATTTTTAAGTGTAGTGATTTGAAATTGTGAACTTGTTTTTTTAAAATGGTTAAGTGTAGTGACTTGAAATGTGAACTTGTGACTTGAAAATTGTTAAGTGTAGTGACTTGAAATTGTGAATTAGTGTTTTGAAAATGGTTAAGTGTAGTGACTTGAAATGTGAATTTGTGAATTGAAAATGGTTAAGTGTAGTGCATGGAAATTGTGAACTTATTTTTTGAAAATTGTTAAGTGTAGTGATTTGAAAATGTGAACTTGTTTTTTGAAAATGGTTAAGTGTAGTGATTTGAAATTGTGAACTTGTGACTTGAAAATGGTTAAGTTTAGTGACTTGAAATGTGAACTTGTGAATTGAAAATGGTTAAGTGTAGTGCATGGAAATTGTGAACTTATTTTTGAAAATTGTTAAGTGTAGTGATTTGAAATTGTGAACTTGTTTTTTGAAAATGGTTAAGTGTAGTGACTTGAAATGTGAACTTGTGACTTGAAAATTGTTAAGTGTAGTGACTTGAAATTGTGAATTAGTGTTTTGAAAATGGTTAAGTGTAGTGACTTGAAATGTGAATTTGTGAGTTGAAAATGGTTAAGTGTAAGCATTGAAATTGTGAACTTATTTTTTGAAAATTGTTAAGTGTAGTGATTTGAAATTGTGAACTTGTGACTTGAAAATGGTTAAGTGTAGTGATTTGAAATTGTGAACTTGTGACTTGAAAATGGTTAAGTGTAGTGACTTGAAATGTGAACTTGTGAATTGAAAATGGTTAAGTGTAGTGCATTGAAATTGTGAACTTATTTTTTGAAAATTTTTACGTGTAGAGACTTGAAAAGTGAAGTAGTGAGGTGAAAATGGTTAAATGTAGTGAATTGAAATTGTGAAGTTGTTTCTTGAAAATGGTAAAATAAAGTGACTTGAAATGTGAATTAGTGTTTTGAAAATTGTTAAGTGTAGTGACTTGAAATGTAAACTTGTGAGTTGAAAATGGTTAAGTGTAGTGACTTGAAATGGTTAAGTGTAGTGACTTGAAAATTGTTAAGTGTTGTGATTTGATATTGTGAACTTGTGACTTGAAAATGTTTAAGTGTAGTGACTGGAAATGTGAACTTGTGAATTGAAAATGGTTAAGTGTAGTGCATGGAAATTGTGAATTTATTTTTTTTAAATTGTTAAGTGTAGTGATTTGAAATTGTGAACTTGTTTTTTGAAAATGGTTAAGTGTAGTGACTTGAAATGTGAACTTGTGACTTGAAAATTGTTAAGTGCAGTGACTTGAAATTGTGACTTAGTTTTTTGAAAATGGTTAAGTGTAGTGACTTGAAATGTGAATTTGTGAATTGAAAATGGTTAAGTGTAGTGCATGGAAATTGTGAACTTATTTTTTGAAAATTGTTAAGTGTAGTAATTTGAAAATGTGAACTTGTTTTTTGAAAATGGTTAAGTGTAGTGATTTGAAATTGTGAACTTGTGACTTGAAAATGGTTAAGTTTAGTGACTTGAAATGTGAACTTGTGAATTGAAAATGGTTAAGTGTAGTGCATGGAAATTGTGAACTTATTTTTGAAAATTGTTAAGTGTAGTGATTTGAAATTGTGAACTTGTTTTTTCAAAATGATTAAGTGTAGTGACTTGAAATGTGAATTAGTGAGTTGAAAATTGTTAAGTGTAGTGACTTGAAATGTAAACTTGTGAGTTGAAAATGGTTAAGTGTAGTGACTTGAAATGTGAACTTGTGAATTGAAAATGGTTAAGTGTAGTGCATGGAAATTGTGAACTTATTTTTTGAAAATTGTTAAGTGTAGTGATTTGAAATTGTGAACTTGTTTTTTTAAAATGGTTAAGTGTAGTGACTTGAAATGTGAACTTGTGACTTGAAAATTGTTAAGTGTAGTGACTTGAAATGGTTAAGTGTAGTGACTTGAAAATTGTTAAGTGTTGTGATTTGATATTGTGAACTTGTGACTTGAAAATGTTTAAGTGTAGTGACTTGAAATGTGAACTTGTGAATTGAAAATGGTTAAGTGTAGTGCATGGAAATTGTGAACTTATTTTTTTAAAATTGTTAAGTGTAGTGATTTGAAATTGTGAACTTGTTTTTTGAAAATGGTTAAGTGTAGTGACTTGAAATGTGAACTTGTGATTTGAAAATTGGTAAGTGTAGTGACTTGAAATTGTGAATTAGTGTTTTTAAAATGGTTAAGTGTAGTGACTTGAAATGTGACCTTGTGAGTTGAAAATGGTGAAGTGTAAGCATTGAAATTGTGAACTTATTTTTTGAAAATTGTTAAGTGTAGTGATTTGAAATTGTGAACTTATGACTTGAAAATGGTTAAGTGTAGTGACTTGAAATGTGAACTTGTGAATTGAAAATGGTTAAGTGTAGTGCATTGAAATTGTGAACTTATTTTTTGAAAATTTTTAAGTGTAGAGACTTCAAAAGTGAAGTAGTGAGGTGAAAATGGTTAAACGTAGTGAATTGAAATTGTGAAGTTGTTTCTTGAAAATGGTAAAATATAATGACTTGAAATGTGAATTAGTGTTTTGAAAATTGTTAAATGTAGTCAATTGAAATTGTGAAGTTGTTTCTTGAAAATGGTTAAGTGTAGTGACTTGAAATGTGAACTTGTCAATTGAAAATGGTTAAGTGTAGTGCATGGAAATTGTGAACTTATTTTTTGAAAATTGTTAAGTGTAGTGATTTGAAATTGTGAACTTGTTTTTTGAAAATGGTTAAGTGTAGTGATTTGAAATTGTGAACTTGTGACTTGAAAATGGTTAAGTTTAGTGACTTGAAATGTGAACTTGTGAATTGAAAATGGTTAAGTGTAGTGCATGGAAATTGTGAACTTATTTTTGAAAATTGTTAAGTGTAGTGATTTGAAATTGTGAACTTGTTTTTTCAAAATGGTTAAGTGTAGTGACTTGAAATGTGAATTAGTGAGTTGAAAATTGTTAAGTGTAGTGACTTGAAATGTAAACTTGTGAGTTGAAAATGGTTAAGTGTAGTGACTTGAAATGTGAACTTGTGAATTGAAAATGGTTAAGTGTAGTGCATGGAAATTGTGAACTTATTTTTTGAAAATTGTTAAGTGTAGTGATTTGAAATTGTGAACTTGTTTTTTTAAAATGGTTAAGTGTAGTGACTTGAAATGTGAACTTGTGACTTGAAAATTGTTAAGTGTAGTGACTTGAAATGGTTAAGTGTAGTGACTTGAAAATTGTTAAGTGTTGTGATTTGATATTGTGAACTTGTGACTTGAAAATGTTTAAGTGTAGTGACTTGAAATGTGAACTTGTGAATTGAAAATGGTTAAGTGTAGTGCATGGAAATTGTGAATTTATTTTTTTAAAATTGTTAAGTGTAGTGATTTGAAATTGTGAACTTGTTTTTTGAAAATGGTTAAGTGTAGTGACTTGAAATGTGAACTTGTGACTTGAAAATTGTTAAGTGTAGTGACTTGAAATTGTGAATTAGTGTTTTGAAAATGGTTAAGTGTAGTGACTTGAAATGTGAATTTGTGAATTGAAAATGGTTAAGTGTAGTGCATGGAAATTGTGAACTTATTTTTTGAAAATTTTTAAGTGTAGTGATTTGAAAATGTGAACTTGTTTTTTGAAAATGGTTAAGTGTAGTGATTTGAAATTGTGAACTTATTTTTTGAAAATTGTTAAGTGTAGTGATTTGAAATTGTGAACTTGTGACTTGAAAATGGTTAAGTGTAGTGACTTGAAATGTGAACTTGTGAATTGAAAATGGTTAAGTGTAGTGCATTGAAATTGTGAACTTATTTTTTGAAAATTTTTACGTGTAGAGACTTGAAAAGTGAAGTAGTGAGGTGAAAATGGTTAAATGTAGTGAATTGAAATTGTGAAGTTGTTTCTTGAAAATGGTAAAATAAAGTGACTTGAAATGTGAATTAGTGTTTTGAAAATTGTTAAGTGTAGTGACTTGAAATGTAAACTTGTGAGTTGAAAATGGTTAAGTGTAGTGACTTGAAATGGTTAAGTGTAGTGACTTGAAAATTGTTAAGTGTTGTGATTTGATATTGTGAACTTGTGACTTGAAAATGTTTAAGTGTAGTGATTTGAAATGTGAATTTGTGAGTTGAAAATGGTTAAGTGTAAGCATTGAAATTGTGAACTTATTTTTTGAAAATTGTTAAGTGTAGTGATTTGAAATTGTGAACTTGTGACTTGAAAATGGTTAAGTGTAGTGATTTGAAATTGTGAACTTGTGACTTGAAAATGGTTAAGTGTAGTGACTTGAAATGTGAACTTGTGAATTGAAAATGGTTAAGTGTAGTGCATTGAAATTGTGAACTTATTTTTTGAAAATTTTTACGTGTAGAGACTTGAAAAGTGAAGTAGTGAGGTGAAAATGGTTAAATGTAGTGAATTGAAATTGTGAAGTTGTTTCTTGAAAATGGTAAAATAAAGTGACTTGAAATGTGAATTAGTGTTTTGAAAATTGTTAAGTGTAGTGACTTGAAATGTAAACTTGTGAGTTGAAAATGGTTAAGTGTAGTGACTTGAAATGGTTAAGTGTAGTGACTTGAAAATTGTTAAGTGTTGTGATTTGATATTGTGAACTTGTGACTTGAAAATGTTTAAGTGTAGTGACTTGAAATGTGAACTTGTGAATTGAAAATGGTTAAGTGTAGTGCATGGAAATTGTGAATTTATTTTTTTTAAATTTTTAAGTGTAGTGATTTGAAATTGTGAACTTGTTTTTTTAAAATGGTTAAGTGTAGTGACTTGAAATGTGAACTTGTGACTTGAAAATTGTTAAGTGTAGTGACTTGAAATTGTGAATTAGTGTTTTGAAAATGGTTAAGTGTAGTGACTTGAAATGTGAATTTGTGAATTGAAAATGGTTAAGTGTAGTGCATGGAAATTGTGAACTTATTTTTTGAAAATTGTTAAGTGTAGTGATTTGAAAATGTGAACTTGTTTTTTGAAAATGGTTAAGTGTAGTGATTTGAAATTGTGAACTTGTGACTTGAAAATGGTTAAGTTTAGTGACTTGAAATGTGAACTTGTCAATTGAAAATGGTTAAGTGTAGTGCATGGAAATTGTGAACTTATTTTTGAAAATTGTTAAGTGTAGTGATTTGAAATTGTGAACTTGTTTTTTGAAAATGGTTAAGTGTAGTGACTTGAAATGTGAACTTGTGACTTGAAAATTGTTAAGTGTAGTGACTTGAAATTGTGAATTAGTGTTTTGAAAATGGTTAAGTGTAGTGACTTGAAATGTGAATTTGTGAATTGAAAATGGTTAAGTGTAGTGCATGGAAATTGTGAACTTATTTTTTGAAAATTGTTAAGTGTAGTGATTTGAAAATGTGAACTTGTTTTTTGAAAATGGTTAAGTGTAGTGATTTGAAATTGTGAACTTGTTTTTTCAAAATGGTTAAGTGTAGTGACTTGAAATGTGAATTAGTGAGTTGAAAATGGTTAAGTGTAGTGACTTGAAATGTAAACTTGTGAGTTGAAAATTGTTAAGTGTAGTGATTTGAAATTGTGAACTTATTTTTTAAAAATTGTTAAGTCTAGTGATTTGAAATTGTGAACTTGTTTTTTGAAAATGGTTAAGTGTAGTGACTTGAAATGTGAACTTGTGAATTGAAAATGGTTAAGTGTAGTGCATGAAAATTGTGAACTTATTTTTTGAAAATTGTTAAGTGTAGTGATTTGAAATTGCGAACTTGTTTTTTTAAAATGGTTAAGTGTAGTGACTTGAAATGTGAACTTGTGACTTGAAAATTGTTAAGTGTAGTGACTTGAAATGGTTAAGTGTAGTGACTTGAAAATTGTTAAGTGTTGTGATTTGATATTGTGAACTTGTGACTTGAAAATGTTTAAGTGTAGTGACTTGAAATGTGAACTTGTGAATTGAAAATGGTTAAGTGTAGTGCATGGAAATTGTGAACTTATTTTTTTAAAATTGTTAAGTGTAGTGATTTGAAATTGTGAACTTGTTTTTTGAAAATGGTTAAGTGTAGTGACTTGAAATGTGAACTTGTGACTTGAAAATTGTTAAGTGTAGTGACTTGAAATTGTGAATTAGTGTTTTGAAAATGGTTAAGTGTAGTGACTTGAAATTTGAACTTGTGAGTTGAAAATGGTTAAGTGTAAGCATTGAAATTGTGAACTTGTTTTTTTAAAATGGTTAAGTATAGTGACTTGAAATGTGAACTTGTGACTTGAAAATTGTTAAGTGTAGTGACTTGAAATGGTTAAGTGTAGTGACTTGAAAATTGTTAAGTGTTGTGATTTGATATTGTGAACTTGTGACTTGAAAATGTTTAAGTGTAGTGACTTGAAATGTGAACTTGTGAATTGAAAATGGTTAAGTGTAGTGCATGGAAACTGTGAACTTATTTTTTTAAAATTGTTAAGTGTAGTGATTTGAAATTGTGAACTTGTTTTTTGAAAATGGTTAAGTGTAGTGACTTGAAATGTGAACTTGTGACTTGAAAATTGTTAAGTGTAGTGAGTTGAAATTGTGAATTAGTGTTTTGAAAATGGTTAAGTGTAGTGACATGAAATGTGAACTTGTGAGTTGAAAATGGTTAAGTGTAAGCATTGAAATTGTGAACTTATTTTTTGAAAATTGTTAAGTGTAGTGATTTGAAATTGTGAACTTGTGACTTGAAAATGGTTAAGTGTAGTGACTTGAAATGTGAACTTGTGAATTGAAAATGGTTAAGTGTAGTGCATTGAAATTGTGAACTTATTTTTTGAAAATTTTTACGTGTAGAGACTTGAAAAGTGAAGTAGTGAGGTGAAAATGGTTAAATGTAGTGAATTGAAATTGTGAAGTTGTTTCTTGAAAATGGTAAAATATAGTGACTTGAAATGTGAATTACTGTTTTGAAAATTGTTAAGTGTAGTGACTTGAAATGTAAACTTGTGAGTTGAAAATGGTTAAGTGTAGTGACTTGAAATGTAAACTTGTGAATTGAAAATGGTTAAGTGTAGTGCATGGAAATTGTGAACTTGTTTTTTCAAAATGGTTAAGTGTAGTGACTTGAAATGTGAATTAGTGAGTTGAAAATTGTTAAGTGTAGTGACTTGAAATGTAAACTTGTGAGTTGAAAATGGTTAAGTGTAGTGCATGGAAATTGTGAACTTATTTTTTGAAAATTGTTAAGTGTAGTGATTTGAAAATGTGAACTTGTTTTTTGAAAATGGTTAAGTGTAGTGATTTGAAATTGTGAACTTGTTTTTTCAAAATGGTTAAGTGTAGTGACTTGAAATGTGAATTAATGAGTTGAAAATGGTTAAGTGTAGTGACTTGAAATGTAAACTTGTGAGTTGAAAATTGTTAAGTGTAGTGATTTGAAATTGTGAACTTGTTTTTTCAAAATGGTTAAGTGTAGTGATTTGATATTGTGAACTTGTGACTTGAAAATGTTTAAGTGTAGTGACTTGAAATGTGAACTTGTGAATTGAAAATGGTTAAGTGTAGTGCACGGAAATTGTGAATTTATTTTTTTTAAATTGTTAAGTGTAGTGATTTGAAATTGTGAACTTGTTTTTTGAAAATTGTTAAGTGTAGTGACTTGAAATGTAAACTTGTGAGTTGAAAATGGTTAAGTGTAGTGACTTGAAATGTGAATTTGTGAATTGAAAATGGTTAAGTGTAGTGCATGGAAATTGTGAACTTATTTTTTGAAAATTTTTAAGTGTAGTGATTTGAAAATGTGAACTTGTTTTTTGAAAATGGTTAAGTGTAGTGATTTGAAATTGTGAACTTATTTTTTGAAAATTGTTAAGTGTAGTGATTTGAAATTGTGAACTTGTGACTTGAAAATGGTTAAGTGTAGTGACTTGAAATGTGAACTTGTGAATTGAAAATGGTTAAGTGTAGTGCATTGAAATTGTGAACTTATTTTTTGAAAATTTTTACGTGTAGAGACTTGAAAAGTGAAGTAGTGAGGTGAAAATGGTTAAATGTAGTGAATTGAAATTGTGAAGTTGTTTCTTGAAAATGGTAAAATATAGTGACTTGAAATGTGAATTAGTGTTTTGAAAATTGTTAAGTGTAGTGACTTGAAATGTAAACTTGTGAGTTGAAAATGGTTAAGTGTAGTGACTTGAAATGGTTAAGTGTAGTGACTTGAAAATTGTTAAGTGTTGTGATTTGATATTGTGAACTTGTGACTTGAAAATGTTTAAGTGTAGTGACTTGAAATGTGAACTTGTGAATTGAAAATGGTTAAGTGTAGTGCATGGAAATTGTGAATTTATTTTTTTTAAATTTTTAAGTGTAGTGATTTGAGATTGTGAACTTGTTTTTTTAAAATGGTTAAGTGTAGTGACTTGAAATGTGAACTTGTGACTTGAAAATTGTTAAGTGTAGTGACTTGAAATTGTGAATTAGTGTTTTGAAAATGGTTAAGTGTAGTGACTTGAAATGTGAATTTGTGAATTGAAAATGGTTAAGTGTAGTGCATGGAAATTGTGAACTTATTTTTTGAAAATTGTTAAGTGTAGTGATTTGAAAATGTGAACTTGTTTTTTGAAAATGGTTAAGTGTAGTGATTTGAAATTGTGAACTTGTGACTTGAAAATTGTTAAGTTTAGTGACTTGAAATGTGAACTTGTGAATTGAAAATGGTTAAGTGTAGTGCATGGAAATTGTGAACTTATTTTTGAAAATTGTTAAGTGTAGTGATTTGAAATAGTGAACTTGTTTTTTCAAAATGGTTAAGTGTAGTGACTTGAAATGTGAATTAGTGAGTTGAAAATTGTTAAGTGTAGTGACTTGAAATGTAAACTTGTGAGTTGAAAATGGTTAAGTGTAGTGACTTGAAATGTGAACTTGTGAATTGAAAATGGTTAAGTGTAGTGCATGGAAATTGTGAATTTATTTTTTTTAAATTTTTAAGTGTAGTGATTTGAAATTGTGAACTTGTTTTTTTAAAATGGTTAAGTGTAGTGACTTGAAATGTGAACTTGTGACTTGAAAATTGTTAAGTGTAGTGACTTGAAATTGTGAATTAGTGTTTTGAAAATGGTTAAGTGTAGTGACTTGAAATGTGAATTTGTGAATTGAAAATGGTTAAGTGTAGTGCATGGAAATTGTGAACTTATTTTTTGAAAATTGTTAAGTGTAGTGATTTGAAAATGTGAACTTGTTTTTTGAAAATGGTTAAGTGTAGTGATTTGAAATTGTGAACTTGTGACTTGAAAATGGTTAAGTTTAGTGACTTGAAATGTGAACTTGTGAATTGAAAATGGTTAAGTGTAGTGCATGGAAATTGTGAACTTATTTTTGAAAATTGTTAAGTGTAGTGATTTGAAATAGTGAACTTGTTTTTTCAAAATGGTTAAGTGTAGTGACTTGAAATGTGAATTAGTGAGTTGAAAATTGTTAAGTGTAGTGACTTGAAATGTAAACTTGTGAGTTGAAAATGGTTAAGTGTAGTGACTTGAAATGTGAACTTGTGAATTGAAAATGGTTAAGTGTAGTGCATGGAAATTGTGAATTTATTTTTTTTAAATTGTTAAGTGTAGTGATTTGAAATTGTGAACTTGTTTTTTGAAAATGGTTAAGTGTAGTGACTTGAAATGTGAACTTGTGACTTGAAAATTGTTAAGTGTAGTGACTTGAAATTGTGAATTAGTGTTTTGAAAATGGTTAAGTGTAGTGACTTGAAATGTGAATTTGTGAATTGAAAATGGTTAAGTGTAGTGCATGGAAATTGTGAACTTATTTTTTGAAAATTGTTAAGTGTAGTGATTTGAAAATGTGAACTTGTTTTTTGAAAATGGTTAAGTGTAGTGATTTGAAATTGTGAACTTGTTTTTTCAAAATGGTTAAGTGTAGTGACTTGAAATGTGAATTAGTGAGTTGAAAATGGTTAAGTGTAGTGACTTGAAATGTAAACTTGTGAGTTGAAAATTGTTAAGTGTAGTGATTTGAAATTGTGAACTTGTTTTTTCAAAATGGTTAAGTGTAGTGATTTGATATTGTGAACTTGTGACTTGAAAATGTTTAAGTTTAGTGACTTGAAATGTGAACTTGTGAATTGAAAATGGTTAAGTGTAGTGCATGGAAATTGTGAACTTATTTTTGAAAATTGTTAAGTGTAGTGATTTGAAATTGTGAACTTGTTTTTTCAAAATGGTTAAGTGTAGTGACTTGAAATGTGAATTAGTGAGTTGAAAATTGTTAAGTGTAGTGACTTGAAATGTAAACTTGTGAGTTGAAAATGGTTAAGTGTAGTGACTTGAAATGTGAACTTGTGAATTGAAAATGGTTAAGTATAGTGCATGGAAATTGTGAATTTATTTTTTTTAAATTGTTAAGTGTAGTGATTTGAAATTGTGAACTTGTTTTTTGAAAATGGTTAAGTGTAGTGACTTGAAATGTGAACTTGTGACTTGAAAATTGTTAAGTGTAGTGACTTGAAATTGTGAATTAGTGTTTTGAAAATGGTTAAGTGTAGTGACTTGAAATGTGAATTTGTGAATTGAAAATGGTTAAGTGTAGTGCATGGAAATTGTGAACTTATTTTTTGAAAATTGTTAAGTGTAGTGATTTGAAAATGTGAACTTGTTTTTTGAAAATGGTTAAGTGTAGTGATTTGAAATTGTGAACTTGTTTTTTCAAAATGGTTAAGTGTAGTGACTTGAAATTTGAATTAGTGAGTTGAAAATGGTTAAGTGTAGTGACTTGAAATGTAAACTTGTGAGTTGAAAATTGTTAAGTGTAGTGATTTGAAATTGTGAACTTGTTTTTTCAAAATGGTTAAGTGTAGTGACTTGAAATGTGAATTAGTGAGTTGAAAATTGTTAAGTGTAGTGACTTGAAATGTAAACTTGTGAGTTGAAAATGGGTAAGTGTAGTGACTTGAAATGTGAACTTGTGAATTGAAAATGGTTAAGTGTAGTGCATGGAAATTGTGAACTTATTTTTTGAAAATTGTTAAGTGTAGTGATTTGAAATTGTGAACTTGTTTTTTTAAAATGGTTAAGTGTAGTGACTTGAAATGTGAACTTGTGACTTGAAAATTGTTAAGTGTAGTGACTTGAAATGGTTAAGTGTAGTGACTTGAAAATTGTTAAGTGTTGTGATTTGATATTGTGAACTTGTGACTTGAAAATGTTTAAGTGTAGTGACTTGAAATGTGAACTTGTGAATTGAAAATGGTTAAGCGTAGTGCATGGAAATTGTGAACTTATTTTTTTAAAATTGTTAAGTGTAGTGATTTGAAATTGTGAACTTGTTTTTTGAAAATGGTTAAGTGTAGTGACTTGAAATGTGAACTTGTGACTTGAAAATTGTTAAGTGTAGTGACTTGAAATTGTGAATTAGTGTTTTGAAAATGGTTAAGTGTAGTGACTTGAAATGTGAACTTGTGAGTTGAAAATGGTTAAGTGTAAGCATTGAAATTGTGAACTTGTTTTTTTAAAATGGTTAAGTGTAGTGACTTGAAATGTGAACTTGTGACTTGAAAATTGTTAAGTGTAGTGACTTGAAATGGTTAAGTGTAGTGAGTTGAAAATTGTTAAGTGTTGTGATTTGATATTGTGAACTTGTGACTTGAAAATGTTTAAGTGTAGTGACTTGAAATGTGAACTTGTGAATTGAAAATGGTTAAGTGTAGTGCATGGAAATTGTGAATTTATTTTTTTTAAATTGTTAAGTGTAGTGATTTGAAATTGTGAACTTGTTTTTTGAAAATGGTTAAGTGTAGTGACTTGAAATGTGAACTTGTGACTTGAAAATTGTTAAGTGTAGTGACTTGAAATTGTGAATTAGTTTTTTGAAAATGGTTAAGTGTAGTGACTTGAAATGTGAATTTGTGAATTGAAAATGGTTAAGTGTAGTGCATGGAAATTGTGAACTTATTTTTTGAAAATTGTTAAGTGTAGTGATTTGAAAATGTGAACTTGTTTTTTGAAAATGGTTAAGTGTAGTGACTTGAAATGTGAACTTGTGACTTGAAAATGGTTAAGTTTAGTGACTTGAAATGTGAACTTGTGAATTGAAAATGGTTAAGTGTAGTGCATGGAAATTGTGAACTTATTTTTGAAAATTGTTAAGTGTAGTGATTTGAAATTGTGAACTTGTTTTTTCAAAATGGTTAAGTGTAGTGACTTGAAATGTGAATTAGTGAGTTGAAAGTTGTTAAGTGTAGTGACTTGAAATGTAAACTTGTGAGTTGAAAAAGGTTAAGTGTAGTGACTTGAAATGTGAACTTGTGAATTGAAAATGGTTAAGTGTAGTGCATGGAAATTGTGAATTTATTTTTTTTAAATTGTTAAGTGTAGTGATTTGAAATTGTGAACTTGTTTTTTGAAAATGGTTAAGTGTAGTGACTTGAAATTGTGAATTAGTGTTTTGAAAATGGTTAAGTGTAGTGACTTGAAATGTGAATTTGTGAATTGAAAATGGTTAAGTGTAGTGCATGGAAATTGTGAACTTATTTTTTGAAAATTGTTAAGTGTAGTGATTTGAAAATGTGAACTTGTTTTTTGAAAATGGTTAAGTGTAGTGATTTGAAATTGTGAACTTGTTTTTTCAAAATGGTTAAGTGTAGTGACTTGAAATTTGAATTAGTGAGTTGAAAATGGTTAAGTGTAGTGACTTGAAATGTAAACTTGTGAGTTGAAAATTGTTAAGTGTAGTGATTTGAAATTGTGAACTTGTTTTTTCAAAATGGTTAAGTGTAGTGACTTGAAATGTGAATTAGTGAGTTGAAAATTGTTAAGTGTAGTGACTTGAAATGTAAACTTGTGAGTTGAAAATGGGTAAGTGTAGTGACTTGAAATGTGAACTTGTGAATTGAAAATGGTTAAGTGTAGTGCATGGAAATTGTGAACTTATTTTTTGAAAATTGTTAAGTGTAGTGATTTGAAATTGTGAACTTGTTTTTTTAAAATGGTTAAGTGTAGTGACTTGAAATGTGAACTTGTGACTTGAAAATTGTTAAGTGTAGTGACTTGAAATGGTTAAGTGTAGTGACTTGAAAATTGTTAAGTGTTGTGATTTGATATTGTGAACTTGTGACTTGAAAATGTTTAAGTGTAGTGACTTGAAATGTGAACTTGTGAATTGAAAATGGTTAAGCGTAGTGCATGGAAATTGTGAACTTATTTTTTTAAAATTGTTAAGTGTAGTGATTTGAAATTGTGAACTTGTTTTTTGAAAATGGTTAAGTGTAGTGACTTGAAATGTGAACTTGTGACTTGAAAATTGTTAAGTGTAGTGACTTGAAATTGTGAATCAGTTTTTTGAAAATGGTTAAGTGTAGTGACTTGAAATGTGAATTTGTGAATTGAAAATGGTTAAGTGTAGTGCATGGAAATTGTGAACTTATTTTTTGAAAATTGTTAAGTGTAGTGATTTGAAAATGTGAACTTGTTTTTTGAAAATGGTTAAGTGTAGTGACTTGAAATGTGAACTTGTGACTTGAAAATGGTTAAGTTTAGTGACTTGAAATGTGAACTTGTGAATTGAAAATGGTTAAGTGTAGTGCATGGAAATTGTGAACTTATTTTTGAAAATTGTTAAGTGTAGTGATTTGAAATTGTGAACTTGTTTTTTCAAAATGGTTAAGTGTAGTGACTTGAAATGTGAATTAGTGAGTTGAAAGTTGTTAAGTGTAGTGACTTGAAATGTAAACTTGTGAGTTGAAAAAGGTTAAGTGTAGTGACTTGAAATGTGAACTTGTGAATTGAAAATGGTTAAGTGTAGTGCATGGAAATTGTGAATTTATTTTTTTTAAATTGTTAAGTGTAGTGATTTGAAATTGTGAACTTGTTTTTTGAAAATGGTTAAGTGTAGTGACTTGAAATTGTGAATTAGTGTTTTGAAAATGGTTAAGTGTAGTGACTTGAAATGTGAATTTGTGAATTGAAAATGGTTAAGTGTAGTGCATGGAAATTGTGAACTTATTTTTTGAAAATTGTTAAGTGTAGTGATTTGAAAATGTGAACTTGTTTTTTGAAAATGGTTAAGTGTAGTGATTTGAAATTGTGAACTTGTTTTTTCAAAATGGTTAAGTGTAGTGACTTGAAATTTGAATTAGTGAGTTGAAAATGGTTAAGTGTAGTGACTTGAAATGTAAACTTGTGAGTTGAAAATTGTTAAGTGTAGTGATTTGAAATTGTGAACTTGTTTTTTCAAAATGGTTAAGTGTAGTGACTTGAAATGTGAATTAGTGAGTTGAAAATTGTTAAGTGTAGTGACTTGAAATGTAAACTTGTGAGTTGAAAATGGGTAAGTGTAGTGACTTGAAATGTGAACTTGTGAATTGAAAATGGTTAAGTGTAGTGCATGGAAATTGTGAACTTATTTTTTGAAAATTGTTAAGTGTAGTGATTTGAAATTGTGAACTTGTTTTTTTAAAATGGTTAAGTGTAGTGACTTGAAATGTGAACTTGTGACTTGAAAATTGTTAAGTGTAGTGACTTGAAATGGTTAAGTGTAGTGACTTGAAAATTGTTAAGTGTTGTGATTTGATATTGTGAACTTGTGACTTGAAAATGTTTAAGTGTAGTGACTTGAAATGTGAACTTGTGAATTGAAAATGGTTAAGCGTAGTGCATGGAAATTGTGAACTTATTTTTTTAAAATTGTTAAGTGTAGTGATTTGAAATTGTGAACTTGTTTTTTGAAAATGGTTAAGTGTAGTGACTTGAAATGTGAACTTGTGACTTGAAAATTGTTAAGTGTAGTGACTTGAAATTGTGAATTAGTGTTTTGAAAATGGTTAAGTGTAGTGACTTGAAATGTGAACTTGTGAGTTGAAAATGGTTAAGTGTAAGCATTGAAATTGTGAACTTGTTTTTTTAAAATGGTTAAGTGTAGTGACTTGAAATGTGAACTTGTGACTTGAAAATTGTTAAGTGTAGTGACTTGAAATGGTTAAGTGTAGTGAGTTGAAAATTGTTAAGTGTTGTGATTTGATATTGTGAACTTGTGACTTGAAAATGTTTAAGTGTAGTGACTTGAAATGTGAACTTGTGAATTGAAAATGGTTAAGTGTAGTGCATGGAAATTGTGAATTTATTTTTTTTAAATTGTTAAGTGTAGTGATTTGAAATTGTGAACTTGTTTTTTGAAAATGTTTAAGTGTAGTGACTTGAAATGTGAACTTGTGACTTGAAAATTGTTAAGTGTAGTGACTTGAAATTGTGAATTAGTTTTTTGAAAATGGTTAAGTGTAGTGACTTGAAATGTGAATTTGTGAATTGAAAATGGTTAAGTGTAGTGCATGGAAATTGTGAACTTATTTTTTGAAAATTGTTAAGTGTAGTGATTTGAAAATGTGAACTTGTTTTTTGAAAATGGTTAAGTGTAGTGACTTGAAATGTGAACTTGTGACTTGAAAATGGTTAAGTTTAGTGACTTGAAATGTGAACTTGTGAATTGAAAATGGTTAAGTGTAGTGCATGGAAATTGTGAACTTATTTTTGAAAATTGTTAAGTGTAGTGATTTGAAATTGTGAACTTGTTTTTTCAAAATGGTTAAGTGTAGTGACTTGAAATGTGAATTAGTGAGTTGAAAGTTGTTAAGTGTAGTGACTTGAAATGTAAACTTGTGAGTTGAAAAAGGTTAAGTGTAGTGACTTGAAATGTGAACTTGTGAATTGAAAATGGTTAAGTGTAGTGCATGGAAATTGTGAATTTATTTTTTTTAAATTGTTAAGTGTAGTGATTTGAAATTGTGAACTTGTTTTTTGAAAATGGTTAAGTGTAGTGACTTGAAATTGTGAATTAGTGTTTTGAAAATGGTTAAGTGTAGTGACTTGAAATGTGAATTTGTGAATTGAAAATGGTTAAGTGTAGTGCATGGAAATTGTGAACTTATTTTTTGAAAATTGTTAAGTGTAGTGATTTGAAAATGTGAACTTGTTTTTTGAAAATGGTTAAGTGTAGTGATTTGAAAATGTGAACTTGTTTTTTGAAAATGGTTAAGTGTAGTGATTTGAAATTGTGAACTTGTTATTTCAAAATGGTTAAGTGTAGTGACTTGAAATTTGAATTAGTGAGTTGAAAATGGTTAAGTGTAGTGACTTGAAATGTAAACTTGGGAGTTGAAAATTGTTAAGTGTAGTGATTTGAAATTGTGAACTTGTTTTTTCAAAATGGTTAAGTGTAGTGACTTGAAATGTGAATTAGTGAGTTGAAAATTGTTAAGTGTAGTGACTTGAAATGTAAACTTGTGAGTTGAAAATGGTTAAGTGTAGTGACTTGAAATGTGAACTTGTGAATTGAAAATGGTTAAGTGTAGTGCATGGAAATTGTGAATTTATTTTTTTTAAATTGTTAAGTGTAGTGATTTGAAATTGTGAACTTGTTTTTTGAAAATGGTTAAGTGTAGTGACTTGAAATGTGAACTTGTGACTTGAAAATTGTTAAGTGTAGTGACTTGAAATTGTTAATTAGTGTTTTGAAAATGGTTAAGTGTAGTGACTTGAAATGTGAACTTGTGAGTTGAAAATGGTTAAGTGTAAGCATTGAAATTGTGAACTTATTTTTTGAAAATTGTTAAGTGTAGTGATTTGAAATTGTGAACTTGTGACTTGAAAATGGTTAAGTGTAGTGACTTGAAATGTGAACTTGTGAATTGAAAATGGTTAAGTGTAGTGCATTGAAATTGTGAACTTATTTTTTGAAAATTGTTAAGTGTAGAGACTAGAAAAGTGAAGTAGTGAGGTGAAAATGGTTAAATGTAGTGAAATTGAAATTGTGAAGTTGTTACTTGAAAATGGTAAAATATAGTGACTTGAAATGTGAATTAGTGTTTTGAAAATTGTTAAGTGTAGTGACTTGAAATGTAAACTTGTGTGTTGAAAATGGTTAAGTGTAGTGACTTGAAATGTGAACTTGTGAACTTATTTTTTGAAAATTGTTAAGTGTAGTGATTTGAAATTGTGAACTTGTTTTTTGAAAATGGTTAAGTGTAGTGATTTGAAATTGTGAACTTGTGACTTGGAAATGGTTAAGTTTAGTGACTTGAAATGTGAACTTGTGAATTGAAAATGGTTAAGTGTAGTGCATGGAAATTGTGAACTTATTTTTGAAAATTGTTAAGTGTAGTGATTTGAAATTGTGAATTGTTTTTTCAAAATGGTTAAGTGTAGTGACTTGAAATGTGAATTAGTGAGTTGAAAATTGTTAAGTGTAGTGACTTGAAATGTAAACTTGTGAATTGAAAATGGTTAAGTGTAGTGCATGGAAATTGTGAACTTATTTTTTTAAAATTGTTAAGTGTAGTGATTTGAAATTGTGAACTTGTTTTTTGAAAATGGTTAAGTGTAGTGACTTGAAATGTGAACTTGTGACTTGAAAATTGTTAAGTGTAGTGACTTGAAATTGTGAATTAGTGTTTTGAAAATGGTTAAGTGTAGTAACTTGAAATGTGAATTTGTGAATTGAAAATGGTTAAGTGTAGTGCATGGAAATTGTGAACTTATTTTTTGAAAATTGTTAAGTGTAGTGATTTGAAAATGTGAACTTGTTTTTTGAAAATGGTTAAGTGTAGTGATTTGAAATTGTGAACTTGTGACTTGAAAATGGTTAAGTTTAGTGACTTGAAATGTGAACTTGTGAATTGAAAATGGTTAAGTGTAGTGCATGGAAATTGTGAACTTATTTTTGAAAATTGTTAAGTGTTGTGATTTGATATTGTGAATTTGTGACTTGAAAATGTTTAAGTGTAGTGACTTGAAATGTGAACTTGTGAATTGAAAATGGTTCAGTGTAGTGCATTGAAATTGTGAACTTATTTTTTTAAATTTGTTAAGTGTAGTGATTTGAAATTGTGAACTTGTTTTTTGAAAATGGTTAAGTGTAGTGACTTGAAATGTGAACTTGTGACTTGAAAATTGTTAAGTGTAGTGACTTGAAATTGTGAATTAGTGTTTTGAAAATAGTTAAGTGTAGTGACTTGAAATGTGAATTTGTGAATGGAAAATGGTTAAGTGTAGTGCATGGAAATTGTGAACTTATTTTTTGAAAATTGTTAAGTGTAGTGATTTGAAAATGTGAACTTGTTTTTTGAAAATGTTGAAGTGTAGTGATTTGAAATTGTGAACTTGTGACTTTAAAATGGTTAAGTTTAGTGACTTGAAATGTGAACTTGTGAATTGAAAATGGTTAAGTGTAGTGCATGGAAATTGTGAACTTATTTTTGAAAATTGTTAAGTGTAGTGATTTGAAATTGTGAACTTGTTTTTTGAAAATGGTTAAGTATTGTGACTTGAAATGTGAATTAGTGAGTTGAAAATGGTTAAGTGTAGTGACTTGAAATGTAAACTTGTGAGTTGAAAATGGTTAAGTGTAGTGACTTGAAATGTGAACTTGTGAATTGAAAATGGTTAAGTGTAGTGCATGGAAATTGTGAACTTATTTTTTTAAAATTGTTAAGTGTAGTGATTTGAAATTGTGAACTTGTTTTTTTAAAATGGTAAGTGTATTGACTTGAAATGTGAACTTGTGACTTGAAAATTGTTAAGTGTAGTGACTTGAAATTGTGAATTAGTGTTTTGAAAATGGTTTAGTGTAGTGACTTGAAATGGTTAAGTGTAGTGACTTGAAAATTGTTAAGTGTTGTGATTTGATATTGTGAACTTGTGACTTGTAAATATTTAAGTGTAGTGACTTGAAATGTGAACTTGTGAATTGAAAATGGTTAAGTGTTGTGCATGGAAATTGTGAACTTATTTTTTAAAATTGTTAAGTGTAGTGATTTGAAATTGTGAACTTGTTTTTTGAAAATGGTTAAGTGTTGTGACTTGAAATGTGAATTAGTGAGTTGAAAATGGTTAAGTGTAGTGACTTGAAATGTAAACTTGTGAGTTGAAAATGGTCAAGTGTAGTGACTTGAAATGTGAACTTGTGAATTGAAAATGGTTAAGTGTAGTGCATGGAAATTGTGAACTTATTTTTTTAAAATTGTTAAGTGTAGTGATTTGAAATTGTGAACTTGTTTTTTTAAAATGGTAAGTGTATTGACTTGAAATGTGAACTTGTGACTTGAAAATTGTTAAGTGTAGTGACTTGAAATTGTGAATTAGTGTTTTGAAAATGGTTTAGTGTAGTGACTTGAAATGGTTAAGTGTAGTGACTTGAAAATTGTTAAGTGTTGTGATTTGATATTGTGAACTTGTGACTTGTAAATATTTAAGTGTAGTGACTTGAAATGTGAACTTGTGAATTGAAAATGGTTAAGTGTTGTGCATGGAAATTGTGAACTTATTTTTTAAAATTGTTAAGTGTAGTGATTTGAAATTGTGAACTTGTTTTTTGAAAATGGTTAAGTGTTGTGACTTGAAATGTGAATTAGTGAGTTGAAAATGGTTAAGTGTAGTGACTTGAAATGTAAACTTGTGAGTTGAAAATGGTCAAGTGTAGTGACTTGAAATGTGAACTTGTGAATTGAAAATGGTTAAGTGTAGTGCATGGAAATTGTGAACTTATTTTTTTAAAATTGTTAAGTGTAGTGATTTGAAATTGTGAACTTGTTTTTTTAAAATGGTAAGTGTATTGACTTGAAATGTGAACTTGTGACTTGAAAATTGTTAAGTGTAGTGACTTGAAATTGTGAATTAGTGTTTTGAAAATGGTTTAGTGTAGTGACTTGAAATGGTTAAGTGTAGTGACTTGAAAATTGTTAAGTGTTGTGATTTGATATTGTGAACTTGTGACTTGTAAATATTTAAGTGTAGTGACTTGAAATGTGAACTTGTGAATTGAAAATGGTTAAGTGTTGTGCATGGAAATTGTGAACTTATTTTTTGAAAATTGTTAAGTGTAGAGACTTGAAAAGTGAAGTAGCGAGGTGAAAATGGTTAAATGTAGTGAAATTGAAATTGTGAAGTTGTTTCTTGAAAATGGTAAAATATAGTGACTTGAAAGGTGAATTAGTGTTTTGAAAATTGTTAAGTGTAGTGACTTGAAATGTAAACTTGTGAGTTGAAAATGGTTAAGTGTAGTGACTTGAAATGTGAATTAGTGAGTTGAAAATGGTTAAGTGTAGTGACTTGAAATGTAAACTTGTGAGTTGAAAATGGTTAAGTGTAGTGACTTGAAATGTGAACTTGTGAATTGAAAATGGTTAAGTGTAGTGCATGGAAATTGTGAACTTATTTTTTGAAAATTGTTAAGTGTAGTGACTTGAAATGTGAACTTGTGACTTGAAAATTGTTAAGTGTAGTGACTTGAAATGGTTAAGTGTAGTGACTTGAAAATTGTTAAGTGTTGTGATTTGATATTGTGAACTTGTGACTTGAAAATGTTGAAGTGTAGTGATTTGAAATTGTGAACTTGTGACTTGAAAATGGTTAAGTTTAGTGACTTGAAATGTGAACTTGTGAATTGAAAATGGTTAAGTGTAGTGCATGGAAATTGTGAACTTATTTTTTGAAAATTGTTAAGTGTAGAGACTTGAAAAATGAAGTAGCGAGGTGAAAATGGTTAAATGTAGTGAAATTGAAATTGTGAAGTTGTTTCTTGAAAATGGTAAAATATAGTGACTTGAAATGTGAATTAGTGTTTTGAAAATTGTTAAGTGTAGTGACTTGAAATGTAAACTTGTGAGTTGAAAATGGTTAAGTGTAAGCATTGAAATTGTGAACTTATTTTTTGAAAACTGTTAAGTGTAGTGATTTGAAATTGTGAACTTGTGACTTGAAAATGGTTAAGTGTAGTGACTTGAAATGTGAACTTGTGAATTGAAAATGGTTAAGTGTAGTGCATTGAAATTGTGAACTTATTTTTTGAAAATTTTTACGTGTAGAGACTTGAAAAGTGAAGTAGTGAGGTGAAAATGGTTAAATGTAGTGAATTGAAATTGTGAAGTTGTTTCTTGAAAATGGTAAAATATAGTGACTTGAAATGTGAATTAGTGTTTTGAAAATTGTTAAGTGTAGTGACTTGAAATGTAAACTTGTGAGTTGAAAATGGTTAAGTGTAGTGACTTGAAATGTGAACTTGTGAATTGAAAATGGTTAAGTGTAGTGCATGGAAATTGTGAACTTATTTTTTGAAAATTGTTAAGTGTAGTGATTTGAAATTGTGAACTTGTTTTTTTAAAATGGTTAAGTGTAGTGACTTGAAATGTGAACTTGTGACTTGAAAATTGTTAAGTGTAGTGACTTGAAATGGTTAAGTGTAGTGACTTGAAAATTGTTAAGTGTTGTGATTTGATATTGTGAACTTGTGACTTGAAAATATTTAAGTGTAGTGACTTGAAATGTGAACTTGTGAATTGAAAATGGTTAAGTGTAGTGCATGGAAATTGTGAACTTATTTTTTGAAAATTGTTAAGTGTAGTGACTTGAAATGTGAACTAGTGACTTGAAAATTGTTAAGTGTAGTGACTTGAAATGGTTAAGTGTAGTGACTTGAAAATTGTTAAGTGTTGTGATTTGATATTGTGAACTTGTGACTTGAAAATGTTGAAGTGTAGTGATTTGAAATTGTGAACTTGTGACTTGAAAATGGTTAAGTTTAGTGACTTGAAATGTGAACTTGTGAATTGAAAATGGTTAAGTGTAGTGCATTGAAATTGTGAACTTATTTTTTGAAAATTGTTAAGTGTAGTGACTTGAAATGTAAACTTGTGAGTTGAAAATGGTTAAGTGTAGTGACTTGAAAATTGTTAAGTGTTGTGATTTGATATTGTGAACTTGTGACTTGAAAATGTTGAAGTGTAGTGATTTGAAATTGTGAACTTGTGAATTGAAAATGGTTAAGTGTAGTGCATGGAAATTGTGAACTTATTTTTTTAAAATTGTTAAGTGTAGTGATTTGAAATTGTGAACTTGTTTTTTTAAAATGGTAAGTGTATTGACTTGAAATGTGAACTTGTGACTTGAAAATTGTTAAGTGTAGTGACTTGAAATTGTGAATTAGTGTTTTGAAAATGGTTTAGTGTAGTGACTTGAAATGGTTAAGTGTAGTGACTTGAAAATTGTTAAGTGTTGTGATTTGATATTGTGAACTTGTGACTTGTAAATATTTAAGTGTAGTGACTTGAAATGTGAACTTGTGAATTGAAAATGGTTAAGTGTTGTGCATGGAAATTGTGAACTTATTTTTTGAAAATGGTTAAGTGTAGTGACTTGAAATGTGAACTTGTGACTTGAAAATTGTTAAGTGTAGTGACTTGAAATGTGAACTTGTGAATTGAAAATGGTTAAGTGTAGTGCATGGAAATTGTGAACTTATTTTTTGAAAATTGTTAAGTGTAGTGATTTGAAAATGTGAACTTGTTTTTTGAAAATGGTTAAGTGTAGTGATTTGAAATTGTGAACTTGTGACTTGAAAATGGTTAAGTTTAGTGACTTGAAATGTGAACTTGTGAATTGAAAATGGTTAAGTGTAGTGCATGGAAATTGTGAACTTATTTTTGAAAATTGTTAAGTGTAGTGATTTGAAATTATGAACTTGTTTTTTCAAAATGGTTAAGTGTAGTGACTTGAAATGTGAATTAGTGAGTTGAAAATGGTTAAGTGTAGTGACTTGAAATGTAAACTTGTGAGTTGAAAATGGTTAAGTGTAGTGACTTGAAATGTGAACTTGTGAATTGAAAATGGTTAAGTGTAGTGCATGGAAATTGTGAACTTATTTTTTGAAAATTGTTAAGTGTAGTGATTTGAAATTGTGAACTTGTTTTTTGAAAATGGTTAAGTGTAGTGACTTGAAATGTGAACTTGTGACTTGAAAATTGTTAAGTGTAGTGACTTGAAATTGTGAATTAGTGTTTTGAAAATGGTTAAGTGTAGTGACTTGAAATGTGAATTTGTGAATGGAAAATGGTTAAGTGTAGTGCATGGAAATTGTGAACTTATTTTTTTAAATTTGTTAAGTGTAGTGATTTGAAATTGTGAACTTGTTTTTTGAAAATGGTTAAGTGTAGTGACTTGAAATGTGAACTTGTGACTTGAAAATTGTTAAGTGTAGTGACTTGAAATGTGAATTAGTGAGTTGAAAATTGTTAAGTGTAGTGACTTGAAATGTGAATTATTGAGTTAAAAATGGTTAAGTGTAGTGACTTGAAAATGGTTAAATGTAGTTAATTGAAATCATGAACTTGTTTCTTGAAAGTGGTTTAATATAGTGATTTGAAAATAGTTAAGAGTAGTGACTTGAAATGGTTAAGTGTAGTGCATGGAAATTGTGAACTTATTTTTTTAAAATTGTTAAGTGTAGTGATTTGAAATTGTGAACTTGTTTTTTTAAAATGGTAAGTGTATTGACTTGAAATGTGAACTTGTGACTTGAAAATTGTTAAGTGTAGTGACTTGAAATTGTGAATTAGTGTTTTGAAAATGGTTTAGTGTAGTGACTTGAAATGGTTAAGTGTAGTGACTTGAAAATTGTTAAGTGTTGTGATTTGATATTGTGAACTTGTGACTTGTAAATATTTAAGTGTAGTGACTTGAAATGTGAACTTGTGAATTGAAAATGGTTAAGTGTTGTGCATGGAAATTGTGAACTTATTTTTTGAAAATGGTTAAGTGTAGTGACTTGAAATGTGAACTTGTGACTTGAAAATTGTTAAGTGTAGTGACTTGAAATGTGAACTTGTGAATTGAAAATGGTTAAGTGTAGTGCATGGAAATTGTGAACTTATTTTTTGAAAATTGTTAAGTGTAGTGATTTGAAAATGTGAACTTGTTTTTTGAAAATGGTTAAGTGTAGTGATTTGAAATTGTGAACTTGTGACTTGAAAATGGTTAAGTTTAGTGACTTGAAATGTGAACTTGTGAATTGAAAATGGTTAAGTGTAGTGCATGGAAATTGTGAACTTATTTTTGAAAATTGTTAAGTGTAGTGATTTGAAATTGTGAACTTGTTTTTTCAAAATGGTTAAGTGTAGTGACTTGAAATGTGAATTAGTGAGTTGAAAATGGTTAAGTGTAGTGACTTGAAATGTAAACTTGTGAGTTGAAAATGGTTAAGTGTAGTGACTTGAAATGTGAACTTGTGAATTGAAAATGGTTAAGTGTAGTGCATGGAAATTGTGAACTTATTTTTTGAAAATTGTTAAGTGTAGTGATTTGAAATTGTGAACTTGTTTTTTCAAAATGGTTAACTGTAGTGACTTGAAATGTAAACTTGTGAGTTGAAAATGGTTAAGTGTAGTGACTTGAAATGTGAATTAGTGAGTTGAAAATTGTTAAGTGTAGTGACTTGAAATGTGAACTAGTGACTTGAAAATTGTTAAGTGTAGTGACTTGAAATGGTTAAGTGTAGTGACTTGAAAATTGTTAAGTGTTGTGATTTGATATTGTGAACTTGTGACTTGAAAATGTTGAAGTGTAGTGATTTGAAATTGTGAACTTGTGACTTGAAAATGGTTAAGTTTAGTGACTTGAAATGTGAACTTGTGAATTGAAAATGGTTAAGTGTAGTGCATTGAAATTGTGAACTTATTTTTTGAAAATTGTTAAGTGTAGTGACTTGAAATGTAAACTTGTGAGTTGAAAATGGTTAAGTGTAGTGACTTGAAAATTGTTAAGTGTTGTGATTTGATATTGTGAACTTGTGACTTGAAAATGTTGAAGTGTAGTGATTTGAAATTGTGAACTTGTGAATTGAAAATGGTTAAGTGTAGTGCATGGAAATTGTGAACTTATTTTTTTAAAATTGTTAAGTGTAGTGATTTGAAATTGTGAACTTGTTTTTTTAAAATGGTAAGTGTATTGACTTGAAATGTGAACTTGTGACTTGAAAATTGTTAAGTGTAGTGACTTGAAATTGTGAATTAGTGTTTTGAAAATGGTTTAGTGTAGTGACTTGAAATGGTTAAGTGTAGTGACTTGAAAATTGTTAAGTGTTGTGATTTGATATTGTGAACTTGTGACTTGTAAATATTTAAGTGTAGTGACTTGAAATGTGAACTTGTGAATTGAAAATGGTTAAGTGTTGTGCATGGAAATTGTGAACTTATTTTTTGAAAATGGTTAAGTGTAGTGACTTGAAATGTGAACTTGTGACTTGAAAATTGTTAAGTGTAGTGACTTGAAATGTGAACTTGTGAATTGAAAATGGTTAAGTGTAGTGCATGGAAATTGTGAACTTATTTTTTGAAAATTGTTAAGTGTAGTGATTTGAAAATGTGAACTTGTTTTTTGAAAATGGTTAAGTGTAGTGATTTGAAATTGTGAACTTGTGACTTGAAAATGGTTAAGTTTAGTGACTTGAAATGTGAACTTGTGAATTGAAAATGGTTAAGTGTAGTGCATGGAAATTGTGAACTTATTTTTGAAAATTGTTAAGTGTAGTGATTTGAAATTGTGAACTTGTTTTTTCAAAATGGTTAAGTGTAGTGACTTGAAATGTGAATTAGTGAGTTGAAAATGGTTAAGTGTAGTGACTTGAAATGTAAACTTGTGAGTTGAAAATGGTTAAGTGTAGTGACTTTAAATGTGAACTTGTGAATTGAAAATGGTTAAGTGTAGTGCATGGAAATTGTGAACTTATTTTTTTAAAATTGTTAAGTGTAGTGATTTGAAATTGTGAACTTGTTTTTTGAAAATGGTTAAGTGTAGTGACTTGAAATGTGAACTTGTGACTTGAAAATTGTTAAGTGTAGTGACTTGAAATTGTGAATTAGTGTTTTGAAAATGGTTAAGTGTAGTGACTTGAAATGTGAATTTGTGAATGGAAAATGGTTAAGTGTAGTGCATGGAAATTGTGAACTTATTTTTTTAAATTTGTTAAGTGTAGTGATTTGAAATTGTGAACTTGTTTTTTGAAAATGGTTAAGTGTAGTGACTTGAAATGTGAACTTGTGACTTGAAAATTGTTAAGTGTAGTGACTTGAAATGTGAATTAGTGAGTTGAAAATTGTTAAGTGTAGTGACTTGAAATGTGAATTATTGAGTTAAAAATGGTTAAGTGTAGTGACTTGAAAATGGTTAAATGTAGTTAATTGAAATCATGAACTTGTTTCTTGAAAGTGGTTTAATATAGTGATTTGAAAATAGTTAAGAGTAGTGACTTGAAATGGTTAAGTGTAGTGCATGGAAATTGTGAACTTATTTTTTTAAAATTGTTAAGTGTAGTGATTTGAAATTGTGAACTTGTTTTTTTAAAATGGTAAGTGTATTGACTTGAAATGTGAACTTGTGACTTGAAAATTGTTAAGTGTAGTGACTTGAAATTGTGAATTAGTGTTTTGAAAATGGTTTAGTGTAGTGACTTGAAATGGTTAAGTGTAGTGACTTGAAAATTGTTAAGTGTTGTGATTTGATATTGTGAACTTGTGACTTGTAAATATTTAAGTGTAGTGACTTGAAATGTGAACTTGTGAATTGAAAATGGTTAAGTGTTGTGCATGGAAATTGTGAACTTATTTTTTGAAAATGGTTAAGTGTAGTGACTTGAAATGTGAACTTGTGACTTGAAAATTGTTAAGTGTAGTGACTTGAAATGTGAACTTGTGAATTGAAAATGGTTAAGTGTAGTGCATGGAAATTGTGAACTTATTTTTTGAAAATTGTTAAGTGTAGTGATTTGAAAATGTGAACTTGTTTTTTGAAAATGGTTAAGTGTAGTGATTTGAAATTGTGAACTTGTGACTTGAAAATGGTTAAGTTTAGTGACTTGAAATGTGAACTTGTGAATTGAAAATGGTTAAGTGTAGTGCATGGAAATTGTGAACTTATTTTTGAAAATTGTTAAGTGTAGTGATTTGAAATTGTGAACTTGTTTTTTCAAAATGGTTAAGTGTAGTGACTTGAAATGTGAATTAGTGAGTTGAAAATGGTTAAGTGTAGTGACTTGAAATGTAAACTTGTGAGTTGAAAATGGTTAAGTGTAGTGACTTGAAATGTGAACTTGTGAATTGAAAATGGTTAAGGGTAGTGCATGGAAATTGTGAACTTATTTTTTGAAAATTGTTAAGTGTAGTGATTTGAAATTGTGAACTTGTTTTTTCAAAATGGTTAACTGTAGTGACTTGAAATGTAAACTTGTGAGTTGAAAATGGTTAAGTGTAGTGACTTGAAATGTGAATTAGTGAGTTGAAAATTGTTAAGTGTAGTGACTTGAAATGTAAACTTGTGAGTTGAAAATGGTTAAGTGTAGTGACTTGAAATGTGAACTTGTGAATTGAAAATGGTTAAGTGTAGTGCATGGAAATTGTGAATTAGTGTTTTGAAAATGGTTAAGTGTAGTGACTTGAAATGTGAATTTGTGAATTGAAAATGGTTAAGTGTAGTGCATGGAAATTGTGAACTTATTTTTTGAAAATGGTTTAGTGTAGTGACTTGAAATGTGAATTATTGAGTTAAAAATGGTTAAGTGTAGTGACTTGAAAATGGTTAAATGTAGTTAATTGAAATCATGAACTTGTTTCTTGAAAGTGGTTTAATATAGTGACTTTAAAATAGTTAAGTGTAGTGACTTGAAATGGTTAAGTGTAGTGACTTGAAAATTGTTAAGTGTTGTGACATGAAATGTGAACTTGTGACTTGAAAATGGTTAAGTGTAGTGCATTGAAATGTGAACTTGTGAATTGAAAATGGTTAAGTGTAGTGATTTGAAATTGTGAAGTTGTTTTTTGAAAATGGTTAAGTGTAGTGATTTGAAATTGTGAACTTGTGACTTGAAAATGGTTAAGTGTAGTGACTTGAAATGTGAACTTGTGAATTGAAAATGGTTAAGTGTAGTGCATGGAAATTGTGAACTTATTTTTGAAAATTGTTAAGTGTAGTGATTTGAAATTGTGAACTTGTTTTTTCAAAATGGTTAAGTGTAGTGACTTGAAATGTGAATTAGTGAGTTGAAAATGGTTAAGTGTAGTGACTTGAAATGTAAACTTGTGAGTTGAAAATGGTTAAGTGTAGTGACTTGAAATGTGAACTTGTGAATTGAAAATGGTTAAGTGTAGTGCATGGAAATTGTGAACTTATTTTTTGAAAATTGTTAAGTGTAGTGATTTGAAAATGTGAACTTGTTTTTTGAAAATGGTTAAGTGTAGTGATTTGAAATTGTGAACTTGTGACTTGAAAATGGTTAATTTTAGTGACTTGAAATGTGAACTTGTGAATTGAAAATGGTTAAGTGTAGTGCATGGAAATTGTGAACTTATTTTTGAAAATTGTTAAGTGTAGTGATTTGAAATTGTGAACTTGTTTTTTCAAAAATGGTTAAGTGTAGTGACTCGAAATGTGAATTAGTGAGTTGAAAATGGTTAAGTGTAGTGACTTGAAATGTAAACTTGTGAGTTGAAAATGGTTAAGTGTAGTGACTTGAAATGTGAACTTGTGAATTGAAAATGGTTAAGTGTAGTGCATGGAAATTGTGAACTTATTTTTTGAAAATTGTTAAGTGTAGTGATTTGAAAATGTGAACTTGTTTTTTGAAAATGGTTAAGTGTAGTGATTTGAAATTGTGAACTTGTGACTTGAAAATGGTTAAGTTTAGTGACTTGAAATGTGAACTTGTGAATTGAAAATGGTTAAGTGTAGTGCATGGAAATTGTGAACTTATTTTTGAAAATTGTTAAGTGTAGTGATTTGAAATTGTGAACTTGTTTTTTCAAAATGGTTAAGTGTAGTGACTTGAAATGTGAATTAGTGAGTTGAAAATGGTTAAGTGTAGTGACTTGAAATGTAAACTTGTGAGTTGAAAATGGTTAAGTGTAGTGACTTGAAATGTGAACTTGTGAATTGAAAATGGTTAAGTGTAGTGCATGGAAATTGTGAACTTATTTTTTGAAAATTGTTAAGTGTAGTGATTTGAAATTGTGAACTTGTTTTTTCAAAATGGTTAACTGTAGTGACTTGAAATGTAAACTTGTGAGTTGAAAATGGTTAAGTGTAGTGACTTGAAATGTGAATTAGTGAGTTGAAAATTGTTAAGTGTAGTGACTTGAAATGTAAACTTGTGAGTTGAAAATGGTTAAGTGTAGTGACTTGAAATGTGAACTTGTGAATTGAAAATGGTTAAGTGTAGTGCATGGAAATTGTGAACTTATTTTTTTAAAATTGTTAAGTGTAGTGATTTGAAAATGTGAACTTGTTTTTTGAAAATGGTTAAGTGTAGTGACTTGAAATGTGAACTTGTGACTTGAAAATTGTTAAGTGTAGTGACTTGAAATGGTTAAGTGTAGTGACTTGAAAATTGTTAAGTGTTGTGATTTGAAATGTGAATTTGTGAATTGAAAATGGTTAAGTGTAGTGCATTGAAATTGTGAACTTATTTTTTGAAAATGGTTAAGTGTAGTGACTTGAAATGTGAATTATTGAGTTAAAAATGGTTAAGTGTAGTGACTTGAAAATGGTTAAATGTAGTTAATTGAAATCATGAACTTGTTTCTTGAAAGTGGTTTAATATAGTGACTTTAAAATAGTTAAGTGTAGTGACTTGAAATGGTTAAGTGTAGTGACTTGAAAATTGTTAAGTGTTGTGACATGAAATGTGAACTTGTGACTTGAAAATGGTTAAGTGTAGTGCATTGAAATGTGAACTTGTGAATTGAAAATGGTTAAGTGTAGTGATTTGAAATTGTGAAGTTGTTTCTTGAAAATGGTTAAGTGTAGTGACTTGAAATGTGAACTTGTGACTTGAAAATGGTTAAGTGTAGTGACTTGAAATGTGAACTTGTGAATTGAAAATGGTTAAGTGTAGTGACTTGAAATGTGAACTTGTGAATTGAAAATGGTTAAGTGTAGTGCATGGAAATTGTGAACTTATTTTTTGAAAATTGTTAAGTGTAGTAATTTGAAATTGTGAACTTGTTTTTTGAAAATGGCTAAGTGTAGTGACTTGAAATGTGAACTTGTGACTTGAAAATTGTTAAGTGTAGTGACTTGAAATTGTGAATTAGTGTTTTGAAAATGGTTAAGTGTAGTGACTTGAAATGTGAACTTGTGAGTTGAAAATGGTTAAGTGTAAGCATTGAAATTGTGAACTTATTTTTTGAAAATTGTTAAGTGTAGTGATTTGAAATTGTGAACTTGTGACTTAAAAATGGTTAAATGTAGTGACTTGAAATGTGAACTTGTGAATTTAAAATGGTTAAGTGTAGTGCATTGAAATTGTGAACTTATTTTTTGAAAATTGTTAAGTGTAGAGACTTGAAAAGTGAAGTAGTGAGGTGAAAATGGTTAAATGTAGTGAATTGAAATTGTGAAGTTGTTTCTTGAAAATGGTTAATATAGTGACTTGAAATGTGAATTAGTGTTTTGAAAATTGTTAAGTGTAGTGACTTGAAATGTAAACTTGCGAGTTGAAAATGGTTAAGTGTAGTGACTTGAAATGTGAACTTGTGAATTGAAAATGGTTAAGTGTAGTGCATGGAAATTGTGAACTTATTTTTTTAAAATTGTTAAGTGTAGTGATTTGAAATTGTGAACTTGTTTTTTGAAAATGGTTAAGTGTAGTGACTTGAAATGTGAACTTGTGACTTGAAAATTGTTAAGTGTAGTGACTTGAAATTGTGAATTAGTGTTTTGAAAATGGTTAAGTGTAGTGACTTGAAATGTGAATTTGTGAATGGAAAATGGTTAAGTGTAGTGCATGGAAATTGTGAACTTATTTTTTTAAATTTGTTAAGTGTAGTGATTTGAAATTGTGAACTTGTTTTTTGAAAATGGTTAAGTGTAGTGACTTGAAATGTGAACTTGTGACTTGAAAATTGTTAAGTGTAGTGACTTGAAATGTGAATTAGTGAGTTGAAAATTGTTAAGTGTAGTGACTTGAAATGTGAATTATTGAGTTAAAAATGGTTAAGTGTAGTGACTTGAAAATGGTTAAATGTAGTTAATTGAAATCATGAACTTGTTTCTTGAAAGTGGTTTAATATAGTGATTTGAAAATAGTTAAGAGTAGTGACTTGAAATGGTTAAGTGTAGTGACTTGAAAATTGTTAAGTGTTGTGACATGAAATGTGAACTTGTGACTTGAAAATGGTTAAGTGTAGTGACTTGAAATGTGAACTTATGAATTGAAAATGGTTAAGTGTAGTGCATGGAAATTGTGAACTTATTTTTTGAAAATTGTTAAGTGTAGTGATTTGAAATTGTGAACTTGTTTTTTGAAAATGGTTAAGTGTAGTGACTTGAAATTGTGAATTAGTGTTTTGAAAATGGTTAAGTGTAGTGACTTGAAATGTGAATTTGTGAATTGAAAATGGTTAAGTGTAGTGCATGGAAATTGTGAACTTATTTTTTCAAAATTGTTAAGTGTAGTGATTTGAAATTGTGAACTTGTGACTTAAAAATGGTTAAGCGTAGTGACTTGAAATGTGAACTTGTGAATTGAAAATGGTTAAGTGTAGTGCATTGAAATTGTGAACTTATTTTTTGAAAATTGTTAAGTGTAGAGACTTGAAAAGTGAAGTATTAAGGTGAAAATGGTTAAATGTAGTGACTTGAAATGTGAATTAGTGTTTTGAAAATTGTTAAGTGTAGTGACTTGAAATGTAAACTTGTGAGTTGAAAATGGTTAAGTGTAGTGACTTGAAATGTGAACTTGTGAATTGAAAATGGTTAAGTGTAGTGCATGGAAATTGTGAACTTATTTTTTGAAAATTGTTAAGTGTAGTGATTTGAAATTGTGAACTTGTTTTTTTAAAATTGTTAAGTGCAGTGACTTGAAATGTGAACTTGGGACTTGAAAATTGTTAAGTGTAGTGACTTGAAATGGTTAAGTGTAGTGACTTGAAAATTGTTAAGTGTTGTGATTTGATATTGTGAACTTGTGACTTGAAAATGTTTAAGTGTAGTGACTTGAAATGTGAACTTGTGAATTGAAAATGGTTAAGTGTAGTGCATGGAAATTGTGAACTTATTTTTTTAAAATTGTTAAGTGTAGTGATTTGAAATTGTGAACTTGTTTTTTGAAAATGGTTAAGTGTAGTGACTTGAAATGTGAACTTGTGACTTGAAAATTGTTAAGTGTAGTGACTTGAAATTGTGAATTAGTGTTTTGAAAATGGTTAAGTGTAGTGACTTGAAATGTGAATTTGTGAATTGAAAATGGTTAAGTGTAGTGCATGGAAATTGTGAACTTATTTTTTGAAAATTGTTAAGTGTAGTGATTTGAAAATGTGAACTTGTTTTTTGAAAATGGTTAAGTGTAGTGATTTGAAATTGTGAACTTGTGACTTGAAAATGGTTAAGTTTAGTGACTTGAAATGTGAACTTGTGAATTGAAAATGGTTAAGTGTAGTGCATGGAAATTGTGAACTTATTTTTGAAAATTGTTAAGTGTAGTGATTTTGAAATTGTGAACTTGTTTTTTGAAAATGGTTAAGTATTGTGACTTGAAATGTGAATTAGTGAGTTGAAAATGGTTAAGTGTAGTGACTTGAAATGTAAACTTGTGAGTTGAAAATGGTTAAGTGTAGTGACTTGAAATGTGAACTTGTGAATTGAAAATGGTTAAGTGTAGTGCATGGAAATTGTGAACTTATTTTTTGAAAATTGTTAAGTGTAGTGATTTGAAATTGTGAACTTGTTTTTTTAAAATGGTAAGTGTATTGACTTGAAATGTGAACTTGTGACTTGAAAATTATTAAGTGTAGTGACTTGAAATTGTGAATTAGTGTTTTGAAAATGGTTTAGTGTAGTGACTTGAAATGGTTAAGTGTAGTGACTTGAAAATTGTTAAGTGTTGTGATTTGATATTGTGAACTTGTGACTTGTAAATATTTAAGTGTAGTGACTTGAAATGTGAACTTGTGAATTGAAAATGGTTAAGTGTTGTGCATGGAAATTGTGAACTTATTTTTTGAAAATGGTTAAGTGTAGTGACTTGAAATGTGAACTTGTGACTTGAAAATTGTTAAGTGTAGTGACTTGAAATTGTGAATTAGTGTTTTGAAAATGGTTAAGTGTAGTGACTTGAAATGTGAATTTGTGAATTGAAAATGGTTAAGTGTAGTGCATGGAAATTGTGAACTTATTTTTTGAAAATTTTTAAGTGTAGTGATTTGAAATTGTGAACTTGTTTTTTCAAAATGGTTAACTGTAGTGACTTGAAATGTAAACTTGTGAGTTGAAAATGGTTAAGTGTAGTGACTTGAAATGTGAATTAGTGAGTTGAAAATTGTTAAGTGTAGTGACTTGAAATGTGAATTATTGAGTTAAAAATGGTTAAGTGTAGTGACTTGAAAATGGTTAAATGTAGTTAATTGAAATCATGAACTTGTTTCTTGAAAGTGGTTTAATATAGTGATTTGAAAATAGTTAAGAGTAGTGACTTGAAATGGTTAAGTGTAGTGACTTGAAAATTGTTAAGTGTTGTGACATGAAATGTGAACTTGTGACTTGAAAATGGTTAAGTGTAGTGACTTGAAATGTGAACTTATGAATTGAAAATGGTTAAGTGTAGTGCATGGAAATTGTGAACTTATTTTTTGAAAATTGTTAAGTGTAGTGATTTGAAATTGTGAACTTGTTTTTTGAAAATGGTTAAGTGTAGTGACTTGAAATTGTGAATTAGTGTTTTGAAAATGGTTAAGTGTAGTGACTTGAAATGTGAATTTGTGAATTGAAAATGGTTAAGTGTAGTGCATGGAAATTGTGAACTTATTTTTTCAAAATTGTTAAGTGTAGTGATTTGAAATTGTGAACTTGTGACTTAAAAATGGTTAAGCGTAGTGACTTGAAATGTGAACTTGTGAATTGAAAATGGTTAAGTGTAGTGCATTGAAATTGTGAACTTATTTTTTGAAAATTGTTAAGTGTAGAGACTTGAAAAGTGAAGTATTAAGGTGAAAATGGTTAAATGTAGTGACTTGAAATGTGAATTAGTGTTTTGAAAATTGTTAAGTGTAGTGACTTGAAATGTAAACTTGTGAGTTGAAAATGGTTAAGTGTAGTGACTTGAAATGTGAACTTGTGAATTGAAAATGGTTAAGTGTAGTGCATGGAAATTGTGAACTTATTTTTTGAAAATTGTTAAGTGTAGTGATTTGAAATTGTGAACTTGTTTTTTTAAAATTGTTAAGTGCAGTGACTTGAAATGTGAACTTGGGACTTGAAAATTGTTAAGTGTAGTGACTTGAAATGGTTAAGTGTAGTGACTTGAAAATTGTTAAGTGTTGTGATTTGATATTGTGAACTTGTGACTTGAAAATGTTTAAGTGTAGTGACTTGAAATGTGAACTTGTGAATTGAAAATGGTTAAGTGTAGTGCATGGAAATTGTGAACTTATTTTTTTAAAATTGTTAAGTGTAGTGATTTGAAATTGTGAACTTGTTTTTTGAAAATGGTTAAGTGTAGTGACTTGAAATGTGAACTTGTGACTTGAAAATTGTTAAGTGTAGTGACTTGAAATTGTGAATTAGTGTTTTGAAAATGGTTAAGTGTAGTGACTTGAAATGTGAATTTGTGAATTGAAAATGGTTAAGTGTAGTGCATGGAAATTGTGAACTTATTTTTTGAAAATTGTTAAGTGTAGTGATTTGAAAATGTGAACTTGTTTTTTGAAAATGGTTAAGTGTAGTGATTTGAAATTGTGAACTTGTGACTTGAAAATGGTTAAGTTTAGTGACTTGAAATGTGAACTTGTGAATTGAAAATGGTTAAGTGTAGTGCATGGAAATTGTGAACTTATTTTTGAAAATTGTTAAGTGTAGTGATTTTGAAATTGTGAACTTGTTTTTTGAAAATGGTTAAGTGTTGTGACTTGAAATGTGAATTAGTGAGTTGAAAATGGTTAAGTGTAGTGACTTGAAATGTAAACTTGTGAGTTGAAAATGGTTAAGTGTAGTGACTTGAAATGTGAACTTGTGAATTGAAAATGGTTAAGTGTAGTGCATGGAAATTGTGAACTTATTTTTTGAAAATTGTTAAGTGTAGTGATTTGAAATTGTGAACTTGTTTTTTTAAAATGGTAAGTGTATTGACTTGAAATGTGAACTTGTGACTTGAAAATTATTAAGTGTAGTGACTTGAAATTGTGAATTAGTGTTTTGAAAATGGTTTAGTGTAGTGACTTGAAATGGTTAAGTGTAGTGACTTGAAAATTGTTAAGTGTTGTGATTTGATATTGTGAACTTGTGACTTGTAAATATTTAAGTGTAGTGACTTGAAATGTGAACTTGTGAATTGAAAATGGTTAAGTGTTGTGCATGGAAATTGTGAACTTATTTTTTGAAAATGGTTAAGTGTAGTGACTTGAAATGTGAACTTGTGACTTGAAAATTGTTAAGTGTAGTGACTTGAAATTGTGAATTAGTGTTTTGAAAATGGTTAAGTGTAGTGACTTGAAATGTGAATTTGTGAATTGAAAATGGTTAAGTGTAGTGCATGGAAATTGTGAACTTATTTTTTGAAAATTTTTAAGTGTAGTGATTTGAAATTGTGAACTTGTTTTTTCAAAATGGTTAACTGTAGTGACTTGAAATGTAAACTTGTGAGTTGAAAATGGTTAAGTGTAGTGACTTGAAATGTGAATTAGTGAGTTGAAAATTGTTAAGTGTAGTGACTTGAAATGTGAATTATTGAGTTAAAAATGGTTAAGTGTAGTGACTTGAAAATGGTTAAATGTAGTTAATTGAAATCATGAACTTGTTTCTTGAAAGTGGTTTAATATAGTGATTTGAAAATAGTTAAGAGTAGTGACTTGAAATGGTTAAGTGTAGTGACTTGAAAATTGTTAAGTGTTGTGACATGAAATGTGAACTTGTGACTTGAAAATGGTTAAGTGTAGTGACTTGAAATGTGAACTTATGAATTGAAAATGGTTAAGTGTAGTGCATGGAAATTGTGAACTTATTTTTTGAAAATTGTTAAGTGTAGTGATTTGAAATTGTGAACTTGTTTTTTGAAAATGGTTAAGTGTAGTGACTTGAAATTGTGAATTAGTGTTTTGAAAATGGTTAAGTGTAGTGACTTGAAATGTGAATTTGTGAATTGAAAATGGTTAAGTGTAGTGCATGGAAATTGTGAACTTATTTTTTCAAAATTGTTAAGTGTAGTGATTTGAAATTGTGAACTTGTGACTTAAAAATGGTTAAGCGTAGTGACTTGAAATGTGAACTTGTGAATTGAAAATGGTTAAGTGTAGTGCATTGAAATTGTGAACTTATTTTTTGAAAATTGTTAAGTGTAGAGACTTGAAAAGTGAAGTATTAAGGTGAAAATGGTTAAATGTAGTGACTTGAAATGTGAATTAGTGTTTTGAAAATTGTTAAGTGTAGTGACTTGAAATGTAAACTTGTGAGTTGAAAATGGTTAAGTGTAGTGACTTGAAATGTGAACTTGTGAATTGAAAATGGTTAAGTGTAGTGCATGGAAATTGTGAACTTATTTTTTGAAAATTGTTAAGTGTAGTGATTTGAAATTGTGAACTTGTTTTTTTAAAATTGTTAAGTGCAGTGACTTGAAATGTGAACTTGGGACTTGAAAATTGTTAAGTGTAGTGACTTGAAATGGTTAAGTGTAGTGACTTGAAAATTGTTAAGTGTTGTGATTTGATATTGTGAACTTGTGACTTGAAAATGTTTAAGTGTAGTGACTTGAAATGTGAACTTGTGAATTGAAAATGGTTAAGTGTAGTGCATGGAAATTGTGAACTTATTTTTTTAAAATTGTTAAGTGTAGTGATTTGAAATTGTGAACTTGTTTTTTGAAAATGGTTAAGTGTAGTGACTTGAAATGTGAACTTGTGACTTGAAAATTGTTAAGTGTAGTGACTTGAAATTGTGAATTAGTGTTTTGAAAATGGTTAAGTGTAGTGACTTGAAATGTGAATTTGTGAATTGAAAATGGTTAAGTGTAGTGCATGGAAATTGTGAACTTATTTTTTGAAAATTGTTAAGTGTAGTGATTTGAAAATGTGAACTTGTTTTTTGAAAATGGTTAAGTGTAGTGATTTGAAATTGTGAACTTGTGACTTGAAAATGGTTAAGTTTAGTGACTTGAAATGTGAACTTGTGAATTGAAAATGGTTAAGTGTAGTGCATGGAAATTGTGAACTTATTTTTGAAAATTGTTAAGTGTAGTGATTTTGAAATTGTGAACTTGTTTTTTGAAAATGGTTAAGTGTTGTGACTTGAAATGTGAATTAGTGAGTTGAAAATGGTTAAGTGTAGTGACTTGAAATGTAAACTTGTGAGTTGAAAATGGTTAAGTGTAGTGACTTGAAATGTGAACTTGTGAATTGAAAATGGTTAAGTGTAGTGCATGGAAATTGTGAACTTATTTTTTGAAAATTGTTAAGTGTAGTGATTTGAAATTGTGAACTTGTTTTTTTAAAATGGTAAGTGTATTGACTTGAAATGTGAACTTGTGACTTGAAAATTATTAAGTGTAGTGACTTGAAATTGTGAATTAGTGTTTTGAAAATGGTTTAGTGTAGTGACTTGAAATGGTTAAGTGTAGTGACTTGAAAATTGTTAAGTGTTGTGATTTGATATTGTGAACTTGTGACTTGTAAATATTTAAGTGTAGTGACTTGAAATGTGAACTTGTGAATTGAAAATGGTTAAGTGTTGTGCATGGAAATTGTGAACTTATTTTTTGAAAATGGTTAAGTGTAGTGACTTGAAATGTGAACTTGTGACTTGAAAATTGTTAAGTGTAGTGACTTGAAATTGTGAATTAGTGTTTTGAAAATGGTTAAGTGTAGTGACTTGAAATGTGAATTTGTGAATTGAAAATGGTTAAGTGTAGTGCATGGAAATTGTGAACTTATTTTTTGAAAATTGTTAAGTGTAGTGATTTGAAAATGTGAACTTGTTTTTTCAAAATGGTTAACTGTAGTGACTTGAAATGTAAACTTGTGAGTTGAAAATGGTTAAGTGTAGTGACTTGAAATGTGAATTAGTGAGTTGAAAATTGTTAAGTGTAGTGACTTGAAATGTAAACTTGTGAGTTGAAAATGGTTAAGTGTAGTGACTTGAAATGTGAACTTGTGATTTGAAAATGGTTAAGTGTAGTGCATGGAAATTGTGAACTTATTTTTTTAAAATTGTTAAGTGTAGTGATTTGAAAATGTGAACTTGTTTTTTGAAAATGGTTAAGTGTAGTGACTTGAAATGTGAACTTGTGACTTGAAAATTGTTAAGTGTAGTGACTTGAAATGGTTAAGTGTAGTGACTTGAAAATTGTTAAGTGTTGTGATTTGAAATGTGAATTTGTGAATTGAAAATGGTTAAGTGTAGTGCATTGAAATTGTGAACTTATTTTTTGAAAATGGTTAAGTGTAGTGACTTGAAATGTGAATTATTGAGTTAAAAATGGTTAAGTGCAGTGACTTGAAAATGGTTAAATGTAGTTAATTGAAATCATGAACTTGTTTCTTGAAAGTGGTTTAATATAGTGACTTGAAAATAGTTAAGTGTAGTGACTTGAAATGGTTAAGTGTAGTGACTTGAAAATTGTTAAGTGTTGTGACATGAAATGTGAACTTGTGACTTGAAAATGGTTAAGTGTAGTGCATTGAAATGTGAACTTGTGAATTGAAAATGGTTAAGTGTAGTGATTTGAAATTGTGAAGTTGTTTTTTGAAAATGGTTAAGTGTAGTGACTTGAAATGTGAACTTGTGACTTGAAAATAGTTAAGTGTAGTGACTTGAAATGTGAACTTGTGAATTGAAAATGGTTAAGTGTAGTGACTTGAAATGAGAACTTGTGAATTGAAAATGGTTAAGTGTAGTGCATGGAAATTGTGAACTTATTTTTTGAAAATTGTTAAGTGTAGTAATTTGAAATTGTGAACTTGTTTTTTGAAAATGGTTAAGTGTAGTGACTTGAAATGTGAACTTGTGACTTGAAAATTGTTAAGTGTAGTGACTTGAAATTGTGAATTAGTGTTTTGAAAATGGTTAAGTGTAGTGACTTGAAATGTGAACTTGTGAGTTGAAAATGGTTAAGTGTAAGCATTGAAATTGTGAACTTATTTTTTGAAAATTGTTAAGTGTAGTGATTTGAAATTGTGAACTTGTTTTTTCAAAATGGTTAACTGTAGTGACTTGAAATGTAAACTTGTGAGTTGAAAATGGTTAAGTGTAGTGATTTGAAATTGTGAACTTGTGACTTAAAAATGGTTAAATGTAGTGACTTGAAATTTGAACTTGTGAATTTAAAATGGTTAAGTGTAGTGCATTGAAATTGTGAACTTATTTTTTGAAAATTGTTAAGTGTAGAGACTTGAAAAGTGAAGTAGTGAGGTGAAAATGGTTAAATGTAGTGAATTGAAATTGTGAAGTTGTTTCTTGAAAATGGTTAAATATAGTGACTTGAAATGTGAATTAGTGTTTTGAAAATTGTTAAGTGTAGTGACTTGAAATGTAAACTTGTGAGTTGAAAATGGTTAAGTGTAGTGACTTGAAATGTGAACTTGTGAATTGAAAATGGTTAAGTGTAGTGCATGGAAATTGTGAACTTATTTTTTGAAAATTGTTAAGTGTAGTGATTTGAAATTGTGAACTTGTTTTTTTAAAATGGTTAAGTGTAGTGACTTGAAATTGTGAATTAGTGTTTTGAAAATGGTTAAGTGTAGTGACTTGAAATGTGAATTTGTGAATTGAAAATGGTTAAGTGTAGTGCATGGAAATTGTGAACTTATTTTTTGAAAATTGTTAAGTGTAGTGATTTGAAAATGTGAACTTGTTTTTTGAAAATGGTTAAGTGTAGTGATTTGAAATTGTGAACTTGTGACTTGAAAATGGTTAAGTTTAGTGACTTGAAATGTGAACTTGTGAATTGAAAATGGTTAAGTGTAGTGCATGGAAATTGTGAACTTATTTTTGAAAATTGTTAAGTGTAGTGATTTGAAATTGTGAACTTGTTTTTTCAAAATGGTTAAGTGTAGTGACTTGAAATGTGAATTAGTGAGTTGAAAATGGTTAAGTGTAGTGACTTGAAATGTAAACTTGTGAGTTGAAAATGGTTAAGTGTAGTGACTTGAAATGTGAACTTGTGAATTGAAAATGGTTAAGTGTAGTGCATGGAAATTGTGAACTTATTTTTTGAAAATTGTTAAGTGTAGTGATTTGAAATTGTGAACTTGTTTTTTCAAAATGGTTAACTGTAGTGACTTGAAATGTAAACTTGTGAGTTGAAAATGGTTAAGTGTAGTGACTTGAAATGTGAATTAGTGAGTTGAAAATTGTTAAGTGTAGTGACTTGAAATGTAAACTTGTGAGTTGAAAATGGTTAAGTGTAGTGACTTGAAATGTGAACTTGTGAATTGAAAATGGTTAAGTGTAGTGCATGGAAATTGTGAACTTATTTTTTGAAAATTGTTAAGTGTAGTGATTTGAAATTGTGAACTTGTTTTTTGAAAATTGTTAAGTGTAGTGACTTGAAATTGTGAATTAGTGTTTTGAAAATGGTTAAGTGTAGTGACTTGAAATGTGAATTTGTGAATTGAAAATGGTTAAGTGTAGTGCATGGAAATTGTGAACTTATTTTTTGAAAATTGTTAAGTGTAGTGATTTGAAATTTTGAACTTGTTTTTTCAAAATGGTTAACTGTAGTGACTTGAAATGTAAACTTGTGAGTTGAAAATGGTTAAGTGTAGTGACTTGAAATGTGAATTAGTGAGTTGAAAATTGTTAAGTGTAGTGACTTGAAATGTAAACTTGTGAGTTGAAAATGGTTAAGTGTAGTGACTTGAAATGTGAACTTGTGAATTGAAAATGGTTAAGTGTAGTGCATGGAAATTGTGAACTTATTTTTTTAAAATTGTTAAGTGTAGTGATTTGAAATTGTGAACTTGTTTTTTGAAAATGGTTAAGTGTAGTGACTTGAAATTGTGAATTAGTGTTTTGAAAATGGTTAAGTGTAGTGACTTGAAATGTGAATTTGTGAATTGAAAATGGTTAAGTGTAGTGCATGGAAATTGTGAACTTATTTTTTGAAAATTGTTAAGTGTAGGGATTTGAAAATGTGAACTTGTTTTTTGAAAATGGTTAAGTGTAGTGACTTGAAATGTGAACTTGTGACTTGAAAATTGTTAAGTGTAGTGACTTGAAATGTGAATTAGTGAGTTGAAAATTGTTAAGTGTAGTGACTTGAAATGTAAACTTGTGAGTTGAAAATGGTTAAGTGTAGTGACTTGAAATGTGAACTTGTGAATTGAAAATGGTTAAGTGTAGTGCATGGAAATTGTGAACTTATTTTTTGAAAATTGTTAAGTGTAGTGATTTGAAATTGTGAACTTGTTTTTTGAAAATTGTTAAGTGTAGTGACTTGAAATTGTGAATTAGTGTTTTGAAAATGGTTAAGTGTAGTGACTTGAAATGTGAATTTGTGAATTGAAAATGGTTAAGTGTAGTGCATGGAAATTGTGAACTTATTTTTTGAAAATTGTTAAGTGTAGTGATTTGAAATTTTGAACTTGTTTTTTCAAAATGGTTAACTGTAGTGACTTGAAATGTAAACTTGTGAGTTGAAAATGGTTAAGTGTAGTGACTTGAAATGTGAATTAGTGAGTTGAAAATTGTTAAGTGTAGTGACTTGAAATGTAAACTTGTGAGTTGAAAATGGTTAAGTGTAGTGACTTGAAATGTGAACTTGTGAATTGAAAATGGTTAAGTGTAGTGCATGGAAATTGTGAACTTATTTTTTGAAAATTGTTAAGTGTAGTGATTTGAAATTGTGAACTTGTTTTTTGAAAATTGTTAAGTGTAGTGACTTGAAATTGTGAATTAGTGTTTTGAAAATGGTTAAGTGTAGTGACTTGAAATGTGAATTTGTGAATTGAAAATGGTTAAGTGTAGTGCATGGAAATTGTGAACTTATTTTTTGAAAATTGTTAAGTGTAGTGATTTGAAATTTTGAACTTGTTTTTTCAAAATGGTTAACTGTAGTGACTTGAAATGTAAACTTGTGAGTTGAAAATGGTTAAGTGTAGTGACTTGAAATGTGAATTAGTGAGTTGAAAATTGTTAAGTGTAGTGACTTGAAATGTAAACTTGTGAGTTGAAAATGGTTAAGTGTAGTGACTTGAAATGTGAACTTGTGAATTGAAAATGGTTAAGTGTAGTGCATGGAAATTGTGAACTTATTTTTTGAAAATTGTTAAGTGTAGTGATTTGAAATTGTGAACTTGTTTTTTGAAAATGGTTAAGTGTAGTGACTTGAAATTGTGAATTAGTGTTTTGAAAATGGTTAAGTGTAGTGACTTGAAATGTGAATTTGTGAATTGAAAATGGTTAAGTGTAGTGCATGGAAATTGTGAACTTATTTTTTGAAAATTGTTAAGTGTAGGGATTTGAAAATGTGAACTTGTTTTTTGAAAATGGTTAAGTGTAGTGATTTGAAATTGTGAACTTGTGACTTGAAAATGGTTAAGTTTAGTGACTTGAAATGTGAACTTGTGAATTGAAAATGGTTAAGTGTAGTGCATGGAAATTGTGAACTTATTTTTGAAAATTGTTAAGTGTAGTGATTTGAAATTGTGAACTTGTTTTTTCAAAATGGTTAAGTGTAGTGACTTGAAATGTGAATTAGTGAGTTGAAAATGGTTAAGTGTAGTGACTTGAAATGTAAACTTGTGAGTTGAAAATGGTTAAGTGTAGTGACTTGAAATGTGAACTTGTGAATTGAAAATGGTTAAGTGTAGTGCATGGAAATTGTGAACTTATTTTTTGAAAATTTTTAAGTGTAGTGATTTGAAATTGTGAACTTGTTTTTTCAAAATGGTTAACTGTAGTGACTTGAAATGTAAACTTGTGAGTTGAAAATGGTTAAGTGTAGTGACTTGAAATGTGAATTAGTGAGTTGAAAATTGTTAAGTGTAGTGACTTGAAATGTGAATTATTGAGTTAAAAATGGTTAAGTGTAGTGACTTGAAAATGGTTAAATGTAGTTAATTGAAATCATGAACTTGTTTCTTGAAAGTGGTTTAATATAGTGATTTGAAAATAGTTAAGAGTAGTGACTTGAAATGGTTAAGTGTAGTGACTTGAAAATTGTTAAGTGTTGTGACATGAAATGTGAACTTGTGACTTGAAAATGGTTAAGTGTTGTGCATGGAAATTGTGAACTTGTTTTTTGAAAATGGTTAAGTGTAGTGACTTGAAATGTGAACTTGTGACTTGAAAATTGTTAAGTGTAGTGACTTGAAATTGTGAATTAGTGTTTTGAAAATGGTTAAGTGTAGTGACTTGAAATGTGAATTTGTGAATTGAAAATGGTTAAGTGTAGTGAATGGAAATTGTGAACTTATTTTTTGAAAATTGTTAAGTGTAGTGATTTGAAAATGTGAACTTGTTTTTTCAAAATGGTTAACTGTAGTGACTTGAAATGTAAACTTGTGAGTTGAAAATGGTTAAGTGTAGTGACTTGAAATGTGAATTAGTGAGTTGAAAATTGTTAAGTGTAGTGACTTGAAATGTAAACTTGTGAGTTGAAAATGGTTAAGTGTAGTGACTTGAAATGTGAACTTGTGATTTGAAAATGGTTAAGTGTAGTGCATGGAAATTGTGAACTTATTTTTTTAAAATTGTTAAGTGTAGTGATTTGAAAATGTGAACTTGTTTTTTGAAAATGGTTAAGTGTAGTGACTTGAAATGTGAACTTGTGACTTGAAAATTGTTAAGTGTAGTGACTTGAAATGGTTAAGTGTAGTGACTTGAAAATTGTTAAGTGTTGTGATTTGAAATGTGAATTTGTGAATTGAAAATGGTTAAGTGTAGTGCATTGAAATTGTGAACTTATTTTTTGAAAATGGTTAAGTGTAGTGACTTGAAATGTGAATTATTGAGTTAAAAATGGTTAAGTGTAGTGACTTGAAAATGGTTAAATGTAGTTAATTGAAATCATGAACTTGTTTCTTGAAAGTGGTTTAATATAGTGACTTGAAAATAGTTAAGTGTAGTGACTTGAAATGGTTAAGTGTAGTGACTTGAAAATTGTTAAGTGTTGTGACATGAAATGTGAACTTGTGACTTGAAAATGGTTAAGTGTAGTGCATTGAAATGTGAACTTGTGAATTGAAAATGGTTAAGTGTAGTGATTTGAAATTGTGAAGTTGTTTTTTGAAAATGGTTAAGTGTAGTGACTTGAAATGTGAACTTGTGACTTGAAAATGGTTAAGTGTAGTGACTTGAAATGTGAACTTGTGAATTGAAAATGGTTAAGTGTAGTGACTTGAAATGAGAACTTGTGAATTGAAAATGGTTAAGTGTAGTGCATGGAAATTGTGAACTTATTTTTTGAAAATTGTTAAGTGTAGTAATTTGAAATTGTGAACTTGTTTTTTGAAAATGGTTAAGTGTAGTGACTTGAAATGTGAACTTGTGACTTGAAAATTGTTAAGTGTAGTGACTTGAAATTGTGAATTAGTGTTTTGAAAATGGTTAAGTATAGTGACTTGAAATGTGAACTTGTGAGTTGAAAATGGTTAAGTGTAAGCATTGAAATTGTGAACTTATTTTTTGAAAATTGTTAAGTGTAGTGATTTGAAATTGTGAACTTGTGACTTAAAAATGGTTAAATGTAGTGACTTGAAATTTGAACTTGTGAATTTAAAATGGTTAAGTGTAGTGCATTGAAATTGTGAACTTATTTTTTGAAAATTGTTAAGTGTAGAGACTTGAAAAGTGAAGTAGTGAGGTGAAAATGGTTAAATGTAGTGAATTGAAATTGTGAAGTTGTTTCTTGAAAATGGTTAAATATAGTGACTTGAAATGTGAATTAGTGTTTTGAAAATTGTTAAGTGTAGTGACTTGAAATGTAAACTTGTGAGTTGAAAATGGTTAAGTGTAGTGACTTGAAATGTGAACTTGTGAATTGAAAATGGTTAAGTGTAGTGCATGGAAATTGTGAACTTATTTTTTGAAAATTGTTAAGTGTAGTGATTTGAAATTGTGAACTTGTTTTTTTAAAATGGTTAAGTGTAGTGACTTGAAATTGTGAATTAGTGTTTTGAAAATGGTTAAGTGTAGTGACTTGAAATGTGAATTTGTGAATTGAAAATGGTTAAGTGTAGTGCATGGAAATTGTGAACTTATTTTTTGAAAATTGTTAAGTGTAGTGATTTGAAAATGTGAACTTGTTTTTTGAAAATGGTTAAGCGTAGTGATTTGAAATTGTGAACTTGTGACTTGAAAATGGTTAAGTTTAGTGACTTGAAATGTGAACTTGTGAATTGAAAATTGTTAAGTGTAGTGCATGGAAATTGTGAACTTATTTTTGAAAATTGTTAAGTGTAGTGATTTGAAATTGTGAACTTGTTTTTTCAAAATGGTTAAGTGTAGTGACTTGAAATGTGAATTAGTGAGTTGAAAATGGTTAAGTGTAGTGACTTGAAATGTAAACTTGTGAGTTGAAAATGGTTAAGTGTAGTGACTTGAAATGTGAACTTGTGAATTGAAAATGGTTAAGTGTAGTGCATGGAAATTGTGAACTTATTTTTTGAAAATTGTTAAGTGTAGTGATTTGAAATTGTGAACTTGTTTTTTCAAAATGGTTAACTGTAGTGACTTGAAATGTAAACTTGTGAGTTGAAAATGGTTAAGTGTAGTGACTTGAAATGTGAATTAGTGAGTTGAAAATTGTTAAGTGTAGTGACTTGAAATGTAAACTTGTGAGTTGAAAATGGTTAAGTGTAGTGACTTGAAATGTGAACTTGTGAATTGAAAATGGTTAAGTGTAGTGCATGGAAATTGTGAACTTATTTTTTGAAAATTGTTAAGTGTAGTGATTTGAAATTGTGAACTTGTTTTTTGAAAATTGTTAAGTGTAGTGACTTGAAATTGTGAATTAGTGTTTTGAAAATGGTTAAGTGTAGTGACTTGAAATGTGAATTTGTGAATTGAAAATGGTTAAGTGTAGTGCATGGAAATTGTGAACTTATTTTTTGAAAATTGTTAAGTGTAGTGATTTGAAATTGTGAACTTGTTTTTTCAAAATGGTTAACTGTAGTGACTTGAAATGTAAACTTGTGAGTTGAAAATGGTTAAGTGTAGTGACTTGAAATGTGAACTTGTGAATTGAAAATGGTTAAGTGTAGTGCATGGAAATTGTGAACTTATTTTTTGAAAATTGTTAAGAGTAGTGATTTGAAATTGTGAACTTGTTTTTTTAAAATGGTTAAGTGTAGTGACTTGAAATGTGAACTTGTGACTTGAAAATTGTTAAGTGTAGTGACTTGAAATGGTTAAGTGTAGTGACTTGAAAATTGTTAAGTGTTGTGATTTGATATTGTGAACTTGTGACTTGAAAATGTTTAAGTGTAGTGACTTGAAATGTGAACTTGTGAATTGAAAATGGTTAAGTGTAGTGCATGGAAATTGTGAACTTATTTTTTTAAAATTGTTAAGTGTAGTGATTTGAAATTGTGAACTTGTTTTTTGAAAATGGTTAAGTGTAGTGACTTGAAATGTGAACTTGTGACTTGAAAATTGTTAAGTGTAGTGACTTGAAATTGTGAATTAGTGTTTTGAAAATGGTTAAGTGTAGTGACTTGAAATGTGAATTAGTGAGTTGAAAATTGTTAAGTGTAGTGACTTGAAATGTAAACTTGTGAGTTGAAAATGGTTAAGTGTAGTGACTTGAAATGTGAACTTGTGAATTGAAAATGGTTAAGTGTAGTGCATGGAAATTGTGAACTTATTTTTTGAAAATTGTTAAGTGTAGTGATTTGAAATTGTGAACTTGTTTTTTGAAAATTGTTAAGTGTAGTGACTTGAAATTGTGAATTAGTGTTTTGAAAATGGTTAAGTGTAGTGACTTGAAATGTGAATTTGTGAATTGAAAATGGTTAAGTGTAGTGCATGGAAATTGTGAACTTATTTTTTGAAAATTGTTAAGTGTAGTGATTTGAAATTGTGAACTTGTTTTTTCAAAATGGTTAACTGTAGTGACTTGAAATGTAAACTTGTGAGTTGAAAATGGTTAAGTGTAGTGACTTGAAATGTGAATTTGTGAATTGAAAATGGTTAAGTGTAGTGCATGGAAATTGTGAACTTATTTTTTGAAAATTGTTAAGTGTAGTGATTTGAAATTGTGAACTTGTTTTTTCAAAATGGTTAACTGTAGTGACTTGAAATGTAAACTTGTGAGTTGAAAATGGTTAAGTGTAGTGACTTGAAATGTGAACTTGTGAATTGAAAATGGTTAAGTGTAGTGCATGGAAATTGTGAACTTATTTTTTGAAAATTGTTAAGTGTAGTGATTTGAAATTGTGAACTTGTTTTTTTAAAATGGTTAAGTGTAGTGACTTGAAATGTGAACTTGTGACTTGAAAATTGTTAAGTGTAGTGACTTGAAATGGTTAAGTGTAGTGACTTGAAAATTGTTAAGTGTTGTGATTTGATATTGTGAACTTGTGACTTGAAAATGTTTAAGTGTAGTGACTTGAAATGTGAACTTGTGAATTGAAAATGGTTAAGTGTAGTGCATGGAAATTGTGAACTTATTTTTTTAAAATTGTTAAGTGTAGTGATTTGAAATTGTGAACTTGTTTTTTGAAAATGGTTAAGTGTAGTGACTTGAAATGTGAACTTGTGACTTGAAAATTGTTAAGTGTAGTGACTTGAAATTGTGAATTAGTGTTTTGAAAATGGTTAAGTGTAGTGACTTGAAATGTGAATTTGTGAATGGAAAATGGTTAAGTGTAGTGCATGGAAATTGTGAACTTATTTTTTTAAATTTGTTAAGTGTAGTGATTTGAAATTGTGAACTTGTTTTTTGAAAATGGTTAAGTGTAGTGACTTGAAATGTGAACTTGTGACTTGAAAATTGTTAAGTGTAGTGACTTGAAATGTGAATTAGTGAGTTGAAAATTGTTAAGTGTAGTGACTTGAAATGTGAATTATTGAGTTAAAAATGGTTAAGTGTAGTGACTTGAAAATGGTTAAATGTAGTTAATTGAAATCATGAACTTGTTTCTTGAAATTGTAAATTAGTGTTTTGAAAATGGTTAAGTGTAGTCACTTGAAATGTGAACTTGTGAATTTAAAATGGTTAAGTGTAGTGCATTGAAATTGTGAACTTAATTTTTGAAAATTGTTAAGTGTAGAGACTTGAAAAGTGAAGTAGTGAGGTGAAAATGGTTAAATGTAGTGAATTGAAATTGTGAAGTTGTTTCTTGAAAATGGTTAAATATAGTGACTTGAAATGTGAATTAGTGTTTTGAAAATTGTTAAGTGTAGTGACTTGAAATGTAAACTTGTGAGTTGAAAATGGTTAAGTGTAGTGACTTGAAATGTGAACTTGTGAATTGAAAATGGTTAAGTGTAGTGCATGGAAATTGTGAACTTATTTTTTGAAAATTGTTAAGTGTAGTGATTTGAAATTGTGAACTTGTTTTTTGAAAATGGTTAAGTGTAGTGACTTGAAATTGTGAATTAGTGTTTTGAAAATGGTTAAGTGTAGTGACTTGAAATGTGAATTTGTGAATTGAAAATGGTTAAGTGTAGTGCATGGAAATTGTGAACTTATTTTTTGAAAATTGTTAAGTGTAGTGATTTGAAAATGTGAACTTGTTTTTTGAAAATGGTTAAGTGTAGTGATTTGAAATTGTGAACTTGTGACTTGAAAATGGTTAAGTTTAGTGACTTGAAATGTGAACTTGTGAATTGAAAATGGTTAAGTGTAGTGCATGGAAATTGTGAACTTATTTTTGAAAATTGTTAAGTGTAGTGATTTGAAATTGTGAACTTGTTTTTTCAAAATGGTTAAGTGTAGTGACTTGAAATGTGAATTAGTGAGTTGAAAATGGTTAAGTGTAGTGACTTGAAATGTAAACTTGTGAGTTGAAAATGGTTAAGTGTAGTGACTTGAAATGTGAACTTGTGAATTGAAAATGGTTAAGTGTAGTGCATGGAAATTGTGAACTTATTTTTTGAAAATTGTTAAGTGTAGTGATTTGAAATTGTGAACTTGTTTTTTCAAAATGGTTAACTGTAGTGACTTGAAATGTAAACTTGTGAGTTGAGAATGGTTAAGTGTAGTGACTTGAAATGTGAATTAGTGAGTTGAAAATTGTTAAGTGTAGTGACTTGAAATGTAAACTTGTGAGTTGAAAATGGTTAAGTGTAGTGACTTGAAATGTGAACTTGTGAATTGAAAATGGTTAAGTGTAGTGCATGGAAATTGTGAACTTATTTTTTGAAAATTGTTAAGTGTAGTGATTTGAAATTGTGAACTTGTTTTTTGAAAATTGTTAAGTGTAGTGACTTGAAATTGTGAATTAGTGTTTTGAAAATGGTTAAGTGTAGTGACTTGAAAGGTGAATTTGTGAATTGAAAATGGTTAAGTGTAGTGCATGGAAATTGTGAACTTATTTTTTGAAAATTGTTAAGTGTAGTGATTTGAAATTGTGAACTTGTTTTTTCAAAATGGTTAACTGTAGTGACTTGAAATGTAAACTTGTGAGTTGAAAATGGTTAAGTGTAGTGACTTGAAATGTGAACTTGTGAATTGAAAATGGTTAAGTGTAGTGCATGGAAATTGTGAACTTATTTTTTGAAAATTGTTAAGTGTAGTGATTTGAAATTGTGAACTTGTTTTTTCAAAATGGTTAACTGTAGTGACTTGAAATGTAAACTTGTGAGTTGAAAATGGTTAAGTGTAGTGACTTGAAATGTGAATTAGTGAGTTGAAAATTGTTAAGTGTAGTGACTTGAAATGTGAATTATTGAGTTAAAAATGGTTAAGTGTAGTGACTTGAAAATGGTTAAATGTAGTTAATTGAAATCATGAACTTGTTTCTTGAAAGTGGTTTAATATAGTGATTTGAAAATAGTTAAGAGTAGTGACTTGAAATGGTTAAGTGTAGTGACTTGAAAATTGTTGAGTGTTGTGACATGAAATGTGAACTTGTGACTTGAAAATGGTTAAGTGTAGTGCATTGAAATGTGAACTTGTGAATTGAAAATGGTTAAGTGTAGTGCATTGAAATGTGAACTTGTGAATTGAAAATGGTTAAGTGTAGTGATTTGAAATTGTGAAGTTGTTTTTTGAAAATGGTTAAGTGTAGTGACTTGAAATGTGAACTTGTGAATTGAAAATGGTTAAGTGTAGTGACTTGAAATGTGAACTTGTGAATTGAAAATGGTTAAGTGTAGTGCATGGAAATTGTCAACTTATTTTTTGAAAATTGTTAAGTGTAGTAATTTGAAATTGTGAACTTGTTTTTTGAAAATGGTTAAGTGTAGTGACTTGAAATGTAAACTTGTGACTTGAAAATTGTTAAGTGTAGTGACTTGAAATTGTGAATTAGTGTTTTGAAAATGGTTAAGTGTAGTGACTTGAAATGTGAATTTGTGAATTGAAAATGGTTAAGTGTAGTGCATGGAAATTGTGAACTTATTTTTTGAAAATTGTTAAGTGTAGTGATTTGAAATTGTGAACTTGTTTTTTTAAAATGGTTAATTGTAGTGACTTGAAATGTGAACTTGGGACTTGAAAATTGTTAAGTGTAGTGCATTGAAATTGTGAACTTATTTTTTGAAAATTGTTAAGTGTAGAGACTTGAAAAGTTAAGTAGTGAGGTGAAAATGGTTAAATGTAGTGAATTGAAAATGTGAAGTGTTTCTTGAAAATGGTTAAATATAGTGACTTGAAATGTGAATTAGTGTTTTGAAAATTGTTAAGTGTAGTGACTTGAAATGTAAACTTGTGAGTTGAAAATGGTTAAGTGTAGTGACTTGAAATGTGAACTTGTGAATTGAAAATGGTTAAGTGTAGTGCATGGAAATTGTGAACTTATTTTTTGAAATTTGTTAAGTGTAGTGATTTGAAATTGTGAACTTGTTTTTTGAAAATGGTTAAGTGTAGTGATTTGAAATTGTGAACTTGTGACTTGAAAATTGTTAAGTTTAGTGACTTGAAATGTGAACTTGTGAGTTGAAAATGGTTAAGTGTAGTGACTTGAAATGTAAACTTGTGAGTTGAAAATGGTTAAGTTTAGTGACTTGAAATGTGAACTTGTGAATTGAAAATGGTTAAGTGTAGTGCATGGAAATTGTGAACTTATTTTTGAAAATTGTTAAGTGTAGTGATTTGAAATTGTGAACTTGTTTTTTCAAAATGGTTAAGTGTAGTGACTTGAAATGTGAATTAGTGAGTTGAAAATGGTTAAGTGTAGTGACTTGAAATGTAAACTTGTGAGTTGAAAATGGCTAAGTGTAGTGACTTGAAATGTGAACTTGTGAATTGAAAATGGTTAAGTGTAGTGCATGGAAATTGTGAACTTATTTTTTGAAAATTGTTAAGTGTAGTGATTTGAAATTGTGAACTTGTTTTTTCAAAATGGTTAACTGTAGTGACTTGAAATGTAAACTTGTGAGTTGAAAATGGTTAAGTGTAGTGACTTGAAATGTGAATTAGTGAGTTGAAAATTGTTAAGTGTAGTGACTTGAAATGTAAACTTGTGAGTTGAAAATGGTTAAGTGTAGTGACTTGAAATGTGAACTTGTGAATTTAAAATGGTTAAGTGTAGTGCATGGAAATTGTGAACTTATTTTTTGAAAATTGTTAAGTGTAGTGATTTGAAATTGTGAACTTGTTTTTTGAAAATTGTTAAGTGTAGTGACTTGAAATTGTGAATTAGTGTTTTGAAAATGGTCAAGTGTAGTGACTTGAAATGTGAATTTGTGAATTGAAAATGGTTAAGTGTAGTGCATGGAAATTGTGAACTTATTTTTTGAAAATTGTTAAGTGTAGTGATTTGAAATTGTGAACTTGTTTTTTCAAAATGGTTAACTGTAGTGATTTGAAATGTAAACTTGTGAGTTGAAAATGGTTAAGTGTAGTGACTTGAAATGTGAATTAGTGAGTTGAAAATGGTTAAGTGTAGTGACTTGAAATGTAAACTTGTGAGTTGAAAATGGTTAAGTGTAGTGACTTGAAATGTGAACTTGTGAATTGAAAATGGTTAAGTGTAGTGCATGGAAATTGTGAACTTATTTTTTGAAAATTGTTAAGTGTAGTGATTTGAAATTGTGAACTTGTTTTTTCAAAATGGTTAACTGTAGTGACTTGAAATGTAAACTTGTGAGTTGAAAATGGTTAAGTGTAGTGACTTGAAATGTGAATTAGTGAGTTGAAAATTGTTAAGTGTAGTGACTTGAAATGTAAACTTGTGAGTTGAAAATGGTTAAGTGTAGTGACTTGAAATGTGAACTTGTGAATTGAAAATGGTTAAGTGTAGTGCATGGAAATTGTGAACTTATTTTTTTAAAATTGTTAAGTGTAGTGATTTGAAAATGTGAACTTGTTTTTTGATAATGGTTAAGTGTAGTGACTGGAAATGTGAACTTGTGACTTGAAAATTGTTAAGTGTAGTGAATTGAAATGGTTAAGTGTAGTGACTTGAAAATTGTTAAGTGTTGTGATTTGAAATGTGAATTTGTGAATTGAAAATGGTTAAGTGTAGTGCATTGAAATTGTGAACTTATTTTTTGAAAATGGTTAAGTGTAGTGACTTGAAATGTGAATTATTGAGTTAAAAATGGTTAAGTGTAGTGACTTGAAAATGGTTAAATGTAGTTAATTGAAATCATGAACTTGTTTCTTGAAAGTGGTTTAATATAGTGACTTGAAAATAGTTAAGCGTAGTGACTTGAAATGGTTAAGTGTAGTGACTTGAAAATTGTTAAGTGTTGTGACATGAAATGTGAACTTGTGACTTGAAAATGGTTAAGTGTAGTGCATTGAAATGTGAACTTGTGAATTGAAAATGGTTAAGTGTAGTGATTTGAAATTGTGAAGTTGTTTTTTGAAAATGGTTAAGTGTAGTGACTTGAAATGTGAACTTGTGACTTGAAAATGGTTAAGTGTAGTGACTTGAAATGTGAACTTGTGAATTGAAAATGGTTAAGTGTAAGCATTGAAATTGTGAACTTATTTTTTGAAAATTGTTAAGTGTAGTGATTTGAAATTGTGAACTTGTTACTTAAAAATGGTTAAATGTAGTGACTTGAAATGTGAACTTGTGAATTGAAAATGGTTAAGTGTAGTGCATTGAAATTGTGAACTTATTTTTTGAAAATTGTTAAGTGTAGAGACTTGAAAAGTGAAGTAGTGAGGTGAAAATGGTTAAATGTAGTGAATTGAAATTGTGAAGTTGTTTCTTGAAAATGGTTAAATATAGTGACTTGAAATGTGAATTAGTGTTTTGAAAATTGTTAAGTGTAGTGACTTGAAATGTAAACTTGTGAGTTGAAAATGGTTAAGTGTACTGACTTGAAATGTGAACTTGTGAATTGAAAATGGTTAAGTGTAGTGCATGGATATTGTGAACTTATTTTTTGAAAATTGTTAAGTGTAGTGATTTGAAATTGTGAACTTGTTTTTTTTAAAATGGTTAAGTGTAGTGACTTGAAATGTGAACTTGGGACTTGAAAATTGTTAAGTGTAGTGACTTGAAATGGTTAAGTGTAGTGACTTGAAAATTGTTAAGTGTTGTGATTTGATATTGTGAACTTGTGACTTGAAAATGGTTAAGTGTAGTGACTTGAAATGTGAACTTGTGAATTGAAAATGGTTAAGTGTAGTGCATGGAAATTGTGAACTTATTTTTGAAAATTGTTAAGTGTAGTGATTTGAAATTGTGAACTTGTGACTTGAAAATGGTTAAGTTTAGTGACTTGAAATGTGAACTTGTGAATTGAAAATGGTTAAGTGTAGTGACTTGAAATGTGAACTTGTGACTTGAAAATTGTTAAGTGTAGTGACTTGAAATTGTGAATTAGTGTTTTGAAAATGGTTAAGTGTAGTGACTTGAAATGTGAACTTGTGACTTGAAAATGGTTAAGTGTAGTGCATTGAAATGTGAACTTGTGAATTGAAAATGGTTAAGTGTAGTGATTTGAAATTGTGAAGTTGTTTTTTGAAAATGGTTAAGTGTAGTGACTTGAAATGTGAACTTGTGACTTGAAAATGGTTAAGTGTAGTGACTTGAAATGTGAACTTGTGAATTGAAAATGGTTAAGTGTAGTGCATGGAAATTGTGAACTTATTTTTTGAAAATTGTTAAGTGTAGTGATTTGAAAATGTGAACTTGTTTTTTGAAAATGGTTAAGTGTAGTGATTTGAAATTGTGAACTTGTGACTTGAAAATGGTTAAGTTTAGTGACTTGAAATGTGAACTTGTGAATTGAAAATGGTTAAGTGTAGTGCATGGAAATTGTGAACTTATTTTTGAAAATTGTTAAGTGTAGTGATTTGAAATTGTGAACTTGTTTTTTCAAAATGGTTAAGTGTAGTGACTTGAAATGTGAATTAGTGAGTTGAAAATGGTTAAGTGTAGTGACTTGAAATGTAAACTTGTGAGTTGAAAATGGTTAAGTGTAGTGATTTGAAATTGTGAACTTGTTTTTTCAAAATGGTTAAGTGTAGTGACTTGAAATGTGAATTAGTGAGTTGAAAATGGTTAAGTGTAGTGACTTGAAATGTAAACTTGTGAGTTGAAAATGGTTAAGTGTAGTGACTTGAAATGTGAACTTGTGAATTGAAAATGGTTAAGTGTAGTGCATGGAAATTGTGAACTTATTTTTTGAAAATTGTTAAGTGTAGTGATTTGAAATTGTGAACTTGTTTTTTCAAAATGGTTAACTGTAGTGACTTGAAATGTAAACTTGTGAGTTGAAAATGGTTAAGTGTAGTGACTTGAAATGTGAATTAGTGAGTTGAAAATTGTTAAGTGTAGTGACTTGAAATGTAAACTTGTGAGTTGAAAATGGTTAAGTGTAGTGACTTGAAATGTGAACTTGTGAATTGAAAATGGTTAAGTGTAGTGCATGGAAATTGTGAACTTATTTTTGAAAATTGTTAAGTGTAGTGCATTGAAATTGTGAACTTATTTTTTAAAAATGGTTAAGTGTAGTGACTTGAAATGTGAATTATTGAGTTAAAAATGGTTAAGTGTAGTGACTTGAAAATGGTTAAATGTAGTTAATTGAAATCATGAACTTGTTTCTTGAAAGTGGTTTAATATAGTGACTTGAAAATAGTTAAGTGTAGTGACTTGAAATGGTTAAGCGTAGTGACTTGAAAATTGTTAAGTGTTGTGACATGAAATGTGAACTTGTGACTTGAAAATGGTTAAGTGTAGTGCATTGAAATGTGAACTTGTGAATTGAAAATGGTTAAGTGTAGTGATTTGAAATGTGAATTAGTGAGTTGAAAATGGTTAAGTGTAGTGACTTGAAATGTAAACTTGTGAGTTGAAAATGGTTAAGTGTAGTGATTTGAAATTGTGAACTTGTTTTTTCAAAATGGTTAAGTGTAGTGACTTGAAATGTGAATTAGTGAGTTGAAAATGGTTAAGTGTAGTGACTTGAAATGTAAACTTGTGAGTTGAAAATGGCTAAGTGTAGTGACTTGAAATGTGAACTTGTGAATTGAAAATGGTTAAGTGTAGTGCATGGAAATTGTGAACTTATTTTTTGAAAATTGTTAAGTGTAGTGATTTGAAATTGTGAACTTGTTTTTTCAAAATGGTTAACTGTAGTGACTTGAAATGTAAACTTGTGAGTTGAAAATGGTTAAGTGTAGTGACTTGAAATGTGAATTAGTGAGTTGAAAATTGTTAAGTGTAGTGACTTGAAATGTAAACTTGTGAGTTGAAAATGGTTAAGTGTAGTGACTTGAAATGTGAACTTGTGAATTTAAAATGGTTAAGTGTAGTGCATGGAAATTGTGAACTTATTTTTTGAAAATTGTTAAGTGTAGTGATTTGAAATTGTGAACTTGTTTTTTGAAAATTGTTAAGTGTAGTGACTTGAAATTGTGAATTAGTGTTTTGAAAATGGTCAAGTGTAGTGACTTGAAATGTGAATTTGTGAATTGAAAATGGTTAAGTGTAGTGCATGGAAATTGTGAACTTATTTTTTGAAAATTGTTAAGTGTAGTGATTTGAAATTGTGAACTTGTTTTTTCAAAATGGTTAACTGTAGTGATTTGAAATGTAAACTTGTGAGTTGAAAATGGTTAAGTGTAGTGACTTGAAATGTGAATTAGTGAGTTGAAAATGGTTAAGTGTAGTGACTTGAAATGTAAACTTGTGAGTTGAAAATGGTTAAGTGTAGTGACTTGAAATGTGAACTTGTGAATTGAAAATGGTTAAGTGTAGTGCATGGAAATTGTGAACTTATTTTTTGAAAATTGTTAAGTGTAGTGATTTGAAATTGTGAACTTGTTTTTTCAAAATGGTTAACTGTAGTGACTTGAAATGTAAACTTGTGAGTTGAAAATGGTTAAGTGTAGTGACTTGAAATGTGAATTAGTGAGTTGAAAATTGTTAAGTGTAGTGACTTGAAATGTAAACTTGTGAGTTGAAAATGGTTAAGTGTAGTGACTTGAAATGTGAACTTGTGAATTGAAAATGGTTAAGTGTAGTGCATGGAAATTGTGAACTTATTTTTGAAAATTGTTAAGTGTAGTGCATTGAAATTGTGAACTTATTTTTTAAAAATGGTTAAGTGTAGTGACTTGAAATGTGAATTATTGAGTTAAAAATGGTTAAGTGTAGTGACTTGAAAATGGTTAAATGTAGTTAATTGAAATCATGAACTTGTTTCTTGAAAGTGGTTTAATATAGTGACTTGAAAATAGTTAAGTGTAGTGACTTGAAATGGTTAAGCGTAGTGACTTGATAATTGTTAAGTGTTGTGACATGAAATGTGAACTTGTGACTTGAAAATGGTTAAGTGTAGTGCATTGAAATGTGAACTTGTGAATTGAAAATGGTTAAGTGTAGTGATTTGAAATGTGAATTAGTGAGTTGAAAATGGTTAAGTGTAGTGACTTGAAATGTAAACTTGTGAGTTGAAAATGGTTAAGTGTAGTGATTTGAAATTGTGAACTTGTTTTTTCAAAATGGTTAAGTGTAGTGACTTGAAATGTGAATTAGTGAGTTGAAAATGGTTAAGTGTAGTGACTTGAAATGTAAACTTGTGAGTTGAAAATGGCTAAGTGTAGTGACTTGAAATGTGAACTTGTGAATTGAAAATGGTTAAGTGTAGTGCATGGAAATTGTGAACTTATTTTTTGAAAATTGTTAAGTGTAGTGATTTGAAATTGTGAACTTGTTTTTTCAAAATGGTTAACTGTAGTGACTTGAAATGTAAACTTGTGAGTTGAAAATGGTTAAGTGTAGTGACTTGAAATGTGAATTAGTGAGTTGAAAATTGTTAAGTGTAGTGACTTGAAATGTAAACTTGTGAGTTGAAAATGGTTAAGTGTAGTGACTTGAAATGTGAACTTGTGAATTTAAAATGGTTAAGTGTAGTGCATGGAAATTGTGAACTTATTTTTTGAAAATTGTTAAGTGTAGTGATTTGAAATTGTGAACTTGTTTTTTGAAAATTGTTAAGTGTAGTGACTTGAAATTGTGAATTAGTGTTTTGAAAATGGTCAAGTGTAGTGACTTGAAATGTGAATTTGTGAATTGAAAATGGTTAAGTGTAGTGCATGGAAATTGTGAACTTATTTTTTGAAAATTGTTAAGTGTAGTGATTTGAAATTGTGAACTTGTTTTTTCAAAATGGTTAACTGTAGTGATTTGAAATGTAAACTTGTGAGTTGAAAATGGTTAAGTGTAGTGACTTGAAATGTGAATTAGTGAGTTGAAAATGGTTAAGTGTAGTGACTTGAAATGTAAACTTGTGAGTTGAAAATGGTTAAGTGTAGTGACTTGAAATGTGAACTTGTGAATTGAAAATGGTTAAGTGTAGTGCATGGAAATTGTGAACTTATTTTTTGAAAATTGTTAAGTGTAGTGATTTGAAATTGTGAACTTGTTTTTTCAAAATGGTTAACTGTAGTGACTTGAAATGTAAACTTGTGAGTTGAAAATGGTTAAGTGTAGTGACTTGAAATGTGAATTAGTGAGTTGAAAATTGTTAAGTGTAGTGACTTGAAATGTAAACTTGTGAGTTGAAAATGGTTAAGTGTAGTGACTTGAAATGTGAACTTGTGAATTGAAAATGGTTAAGTGTAGTGCATGGAAATTGTGAACTTATTTTTGAAAATTGTTAAGTGTAGTGCATTGAAATTGTGAACTTATTTTTTAAAAATGGTTAAGTGTAGTGACTTGAAATGTGAATTATTGAGTTAAAAATGGTTAAGTGTAGTGACTTGAAAATGGTTAAATGTAGTTAATTGAAATCATGAACTTGTTTCTTGAAAGTGGTTTAATATAGTGACTTGAAAATAGTTAAGTGTAGTGACTTGAAATGGTTAAGCGTAGTGACTTGAAAATTGTTAAGTGTTGTGACATGAAATGTGAACTTGTGACTTGAAAATGGTTAAGTGTAGTGCATTGAAATGTGAACTTGTGAATTGAAAATGGTTAAGTGTAGTGATTTGAAATGTGAATTAGTGAGTTGAAAATGGTTAAGTGTAGTGACTTGAAATGTAAACTTGTGAGTTGAAAATGGTTAAGTGTAGTGATTTGAAATTGTGAACTTGTTTTTTCAAAATGGTTAAGTGTAGTGACTTGAAATGTGAATTAGTGAGTTGAAAATGGTTAAGTGTAGTGACTTGAAATGTAAACTTGTGAGTTGAAAATGGCTAAGTGTAGTGACTTGAAATGTGAACTTGTGAATTGAAAATGGTTAAGTGTAGTGCATGGAAATTGTGAACTTATTTTTTGAAAATTGTTAAGTGTAGTGATTTGAAATTGTGAACTTGTTTTTTCAAAATGGTTAACTGTAGTGACTTGAAATGTAAACTTGTGAGTTGAAAATGGTTAAGTGTAGTGACTTGAAATGTGAATTAGTGAGTTGAAAATTGTTAAGTGTAGTGACTTGAAATGTAAACTTGTGAGTTGAAAATGGTTAAGTGTAGTGACTTGAAATGTGAACTTGTGAATTTAAAATGGTTAAGTGTAGTGCATGGAAATTGTGAACTTATTTTTTGAAAATTGTTAAGTGTAGTGATTTGAAATTGTGAACTTGTTTTTTGAAAATTGTTAAGTGTAGTGACTTGAAATTGTGAATTAGTGTTTTGAAAATGGTCAAGTGTAGTGACTTGAAATGTGAATTTGTGAATTGAAAATGGTTAAGTGTAGTGCATGGAAATTGTGAACTTATTTTTTGAAAATTGTTAAGTGTAGTGATTTGAAATTGTGAACTTGTTTTTTCAAAATGGTTAACTGTAGTGATTTGAAATGTAAACTTGTGAGTTGAAAATGGTTAAGTGTAGTGCATGGAAATTGTGAACTTATTTTTTGAAAATTGTTAAGTGTAGTAATTTGAAATTGTGAACTTGTTTTTTGAAAATTGTTAAGTGTAGTGACTTGAAATGTGAACTTGTGACTTGAAAATTGTTAAGTGTAGTGACTTGAAAATGGTTAAATGTAGTTAATTGAAATCATGAACTTGTTTCTTGAAAGTGGTTTAATATAGTGACTTGAAAATAGTTAAGTGTAGTGACTTGAAATGGTTAAGTGTAGTGACTTGAAAATTGTTAAGTGTTGTGACATGAAATGTGAACTTGTGACTTGAAAATGGTTAAGTGTAGTGCATTGAAATGTGAACTTGTGAATTGAAAATGGTTAAGTGTAGTGATTTGAAATTGTGAAGTTGTTTTTTGAAAATGGTTAAGTGTAGTGACTTGAAATGTGAACTTGTGACTTGAAAATGGTTAAGTGTAGTGACTTGAAATGTGAACTTGTGAATTGAAAATGGTTAAGTGTAGTGACTTGAAATGTGAACTTGTGAATTGAAAATGGTTAAGTGTAGTGCATGGAAATTGTGAACTTATTTTTTGAAAATTGTTAAGTGTAGTAATTTGAAATTGTGAACTTGTTTTTTGAAAATTGTTAAGTGTAGTGACTTGAAATGTGAACTTGTGACTTGAAAATTGTTAAGTGTAGTGACTTGAAATTGTGAATTAGTGTTTTGAAAATGGTTAAGTGTAGTGACTTGAAATGTGAACTTGTGAATTGAAAATGGTTAAGTGTAAGCATTGAAATTGTGAACTTATTTTTTGAAAATTGTTAAGTGTAGTGATTTGAAATTGTGAACTTGTTACTTAAAAATGGTTAAATGTAGTGACTTGAAATGTGAACTTGTGAATTGAAAATGGTTAAGTGTAGTGCATTGAAATTGTGAACTTATTTTTTGAAAATTGTTAAGTGTAGAGACTTGAAAAGTGAAGTAGTGAGGTGAAAATGGTTAAATGTAGTGAATTGAAATTGTGAAGTTGTTTCTTGAAAATGGTTAAATATAGTGACTTGAAATGTGAATTAGTGTTTTGAAAATTGTTAAGTGTAGTGACTTGAAATGTAAACTTGTGAGTTGAAAATGGTTAAGTGTAGTGACTTGAAATGTGAACTTGTGAATTGAAAATGGTTAAGTGTAGTGCATGGATATTGTGAACTTATTTTTTGAAAATTGTTAAGTGTAGTGATTTGAAATTGTGAACTTGTTTTTTTTAAAATGGTTAAGTGTAGTGACTTGAAATGTGAACTTGGGACTTGAAAATTGTTAAGTGTAGTGACTTGAAATTGTGAATTAGTGTTTTGAAAATGGTCAAGTGTAGTGACTTGAAATGTGAATTTGTGAATTGAAAATGGTTAAGTGTAGTGCATGGAAATTGTGAACTTATTTTTTGAAAATTGTTAAGTGTAGTGATTTGAAATTGTGAACTTGTTTTTTCAAAATGGTTAACTGTAGTGATTTGAAATGTAAACTTGTGAGTTGAAAATGGTTAAGTGTAGTGCATGGAAATTGTGAACTTATTTTTTGAAAATTGTTAAGTGTAGTAATTTGAAATTGTGAACTTGTTTTTTGAAAATTGTTAAGTGTAGTGACTTGAAATGTGAACTTGTGACTTGAAAATTGTTAAGTGTAGTGACTTGAAAATGGTTAAATGTAGTTAATTGAAATCATGAACTTGTTTCTTGAAAGTGGTTTAATATAGTGACTTGAAAATAGTTAAGTGTAGTGACTTGAAATGGTTAAGTGTAGTGACTTGAAAATTGTTAAGTGTTGTGACATGAAATGTGAACTTGTGACTTGAAAATGGTTAAGTGTAGTGCATTGAAATGTGAACTTGTGAATTGAAAATGGTTAAGTGTAGTGATTTGAAATTGTGAAGTTGTTTTTTGAAAATGGTTAAGTGTAGTGACTTGAAATGTGAACTTGTGACTTGAAAATGGTTAAGTGTAGTGACTTGAAATGTGAACTTGTGAATTGAAAATGGTTAAGTGTAGTGACTTGAAATGTGAACTTGTGAATTGAAAATGGTTAAGTGTAGTGCATGGAAATTGTGAACTTATTTTTTGAAAATTGTTAAGTGTAGTAATTTGAAATTGTGAACTTGTTTTTTGAAAATTGTTAAGTGTAGTGACTTGAAATGTGAACTTGTGACTTGAAAATTGTTAAGTGTAGTGACTTGAAATTGTGAATTAGTGTTTTGAAAATGGTTAAGTGTAGTGACTTGAAATGTGAACTTGTGAATTGAAAATGGTTAAGTGTAAGCATTGAAATTGTGAACTTATTTTTTGAAAATTGTTAAGTGTAGTGATTTGAAATTGTGAACTTGTTACTTAAAAATGGTTAAATGTAGTGACTTGAAATGTGAACTTGTGAATTGAAAATGGTTAAGTGTAGTGCATTGAAATTGTGAACTTATTTTTTGAAAATTGTTAAGTGTAGAGACTTGAAAAGTGAAGTAGTGAGGTGAAAATGGTTAAATGTAGTGAATTGAAATTGTGAAGTTGTTTCTTGAAAATGGTTAAATATAGTGACTTGAAATGTGAATTAGTGTTTTGAAAATTGTTAAGTGTAGTGACTTGAAATGTAAACTTGTGAGTTGAAAATGGTTAAGTGTAGTGACTTGAAATGTGAACTTGTGAATTGAAAATGGTTAAGTGTAGTGCATGGATATTGTGAACTTATTTTTTGAAAATTGTTAAGTGTAGTGATTTGAAATTGTGAACTTGTTTTTTTTAAAATGGTTAAGTGTAGTGACTTGAAATGTGAACTTGGGACTTGAAAATTGTTAAGTGTAGTGACTTGAAATGGTTAAGTGTAGTGACTTGAAAATTGTTAAGTGTTGTGATTTGATATTGTGAACTTGTGACTTGAAAATGGTTAAGTGTAGTGACTTGAAATGTGAACTTGTGAATTGAAAATGGTTAAGTGTAGTGCATGGAAATTGTGAACTTATTTTTGAAAATTGTTAAGTGTAGTGATTTGAAATTGTGAACTTGTGACTTGAAAATGGTTAAGTTTAGTGACTTGAAATGTGAACTTGTGAATTGAAAATGGTTAAGTGTAGTGACTTGAAATGTGAACTTGTGACTTGAAAATTGTTAAGTGTAGTGACTTGAAATTGTGAATTAGTGTTTTGAAAATGGTTAAGTGTAGTGACTTGAAATGTGAACTTGTGACTTGAAAATGGTTAAGTGTAGTGCATTGAAATGTGAACTTGTGAATTGAAAATGGTTAAGTGTAGTGATTTGAAATTGTGAAGTTGTTTTTTGAAAATGGTTAAGTGTAGTGACTTGAAATGTGAACTTGTGACTTGAAAATGGTTAAGTGTAGTGACTTGAAATGTGAACTTGTGAATTGAAAATGGTTAAGTGTAGTGCATGGAAATTGTGAACTTATTTTTTGAAAATTGTTAAGTGTAGTGATTTGAAAATGTGAACTTGTTTTTTGAAAATGGTTAAGTGTAGTGATTTGAAATTGTGAACTTGTGACTTGAAAATGGTTAAGTTTAGTGACTTGAAATGTGAACTTGTGAATTGAAAATGGTTAAGTGTAGTGCATGGAAATTGTGAACTTATTTTTGAAAATTGTTAAGTGTAGTGATTTGAAATTGTGAACTTGTTTTTTCAAAATGGTTAAGTGTAGTGACTTGAAATGTGAATTAGTGAGTTGAAAATGGTTAAGTGTAGTGACTTGAAATGTAAACTTGTGAGTTGAAAATGGTTAAGTGTAGTGATTTGAAATTGTGAACTTGTTTTTTCAAAATGGTTAAGTGTAGTGACTTGAAATGTGAATTAGTGAGTTGAAAATGGTTAAGTGTAGTGACTTGAAATGTAAACTTGTGAGTTGAAAATGGTTAAGTGTAGTGACTTGAAATGTGAACTTGTGAATTGAAAATGGTTAAGTGTAGTGCATGGAAATTGTGAACTTATTTTTTGAAAATTGTTAAGTGTAGTGATTTGAAATTGTGAACTTGTTTTTTCAAAATGGTTAACTGTAGTGACTTGAAATGTAAACTTGTGAGTTGAAAATGGTTAAGTGTAGTGACTTGAAATGTGAATTAGTGAGTTGAAAATTGTTAAGTGTAGTGACTTGAAATGTAAACTTGTGAGTTGAAAATGGTTAAGTGTAGTGACTTGAAATGTGAACTTGTGAATTGAAAATGGTTAAGTGTAGTGCATGGAAATTGTGAACTTATTTTTGAAAATTGTTAAGTGTAGTGCATTGAAATTGTGAACTTATTTTTTAAAAATGGTTAAGTGTAGTGACTTGAAATGTGAATTATTGAGTTAAAAATGGTTAAGTGTAGTGACTTGAAAATGGTTAAATGTAGTTAATTGAAATCATGAACTTGTTTCTTGAAAGTGGTTTAATATAGTGACTTGAAAATAGTTAAGTGTAGTGACTTGAAATGGTTAAGCGTAGTGACTTGAAAATTGTTAAGTGTTGTGACATGAAATGTGAACTTGTGACTTGAAAATGGTTAAGTGTAGTGCATTGAAATGTGAACTTGTGAATTGAAAATGGTTAAGTGTAGTGATTTGAAATGTGAATTAGTGAGTTGAAAATGGTTAAGTGTAGTGACTTGAAATGTAAACTTGTGAGTTGAAAATGGTTAAGTGTAGTGACTTGAAATGTGAATTAGTGAGTTGAAAATTGTTAAGTGTAGTGACTTGAAATGTAAACTTGTGAGTTGAAAATGGTTAAGTGTAGTGACTTGAAATGTGAACTTGTGAATTGAAAATGGTTAAGTGTAGTGCATGGAAATTGTGAACTTATTTTTTTAAAATTGTTAAGTGTAGTGATTTGAAAATGTGAACTTGTTTTTTGAAAATGGTTAAGTGTAGTGACTTGAAATGTGAACTTGTGACTTGAAAATTGTTAAGTGTAGTGAATTGAAATGGTTAAGTGTAGTGACTTGAAAATTGTTAAGTGTTGTGATTTGAAATGTGAATTTGTGAATTGAAAATGGTTAAGTGTAGTGCATTGAAATTGTGAACTTATTTTTTGAAAATGGTTAAGTGTAGTGACTTGAAATGTGAATTATTGAGTTAAAAATGGTTAAGTGTAGTGACTTGAAAATGGTTAAATGTAGTTAATTGAAATCATGAACTTGTTTCTTGAAAGTGGTTTAATATAGTGACTTGAAAATAGTTAAGTGTAGTGACTTGAAATGGTTAAGTGTAGTGACTTGAAAATTGTTAAGTGTTGTGACATGAAATGTGAACTTGTGACTTGAAAATGGTTAAGTGTAGTGCATTGAAATGTGAACTTGTGAATTGAAAATGGTTAAGTGTAGTGATTTGAAATTGTGAAGTTGTTTTTTGAAAATGGTTAAGTGTAGTGACTTGAAATGTGAACTTGTGACTTGAAAATGGTTAAGTGTAGTGACTTGAAATGTGAACTTGTGAATTGAAAATGGTTAAGTGTAGTGACTTGAAATGTGAACTTGTGAATTGAAAATGGTTAAGTGTAGTGCATGGAAATTGTGAACTTATTTTTTGAAAATTGTTAAGTGTAGTAATTTGAAATTGTGAACTTGTTTTTTGAAAATGGTTAAGTGTAGTGACTTGAAATGTGAACTTGTGACTTGAAAATTGTTAAGTGTAGTGACTTGAAATTGTGAATTAGTGTTTTGAAAATGGTTAAGTGTAGTGACTTGAAATGTGAACTTGTGAATTGAAAATGGTTAAGTGTAAGCATTGAAATTGTGAACTTATTTTTTGAAAATTGTTAAGTGTAGTGATTTGAAATTGTGAACTTGTTACTTAAAAATGGTTAAATGTAGTGACTTGAAATGTGAACTTGTGAATTGAAAATGGTTAAGTGTAGTGCATTGAAATTGTGAACTTATTTTTTGAAAATTGTTAAGTGTAGAGACTTGAAAAGTGAAGTAGTGAGGTGAAAATGGTTAAATGTAGTGAATTGAAATTGTGAAGTTGTTTCTTGAAAATGGTTAAATATAGTGACTTGAAATGTGAATTAGTGTTTTGAAAATTGTTAAGTGTAGTGACTTGAAATGTAAACTTGTGAGTTGAAAATGGTTAAGTGTAGTGACTTGAAATGTGAACTTGTGAATTGAAAATGGTTAAGTGTAGTGCATGGATATTGTGAACTTATTTTTTGAAAATTGTTAAGTGTAGTGATTTGAAATTGTGAACTTGTTTTTTTAAAATGGTTAAGTGTAGTGACTTGAAATGTGAACTTGGGACTTGAAAATTGTTAAGTGTAGTGACTTGAAATGGTTAAGTGTAGTGACTTGAAAATTGTTAAGTGTTGTGATTTGATATTGTGAACTTGTGACTTGAAAATTGTTAAGTGTTGTGATTTGATATTGTGAACTTGTGACTTGTAAATATTTAAGTGTAGTGACTTGAAATGTGAACTTGTGAATTGAAAATGGTTAAGTGTTGTGCATGGAAATTGTGAACTTATTTTTTGAAAATGGTTAAGTGTAGTGACTTGAAATGTGAACTTGTGACTTGAAAATTGTTAAGTGTAGTGACTTGAAATTGTGAATTAGTGTTTTGAAAATGGTTAAGTGTAGTGACTTGAAATGTGAATTTGTGAATTGAAAATGGTTAAGTGTAGTGACTTGAAATGTGAACTTGTGACTTGAAAATGGTTAAGTGTAGTGCATTGAAATGTGAACTTGTGAATTGAAAATGGTTAAGTGTAGTGATTTGAAATTGTGAAGTTGTTTTTTGAAAATGGTTAAGTGTAGTGACTTGAAATGTGAACTTGTGACTTGAAAATGGTTAAGTGTAGTGACTTGAAATGTGAACTTGTGAATTGAAAATGGTTAAGTGTAGTGCATGGAAATTGTGAACTTATTTTTTAAAAATTGTTAAGTGTAGTGATTTGAAAATGTGAACTTGTTTTTTGAAAATGGTTAAGTGTAGTGATTTGAAATTGTGAACTTGTGACTTGAAAATGGTTAAGTTTAGTGACTTGAAATGTGAACTTGTGAATTGAAAATGGTTAAGTGTAGTGCATGGAAATTGTGAACTTATTTTTGAAAATTGTTAAGTGTAGTGATTTGAAATTGTGAACTTGTTTTTTCAAAATGGTTAAGTGTAGTGACTTGAAATGTGAATTAGTGAGTTGAAAATGGTTAAGTGTAGTGACTTGAAATGTAAACTTGTGAGTTGAAAATGGTTAAGTGTAGTGATTTGAAATTGTGAACTTGTTTTTTCAAAATGGTTAAGTGTAGTGACTTGAAATGTGAATTAGTGAGTTGAAAATGGTTAAGTGTAGTGACTTGAAATGTAAACTTGTGAGTTGAAAATGGTTAAGTGTAGTGACTTGAAATGTGAACTTGTGAATTGAAAATGGTTAAGTGTAGTGCATGGAAATTGTGAACTTATTTTTTGAAAATTGTTAAGTGTAGTGATTTGAAATTGTGAACTTGTTTTTTCAAAATGGTTAACTGTAGTGACTTGAAATGTAAACTTGTGAGTTGAAAATGGTTAAGTGTAGTGACTTGAAATGTGAATTAGTGAGTTGAAAATTGTTAAGTGTAGTGACTTGAAATGTAAACTTGTGAGTTGAAAATGGTTAAGTGTAGTGACTTGAAATGTGAACTTGTGAATTGAAAATGGTTAAGTGTAGTGCATGGAAATTGTGAACTTATTTTTGAAAATTGTTAAGTGTAGTGCATTGAAATTGTGAACTTATTTTTTAAAAATGGTTAAGTGTAGTGACTTGAAATGTGAATTATTGAGTTAAAAATGGTTAAGTGTAGTGACTTGAAAATGGTTAAATGTAGTTAATTGAAATCATGAACTTGTTTCTTGAAAGTGGTTTAATATAGTGACTTGAAAATAGTTAAGTGTAGTGACTTGAAATGGTTAAGTGTAGTGACTTGAAAATTGTTAAGTGTTGTGACATGAAATGTGAACTTGTGACTTGAAAATGGTTAAGTGTAGTGCATTGAAATGTGAACTTGTGAATTGAAAATGGTTAAGTGTAGTGATTTTAAATGTGAATTAGTGAGTTGAAAATGGTTAAGTGTAGTGACTTGAAATGTAAACTTGTGAGTTGAAAATGGTTAAGTGTAGTGACTTGAAATGTGAACTTGTGAATTGAAAATGGTTAAGTGTAGTGCATTGAAATTGTGAACTTATTTTTTTAAAATTGTTAAGTGTAGTGATTTGAAATTGTGAACTTGTTTTTTGAAAATGGTTAAGTGTAGTGACTTGAAATGTGAACTTGTGACTTGAAAATTGTTAAGTATAGTGACTTGAAATTGTGAATTAGTGTTTTGAAAATGGTTAAGTGTAGTGACTTGAAATGTGAACTTGTGACTTGAAAATGGTTAAGTGTAGTGCATTGAAATGTGAACTTGTGAATTGAAAATAGTTAAGTGTAGTGACTTGAAATGGTTAAGCGTAGTGACTTGAAAATTGTTAAGTGTTGTGACATGAAATGTGAACTTGTGACTTGAAAATGGTTAAGTGTAGTGCATTGAAATGTGAACTTGTGAATTGAAAATGGTTAAGTGTAGTGATTTGAAATGTGAATTAGTGAGTTGAAAATGGTTAAGTGTAGTGACTTGAAATGTAAACTTGTGAGTTGAAAATGGTTAAGTGTAGTGATTTGAAATTGTGAACTTGTTTTTTCAAAATGGTTAAGTGTAGTGACTTGAAATGTGAATTAGTGAGTTGAAAATGGTTAAGTGTAGTGACTTGAAATGTAAACTTGTGAGTTGAAAATGGCTAAGTGTAGTGACTTGAAATGTGAACTTGTGAATTGAAAATGGTTAAGTGTAGTGCATGGAAATTGTGAACTTATTTTTTGAAAATTGTTAAGTGTAGTGATTTGAAATTGTGAACTTGTTTTTTCAAAATGGTTAACTGTAGTGACTTGAAATGTAAACTTGTGAGTTGAAAATGGTTAAGTGTAGTGACTTGAAATGTGAATTAGTGAGTTGAAAATTGTTAAGTGTAGTGACTTGAAATGTAAACTTGTGAGTTGAAAATGGTTAAGTGTAGTGACTTGAAATGTGAACTTGTGAATTGAAAATGGTTAAGTGTAGTGCATGGAAATTGTGAACTTATTTTTTGAAAATTGTTAAGTGTAGTGATTTGAAATTGTGAACTTGTTTTTTGAAAATTGTTAAGTGTAGTGACTTGAAATTGTGAATTAGTGTTTTGAAAATGGTCAAGTGTAGTGACTTGAAATGTGAATTTGTGAATTGAAAATGGTTAAGTGTAGTGCATGGAAATTGTGAACTTATTTTTTGAAAATTGTTAAGTGTAGTGATTTGAAATTGTGAACTTGTTTTTTCAAAATGGTTAACTGTAGTGATTTGAAATGTAAACTTGTGAGTTGAAAATGGTTAAGTGTAGTGACTTGAAATGTGAATTAGTGAGTTGAAAATGGTTAAGTGTAGTGACTTGAAATGTAAACTTGTGAGTTGAAAATGGTTAAGTGTAGTGACTTGAAATGTGAACTTGTGAATTGAAAATGGTTAAGTGTAGTGCATGGAAATTGTGAACTTATTTTTTGAAAATTGTTAAGTGTAGTGATTTGAAATTGTGAACTTGTTTTTTCAAAATGGTTAACTGTAGTGACTTGAAATGTAAACTTGTGAGTTGAAAATGGTTAAGTGTAGTGACTTGAAATGTGAATTAGTGAGTTGAAAATTGTTAAGTGTAGTGACTTGAAATGTAAACTTGTGAGTTGAAAATGGTTAAGTGTAGTGACTTGAAATGTGAACTTGTGAATTGAAAATGGTTAAGTGTAGTGCATGGAAATTGTGAACTTATTTTTTTAAAATTGTTAAGTGTAGTGATTTGAAAATGTGAACTTGTTTTTTGAAAATGGTTAAGTGTAGTGACTTGAAATGTGAACTTGTGACTTGAAAATTGTTAAGTGTAGTGAATTGAAATGGTTAAGTGTAGTGACTTGAAAATTGTTAAGTGTTGTGATTTGAAATGTGAATTTGTGAATTGAAAATGGTTAAGTGTAGTGCATTGAAATTGTGAACTTATTTTTTGAAAATGGTTAAGTGTAGTGACTTGAAATGTGAATTATTGAGTTAAAAATGGTTAAGTGTAGTGACTTGAAAATGGTTAAATGTAGTTAATTGAAATCATGAACTTGTTTCTTGAAAGTGGTTTAATATAGTGACTTGAAAATAGTTAAGTGTAGTGACTTGAAATGGTTAAGTGTAGTGACTTGAAAATTGTTAAGTGTTGTGACATGAAATGTGAACTTGTGACTTGAAAATGGTTAAGTGTAGTGCATTGAAATGTGAACTTGTGAATTGAAAATGGTTAAGTGTAGTGATTTGAAATTGTGAAGTTGTTTTTTGAAAATGGTTAAGTGTAGTGACTTGAAATGTGAACTTGTGACTTGAAAATGGTTAAGTGTAGTGACTTGAAATGTGAACTTGTGAATTGAAAATGGTTAAGTGTAGTGACTTGAAATGTGAACTTGTGAATTGAAAATGGTTAAGTGTAGTGCATGGAAATTGTGAACTTATTTTTTGAAAATTGTTAAGTGTAGTAATTTGAAATTGTGAACTTGTTTTTTGAAAATGGTTAAGTGTAGTGACTTGAAATGTGAACTTGTGACTTGAAAATTGTTAAGTGTAGTGACTTGAAATTGTGAATTAGTGTTTTGAAAATGGTTAAGTGTAGTGACTTGAAATGTGAACTTGTGAATTGAAAATGGTTAAGTGTAAGCATTGAAATTGTGAACTTATTTTTTGAAAATTGTTAAGTGTAGTGATTTGAAATTGTGAACTTGTTACTTAAAAATGGTTAAATGTAGTGACTTGAAATGTGAACTTGTGAATTGAAAATGGTTAAGTGTAGTGCATTGAAATTGTGAACTTATTTTTTGAAAATTGTTAAGTGTAGAGACTTGAAAAGTGAAGTAGTGAGGTGAAAATGGTTAAATGTAGTGAATTGAAATTGTGAAGTTGTTTCTTGAAAATGGTTAAATATAGTGACTTGAAATGTGAATTAGTGTTTTGAAAATTGTTAAGTGTAGTGACTTGAAATGTAAACTTGTGAGTTGAAAATGGTTAAGTGTAGTGACTTGAAATGTGAACTTGTGAATTGAAAATGGTTAAGTGTAGTGCATGGATATTGTGAACTTATTTTTTGAAAATTGTTAAGTGTAGTGATTTGAAATTGTGAACTTGTTTTTTTAAAATGGTTAAGTGTAGTGACTTGAAATGTGAACTTGGGACTTGAAAATTGTTAAGTGTAGTGACTTGAAATGGTTAAGTGTAGTGACTTGAAAATTGTTAAGTGTTGTGATTTGATATTGTGAACTTGTGACTTGAAAATTGTTAAGTGTTGTGATTTGATATTGTGAACTTGTGACTTGTAAATATTTAAGTGTAGTGACTTGAAATGTGAACTTGTGAATTGAAAATGGTTAAGTGTTGTGCATGGAAATTGTGAACTTATTTTTTGAAAATGGTTAAGTGTAGTGACTTGAAATGTGAACTTGTGACTTGAAAATTGTTAAGTGTAGTGACTTGAAATTGTGAATTAGTGTTTTGAAAATGGTTAAGTGTAGTGACTTGAAATGTGAATTTGTGAATTGAAAATGGTTAAGTGTAGTGACTTGAAATGTGAACTTGTGACTTGAAAATGGTTAAGTGTAGTGCATTGAAATGTGAACTTGTGAATTGAAAATGGTTAAGTGTAGTGATTTGAAATTGTGAAGTTGTTTTTTGAAAATGGTTAAGTGTAGTGACTTGAAATGTGAACTTGTGACTTGAAAATGGTTAAGTGTAGTGACTTGAAATGTGAACTTGTGAATTGAAAATGGTTAAGTGTAGTGCATGGAAATTGTGAACTTATTTTTTAAAAATTGTTAAGTGTAGTGATTTGAAAATGTGAACTTGTTTTTTGAAAATGGTTAAGTGTAGTGATTTGAAATTGTGAACTTGTGACTTGAAAATGGTTAAGTTTAGTGACTTGAAATGTGAACTTGTGAATTGAAAATGGTTAAGTGTAGTGCATGGAAATTGTGAACTTATTTTTGAAAATTGTTAAGTGTAGTGATTTGAAATTGTGAACTTGTTTTTTCAAAATGGTTAAGTGTAGTGACTTGAAATGTGAATTAGTGAGTTGAAAATGGTTAAGTGTAGTGACTTGAAATGTAAACTTGTGAGTTGAAAATGGTTAAGTGTAGTGATTTGAAATTGTGAACTTGTTTTTTCAAAATGGTTAAGTGTAGTGACTTGAAATGTGAATTAGTGAGTTGAAAATGGTTAAGTGTAGTGACTTGAAATGTAAACTTGTGAGTTGAAAATGGTTAAGTGTAGTGACTTGAAATGTGAACTTGTGAATTGAAAATGGTTAAGTGTAGTGCATGGAAATTGTGAACTTATTTTTTGAAAATTGTTAAGTGTAGTGATTTGAAATTGTGAACTTGTTTTTTCAAAATGGTTAACTGTAGTGACTTGAAATGTAAACTTGTGAGTTGAAAATGGTTAAGTGTAGTGACTTGAAATGTGAATTAGTGAGTTGAAAATTGTTAAGTGTAGTGACTTGAAATGTAAACTTGTGAGTTGAAAATGGTTAAGTGTAGTGACTTGAAATGTGAACTTGTGAATTGAAAATGGTTAAGTGTAGTGCATGGAAATTGTGAACTTATTTTTGAAAATTGTTAAGTGTAGTGCATTGAAATTGTGAACTTATTTTTTAAAAATGGTTAAGTGTAGTGACTTGAAATGTGAATTATTGAGTTAAAAATGGTTAAGTGTAGTGACTTGAAAATGGTTAAATGTAGTTAATTGAAATCATGAACTTGTTTCTTGAAAGTGGTTTAATATAGTGACTTGAAAATAGTTAAGTGTAGTGACTTGAAATGGTTAAGTGTAGTGACTTGAAAATTGTTAAGTGTTGTGACATGAAATGTGAACTTGTGACTTGAAAATGGTTAAGTGTAGTGCATTGAAATGTGAACTTGTGAATTGAAAATGGTTAAGTGTAGTGATTTTAAATGTGAATTAGTGAGTTGAAAATGGTTAAGTGTAGTGACTTGAAATGTAAACTTGTGAGTTGAAAATGGTTAAGTGTAGTGACTTGAAATGTGAACTTGTGAATTGAAAATGGTTAAGTGTAGTGCATTGAAATTGTGAACTTATTTTTTTAAAATTGTTAAGTGTAGTGATTTGAAATTGTGAACTTGTTTTTTGAAAATGGTTAAGTGTAGTGACTTGAAATGTGAACTTGTGACTTGAAAATTGTTAAGTATAGTGACTTGAAATTGTGAATTAGTGTTTTGAAAATGGTTAAGTGTAGTGACTTGAAATGTGAACTTGTGACTTGAAAATGGTTAAGTGTAGTGCATTGAAATGTGAACTTGTGAATTGAAAATAGTTAAGTGTAGTGACTTGAAATGGTTAAGCGTAGTGACTTGAAAATTGTTAAGTGTTGTGACATGAAATGTGAACTTGTGACTTGAAAATGGTTAAGTGTAGTGCATTGAAATGTGAACTTGTGAATTGAAAATGGTTAAGTGTAGTGATTTGAAATGTGAATTAGTGAGTTGAAAATGGTTAAGTGTAGTGACTTGAAATGTAAACTTGTGAGTTGAAAATGGTTAAGTGTAGTGATTTGAAATTGTGAACTTGTTTTTTCAAAATGGTTAAGTGTAGTGACTTGAAATGTGAATTAGTGAGTTGAAAATGGTTAAGTGTAGTGACTTGAAATGTAAACTTGTGAGTTGAAAATGGCTAAGTGTAGTGACTTGAAATGTGAACTTGTGAATTGAAAATGGTTAAGTGTAGTGCATGGAAATTGTGAACTTATTTTTTGAAAATTGTTAAGTGTAGTGATTTGAAATTGTGAACTTGTTTTTTCAAAATGGTTAACTGTAGTGACTTGAAATGTAAACTTGTGAGTTGAAAATGGTTAAGTGTAGTGACTTGAAATGTGAATTAGTGAGTTGAAAATTGTTAAGTGTAGTGACTTGAAATGTAAACTTGTGAGTTGAAAATGGTTAAGTGTAGTGACTTGAAATGTGAACTTGTGAATTGAAAATGGTTAAGTGTAGTGCATGGAAATTGTGAACTTATTTTTTGAAAATTGTTAAGTGTAGTGATTTGAAATTGTGAACTTGTTTTTTGAAAATTGTTAAGTGTAGTGACTTGAAATTGTGAATTAGTGTTTTGAAAATGGTCAAGTGTAGTGACTTGAAATGTGAATTTGTGAATTGAAAATGGTTAAGTGTAGTGCATGGAAATTGTGAACTTATTTTTTGAAAATTGTTAAGTGTAGTGATTTGAAATTGTGAACTTGTTTTTTCAAAATGGTTAACTGTAGTGATTTGAAATGTAAACTTGTGAGTTGAAAATGGTTAAGTGTAGTGACTTGAAATGTGAATTAGTGAGTTGAAAATGGTTAAGTGTAGTGACTTGAAATGTAAACTTGTGAGTTGAAAATGGTTAAGTGTAGTGACTTGAAATGTGAACTTGTGAATTGAAAATGGTTAAGTGTAGTGCATGGAAATTGTGAACTTATTTTTTGAAAATTGTTAAGTGTAGTGATTTGAAATTGTGAACTTGTTTTTTCAAAATGGTTAACTGTAGTGACTTGAAATGTAAACTTGTGAGTTGAAAATGGTTAAGTGTAGTGACTTGAAATGTGAATTAGTGAGTTGAAAATTGTTAAGTGTAGTGACTTGAAATGTAAACTTGTGAGTTGAAAATGGTTAAGTGTAGTGACTTGAAATGTGAACTTGTGAATTGAAAATGGTTAAGTGTAGTGCATGGAAATTGTGAACTTATTTTTTTAAAATTGTTAAGTGTAGTGATTTGAAAATGTGAACTTGTTTTTTGAAAATGGTTAAGTGTAGTGACTTGAAATGTGAACTTGTGACTTGAAAATTGTTAAGTGTAGTGAATTGAAATGGTTAAGTGTAGTGACTTGAAAATTGTTAAGTGTTGTGATTTGAAATGTGAATTTGTGAATTGAAAATGGTTAAGTGTAGTGCATTGAAATTGTGAACTTATTTTTTGAAAATGGTTAAGTGTAGTGACTTGAAATGTGAATTATTGAGTTAAAAATGGTTAAGTGTAGTGACTTGAAAATGGTTAAATGTAGTTAATTGAAATCATGAACTTGTTTCTTGAAAGTGGTTTAATATAGTGACTTGAAAATAGTTAAGTGTAGTGACTTGAAATGGTTAAGTGTAGTGACTTGAAAATTGTTAAGTGTTGTGACATGAAATGTGAACTTGTGACTTGAAAATGGTTAAGTGTAGTGCATTGAAATGTGAACTTGTGAATTGAAAATGGTTAAGTGTAGTGATTTGAAATTGTGAAGTTGTTTTTTGAAAATGGTTAAGTGTAGTGACTTGAAATGTGAACTTGTGACTTGAAAATGGTTAAGTGTAGTGACTTGAAATGTGAACTTGTGAATTGAAAATGGTTAAGTGTAGTGACTTGAAATGTGAACTTGTGAATTGAAAATGGTTAAGTGTAGTGCATGGAAATTGTGAACTTATTTTTTGAAAATTGTTAAGTGTAGTAATTTGAAATTGTGAACTTGTTTTTTGAAAATTGTTAAGTGTAGTGACTTGAAATGTGAACTTGTGACTTGAAAATTGTTAAGTGTAGTGACTTGAAATTGTGAATTAGTGTTTTGAAAATGGTTAAGTGTAGTGACTTGAAATGTGAACTTGTGAATTGAAAATGGTTAAGTGTAAGCATTGAAATTGTGAACTTATTTTTTGAAAATTGTTAAGTGTAGTGATTTGAAATTGTGAACTTGTTACTTAAAAATGGTTAAATGTAGTGACTTGAAATGTGAACTTGTGAATTGAAAATGGTTAAGTGTAGTGCATTGAAATTGTGAACTTATTTTTTGAAAATTGTTAAGTGTAGAGACTTGAAAAGTGAAGTAGTGAGGTGAAAATGGTTAAATGTAGTGAATTGAAATTGTGAAGTTGTTTCTTGAAAATGGTTAAATATAGTGACTTGAAATGTGAATTAGTGTTTTGAAAATTGTTAAGTGTAGTGACTTGAAATGTAAACTTGTGAGTTGAAAATGGTTAAGTGTAGTGACTTGAAATGTGAACTTGTGAATTGAAAATGGTTAAGTGTAGTGCATGGATATTGTGAACTTATTTTTTGAAAATTGTTAAGAGTAGTGATTTGAAATTGTGAACTTGTTTTTTTAAAATGGTTAAGTGTAGTGACTTGAAATGTGAACTTGGGACTTGAAAATTGTTAAGTGTAGTGACTTGAAATGGTTAAGTGTAGTGACTTGAAAATTGTTAAGTGTTGTGATTTGATATTGTGAACTTGTGACTTGAAAATGGTTAAGTGTAGTGACTTGAAATGTGAACTTGTGAATTGAAAATGGTTAAGTGTAGTGCATGGAAATTGTGAACTTATTTTTGAAAATTGTTAAGTGTAGTGATTTGAAATTGTGAACTTGTGACTTGAAAATGGTTAAGTTTAGTGACTTGAAATGTGAACTTGTGAATTGAAAATGGTTAAGTGTAGTGACTTGAAATGTGAACTTGTGACTTGAAAATTGTTAAGTGTAGTGACTTGAAATTGTGAATTAGTGTTTTGAAAATGGTTAAGTGTAGTGACTTGAAATGTGAACTTGTGACTTGAAAATGGTTAAGTGTAGTGCATTGAAATGTGAACTTGTGAATTGAAAATGGTTAAGTGTAGTGATTTGAAATTGTGAAGTTGTTTTTTGAAAATGGTTAAGTGTAGTGACTTGAAATGTGAACTTGTGACTTGAAAATGGTTAAGTGTAGTGACTTGAAATGTGAACTTGTGAATTGAAAATGGTTAAGTGTAGTGCATGGAAATTGTGAACTTATTTTTTGAAAATTGTTAAGTGTAGTGATTTGAAAATGTGAACTTGTTTTTTGAAAATGGTTAAGTGTAGTGATTTGAAATTGTGAACTTGTGACTTGAAAATGGTTAAGTTTAGTGACTTGAAATGTGAACTTGTGAATTGAAAATGGTTAAGTGTAGTGCATGGAAATTGTGAACTTATTTTTGAAAATTGTTAAGTGTAGTGATTTGAAATTGTGAACTTGTTTTTTCAAAATGGTTAAGTGTAGTGACTTGAAATGTGAATTAGTGAGTTGAAAATGGTTAAGTGTAGTGACTTGAAATGTAAACTTGTGAGTTGAAAATGGTTAAGTGTAGTGATTTGAAATTGTGAACTTGTTTTTTCAAAATGGTTAAGTGTAGTGACTTGAAATGTGAATTAGTGAGTTGAAAATGGTTAAGTGTAGTGACTTGAAATGTAAACTTGTGAGTTGAAAATGGTTAAGTGTAGTGACTTGAAATGTGAACTTGTGAATTGAAAATGGTTAAGTGTAGTGCATGGAAATTGTGAACTTATTTTTTGAAAATTGTTAAGTGTAGTGATTTGAAATTGTGAACTTGTTTTTTCAAAATGGTTAACTGTAGTGACTTGAAATGTAAACTTGTGAGTTGAAAATGGTTAAGTGTAGTGACTTGAAATGTGAATTAGTGAGTTGAAAATTGTTAAGTGTAGTGACTTGAAATGTAAACTTGTGAGTTGAAAATGGTTAAGTGTAGTGACTTGAAATGTGAACTTGTGAATTGAAAATGGTTAAGTGTAGTGCATGGAAATTGTGAACTTATTTTTGAAAATTGTTAAGTGTAGTGCATTGAAATTGTGAACTTATTTTTTAAAAATGGTTAAGTGTAGTGACTTGAAATGTGAATTATTGAGTTAAAAATGGTTAAGTGTAGTGACTTGAAAATGGTTAAATGTAGTTAATTGAAATCATGAACTTGTTTCTTGAAAGTGGTTTAATATAGTGACTTGAAAATAGTTAAGTGTAGTGACTTGAAATGGTTAAGCGTAGTGACTTGAAAATTGTTAAGTGTTGTGACATGAAATGTGAACTTGTGACTTGAAAATGGTTAAGTGTAGTGCATTGAAATGTGAACTTGTGAATTGAAAATGGTTAAGTGTAGTGATTTGAAATGTGAATTAGTGAGTTGAAAATGGTTAAGTGTAGTGACTTGAAATGTAAACTTGTGAGTTGAAAATGGTTAAGTGTAGTGACTTGAAATGTGAATTAGTGAGTTGAAAATTGTTAAGTGTAGTGACTTGAAATGTAAACTTGTGAGTTGAAAATGGTTAAGTGTAGTGACTTGAAATGTGAACTTGTGAATTGAAAATGGTTAAGTGTAGTGCATGGAAATTGTGAACTTATTTTTTTAAAATTGTTAAGTGTAGTGATTTGAAAATGTGAACTTGTTTTTTGAAAATGGTTAAGTGTAGTGACTTGAAATGTGAACTTGTGACTTGAAAATTGTTAAGTGTAGTGAATTGAAATGGTTAAGTGTAGTGACTTGAAAATTGTTAAGTGTTGTGATTTGAAATGTGAATTTGTGAATTGAAAATGGTTAAGTGTAGTGCATTGAAATTGTGAACTTATTTTTTGAAAATGGTTAAGTGTAGTGACTTGAAATGTGAATTATTGAGTTAAAAATGGTTAAGTGTAGTGACTTGAAAATGGTTAAATGTAGTTAATTGAAATCATGAACTTGTTTCTTGAAAGTGGTTTAATATAGTGACTTGAAAATAGTTAAGTGTAGTGACTTGAAATGGTTAAGTGTAGTGACTTGAAAATTGTTAAGTGTTGTGACATGAAATGTGAACTTGTGACTTGAAAATGGTTAAGTGTAGTGCATTGAAATGTGAACTTGTGAATTGAAAATGGTTAAGTGTAGTGATTTGAAATTGTGAAGTTGTTTTTTGAAAATGGTTAAGTGTAGTGACTTGAAATGTGAACTTGTGACTTGAAAATGGTTAAGTGTAGTGACTTGAAATGTGAACTTGTGAATTGAAAATGGTTAAGTGTAGTGACTTGAAATGTGAACTTGTGAATTGAAAATGGTTAAGTGTAGTGCATGGAAATTGTGAACTTATTTTTTGAAAATTGTTAAGTGTAGTAATTTGAAATTGTGAACTTGTTTTTTGAAAATGGTTAAGTGTAGTGACTTGAAATGTGAACTTGTGACTTGAAAATTGTTAAGTGTAGTGACTTGAAATTGTGAATTAGTGTTTTGAAAATGGTTAAGTGTAGTGACTTGAAATGTGAACTTGTGAATTGAAAATGGTTAAGTGTAAGCATTGAAATTGTGAACTTATTTTTTGAAAATTGTTAAGTGTAGTGATTTGAAATTGTGAACTTGTTACTTAAAAATGGTTAAATGTAGTGACTTGAAATGTGAACTTGTGAATTGAAAATGGTTAAGTGTAGTGCATTGAAATTGTGAACTTATTTTTTGAAAATTGTTAAGTGTAGAGACTTGAAAAGTGAAGTAGTGAGGTGAAAATGGTTAAATGTAGTGAATTGAAATTGTGAAGTTGTTTCTTGAAAATGGTTAAATATAGTGACTTGAAATGTGAATTAGTGTTTTGAAAATTGTTAAGTGTAGTGACTTGAAATGTAAACTTGTGAGTTGAAAATGGTTAAGTGTAGTGACTTGAAATGTGAACTTGTGAATTGAAAATGGTTAAGTGTAGTGCATGGATATTGTGAACTTATTTTTTGAAAATTGTTAAGTGTAGTGATTTGAAATTGTGAACTTGTTTTTTTAAAATGGTTAAGTGTAGTGACTTGAAATGTGAACTTGGGACTTGAAAATTGTTAAGTGTAGTGACTTGAAATGGTTAAGTGTAGTGACTTGAAAATTGTTAAGTGTTGTGATTTGATATTGTGAACTTGTGACTTGAAAATTGTTAAGTGTTGTGATTTGATATTGTGAACTTGTGACTTGTAAATATTTAAGTGTAGTGACTTGAAATGTGAACTTGTGAATTGAAAATGGTTAAGTGTTGTGCATGGAAATTGTGAACTTATTTTTTGAAAATGGTTAAGTGTAGTGACTTGAAATGTGAACTTGTGACTTGAAAATTGTTAAGTGTAGTGACTTGAAATTGTGAATTAGTGTTTTGAAAATGGTTAAGTGTAGTGACTTGAAATGTGAATTTGTGAATTGAAAATGGTTAAGTGTAGTGACTTGAAATGTGAACTTGTGACTTGAAAATGGTTAAGTGTAGTGCATTGAAATGTGAACTTGTGAATTGAAAATGGTTAAGTGTAGTGATTTGAAATTGTGAAGTTGTTTTTTGAAAATGGTTAAGTGTAGTGACTTGAAATGTGAACTTGTGACTTGAAAATGGTTAAGTGTAGTGACTTGAAATGTGAACTTGTGAATTGAAAATGGTTAAGTGTAGTGCATGGAAATTGTGAACTTATTTTTTAAAAATTGTTAAGTGTAGTGATTTGAAAATGTGAACTTGTTTTTTGAAAATGGTTAAGTGTAGTGATTTGAAATTGTGAACTTGTGACTTGAAAATGGTTAAGTTTAGTGACTTGAAATGTGAACTTGTGAATTGAAAATGGTTAAGTGTAGTGCATGGAAATTGTGAACTTATTTTTGAAAATTGTTAAGTGTAGTGATTTGAAATTGTGAACTTGTTTTTTCAAAATGGTTAAGTGTAGTGACTTGAAATGTGAATTAGTGAGTTGAAAATGGTTAAGTGTAGTGACTTGAAATGTAAACTTGTGAGTTGAAAATGGTTAAGTGTAGTGATTTGAAATTGTGAACTTGTTTTTTCAAAATGGTTAAGTGTAGTGACTTGAAATGTGAATTAGTGAGTTGAAAATGGTTAAGTGTAGTGACTTGAAATGTAAACTTGTGAGTTGAAAATGGTTAAGTGTAGTGACTTGAAATGTGAACTTGTGAATTGAAAATGGTTAAGTGTAGTGCATGGAAATTGTGAACTTATTTTTTGAAAATTGTTAAGTGTAGTGATTTGAAATTGTGAACTTGTTTTTTCAAAATGGTTAACTGTAGTGACTTGAAATGTAAACTTGTGAGTTGAAAATGGTTAAGTGTAGTGACTTGAAATGTGAATTAGTGAGTTGAAAATTGTTAAGTGTAGTGACTTGAAATGTAAACTTGTGAGTTGAAAATGGTTAAGTGTAGTGACTTGAAATGTGAACTTGTGAATTGAAAATGGTTAAGTGTAGTGCATGGAAATTGTGAACTTATTTTTGAAAATTGTTAAGTGTAGTGCATTGAAATTGTGAACTTATTTTTTAAAAATGGTTAAGTGTAGTGACTTGAAATGTGAATTATTGAGTTAAAAATGGTTAAGTGTAGTGACTTGAAAATGGTTAAATGTAGTTAATTGAAATCATGAACTTGTTTCTTGAAAGTGGTTTAATATAGTGACTTGAAAATAGTTAAGTGTAGTGACTTGAAATGGTTAAGCGTAGTGACTTGAAAATTGTTAAGTGTTGTGACATGAAATGTGAACTTGTGACTTGAAAATGGTTAAGTGTAGTGCATTGAAATGTGAACTTGTGAATTGAAAATGGTTAAGTGTAGTGATTTGAAATGTGAATTAGTGAGTTGAAAATGGTTAAGTGTAGTGACTTGAAATGTAAACTTGTGAGTTGAAAATGGTTAAGTGTAGTGACTTGAAATGTGAATTAGTGAGTTGAAAATTGTTAAGTGTAGTGACTTGAAATGTAAACTTGTGAGTTGAAAATGGTTAAGTGTAGTGACTTGAAATGTGAACTTGTGAATTGAAAATGGTTAAGTGTAGTGCATGGAAATTGTGAACTTATTTTTTTAAAATTGTTAAGTGTAGTGATTTGAAAATGTGAACTTGTTTTTTGAAAATGGTTAAGTGTAGTGACTTGAAATGTGAACTTGTGACTTGAAAATTGTTAAGTGTAGTGAATTGAAATGGTTAAGTGTAGTGACTTGAAAATTGTTAAGTGTTGTGATTTGAAATGTGAATTTGTGAATTGAAAATGGTTAAGTGTAGTGCATTGAAATTGTGAACTTATTTTTTGAAAATGGTTAAGTGTAGTGACTTGAAATGTGAATTATTGAGTTAAAAATGGTTAAGTGTAGTGACTTGAAAATGGTTAAATGTAGTTAATTGAAATCATGAACTTGTTTCTTGAAAGTGGTTTAATATAGTGACTTGAAAATAGTTAAGTGTAGTGACTTGAAATGGTTAAGTGTAGTGACTTGAAAATTGTTAAGTGTTGTGACATGAAATGTGAACTTGTGACTTGAAAATGGTTAAGTGTAGTGCATTGAAATGTGAACTTGTGAATTGAAAATGGTTAAGTGTAGTGATTTGAAATTGTGAAGTTGTTTTTTGAAAATGGTTAAGTGTAGTGACTTGAAATGTGAACTTGTGACTTGAAAATGGTTAAGTGTAGTGACTTGAAATGTGAACTTGTGAATTGAAAATGGTTAAGTGTAGTGACTTGAAATGTGAACTTGTGAATTGAAAATGGTTAAGTGTAGTGCATGGAAATTGTGAACTTATTTTTTGAAAATTGTTAAGTGTAGTAATTTGAAATTGTGAACTTGTTTTTTGAAAATGGTTAAGTGTAGTGACTTGAAATGTGAACTTGTGACTTGAAAATTGTTAAGTGTAGTGACTTGAAATTGTGAATTAGTGTTTTGAAAATGGTTAAGTGTAGTGACTTGAAATGTGAACTTGTGAATTGAAAATGGTTAAGTGTAAGCATTGAAATTGTGAACTTATTTTTTGAAAATTGTTAAGTGTAGTGATTTGAAATTGTGAACTTGTTACTTAAAAATGGTTAAATGTAGTGACTTGAAATGTGAACTTGTGAATTGAAAATGGTTAAGTGTAGTGCATTGAAATTGTGAACTTATTTTTTGAAAATTGTTAAGTGTAGAGACTTGAAAAGTGAAGTAGTGAGGTGAAAATGGTTAAATGTAGTGAATTGAAATTGTGAAGTTGTTTCTTGAAAATGGTTAAATATAGTGACTTGAAATGTGAATTAGTGTTTTGAAAATTGTTAAGTGTAGTGACTTGAAATGTAAACTTGTGAGTTGAAAATGGTTAAGTGTAGTGACTTGAAATGTGAACTTGTGAATTGAAAATGGTTAAGTGTAGTGCATGGATATTGTGAACTTATTTTTTGAAAATTGTTAAGTGTAGTGATTTGAAATTGTGAACTTGTTTTTTTAAAATGGTTAAGTGTAGTGACTTGAAATGTGAACTTGGGACTTGAAAATTGTTAAGTGTAGTGACTTGAAATGGTTAAGTGTAGTGACTTGAAAATTGTTAAGTGTTGTGATTTGATATTGTGAACTTGTGACTTGAAAATTGTTAAGTGTTGTGATTTGATATTGTGAACTTGTGACTTGTAAATATTTAAGTGTAGTGACTTGAAATGTGAACTTGTGAATTGAAAATGGTTAAGTGTTGTGCATGGAAATTGTGAACTTATTTTTTGAAAATGGTTAAGTGTAGTGACTTGAAATGTGAACTTGTGACTTGAAAATTGTTAAGTGTAGTGACTTGAAATTGTGAATTAGTGTTTTGAAAATGGTTAAGTGTAGTGACTTGAAATGTGAATTTGTGAATTGAAAATGGTTAAGTGTAGTGACTTGAAATGTGAACTTGTGACTTGAAAATGGTTAAGTGTAGTGCATTGAAATGTGAACTTGTGAATTGAAAATGGTTAAGTGTAGTGATTTGAAATTGTGAAGTTGTTTTTTGAAAATGGTTAAGTGTAGTGACTTGAAATGTGAACTTGTGACTTGAAAATGGTTAAGTGTAGTGACTTGAAATGTGAACTTGTGAATTGAAAATGGTTAAGTGTAGTGCATGGAAATTGTGAACTTATTTTTTAAAAATTGTTAAGTGTAGTGATTTGAAAATGTGAACTTGTTTTTTGAAAATGGTTAAGTGTAGTGATTTGAAATTGTGAACTTGTGACTTGAAAATGGTTAAGTTTAGTGACTTGAAATGTGAACTTGTGAATTGAAAATGGTTAAGTGTAGTGCATGGAAATTGTGAACTTATTTTTGAAAATTGTTAAGTGTAGTGATTTGAAATTGTGAACTTGTTTTTTCAAAATGGTTAAGTGTAGTGACTTGAAATGTGAATTAGTGAGTAGAAAATGGTTAAGTGTAGTGACTTGAAATGTAAACTTGTGAGTTGAAAATGGTTAAGTGTAGTGATTTGAAATTGTGAACTTGTTTTTTCAAAATGGTTAAGTGTAGTGACTTGAAATGTGAATTAGTGAGTTGAAAATGGTTAAGTGTAGTGACTTGAAATGTAAACTTGTGAGTTGAAAATGGTTAAGTGTAGTGACTTGAAATGTGAACTTGTGAATTGAAAATGGTTAAGTGTAGTGCATGGAAATTGTGAACTTATTTTTTGAAAATTGTTAAGTGTAGTGATTTGAAATTGTGAACTTGTTTTTTCAAAATGGTTAACTGTAGTGACTTGAAATGTAAACTTGTGAGTTGAAAATGGTTAAGTGTAGTGACTTGAAATGTGAATTAGTGAGTTGAAAATTGTTAAGTGTAGTGACTTGAAATGTAAACTTGTGAGTTGAAAATGGTTAAGTGTAGTGACTTGAAATGTGAACTTGTGAATTGAAAATGGTTAAGTGTAGTGCATGGAAATTGTGAACTTATTTTTGAAAATTGTTAAGTGTAGTGCATTGAAATTGTGAACTTATTTTTTAAAAATGGTTAAGTGTAGTGACTTGAAATGTGAATTATTGAGTTAAAAATGGTTAAGTGTAGTGACTTGAAAATGGTTAAATGTAGTTAATTGAAATCATGAACTTGTTTCTTGAAAGTGGTTTAATATAGTGACTTGAAAATAGTTAAGTGTAGTGACTTGAAATGGTTAAGTGTAGTGACTTGAAAATTGTTAAGTGTTGTGACATGAAATGTGAACTTGTGACTTGAAAATGGTTAAGTGTAGTGCATTGAAATGTGAACTTGTGAATTGAAAATGGTTAAGTGTAGTGATTTTAAATGTGAATTAGTGAGTTGAAAATGGTTAAGTGTAGTGACTTGAAATGTAAACTTGTGAGTTGAAAATGGTTAAGTGTAGTGACTTGAAATGTGAACTTGTGAATTGAAAATGGTTAAGTGTAGTGCATTGAAATTGTGAACTTATTTTTTTAAAATTGTTAAGTGTAGTGATTTGAAATTGTGAACTTGTTTTTTGAAAATGGTTAAGTGTAGTGACTTGAAATGTGAACTTGTGACTTGAAAATTGTTAAGTATAGTGACTTGAAATTGTGAATTAGTGTTTTGAAAATGGTTAAGTGTAGTGACTTGAAATGTGAACTTGTGAGTTTAAAATGGTTAAGTGTAAGCATTGAAATTGTGAACTTATTTTTTGAAAATTGTTAAGTGTAGTGATTTGAAATTGTGAACTTGTGACTTAAAAATGGTTAAGTGTAGTGACTTGAAATGTGAACTTGTGAATTAAAAATGGTTAAGTGTAGTGCATTGAAATTGTGAACTTATTTTTTGAAAATTGTTAAGTGTAGAGACTTGAAAAGTGAAGTAGTGAGGTGAAAATTGTTAAGTGTAGTGATTTGAAATTGTGAACTTGTGACTTGAAAATGGTTAAGTTTAGTGATTTGAAATGTGAACTTGTGAATTGAAAATGGTTAAGTGTAGTGCATGGAAATTGTGAACTTATTTTTTTAAAATTGTTAAGTGTAGTGATTTGAAAATGTGAACTTGTTTTTTGAAAATGGTTAAGTGTAGTGACTTGAAATGTGAACTTGTGACTTGAAAATTGTTAAGTGTAGTGAATTGAAATGGTTAAGTGTAGTGACTTGAAAATTGTTAAGTGTTGTGATTTGAAATGTGAATTTGTGAATTGAAAATGGTTAAGTGTAGTGCATTGAAATTGTGAACTTATTTTTTGAAAATGGTTAAGTGTAGTGACTTGAAATGTGAATTATTGAGTTAAAAATGGTTAAGTGTAGTGACTTGAAAATGGTTAAATGTAGTTAATTGAAATCATGAACTTGTTTCTTGAAAGTGGTTTAATATAGTGACTTGAAAATAGTTAAGTGTAGTGACTTGAAATGGTTAAGTGTAGTGACTTGAAAATTGTTAAGTGTTGTGACATGAAATGTGAACTTGTGACTTGAAAATGGTTAAGTGTAGTGCATTGAAATGTGAACTTGTGAATTGAAAATGGTTAAGTGTAGTGATTTGAAATTGTGAAGTTGTTTTTTGAAAATGGTTAAGTGTAGTGACTTGAAATGTGAACTTGTGACTTGAAAATGGTTAAGTGTAGTGACTTGAAATGTGAACTTGTGAATTGAAAATGGTTAAGTGTAGTGACTTGAAATGTGAACTTGTGAATTGAAAATGGTTAAGTGTAGTGCATGGAAATTGTGAACTTATTTTTTGAAAATTGTTAAGTGTAGTAATTTGAAATTGGGAACTTGTTTTTTGAAAATGGTTAAGTGTAGTGACTTGAAATGTGAACTTGTGACTTGAAAATTGTTAAGTGTAGTGACTTGAAATTGTGAATTAGTGTTTTGAAAATGGTTAAGTGTAGTGACTTGAAATGTGAACTTGTGAATTGAAAATGGTTAAGTGTAAGCATTGAAATTGTGAACTTATTTTTTGAAAATTGTTAAGTGTAGTGATTTGAAATTGTGAACTTGTTACTTAAAAATGGTTAAATGTAGTGACTTGAAATGTGAACTTGTGAATTGAAAATGGTTAAGTGTAGTGCATTGAAATTGTGAACTTATTTTTTGAAAATTGTTAAGTGTAGAGACTTGAAAAGTGAAGTAGTGAGGTGAAAATGGTTAAATGTAGTGAATTGAAATTGTGAAGTTGTTTCTTGAAAATGGTTAAATATAGTGACTTGAAATGTGAATTAGTGTTTTGAAAATTGTTAAGTGTAGTGACTTGAAATGTAAACTTGTGAGTTGAAAATGGTTAAGTGTAGTGACTTGAAATGTGAACTTGTGAATTGAAAATGGTTAAGTGTAGTGCATGGATATTGTGAACTTATTTTTTGAAAATTGTTAAGTGTAGTGATTTGAAATTGTGAACTTGTTTTTTTAAAATGGTTAAGTGTAGTGACTTGAAATGTGAACTTGGGACTTGAAAATTGTTAAGTGTAGTGACTTGAAATGGTTAAGTGTAGTGACTTGAAAATTGTTAAGTGTTGTGATTTGATATTGTGAACTTGTGACTTGAAAATTGTTAAGTGTTGTGATTTGATATTGTGAACTTGTGACTTGTAAATATTTAAGTGTAGTGACTTGAAATGTGAACTTGTGAATTGAAAATGGTTAAGTGTTGTGCATGGAAATTGTGAACTTATTTTTTGAAAATGGTTAAGTGTAGTGACTTGAAATGTGAACTTGTGACTTGAAAATTGTTAAGTGTAGTGACTTGAAATTGTGAATTAGTGTTTTGAAAATGGTTAAGTGTAGTGACTTGAAATGTGAATTTGTGAATTGAAAATGGTTAAGTGTAGTGACTTGAAATGTGAACTTGTGACTTGAAAATGGTTAAGTGTAGTGCATTGAAATGTGAACTTGTGAATTGAAAATGGTTAAGTGTAGTGATTTGAAATTGTGAAGTTGTTTTTTGAAAATGGTTAAGTGTAGTGACTTGAAATGTGAACTTGTGACTTGAAAATGGTTAAGTGTAGTGACTTGAAATGTGAACTTGTGAATTGAAAATGGTTAAGTGTAGTGCATGGAAATTGTGAACTTATTTTTTAAAAATTGTTAAGTGTAGTGATTTGAAAATGTGAACTTGTTTTTTGAAAATGGTTAAGTGTAGTGATTTGAAATTGTGAACTTGTGACTTGAAAATGGTTAAGTTTAGTGACTTGAAATGTGAACTTGTGAATTGAAAATGGTTAAGTGTAGTGCATGGAAATTGTGAACTTATTTTTGAAAATTGTTAAGTGTAGTGATTTGAAATTGTGAACTTGTTTTTTCAAAATGGTTAAGTGTAGTGACTTGAAATGTGAATTAGTGAGTAGAAAATGGTTAAGTGTAGTGACTTGAAATGTAAACTTGTGAGTTGAAAATGGTTAAGTGTAGTGATTTGAAATTGTGAACTTGTTTTTTCAAAATGGTTAAGTGTAGTGACTTGAAATGTGAATTAGTGAGTTGAAAATGGTTAAGTGTAGTGACTTGAAATGTAAACTTGTGAGTTGAAAATGGTTAAGTGTAGTGACTTGAAATGTGAACTTGTGAATTGAAAATGGTTAAGTGTAGTGCATGGAAATTGTGAACTTATTTTTTGAAAATTGTTAAGTGTAGTGATTTGAAATTGTGAACTTGTTTTTTCAAAATGGTTAACTGTAGTGACTTGAAATGTAAACTTGTGAGTTGAAAATGGTTAAGTGTAGTGACTTGAAATGTGAATTAGTGAGTTGAAAATTGTTAAGTGTAGTGACTTGAAATGTAAACTTGTGAGTTGAAAATGGTTAAGTGTAGTGACTTGAAATGTGAACTTGTGAATTGAAAATGGTTAAGTGTAGTGCATGGAAATTGTGAACTTATTTTTGAAAATTGTTAAGTGTAGTGCATTGAAATTGTGAACTTATTTTTTAAAAATGGTTAAGTGTAGTGACTTGAAATGTGAATTATTGAGTTAAAAATGGTTAAGTGTAGTGACTTGAAAATGGTTAAATGTAGTTAATTGAAATCATGAACTTGTTTCTTGAAAGTGGTTTAATATAGTGACTTGAAAATAGTTAAGTGTAGTGACTTGAAATGGTTAAGTGTAGTGACTTGAAAATTGTTAAGTGTTGTGACATGAAATGTGAACTTGTGACTTGAAAATGGTTAAGTGTAGTGCATTGAAATGTGAACTTGTGAATTGAAAATGGTTAAGTGTAGTGATTTTAAATGTGAATTAGTGAGTTGAAAATGGTTAAGTGTAGTGACTTGAAATGTAAACTTGTGAGTTGAAAATGGTTAAGTGTAGTGACTTGAAATGTGAACTTGTGAATTGAAAATGGTTAAGTGTAGTGCATTGAAATTGTGAACTTATTTTTTTAAAATTGTTAAGTGTAGTGATTTGAAATTGTGAACTTGTTTTTTGAAAATGGTTAAGTGTAGTGACTTGAAATGTGAACTTGTGACTTGAAAATTGTTAAGTATAGTGACTTGAAATTGTGAATTAGTGTTTTGAAAATGGTTAAGTGTAGTGACTTGAAATGTGAACTTGTGAGTTTAAAATGGTTAAGTGTAAGCATTGAAATTGTGAACTTATTTTTTGAAAATTGTTAAGTGTAGTGATTTGAAATTGTGAACTTGTGACTTAAAAATGGTTAAGTGTAGTGACTTGAAATGTGAACTTGTGAATTAAAAATGGTTAAGTGTAGTGCATTGAAATTGTGAACTTATTTTTTGAAAATTGTTAAGTGTAGAGACTTGAAAAGTGAAGTAGTGAGGTGAAAATTGTTAAGTGTAGTGATTTGAAATTGTGAACTTGTGACTTGAAAATGGTTAAGTTTAGTGATTTGAAATGTGAACTTGTGAATTGAAAATGGTTAAGTGTAGTGCATGGAAATTGTGAACTTATTTTTGAAAATTGTTAAGTGTAGTGATTTGAAATTGTGAACTTGTTTTTTCAAAATGGTTAAGTGTAGTGACTTGAAATGTAAACTTGTGAGTTGAAAATGGTTAAGTGTAGTGACTTGAAATGTGAACTTGTGAATTGAAAATGGTTAAGTGTAGTGCATGGAAATTGTGAACTTAATTTTTTAAAATTGTTAGGTGTAGTGATTTGAAATTGTGAAGTTGTTTTTTGAAAATGGTTAAGTGTAGTGACTTGAAATGTGAACTTGTGACTTGAAAATTGTTAAGTGTAGTGACTTGAAATTGTGAATTAGTGTTTTGAAAATGGTTAAGTGTAGTGACTTGAAATGTGAACTTGTGAGTTGAAAATGGTTAAGTGTAAGCATTGAAATTGTGAACTTATTTTTTGAAAATTGTTAAGTGTAGTGATTTGAAATTGTGAACTTGTGACTTTAAAATGGTTAAGTGTAGTGACTTGAAATGTGAACTTGTGAATTGAAAATGGTTAAGTGTAGTGCCTTGAAATTGTGAACTTATTTTTTGAAAATTGTTAAGTGTAGAGACTTGAAAAGTGAAGTAGTGAGGTGAAAATGGTTAAATGTAGTGAATTGAAATTGTGAAGTTGTTTCTTGAAAATGGTTAAATATAGTGACTTGAAATGTGAATTAGTGTTTTGAAAATTGTTAAGTGTAGTGACTTGAAATGTAAACTTGTGAGTTGAAAATGGTTAAGTGTAGTGACTTGAAATGTGAACTTGTGAATTGAAAATGGTTAAGTGTAGTGCATGGAAATTGTGAACTTATTTTTTGAAAATTGTTAAGTGTAGTGATTTGAAATTGTGAACTTGTTTTTTTAAAATGGTTAAGTGTAGTGACTTGAAATGTGAACTTGGGACTTGAAAATTGTTAAGTGTAGTGACTTGAAATGGTTAAGTGTAGTGACTTGAAGATTGTTAAGTGTTGTGATTTGATATTGTGAACTTGTGACTTGAAAATGTTTAAGTGTAGTGACTTGAAATGTGAACTTGTGAATTGAAAATGGTTAAGTGTAGTGCATGGAAATTGTGAATTTATTTTTTTTAAATTGTTAAATGTAGTGATTTGAAATTGTGAACTTGTTTTTTGAAAATGGTTAAGTGTAGTGACTTGAAATATGAACTTGTGACTTGAAAATTGTTAAGTGTAGTGACTTGAAATTGTGAATTAGTGTTTTGAAAATGGTTAAGTGTAGTGACTTGAAATGTGAATTTGTGAATTGAAAATGGTTAAGTGTAGTGCATGGAAATTGTGAACTTATTTTTTGAAAATTGTTAAGTGTAGTGATTTGGTTAAGTGTAGTGATTTGAAATTGTGAACTTGTGACTTGAAAATGGTTAAGTTTAGTGACTTGAAATGTGAACTTGTGAATTGAAAATGGTTAAGTGTAGTGACTTGAAATTGTGAAGTTGTTTCTTGAAAATGGTTAAATATAGTGACTTGAAATGTGAATTAGTGTTTTGAAAATTGTTAAGTGTAGTGACTTGAAATGTAAACTTGTGAGTTGAAAATGGTTAAGTGTAGTGACTTGAAATGTGAACTTGTGAATTGAAAATGGTTAAGTGTAGTGCATGGAAATTGTGAACTTATTTTTTGAAAATTGTTAAGTGTAGTGATTTGAAATTGTGAACTTGTTTTTTTAAAATGGTTAAGTGTAGTGACTTGAAATGTGAACTTGGGACTTGAAAATTGTTAAGTGTAGTGACTTGAAATGGTTAAGTGTAGTGACTTGAAAATTGTTAAGTGTTGTGATTTGATATTGTGAACTTGTGACTTGAAAATGTTTAAGTGTAGTGACTTGAAATGTGAACTTGTGAATTGAAAATGGTTAAGTGTAGTGCATGGAAATTGTGAACTTATTTTTTGAAAATTGTTAAGTGTAGTGATTTGAAATTGTGAACTTGTTTTTTTAAAATGGTTAAGTGTAGTGACTTGAAATGTGAACTTGGGACTTGAAAATTGTTAAGTGTAGTGACTTGAAATGGTTAAGTGTAGTGACTTGAAAATTGTTAAGTGTTGTGATTTGATATTGTGAACTTGTGACTTGAAAATGTTTAAGTGTAGTGACTTGAAATGTGAACTTGTGAATTGAAAATGGTTAAGTGTAGTGCATGGAAATTGTGAATTTATTTTTTTAAAATTGTTAAATGTAGTGATTTGAAATTGTGAACTTGTTTTTTGAAAATGGTTAAGTGTAGTGACTTGAAATGTGAACTTGTGACTTGAAAATTGTTAAGTGTAGTGACTTGAAATTGTGAATTAGTGTTTTGAAAATGGTTAAGTGTAGTGACTTGAAATGTGAATTTGTGAATTGAAAATGGTTAAGTGTAGTGCATGGAAATTGTGAACTTATTTTTTGAAAATTGTTAAGTGTAGTGATTTGGTTAAGTGTAGTGATTTGAAATTGTGAACTTGTGACTTGAAAATGGTTAAGTGTAGTGATTTGAAATTGTGAACTTGTGAATTGAAAATGGTTAAGTGTAGTGACTTGAAATGTGAACTTGTGAATTGAAAATGGTTAAGTGTAGTGACTTGAAATGTGAACTTGTGAATTGAAAATGGTTAAGTGTAGTGCATGGAAATTGGGAACTTATTTTTTGAAAATTGTTAAGTTTAGTGATTTGAAATTGTGAACTTGTTTTTTTAAAATGGTTAAGTGTAGTGACTTGAAATGTGAACTTGTGACTTGAAAATTGTTAAGTGTAGTGACTTGAAATGGTTAAGTGTAGTGACTTGAAAATATTTAAGTGATGTGATTTGATATTGTGAACTTGTGACTTGAAAATGTTTAAGTGTAGTGACTTGAAATGTGAACTTGTGAATTGAAAATGGTTAAGTGTAGTGCATGGAAATTGTGAACTTATTTTTTTAAAATTGTTAAGTGTAGTGATTTGAAATTGTGAACTTGTTTTTTGAAAATGGTTAAGTGTAGTGACTTGAAATGTGAACTTGTGACTTGAAAGTTGTTAAGTGTAGTGACTTGAAATTGTGAATTAGTGTTTTGAAAATGGTTAAGTGTAGTGACTTGAAATGTGAATTTGTGAATTGAAAATGGTTAAGTGTAGTGCATGGAAATTGTGAACTTATTTTTTTAAAATTGTTAAGTGTAGTGATTTGAAAATGTGAACTTGTTTTTTGAAAATGGTTAAGTGTAGTGATTTGAAATTGTGAACTTGTGACTTGAAAATGGTTAAGTTTAGTGACTTGAAATGTGAACTTGTGAATTGAAAATGGTTAAGTGTAGTGCATGGAAATTGTGAACTTATTTTTGAAAATTGTTAAGTGTAGTGATTTGAAATTGTGAACTTGTTTTTTGAAAATGGTTAAGTGTTGTGACTTGAAATGTGAATTAGTGAGTTGAAAATGGTTAAGTGTAGTGACTTGAAATGTAAACTTGTGAGTTGAAAATGGTTAAGTGTAGTGACTTGAAATGTGAACTTGTGAATTGAAAATGGTTAAGTGTAGTGCATGGAAATTGTGAACTTATTTTTTTAAAATTGTTAAGTGTAGTGATTTGAAATTGTGAACTTGTTTTTTTAAAATGGTAAGTGTATTGACTTGAAATGTGAACTTGTGACTTGAAAATTGTTAAGTGTAGTGACTTGAAATTGTGAATTAGTGTTTTGAAAATGGTTTAGTGTAGTGACTTGAAATGGTTAAGTGTAGTGACTTGAAAATTGTTAAGTGTTGTGATTTGATATTGTGAACTTGTGACTTGTAAATATTTAAGTGTAGTGACTTGAAATGTGAACTTGTGAATTGAAAATGGTTAAGTGTTGTGCATGGAAATTGTGAACTTATTTTTTGAAAATGGTTAAGTGTAGTGACTTGAAATGTGAACTTGTGACTTGAAAATTGTTAAGTGTAGTGACTTGAAATTGTGAATTAGTGTTTTGAAAATGGTTAAGTGTAGTGACTTGAAATGTGAATTTGTGAATTGAAAATGGTTAAGTGTAGTGCATGGAAATTGTGAACTTATTTTTTGAAAATTGTTAAGTGTAGTGATTTGAAAATGTGAACTTGTTTTTTGAAAATGGTTAAGTGTAGTGATTTGAAATTGTGAACTTGTGACTTGAAAATGGTTAAGTTTAGTGACTTGAAATGTGAACTTGTGACTTGAAAATGGTTAAGTGTAGTGCATGGAAATTGTGAATTTATTGTTTGAAAATTGTTAAGTGTAGTGATTTGAAATTGTGAACTTGTTTTTTCAAAATGGTTAAGTGTAGTGACTTGAAATGTGAATTAGTGAGTTGAAAATTGTTAAGTGTAGTGACTTGAAATGTAAACTTGTGAGTTGAAAATGGTTAAGTGTAGTGACTTGAAATGTGAACTTGTGAATTGAAAATGGTTAAGTGTAGTGCATGGAAATTGTGAACTTATTTTTTGAAAATTGTTAAGTGTAGTGATTTGAAATTGTGAACTTGTTTTTTCAAAATGGTTAACTGTAGTGACTTGAAATGTAAACTTGTGAGTTGAAAATGGTTAAGTGTAGTGACTTGAAATGGTTAAGTGTAGTGACTTGAAAATTGTTAAGTGTTGTGATTTGAAATGTGAATTTGTGAATTGAAAATGGTTAAGTGTAGTGCATTGAAATTGTGAACTTATTTTTTTAAAATGGTTAAGTGTAGTGACTTGAAATGTGAATTATTGAGTTAAAAATGGTTAAGTGTAGTGACTTGAAAATGGTTAAATGTAGTTAATTGAAATCATGAACTTGTTTCTTGAAAGTGGTTTAATATAGTGACTTGAAAATAGTTAAGTGTAGTGACTTGAAATGGTTAAGTGTAGTGACTTGAAAATTGTTAAGTGTTGTGACATGAAATGTGAACTTGTGACTTGAAAATGGTTAAGTGTAGTGCATTGAAATGTGAACTTGTGAATTGAAAATGGTTAAGTGTAGTGATTTGAAATTGTGAAGTTGTTTTTTGAAAATGGTTAAGTGTAGTGACTTGAAATGTGAACTTGTGACTTGAAAATGGTTAAGTGTAGTGACTTGAAATGTGAACTTGTGAATTGAAAATGGTTAAGTGTAGTGACTTGAAATGTGAACTTGTGAATTGAAAATGGTTAAGTGTAGTGCATGGAAATTGTGAACTTATTTTTTGAAAATTGTTAAAGGTAGTGATTTGAAATTGTGAACTTGTTTTTTGAAAATGGTTAAGTGTAGTGACTTGAAATGTGAACTTGTGAGTTGAAAAGGGTTAAGTGTAAGCATTGAAATTGTGGACTTATTTTTTGAAAATTGTTAAGTGTAGTGACTTGAAATGTGAACTTGTGAATTGAAAATGGTTTAGTGTAGTGCATGGAAATTGTGAACTTATTTTTTGAAGATTGTTAAGTGTAGTGATTTGAAATTGTGAACTTGTTTTTTTAAAATGGTTAAGTGTAGTGACTTGAAATGTGAACTTGTGAGTTGAAAATGGTTAAGTGTAAGCATTGAAATTGTGGACTTATTTTTTGAAAATTGTTAAGTGTAGTGATTTGAAATTGTGAACTTGTGGCTTGGAAATGCAAATTTATAATTGAATATCTATATTTTTGTAGATGGATCATCGTTTGTGGATGTATGATATGGATTATGAAACTGGTGGGGGTTTAAAACCGCAATATCTTAATGGTGTTAGAGGTTTTATCGTTCATGCAATGTCACTAGGCTTGTTTCAAAAATGTAGGGTGGTTAGGTGTCCTTGTAGTTCATGTAGGCAATGCACTATTTACCTCTTATACCTAGGTTAAAGAGGTTGTATGCTTCAATGAGTTCTGCCCCACATATGAGATGGCACGATGAAAATAGAAGGCCACCAGGTGTCTTGTCTCATCCATCGGATGGAGAAGCTTGGAAGTATTTCGATAGAACTTATCCTGATTTTGCAAGAGAACCAAGAAATGTTAGATTGGGCTTGTGTGCAGATGGTTTCACACCATTCTCTAATTCTGGTGCACCTTATTCTTGTTGGCCTGTATTTATTACTCCATATAATCTTTCGCCTGAAATGTGCATGACAAGTCCCTACATATTTCTAAGTTGTATTATTCCTGGGCCTCGTAATCCAAAAAGTTTGATTGATGTTTATCTGCAGCCATTGATAGATGAGTTACTACAATTATGGTATGAAGGTGTAGTGACATATGATATATCAACTAAGCAGAATTTTGTTATGCATGCTAATTTAATGTGGACTATTAGCGATTTTCCTGCATATGGGATGTTGTCTGGTTGGATGACTGCCGAAAAATTAGCTTGCCCGTATTGCATGAAAAATAGTAAAGCATTTACTTTAAAGCATGGTCGAAAAAATTGTTGGTTTGATTGTCACCGTCAGTTCTTGCCAATGGACCACGAGTTTAGAAAGATGAAAAATGCATTCAGAAAGAATAAGATTGAGAATGATCCGCCACCTCCATCACTATCAGGGCATCAGATTTGGGAAGGAGTTTGTAATTTGCCTAAAGTTACAGATGGTCCACCTTCTAGACTTCCCGGATATGGTATTGAACATAATTGGACCAAACAAAGCATATTTTGGGAGTTGCTGTACTGGGGGGACAATAAACTCCGACATAATCTTGATCCGATGCACATTGAAAAAAATTATTTTGATAATTTGTTCAACACAGTCATGGATATTAAGGGCAAGACAAAAGACAATCCAAAAGCTAGAATGGACATAAAGCAATATTGCAAGAGAAAAGAGTTGTGGTTGAAAGAAAAAGAAAATGGTAAGGTGTTTAAACCCAAGGCTAGTTTTTCATTCACATTGGATGAGAAACGACAAATATGTGAGTGGGTTAAGAATTTGAGAATGCCCGAGGGCTATGCTTCGAATTTAGGAAAACGAGCAGATATGGAAGAAGGAAAATTGATTGGTATGAAAAGTCATGATTGTCATGTTTTCATGGAAACCTTGATTCCTATCGCATTTAGTCACCTTCCCGAGAGGATATGGAAACAAATCACAGAGATAAGTCTGTTCTTCAAAGATTTATGTTCGGGAAAGTTGTTGGAGAGTAGTTTGGACAGAATGGAGCAGAATATTCCCGTCATCACCACTAAGTTGGAAAAGATCTTTCCATGTGGTTTCTTTGATGTGATGGAGCATCTTCCAATTCACCTTGTACAAGAGACACGTCTTGGGGGGCCAGTTCAAATGAGGTGGATGTATCCAGGCGAGAGGTACATTTTATTTTGATTAATGCTTTAGTTTTTTAAAAAAATTATTTAACAACCTAAGATACAATTATGCAGAAAAATTGGAGAGTGCAAACAAACTATAAAGCAAAGGGGAAAGATTGAAGGATCGATTTGTGAAGCTTATCTTGCAAAAGAAACTTGTCATTTTTGTTCTTACTACTTTGTGCATGAAGTGCCATGTAAGAGAAATAGGCCCAATCGTAATGATGAAGGTGATGGTGATCCTATGTTTCCACCAATTTCAATTTTTAATCAATCGGGCAAAGGATCTAAAAATCATGATACGCGAGCCTTCACTGGTATGGAAAGAAAATCTGCTATGACACATGTTTTGGTTAATTGTCCTGAGATTCAACCATATCTTGAGTAAGTATTAATTGTGTTATCAAATTACGTTCATTTGGTAAGGACACTTAACTAATGAAAAATCTTAATGATGTACACTTAACAGTTTATTCATAAGGACATGGGGTAATGATGCCATATATACAAGGTTTTCCGATTGGCTGAATGAATATGTAAGTATGAAAGTTCATATGTGCATTTACTAAAATTATATGTCATTTAATAAAACTTGATATTTTGGATTAACGATATGTAGGTTTCGGATGAATATAGTACCATCGAACATTTGCAATTGGTGAGAAATGTTGCATTTGGGCCTGGAAATCAAATTCATACAATGAATAAATATTGTGTGAATGGTTTCAAGTTTCAAACTGAAGAAGTTTCTAAGTATAAGAAAACTAATAACAGCGGTGTGTGCGTTCAAGGTGATGTTGATGGTAACGACCAAATCATTGAATATTTTGGTGTCATACAAGAGATTATTGAAGTTAGGTACCCTGGTTGGCCAAAAAAGAAAATAATACTATTTTGGTGCAAGTGGTTTGATCCATCACATAGAGGTACCAAGGTAAATCAACAACATAATATAATTGAAGTTAAGCACACGAGGCAATATAATCGCTATGATCCTTTTATCATTGCACAAAATGCCAGGCAGGTATATTATGCTACATATCCATTGCGTAGAGATAAAATCAATTGGTGGGTGGTTATAAAGACTAAGCCTGTGGGCAGAATTGAGATTGAGAATGCGTTACCTGTGGCATACCAGAACGAAGTCGCAGTTGTTGATCAAACAGTGGATGCTGAGTTGGAAAATAATTTAGAACATCCTTAACGCATTTTAGAAGAAGTTTCTGATGATGAGATCATTGCCATGAAAAATATTGATGAAGAAATAAATAAGGGAAATGAATTATTCTGGGAGGAAGACTGGAATGACGAAAATGAAACAACTGAAGAGGAAGAATGGGAGAATGATGGAAATGAAACAAGCGAGGAGGAAGATTGGGAGAATATAGACTAGCATGTTAGTTTTTTTTGTTACCACGAATTATTTGTTAATACTAATGATTTTTTATATGTTTTAATATAAACTTGCATACAGATGACATCCGATGGTGATGGAGATCGACCTCGTACTAATAAGAGTTCGAAATCAATTGCTAAGAAGAAATCTAGGACGCCTATAGACCATAATGATACTCCTGGTCGACTTTCATCCCAGCCATGGATGCACACTTCTTCATCAGGGCGGTCTTATGTCCCCTATGGCACTGGAAATCCTGCAGATTTTCATGGTCCCAGAAAGCAATCACAACCGCTAAACATTGCTGCTTCACATACTATTAGGCCTACAGATATAAGGACTTCGAGATTATCATCTGCTAGTCCATCCCCCTGCGATTCATCCCCCCACCTCTCAGGATTGAGGCTTAGAGATAGCTCTGACTCCGATGCACAGACATCTACTCCCCCTTTGACTCAGCATTATGTACTCCCGAGAGTAGCATCTACATCTGAATCTGTACCGCCACCTCCGCCTGTAGATGATGATACTGATGCGGATTTGATCGGACTAGTACCTGGTGATATGGAAAGGCTTGGTAGAGTGTTCATGGAGCCTGATGGATCATCGTAAGTTTATTTTCTTAATTGAAAAGTTTTTTAATTTTTTTTTATCTTTTTTAATTAAATATTTATGAGTTGACATATTTTTATTTTTTTTACAGGTGGTATCCCTCATCAAAAGAAGTTAATAAAGCTGTAAGGGAGAGCGTTAGGAGGCTTTATTCGCAACCTTGGGTCAGTTGGAGGGAGATTCCAGAGAGATATCGACAAGCCATGTTTGATGAGTTTAAGGTATATTGAATTTAATTGTTATTTAATTAAATTTAATAATAATATATATATCATCTAATGCTAGTCAATTAATTTTCAGACTATGTGTACTTGGTTGCGAAAGCACAATAAATTCATGTCTGTTATTTTTGAAAATCATGCTGGAGCGAGGCTAAAAGGTTGGCTTGAACGTATTAGGCGTAAGGGAAATGCAAAAGAATGGCTTCTTAAAGAAGTGTATGATGACATGCGTGTTATTTGGGATTCTCCTGAATACAAGGCATTGTCTGTGAAAAATAAGCAAGCCAGAGCTAGTTTAAAAGGTGGTTCATTACACACCGGCGGTGCAAAGAGTGTCGGGACCATAATTCGGGAAATGGTAAGTAATAACCTTAAATTCTAATTTACATGTTTATATAAAGTTCATTAAATACTACTTCATTATGTTTATTTGTTTTTTGCTTGCAGACGAAAGCTTTGGGTCGCGAACCGACCCAACTTGAGGTTTTCGAACGAACACATTTAAGGAAAAAGATGAAAGAGTCAGACCCGGATGTATGGGTTGAGCCAAGGGCTGAAAATGCCAATGTAAGTTTTAAAAATTTACTTACAAAGTAGTAGTTCTTTTCTACGTTCTGCTCCACCTTGCTTAGTAATAGTAAAATCTACTAACATTTCTTTTTTAATATGCAGAATGATTATAAACGCTACTTGTCCGAGTTCGGTCCAACCGTGCCTTCACAAAAAGAAGCTACTCAAATTTGGACGGAAAAAGTAGCGGGGGGAAAACAAAAGGGGAGAGTCTATGGGATGGGCTCTCTAAATGAATTGGGACGCATCCGGTCAGGATTGGAAGGTATTGGTTCCTCACGCCAGGCAGAGGCAATTGACAGTGTTCAGCTTGCTGCTATGTCGCAGCAGATTGCACAGCTTACACATGCCTTGACACAGTCTGTTGCTCAAAATGATATCACGTGCAAGACTGTCGAGGAACTTAAAAAACAAATGGCTAGCATGGCTCGTCGTCGTCGTCAACGTTCTCCATCACCCGATTCAAGTAGCGAAGAAGACACAGAGAGTGACGAGGAGTTAGTTGGGGCTACTCCTTAGTGTTGTTGGATTTGATGCTTCTAGACACTTTTTAGACATTCTTGAACTCAACTTATATCTTTTTGAAAACCTTTACGATTCTTTAAGTGTTTTAGATGTTGTTGGATTAATTGTTTAAGTTTTGTTGACTAGTATTATGTGTTATATGCGTAATGTGTGTTGCTTGGGGCTGTACATATTAAATTGCATTTTCATTTGACAGGTGGGATGCAGAAAATGCCGTTTTCTGCATCCAAAAAATATGCAGAAAAGCGACGGAACGTGTCGCTTTTGTCCGTCGCTTTTCTAGAATTTTTTTAAAAAATATTCTAGAAATGCGACGGTGTCGGTCGCTTTTCAGTTTATTTTTTTTTTTAAAAAAAAATAAATATCGACGCTGTCCGTCGCTTTTTTCCTTCATTTGAAGAACAAAAAGCGACGGACAGCGTCGCATTTTCTGAAAAAAAATAATTTTTTTTTCTAAAAAAACGACCCTGTCCGTCGTTTTTTGTTCTTCAAATGAAAAAAAAAACGACGGACAGCGTCGCATTTTCTGAAAAAAAATAATTCTTTTTTCTAAAAAAACGACACTTTCCGTCGTTTTTTGTTCTTCAAATGAAGAAAAAAAGCGACGGACAGCGTCGCATTTTTTGAACTAAATTAAAATTATTGTTTTCTAAAAATTGACGTTGTCCGTCGCTTTTTGTTCATCATGTGTTCTTCATATGAAGAACAAAAAACGACGGACAACGTCGCTTTTTCTGGAAAAATTTGTAATTTTTTTTTTTCAGAAAAACCACGCTGTCCGTCGTTAAAAAAGCGACGCTGTTCGTCGGTTTTAAAAATCATCGAGCCTTTTAACGACTCAAGTGATTGGGTCGCTTTTCCGTCGATTTTGACCAAAAAAACGACGCGGTCCGTCGCTTTTTTCCGTCGTTTTTTGGTCTTTTTTTAGTATTGGTTGTTAAAAACCACAAAAATCACCAGTGTATCTACATGACTCCACTCAACTTACAAATAATTACAAAATAACACCACTTTTGATAAGGTTGTTGTGTATCTTCCACTTTTAAAAATTAGAGATCGTATCTTCCACTCTAAATTATCCCTAATTTCTCTCTTCCAATTTTTAAAATTATGGCTTGTAGGTATGTTCTTCGGCGAATTATGGCTTGTAGGTGTGTTCTTCGGTGACCGGTTCGCTGGTGATGGTGGGGTCTGTTCGATGGTTAAAAATTAGGTGGTGGTGATAATGATGGTATGGGTGATAATGATGATGTTTGCGGTGGCGATTCTTGTGATGGTGGCAGTTGCGGTGATTGTGGAAGTTGATAGGATCAATTTAGTCCTAATTTCTCTTATAAATATTATTCATTGCAAGGATATTGATGCAAATTAGGACCATATCATGCCTTTAACATTTTTTTTCTTTTTCTAAGGGGTGGATTTTAATGTCCTTTTTAATCTGTTGAATTCTAATAAATTTTAGTGGCATTTTTTTCAAAAAAAAAAAATTTAGTCATCTACCAAGACTTTTCCCTTTCGTAGTGACATAGGAAGATGTTCAGTGTTAAGAGATGAAGAAAAATAAGAAGAGAGATAGGGTGTTGCGGTGGTGTTGGTGGTTCGCCCACCGAAAAAAGGACAAATATGGAAACTTTGGCTATCTTGAGCAAGAAACACCGATGTATCTTTGCTTACGTATCTAGAAACTCCGGCGAGCTCGAGAAAGCCACAATGGTGTATCTTTGCTTATGTATCTTACTGATTTTTAACTATATATCTATGACTGTGTATCGATCATGACCCAAATAGGCATGTGATGACACCTGTCACACCCTCCGGACAAGTAAGCCTAACTCAACATGATTGAACACGAATAAAAGAAAATAGAAATGGAAGCTACAGAACAGAATAATCCCAAATATATAAATGAGACACAAGTCTCAAAAATACATCCCAGGTCTGGTTGTCACTAGTACAAGCCTCTAAATATAGAGTGATAACAATAACTAAAGTATCTTAAATGCAGGTAAGCACAAGATAAAAGTAAAGAGATCTGGTAATCTTTGAAGTATGCCAGATACTACCTCAATCTCTGCAACTCCAACGCTAAAGGAAAACAATCTACGATCTGCTACTCGAACCAACACCTGCACGGGGTGCAGAAAAATAAGAAAAAGGGAAGAAAAGCAAGGTTGAGTACGAAACCACATGTACTCAGCAAGCATAGTCGATAACCGATCCTAATCCAAAGTGATGGCGAGAACCACTACCCCAATTACACAAGGTTTATCCAAATAGATCTATAATCGATAAATACACAACTTCATCCTATTAGGGTAACCCAACACAATAGTCATAAGATCATCAATATACAGGGTAGGCAAACAGGTTTAGGTGAGTCAATACAAGTCATTTATGATCAACAATTAAGGGAAGTCATTTATGAAGGAGACTCACTAACACAGTATATCATGCTTAATCTAACATGTTCAACGAATAATCTGGGATAAAATAGTGAGAGTGCATATAAAAGTGCATATCATGCTACCAAAGGTGCGACACAACAGTCTCTCAGATCAAGCCATATTCATACCCCACATCTCATAATATCTCAACCTCCAAGTCAACAAAAGATGATATAAGATGATGTAATAAAGTAGAATGAATGCTCAATAAACAATATCACAAACAAGTTTCAATCGCATTAATTAACTACAAAAGTAAACACTCAGCGACAATATCAAACCATACCAAGGAAAGCAATGCAATGTAATACAAATAATGCAATGCAATATCTTAATGATGGGATCATGATGAATAGTTGAAAGTCATCGCATGACTTTCTGTATACACCTACTGAACCTCAGCGCTCCCAAGATAGAACCCATAGGGGGTTTGTAACTCATGTATATTTCATAATTTCAATCCACCTCTCCGGCTAATATTCACGGATCAAGGTCTATAAAGTGTCTCATTCACCTCTCTGGCTATTGTTCACGGACCAAGGATTTTGTAAAGTGTCTTATTCACCTCTGCGACTATTGTTCATGAATTAAGCGTTTTATAAAGTGTTTTCTCAGTGATACCAATATCTCATGATTACGTATGTATGAAATGAGGATGTAATGCTCACAACAAATCAGTATGAAGATGATAATCCATTCAATACATGAAAAAGTGAGCTCAGAATCAACTCAATGTGTCAATAATTCATGATATTAGTCGTTGCTCCGCACCACTTGAAAGAATAGTCACGTAAGACTTCAGTAATATCATTTCAAACCCCTCACTTGGGTATCATCAATAAGATAAGGTAATTTAATACACAGATAGGGCCTATGATAACAAGTCAAGCCCTACTCGGTGACACAAAAATAAATATGGCACTTTTATACACAAATAAGGCCTATGATAACCAGTCAAGCCCTACTTGGCGACACAATAATAAATATGGTAATTTAATGCACAATCAAGGCCAACAATATCAATTCAAGCCCCCACTCGAGCATCACAATAGTATTTTCTCTCCAGTCAATAATAATATGCATATAAGCCCCCACTCGGGTGCACGATAATAAATAATATCTCAAGTCAATAATAGTATTCACATAAGCCCCACACACGGGAAGCACGAAAATAACAACAATTCCAATAACAATATATCACAAAACTACCAAACCTAGTTTGCTCCATACGATAAGTCTCATCTTTCCCAAGAATGATTTAATTAGAATAATTCATTAGAAGGAAGCTACGCTAGTTAACAACATGCTCTAATAGGAGATACTAGACCTCGATAATTACATTGACTATTACAAGTCCATTTATACTCTAAGTATTTACTAAACCTCAATCATTCCATAAAAAGGTAAGAATAACATAATACCCACAAGAAGGTCACTAAATTCGATACAAGCTCATGATTAAGTAATCACTATCAATTATTCAAGATCACTAAGACATTTATCTACAATCTACTCTAAGGATATTTACAAGTAGCAATACTAACTAAGATAAGCAATTATCTAACTACAATCCATCAATTTCGTTACCCACGGAGGTGATCGCCATTTCACCTAAGCAGGACCCCCAATTCTAAGTGATACGGAAAAATATAAGCAAACAAGCATACAACACATAAAGACTTTAGAAAAAGTCAAGGTACATCTCAACTTGCCTTTAAGGAAGATCCACAAGCCAAAACACAGTCCAAAGCATCAACCGGAAGCTCTACTCCCTCGAATCAACACCAAACACATCCAATATAATCAAATATAACATCTACAAGTCAAAAGGAGTCCAACAGTACCCATATCGACTATATTTATTTTAGGTCCAAAATCCGCTTCGAAAATCATTTCCAAAACCATAAGGGTGAAACCAAAATTTTATTTCATAAACAAGTTCTCCATATCAATAGGAGTCAACATCTAAAAACCCATGCAAAAATAAGGTGAAATTAGACTTCAAATAAAAGAAAAATCAATTTTATAATTTACCGGGGAAAACCCCAAATTTCAAGTTTAAAAGCTAAGATTTAAACACAAAAATATAAATTAATCTATGGGAAATGATAAAATACTAGTTTAGAAGCTCACCTAAAGTTCCAATCTTAAAAACCCAGTTCAATTCTCTCAAAAATGAGATTGGAAGCTTTGAAAATAGTGGAATGAGGTTTTGAATCTCAATTTCGGTTAGAAGTCGTGAAAAATAAAATGGGTATTCTTGAAAAATGATAAAGGGAAGGTAAAATCATATAGACAATCATTATACGAGAAAAAAACATCGAGAATCATAAACAATGGAGCTTCCTAGCTCCGAAAATGTAAAAAATATGGAATAGATTCAGTTTGGTCTTAAACTCAGCGATGAACCCTAAAGCGGCACTTTGTCCGCTAAAGCAACCTGATCAAAGGGTCAAACTAACGCTAACGTGGTTAAATGGTTGCTTTAGCAGCTTGGTCAAGTGGTAAATGGGAGCTAAAGTGGTAAACCATCCGCTTTAGCGGCTACACCAGCACCAATAATTTCAAAACTTATTTTTGACCCTCGAAACTTGTCCGGAACCCTATGAACATGAACAAATAGTGCAAATTGATCATAAAAGATGTTCTGGACTCAATGGAATCATCGGATTTATGAAAAGAGATATTTTACAACAAATTAACCCCTGGGACCCTCTTTAAGCCAAATTTACTAGTTTTCGAACGGAGGGTCCAAATGCAAAATAAAGGTTTCAAATCCAAACCAACCTTGCTACTAATCCAAAATCTATGTTTTGGATCTAATAAAACTGTCCGAATCGCCATCTGGTACTCAAAACATGAAATGTTGACTGAAGTCAACTTTTGACTTTTAAAGCCTTTAAAAGCCTCAAACACTCCCAAATCATTCTCAAAAGCATTGGGAACCGTGCTAACCATTCCCGTAACTCATAAATGAGATAAAGTAACTAAGAGGAAGGGTAAAATGGTCAAAACATAGAAATTTCAAAAATTCACTACGAGGGTTGTTACATTATCCACTACTAAGATTCACGTTTTTTCTCGAACGTACAAGTAAGAAAAGCATCAAAATAGACAATTGATAGAAAAATACCCTCGAGAACCCCAAGCAAGCACTCCAAAGTGGAGTCATAACTATAGAACTATCAGTCTCACTATAGAACCATAAATCTTTCATACAATGACTCATAAGGTCACAACACTAGCATTTAAGGCTAAAATTTCCCAACGAAGCCGAGTTTCTTTATTTTTGAACTTCCTCTATACTTAAAAACTAAGTCAAATACGTTAGAAGTTATGAACATACCCGGCTAACCTAAACCTGACTAAGACACAACAAGACACTGGCTACAACCACAAAATCAAAAATCATCCTCGGACCAATAAAAAGCCAAGGAACCTATGAAACCACATAACCACCCATCAATATGCTAAATCAACCTATTCAAGGTCGATACAATAACTATCAACTTGTATAACATTATATCCCTAAACTAAAACAGCTAAGTCAAAAATTAATATCAAATCCACCCAAAACCTCAAAAGCCACCGTTAGCATACTTAAGACACTATACTATAATCAAATCCTTAGGCTCAACCCCTTTGAGGCAACTGAGAATCATCATAAAACTGTATATACCATAGACATGAACACTCTAAATGGCACCAAATTCTCATGTAAATCATCACAATGACCCATGCAGTCCTTATTATCCAAGTGACACCAATCAACCTAAAGTCCTCTATAATCTGGTAGAAAAAGAGATTCTTCGATCATACACACATAAGAAACCCTTCACATCAGGGATAATCAACCCATAGAAGAATTGCAACAAATACTATATCTCACTGATGAACACCCAAAATTACAAATCAAATCTCGAGGAAAAATTATCGCTAGACTCTGCATAAGAACTACTGAAAAACACGGTAATGACTTTGATTTTCTAACTCTAACCCATAGCTAAATTCTGAATATTTCAAAATTCCTTATGCACAAGTGCCTTATCTCTTTCTTAACTCAATTCCCATCTGGTATTCTTTAACGTAAGAGTCAAGGAATAATAATGCATACTCTAACCAAAACTCATGAGCAAAGATATTCCATTAAGCCGCTTAGCTACCATAGTAACAAATGCTACAAGAAAACTTCCTTTATTTTCGAAACTCTTTTCGAACCAAAGCACGAATTCCTTATAAGATGAAATCCTTCAAGTCTAATCAAGGAGAGTTTGAACACCCATAAGTATTCCACATAAGCAAATCTAATCACTAAGGAAGTAAAAAGTCGCAAGCCAAGAACACCTAAAAATCTTTCTTATCTAACCAAAATCCTTTACTTGCAATCCCTTCAAATTAGTCACACCACAAGTCTAGGCTATCACAAGGTCTACCGCTGATAAGCACCACTGGACATCTCATAATCTAAATATATCAAAGCCTACAATCTATCCACCACTATTCCACAACATAACCATCTAAAAAATTATATCCAAAATACGCCAAAATCCACACTACTCAAAAAAACCAAACCTAATACCACGATATACTCTAAATGAGTCACAACATAGGATCGACACACCCGATCCACCACTAAAGGATCATCTATGGAGTAGCAACATCAACTGACCTAGAAAAAACTCATGAATCATATCAAGACATCAATGTCGAATAAATAGACACATAGAAGAATATAGACCCTCAATCAAACACTACCAAGACATATCAAAGGCGTACTGAAATCATACCTATGGCTACGGTACCAGAAACTCCTACCTCAAGTCCATTCTATGGGACCCGATACTGAGGCCTATCATCAGTTAGAGCAACAGATGATGCATTTCTCTGTCTAAGCTGTGGGAAATCTCTCCTATAGTGCCTGAAATCTCTATATAAGAAGCAAGCTGAAGAAGTAGGAGCCTTCTGGACAAGTATTGAAGTACCTGAGCGACCATCATGATCTAACCCTCTCCAAGCCTAACCACAAGAATTTTGGCCTCTACCATACATATCGCTATCATCATCAAATCTATGGGGATTCTACTCCACAAGCCTCTTATACACATCTACATAAATTCCTCTAGAAACTCTCAAGCAAACTGATCCCATGAAAGCGAAGGTGATCCAATAGGTCTACTCTCAGCAAAAGTCATTTTCCACTGTCTAGCTGGTCTAAAGAACTAAAAGATAGTGAAATCTACTCCAGCCCAACCTGTGCAACCTCTCATGGAAACCAAGCAAGAACATATAAGCATCAAACCTAGGATCTCTATCAAACCGAGAAGGATCTATCCTTATGAATTCTACATACCTAATTTTTCCCTCTAAGGACATAAAGAGTAAGCTCAGAGGATATGGAGAAATCCCCAGTAATATCTCTTCAATACTAGGAGAGCCAGTAGTAGTCAGATATACATTTGGAGTCGGAAGCCTCAAAGTAGCATGCTAAATCAAAATAGGAGTCATACTATGAAGGAAACCCAACACTTGAACTAAGCAATCCTCAAGCATAGGTATGGTCACAGGTGGTGTCTGGACGGGCTTAACCCCTCTATCTCAATAAACCCAACATCACTACCAACTCTAGAACCTGAAGAGACAATCCTAACCTGAACTTTCATTGATTTAGATACTCTAATTTGACCACTGCCTCAAACCCTTCTCCTACCATGCACCAAAGGCACAAACTCTAAATCTCTAACTAAGGAAGAACGCGTGCCCACCTTTTCGTGAAAGAGTGAATAAAAGATTTTGAGTTATGCAAAGTTATGAATGCACGAAGCATAAAGAAGAAATTGATTTCTCCTAAAGTCATACAACCTCTCGAAGATAGATAACAGACGTCTCCGCTCCATTCCGCAAGACTCTACTACACTTGGCTTGTACTAATGAGACCAATGAACTTGGGCTCTGATACCAATTTATCACGATCCAAAATAGGCACGTGATGGTACTTGTCACACCCTCCTGACAAGTAATCCTTACCCAACCTGATTGAACATGAATATAAAAAATAGAAATGGAAGCTAAAGAATAAAATATCCCAAATATATAAATGAGACACGTCTTAAAAATACATTCCAGGTCTGGTTGTCACTAGTACAAGCCTCTAAATATAGAGTGATAACAATAAATAAAGTATCTTAAATATGGGTAAGAAGAAGATAAAAGTAGAGAGATCCGATAATCTTTAAAGTCTGTCAGTCACTACCTCAATCTCTGCAATTCCAACGCTAAAGGAACACAATTTATGATCTACTCGAACCAATTCTTGCACAGGGTGCAAAAAAACAAGAAAAAGAAGAAAAGCAAGGGTGAGTATGAAACCACGTGTACTCAGCAAGCATCATCGATAACCTATCCTAATCTAAAGTGATGGAGAGAACCACTACCCCAATTACCCAAGGTTTCCCCAAATAGATCTATAACCAATAAATACACCACTTCATCCTATCAGGGTAACCCAACACAACATGCATAAGATCATCAATATACAAGGTAGGCACATAGGTCTAGGTGAGTCAATACTAGTCATTTATGATCAACAGTTACGGAAAGTCATTTATGAAGGAGACTCACTAACACAGTATATCAGGGTTAATCTAACTTGTTCAACTAATAATCTGGGATAAAATAGTGAGAGTGTATATAAAAGTGTATATCATGCTACCTAAATGTTTGACGCAACAGTCTCTTAGATCAAGCCATAGCCATACCTTACATCTTATAATATCTCAACCTCTAAGTCAACAAAAGATGATGTAATGAAGTGGAATGAATACTTAATAAACAATATGACAAACAAGGTTCAATCGCATTAATTAACTACAAAAGTAAACACTCAACGACAATATCAAATCATACCAAAAAAAGCAATGCAATGTAGTGAAGATGGAATCATGATGAATGGTTGAAAGTCATTGCATGCCTGTCTATATACACCTACTGAGCCTCAGTGCTCCCAAGATAGGACCCATGGGAGGTTTGTAACCCATATACATTTCATAATTTCAATCCACCTCTCCAGCTAATGTTTACGGATCAATATCTATAAAGTGTCTCATTCACCTCTCCGACTATTGTTCACAGATTAAGGGTTTTGTAAAGTGTCTCATTCACCTCTTCGGCTATTGTTCAAAGGTCAAGGATTTTGTAAAGTGTTTTCTTAGTGGTACCAATATCTTATGAATTTATATATATGAAACGAGGATGTAATGCCCACAACCAATCAGTATGAAGTTGATAATCCATTCAATACATGTAGAAGTGAGATTAGAACAAACTCAATGTGTTAATAATTCATGATATCAGCCCTGCTCAACGCCACTAGAAAGAATAGTCATGTAAGACTCCAGTAATACAATTTCAAACTCCTCACTCGGGTATCATCAATAAGATAAGGAAATTTAATTCACAAATACGGCCTATGATAAGAAATCAAGCCCTACTCGGTGACACAATAGTAAATATGACAATTTAATGCACAATCAAGGCTAACATTATCAATTCAAGCCACCACTTCGGCATCACAAAAATATTTGCTCTTTATTCAATATTAATATGTGTATAAGCCCCCACTCGGGCACACGATAATAAATAATATCTCAAGTCAATAATAGTGTTCACATAAGTGCCCCCCCCCCCCCCCCACACACACACAAGCAACACAAAAATAACAACAATTTTAAAATAATATATCACGAAACTATCCAAACCTAGTTTGCTCCATATGCTAAGTCTCATCTTTACCAAGGATGACATCATTAGCCTAATTCATTAGAAAGAAACTATGCTAGTTAACAATATTCTCTAATAAGAGATACTAGATCCTGATAATTATGTCGACTATTATAAGTCTATTTATACTCTAAGTATTTACTATACCTCAATAATTCCATAAAAAGGTAAGAATAATATAATACCCATGAGAAGGTCACTAAGTCCGATACAAGTTCATGATTTAGTAATCACTATCAATTATTCAAGATCACTAAGATATTTATCTACAATCTAGTGTAAGATATTTACAAGTAGCAATACTAACTAAGATAAGCAATTATCTAACTACAATCCATTAAAAGACTCTGGTACCCATGGAGATGCTCGCTATTTCACCTAATCAGTACCCCCAATCCTAAATTATATACAAAAATACAAGCAAACAAGCATACAACACATAAACATTTCAGAGAAAGTAAAGGTACATCTCAACTTGCCTATAAAGAAGATCTGCAAGCCAAAACACAGTCCAAAGCATCAACCGGAAGCTCTACTTCCTCGAATCAACCCAAAAAGTGTCCAATATAATCAAATCTGATATTTACAAGTCAAAAGGAGTCCAACGATACCCATATAGGCTATATTTGTTTCGGGTCCAAAATCCGCTTCGAAAATTGTTTCCAAAAACCACAAGGGTAAAACTGAAATTTTATTCTATAAACAAGTTCTCGATATCAATAAGAGTCAACATTTGAAAACCCATGAAAAAATAAGGTGAAATCGAACTTCAAATCAAAGAAAAATCAACTTTACAATTTACCGGGTAAAACCCCAAATTTCATGTTTAAAAGCTAAGATTTAAAGATGAAAATACAAATTAATCTATGGGAAATGATAAAATACTAGTTTAGAAGCTCACTAAAAGTTACAATCTTGAAAAACCACTTCAATTCTCTCAAAAATGAGCTTGGAATCTTTCAAAATGATGGAATGGGATTTTGAATCTCAACTTTGGTTAGAAATCATGAAAAATGAAATGGGTATTCTTGGAAAATAGGAAAAGTGAAGGTAAAATCATATAGACAATGATTATATGAGAGAAACGCATTGATAATCGTCAAAAATGGAGCTTCCTAGCTCCCAAAATGTCAAAAATATGAAATGGGTTCGATTTGGTCTTAAACTCAGCGATGACCGCTAAAGCGGCACTTTGTCCGCTAAAGTGGCCTAGTCAAAGGATCAAATTACTGCTAAAGTGGTCAAATGGTCTCCTTAGAAGCTTGATCAAACGGTCAATGGACGCTAAAGCGGTCAACCAGCCTCTTTAGCGGCTACACCAGAACCTACAATTTCAAAATCTTGTTTTTGACCCTCAAAATTCATCCGGAACCCTATGAACATGAACCAATAGTGAAAATTGATCATAAAAGACGTTCCGGACTCAATAAAATTATTGAATTTATGAAAAGAGATATTTTACAACAAATTAACCCCTGGGACCCTCTTTAAGCCAAATTTACTAGTTTTCGAACGGAGGTTCCAAATGCAAAATAAAGGTTTTGAATCCGAACTAACCTCGCTACCAATCCAAAATCAACGTTTCAGATCTAATAGAACTATCCAAAAAGTCATCCAGCACTCAAAACATGAAATATTGACCGAAGTCAACTATATGGCTTTTAAAGCCTCTAAAAGCCTCAAACTCTCCCAAATCATTCCCGAAAGCATTGGGAACCGTGCCAACCATTTTTCGTAACTCATAAATGAGATAAAACAACTATGAGGAAGGGCAAAATGGTCAAAATACAAAAATTTTAAAAATTCACTACGAGGGTTGTTACAGTATCTTATATTTTTATTCAAGATACATAAAAATATTAAGATACACCGGACTTAAAATTTTTAAGATATACAGAGCCTTAAACTATTCAAGATACATCGGACATAAAATATCTAAGATATATCTAAAATTATTTCAGATACACGAAATTTATAATATCTCTGATACACAATCCTAGATACACAGTCTTTAGATTTCAGATACACATACTTTAGACACATCCTGTAATTTTTGAAACATTGGTGCCACCAAGTAATTAGGGTCAAAACCTCCTACATCTATGTAAGTTACCCTAAATATAGAACCAAAATCTGTCTTTAGTTTCTAAAGTTTACGAAAATAATGGCACCAACAAGTTTTAACAAGTAAAATTTTGAAGTAGCGACATTAAAGTTTTTTTTTTTTTTTTTAAAAAATGACGATAATATTCGTTTTTCAGAACGTAAAAATATTTTTCTATTGAAATATTATATATATATATATATATATATATAAGAATACATTGTATACATATCTATAACATATACACAATATGAATGTGTATCTAAAAAATGTGTCTCCAATTTAGATATATATGTTTCAATATATATCTACTATAAGACTTAAGAGGTAAGATATAACTATATATGATGATTATTTAAAAGTAACGCTACAAAGTAAAATTTTCTAGAGTATAATTAATTACATAATGGTCCGTTTGAGAGCCAGAAAAATTATGAATTTATTTTCTCAAATAATGTAAAAAAAATAATTTAAAATCAATAGCCAAAATAGTATGAATATGTTATAAATATATTGGATGCATGTGCTGTACATGTCCATAACTTCAAGATTTAATTTTCATCATAATGTGTAGTAATACCCACACCTCCACTATTTCCTCATTAATCTTTCACACCTCGTAACCTTCCTCACATTCTCCAAAGGTTAATGTCATGTTTAAGACAACCTTACAATTCTCCTCTTGTAATAGTAAAAATAGGCTATGATAGGTGATGAATGATACACTTGAAATACTTGAGAAATACATGTACACTTGATATTGGAAGAATAAGAAAGTTCTCCTCTCTTGATCTCTCTTTTCTTGTCTCTCCTTATTGTTCTTGCTTTCTTGTTATACATTATACTAACTCTTTTAGATTGATTTTACAACACGTTATTAGCATGATTGTCTAACCTTGTTTCTGTTAGCACCGCAATTGTGATTCAAGTGATATTACACTCGCAGAATTTAGCTTAAATTGGAATAAAAAGATATATTCTATTGGTTGACTATTCACTATTTCTGCAGAACTCCTTAATGGAGAAGAATTTTGGTACCAAAGATTGTTCAGATAACACGGTCTTTTGTGTTTTTTTAAAGTGGATTTATACGGTATAAGTTACTATATAAAGGATTTTATTTTTTCCTATAATTAAATTATTGGTTTGTTTGTGATGCTGGAGATTATTATTTTTGTCAATTCTAGTCAAGGTAAGAAGTTAGAGTATCACTAAAAATCATTTGACTGGAAGGTGATGATTTATTCTGATCATAGAAGATTTATTAGTAGAGTTGTGGATCTTGAATTAGCGGAATAATTCAAAGTAGAAAGTTGAGTTCAGGTTGAGTATGACAAAATTGTCTAAATGTGTACCATACTTGATGAATAAGGAAGAGAGAACAAAAAGATTAAATTCAATGTTTATTGATACATGTGCTAGTAATTATATTTGACTTTGGTAAGTGTACTCATTTTATGAACTATCTGTGTGCATATACTATTTCCGAAGCATATGTTATATTAACTGTTTTCTAAATGTTTGTTACCACAAATTGTGTTTTATATTAATACAATTATAAAGTGGTAATATGTCAAAGGTTTGTGGTTGAGTCTCAGAACTTTGACCTATTATGTCATTGATTGAGGATAAGATGGTAGATTAAAGTTCTAACGCATGAAGAAGCTTAGAAATCAGATTTGATTCCTGACAATGATAAGATTTTGGGTTTAGTCCCACTAAATCATGGCATAACAGGCCTTTTATAGGTTTTTATGGGTAAGATGTTGGGATCAAAGTCCCAACGCAATATATTGATGGTAATGATGACCGAAGTAAAATAATGATCTTTTGATGAAAAGTCATGGAACTCGCCTGATTGATTTGCTCCATTCTCTATGTGAATGTGGTAACAGTGCAGCATAAGTATGAAACATGATAAAATGATTATATTTGTACAAATAAATGTGGTGTGGCAAATGACGAAATATTAATAGTCATCATTGTGGTAATTATAAAAAAGGAACATTATTTGTTCTTAAAATAATCCTTCAAAAATGAAGGTAACTTTTACCATCAATTTGGTGTGAAAGTTATTGGGCACGCGGTTGTCGTGCAGCCTAATGTCACGATCCAACCCATCGAATCGTGTCGGGCACCTACCTACACCTAGCCCAGATAGGAGAATCCTGAACAACTCACCATTTACTCAATGCAGAAGTTACTATAATATTCAGTTAGTCAATTTATGTCTAACATATCAACAGTTGAAGTATGATTGCTCAATTATTTCGTTCTATAACTTGTTTTAATACATCAAATATGAAAAGTAAATGCGAAAAATAACTAGAAGTGATTCCTCAGAACCTAGCCTAAATTGGTATAAGAGCACTAGATAAGAAGTAGGGACATCCATGATACAACATCCATGCAAAATAGAGATAACAGGAGCTACTGCTGACAGATCGGCATTGCTGCTATAGAAACTCCAACTGACCTGCACCATGGCTACACCCCCGATTGGAGATATAGTAAGTGTAGCATCAGTACAACCACACGTACTGTTAAGCATCATCGGCTGATCAGAGTTAGAAACAAATAACATCAATAATAAATAGGGAGAAATCATAATATCAAGTAAAGTTCCGATTTTGAATCCCAAATTAAATAACTCCTAGTACCCCACATTAGCATCTCTGTGACCTACACTTAGCATCCTTGGGACCTGCACTTAGCATCTCTGTGACCTACACTTAGCATCTGTGTGACCTACCTGTCATTTAATATTTTAGTATATCTTTGTCCTTTGACCACCTATTCCAGCCTATACCTCTTCCTCCAATACCAAATCATTCTTATGATACCTATAATTCCTTGATCTACATCAACCCAAGTCCCTTCGTACTCACTATCACAGACATCATAACACCACATCCCATGAAATTTCGTATCCTACCAATCATATTCTACCATAACAGATCCTTTCAGAGGGACCATAGATCTCCACCGCAACCCACACTAAGGACCTAACGTACATTCATGCCCTCTTTCATCACTCACCATAATAAAAACTCGTATGAAAACATAATAAAATAGAATTACATTCAAAACATATGCGTGAATGCATGAATGTAAGATGTGCGCATCATCTCTCCTTATCCATTCTCATCTCATCACTAACAATATCATAACGTACCGGCGTGGTACCCGACCCATATCATATCTATACCGGCATTGTATGACATATATTACAATAAAGCATATTTGTACCGACGTGGTGCCCGACCTATATCACAACCAATCATATTTGTACCAGCGTGGTACCCGACCCATATCACAACATGTCATCTTAATGTGTATGAATGTTTGTACGAAATCAATAAATCATAATTCATGCAAAATATAATCATTGATGATCAGTCCAGAACCTAACATGGGTCAATCCAGCCTAATGTTACATCAATCGTCTAATTCATTTTGTCAGTGACCTTAGTCTTCACCACTGGGAGGCTTTTTTTCCTATCTTGAGGTATCTTAAGAAAACTCCAGGAAAAGTATTGTTCTTTAAAAGAAAAGATCCAACTGTTGGGGTCGTTGCTCCGGATCTTGTTCTCCCGGTGTGAAACCAGTTGGTTCTGTAGTTTTAGAATATAGAAAGTAAAGAGGAAAAGGCATGACCAGAAGAATTGTGTGAAATAAGTGAATTTATCTAGTTGAGGCATTCTTGATTGATTGAGACAAAATGATTCCCTCAATACAACTTAAATCCGTCAAGCCTGTACGAGTAGTGAAGAAGTATACAGCACTTTAGTTGGTTGTTGACCAACGGAAAGCATGGGATCAAAAAAGGCAGAATTGAGAATCTCAAAAAAATCTCAATGCCCTGCCTACTCGTCTTTAACTGGCTTATTTGTACCCAGATACATGACGAAAGTTCCCTCGGCCAATCGTAACTCGATAGCTCAAAGCTGACCGGTACAACCCGCGTGCTTGCCTACTCGTTTATTCTTATTTACTTAAAAGGAAAAGACCAACCAAGTTCTTCTAAAGTCATTCTTTCTTCCAAGGACTTCACTTTTCCTTTGGAAGGAACTACTATTATATCGACTTGCGGTTTGTCTAGTTCCTGATCGGTTATATATTGACAATAATGATTTACCATACACCTCAATGGGGCTACCGTGACCCAAGTTCACATTATCACACACTTTCTCTCTAACAGCATCCCAACTTTGAGTTGATCACATTGCCTTCTAATCTTCCCTCACTACTTCTAACGAGAATTATATTCTTTACTTCATTATATTGCACTTTTATGTTCACTCATCAGTCACAGGATTCAATTATGCAATTTACAAATCCTGACTTACCATGCCTCACCCCTTAGCCACTTCGCTTAACGTAATTCAAACATTTATAACATTTATGGTTAAAACGAGTTACCTTAATTTCCCTTTTTACCATTCCACACTATCTCATTCAACCTTCTACTATACTCAAGCCCTGAAAGATATTAAGCTACACACATTCGCTCCACCTTTTTCTCCATACCCTATCACAATCAAAACATTCATATATAGTACAATAATTCCACGTGTTCGAGCCTAACCGGATTTTAAATATGTCCATCCATCCAGCTCCATACCTGAAGGCCTAATGCATGGTACTCCCAACATCACTATTAATGTTAAATGCATCTAGCCCATAGTTGCTACAAAATAAACCTTAACTTACCTCTTAAGCGAATCATGCTGCTACAGAGGGGAGTGAGATATCCCGCACGTGCTAAGTTGTCACGACCCAAATGGATGTGAGTGGCACCCACCACATTCTTTGGGGGAGAACTAATTACCCTAGAAGCATTAACTAACACTTAATGAAATAAAGGAAACTAATCCATTAATAATTCGAAAAGAGATTCAACGTCTAAAACAAGCTAGAAGAAATGCAAAACATTATCAATACCCATCCCTTGGATCCAAAAGTTGATGTACTAAAACTACTAAAGATTATCAAGAAGGGGATGCAACCCCAAAACTAAAAGGAAATGCATGAGTCCAGAACAAAGTACTATATCATCCAAGAAGGATCCATGGTAGTCCAAAAGATGCTGCTCACCATTGAATCCGAATCACACGCTAGAGTCACAAGTGAGGTCTTACAGGAGATGCTAGAATATGCATTACACTCAACAAAAGTAAGAGCAGGTGCAGTATCAGTAAACAAGAAAACAACGGTGTACTGGTAGGGTCATTTGTCCAACCCAAGATGAGAAATATGAACACTTAACCATAACACAGTACAACAAGTTAATACATGCTTACCTCTACTACACCTTAATGTAACCGGTAACACTTAGAGCACTTTCTGTATCTAAGTAACTGGCAAATAAGTAAAAGAGGAGTATTTTATGAAACAAAAGAACAATAGTAACTGCTTGTTGGTTTTTTTTATTTGTAATCAATATGAGAAAAGCACTAGGATTGTGATCCCAATGATTCCATAACTACACAGGTTGCTCGTGCTGGCAAACTATCCCGATGTATTGTATGTAAAATCTAACAAGATAGGTTCATCTAGACGTCTCTCGACCTTGACTAGATAAATTTCTCTCTTCTTCTCTCAGTCTCCGAGTGTCGTACTACTAACCCTTGTTCTTGATCTCAGATTAACTATCCCTATTATGGATCAAGTTATTAGATGAAGGTTGATAGTTTCAAATCTCTATTGTTATTTATTTTTCCTAATCTCTATTTCTCTCTCAAGTAAGTTTAGAATATAGGTGAGTTCCTAACATTTGCAATCATTTGAAAAGCAATCATAATGAAGAAAATACTGATACATACAAGCATACCGATCTAGAATTGCTTTGCACTTAACCCATTTTGTTAATTCCTCATGGTTCTCACAACCTAGTTGAGGTGTTTAGATACTCATAATTGTAAGAATACAAGAAGAATTCATAGATGAAAACATGATTATGAAATTATAATAAGAATTAAACACCAAAATCTCAACTTGAATTAAAACCCTTGAAACGATGTTCATAAAATTACAAGAATATGCCTTAGAATCTCACAATATGATGTTGTAAAATATATTAGAGTGTAAGTTCGTACAAAAAAACCCTATAGGAGTATTTATGGACAAAATAAACATACAAAAAAACCCTATAGGAGTATTTATAGACAAAATAAACCTATCTTATTACAAATAGGAAATCTGGGTCGACTGGCTTGGAAGAGAAGAAAGTACGATCATGGTTAAAACCCACGTTCATCCTTTGGTGCTCATGGTTAGCTCTTGCATGTTTGGGCCTTATTCCTATGACCTTCAGGTACGATCATATGTAGCTTCCAAGATCGTGATTGGCCCTTGTCTATTATTCACCCACTTAACTCTTGAAGCTATGTATTCAGGTCCTCCTTCACACGATCAAAAGGTACGATCGTACCATCAAGGTACGGTTGTGAGAGCTCTCATCTGATTAACTCCTGAGGACCCCTGCTCTTCTTCAAATCATGACAACATTAGTACGATCATGGTCAGATCCCACGGTCGTGTATTCATTTGTCTGATCCTTCTTTAGGTCCCATTTTCTGCACATTCCCTCTCCGAGCGTATTTATCCTGCAAACACCAGAAAACCCATCAAATCCATAGAAAAGTCCCCTTGTACTTACAAATATTCACTATTTTGAGCATCTCAAGTGTTGTAAATCCATGGCCTATCAACACCCTCAACTTAGAATGTTACATGTCCTCAGACAAACAAATCACAATAAATTCAATAAGTGCTTAACCTAGAGAAAACCAAGAATACTACGGCAGTCCAAGTTTCACAAAAACCAAGTTTTTAGCTTACATTCACCCAAAACACAGTTCAACACCCTCCTATGATGCTTAAAACCAACAAGTGTAGTGTGTATACAAGCTTAAGTACCATAACATAACAGGATCAAGACATGACAATTACATTAGTAGTGGATGAACCAATACTTTAGGCGCATGACACTACCTAATCAAGCAGCAACCCAAAATCTAGCCCTTACGTCCTCACAACAAAGAAGTCCCAACACTCAGTATATGTAATGTAAAGTAAAAATTGGGACTGAATCAAATCTCTCACTCTCATAAGAAAGTCTGGCTGTGTGCAGATGGTACCATAGGCTTGCCTTTATTTTCTACACCTTAGCTTTTGGACATTCAGATTAGGATCACTATAGGACTTTATTGGCTTGTAATATCGGTTTGGGGGTAGTTATGCTATATCTTGATAAAGTGACTAACCCTCTTGACACTTACACTAGTTGTGGATTCCACTCTTATTTGCCTTCTTTTATTTTTCTCCCTTTTCAACTATTTTTTAACTCGGGTCCCGGGTGCGATTTTATTTCAGTCCTTTCTCTTTTTTTTTCTTTTTCTTCTTTATTTTTTTTTCTTGTCTTGCATAACACACCCAAATCACCTTTTTTCCATTACACATTCTGCACACCCAACTTTTTATGCACCCCTACAGTAGCCACCCTCAACTTAGGTGATTTGCCTAAGTTGAGGTACACAGTGTCCAAGAAGGGACCAGGGCTAATGTAGGTTCATTGTACAAAAACTAGGAAGGTGAATGAGGTAGTTTCAAGAAAAGGCCTAATTAGGCTCAACTTTCAGGTTCAAGGGATAAAATTTTCATTTGGCAGGCTACTGAGGCTATAGTGGACTATTTCAAGAATGGCCTATGATCCTTTCCTAACCTTCTATCCTACAACTTTCAATGAGACTAACCAGGCAAGTTCTAGACCGCACACACACGCCAACTAGGTACATCCTCACAGAGTCTCAGCTCAGGGTTATCATTTTAATTACTACCTAATTAGTTCATGCACAATCTAGCCAAGTTATCATACCACTAATACTAATGTCATGTCAAGATCTAAACAGTAGTTATAGTTCCAGTATGCACACAAATCAGCACAAAAACAAAATAGAATTTTCGGAGGGATATTATTTTAAGCCAAAATTTTGCATGCTTCTTTTATTTCGACTGAAATAAGTTTTCTCAATTTACCCTAACTTACGCATATGATAAAAGCTAACACAAAACAAACACATAAACATAAATAAACATCTAAAAATGTCAGTTCTATCTATGATAGCACAGTCGAGGAAAAAGAAATATGGCAACGAAAACCCTCAGCTGCAGTACACCCCTACCCCCAACATGAAAATCATGCAATGTCCCCATTGCATGAAATTATGGAAAGTAAAAACATAGGATAAGGGATATACCTGGGGCGTACTAAATACCTGTAGTACTCTGGTCAGTTGGGCAAGATGGTACCACTCCATCCTCTGCTCCTTCTATGGCCTCAGCTATGTGGGCACCGGTGGCGGCCGGTACACTCAATGTTTCAACAGTGGGGGCAGTCTGTGTGACCCTTAATCTGTGCTCAACCATCACAACTATTGGTGGTACCTCAACTCCTTCTGGTATCACTACCTTAGAGGTTTTTACATCTCTCACTCTCTTACTCTTCTTCTTTTCAGTTTCATCACTTCTCCTCTTTTTTTGAAGCTGCAAATCTCTGCCCATCTCCTCACTATATATATTCTCAATGTATGGGGATGGAGTATATAAATTAGGGAGTAAAGAGTCTGCGTCGGTAGCTAACTACTCCAATAATGGCATCACAGGTAGAGGAGGAGGTACAACCAAAACGGTCTATGTTGTGAGAGTCTGGACTGCTTCTTTCAAGGAAGCCACATCATCTGTAATGGCTCTTATGTCCGAAGCCTACATCAAGTCCATCTTAGATAAAATTTGGATCTCAAACCTATCAAAGTGGATCTGCACCTCCCACATTACAGTCTTAATCTCATCCGCTACGTAGGGATTAACCCTAACCTCCAACTTTTTAAGCCAGACATTATACAATACCTTCATCCTCAAAATCTACTCTAGCTAAGCAGTTGGTATCAAAATATAGCCGACAGGAGCATGTGTGTACACACCCAATGGTGCTATAGCCAGCTATGAGGAGGTTGGAATAACACCGGCATCAGATATTGGGATCTCACTAGCGGGGGTACCTTCCGCAATCTCTAGTGGTGCCTCTTGAAAGGGACCTCAAACTGGAGCGACAGTGTTCCTAAAATCTTTTCTCATCGTAAAATCTGCAGTCTTTGTTGGATGAATAAATTTGTAGACTGTCAGAATGGATGGCACCTCTAAATTTTGTAGCAGCTGAGTGATCAAGCTCGGTAAATATAGGGTTGTGCTAAACTCCAAGACCCTATTCCAAATCTTTTCCATAATAATTTACGAAATGTTCAAATCTACCTCTACTAGTAAACCTGCTACGAGGCCTGCATTGGTGGCACCCAATGTGTTGTTATTTGTCATGGGTGTGATGTGGTGCCTCACAATGGCCCACCATGCCTTTGCGGTGAACTTGAGAGTATTTTATAAATTGTCACCCCATTGATCAATGAGGCATTTTTTCTTGCTTCCACAATGTGGTCTACCAACTACCTATAGTGCAAAACTTTGCCTTTAATGGATATTTTTTTTACCCTCTTCAAATCAGTCATCCAGAAATCATATTATAGAGTCTCCTCAATCAATAAGAACTCTTCTCTAAATAAGACATTAGATATTACCTTGATAGAGATATCCACTTCCATACCCCAAACCATCACGATGTCCAATCGGGGATGTTTTTTCATATCTTTGTCTCTTCCGGAAGGTGTCATCTTCTTGAGAGTTGTGGCAAAATTAGCATAAAACTCTAGCACTAGCTCTGGTCCATAGATTTGGAGGGGGCTAGTCATCTAGTCTAAATTACACTTCTCAAACACCCGGACAACCTCCAGGACATTCTGCAGTGATTTAAGCAATAACCGAGGTTCCTCTAGGAAAATCCTTTTCTGATTTATGTTGTCCTTCAAGGAAACCCTATCCAAATAGTACTCTTTAGAGTTTCGTACACTCCATCTTCTTGGATCTATCCCTCTCAAAACTGGAGCTACACCTGCTCCATCAAAGGATTTGGGGTTGGACTGTTCCTCACCCACCGAGGAGCTTATCCCCTCATTAAAAGTCTCAGTATCAATCCTATGGTCCCTTCTCTCTTCAGACTGGGAAAGTTCAATGGGTGTAGTAGATTCTAGCAAGGCCGTAGATATGGTGGCCTTGGCCTTCTCAATTTTCTTAGCCTTGCCCTTCATAGTTCAAGAAGAGTGTTGTTCCGCCAAAGGGATAGTGGAGTACTCAACCTCAATCCCACTTGAGCTGTTGGATCACTTTTCGAGGTCAGAGGTGTGTCCTTAGGTGCCCTCTTCTTGGAGTTTTCCTTCTGCAGTTTTGTCTGTGCCTTTGGTGCCATTGTAACTGTATCGGGAAAAGTTAGAATAAATGTTTAAAGATTTGAAATAGGTGCAGGAAGTGTATCATATGACCCTACTCACGATCATGCAATGAAGGCACGATCGTACCTTCCTATCGTAGGAAGGGTTCCCCAAAAAGTACTGGGGGAAATTTCATCAGACGACTTTGTTCCTATGATCGTGCAATGAAAGTATAATCGTACCTTCTGATCATAGGAACACTCCCAAAGTACTGGGAGTTTGTCACATCAAACGTGTAATACCACGATCGTACCAAAATAGGATAATTATAGGATGTGATCATTTGATGAGCACTTACAAACTTACAATTGGGACCCCACAACGATCCAACCTATGATCGTATGTAGATACTATGATCGTCGATTATATCGTGGAGTGCACTAACACTTAATAGCAACTTAGAAATTTCACAATTATCCTATTTGACCCACTCCGAACTTCATAGACCATGATTTTATGCACAAACGGGTACTCAGACTTCCCCTGTGCCTTCCCATTTAAACTTAAACCCACTTCTATATTAGCAAAAACCCAATCAAAGTTTGAACGCTGCCCATATTTGCTTGAGACAAAGAATTAGACCTAAAAGTATACTTACAATATGGGTCTTTAATTTTTCAGTTGAAAAGCACAAGTTGATTCTCAAAGCAGCCTTAAGAACATGAATTAGTGGATGCACATGTAGTGTGATCAAAATTTCATTTTCTATTTAGGATTTAGGGTCAATGATTTGATGCTTGCAATGATTGGAAATGATGAGGGAAAGAATCGGTTCAAGGCATAAGGGTTTTAAATGTTTAAATCCTAGTTGGATCAGTTCAAGTCGGGTCCTCACTCTTTAAATGGACTCCTCAGAAGGGAGCCTCATACAATCGTAGTGTCAAACCACAATTGTGACATAGTGTCGTAGGATGAGGATTATAGGAAACTTACTTGGGAACCTAAGAAACTTAAGGAGGATCGTGGTATGTAGTCATGATCATTCCTTAAAATTGTAGGTTCGATGTCTAACCTGATGATCTTCAGAAGTTTGATCAGACGATGGGCACCACGATCGTAACATTATAGTGACCCATCATAGTATAACTCCTAAATTTACATCCTGCAGGACTTTGATCAACTGAGCTTGGAGGACTGAACCCACGACCGTATGATCTTCCCACGATCGTACAATACTCTCATGGGTTTGGTCCTGAGTTCAGTTCAACATTTATTTTTTCCAATACGATCCCTGATCTAGTAGCAAACATTACCCTATAATATATAAAGTACAAAACATGGGTTTCCTTCCAAGAAGTGCTTGATTTAATGTAGCAATACGACGTGGCTATGTTGGTTACTCAGACTTCACTAACATGCCCATGGGTTGCATCCCATGAAACGCCTGATTTAAATTCGCGGCATGGCCCGTCTCCCTTGAATACTCAAGCTTCATCAAGGCTAACTTTCTCGTATAACCTTATCTCTTCTGTAGTTCCCACATAGTGCTTCACACGCTAAACATTTACCTTAAATAAGTACACCTTAATCCCCTTTTAGCTCAATTGCACTATGTGGGAATACCCTTACCACAGTGAATGGTCCAGACCATTTAGACTTTAGTTTTCCAAGAAACAAGCGAAGTCGCGAATTATATAACAAGGCCAAGTCACCTAGGTGGAATTCTCTTCGTTCGATCCTCCGGTCATGGTACAATTTCATCTTTTCTTTATATAGGGCTGATCTTTCATAGGCGCAAAGACAGAATTCATCCATCTCATTTATCTGCTCCAACCACATCTTCACCGTATTGCTCCATGCTAGATTCAGCCTCTTCAGTGCCCATAATGCCTCATGTTCAACTCCGACAGGCAAGTGGCAAGCTTTTTTGTACACAAGCCACTATGGAGAGGCACCTATAGGGGTCTTAAAAGCTATCCGATAGGCCCACAATGCATTATCCAATATTCTAGCCCAGTATGTCCTATTTTCATTCATAGTCTTTGCCAAGATAGACTTAATCTCTCCATTTGAGAGCTCAACCTACCACTCATCTGAGGATGATAAGGTGTTGCCACCTTATAATTAACAACATATTTATCAAGTAAGGTTTTAAAAATAAGATTGCTGAAGTGCGAACCGTTGTCACTAATGATAGCTTGAGGGGTACCAAATCTAGAGAAGATGTTCTTTTTCAAAAAGGCGGTGACACTCTTACCTTCATTGTTCAAAAGCGCAGTAGCCTCTACCCTTTTAGAGACGTAGTCAATAGCCACCAAAATTACTTCATTCTATGTAAACTCAAAAAGGGGCCCATAAAGTCAATACCCCAAACATCAAACGACTCAAGCTTAAGGATAGTCCTTATTGGAAGTTCATGTCTGCGTGAGATGTTCCCTTGCCTTTGAAATTGGTCACAAGCCCTAGCATAGTCATGGGTATCTTTATAGATTATGGGAAAATAGTAACCACATTGCAAGATCTTATGCACAGTCCGCGCACCTCCATGATTACCCCCAATCGATGACGAGTGACATGCCTCTAAAGTACTCATTATCTCAACCTCAGGAATACATCTTCAAATCACACCATCCGCACAAACTCGAAACAAGTAAGGCTCATCCCCAAAGACTTTTTTACCTCATGCATGAACTTCTTTCGCTGCTGAAATGACATGTCTTCCGGAACCAGATCTCTACACAAGTAATTGACAATATCTGCAAACCAGGGGATTAAGTCTTGTGATGATGCCAACACTTGTTCATCTAGAAAAGTATCATTAATTTCAAGCTCATCACTTAGTTTTAGCATGGCCTCCTCCTCAAGGCATGATAAATGGTCGACCACTTGATTCTCAATCCCTTTTCAATCATTGACCTCAAAATAAAATTCCTATAATAGAAGTACCCATCTAATCAACCTCTGCTTTAAATCTTTCTTCGCCATAATATATCTAAAGGCTGCATGGTCAGTGTGCACAATCACTTTTGTGCTAAGTAAATAAGACCAATATTTCTTGAAAGCAAACACAACAGCAAGCAACTCTTGTTCAATCGCAGTGTAATTCTTTTGAGCCAGATTACGTGCTTTGATAGCATAGTAGATGGGATGTAAGATATTTTCTAGCCTTTGGTCTAGGACTGCACCTAGCACCACGCTACTAGCATCGTACATAACCTCAAATGGCAAGGTCCAATCTAGAGTACAATGAAGGGGGATGAAATTAACTTCTCCTTCAGACACTCAAAGGCTTTCAGACACGCATCATTAAACTTAAATTTCACCTCCTTCTCCAATAGCTTACGCAAGGGGTTCGTAATCTTAGAAAAATCCTTAATGAATCTTCTATAAAAACCTGGATGTCCCAAAAAACTATGAATGCCCTTCATAGAAATTGGTGGAGGTAACTTCTCAATCACCTCAATCTTTACTTTGTCGACTTCAATCCCTTTCTTTGAAATCTGATGACGAAGTACTATTCCTTCTTTCACCATGAAGTGGCACTTCTCCCAATTCAATATCGAGTTACAATCTTTGCATTTTCGCATCTCCGTAGAACATTGTCATGGTGTGCCAAACAATCATCAATGAGTCACCCATAACCGAGAAGTTATACATGAAAACCACAATAGTGTCCTCTACCATGTATGAAAAGATGGACATCATACAATGCTGAAAAGTTGCGGGAGTATTTCATAAACCAAAAGGAATCCTCTTGAACATGAACATCCCATATGGACAAGTGAAAGTGGTCTCCTGTTGGTCCTCTGGAGCAGTAAAAATCTAATTGTACCCTAAATAACCATCAAGAAAACAATACCATCCTCTTGCAGCAAGATGGTCTAACATCTGGTCGATGAAAGGTATAGGAAAATGATCCTTCTAGTTCCATAAATTTTGCTTTTTTTAGTCCATGCAAACTCTCCATCTGGTGACTTGCCTCATAGGAATCAACTCATTTTTCTCATTTGGAACAACAGTTATTCCACCCTTCTTTGGTACACATTGGACCGGGCTTACCCATTTGTTGTTGGCAATAGGATAAACGACACCTACATCTAGCGACTTAAGGATCTCTTTCTTCACAACCTCTTGCATCGGTGGGTTCAACCTATGTTGATGCTCAATGTTGGGTATACAGTCCGGCTCGAGTTAGATTTTGTGTGTGTAAATTCAAGAAGGGATTCCAATAATATCAGTAATAGACCATCCAATAGCCCATTTGAATCTCTGTAACATTGTAACTAAGGCCTTAACTTGCCATTCAAATAAATCAGCAGCGATGATAACTGACAAAGTGTTGTTGGCCCCCAAAAATGCATATCGAAGATGAGATGGTGGAGCTTTGAGCTCCAAAACTAGAGGCTCCTCAATAGAAGGTTTGGCTGGAGGGGTCACTCTATTTTCCAAATCAAGATCCAACTTCTTTGGTACATAATTATATGAAACCTTACCAATAAGTTCACTCACCATATTATTATACTAATCAATACCATCACTGTTAAAATTCATGATAACTGTCGCGAAGGCCTCAACTCAAAGTCTCTCCTCAATAAGAGCTACCAATTCATCTTCATCGATAGTATCTATTACAGAGATCACATGCATATCCTTCGACTATTTCATAGACTGACATACATTAAAAGTGACTTGCTCATTATTCAATCAAAACTTTATCTACCTAGTCTCCATATCAACCAAAGCACGTCCACTCGTAAAGAAGGGTCTTTCCCAGATAATGGGAACCTCAAAGTCAACCTCATAGTCAAGGATGATGAAATCAGCTGGAAAGATGAAGGATGCAACCCTCACCAGAACATCATATAAAATACCCACCGGCTTCTTCACAGTGCGGTCCATCATGATTAGTCTCATTGAAGTCGGCTTGGGTGCCCCCAACCCAACTATTTGTAAACTGCTAGCGACATCAAGTTAATGCTAGTACCTAAATCACATAATGCTTTCGTAAAATTGAAACACCATATAGTGTATGTGATCATGAACGCGCCTGGGTTTTCCTTTTTCTCAACTAATGATCTAGAAGCTATGGCACTATAATGGTGCACATTATCCACGGGCTCAAAGCTCATAGTCCACTTCTTTGTCACTAAATACTTCATGAATTTTACATAGCCTAGAATTTGTTCTAAATCTTCCATAAGAGGGATGTTCACCAACAATTCCTTCAATATTGAAATAAACTTTTGATATTTTCCTCTTCATCTTTCTTTTTCAACCTTTGTGGAAAAGTCGGAGGAGGTCGTGGAATGGGTTTCAATAATTGTGTGACCACCTTTCCCTTCTCTTTGTTAGACTTAGCCTTTTTTTTAGCAACTAGCGGATTTTGAGATGCATCATCATCTACGACCAAATTTTTTGCTTCAGTATCTTTCTCATAGTCAATAATTAGTGGTTCGTCTTTCTTTTCATCAACCACCGACATAGGCGGATTAGTAGTAGTCTTCCCACTTCCAGTAGTAATGGCTAGGTAATGGACATCATTCTTGGTGTTTTAGATGGTGTTGCTCGGATGTGTGCCTGGTTGACGCTGATTCAATGCAGCGAACATCTGCTCAAATTGTTGCTCAAGCTATTTGATGGCGGTCGCATGAGACTTAACTTTTTGACTCATCCCTAAAATGTATGCCCTAATTTCCTCAAGGAAAGTTTCTTGGCTCTCTGGCCCCTTAACAACTTTGCAATTAAATATTACTTCTTCGAATTTCCAGGATCAGCATCACGGTTCCCTGGTGGAACGTAAAGGCTACTCTTCTCTTTATAATCATCTTTCCACTTCCAATCACCATCATGATCTATATCTCTGTTTTTATACCCCGACTTGTTGTAGTTGTTTCCATAGTAGTTTTGACCTTGATTCCCTTGCCTGGAGTTCCAATTATCTGTGTTAGACCCTTGGCCCTTGGCTCAAAAACCCGCCACCTCTCTATCGAGATATTAGCCTCTTCCTCAGAATCTGAATCCTCATATCTAGGTGCCTTACTTTGTACACCAACCACATTTACCTTTTCCACCCCATTTGCCTCAAATTGCTTTGCAAACGACCCAATCTCAATCCTCAGCTGTGCTACCTCTTGAGCTAGTATCTCATCTAGTGCTCCCTGTTCTCCTGACGCTCCAATTGCATACATTCTTGTGGGTCTGTCTGTCTCCCGTTTATGCCAACCTCAGTTGGTTTTAGTGATCCAATCAAGAATCTCTAAAGCCTGCTCCCAGTGTAGACTCATGAATGCCCCACCTGTGATAGTGTCTGTTACAGCCTTAGTGTTAGCATTCAAGGTTCTTTAGAATATCTCGAGCAAGTTTTGACTAGTCATCCTGTGGTTTGGAACATTTTGCAACTTCTTCTTGAACCTCAACCAAGTCTCGTATAGTGCTTCTGAATGCAACTATCTAAAATTATAGATCTCATCTTTTAATTGCAGCATTCTGGAGGGCGGGGAAAAATTGGTCCAAGAACTGGGTCCTCTGCTCGTTCGAGTTAGTAATATATCCACGTGGTAATTCAGCCAACCATAGAGTAGCTTATTCCATTAGAGAGAATGGAAATAACCTCAATCTAATTGCCTCTTGACTCACACCAAGTAGATTATACAATGTGCAGATTCCCACAAAATTTATCACATGCATGTATGCATCGTCAGTAGGAAGTCCAGGAAATACCCCCTTTAGATTCAGCAAGTGAATCATAGCGCTCATAATATCAAACTTAGTTCCTGAAGAAAATTCTAGTGGAATGAGAGCACCTGTCTCAATTGGCTCCAAGTAGTCCAAATCTTCCTCAGGATCTTCAAAAACATGAAGATATTGTTGTAGCGGCTGCTACCCCCTAGGCCTTCTTTGTCTTTCCCGATCGTCAAGTATAGTACGCCGATTAGCCTCATTTTGCCTTGCTCTCTCTTCCTTAGTTGCCTGCCTGGCAGCCTCTTGTCTAGCGTTCTCTTTAGCTATTAACTGCTAAGTGGTTTACTCTGCAGTCTTATGGCCAACCGGATGAATTGCTGGCTGATCAAGAAGTTCACCACCACCATGAGCACCTTTGAGCAAGGCTGTTGGATCATGAACTCCGTCGTTAACCATCCTTTGATTGTTTCTCAGAGTTTTTTTGATTTTTGTATCAAGTAGAATCAGGAGATTGCCTTGAATTTGAGTATTGGACATACACCTGCGTGTGCCCTAGAAACAGCAAAAAAGAAAAATCAGCAAACGAAACCAACAACCAGAAAAACACAATCAATCAACTCTGTAACCGTATTCCCCAGCAACGACACCAAAATTTGATATCGCCCAAATTACACCTCCCAAAAAGTATAAATGGTCGCTGAATCAAATATAGAACCCAATGAGATTGGGGTCGATACCACATGGAATAGGTCAAAACTCTATCAAGTGTTTGTCTAAGTAACTGGCAAATAAGTAAAAGAGGGGGATTTTGTGAAACAAAAGAACAATAGTAATGGTTTGTTAGGTTTTTTGATTTGTAATCAATATGAGAAAGGCACTAGGATTGTGATCCCCATGATTCCATAACTACACATGTTGTTCGTGCTGGAAAACTATTTTGATGCGTTGTATGCAAACTATAACAAGATAGGTTCATTTAGACATCTCTCACGACAGCATTAGCACGACCGTGGTCAGATCCTACAGTCGTATCATTATTCGTCTGATCCTTCTTTTGGTCCCCTTTTCTTCATATTCCTTCTCCGAACCTATTTATCCTGCAAACACTAGAAAACCCATCATATCCATAGAAAAACACCCTTGTACTTACAAATATCACCGTTTTGAGTGTCTCAAGTGTCGTAAATCCATGGCCTATCACTTTTCTACCATAATTCTCCAAAAACTACCAATTTCAAGGATAATTTAGTGAATTAGCAACATGTAAGAGTAATTTAACGATGATTTTACACCTAAATTACTCCCTTACACCAGAAAACCAACTAAAACCAGCCCTAAACCCTTCCCAAACAACGTAAACTAGCAATACTAAGGCTAGATTATCAATTTACTAGTTAACGGGGATGAATTCCTTACCTTAATGGATAAAAATGATGAAAAACTAATGATTTTGGCCTAAATCGACACTGTTGAAGCCCCAAAATACTTTTTAGAAAAATAAACCATTTTTATAGGGTTTTGGGATAAAAACATCAATTTACGTCGCTATAACGACTGCGTCGCTCCCTTGACCGTGTTGATCGATCTCTATAGAGGGAATTATTTCACTTTTAAGCATGTCGATATAGCGACATGCACGTTGCTATAGTGACACGGACGAGGCAGAGTGTCTGATTTCGTCCAAAATTCCCCCTTTTCACAACACACCTTAATTCCAAGACATCACGAACAATCTCTTTTACGTCAAGATCAATTCGAGAGTTCTACTTTCCCGAATTTGATTCCGTAAAGTTCTACGAGTTCCTTATCGTCTTAGCTTCGTAGAAATCATGATACACACTACCATATTTTTCCCAATCCATTCTCGGATTGCTCTAGACCACACCTTGCTCAGATTTTATCCTAAACTAGCCTAGCCTGAAATTTATAACTTCAAATCTAGGGAGAATCTTAACCCAAAATTTTAAATGAGAGAATTACGTAACAACGGAAAGGGTCATTATAACAGATACCAATTTATCTATCATTCATCCTCGAATGATCAAATAAGAAAAATAGGTTGAATAGGGAAAGAAGAGAGTACATGTATCCTCAAACAAGCGAGGGTACTTGTCTTGGATGTCCTTCTTAGTTTCCCAAGTGGCTTCTTTAATCAGATGATGTTTCTATTGAAACTTGACAGAACTAATTTCCTTCGTCATCAACTTTTGAACATCCCGATCTAGAATCGCCACCGGTTCCTCTTCATAAGCCAAATCCTTATATAATAAAATTTAGTCCCATTTAATAATGTAATCTCCATCCCCATGGTACCTCTTAAGAATAGACACATAAAACACTAGATGAATGCCCGATAACCCTGACGGCAATGCTAGTCTATGCACAATTGGACCCATATCCTCAAGAACCTCAAAGGGACCAATATACCGAGGTTTGAGCTTTCCCCTCTTACCGAACCTCATGACTACCTTCATAGGAGACACTTTGAGCAACACCTATTCACCAACCTTGAAATCCAGGTCTCTTACTTACGATCCATATACTCTTTCTATCTACTTTGAGCAACCAACAACTTGGTTTAAATAATGGTAAGGGACATCCTATGAAGCCTCACTATCTCATGTAGATATTTGCTAGTTTCTTGGAGCTGTAGTCTACCCGAACTGGCAAGAAAAGAGCTAATTCCATCAACCAATCCACTATAGCCTGTATGAAATCATATTTCCCTAAGGTCTTAGGAAGACCCACCCCAAAATCCATAACAATATTCTTATATTTCCATACAGGTATAGGCATTCTCTAAAGCAATCCCATAGGCCTTTGATATTCATACATCACCCGTTGCCAGTTGAGACACTTGGACACATACTCCACTATGTCTCTCTTCATTCCAGGCCACTAATAAAGCTGCCTCAAGTCACGGTACATTTTGGTTGTACCCGGATGAATAGAATAATGCAAACTATGGGATTCAGAAAGTACATCACGAATCAAATCACCAACCCAAAGAACACATATTATTCCCTTAAACCACAACACCCTATCTGCATCAAGAGTGGCATCCTCCGCCTCTCTACATATCACCTTATTTCGGAGTGCATTCAACTTTTTGTCTTCAAACTGTTGGGCCTTAATCTAATCTAGAAATGTTGACTTCACCTCGATACTATCCAACACTCCACCCCAGTCTGAAATGCGAAACTGCATGTACTGTGATGCTAGAGTTTGAAACTCTCTAGCCAAGGGTCACTTGGGCACCCTCAGAAAGGACAAACTACCAATACTTACAGCCTTCCAGCTCAATGCGTAAGCCGCCACATTGGCCTTTCCCCAATGATACTAAATAGTCACATCATAATCTTTTAACAATTTCATTCATCTCTGTTGCCTCAGGTTTAAATCTCCTTGGGTAAACACGTGTTGTAGGCTACGGTGGCCTATGAAGACCTCACACTTGACACCATAAAGATAGTGCTTCAAAATCTTTAGTGCAAACACCACCGCTGTCAGCTTCAAATCATGGGTTAGATAGTTCCTTTTATGAGGCCTCAATTGCCTCGAAGCATAGGCAATGACATACTTATCCTGCATTAACACAACACTCAATCCCAAATGTGAAGCATCATAAAATACTATAAAATCCTTACCTTCAATGGGCAGAGAAAGAATATGAGTCGTGGTCAACAATATTTTGAGCCTTTGAAATCTCTCTTCACAATCATCCGACTAAACAAAAGGTACTTCTTTCCGAGTTAACCTTGTCAAGTTTGTTGCTATGGATGCAAAGTTCTTGACAAACCTTTGGTAGTAGATGGCAAGACCCACAAAACTCCTAACTAGCTAGGTCTAACCCATCTCTTAAGTGCCTCAATATTCTGGGGATCCACCATCACACCCTTTTCCAAAATGACATGCCCCAAGAAAGCAACCGAAGACAACCACAAGTCATATTTTGAAAACTTGGCATACAACTGCTTCTCTTTTAAGATCCCCAATACTATGCGAAGATGACCTGCATGTTCCTTTATACTCTTGGAGTAAACTAAAATGTCATCAATAAACACAATAACAAAAGAGTCCAAAAATGACTTAAAGATACCATTCATCAAACTCATAAAAGTTGTTGGCGCATTAGTTAACCCAAAGGACATAACCAGGAACTCGTAATGGCCATTTCAAGTTCTAAATGTCATCTTTGGTATATCCTTTGGCCTAATTTTCAGCTGATGATAACCTAGTCGCAAGTTAATTTTAAAAAATACCATTGCACCCTGTAACTGGTCAAATAGATCATCTATGCAAGGTAAACGATATTTATTCATGATGCTAACCTTATTAAACTGTCTATAATAAATACACATCCTCATGCTACTATATTTCTTTTTAACAAATAGAATCAGAGCACCCCAAGGTGAAGCAATTGGATGAATAAACCCATTGTTGAGTAGTTCCTAAAATTTAGTTTTGAGTTCCCTCAACTATGCTGGAGCCATTCGATGGGGAGGATTAGAAATAGGGTAAGTGCTCATCTCTAACTTAATGCAAAAATCAATATCTTTATCTGGAGGCCCAATCGATAAATATGAAGGAAATACTTCCTGAAATTGAAAAACCATCGAAACTGACTCAATCGAAGGGGACCCCACACTTGTATCCTAGAGATGAGCTAAAACGCTGAACACCCCTTCCCCACTAACTTCATAGCCCGAACAAATGATATAATTTTCACTAGTTTAACCTTATACACTCCCTCCTACTCTAGTTCATCCATCCCAGGCATAGCTAGAGTTACTGTCTTAGCATTACAGTTTAAGACAGTATGATATGGAGATAACCAGGTCATACCTAAAATTACATCAAAGTCTAACATATCTAGAATGATCAATCCTACCCAAGTATGAAAACCCACAAATAACATAGAACAAGAAGGATAAGCATAGGTTACTACCACAGACTCACCAACCGGAGTAGACACATATACGGGATAGTTAAGTACATCACAAACCAATTTCAGGCCTATAGAAAACTTGACAAATACATAAGAATAGGTAGACCCCAGATCAAATAAAATAGAAGCCAACCAGTTAAAAAAAAAATAGTACCTATGATAACCGCATCAGAAGCCTCGGTATCAGTCTCTCCTGGAAAGGCACAATAGTGAGCCCATTTATTAATCTGAGATAACTCCCTAATTGGTTGCACTCCTCCCCCTACACCACTATTTCCTCTACCAGCCCAACCACGTTATTGATTCCCCCGTCCACCCTGTGGACCACCCCTGCTGTTACCTCCTCCTCCTCTACCTACCGAAACTATAGCCCGAGTCTGTTGTTGCATCTGACTAACTGTCTACCTCAACGGTCACTCCCTCTTAAAAGGAACAACAACACCATAATAATAACATCCCCACTCGAGAGAAGCCAACTGGTAGAAGAGTAAGAAGCCCCTTGGTTCCTCATAACCTGCGACTGAGAAGAGGCCTTAGCTGGACCTACAGTAGAATCTAGCAATACTGACTAAATAAGACGGGCTAGGTAGGCTTGATGACTAAGGCCCCTGGAGTAAGACCCACTGAAATTCCCAACATTGCGAGACTTCTTAGCTAATATCTTAGCTTGACCCACTAGCGTGACCCCTTCCAACTTCTTCACACAATCTATGACCTCATTGAACCCATTCCTTGTAAAAGTCTTATGAACAGATAAAACCTGAAGATCATAATTCAAACCTTTCATGAACAGTCAAACCCTATCCTCTTAAGTAGTCAACAGCTGAGTAGAATAGTGAGATAGGGCATGGAACTTAGCCTCATAGGCTGCAACTGAAATGTCACCCTACTCCAAGGCCAATAACTCACCCTTTTTACGATCACGGAGGGCTTGAGGCACATACTTCTCTAAGACCAAAGCATGAAATTAATCCCAAGTCAATGGAGGTAAGGCCGGTGATCGACATTTAACATATGCCCTCCACTATTGTTTAGCATCCTTCTCCAACAGAAAGGTCACAAACTCAACCCTATGCTACTGCACAATGCCCATCTTATGTAACTGCTCATAGAGGTCAATAATAAACTCAAAAGTATCCTCAGACTTAGTACCCTGAAATGATGGAGGTTTCATCTTCAGAAACTTGACCAGCAGCTCATGTTCAGTACCAGTCATTATAGAACCCAAAACCAGGCAAGGGAAAACATCCGTCCCTAAAGCCCCATTCATTCTAAGAGTCATAGTGATAGGAGGATAAACATTTGGAACCTGAACAGTAGGTAAAATAACCCCAGTTCCATCCAGTCCACTCAGAAAAGCTAACACCTGTTGAATTACCTTCGTAGACACGGGGATATTACCTCACCACTAGCTGGAGCAGCCACCTCTTGCTCTATCTCTGCTCCTCTACTGCTTCCACTTCCACTAAATGATACTGGGGTGGGGGAGCTGATACTGACCTTCCACGAGCCTGGCCAGCAACTGCTTGAGCTCCACCCCTAGCGGGTGTCGCTCTGCCTCTCCTGCCCCTTCCTCATCCCCTTTCCCTCAAGGTTGGCTCCACAGTTAGAGCTACCAATGCGGGGGCTGTTGCTCGAGTTCCATTTGACCTAGTAGTCACCATCTATGGATAAAAAAATGAAGAAGGTTAGATACCAATTTGTATTGCCAGATACAAATTGAGATCAAGTTATAGCACGAAAGAAACAAGAATGACAGTTTTCCTAAAGTCCTATAACCTCCCAAAGAAAAGTACAGACATATCCGTACTATTCCGCAACACCCTACTGGATGCATTTTGGTACAACGAGATCAATGACACTAGGCTCTGATACCAACTTTGGCACGACCTAAATAGAAGTGAGTAGCACCCACCCCATTCTCTGGAGGGAGAACTAATTATCCCGCAAGCATTAACTAAAACTTAAAAAATAAAGGAAACTAATCCATTAATAATTCAAAAATAGATTCAAAGTCTAAAATAAACTAGAAGAAATACAGAACATTATCAATACCCATGCCACACCTCGAATCCCAACGGGGTGGACTTGCACCCGAAGCAGTTAAGGCCCGAGAGAACCAATCTTCATTCATGTACATTCGTATGCATGTCTCTGTATGAACAATAGTTTATCTAATATAATTATAAGATACCAATGGCGGAAGTCATGGAGAACATATGCTAAATATGAAACTTGGTCGTTAGGGCCATCAAATCAACGCAGACATACATGTCATCATTGTTTGACAACGTCTACAAAGCCTCTAACAGATACATTTACATAACCATCCTAAAGTCGGGACAAGTCCCCGCTTTATACAACATTCATACAGTACCAAAACCAATATGTACACATGTGACTCAAAAAGCCCCGAACCGAACTAGAGCTCACCAATAATCAGTAGATGACCCGTAGCCTATTATGGAGGTATACTAGCACCTGTGCCTACAGCAAGTAAGGGAAGTCCCCCAAGGGAAGTCAGTACGAAGAATGTACTGAGTATGTAAGGCTATAAGAGACTGCATGATACATAAGTACTTTAATGGAATCAAAACAAGTGAGTAATCAATATGGATAAACCACCATTCTGTATGTGTGGAACCACGTACGTTGCATTCATTACTTTCTTTGCTTTTAAGTTTATTCATTCATCATTCATTCATATAATGCCTGGGCCCCAAGCTGATCAGTGGGAAAATAACAATAATCAATCGGAATCTACCTATGCTAGGATTTTACCCCTGGGATACCACCCGTGGTTGTGGGATCGACCCATGCTAGGTGTTCTTTTCACCCCTGGGATACCACCCGAGATATTAGGATTGACCCATGCTAGGTGTTCTTTTCACCCCTGGGATACCACCCAAGAATAAAGACTTTCATTACATCACTTCTTTAATCTTTGAGATAGTTCATTCGGTGGTCATAACATTACTGGGAATTTGGAACAATGATCAATGAATAAAATACATATGAACAACGATTAATAACCAACCTGTAATGAGACACTTTAGAATATTTTGGAATAGAAACCGGTTCGGTGACAATGAGAACAATAGAAGCTGCCGAAGAAATACAGAAGAAGTAACCTTACATACTTTATCTGCCCAATATGAATACACAAGCCTATATGTGAATAAAATAGTGCAGCTCCTTCCTTACGTGTTACTCTACAACACAAGTACATAACGGAGCTCACTTTAACAACTAACTACATTACAAGTACATAAGACGACAATGAGCTACATGACTACCATATAACGTCATTTCACCCTTCACAATGCATTTCACTGTATCACCATACCAACAACACCACAACATGTCACACATCAACCCAGACATCATAAACCAATAGCATTTCACACCAAGTTTATACTTTACACTTCCTTATTAACACCACGTCATATTTACTCCATCAAGTCACCTCAATACCTATCACCATAACATATTAAAAACAATCCATAATTGATATAACCCAAAATGCCTCCGAACGACCCCTTAAAATCATTCAAAAGATATCATAAGTTGATAATTGCATCCAAAAAGGGTATAGGGGGTTTCGGGGATCAAAGAGAAGCAAAAACAAACAAAATGAAATTTTGGACTGGGCTGTGGAGACACATGTGCCCGTAGGTAGATTACATGCAGCCGCAGGTTCTCCTCTGGCCTTGTCCAGATCCACCTACGTTGGCATCTGCTCCCGCAGGTGCTCCAGACGCGAGGGCGGGTGCCCGTTTCAGCCTCCAGGGATCATTTTAGGGTCCTTTTTTGTAATAAATGGTCCATGGCCATAACTAAGGTTCTCTTTACATGTTTTAGGTCAAATCAGATGCCAACGAACAACCATGGTTTCACAACACACATGAACATCACCAAAACTACATTCTCCTTTCAATACCCCGCCAATTCCATACCCAATTTCATAACTACAATCCCACAAGTTATACACATAGAAAAAGTAAGTTAGGTACATAAACATATCATACATGTTGATATTTAATCCATAAAATTCACTTCCTTCAAGACAACAAGTCCACTTTCAAGTTTAGAAGGCAAAACCCTTCATCGATTAAGCAAAAGTAGACTGTTTTACACATAGTGAACTGTCCAACACTTTACCAACATAACCAACATGATTTATACACCATATTAAGCATATAATATACTAAACCATTAGAGTAAGCACTTACCAAAGCTTTCAAGAGGATGATCTTGTTCATGGGAGTGATGGCTTAGGGTTTGTGTGAGAAGAGAAATATTTTGGAAAAATCTAGAAATGGCATGTGTGCTTTTGTGATTAAAAATCTGATTTTGCCCCTTTTTGGTCATCCTTAGCCATACACTTGGGCATAATTAATGTGTGTTTACTTGGTCAACTTATGAATGGGTCATTTTCCTATTTGGGCCATGCCTATTACTTAATTTTGGGCCTTAAATTGAGCCCATTAACACATGTTAATTCAGCCCAACAAATTAATGCATAATTCCTCAAAAATCTCATGTTTAAATAATTTCATAAATGTTACGGTAATCAACTAGGTTAGAAAATGTACGGGGTGTTACATCCTTTTCCCCTTAAAAACATTTGTCCTCGAATGTTAGTGACATTATCCTTTTTAAACAAATACAAGTCTAGGATCATTCTTCATGTTATCATATATCTACATAACGCTGATAGTTACTTACTTGTTATTGCTCCAATCCCGCATCTTGAACTTTCTCTTCTATTTGAAACAAATGAGGGTACTTTGACTTCATCATTTCTTCAGCTTCGCATGTGATCTCTTCTACTTGTTGATTCCTCCAAAGTACCTTTACGGAAGCTACTTATTTATTCCTTAACCTCTTCACTTGTCGATCCAAAATAGAAATAGGTATCTCTTCATAGGTGAGATCCTCCGTAACTTGTACATCTTCCATGGGAGCAATACGAGATGGATCTCCTATGCACTTTCGAAGCATCGAAACATGAAATACTGGATGAACTGTGGAGAGTTCTCGGGGTAATGCTAATTCATACGCAACTTTCCCAAATCTTCAGACAATTTCATATGGCCTTATACAACGGGGACTCAACTTCCCTTTCTTTCCAAATCTCATTACCCCTTTCATCGGTGACACCTTCAAGAATACCCAATCACCTATGGAAAATTTGAGCCATCTTCTTCTAACATCAGTTTATGACTTGTGTCGACTTTGGGCCATTTTTAGCCGCTGTTGGATCACTTTAAATTTCTCCATAGCTTGATGAACAAGATCTGGCCCAATTAAAGCAGTTTCACCCGCTTCAAACCATCCAATTGGTGATCTACACTTCCTCTCGTATAAATCTTCATAAGGTGCCATTTTGATACTTGAATGATTGCTATTATTGTAGGCAAATTCAATAAGAGGTAGATGATCATCCCAACTACCTTTAAAGTCCAACGTGCAAGCTCGTAGCATATCTTCAAGGGTTTGGATAGTACGTTCTACTTGTCCATCTATCTGAGGATGAAAAGTCATACTCAAACTCACTTGGGTTACCAAACTTCTCTGAACAGATTTCTAAAAATATGTAGTAAATTGAGCTCCCCTATCTGATATAATAGGGATTAGAATCCCGTGTAATCGCACTATCTCCTTAACATACAACCGTCCATAATCTTTAGCTGTATAAGTGATCTTGATTGGTAGAAAATGCGCTGAATTGGTATGCCTGTCAACTATTACCCAAATGGAATCAAATTTCCGCAGTGTACGAGGCAAACCTGTGATAAAATCCAAGTTAATCATATCACATTTCCAGACTGGAACGCTGATACATTGCATATAACCCCCAGGCTTCTGATTCTCTCCTTTTACTTGTTGACAATTTGGGCATTGAGCTACAAATTCTGCAATGTTCTTCTTCATGTTTCCCCACCAATACATTTCTTTCAAATCATGGTACATTTTGGTGGCTCCCGGATGAATAGAATACCGTGAATGATATGCCTCTGTCATAATTCGTTTCCTTAGGTCATCTACAGTTGGTACACATAATCTACCTTGGCATTGAAGTACTCCTTCTTGCATAAGATCAAACGCCTTTGTCAAACCCTGTTGTACATTTTCTTTCAGCTGAAATAACATAGGATCTGCATGCTGCTTCTCTTTCACCTCAGCTATCAATGAAGATTCTGCTGCATGTTGTACAATAACCCCTTTGTCTAGAGATTCAAGAAGACGAACTCCCAAGCTGGCTAGTTGATGTAGATCCTTGACTAGGTCTTGCTTTTCTGTCAACTGGCCACTAGTGCCTCCTATTGCCTTGCGGCTTAATGCATCGGCTACCACATTTGCTTTTCCTGGATGATAGAGGATACCAATATCATAGTCTTTCAATAGTTCAATCCACCTCCGCTGCTTCAGATTTAAGTCCTTCTGCTTAAAGATATATTGTAAACTCTTATGATCGGTATATATGTCAACATGAACCCCATACAAGTAATGGCGCCATATCTTTAAAGCAAATATCACAGCCGCTAGCTCAAGATCATGTGTGGGATAGTTTTTCTCATGTGGCCGTAATTATCGTAAGGAATACGCTATTACATTACCATACTGCATCAATACACACCCTAGGCCAACTCCAAAAGCATCACAATATATTGCATACCCTTCTGTGCCTTCCGAAAGTACCAATACCGATGTAGAAGTCAATTTATCTTTCAGCTGTTGGAAACTTTTCTCACATGCATTATTCCACTGAAACTTGATTTCCTTGTGTGTAAGCTTTGTTAAAGATGCCACAATGGAAGAAAACCCTTCAACAAATCTTCTATAATAACCTGCCAACCCAAGAAAGCTACGAATTTTCGTAGGCGTCGTAGGTCTTGGCCAATTTTTCACCGTTTTGATCTTTTATGTATCCACCCTTATTCCTTCTTCTGACACAATGTGACCCAAGAATGCTACCAATTTTAACCAAAATTCACATTTAGAGAACTTTGCATACAACTTACACTCGCGAAGAATCTGTAACACCTATCGTAATTGATTAGCATGGTCCTCTTGTGATCTTGAATAAACCAGGATATCATCTATAAACACCGTCACGAACACGTTTAGAAATGGCTTAAACACCTTATTCATCAAATCCATGAAAACAGCTGGTGCATTTGTTAGTCCAAATGACATAACTAAAAATTCATAATGGTCATACCGTGTTCAGAAAGCTATCTTGGGTATATCTTTTTCTCCAACTCTGACTTGATGGTAAACCGATCTCAAGTCAATCTTTGAAAAACATTTGACACCTTGTAACTGATCAAACAAATCATCAATTCTGGGGAGGGGATATTTGTTCTTGATCGTTACCTTATTCAATTGTCGATAGTCAATGCACATTCTCAATGTGCCATCTTTCTTCCATACAAATAATACTGGTGCACCCCACGGGGACATACTAGGCCTTATGAATCCCTTGTCCAGCAAGTCTTTTAATTGCTCCTTCAATTCTCCCAATTCTGCTGGAGCCATTCTATACGGAGGAATAGAGATAGGCTGAGTGCCTGACATCATATCAATACCAAACTCCATTTCCCATTCTAGAGGTAAACCTAGAAGATCTTCAGAAAATACATCAAGGAATTCATTGACCACCGAAACTGATTGAGAATTTGGTGGTTTCACATCAGTATCTTTCACTCTCACTAGATGACATATGTACCCCTTGGCTATCATTTTCCTTGCCTTCAGATAGGAAATAAATTTACCTCTCGGTGCCCCAACATTACCCCTTCATTCAAGGACATCCTTTTGTGGAAACTGAAAATGTACTTTCTTAGCTCGGCAATCTACCGTGGCATAATAAGAAGTGAACTAATCCATACCCATTATAACATCAAAGTCTACCATGTACAACTCAATAAGATCAACCAACATATCATAACCACAAACATTCACTATGCAATTACGATATACTCTTTTAGCTATAATAGATTCACCAACTGGTGTAGATACTTCAAATGGCTTGACTAGTAATTTTGATGTTCTTTCAAATTTTTCAGCAATCAATGGAGTAACATATGATAGGGTAGAACCCGGATCAATCAATGCATATACAATATGTGAAAAAATGAACAATGTACCTATCACTACATCAGGAGAAGCCTCCAAATTCTGTCGATCCGCTAGAGTATAGGTACGATTCTGTACTCCACTAGAACTAGCTGCTTCTCTAGCACCTCTACCCCGACCAGCAGGCTGCACACCTCGGCCTATGGAAGGAACCGATGATGATGATGCAACGGTTGATCCCACAGGTTTCTCCACACTACCCAAGCCTCTTCGTGGGCAGTCTCTCATTATGTGCCCCATCATACCACACCAAAAGCAAACATTTGTCCCAAGCCAACATTCACCTAAATGAAACCTTCCGCAGTGCTGACACGGCTGACGAGAAAATCCTGCGGTCTGCGAACCTCGAATCCCACTACTCTGCCCAATATGGCTATCTCTAAACCCTCAAAATTGGGATGAAGTACCTGCTGTAGGGGAAGAAAATGATGGTCTCGGCGGTCCAGGAAAAATTTGAGGCCTAGATTCTCCTTGGGACGCCATGGACTATCCCATAGGTTTATCCCTCTTTGACGGCCCTCTTTCAAATTCGTACGCCCTTCTTCTTTGCCTCTGATCCTCCGTCTTCTGTGCAAAAGCCTGTATTATGGCTATATCCATATCTTTGTTCAACACAGTAATAGTATAATCTCTTACCAAATATGGATCCAACTGATCCACATGCCGATGAACTCTGTCGGCCATAGTAGCTACCACATTGGGAGCATATCTGGCCAGAGAGTTAAACTGCAGACTGTACTCTCGGACGCTTATATTCCCTTGACGAAGATTTAAAAATTGGTCTGCACAAGCCTCTCAAATCTCATATGGAAGATAGTGGTCAAGGAATGCCGCTTTAAATTCTTCCCAATTAGGTGGATTTGCACCGATACCATGAGATTGCTTCCAATCTTGGTACCATAATATCACCTCTCCTTTCAATCTATATGCCGTAAGCTCAAATGTTTCTATACCAGTCATATGCATAACATCTAAAGCCCTTTGAATTTGGTCCATAAAGTCTTGTGGGTCTTCATTCAGATCTGACCCAGTGAAGGTGGGAGGGTCTAATTTCAGAAAATTCTGTGTCTGCCAACTAGCTGCCCTAGCCGCACCATCATCACTTGTCGCTAGACCAGCTCGTCCTTGACTTTGTGCAGCAACTATCTGAGTCAACATTTGCACCGCATTTCTGAGATCTTGCTCAGTAGCATTAATAGGTGGTTCTGCAGGTTCTTCTCTCCTTCTCGGCTCTTCTGGAGCTAGAAAAGTAGAAGAATCCCAAGATGCAAACTCGGTGTCAGCCCCACCTTAACTAGCTTGGTCAGGTGCTGATTTACTCATTCCTTCTCCGGCAAGCATATCAACCTGCTTACCTTTGCCTCTACCTCGTCTTGTAATTGTAACACCCCATACATTTCCAACCCTAGTTGACGACATTGAATAATGCTTACCTAGGTGTTGAGATTCCATGAGTAGGTGTTTTATAGTGTCATTGGTAAAACATTTGATATCAGACCTAAAATGTACGATTAGACCTTTGTAGGAGGTGTTTTGTGGTTTTGTGGAGCATTTGGGTGATACCCCGTACACATTCTAACCTCATTTGGTGACTTGAAGTCATGTTTACTTGATGATTAAGATCACTAAGTAAGTATTTTGTAGTGTTTTGATAAGGGATTGGACGATATGCAAACATTGGATAAGTGGCCGAAAAATTCAGCAAAGTGCTGAAACTTGCGCCACTACCCTGTTTCAGGGGTGTGACGCAAGCCACCTGAATTCATAGGGGCCTCATTTCTTGCGCCACAGCTTGGTTTGCAGCTAGTGGCGCAAGGCACAAATCTTGTGCCTTTCCGGACCCGTTTTGTAACGCAATTCTACGACGATTCTTGGATGGTTTCTTTTGGTTCTTTGGAGTTATTTGAGCATTTTTAAAGCTTCAAACACTTCAATACACTCCTACATACTCCTATATGATCATATCATGAAACATGAATAGTGATCCAAAATGTCTAATGAAGCCATGGGCGAATAGAATTCCTATTTTGGCGATCGAGACGACGAATGAAAATCTCGTAAGAGAATATTGTCGTGACATTATGAAATTATGTAAACATGAGATATATGGTGAATAATACATGAAATTTTATGGGTTACATGGATATGTGTTATTGGGCCCAAAGTTAGGCCCAAAATGGAATTTAAAAGACATGGCCCAAGGGCTAAATGACCCATTCTTCCACTTTGACCACATTAAATGCCAAGGAATGGCTAAGTATGACTTGGGGTCTATATAAAGTCCCCAAGATCAGATTTTTATTGTCCAAAACTCTCATACCTTTAAGATATTTTTCTCAACATTTCTCTAAGTTCCAAACCCTAAAGCAAATAGTTCCCTTGGACTCTTTGGACAAGATCATCATATTCCAAGCCTTGGTAAGTATTTATTCTCATGGATTAACATTTTATATGCATGGGATATTATGTATATTATGATAGTTGTGTTGTCAAGGTGGTGAATAGTGTATTTTTGCTTTTGGTGAAAGATGTGCTATCTTGGTGATTTGAACTTGAATTAGGACTTGTGCCTTTGATGAAAGAGCATGGTATGGACAAAATATGAACATGTATGGTGTTATTTTTGGTATTAAATTTGTTCTTGTCTATAAGTGGAAATTGTGGGATTTTGGCCGATATGTGTTATGAGTTGTATTAAGGTCATTTGATGGGTTATTTGCGATGTGATATGGATAAGAAAGTGTAAAGGAGAAGTGTTGTGGTGAAATGTGTCAATTATCATGTATTGGTCAATGTTGGGAATATTATGGACTTTTTGGAATAATAATGTTATCAATGGTTTTGTCAAGGGGAAATGGCATGTTTAAAGGCAAACATGTAATTCATTGACATTGTATGCATTTGTAACGTAATTGGTGGTTAATGTGAGTTCCGTTATATACATTTGTCTTGTAGAGTGACACATAAAGAAGGAGCGGGACTATTGTATGCACCTCTAGGATTATATATTCGTATTGCGAATCCAAGGTATGTAGTTTACTTTGTCCATATCTTTCTGCGGCACTTAGTCTTCACATTGACATGTCACTAGTCCTATTTCCGAAATGTGCTAAGGTATCCCATATCCAGTTATCCATGGTTATTGTCATGCTTTTCCTACTCATGTATCATTGGTGAATCTCATGTCTCATATTCTTGGTTAATGTTCCAAAAGCTTAAATAAGGTTATGTTCTAATGTTCCAATAGTGACTATACTTATGTCTCTTGATCATGGTTTATTGTCCAATGGTTCCCATGGTGTTATGGTTCTAATAATGTTATGTTGCCAAGTTATTCCCATGTCTCTCACTCATTGGTTAATGATCCAAAGTTTCAAATAAAGATATGGCTACCATTGTACCAATCTCAAAGTAAAGAACAAAGTAATGCATATGTGGTCAATGATCAAGTATGGGTGGCAAGTCTAGGGGCACAAGCCTAGCTCGACTCTATCCAGATGTATTGATTTATGGGTGGCAAGTCTAGGGGCATAATCCTAGCTCGACTCGATCCCGATGCATTGATTTATGGGTGGCAGGTCTAGGGGCATAAGCCTAGCTCGACCCGATCCCGATACACTGATTTATGGGTGGCAAGTCTAGAGGCATAAGCCTAGCTCGACTCGATCCCAACATGACGATAAGTCATGTAAAGACCCACTGATCAGTAGGGGACCGGGTACATTGTGACACATGCAATGAGATAAAGAAAGCAAAGAAAGTAATGAAAGCAATTCACATGGTTTCCCAAAATGCAAAATGGTGACTTATTCACATTGATTATTCATATGTTTTGAGTTCATGGAAATATTCATGTATTGTACAGTTTCATCTGAGCCTTGCATACTCAGTACTTATTTTGTACTGACCCCTCTCGGGGAATTTACCTTACTTGCTGTAGGCGCAGGTACTAGTAGGCCGCCACAGTAGGTTGCCAGCTGTTTGCGGTTCATTGGTGAGCTCCAGTTAGTTCGGGGCTTCTCCGAGTCGCAGTGGTTCATATGCTTTGATATTGTACATTGTGTATAAAGCGGGGACTTGTCCCGACTTTTAGTTGGTTTTGGTCAATGCATCTGTTAGAGGCTTTTGTAGACGTATGTGGGTGTATGTGTATAAGATGATAGATGAAATCTTGACTTGATGGCCTCAACGGCCAAGTCTCTCATATTTATATACGTCACATGTTCTATGCTTTCCGATTTTAGCCTCTCATGTTTCTATGTGATAGTAGTGTTTCCTATGACATGCATACGAATGAATAGAAGCAAAGATTGGTTCTCTCGGGCCTTGTCGGCTTCGGGTGCCAATCACGCCACGTTGGGATTCGGGGCATGACAGTAATCGGTATTTTACTATATAAATAAAAACAAGTCCAATGGTCAGATATGATTCCACTACAATATTGGCTCTAATGCACGATATAAGAAATGAAGAACAGAAACAACTCCTAAATGTCTCATTGCCTCCTTCTTATAAATATGGTGCACAACATATCCATAAGTAAGACTCTACATTGGACACGGCTTTGTAGACACCATAGAACGACCTGCTCTGATACCACTTTTGTCACGCCTCAAATCCCAACGGGGCAGACTGGCACCTGAAGCCGTTAAGGCCCGAGAGAACCAATCTTCATTCAAGTACATTCGTATGCATGTATCTGTATGAACAACAGTCTATCTCATATAATTATAAGATACCAATGGCGGAAGTCATGGAGAACATATGCTATATATGAAACATGGCCGTTAGGGCCATCAAATCAACACGGACATACATGCCTTCATTGTTTGACAATGTCTATAAAGACTCTAACAGATACATTTACATAACCATCCTAAAGTCGGTACAAGTCCCCGCTTTATACAATATCCATACAGTACCAAAACTAATATGTACACATGTGACTCGAAAAGCCCCGAACCGAACTGGAGCTCACCAATAATCAGTAGATGCCCCGTAGCCTACTGTGGAGGTCTACTAGCACTTGTGCCTACAGCAAGTAAGGGAAGTCCCCCAAGGGACGTCAGTACGAAGAATGTACTGAGTATGTAAGGCTATAAGAGACTGCATGATACATAAGTACTTTAATGGAATCAAAACAAGTGAGTAATCAATATGGATAAACCACCATTCTGTATGTGTGGAACCATGTATGTTGCATTCATTACTTTCTTTGCTTTTACGTTCATTCATTCATCGTTCATTCATATAATGCTCGAACCCCAAGCTGATCAGTGGGAAAATAACAATAATCAATCGAAATCGACCTATGCTAGGAATTTACCCCTGGGATACCACCCGTGGTTGTGGGATCGACCCATGCTAGGTGTTCTTTTCACCCCTGGGATACCCCTCGAGATATTGGGATTGACCCATGCTAGGTGTTCTTTTCACCCTTGGGATACCACCCAAGAATAAAGACTTTCACTATATCACTTCTTTAATCTTTGAGATAGTTCATTCGGTGGTCATAACATTACTGGGAATTTGGAACAATGATCAATGAATAAAAGATATGTGAACAACGATTCATAACCAACCTGTAATGAGACACTTTAGAATATTTTGGAATAGAAACCGGTTCGGTGACAATGAGAACAATAGAAACTGCCGAAGAAATACAGAAAAAAGTAACCTTACTTACCTTATATGCCCAATATGAATACACAATCCTATATGTGAATACAACAGTGCAGCTCCTTCCTTACGTGTTACTCTACAACACAAGTACATAACGGAGCTCACGTTAACAACTAACTACATTACAAGTGCATAAGACGATAATGAGCTACATGACTGCCATATAACGTCATTTAACCCTTCACAATACATTTCACTGCATTACCGTACCCACAACACCACAACATGTCACACATCAACCCAGACATCATAAACCAATAACATTTCACACCAAGTTTATACTTTACACTTCCTTATTAACACCACATCACATTTACTCCATTAAGTCACCTCAATACCTATCACCATAACATATTAACAACAATACATAATTGATATAACCCAACATGTCTCCGAAAGACCCCTTAAATTCATTCAAAATATACCACAAGTTGATAATTGCATTCAAAAAGGGTATAGGGGGTTTCGGGGATCAAAGAGAAGCAAAAACAAACAAAATGAAATTCTGTACTGGGCTGTGGATCCACCTGCGCCCACAGGTGGATGACATACGGCCGCAGGTGCCCCTCTGTCCTTGTCCAGATCCACCTGTGTTGGCATCTGCACCCGCACCCGCAGGTGCTCCAGACGCGAGGGCGGGTGCCCGTTTCAGCCTCCATGGGTCATTTTTGGGTCCTTTTTTGTAATAAATGGTCCATGGACATAAATAAGCTTCTCTTTACATGTTTTAGGTCAACTCAGATGCCAACTAACAACCATGGTTTCACAACACATATGAACATCACCAAAACTACATTCTCCTTTCAATACCCCACCAATTCCATACCCAATTTCATAACAACAATCCCACAAGTTATACACATAGATAAAGTAAGTTAGGGACATAACCATATCATACATGTTGATATTTATTCCATCAAATTCACTTCCTTCAAGACCACAAGTCCACTTTCAAGTTTAGAAGGCGAAACCCTTCACCGATTAAGCAAAAGCAGATTATTTTACACATAGTGAACTGTCCAACACTTTGCCAATTTAACCAACATGATTTATACACCATCTTAAGCATATAATATACTAAAACATGAGAGTAAACACTTACCAAAGCTTTCAAGAGGATGATCTTGTTCAAGGGAGTGATGTCTTAGGGTTTGTGGGAGAAGAAAAATATTTTGGAAAAATCTAGAAATGGCATGTGTGTTTTTGTGATTAAAAATCTGATTTTCCCCTTATATAGTCCCTTTTTGGTCATCCTTAGCCATACACTTTGGCATAATTAATGTGTGTTTACTTGGTCAACTTAAGAATGGGTCGTTTTCCCATTTGGCCCATGCTTTTTACTTAATTTTGGGTCTTAAATTGAGCCCATTAGCACATGTTAATTCAGCCCAACAAATTAATGCATAATTCCTCAAAAATCTCATGTTTAAATAATTCCATGAATGTTACGATAATCAACTAGGTTCGAAAATGTACGGGGTGTTACAACCCATCCCTAGGATCCGAAAATCGGTGTACCAAAACTACTAAAGATTGTCAAGAAGGGGATGCAACCCCAAAACTAAAAAGAAATACATGAGTCTAGAACAAAGGACTATATCATCCAAGAAGGATCCATGGTATCCCAAAAGATGTTGCTCACCGTTGAATCTGAATCGCACGCTAGAGTCACAAGTGAAGTCTTACAGAAGCCGCTGGAATATGCGTTGTACTCAATGAAAATAAAATTGGTGCAGTATCAGTACACAAGAAAACAACGATATACTGGTAGGGTCATTTGGAAAAACACTTAACCATAACACAGTACAACAAGTTAATACAAGCTCACCTTTACTACACCTTAATACAACCAGTAACACTTAGAACACTTTCAGTAATCTTAACAGCAAGTCAAAACGTGTCAACATATATGCCAGTCAAGTAAAGTTAATCATCAAAATACAACAATAATATATATTCCCCTAGTTCACTCATGGAACCGTTAAACTCATCTGTACCTTGTACATACATACCAAGGGTCTTACGATCGTCCACTAGTCATGACCTGCAGGGGACAAATTCTATCCACGTACTAAATTCCAGACACAAGTGCCTGCCAATCTTATTTCACCAATATCTTGTGAGAATGTCCAAATACCAGAAATTCCATAATCAACAATGTTATATATATAAGAAATCATATAACGCAATGACATTAACCAACACTTGTAATATTCACACACTTTACACATAAGTTCAGTGGAATGTGATCACACATAACAACATGAATCCATAAGTAATACTAAGAAATAGTTAACATCTACATATAACACAAGTTGGATTAAACTACATAATCATCACCTACCTCAATCTAAGCTTGCACAACTCAACTAAGCCTGAGTCTTGACTTTTCGTGCAATTTTCGCTTCCTTTCGGTCTAGAGATAAATACAAAATACATAATCAATGCAATGACCTACTCCATTAGGAATTTTAACTCATTCCCAATCCCTAAGTCTAGGTTCATGATCGTTCACTCCCTGTTCTAGGGCTTTTCTACCATAATTCTCCTAAAATTGTCAATTTCATGGATAATTTAATGAATTAGCAAAATAAAGAGTAATTTAACAATCATAGACGAAAACCCAATGATTTTATACTTAAATTACTCCCTTTCACTAGAAAATCAACTAAAACCACCCCTTAACCCTCCCCAAAATACATAAACTAGCAATTCAAGGCTAGATTGTCAATTTACTAGTTAACGGAGATGAATTCCTTACCTTAACGGAGAAGAATAATGAAAAACTGATGTTTTTACCCAAATATCCACTAATGAAGCCCCTAAATGCTTTTTAGTAAAATAAGCCTTTTTTTTTGGGGGGGGGGGGGTGTTTGGGATAAAAACAACGATTTTAACCACATTGACCAATCGTTATAGCATGAATTATTCCACTTTTGAGAATGTCTCTATAGAAACAAGAAAAAAGAAGAATGTCCGATTTCATCCAAAATTCCCCTTTTTAACAACACACCTTAACTCCAAAACATCACGAGCAAGCCCCTTCACGTCAAGATCAATTTCGGGAGTTCTACTTACCCGAATTTGATTCCAAAAAGTCCTAAGGGTTCCTTATCATCTTAGCTAACTAGAACCAAGATAAACACTACCATATTTTCCTAATCCATTCCTGAATTTCCCTAGACCACACCTCACTTAGATTTCATCCGAGACTAGCCTAGCTTGAAATTTATAACTTCAAATTCGGGGAGAATCTTAGCCCAAAATTTTAAATGAGAGACTTACACATAAAAATGGAAAGGTTCATTAAATAAGTGTATCCCCATGTTAGTTTCCCTTTAGGTGTGCCTCAAAATTTCTTTCATGAACCTTGACCTTTAAAATCTCATGGTTAGAGGGATAGGGTTTTTCAGAGTGTTTTTGGAGGAAAGGGGCGACCTGAGGAAATAAAGAGAAATAGGGTTTTTAAAAATCCCTCGGCTCTTACTGCGGCAGAGGTTACCAGCAGTCCGACCCATTCCATTATTCAGCCTCTTCGCCCAATTCTCTCAGGTCTTGATTTCCTTCCCGAATCAATTTTTCTCAAGTCCATTTTGAGCCCATTATTCATCATAAATTATTCTCGGTATATTTTTACACGTAATGATGGTTTGGGTCGTTACATTAGATACCAATTTACCCATCGTTCAACCCTGAACGACCCTAAGGGTAAGGTCTAAACTTTAGCACGAGCGCTCGATGAATTTTTAACTATAAAGAGACACTAGGAGAATTATTTAACATATGATAACTCATTTCACATCCATGATCCCCAATGAGTGACCACTAAAGCACTGTCTAATTTAGTCTTGATGGTTATTACCATGTTTTTTCCTGAGACAGAGTACACAATTAATTATTAGAGCAACTATATGATCATAATATGAAATCTTAAAGGACAAAAAGTCAAGACAAAGTTAGTTTTGGAAAAATTTTACCACTGTTGCAGTAACCAACCGCAATAACAGTTCGCGAAAGTTAAGTAGGGGGAAAACTTTATTTTCACCCATTTTCACTCTTAAACTTTCAAAACTCTCTCAACTCTTTCTATGAAAACCCTCTCCGATGACGAATTCAAGGTATTTTCTTCATCTCTTTTACTTACTTTATATATTTCTCGTTATAAAATCATAGGATCACATTAGAATAGTAGGAATTCATGTGGTTTTGGGTGTAACTTGTTGAACTTGAATTTGGTCGTGTTCTTGAACATATTGGTTGACATGCTAAGTTCTCTTACGTTTTCAACGCTCCTATAGCGTTCGGGATGTAAGATTAACGTAGTTCATGGTAGATTTTGGTTATGGGAGGGGTGAAAGATGAAGGTCATCTTCTCCACCAATTTTCTTCAATTTGTGTTTAATTTTGGGTGTTCCACACCCCCATTTCAGTGTAAAAAAGGTCACACACATTTACCTAATTACGGAGAAAAGTTGAAAATCTGTCATATGAGGGGAGGTAAGCGGGTTGAAAATGATGAACTACTGCAGCGGTAACTTTGCTGCAGTGGTAAGTACCGCCGTTGCAATGGTTAATTAACGTTGCTGCGGTACTGGGCAATAAGTCCTCTGTTTTCACAACTTTTGAAATTTTGAACTCTACTTCCCTCCCTTGGTGTTTTGATATGGTTATAAACTATTTTTGTGGAATTTACAGGATCATCAAGGCCAAACAACCCACCTACCACTAATTTTTGGACAATGCCAGCAACACTAGGTTCAAGAAAGGACGACACAATAGGAGTTTTTTCCGTGAGAGAGGTTTCATGATGGATGAGGTGGAGGACGGGCTCTCTAATTTCAGCGATTAGCTGAAAGTTCTTGGTTGGGAGATTCTGACCGAGCCAATTCCGAACTACAACCTTGCCTGGGTCCACAAATTCTATGCTATACTCCCTATGGTGGAGTAGGAAGTAACCCTTCCTACTATCCGAATTAGGGGAATGAATGTGCCCGTGGATTCCACCACCATCAATAAGGTCTTAGGGGTTCCCGACCCCTCAAATACAGCCTTCGAGGCAAAGATTCGGGAATCAGACTTAAGGTGGGTTGCTCGGTATTTAGAACTAGAGGGCAAGGCTAATGAGGTGAAGTGGTCGAATTAGAGGGAAACCAAGAGTGCATACTTCTCAGCCGAGGCCAAGATCTGGATACAGCTATGTCTCGAAAGATTCATCCTTTGAGAAATATTATGGACGTGGTGTTCCACCAAGTTATGGTAGGAGTATGCATTATGGCGGGGGTTGAGGTAAATATGAGGGTACAGATCATGGACGAGTGGCAGTACTTCTATGTTAGAGAGATGTCAGCAAGGGATCTATTCTTGCCTTCCTTGATCATGGAGCTGTGCAAGCAGGTGGATGTCCCTAGGGGAGGACCATGATACCCTGGAGGTATGAGACATGCCATATAACCCCCTGAGAGGAAGGAGTACCCGAGTTGGAGGCAAGAAGAAGAAGAAGAAGAAATGCAAATGGAGTCACTTTGGATGAGGAAGCGCCTTTTGTTTTGGGATAATGGGTGCATGGAGAATCATCAAATCTGAATTATTTGACGTTATCGAACACCTGTTCCTCCTAGCGAATAGCTGCCTGGCCTTGTTGTTATGTGAGGATAAATGGAGAGCACATATATGTCCCAGCCGAGGTTGGATCCTTTGAGCCTTATTGCCTCAGTAGATCTGGCCCTGGATCCTTCAAGCCTTATTGCCTTAGTGGATCTGGCCCAAACCTACATTGTGCTCCAAAAGGAGCTAGATGAGCAGAAGAAGAAATGTCGCTCCTGGGACCGTATGTTGGTGAGGATGTGGAAGGATGTGCTGGTCATGTTCGAGTACACCTTCCCAGATAAGGCGCTCCTGAAGCTGACTACAGGGGGGATGCCGAAGATTTCTCCTTCCTCAGCGGCATAGATGAAGGGGGACCAGATACCGCAAGTCTTGGAAATGACGCCATCAGCTAGATGGTCCCCTCTCTCCCCTTGGTTATAAATTGTTGGTTTTTGGATTTGGGTTGCCTCCGTTTGGGGAATGTAACAAATAATTACTCTCTTTATTTTTTGTACTTTTAAGACGTTTTCCCTCCCCACCCCTAAATAATAATCATTTTTGTTTATAATGCGAATCAGATTGATTTTTGTCATTTACTATTTCGATAACACGACTGCTTTGATAGATTGCAAAATCATAAAAATAGGGAAAAATACCTGGCAAGACACTGCCCGGAGCCGCTGCAGCGATAGCCTCCAGTAGCTCCGCTCTTCATTTTCCTTACCGAGTCTCAGGCCCTTTCTCTACACCATACCCTTTTTATGCCTGTTCTAGCAACAAAATAACCTCTTATTTATGCATACTATAACTCAAATCCGTATTTCCCCTTGTTTACGACTACCACCAATACAATTCTCATTTGTCAAACTAACAGTACTACACTTACATTAATCTTTTTACTTACTCAATTCAGCATCCTCAGTAGTGTTCCACCAATAGCCAGGCACCTGGGTAGTTTGTACAGGATAGGATAGAAAACAAGTAGTACTCCAAATCATAGAGAGATGAGTTGTAGCTCAAGTCACAGAAATGAAGGCACTCTCGATATCACACCCGATCCTTACATCCACTAGTCTGCTTAGCTACACACCATTCAACCACACACATACTCAACGATCATATTTGAGAGTTTAAATATCACAAAGCAAGTTACCATACACTACAATTAACAATAATACACACAAAACATTCATAACACATCATTGCCTCATCACAAGTACTTAACACCATATCGAACAAAGCATAACAGTCTACTTCTTATGTTTCTTATTGACCTCTATTGATTGAGCTTCTTGTCCAAACCTTTCAATATTAAAAGATACCGATTGTAATGATTGAGATACTAATTGGAATCGACTAGATACTAATTGGACTCAACCTGGGAATACGACATTGTAATGGCATAATATGAAATAAAAAAGTGAAGTAGATTGCTAGATGCCTTGTAGCTTCCTACAGATTTGATGTGGACGTCAACATACCAATATGTATGACTCTACTCAACATTTTCTCTTGTACTGGGATACTAGTAACCTAGGCTTGTTCACCTGTCATGTGGACTGTTTACTATTATACGATTTAATAGATTCATCTATTGTATAGTCACATGCGTTTTGCCATCAACTTGTAATTTGATTTTTGCAAGGTTATTTGCTCAAATTGTTAAGAGAATGATTCCAAACTATAAAATTATGTTGATAATTTGGTTGGTTTAGCAGAAATTGTATGCCTCCAATTATAGCCAAACTGTTGATTATAAACAAATTTTCCAAAAAAAAATTTGGTATGAGACGTGTTTATTTAATATGTAGCAATATTTGTATGTATCAAGCCAATAAGACTCCCCTATATAATTGGTTCAAGGTCAGGAATCAATTATTCTCACCTATAATATTTGAATGTATATTACAAGATTTAATTGTTCCATCACGTACAAGTCACAAATCATACTTTATAGTAATATTTGAATGTATATTACTATAAAGTACGATTTATGCCTTGAAGTATAAAGATTTTTCACTAAAGTCCTGGCATTATTGTATGGATATGTATTCTCCTTTGATGGATGCAATGTGATTTCATTCAGTCTGGTAATATATGTAAAGTTGAATGCATATAATGACATTGTTTTCATGTCTAGATAAACAATGAAGTTTATATAAAATCCTTGAAGGATTTAAAAGGTTTAAAAGCGATTTGATCCATTGAATACATCAATGATTATGAGATTGTTGTTGATCTCATGAAAATGATTAGAAAGTACCATGTCTTAGTTCAATTGGTGCACTTATATATCCTGCTATTATAATCTATAAGATAATATTTTTATTAATGGAAAGGAAAGCGACAATTTCACTTTTAAGTGAAGATATTTGAGTGAAATCAAATATTGGTATGAATTTATTACTATTTCTAACCAACACCGTCAAGGAATTATTGTTTTGCAAATACAGAAAGATTATTTGATCTACACAAATTAATTCCATGAAAGTTATCTATTTGCATGTGAGGCCACTGTCATATTATCATATTCTATAAGACAGACAATCATTGACACTTATTCAAGTCAGACCAAGCTACTGGCAATTATAAAACAAGTGACTTAACACATATGAAATGCATAATTTTATTCGAGAAGGAGGTTACAATATTATATATATGAAGATGATACTACTTGCATATCTCAATTGAATGAAGAATATATCAAAGAAGATAAACTAAAGTACATTTCATCAAAGTACTTTTTCAGACACAATCTTCAACCGAATTGTGAAATAAAGATTTCGCACAAATGGTGAAATATTTTACTGAGATTTCTGCACGCAACATTGAGGAAGATGGTATACAAGATTGAAATGCGTCATCCACAAAATTAAATGATGTTTTCATCAGAGGGAGTATAATACGCATTGTACTCTTTTTTCCTTGGATGAGATTTTATCCCAGTGGATTTTTCTGGCAAGGTTTTCAATGAGACAGCTACGAATCCTTATTACGAGATATGTATACTCTTTTTCCTTCATTAGGATTTTTTTCATTGGGTTTTTCCTAGCAAGATTTTAACGAGATACATTATCGGACATTCAAGAGGGAATGTTACAAATATATTGGATGAATGTACATAACTTCAAGGTTAAACTCCCACCATAATGTGTAGTGATACCCACACCTACACTACTTCCTCATTGATCTTCCACATCCCATAATCTTCCCCACATTCTCCAAAGATTAATGTCATATTTAAGACAACCTTACAACTACCCTCTTTAATAGTATAAATAGGGTATGATAGGTAATGAATAATACACTTGAAATACTTGAGAAATACTTAGAAGAAATATGAAAAATCCTCTTCTATTGTCTCTCTTTATATTTGTTCTTGGTCGCAACATTTCTTGTTCATACTATTAGGGGTCGTTTGGTAGAGTGTATTGAAAAGAATAATGCATGCATTAGTCTTGTATATTACTAGTACCTTGTTTGGTACATCTTTTTAGTCTATGTATAACTAATGCAAGCATTAGATATACACTCTATTGTGTATTGAGGTGTGTATTACTAATACCTCAAAATCAATGGTATTAGTAATACAATTGATTCTAATGCATGCATTAGCATGATTAAAGACTCAATTATCTCTCAAAATCTTTTCCACCTCTTTTCCACCACATATATGAAGATTATTTTTGTAAGAAAAATATATTTTTAGAAACTATGCAATTCATGTTATTTTTAATGCACCAAACCAAACATTGCATAAGAAAAATGTAAATATAACTAATGCAAATATAGCTAACACAAGAATTACTAATACAAGCATTACTAATACATCATAATTTACATTATTCTTATACACTCTATCAAACGAACATTACTCTTTTAGCATAATTTTGCATCAGAATAACGTTTGCTTAAAAAATGACCAAAGTCCACTTTTTCTAGTGCTTATTACTTTTCCGTCTTTATTCATCATTTTCCTTTACACGCTGACAATAATAATTTCTCTCTCTAAATACCTATGGTGCTTGTACAGAGAGAAACAAAAAATGTGTCCCCTCAGAATCATTCTCATCTTCCTCTCTACAAGTCTCGCCGGATTCTTCCTTCTCCGGAACCTCAATTCCCAACCTAATGTTGACCCCGACGACGACGACAACAATCGTGGCGATTCACCTAAAGACTCAAATTAACTTCCTCTCTCCTCCCAGGTACCCGTGTTTTCTCGTTTGGTTGGAGAACAAGTTATCCCGAGATAATAATACTATAATACCAAGATAACTAATATCGGAATAAGTTAACTGCAATTTTATAAACTCAATCTTAAAATTAATCTTGGAATTAGGGTTTACACTTTGCTTTTCTTATCCTCAAATTTAATTTTGTTGGCTTGTAATTATTAGGTGTACAGCTCCAATGGGAAAGGATTTTGGACCTGCGTGGATATGGCTAGTGGAAAATATCTGTGGAGGCATTTGGCTTCTTCTCCTTCGAAGCTCACCAATTGATTGATCGAAGGTTAAACAGGTTATTGCAATTGCTATGTAATCAAGCTTAGCTTCAATTAAATACTAGAGTTTAGCTTGTTTGGGAAAACTGTGATCGTGATGTTGTAATCTATAAAATGGTCATGTAATCTGTATAGTATAAGGTTTATCTTCTGCTTCAATTAATGTGTCTATAGTTCTTTTTTTACCACATTGTCGAAGTAATTTGCTTTGGAGCTGTAATGTAATCCACGGTTTTGGGAATACGAATGCAACTTTTGACTACATTTCCACTTTTCTATCAATGATGATCTTAATGTGTTTGCAGTGCCATTTGATTCAACGACTTCATCTTATTCTTGTTTTTGAAAAATAGATTTGCAATCAATTCTGAGAATGTTATCTAGCCTCTTGCTATTTGCTGAATATACTGATGACATACATATGTGGTAATGTGGTCATTAACTGAATCATAAATGACATTGTTCGTTTTGATTATAAGTCAAAATTATTATTAGTTGCTCTAGATGGAAACGAACTCCCTATGTTGCTTCTTGTGGTTACTGCAGTTCTTTCATCTATTTAAGCTCCCCCAGCTTACCCCATTACCCCGTCCATTAAATGTTTTGTCTCCAGCTGTAACTCAAATTTCTTTTGTTGAGAAGACTAGCTTTGTTAGAAACCATCACATAGCATGAAGGAGCATCATTTGGATTGTATTCAAGAAATTTTTTTTCTCATAGCTACTATATTACTTTGGACTCAGCGAGCACATAGGATCATAGATTTGAACAGATCCTGTTTCTAGTGATGTAGGTTAAGAATCGACCAATGACCTCGAGGTGAACACAGTGTTCAAGAATGCGCTCGCATCTTCTCGAAATGCGATGATACAAAGCGATGCGAGCCCCTCTCGCTGCATGTGGCTGATGCGAGCGCATCATGTTGATTTTATTTTTAGGGTCAATTTTAAATTAAAAAAAGAGTCACTTCGTGTTAATTTTATATCTAGGGTCAATTTTAAATTAAAAAAAAAAAAGTCTACTGTGGTGACTACCACTGCTGCAATTTTCTAAGGTTAACTTTAAAGTCCACTGCTGCGACTTCTTCTTCTTCAATGTGCGACTACCACTACTGCGACTTCTTCTTCTTCACTGTTTTACTTCAATGATACATTCACATCGCTTCACGCTTCGCGTAATGCGTGATGCGGAGCCTTGTCGCTTTTTTCTGCATCACGCTTCCCTGAACACGGGGTGAACATATACCTATTAATGGATAGACGGTTTTTACAGCTGAATTACTCATATGGCGTTGAAATGTTTCTCAATTACTTTATGAGGGAGTGGTTGCAACCTACTTTGCATGGATTCGGACTGGTACATAGAATCATATCATATTTGGTTTATTTCTTGCTTGGAGGAAAAGTTTTGGAACTCTATAACTAGAAAAACCCTCTTCTCATACCATATCACAATAGCATCCACAATGTAGTCCTTTAAGAGTCATGTTTATTGGGAGATTTTTCTCTCATAGTTTTTATAATATTTTTATATTAGTTTTTATATGTAAGCCAATTGGCCAAACCATATAATAATTATATTTTTAGTATGTTTTCTTTGTCGTGTGAATTATCGCTTCTATGGTTTGCAAACTATAAGCTTCTGCATGATGTCCTCTCGATTTCAAACCCAACACGTTGTTCCTTTACTTTTCTGAACTTTCTTGATCTTCTTATCTGTGGAGGCAGAATTCTTGTGCCAGGAATAGGTTAAATAGAGAACTATTCCAAACTTAGAAACATGTTGCACTACATAAACTGATGATATGGTGTAAGAATTTTTATGCTACTTGCGTAATTTAATCTCCATTTCATTTGTTCAACATTGTATATTATTTAAACTCTTCTATCATTGTGACCTTTAAGTAACTCTAATGTTGTTAATTTTATATTGGATGCAGGATCATGACATAGTACTTTGCAAAGTGTACAAAAAGGCAACCTCCTTTAAAGTATTGGAGCAAAGGGCAATGGTTGAAGAAGATGCATCAAAAACATATTTTCCATCTCCTCATGAATCACAGGACATGCTTGGTTTTTTAGAAGCATCAAAATATGACATTTCAAAATTTGTGAAGAAGAAAATCACCACACAACAGTAAAGCTACCTCAATTGTCTAGTTCAAATGCATTTGTGGAACCATCCAAGTTTAGCATTGACTCAATATAAAGTTCCCTCTAGACTGAATTACAGAGCACATGGCAAGACTTGTGGAGTCTATTTTATTTGTCCTGAATTGATTAATTACGTTGAGGATAGTGATCATGGCTAAGGGATGCAAACAGTGGCTATTTCTGTAAAGAGTGGACAGCTAGCGTAAACAGTTTTAATTGTTAGTTTAGTAGTTGGTTACACTGTTAAGAAGGTTGTTAGAAGTAGTAAGCACTTTATTAATTACCAGGGTAAAGCCGGTGGAAGTAGTATATAATAAGGTAGTAAAGAGATGTGTAATCATTCATTCTGATAAAATCAAATTAGATATTTTCCTTTCCTTCAAGTTCTCCCTCTACTTCTAATTCCCTTTTTTTTCCCAAAGGTATGATAGAAGCCACCATCATCAGAACAAAAAATCACGTCTTCTAGTTCCCAGTTTTCCTTTCTTCTCAATGCTCAACATGGTATCAGGGCGGGTTTGATTGACGATTAACAGTGAGATTGTTTAGATCGAGAAGCTACAATGGTGATAGATAAAATCGATCATAATCATTCCTTTTTCATCTATCTATTGGACACATCAGGAGCACCAATTGTTTTGATTCAACTCAATGGTTTGGAGAATTATGCTATGTGGAGTAGATCTATAAAGCTGGTAATTTTGGGAAAGAACAAGTTAGGGTTTATTGATGGAACATGCAAAAAGTCAGATCATCCGACGAATGAAAGCTTGTGGGACAGATGCAATGCAGTGGTTCTAAGCTGGATAATGGGTTCAGTCTCTAAAAATTTATATAGTGGAATTATGTATGCTAAAACAACAGCGGTTGTATTAGCAGATCTGAAGGAACGATTTGATAAAGTAAATGAATCGAGAGCTTATCAATTGCACAAGGGAATTACTATAATGACACAAGGCACAAAATTTGTATATGAGTATTACTTAAATTGAGGAGTTATTGGGATGAATTTGATTGCTTAATTCCCACACCTAGTTGCACCTGTGAAAGAACAAAGGAATTTCTGGAACATTTGAGCATGTTAAGAATGATGCAATTTCTAATGTGACTGAATGAATCATATGAGCAAACTAGGGGACAAATTCTACTGATGCATCCCATTCCAAATCTGAATCAAGCATATTCACTGGTTATAGATAAAGAGTTAAAAAATAGTGTCGGATTCATCAATGAATACAAGCACTAATGAAGTCTCAGCACTGATGGGAGCTAGAGGAGGTAATTATCGAGGAAGAGGAAGCAATCAAGGAAGAGAAGGTTTTCAAGGAAGAGGAAATTATCAAGTTAGAGGAAGTTTTCGAGGAAAAGGAAATTTTCATGGAAGAGGAAGTTTTCAGGGAAATTATCAGAGGAAGAAAAATTGGGATTAGATTTGTGACCATTGTAACTTGAAGGGACATATCAAAGAGAATTGTCATATATTGATTAGTTATCCACCAGATTTTCAGTTTGGAAACAGGATAGAATATAATGCCCACAATGCCAGCATAGAAGATAACGGGAATCAATACTTCATCAATGCACAGGGATCCCCATATCAAAATAAATATGCCAAGCAACAGAACATAGAGGACCATAGAAATGGAAATGCTTATTCAAGAAATTACTAGAAGGTAGAGAAAGGAGAAAGTGAAGTGAAAAATGATCCTCATGCATTCCTGACACAAGGAGCAGGTATTCTTCCAGAGGAAGGACCATACTTTAATCCAACCCCTCAGTTCACATCAAATCAATTCAACCAGATCACGAAGTCTCTCGACAAAAAAAATCAATAGAAAGAGCAACACACATTAAGGGTATATCTTATTCCTTTAAGACACAAAAGGAACCTAACAAATGGATAGTAGACAGTGGTGTAATCATATGGCATCAGATTTGAATTTGTTGACTGATAAAAAAGTTGTTGAAGAGTCAAATTCACAGAAAGTACATTTGCCAAAGGGACAAGCGACACATGTTACACATGTAGGATCATGTAATTTAGCTAATGGAGAGACCCCACAATTTAAGTACAACTTGATGTTAGTGTCAAAGGTGACCAGAGAATTACACTATTCAGTTACATTTTATCCTTATTTTTGTATATTTTAGGACCTTACCAGTGGGAAGCTGAGGGGAATTAGTAAAGAGTCAGGTGGACTTTATCTCTTTCCTTCTAAAGTTTCTCCTGAAAGTTCATATCACAAAAAAGTAGGTTGTTATGTAGGAAAGTCAAATGAAGAAGCTGAATTGCGGCATAAAAAATGGGACATACACCAATTAGGACCCTGAAGCAACTTTTGAATCTTAAGGATAAGTAATGTAAGATGGTGTCTCAGAATTGTAGGATTTTTTAATTGCACAAGCAAATTAGATCACCTATTCATTTTAGTGCACATAGAAGTTCACATATAGTTCAATTCTTACATCTTGATGTCTGGGCGTCTTTAAGGTCTCTACTATTGAAAGGAGAGTGGCATTGTCATCCACCCCAACTGGTACCATTGAAAAACATGCACCACCTCCGACATCCTCTGTAAAGACTCATTTAATATGCATGGTTCCTTTTGGATGTTCCTTTATTGGTTCTCATTATCCTTGAGAGTGATCTAGTCCACATAGTATTGGCGAGAGTTTGGAACAAGCCAACGTCGTGGATCGGGCCCTCTCTGACTAGCTTCTGTCGGAGTATCATTATTTGAAGGTGTCGAATCTGCCTCCTCGGTATCCTCCACAGAATAGGACTCATCATTATTAGCCTCACTCCTACCTTGTTTGGTGTCTTTCGTTCCCTCTTCAGACTGGGGAACATTGACGAGAGTGGTTGCTTCAACAATGGCCTTAGAGGTTGTAGCCTCCTTGTCCTTTTTGTGGTTCCTGGTCTCCCTGGTGGTGACTTGGTCATCGGAGGAGCTAATGTCATTGTTTTATCCCCTTTTAGGCTCGAAGGGTTGGAAAAACATTGGTTTTGACTTTTCAAACTATTTCAAAACTTTAAAGAAAATTTCGAAATAATTTAAGAAAATACAGAGTCGCCACTTGGTTTTTTATAGAAAATGTCAAGAAAAACTTAAAGAATTTTAAAGACTCAAAAACAGAAACAAATCTTTAAAATTAGAGAAAATGGGTAAGGATTCTGGTAACGCCTTGAGAAGGTTTTTAAGGCACTCAAGAAGCATCCGCGAAAGCAGTTGACCAAAAGACAGTTTGACTGATTTGCAAAAATGACCAATTTAGAAAACATGGCTAATTTTTGTAAAATCTTAGAATCATTTGCAAATATGGCATTTATTCTATTCAAGTAAAAAAAAAAAAAAAAAAAGTCCATTTATTTCAAAGGAAAATTCCCTCCAAGAGAAACATAAAGTAAAATTCAAATCTTTTATCAAATTAAGGAAAACAAATTATTTTAATGGAAAGGAAAAGAAAGTGATTTTTGTTAGAAAATATTAATTTTTTGAATAATGAAGATTTTTTTAAAGAGAATACCAAATTTAAACAAAATTATGAAATGTTTAGCTAATTATGGAAGGTTTTGATTTTTTACAAGGAAAATAATTTTATGTTGGAGAGAGTTTTCTTTAACTTAAATAAATCCATTCAATACATGAATAAAACAAAATGCCATTTTTGATATTTTAAAATTCATTCTAAGAGAAAACTCATTTTTTATTGAGTAAGCTATGTGACAAAGCGATAGGTAAAGAAAAAATGCAAAGATAAAATAAAATAACAACTCGAAGGGGAAATTATTTTAGATTAACCAAATTTAAGAGTTTAATACAATCAAATAATCAAACATGAATTACAAGTAAATAAATAAAAGGAGAAAAGTTGAGAAAAAATAGGTTTTGGACCCGTTTGGACCTGCCCGGCTTTAATCCTCAATTCTTCATAGGCTCTCAGCCTATTTCAATTTTTCACCGTCTTCATCCTTGTATACTAGCTTCCTTATGTAGCGTTTAGCTACACATTTTCTTCAACTTCGATTTTCGCAATTTGTACCCATTTTTGGGCCTTGAGGTTTGACTCGAAGAATTGGGCCTCCTTGGCCCATCGGAGGAATGCAAAGGGGAGTGAGTCCATTTTGGACTCCAATGGGTGTTCACATGTCAAACAAAACGAGAATAAAGATTAGATAGCCGACTCAAAAAATGAGATAATCAAATTAAAACAACCATTTGCAATTTAAGGTAGGCTTCACCGTATTCATAAACAAAACAAAGTAGGGGAATACTCAAGTGCAACTTTTAGCCGAAGCGAGAACAGTAAGCAAGAAAATCTTAGCGCGCATTGATCAAACTACATTAGACTAAAAATAAAAAATAAAAAAAAGAAGAAGAAGATATTTGATCTATGGAGCTTGAATCATGGACATCTGGTGTAATACATACGACTACGTGATTTAAGGAAGGACATAGTAGTAGGAAAAACGAGGTCCAAGATTGACAATTGTGACCCAAACTAATAATTTATCTAAAAGAATCCAATTCGAATGAATAACTCATTTCACCAGATTCATAAATGATCAAATTTAGTGAAGAAACAAAGCAAACAGACAAGTTGTTCTACCAAAATTGATAAGAAGCTGTCAAAATATACTATAATGGAAGCTTATTTCACTTCAAACTCCATTCTTCGAGAAGAACCAGAGAGTAATTCCAAATAGCAGGTGATCGCTTTCCATCAGATTTTCAACAGTATAATGAACTGAATAAAACTTCTGAAAAGTTATATTCTAATTCACGTCATATCAATTAAATCCCCAAACAAAACAGATCACAACTTTAATGTTTAGCCTAAGTTGCTAAATGAACTGATAGAAGAGGAACAACATGAGTGATAGCAAAATGTCATTACACCTACAGAAGAATTGAATCAGCAATTCTTAGCATAAATATGGCCTCATCCCTTTTATAGGTCTTGTTTGATGCAGAGATCCTTTTAGGCAGTCCTTTAGCCACAGAAAACACACAAGTTGAGACCTTTATTAATCTACCTATCCTCTCAAAACAGACCAAAAATGAAGATTTTGCTAGTTAAAGTTCACCTCTTGGGGGAGTTATAGGCCCACAAGGAATAAGCATATACTCCTCTTTTGTTTGAATTTTAAGTGGCATTATAGGCCAAATAAGACCCTTGAATCTCATGAACATTTCTTTCTCATCCTTGAGAAAATTTTACACGAAAACAAAGATATACTAGGGCTATCAGCCCAAGGCCTCCCACTGATATGAGAAATCAGTTAGCATCCCCATCAAGAGCAGATAAAAGAAGAAAGAAAATATGAACTTTAAACATGGAAAATCAGCATACAAGTTAGTAACAAACTATGTTTCAAAGCAATAGTCCTCACACTTAGCATCCAAGAGAAACGAGGAGCCAATACTTATCTTAAAGTTCAGGTCAAAGACTTTCAGGAATGAGGACATGCTACGACAAAGGTATGTCCCATTCCTAGTTTTTATTCTTTAAACAAACCTCACATGAAAGCTGCGTAGATTTCAGCTTTTGGTTCGTGAATTCCTTCTGATGTTTAGAATCAAAAGGTCCTCTATGAACACTTGATTCTAACAGAATTTGGAGATAACTCCACAACCAAACAAAACAGCAAGGCAAAGAACATAATAGAAAGATACTCGTATTTTAATATGATAATCAAAAAATAGAGAAAAAGAAAAAAAAAAGCAAACTACAGAACACATAGATGGAGATTAAATGCACAATCAAAGGAGATGTAAACTATTCTGTCCATAAGAAATCCTTTTAACGAACACTGCCTAAGGCCTCAATGCACAGCAAGTAAGTTCATTTTTAGCTTTTTCATGAACACTAGGCAAAGTTGAGTATCAAAACATCAGCAAAACAATTTCTAAAGCCAACAAAGTTTAAAACTTTTCAAAAGAAAAAAGAAACATACTCCAATAAGTCCGAGTTTCATCTCTCAATATCAAAAGCACATAAGCTCGAACAAAACCAGCCCCAAACTCATCGATACAGTGAGATTCACGTTACAACATTAAAGCAGAAAAGAGAAAATAAATAAAAAAAAAGGCGAATCTTTTACCTTTTTGTGGGCAGCGAATTGGGACAAACGAGCCTTGACGACGGACTTCTACCACCGGAGTTTCGATTCCAACTTGTCGGAGTTTTAACCTTTCGTCGGAATTAATTTTTTCAACTGTGTTTCTTCCCGGATTTTTGGTTACGTGAGATTAGAAGCATGAGCCTCCCGAATCTCCAAATTTTTCCCCAAAAATCCTCTCCTCACCCTTAACCCTTACTATCTATTTATAGAAGAAATTAGGGTTATTTTGGGGGGGGGGGGGGAAACGGAAGGGTAAAAAGGGGGAAAACGAAATAAAGAAAAAATTGAAATTCAAAATTGGGATAAACTTTTGGATTTTTCAGCTTCGGATTGATGAATTTGGACCAAAAGAGGGCCAAATTCGTTTGGGGATTTTGGGGGGAAATTAAAATTATCTCCACAACCAATCGAAATCGAGCACCTGTGTACGGAATCGAACTAAATCAGTGTGATTCAAGGGGAAAGAGCCGTTGTAAGCCACCTAGAGATGTTCTAGAACTTCCTCGTACCTCCCTGGTACAAGTTCACGTGTTAACCATGTGGGTTTGTACGAAATGGGGAGAGAGAGGGAGAGAGATCGGAGCTTTTGGGTTTATCAGGTTGAGGTCGAGTTGGCTGGGATTATTGTTGTCTTGTGTTGCTGATGTTGTTGTTTGACTATTGTGGGTGAGAGGTCGGGGAGAGAGAAAGAGTGAGGGTGAGAGAGTGAGGTGTATGTATATGTTGTGTGTGTATATGTGGGTATATGCTTGTATGAGTGTGGATGAAAGGGTGTTGGACCGGGTCGGTGAAGAAAAAAAAAATTGGGCCTGGGGGGTTTAGATTGGATAGGTTGGGTTGTGGGTTGGGTTTTAAGTAATAAGGGTAGAAATTAGGATTAGGTCATTTATTAAATGGTCAATAGGTTAGAGTTTTAGCCGATTTTATTAAATTTTAACCAAATTAAAAGATTAATTGGTCAATTGCATCACAATCGTGATCCAATTAATTTCAAACATGGTCAAATCCACCAAATCGGCTAAATTGAATCAAAACATTCGAAACAAATCAATAACCAATTTAACCTCGAGCTTCTTGATTTAATAAAATCAAATGAATATTTTCCGAATAATTCATTTAAGAACAACTTACATGTTTAAATCAAAATTCACTCGTTTGAATTGATTTTCAAGATGGTTCTTGATAAAAATCTAATTTTTGATAAAATAATTATTTAAGTGACCAAAATTACTCAATCCCGTATCTATGAATACAGAAATATATAATTTGTCAATTGAATGCCAAAAACTAACCCAAATAAATATTTTAGAAAGTATTTATCCGGATAAAACAAATATTTCAATTTTATTTAAAATCGAAGAAACTCAGGATTAAATTTAGTCGAAGAGGGCAAAAATTAGGTGTCAACAATTGCCCCCTCCATTTGGGTATGGTGAATGCAAGTAACCTTGGGCAAAGGGAGTTTGACGTTCCTAATTTTGTCCGACCACAAATTCATTTCTCGAAAGCAGTTAGGTTTCGCACGAATTTCAGGGAATTATGGTCGGACCCTGGTATTGGGTTTCCTACATATCTCAGGTTGCATGAGAATTCAGGCCATTTGTAGTTCATAAAGCTTGATTTTTAAGCACGATTTTTAAAGAATTCACAAACTATCCCGGTTTCAAATTTTGATAAAACCAAAAAGCTGGGGAATAGGAGGAGATTGGGGGAGGTTGGAATTCAGTCAAGTTTTCAACATAGAGACCAGCCTATATATCCCTGAGACTTAGGGAATCATACTGCTTGTGGTTCGACTCAATTGGTAGAAAAGGTAATCGCTTATTTGAAAACGACCTTTGGCTCGAGACGAGTGACAAGTAAGATGAGGTATGGAAAAGAGGCTTGTAACCTCTTAACTATGAATGTGGATCTCTCCATAGTTAAGAATTTACCAGGACATAATTTCCAAGTCTCTCGGTCTATTGTCACCCAAATTTGAAGAAAAAGGAAAGTTACTTTCGGTGTGAGTTTAAAAGTACCTCGAAAGTGAAACTGAAACCAAAAGTCCCAACTACCCACATGCCTTCTAATAGGGGTGTGGTTTGATGGTGGTGGAAGTGTCCTTTAGCTCGTGTCCAAAGAGTTTGATATTCCTCTTCGAACTATGTCCCAATTCGCTGCTAAGAAAAAGTTCCACGTTGTGCTGCATCCTTTTTTGGAGTCGTCCGCACCTGTGGTTTTTGGTTTGAGATTTTCACCCTATCAGATGCTCTCGATAACATATCAAACAAAAATTGTTAGCGATAAATATAATTCACTGAGGGATAGAGTCTTTTTACCATATTCCTGTGTGAATTAATTTTGATCAATAGTGCTGTCTTTTCCTGACCCTGCTTTTGGAAGACAATATTTTCCACAACAGTATAGGTACAACAACCATCTCGGTTGTTGGATATGATAGACCTTTGGCAATTGACCCTTTGTTCAAGATGGGGTGGCTCTCTTGGCCACCGACGACATTTTGGGTAGAACGGTCCCTGCAACTGTTTGATCTTTTGTTTGATAACCTTCTCGGCTACGGGTATGATTTCGTATATGACCTTGGGTATGTCTTTCTCATCCTTAGTATCGATACGACTTATATATATCCCTTGAATCGTCAATCTTTGGGTAATCTCGCGCATCATTCGATGTTGGATATGAGGCGGCTTATAGATATCCTTTAAGTTGCTAGCTTTTGGGTGATTCTGCACACTATCCGACCATGGATAAGAGATGGCTTATAGATATCCATCGAATCGCTAGCTTTCGGGCAATCCTGCACATCATCCAACCTTGGATATAATATGGCTTATAGATAGCTCTCAAATTGTCGGTCTTAGGGTAATCCTGCGCATAATTGATCTTGGATATGGCGCGGCTTATAGAGAACCTTCAGACCTAACAATTTGGTAATCTCGCATATTCTCCGGTAAGGATTTAGTTGTGACTTATGGAGAACCTTCAAACTATCGATCTTTGGGTGATCTTGCATACTATCCGGTTAGGATGTCGTTGCGACTTATGAATGACCCATGGACTATCAATTCTAAGGAAATCTCGCACACTGTCCGATCTCGAATATTGTGAATTACAGATGACCTTCAAATTGTCAATTCTTGGGAATTCTAGTTTGTCGTTCGTCTTCGGATAACTACTTAAAAACATCCATTTGGATCATGTACTTCTTCAACTTTGATATGTTGATGCATTCAAATGCGTTCGTGAAGTATTGAAATATCCTCGACGCCGGCTACATCGCCTTTTGCATGATCAACAGATATAAAATGATGAGATATCCTCGACGCTAGATTATTTTATCTTCGCATGGTCAACGGATATAGGTGCTCCAAAGCATCTTCCAAAACCAAACTCTATTGTCTTGCATGGTGAGCGATTATGGAGACTTATCTGAATGGTATGATGGCCCTCTCGGCATGGCCCTTGTAACACCCCGTACTGTTATAACCTCACTTGATACCTTGGGATCATATCTACATAGGTGCTGAGATGCCATGCATATGTATTTTATAGTGTCATTGGTGAAACATTTGATATCGGACTTAACATGTGCGATTAGATCTTCGTAGGAGGTGTGTTGTGATTTCGTGGAGCATTTGGGTAAGAACTCGTACACATTCTAACCTCATTTGGTGACTTTAAGTCATGTTTACTAGATGGTTAAGATCACTAAGTAAGTATTTTGTAGTGTTTTGATAAGGGATTAGACGATACGTAAACATTGGATAAGTGGCCGGATATTTCAGCAAAGTGCTGAAACTTGCGCCACTACCCTGTTTCAGGGGTGTGGCGCAAGCCACATGCAGGCTGAAGATTCAGAGGGCAGTGTATTCTTGCACCACTGCCTTGTTTTTCAGCAGTGGCGCAAGGCACCAAAGATGTGCCCTTCCGGAGTTGTTTCGTAACGCAATTCTACGACTATTTCTCGATGGTTTCTTTTGGTTATTTGGAGTTATTTGAGCATTGTTAAATATTCAAACACTTCAATACACTCCTACATACTCCTACATGATCAAATCATGAAATGTGGATAGTGATCCAAAATGTCCAATGAAACCAAGGGCGACTAGAATACCTATTTTTGCGATCGAAAGGACGAATGAGAATCTTTTAAGAGAATATTGTCATGACATTATGGAATTATGTAAACATGAGATATATGGTGAATAATACATGGAAGTTAATGGGTTACATGGATATGTGTTATTGGGCCCAATTTGAGGCCCAAAATGGAATAAAATACATGGGCCCAAAGGCAAAAGTGATCCATTCTTCCAATATTTGACCAATTGAACATATCACTTAATGCCACATGTGGATAAGGAGGACCTTGGGTCTATATAAAGTCCCCAACATCAGATTTTATTCCCAAAGGACTCTCATAACTTTTGGATAATATCACAAACATTTCTTTCATTTCCAAACCTTAAGGCAAATACTTTCTTTGGACTCCTTGGACAAGATCAACATATTCCAAGCCTTGGTAAGTATTTATCCTCATGGATTAACATATTATATGCATGGTAGATTATATATATTATGCTAGTTGTGTTGGCAAGGTGATGAATAGTGTATTTTGCCTTTGGTGAAAGATGTGTCATCTTGGTAATTTGAACTTGAATTAGGCCTTGTGCCTTTGATGAAAAAGCATGGTAGGGATAAAATAACAACATGTATGGTGTTATTATGGTCCCCAACTTGTTATTTTTCTAAAAGTGTAAATTGTGGAATTTTGGCCGATATGTGTTATGAGTTGAATTAAGGTCATTCGATGGGTTATTTGTGATGTGTTATGAATAAGAAAGTGTAAAGGAGAAGTGTTGTGGTGAAATGTATCAATTATCATGTATTGGTCAATGTTGGAAATATTATGGAATTTTGGGAATAATAGTATGATCAATGGTTTTGTCAAGGGGAAATGGCATGTTTAAAGTCAAACAGTTGACTCATTGACATTGTATGCATTTGTAAAGGAATTGGTGGTTAATGTGAATTTTGTTATGCATTTGTGTTGTAGAGTGACACATAAACAAGGAGCGGGATTATTGTATACGCATCTAAGGTTGTATATTCGTATTGCGAATCCAAGGTATGTAAGGTTACTTTGTCCGTATCTTTCTGCGGCAAATAGTATTCACATTGACATGTCACTAGTCCTATCCCGAAATGTGCTAAGGTATCTGATATCCGTATATCACTAGTCATTGTCATATATTTTCTACTCATGGATCATTTGTGAATCTCATGTCTCATATTCATGGTTAATGTTCCGAAAGCTCAAATAAAGTTACGTTCCAATATTCCAATAGTGCCTATACTTGTGTCTCTTGTTCATGGATTATTGTCCTATGGTTCCAATGGTATCATGGTGCTAGTAATGTTATATTTCTCACGATGTTTATTCATATTTCTCTCACTCAGTGGTTAATGATTCAAAGTTTTCAATGGTATCATGGTGCAAATAAAGTAATGAAAGTAATCCACATGGTTTCCCAAAATACCAAATGGTGACTTATGCACATTGATTATTCATATGTTTTGAGTTCATTGAAATATTCATGTACTCAGTACTTATTTCGTACTGACCCCTCTCGGGGAATTTACCTTACTTGCTGCAGGCGCAGGTCCCAGTAGGCCTCCTCAGTAGATTGCCAGTGTTAGCGATTCTTTGGTGAGCTCCAGCTCATTCGGGGCTTCTCCGAGTCAGAGTATATACATGTTTTGGTTTTGTACATAATATGTAAAGTGGGGACTTGTCCCGACTTATGGTTCATTTTGGTCAATGCTCTTGTTAGAGGCTTTTGTAGACGGATGTGGGTGTATCAGTGTAAACGACATATGTTGTTTTGACTGGATGGCCTCAACGGCCAAGTTTCATATGTATGTATAAATATGTCCCATGTTTTCCTTTATTTGTCTTCCATGTTCTTATGCAATGGTGGTTATGATTATGAGATGCATATGAATGATTGAGCATAGGCAAAGGTTGGTTCTCTCGGGCCTTATCGGCTACGGGTGCCAATCATGTCTCGATGGGATTCGGGGCGTGACAAAAGTGGTATCAGAGCAGGTCGTTCTAAGGATGTCTACAAAGCCGTGTCTGAGTAGAGTCTTACTTATCGATGTGTTGTGCAGCACATTTATAAGTAGGAGGCTACGGGACATTTAGGATGTTGTTTCTTTTCTTCATTCTAGATCGTGCAATAGAGCCAATGTTGTCAGTTGCATTGTATCTGATCTTGGTAATTGTTTTTCTTTGGTATAGTCAAAATGCCGAACACTAGAAGAGGAAGAGAAAAAGGTAAAAGTAAGCTGATAGATAAAATTACTGGAGAGGGAACAAGTAGACCACCACCTGAACAAGTTTATCAAGGTGGGGATGAAACTGAGTTTGTAACGCGAGCTTCTTCTACTTCTTCAGCTCCAGAAGAGCCGAGAAGAAGGGAAGTGCCCGTGGAACCACCGACGAATGCCACAGATCAGGATCTTAGGAATGCTGTACAGATGTTGACACAGTTAGTGGTGGCACAAAGCCAGGGAAGAGCTGGTGCAATGACACATGATGATGATGCGGCTAGAATGGCAAGTCGCAGAACGCAGGATTTCTTGAAACTGGACCCTCCTATATTCACAGGGTCCGATCCAAAAGCAGATCCACAGGACTTCGTGGATCAAATTCAGAGGGCCTTGGAAGTTATGCATGTCACAGGGGTAGAGACAGTGGAACTTGCTGCGTACAGGTTGAAATGAGAGTCAATATTATGGTATGAGGATTGGAAGAAATCCAATGACATTGGTGCAGATTCACCGACATGGGAAGAGTTTAAAGTGGCTTTCCTCGATCATTATCTTCTGTATGAGGTTCGGGAAGCACGTGCAGATCAGTTCCTGAATTTGCGTCAAGGGAATATGAGTGTTCGGGAATATAGTTTGCAATTTAACTCCTTGGCTCGATATGCGCCAAATGTTGTGGCTACGATGACAGACAGGGTCCATAGATACGTGGACAGACTAGAGCCATATTTGGTAAGAGATTGCACTATTGCGGCCTTGAATAGGGACATGGACATTGCTCGCATACAAGCCTTCGCCCAGAAAATGGAGGATCAAAGACAGAGACGAAGGGTACATGAATTTGATAGGGGACAGTCCAAAAGGGCTAGACCTATGGGACCACCTATGATGTCCCAAGGAGGATCTAGGCCCCGCATGTTTCCTAGACCACCTAGACCGTCGTTCTCTTATTCCACAGGGAGTGCTTATTCTCAGTCTCGAGGGTTTAGAGGTGGTTCAGCTGGGCAGAGTAGTGGGGGTCATGGATCACAGTCAGCAGGTTTTCCTCGTCAGCAGTGTCAACACTGTGGGCGTATTCACCCAGGAACATGTCGGGCAAGAACGAATGTCTGCTTTTGGTGTGGTATGCCAGGGCATATAGCGAGAGATTGTCCACAGAGGAGCATGGGTGGTATAGCACGGACAGCTGGGTCGGCTGTTGCGTCATCAGCATCGGTTCCTTCACTGGGCCGAGGGGTACAGCCTGTTGGCCATGGTAGAGGTGCCAGAGGAGCAGCCAGTACTAGCGGGATCCAGAATCGCACTTATGCTTTGGTGGACCGCCAGAATTCAGAGGCTTCCCCAGATGTCGTCACAGGTACATTATCCATATTCTCACATAATGTATATGCACTAATTGACCCAGGTTCTACATTTTCCTATGTTACTCCATTGGTTGCTGCGAAATTTGCAAAGGCACCAGAATTATTAATTAAGTCAATTAAAGTGTCTACACCGGTTGGTGAATATATTGTTGCAAAGAGAGTGTATCGTAACTGTGTGGTAACTGTGTGTGGACATGATACGTTGGCCGATCTCATTGAATTGGACATGGTGGATTTTGATGTAATTATGGGAATGGATTGGTTGGCTTCGTGTTATGCTACGGTAGATTGTCGGGCCAAGAAGGTACAATTTTGTTTTCCACAGGAAAATGTTCTAGAATGGCAGGGTAAGGTAGGGGCACCACGAGGAAGATTTATTTCCTATTTGAAAGCAAGGAAAATGATTGCCAAGGGATACATATGTCATTTGGTACGAGTGAAAGATAATGATGTGGAACCATTAACTCCACAGTCAGTACCGGTAGTCAATGAATTTCTTGATGTATTTCCAGAGGATCTTCCAGGTTTACCTCCAGAATGAGAAGTGGAATTCGGCATTGATGTGATTCCAGGCACTCAGCCTATTTCTATCCCTCCATATAGAATAGCTCCAGCGGAACTGCATGAATTGAAGGAGCAGTTGAAAGATTTGCTGGACAAGGGCTTCATTAGGCCTAGTATGTCCCCATGGGGTGCACCAGTATTATTTGTGCGAAAGAAAGATGGCACCTTGAGAATGTGCATCGACTATCAGCAACTGAATAAAGTAACGATCAAGAACAAATATCCCCTCCCTCGAATTGATGATTTGTTTGATCAGTTACAGGGTGCCAAGTGTTTTTCAAAAATTGACTTGAGGTCGGGTTACCATCAAGTCAGAGTTAGAGAGGAGGATGTACCCAAGACATCTTTTCGAACACGGTATGGCCATTATGAATTTTTAGTTATGTCATTTGGACTAACAAATGCACTGGCTGTGTTTATGAATTTGATGAACAGGGTGTTTAAGCCATTCCTAGACG